>OY751117.1:8256568-9583602 GCA_963564075.1 Eupithecia subfuscata | reverse complement strand
GAAGAAGAAGAAGAAGAAGAAGAAGAAGAAGAAGAAGAAGAAGAAGAAGAAGAAGAAGAAGAAGAAGAAGAAGAAGAAGAAGAAGAAGAAGAAGAAGAAGAAGAAGAAGAAGAAGAAGAAGAAGAAGAAGAAGAAGAAGAAGAAGAAGAAGAAGAAGAAGAAGAAGAAGAAGAAGAAGAAGAAGAAGAAGAAGAAGAAGAAGAAGAAGAAGAAGAAGAAGAAGAAGAAGAAGAAGAAGAAGAAGAAGAAGAAGAAGAAGAAGAAGAAGAAGAAGAAGAAGAAGAAGAAGAAGAAGAAGAAGAAGAAGAAGAAGAAGAAGAAGAAGAAGAAGAAGAAGAAGAAGAAGAAGAAGAAGAAGAAGAAGAAGAAGAATTCAGCCGAATACCGAATATAAAACGAATATTCGGCCCATCTCTAATCCACAAACGCTACATACATTTCAGATGGATAGCTCTGCCTCTGCAATCTTCGGAGATGGGGGAATGGGTAAAATTTGGACTATTTTCAAAATATTTCAAAAACGTTCAAAAAAAAGTATGAAACCCACAGAAATTTGAAGGTTATGTACCTTATATAGGTTATGCACCTACAAACAGGAATTACAAAAAACATGGTACCTACCTACCCAAATATCACTTAAGTAATAAGTAAATTAATTGTTGAAAAAAGTTAGTGTTCACGAGGTCTACTGTTCGTAGAACTACTAGTAAGTACCTAACTACTCGCTTGCGTAAGGTGAAGATATTCTCTTTCCTATACACTAAAAATATAAAAAGCTCGTGTGTGCATTTTTTGATAACTGGGATAAGATAACAGGGATTGTTTAATGATAGTGTGATCATTATGCACTGTTTCGGAAATAGGATACAGTTTACTTACATTTATTTCATGATTAAAATTTGACATCGGATCATACTTAGGTATTCCGTTTACAAGGCAAGGCTAGAAATCTTGGAACACTAGCTCTTGCCTGCTCCTTCAAACGCAGTACCCAGTAATTTTTTTTTAATCGTACCATTATTTCCGGATCTTACCTAACTAAAAGCAAAATAATAATATTGTTATCTCATAGATGGTACCTTTAAGTACCTATTAGGTATATGATTTGTCGTAGGTACTTGGTACAGATATTAATTTTGGTTAAAAAAACCTACCCATCCCAAAGTTAGGTAGGTACCTAGGCTACTGACGCCGTGACTTGTTTCATCAACCACTAGGATTTAACAAGATAAGTTACTAATTGAATCTTATAAATAATGCACATACCAACTGCATACCATAGAATACCAGACCTACCTACATATGTGATACCGATGTCTATATAGGTGAGGCTACAGGTTAGATTTTAGCTTTGTTTTCATGACATTGAATATGATACAACAGGAACTCATACAGGCAGTTTTATGGGCAATAAATCAATACCTACTTAATTATTGTTACGTTGGTAATCAAAACATTTACCTAAGAATTACATAATAAGTAATTCTTAGCAGGTACTATCTCTCTTCTTTAAAAAGTTTTATTTCTCTTCTGTTTTTTAACCGACGAAAAACAGAGGAGGTTCTCAAGTCGACGCGTATATTTTTTTTTATACGTCTACAGAGCTGTTCGATTTTGATAATTCTTTTTTTTTCATCATCATATTATTATTTACATCCTGATTTGGGTATTCACTAGATATTTATTGCAGTCATCGAGATCTTGGTGACTATAGCAATGTTTCAAACTTCATCCATCATCATCATCATCAACCTATATCAGTCCACTGATGGACGTAGGCCTCCCCTAATGAGCGCCATAGCGCCCTGTCTTCAGCTTGCTGCAATCAGCATCTGCCTGCAGTCCTTCGCAGGTCGTCATCCCACCTGGCTGGAGGGCGTGCTACACTACGTTTGCCTAGTCGCGGTCTCCACTCAAGAAGACGTTTACCCCATCGGTTCTCGGTTCTTCGCAAGACATGGCCGGCCCACTGCCACTCCAGCTTGCTAATTCTCGGGGGCTCTGTCAATAACTTTGGTTCTCTTTCGGATGTATTCTTTACGAATTCTATCCTTCAGAGAAACTCCGAGCATAGCTCTTTCCATTGCTCGCTGAGCGACTTTAAACTGGTGGACCACCCTACCGTGAGTATGTCCATGTCTCAACTCCGTAGGTCATGACGGGTAGAACGCACTGATTGAAAACTTTAGTTTTCAAGCATTGCGGGAGGACGAGAAGACTCGACGTAGTTTCCCAAACGCTGCCCAGCCTAGCTGGTTCCTCCTCTTGGCCTCCTCAAAATTATTTTAACCTGACTGCAGAATTTTCCCAAGGATACACGGAAACAATTTCGAGAAGAGAAGATATTTATTGCAGTCATGCAATCAGATTTAGGCGACTAAAAGCGAGTATAAATTATGGTCACAGAACCCATTTATGGTTTTGCAATGTTTCAAACTTCATCCATTGCTGGGTAGTTGCCCTCCAATTTCTTGTGAGCTCTCATCCAGGTTCGTCTTCCGACGCTTGCGAGGTCATATTTTGCATGGATTTAGTTCTTTACCTGGAATAACATTAGGCTAATTTTCACCCCGGAAAAATGAATAGGAAGCCGGGGCCTTGTCTATACTAATATTATACAGAGGAAATATTTGATTCCTTGTTTGTTTGTTTGTATTGAATAGGCTCCGAAACGACTGGACCGATTTGAAAAATTCTTTCACCGTTAGGAAGCTTACTTTTTAGGGAGTGACATAGGCTATATTTTATCCTGGAATTCCCACGGGAACGGGAACTACGCGGGTGAAACCGCGAGGCGATCGTCTAGTCCTTTATAAAGATAGACTAACTCTTGGCCGCTGCTTCTATTGTAAAGACTGAACTAGATTAGTTTAGAAATTTTGGCAAGAAATGAAAGAGTATTTAAAGCAAACATTCAAGTGTTTGCTTTTATGTTTCAACTATCTAAAGTTCAATTACTTTTAGTTCTTTCTTGTTTTTTATAATTATTGATGTAATGCGAATTGATGCGATGGGACTAATTTATTGTAAAACTGAATAACGGGTGCATGACAACAGAGCAGGTTTGTACATATTAGAAAATAAAACCTAAAGTATATTTCTAAAAGCGCGGTAGCATAGTTTGTAATCAATGTTGCGTCCGTATTTAAAAGTATCCGCTAGTAAATAATTCTTAGTTTCTATAAATAAAACCTTAACTTAATGCATTCCGCTCTAATTAATGTGCGTAGAGTTCTCATCTATCGGATCTTTTACGCTTTGAAGTCGATGCTATAAATTGTAGGTAAAATCAAAGGTTAAGAACGTAGATTCTTAACAAATGTAAAATTGCGTGCGCTTTGATACCTCGCTTTTTAATGGGATCATTGTGTTTTTTAAGAAAAGCTTCGACTTTCATCTCTACTTCTCCAAGTTAAAAATAACCTATTTCATAGCGAGCTTCTGCCCGCGGCTTTACACGCGTTTTTTCGATTTTGTATTTAATTGTGTTATTCTAGGCACACAAGTTCATCAGACCAAAATTTCAGCCCGATCAATTCAGTTGTTTTTTTTATTTGACGACCTCTGTGGCGCAGCGGGCGAAGGTCCGCCTGCGACGCAGCAGGTTGCGGGTTCGATTTCCGCCTCGGGACAAATGTTTGTACGATCTGCAGACATTTGTCCAGGGCGTTCTGGATGTTTTCTATGTATAATAAAAAATATCTATCTATGTAGTGTATTGTATTATGTATATCAGTTATCTAGTACCCATAACACAAGCTCTGCTTAGCTTGGGACTAGATAATGTTGTGTGAATAGTCTATTATTTATTATTATTTATTATTATTAACTTATTCTACGGTCCATATGAATATATACCTTAAATCTAACATACATAAAAATATAAAAACTTATTTTAAATAAAATTGCACACGTTCTAAATTTGCGGCGGCGACGTGTATGACGCAATCAGGGTGTCAGCTGACGACGGTGCACTATAATACTTATTAGTAGGATTCCAACTCTGGATACTACTAAAATTATTCGGATTATCATCTTTAAAATCTTGAAGACAACTAACCACCAAACATGTGATAGTTTGATCAATAAATGTATCTTACAATCTTTAATGTAGTCCCCGCTTCCGCCACTCAAAAGCGGCTATGTTGACGTGGTTCCAACGTGATGCCAACCGTAATGCTACGTGGGGTGGGACCTGATGAAGTGCGCTTCCGCTGCATTTACATACATTAATCATGGGTTACTAATTAAAAAGTTAGTCAGGTTTAAACAGAGAGACCACAAGGTGATGGTGTCCTCCTAGCCGAATTTCGGACACGACAGCCAGTCTCAACGGAGTCTATCTATTATCTATCTAATGTGCTTTCAGAGCCATATAGTGTTACACCAAGGGCCCTATTCTGTTAAACCACCGCTTCACTGTGACAATTTTATTGTGTATAGTCGCAGAATCGCCGCCAAGACATCTTTTGTATACATTCGTGAATCTACGAGGATACCATTTTGGGCTCCAGGATTTCTAGCAAATAATTTCAAGGCGCGACAACTTCTTTATTGATGATGATCAATTCTATTAGTATGAAACTTATTCTGTATGACAATAATGTTATTGTTTTAATTAAGAAAGTATTTTAATAAGGTACTGCTGTCGAACAGCTTGGTCATCACGGATTATCGTGCACTAGGGTCGCAGGTCGGATATCTCGCCACGCTAGCCTTAACGACATCATCCGGCGGGCCTTTCTTCGCCGACTGGTGTTGATATGGATCAGTTGAGCTATCTGTAGACTGTTTGCAACAGTCGGCAGTTAGCTCAATTGTTTCAATTGTAAATACTAGTATAATTTTCTTTGTGAATAAATGTCCAGCAATTTTAAAGTATTTTAATTAAACTCTATTTGACATGTGTAAATAAAGTACGTACGAACTCAGTTTTGCAGTGCCCTTCCAGGGTGCATGTACCTAGTTAGTGACAAAACTATAACTAACCATTCACTTGGACCTAAGAATGAATGTACATGCAAACAAAAATTAATAAATAAAATAAATAAATAGATATAATGAAAAATCTCTCATGTTTTTATAGATTTCGCATGTCCTTGAACACAATAGCTGTAACATGATTGAAAGCTACACGAAAATTGACTCTTTATCTTCAAGTTTTGACCAATAATATTTTCACAAATTCTGATTAGCTATTAGGAGGTCCTTCTTCATAATATTCACAAAAACCTCTACATAATTATGTCGTCACCTCTAACCAACCCTGAGGCCGCAAGTGATTAAAACACAATTTTCTTCAGATTAGGATGACTCTAACCATTGTTTTAATATGAGTTTGGCCACTGGTAGATAGACGGATACAATGATTTAATACTAGCTGCCACCCGCGGCTTCGCACGCGTTGTTTCTATAAACGTTTAAAGGTGATTTTTATCCCATGGGAACTGATTTATGGGATAAAAAGTAGCCTATGTTTGATTCCAGGATTAGAATTACCTGTATGCAAAATTTCAGCCTGATCCGCTCAGTAGTTTTGGCGTGAAAAGGTACCAAACCTCCATCCATCCATCCATCCAAACTTTCGCATTTATAATATTAGTTGATGTGATAGTGTGATGTGATTTTTTATTTATAACTAACACAGGATACAACTGACTGTGACTCCTATGATGAAGATGATCAAAATCGCAGAGCAGCATCATTATCATTTACAGACTTTCCCTACTCCAGGGTTCTTGGGCCTCTCTAGCCAGGGCTACCTATGTTATTATAAATAAATAAATAAATAATGTTGGACAATTCACACAGCATTATCTAGCCCCAAGCTAAACAGAGCTTGTGTTATGGGTACTAGATAACTGATATCACTACATAGTATAAAACAAAGTCGCTTTCTCTGTCCCTATTACTCCCTATGTATGCTTAAATCTTTTACGGATTTTGATGCGGTTTTTTATAAGAGTGATTGAAGAGGAAGGTTTTGATGCGGTTTTTTTTAATAGACTCTATTAAAAAAAAACCGCATCAAAACCTTAAAAACTAGTGACCCGTCCCTTCAATCACTCTATTAAATAGAGTGATTGAAGGGAATCTTACACAGATAGATATTTTTTATTCTACATGAAAACATCCAGAACACCCTGAAGAAATATCTGTAGATTAAGTTTTCAGCTTTCCTCTTCGCTTCCTGGAAAGCTCCCAAAGTCAAATCGTGGTAAATATCCCGTTGTAAATGACTTTAATGTTAATAATCATGATGGATTTATAAGTTTCATGTTATTTTAATCTCAAATTCTGTTTAACTTAGTTCTTAAAGTAACTTTCAACAAGTCTCTGCCCACGGCTTTCCACGCGTTTTTTCTGGACACTATAAACCAATATAATGTTAATTCAGGCCCAGACCTACATAAGTGCAAAATATCAGCCTGATCAGTTTTGTAGTTTTATCGTTATCAAACTTCTTACCACAGCACAAGCTATCACCTTTAATATTAGTATAATGTCCTCCTAGCCGAGTTTTGACCACGGCGGCCAGTCTCATAGGAGACTAGCCAGATGCCCAGGACATTATAATAGTGCACAAGTGCACTCTTTATTCCCTCACTCTCATAATCCGATGGGACGACAGACCGACAAGACCGGGGAGTGGTCAGGCGCAGGACCAACAGCTTCACGAGTTTTCCGAAGCACGGTTTCGATGGTGATAACACCGCCAACTTCCTGACTCCGGTCTGCTAATAAGAATTTTTCACCCCCAATAACAACCCGCCCGACCCGGGATTCGAACCCAGGACCTCATAATCAGCGGTTGAACAACGTGACCGCTAGACCAACGAGGCAGTCAGTAATATTAGTAGGATAGTAGGAAGTGCATTACACAAGCAGTAGAAATGCACTTTGGCAGTTTTTCATTTCATTTATTTCAACCATAAGAACACACTCAAAGGGAACACTTAGTTAAAATATTACCTAGCCAGTTACGAGCCCACGGAATCGCAGATACGTTGTACTGTTTTGTATTGTATTAAACCCAGGTTGAACGCCATGTAAGCGTAACCGCGGATATAAACTAGTCTTGATAAAAGGTCTAGAACTCATACAGAATCTGTTCAAAAATTAATCTAGGTCCCCAAAAGTCATTTACTTTCAAAAACTCCTAACTTCTCCGAAACCCTTCAGATTACAAACTAACCATATCTCACTGGTTGTAATTTGTCGCTTGATAATGGAGATGTCTTGGCTGTAATATAAACAGTTGAATTCCGCGCCGCGTCGCCTGCGCACGCGTCTATCCGTTAGCTTTGTCGTGCGATCGACCAATCGAAACGACACCGAATCTCGAAGTTGTCGATTTGAATTTTTAAACGGTTTGTTTAGTGTTTTTCTGCTCTTTTGCGAATGGAAATGTAGATCTTGAAATCTATTTTCTATTTCTTAAACTGTTCAAAAAATATTTTATTGTTTTATAGTGAAGTGTAAAAGTGAGTGTTTTAAATGCAGATCGGCGTATAATACAAAGAAATATATTTGATTTTTAGAATTAAAGAATCACAGAGGCTCTGGCGAATCAGGGTTCAGTTTAAAAGGTCTAAGGTTTTGTAGGAAGGTACAGGTCCTACAGACTTATCCCACAGATTTTAAGTCTTGACATTGGGTTCTAGTAACAACATTTAGAGATGAAGAGAAATCCCATATAGAAATCCTATGCAGCGATTAGCTTAGCAACCTACATAATGAACTTATCTGGTAAAATCCAGTACCCTTTTTACGAAACCCTTAGTGACATTTGTCACTCGCTGACAGCAAGCTTTCAATTGTTATGTCAACTTATAATTGCCCAAACTACAGAGTAGCCAAACGCGTTTTGACACTGTCGATTTGATTTAATTAATTCATAACTTGGCTAATTGATTGAGCAAGAAACTAGTTATTTTGTATTTGAACACATGAGTAGCGTTACAGATATTTAGATAGAAAACAGGTTAGGAAAACTTATTTATATATTTATGATCACTGCACGCTGGTTGTCAGCCCTAGTAACGCACTAAAGACGCATTTGGAAGGTTGAATGTTTAGCATTTTTTTCGCTTACTGTCAATCAACTAGGCGAGCACCTTACGAAGAGAACTCAGATAGAACTCATCATGAAAATCTTGTCCGAATTGCTATTTCCTTTTAGATTTTTTGAGTTAGACTAATGTTGAACACTTCATTTACGCCTGTACGTTAAGCCATCATTTTTGCCGATTTTTTCTAGTAAACTCTCGTATTACATTAAATCTGCTTTGCTGTTCGACTGTACCACAGAATACCAAAACTCGAAATACCGATAGTAATCAGAAAGTACAAGAAACCGCTTACCGAAAAACAAAAATCTGGTTCAAAGGCTTTGGTAACCTGCTTGGTGCGTAACCTCAGCCTTTAAGATAGAACCTGATAGACCTATAAGACAGTAACGGATTCGTCCCAGGAATTAACATAGTAATGTCAACTTGTATTGCGTGCTCTTAATGTACCGATTGTGTAATAGGTTGTAAGTACTGTCCGGTACCAATATCTTAAGAGTTGAGATTTAAGATCAATTCTGAAGTTAAAATGAGTGCTTCCTTGTTTGATCAACAAATATTGAATACAATTCAGAAATGGTATTGATATAGATCAGTTGAGCTACCTCTAAATTGTTTGCAACACTCTGCAAACAAACTGTTTCAATTGTTAACACTAGTCCTAATTTGTTTATCTTTAGTAGTAATATTCTTTGTTATTAAAGGTCAATTCAGAAATCTGTATAACTCGAAGCTGGTGCTTTCATTTTTGAAATCGATCTCTTATCTACGTACTTCTGATATCAAAGTGTTTTGTGCTGGGTAATTGTACAGAACTCTTCTTAAATTTAACCAAACTGGCCACAATACAGCCAAAATACATTACAATTATTTGTATTTAGTAACCGCCCGACTGCTGCGCAAAGAGTTTAAAGTAAAAAGTATTTATTACATCAAAACATATTCCATTTCCATTAGTTTCCATACCTCAGTCTTGCTGATAAAAAAAAATCTAGCTCTCCCACCATCTTTTCCCAGGCCTACCGCGATAGCGTCAAACGACACCGAATATAAAAGAAATAGGTAAGAACTTGGGCATACAGGACAGGCATACCCATTACTCTCGCAGGCATACCTAAAGGTTAATAAAAGGTTCTTTTTGCATTTTTGCAGTTGAATTACGATGCCGGGTGGTCCTTTTATCCCGTAATGAGAAAAGTTAGCTAATTAGCTAATTGAGGCGCATTGTTTAGATCTCCCCAGCAAAGTTGCTAACCGCTTGATGGGACAGACAATTTATGTCACTCCAGAACCTTACGTTTAATTTTGTTGATGTAAACAGGTAGGTGCTTAAAATAAAAACGTTGTCGGGTGACAACAATAAAATGTATAAAACGCATGCGTTGAATTTTCAACAGGTCCTGATTATCTGTGGCTCAGTGAGCAAAGGTCCACCTGAGAAAAAACAATTGTTATTTTTGCAAATAATATTGGTTTCCAAAAAAGTGGTATTAAACTTAGTTTGACCAAGAGTCACACCGTAGCTAACCACGAGGAAATATTGCCTATAACAGTAACTAAATACATCAGGTCTTGCAGCTTGGAACACCAGATCACTGTAATGTGGGCTACCATAAAACCTTTGCCGTCCAGGCCACTCTTTTATGGAACAGTCTTCCAATGGAATGTCGCGAGGTATCCTCAGTAAATGTCTTCAGATCTAGGGTCTTTAATCACTTTCTTTCCCAGGAATAATTCGGTACGTTATATATTTTATTAATTTATTATTTATTTATTTATGTTTTTTTTAAGCTGGCCTTACTGTTGCAAACAGTTGCATTATTATTATATATGTATCTACACTTACGTATTTATTTGATTAGTATATTTTATTATATTTATGTGTGTATTTGACGACCTCTGTGGCGCGGTGGGCGAAGGTCCGCCTGCGACGCAGGAGGTTGCGGGTTCGATTCCCGCCTCGGGACAAATATTTGTACGATCTGCAGATATTTGTTCAGGGTGTTCTGGTCGTTTTCTATGTATAATAAAAAATATCTATCTATGTACTCGTATATTATTATGTATATCAGTTATCTAGTACCCATAACACAAGCTCTGCTTACCTTGGGGCTAGATAATGCTGTGTGAATTGTCCAGCATTATTTATTATATTTATTTATTTATTTATGTTATGTAATGTGACGATTTATTAATTGTATTTTTCTTTGTTCTATTTTCTAGCACTACCTACTAAATTGTTGTTCACGCTACCCAAAGGTAAGCAGGTAGAGAATGCTATCTAGCATTACGTTTGCCTATATGTACAACTTTTGTGCAATATAGTACCTATATTCTATCTATCTAAATACATCAGAAACAGCCCAAGAATGTCTTACTGCATCTATAAAAGGGTTTGGATTACTGCTAATTAATCTATGTCGGGATAAACCATCGTGCGTTTATTTTAGTCGAAGCAACCTTAATCGTTTGGGAGTTTATAACTTTTGAAACTTGCGCTGATATTTTTAAACTAAATTCAAGTCATGGCGGCTTTCCCGAAACTTCTAGACGTTTTAGACAATCCCTGTGATTTGGTTTTGGCTGCATTTTTGATCAGATATACTTAGAGTTCTGGGGACCTACTCGGAAAAGAAAAATTGAAGTTTCGTTTTCGTCGTCGTGCAAAACCAACTCCTATGTCGGTTGCATGTAATATTAGCGTTTGTACGAAAACGTATCAAAAACTTTGATAGACGTATTTAAGAGTACGGGCTCTGGTTATTCTCGTGCATCATATTTTACAACGAGGAATAGTGTTCAAATGCTTTGTGAATTTAATTTTGTGATGTGCTAAATGACTTTATAATCAATCTTTTTCGAACCTAGTTACCTTAGGCTTGCGTAGTGAAAAGTGACCATCAAAGGGAGTTGCCCATCGAAAACGTCATCGTGTAAATTATAATATAAGTTACACATCTATTAATTAGATTTTATGATGTAGAGATGTACATTACGTTAAGTGGAATGGATGTAAGAGCTAAAAGTAGAAGCCCAATAAAGTAGCATGGCCTAAATTGTGGTCCAATATCGACGTACGGGAAAACAGCCGCGCCCGTAATCGTAAAAACGAAATTCGTAGTTTCTTATTCGTTTTCTTGCAAAGTATATCTTATGTAGGTTGACACAAGAGTTTTTGTTTTCCGAGTAGGTCTCCAGAATTGACTCCCCTTATTTCTCGGGATTGAAATAAATAAGCAAATGAGTAATAAAAATACAAATAATTTATTTATCTCTCACACAGGTTAAGCGATATACAGGATATACAAAGGTTATGTTTACAGATAGTGATAGACTCTAAAGTTAACCTGCTTGGTGAGAGACTGGTGCCTGAAAAGGGTTAAGAAACCTGTATTACAGGTCACCAGTGAAATAAAGAAGATGTCTTTATATCTTTAAGTAGTCAGATGTTAAAACTACATAAACGATTGCCAATAACGTCTATCATACGTTACTAAACCAGTAGCGGGCGTGGGCGACACGCCCGGTGAAATTTAAAGTAAACATTGCCAAGCACTCTGTTAAATGGCATTCTAACTTGTCTATAATGAGAATGCACTTGTGGGATTATTCAGATTCGGTTCTCGAGTGTTTCTGGCTTGATTTCAACCTCTTTCATTCATGTAAGGCTGAGCGCAGACTTGAGTCACGACAGTTTTAAGACAGACTATTGCTTTACAAAATGTATGAAGATGCAAGAGAAAACAGTTTTGTTTCCGTTTTAAGACAGACTTTCTATGTGAGGAAAGTCTGTCTTAAAACTGTCGTGACTCAAGTCTGCGCTCAGCCTAAATATATTAATAACTAGACGATCGCCTCGCGGTTTCACCAGCGTAGATCGCGTTCCCGTGGGAATTCCGGGATAAAATATAGCATATGTCACTCCCTGAAAAGTAAGCTTCCTAACGGTGAAAGAATTTTTCAAATCGGTCCGGTAGTTTCGGAGCCTATTCAATACAACCAAACAAACAATCAAATTTTTCCTCTTCATAATATTAGTAAGTATAGATTTAAGTTCATAGCAAGAATAAACAATAATTTGGCGTGTTTTATAAAAACGATAAACCGACTTCAAATTCTTCTAGTGGCGAGACCTAGTTAAAATTCAGTCTAATTTAGTTTGATGACACTTCGAGGTATACCCTTTCCAATATAAAAAGAATTATCGAAATCGGACTACTCTGTAAAAAGTTATGCGTGGTCAAACATTACAATCAATCCCCTGTTTTCCAAACATTACAATCAGTGAGTAAACAATTAATCCCCTGTTTTCCTACCCTTAGGGCTTACCTTAGGGGCAAATTTAAATGGGACTACCATCGAGGTATACCCTTTCCCATAAATAAAGAATTATCGAAATCGGACTACTTTGTAAAAAGTTATGAGTCATACATAAATAAAGAAAATACGCGTCGACTTGAGAACCTCCGTTTTTCGTCGGTTGAAAAGAGGACACTTTTCTTACATATTAATAATTTTTAACTTACGCGATCTGAACACATTATTATTATTAGTTAACTGGTAGTTATCCCGTGACCACGACAGTTTGTAAACCTGTTGAATCGTAAGGGAAAATAGGCAAATAAACGCGGTAAATACCCGTTAAATAGTTATAATAATTTCTTTCACAAGTTTTATAATAGCCGAAAAGCTAAGTATGACTGCGATACGTGTTGCAGTCGCTTTACGGTTAAAAATTGCAATAAATCGTAAACTTTATTTTCCATGATGACATGAAAAAGTAAAAATAATAAAAATGTAAAATCCAGCATTATTAATTTATTGTTCAAATGCTGATGGAGATAACTATTTATTTAGGTTATTATATAGTTTATAAACTATTATATGGTTTGCAACAGTCAGCAGTTAGCTCAATTGTTTCAATTGTAAATTCAAATTCAAATTCAAATTCAAATCATTTATTTCAGTTGTTCACCATAAATGTTAGTACAAATACCTATATACTATGTTAGTTACCATAAAAAGAGATTTCAATAATAATTCATGTCACATAAAAACCAGAATACACTCAATAAATTATCATTAGGTAGGTACAAAATTAAATTAAAATCACTAACTCTAACTAGATTAAATTTAAGTATGTAAATGTCATAATATTAAACAATTCAAATCAATTTATGTATGTAAAAGTAAACAAATGAATAAATATTAACCTACTGAGTAATAATAATTTTATTATATTTTATTTTGCACAACGCATTGCGTTACAGGGCAGCACATGCGTCTCGGTCCAGTGTCTGAGTATAGGGCCATCCACCCGCTCAGCTATTGTGACCAGGAGGCTGTTGGGGCTGTCGCGCACCCGCCGCATCAAGGAGGCGACACGCTTGCGCATGATGGCGTGAAAACCATCCACTCGCGCCTCTGCGAACATACCTGATGCGCTGCAGTAGCGCGGCAGCCCCACCAGCATCCGGAACGCGTTATTATATTGTACACGGAGTGCGTTGTACGCCGCTCGAGTAACGTTGATCCACAGGCTGCAGGTGTAAAACGATTGGCAGAAGGCCCTGAACAATGTGATTTTCACCTTTTCGGAGCATTTTGCAAACCTACGGATCAACATGTTACTCCTCACAGCCAACGCCCTTCTCTCCCTCTCCATGTCCATGTCGTCCTTGAGGGTATCGGTGACCCAGTGCCCCAGGTATTTAAAGTGCGGCACTTGTTTGAGCACGGTGCCATCCAGTGAGACGGGTGGCACGTGTGGATAGTACTTAGTTCCCGCTTTAAAGACCAGTAGCTCGCTCTTTGTAGAGTTGTACCTGAGGCCATGTGTCACCGCATACCGCTCACATATGCCTACCAGCTTCCGGAGGGCGCTGATTGACGGGCTCAGTAACACCATGTCATCAGCATAGCTAATGTTATTAACCATTTTTCCACCAACGGAGCAGCCCACCATGGCGCCACTGAGCTCACCGATCAGCCGATCTACGTACAGGCTGAAAAGCCGAGGAGAGGTCAACCCCCCCTGCCTCACCCCGCATTCCAACCCGTACGGCTCGGATAGCGAGCCTGCCCACCTGACAACATTGCTCTGATGACCGTACCAATATTTGAACAGCTCAATGAGTTCAGCGGGCATCGTTGTGTCTTCTGAGAGCTTCTTCCACAGGACACTATAGGAGACCAAATCGAAAGCTTTTGATAGGTCTAGGAAGCACGCGTACACAGGCGTCTTCCTATCCGTGTAGTACCGGACTGTATGCTTGAGACACAGCACTGCCATTTCTGTAGAGAGCCCTGATCGAAATCCGAACTGAGCGTCATGCAGCACAAGATGTTTCTGTAGCTGTGTGTCAAGCATACAATCCAGCACTTTAGCTATAGTAGTAGCCAACGAGATGGGCCTATAGTTACCTATATCCGACACATCTCCAGTCCGATTCTTAACTAATGGCACAACCACGGTCTTCATCATATCATCAGGCAGGTAGGCATGCACAACACACAGCGAGAACAGCATGGCCAGCACTCCAGGCAGATGTACCCCAGCAAATCGCAGGTGCTCAATACTAATGGAGTCGTGGCCTGGAGACTTGCCTTTCTTCATACCTTTCAGTACCGCCGACACTTCCTTAGCAGTGAACACATGCAACCCACCCGGTGATCCATCGACCCGAGGCTCAGCATTCTGCGGCGTTGCAAGGGGCGATTGCACCCTGAAATGGTCTTTGAACAGGCGCGCTATCTCTGCTGTTTCGCTAACACCCGCCACACTAACAGGAAAACCGGACTTGGGACTCAGTTTACTGGTTTGCTTCCAAAATTTACCAAACTGTTTATTGGTGTGATGACTAGTTAATATATCCATTTTTATTTGTTCAGAATGTTCCTGACACCATTTTAGTTTTTGTTTAAATGTTTTCCTAGTTGTTGTCATCACATCATACAAGTCCCCGGTCTTTGGTTTACCGAACAGAACCCAGTTCTGAAACCCAAGTCGAGCATCCGCATGTGCTTGTTTTACATGTTTGTTCCACCCTATCACCTGCTTTTTCCTGATTGGAGTTACCCTACCAAAGCTATGACTAGCCCCAGTTCTAAGAATGTTAACAATATTAGCATACATTTCATTAATTATTGTCCTATGTTCTAAGTTAGTACAAAGTCTATCACTACATTCCTGAAATTCTGATGGAAAGTGTATGTTTCTTAATTTATTATTACAGTACACTTTATAATTTTCAATCTGTTCAAGATTCCTATCCCCCCATATCACTGTGTTACGTTCTATGTTACTGCTACTACATTTTGTTCTAAGTACATCCAGATTACAAGTTATTTCTAGAGGAAAGTGATCGGACCAGTTGACATCATAGTGAATCCTAGCGTCTCGAACCGATCTCCACGCTGCTTCGGAAACTAAACAATGATCTAACCAGCTTGTAGTACCATGAACATCACTCACAAACGTACACGAGTCCGACTCCAGGCCCAGCAGCTCAATGTCCGCACACCGCCAGTCTTGTTCGACACAAAAATCACGTAGTTCATTGCCAAACAGTGCACCAGGCTTTGCAAAATACTATATAATTTTCTAATTAAATACTAGTATAATTTTTAATAATTTTCAATAATTAAATACTAGTATAATTTTCTTTGTGAATAAAGTTATTCTTCATATCTTAATTTTTTTTTTATTTACGTATGAATTTTAGGAAAAGATACGGCTAAACACGAACAAATTAAGTAATAAGTAAATATAAGGACGGTCAAAAGCTTACACAAACAGTATAAGTATTATTTCCGTAAAGCGATCCAAGTGATTCTGGGTTTCCGACACAAGACTTTTCTAGGCATCTCGATTCTCGTCAGCTAGTGGTGTGGGAGTGGCTCCGTTTTTAAGCGTTTTTTGACTTATCTAGTACTCAAACCTTAGTTGGTCCCGAAGAACTTTTTGATCATTATATGAAACAGGATCGATTGGCATAAAAAAAAACTTTTTGTGAAAACGCTCATTTTCTCAAAATCTGTAACTTTTTTGTCTGTGAATGGGGATGATATTTTTTCTAAAAAGGATGGGAAGTTCCCTAAGACCATTTTCATGTAGCTTCAATGGTTAAGGCTCTTACTGTCCCGTCCAAAATTTCCACCCATGTACATTATGACACTAGTATCACATCAGGCCAAATAGCAGAAGTTAGGAACAATTTTTGGTTTTAGCGCATGCTCAAATTGCCTGAAATTGCGCAATTATGCATTGTTGAAGTTAGTTTTTAACCTTGTTGCTGTGCTTGTTGTTTTCTGTTATTGTGATAAGCTTTTATGCAGTTTTTATTCACACATGCCTTTGGTAACATAAACTATATTGGATTCTAGAATGGAGTGGGTATAATTTTGCAGCACTAAAAATTCGATCAAATCGAAATAAAAAGGACAGTTTTAGTACTATCAAAATTGGTTTAGTTTCTGTACCAACTGAATCGACATTAGTGTCGATTTCCAATTTAGTCAATCCAGCAATACCTGGATAAATTAACCATCATCTTTATAGATCTGTGAGAGTTATTGACCTAGGCTTTATGATATGTTTTTACTAAACAAACAACTTAAACGAGTTTACTCAATCGTAAACTTAATCAACATTCTTCGTTTCGATTTTGGTGTTTGTTTTGGAATGCAATTAATTGAAATTGTTTTACGCAAGTCCACATTGTCGGGAATTGCAACTGAATTCAAATATGCTATTTACATGATTCTTGTATTACAAGTTTACAACATTTTATGGCCAACATTGTCTTTATTATTCGACTAGACGATCGCCTCGCGGTTTCACCCGCGTAGTTCCCGTTCCCGTGGGAATTCCGGGATAAAATATAGCCTATGTCACTCCCTGAAAAGTAAGCTTCCTAACATGCAAATAATTTTTCAAATTGGTCCAGTAGTTTCGGAGCCTATTCAATACAAACAAACAATCAAATCTTACCTCTATATAATATTAGTATTGATACTTGGAGTTTCTTTATGAAGATACATACATTTTCTTGTTAACTTTATATGTAACCTTTTATTACTTAAAACTCTTTACTTCTATAAATGTGCTTTCCCATAAATCAGCCAATAAATAATTATTTTCGTTGTAATTAATATCAGAAAGTTTTATTTATGCTCAATTATATATTGGTCACACCATGCTTGTAAATTGCATTTTCCTATCATCACTACAAAATATACCGTGATTCATGGTAAAACAATTATAATCATGAACTTTAATCGCTAACTAACAGAGTTCAATTTGATGTCAATTTTGTTAGAGAGTTCAACGATCCAATCAAATATTTGCACTGTAATTGCATCAGTATGTATCATACTCGTAGTATCATCTCGCCCTTATTTTGATGCTTATAAAGTTTGAAACGAACGATATAATCATATAAAATCTTTGGATATTATCAATGGACTTGGACTATTATAAGCTGTTGATGCGATTGGTGATAATCTTTATTTTGATGCTTATACTTATCTTTATTTTGATGCTTATGCTTATCTATCGCCCTTATTTTGATGCTTATAAAGTTTAAAACGAACGATGTAATCATATAAAATCTTTGGATATTATCAATGGACTAGGACTATTATAGGCTGTTGATGCGATTGGTGATAATCTTTGCATCCATACAAACAATAAACTTTATCATCAGTTCCGGCACTAGCCAAAATAAGCGTAACCAAACCGATAATGATATCCTACTTCCTACAAATATTGTAAACCCGAAAGTTTGTAAAATCTGATATTTTGTTACCTACGATCTCCAAAACTACTGAATAGATCAACATGAAATTTGGCGAAAGTTTAGTTTAGAGCTAAGCCTAACCTAGATAATAGGCTACTTACTGTGACGAAAATACGCGTGCAAAGCCGCGGGCAGAAGCTAGTATTAAATAGTAATATTAAATAATTAACAAAGAAAGAAACAAATTAGAGCTTGTACAACGAAAATTACAATCAAATGATAGAAATAAATTACTAGTATTTACAATTGAAACAATTGAGCTAACTGCAGACAATCTACAGGTAGCTCAACTAAATAACCAACAAAATATTAAATAGTATATTAAATAGTAATATTGATATTATTAAATCGATGATTGGATCTACTCTACTACGAGCTGAGCCTGAGATTCATTTGATATTGAAGTAAAGCCCAGTCCGCATAGTCGCCACAGTTGTGCATGTATGCATGTATGTGCCCCAATATAATTGCTAGGTTACATATTTGACAGTACATACATATCCTTTATTCCAAAAACTTTATTCTGAATTTAAACTTTTTACAGTGGTTCACGTTTCCCAATACCCAAACTTTAGGTATCCTTTAAAAAATCTCAGATGCGAGTTCCTAAGTCACAAACGCTTTAAAATCCCAAGGTTTATTATAATATACTACATACTATACACTATACTATACATACATATATACTACGATTATAACTTGAATTAACTATTGTTGGATTAATTGTGGACAAATTGACATTGTAACTGCCCACATCTATCTGGTCAGTAGATTCTACTTCACCGTTGCTTTTGCCAAGTTGATTGCCAACTATTTCATTGATATTTGATAGAACAGTATCGATAAGGCTTGATTTATCGTCTTGCTTTTTGTTTCCGACCTATGCTAACAATATTTTGTTCATTCACTGATGATTTGCTATCGATTTTTTTGTTTTAGTGATCGATTTTATACCAAGAGGCTTCGTGTCCTACTTTATACATTAAGTATGCTCCTAGATAGAGTTTGGAACCCTTAAAAGTAAGTTTTGAATGAGTTTAATTCTATAAGTCACCTTGATTTTTTACATTCACAAATTGATATTCTACTGGCATCCGATTTGGTATGAAGGCGTTTTATTCATTGACTGATGTTGATGAATTGATTTCCAATGAACCTAGTTAGATCTACAATTTAAGACACGGCTATCTTAGCAATTTTGCAGCGGAAATACAGTGACTGTAGAGAGGTGCCAAATGGCTTAGGTTGCTTCCTTTGTTGATAGATTGGTGATAGTTCTAGAAGGAGTTGTTAAAAAAATCTAAACAGACAAAAGTAACTGTCAGTTTTTGTTTAAGTTTTTTTTATAGGGAGTGAGCGCTTTAAGAACGGGCTTGTTTGTTGAAGTACTACCACCATAAAACTTATTGTAAAGCTGAAAATTCAAATCATGGTAAATATCCCGTTGTTGTTGTGTGCTTCGTACTACCACCATCCTCTTTCTGCCGCCAAGCAGTATTAGGATCCGTAACGTTTTTAGTTGAGAATGCAGATTTATAGAGCTAAGAAATCCATAACACACAGTGCAAAAATTATTGTTCTACGACAAAAATTTACGAAGTTATGGCCAAATTACTAGCGAAGTTCACTGAGTGACCGCCGCGGATGCGTGTGACGTCACTTGCTCGGTCGCCACCCGTTAACCGTAGGCAGATATCAGTTTTTAGTGATTTACTCCGAAACTATAAGTTTAGGAAAAGAATTACCAAATAGGCTCGGTTTTGAGAGACCCGGAATGGAGTTTTTTTTTATTTTTTATTATTCCTTGTGTCTTTCAAAACTGAGTCTATTTGGTTCTGTCATTTTTTTTCCTAAACTTATAGTTTCGGAGTAAATCACTAAAAACTTATATCTGCCTACTGTTAACGCATCCACTGTCCAGCCTCTCCTCGCCACACGAGTGTTGAGAGGCTCGTCTGCGTCTTGGGCCATGAAAGTGCTAAAGGGCAGCGACCGAGCAAGTGACGTCAAACGCACCCGCGGCGGTCACTCAGTGAACCTCTCTAGTAATTTAGTCATAACTTCGTACGTAATGGTCCGATTTGGATAATTTAAAAAAATATATCATTCTCATGTCATAAAGAATAATGTGAATACTAGGTCTATTGAAATTGCTATAACGTTACGGATCCTCATTGCGGTGTTTTGATTTGAATAGCAGCGTGGTCAAGACCATCGACCTCAATATGAGGGATAGGCTTAATCCCTCAGGTTGACTTACGTGGGCAGTGCATTGTACAGCTCCTCGCAGGAACACCTATTCTCTCTATCAGAGCAATAGCTCTGTTTAGTATATTCGTTGTTATACCAATTGACACTATATTCGTTGGCCATCATGATCATGCATTTTCCCATAATAGGTAGCAACAGTTTCCCATATAGAGCGGTTAGTAGTTTGCAGTGAAATTTTAAAGAGTCGTCGCTTTCATAGCAACCCGACGACGTAATAACTCTTCTATAGATATGTACTTACTTGTCATAAGTAGACACCGTGTCGCATCAGAACACATGTCACTCCGTCATTTGTCGCGCTAAATAACCATGTACTGTGCTAATTTGTTATGCCGCAGTTGTATAGGCAAATGGCTTGCTTCTCATATTCACCGGTC
This sequence comes from Eupithecia subfuscata, assembly GCA_963564075.1. Lineage (NCBI taxonomy): Eukaryota > Metazoa > Arthropoda > Insecta > Lepidoptera > Geometridae > Eupithecia > Eupithecia subfuscata. Next base: position 9,563,085 of record OY751117.1, on the reverse strand, counting down.
TGTGAAACTTTAAGTCATGTGAGGTAAGTGCGGCATACAAATTGAACGTAAAACCAAGACTGTCTAGGTTTGTGAAAACAGTTTTGTGTTTTATCCTGCTCTTCGTTATCAAAACCCATGTTTTGGATATTTTTCCATATAGATCGATAGAGTGTTTTGCAATCACAAATGATGAAGATGTCCTCCTAGCCGAATCTTCGGGCACGGACGGTGTCGGACAGTCTCAATGGAGACTGACCAGATGCGCAGGACATATTAAACATATATGTAGTCCCCTCGGGTGTGCTCAAACACAGGCCATACACACAATCGCACATAAGTAAGTACCTAAGCACAAAGAGCCAGGAAATACCAAATGCGGGGAAATATAGGTAAATAAAATATGTGCCTAGATGGTGCTGTGTTAAGGGGGTACCGTACCTCGTTATTGTGTGAAGAGGATAGGCATAGGATTTCGCGTTCACAGGAGCGGGACAGAGCAAAGCGGCGTAAGCCCAAAAATCAAGTTTTTAGTAGTTATTTGCTCCCCACAAACATTAGAATAGTTAATTGAAAAAAAGGCAACATATAAAATGTTCTTTATACTTAGCTCAATTACTATGCTTAATCTCAAGATCGTATCATCTGTATTTATTGAGAAATTAGGGTTTTAGTAAAAAATTAGAGGTAACTTTGCGATTTTTTTCTATCGAGAAATTTTTATGGAATCGTGTTTTCGAAACATATGATCGATAGAATAAGTCCTGAACTTTACCATATGTAAATTTCAAAGTTAAATATTCAGTAGTTTGGAAGATATGGAGGTCCGACGGAGTTGAAAATAAGCAATTTGAGGGTAGGTACCCCCTTAAGTGTCCGTGATTTCTATTTATTTACAGGCGATGGAGATTTTGTTATTACATTAACATTCCCTTATGTAGATCACGACAATGTTTTGCTTTTAGGTAAAACGGCAAAGGTCATAAACCGACATGCCTATGAGTAGACGAGGCGAAAGTGTAGGCCGCATGCGGGGGCGTTTTGTTTTCACTTTATAATTTTATCAATTTACAGTGTCACTATCAATAAAAACGCTAAAATATCGCTGTTTATGATTCTGGTTATTGACCGTTCAATATGGTTATGATATACACGATGATCTAATGTTACTGTGTTATAATATTGCCGTAATAGGCGATGTTTTGTAACATTACTATCTTGATGGATTGCTGTCATATTATCACTAGTCTTCATACATCTGAAGTTGCTGTAGTTGGACATACGTTCATTTGAAGGGCGCGTTTGTCAAAAAAATTAAAGACAACGACGTCAATACGATACCTTCATGGGACTGACGGGCGATTCACTAGGCGAACCTTGGTGCAGTACAGCAGGTGGAGTAGGGCTTTAACAGAATGGACTCTCAGGGGAAATGACGCTAGCACGGTCACTTTATAAATGGATTGCTGAAAAGCGAAACAGAATGTGATCCGACCAGCCCTAAATCGCTAAGAGTAGCAATTTATGGAGGCCTACTCCTATAGTAAATAGATACGGGCTGATATTGCTGATAAAAAGATGCAAGCAAAGTCAGGTAATGAAGCTGGTCATAAGGTACAAGTAAACCTTGCGAAATGTGCCCCGACTGCAGCTGAGCCGAGACCAATTTTAATGCAAATAAATAATTTAAATATTCTATTCAAGTCACCACATTTTAGATCTTACTCCCCCGATATAAGCTTTAAGCATTTCATGTATTGTGTCGTGACTCTCTTGAACACTAATTAGGCGTTGTATGTATTATGTTGAATACATTACATACTGTTGCTTTATTGTTTATTAGAAACAGTGTAAGGACGAACCTAATTTTGTTCGAAAATGCAATCGTCGAAACTAGTTATTATAACTCTATAAATTGCTGGACAATTCACCAGCATCATCTATCCCCAAGCAAAGCAGAGCTTGTATATTTTATTAAGTTTATCTAGTGATCATTTATCTAGTACCCATAACGTACTGTACAAAGCTTACGAATTTAATATGTTGACATTATTTCTAGTTTTACGGCATATGACGGGTAGGTCACTGGTTCTCCCCAGTTAGCCATATCCCCATATATGAAATGGACGGCAACGTTTTTAGCGTTGTTAAATTAGTTCCGTTTGGTTCTTGTAACGTTTCAATTAACACCAACAACGACTTTAAATAACACTACCATCATCGAGGTAAAATCTCCCCAACCTTCAAATTCTAATCCTAAATCTGTCTTTGAATCCCAAAAGGAAACAGACTCGATTAAAATATAAGAAACAAAATATCCGTCCTTCCATTCCCTTTCCGAGTATTTTAGGATCTTCGTTAAATTATGGTGTTGATGCTTTTATTTGGAGCAAGCTAAGTTGAGTTTTCTTTGACTTTTTACATCCTTCTGTGTTTAAAAATACTCTCCACTCCATACTTACTGAATCTTCTGAGAAACTGTTATAACCATCAATTCATCATCATCATCATTCAGCCCGTTGACGACCACTCCTGGGTTTAGGCTTTCTCTTTTACAAGCTAGCTTAATCGGCCCTGTGCGAGCCTCATTCAGTCTTCCGGTCACCTGATATCGTCCGACCATCTGGCAGGTGGTCAACCTCGAGGACGCCTCTCTTGTAATTCATAATCCATCGCAATTGAAAACAGTTACGTTTGGTATCGACTATGGCTCGGTTCTTCAACTATACATTTAACTATTCTTATTTCTCATCAAAAGGAATTTCATATCCTGATTAATAGAATTGCCGACTTCTAACATTTAGCCCGAATCAGAACTAGCTATCAACTCAATACAAAATTACATAACGAACATTCCTAGCACCGTGTTTAAATTAACATATTTATCATCGTAATAAAAACTAGATCTTAGATCAAGAGCTTTATATTATGACGTAGATGTGTAATCTAAAGTGAATTCCTATGATGATGAATGATTTTTTGATCGCATTAAGTTTTATTCTTTCACATCATAAAAAATTCCAAATATACCTATATCATCATCACCTAGCACCGGCCAAACAATTTTATAGTAAGATGGACACAAAGCCAATAAATTTTGATCTGTTCTGTGAATCCAACCCAACCGCAGTGATATCAAGTTATTTATTTCTCTATCGGTTGGTTCCTAAAATATTTTACACAATAATCCCGGATCTGTAAGCCATTGAATACTTATATATACTTATATATTATTCCAAGAACGTTGTTGAAGTGACGTTACTAAACTTTCAGTGCGTAAAAAACACGTTCACATTTCGCATTTACTGTTTCCACGTCTTCTTCGCCGCCTCTATGTTTCCATGAATTGGACACTAGCAGAAAACTGACAAACCAGATACATGTTTTCAATAACAAAGAAGTTTAGTCAGTCCTTTCTGTAGGTATACGCATTTTCATCGTGATTTGATAGTCGGGCTAGGTGTGTTTTTAAATATTTCGCTATGACATTATGTACTTGTAGAAGGAGCAATGTGATGATTGATGATGATGGTAGATGGTAGTTTTCCTCACCTCACCTTATCTCAACAGCCTATATTGGTCGACTGCTGGACGCAGGCCTCTCCCTGATAAGCGCCTTATTGGTTTTTATCTCATGGGCGGTAATGCCCATGATCGCTGGGCATGCGGGTTGGGGATCGCAGTTCGGTAGTAAAATGGTTCTGCAGGAGGCGTTTCTGCCCGCCCCCGGTGGATATCCCTTAGTCGCCTCTTACGACACTAGCGGGAAAAGTTGGGGTGGTGCAAATTTTAAGCCGGCAACACACAACAATGTAGTGATGGTTGCTTCCATCAGTAATAACCTCTCCATTCATCTCTATTTGCCAAGGTCCCTCCTTGCAGGTCTGTGTACCACCCAACGGAGTAAAAGTAAATTCTGTCTAAGCGAATGCTATATAACTTTCAACTTCTGATATTCTATTTATTAATTCTAACGTTAAAAGTAAAATAGATTATTGCATTTTGTCACCCAATTTAACGTTAGAAAACCTGTTCTATCAAGGATCTTGCCATTATTTTAATAAGTCCACGAGGTTCACCACGAGATCTTAAAGCGAATCCAGTTTTCTGTTAATTTATTATTGAATTTATTATTTTGACAGTTGGACGAGATTTTAGTCCGTGTCGTAAATTTTATAGCATAGCTTCTAATGCGGCTGGCGCCAAAATCGTAAAAGGAGAAGGCGTATTTTCTACAAATACGGCCAACATAATAATATGTTTTGTGCTAAATAGGTTTCAATTATTAAAATAAAATAATTGATCTTGGGGCATCGGTAATTTTGATAGCAAAATATTGCTGCGAACATTACTATGTAACAGGATGATAAAGCCTGTTATTTTAATATTACAGAAAACTATTAATACACCGACATAAGCAAGTATTATGGACAAACCTAATCCATGTATTAATTAATAATTTATATCTACTCTTATATTTTATAGCTATTAAATTACACAAATCATTTGTTTAATAGTTATTAAATTGATAATTAACTATTTGTAAGTTATGTTTACAAATCATGGTCTGTCGTCTTTTGTCTCTTTGTCTTTTGTGACAAAATACTTGGTTAATTACCGTTTGGCATTTGTTTCGATAAATAGCTGATATTCATCGAGAAATCGAACAAAGGATAATTGTCAAGACATATAAAGTTACATTGAAAACCGTTGGCTTGACACTAATTTTATGTCGAGTTGTTCGTCGTCATGGTCCAACGTGTATGAAGTCTTCACTATAAAATCTTGACCGGGTTTTTACGTTAGGTATAAAATAAGACAGCATCAACATATTTGAGAACAGGGTTATAAATTTCGGAGACAATAGAATAGTTTTCATTGCCATATTAAAATTGAATAAACTTCACGTTTTTAACATAAATTACAGTTGCATAATGAAGGAAAAAGAAAAGGTTAGTTGCTTCGTTTACCGGTGGGCGTTTAAAACTATAGATCGTGATGATATTATCAATGATGATTTTATTTTATTTCACAAATTAACTACCTCCTACGCTGTACGTGATTAAATCTTTTTATAGCTCATTCTGTGCTTTTAGAAAAGTAATTTGATTCTTCATTGCTACTTGTTTAGTGTTTGATTTCTATCGTAATGGATTGTGAGAAAAGCGTTACCGGAAAAAGTGCATTTCACACAACCCGTAAAAATAATTTGAAGATGTTAAGGCCATTGAAGTTAGGTTACATTGAAATGATATAGAACTTTGAATTTTCTCCTTTTTGGTATCTTCATTATTCGTGTATCTGATCCTAGGTAACTCGAATGGCGTATTCATTATTCATGGATACAAACGCCAACGATAACGATAACTACAAATTCCACTTGATTGCATTCTACCTTTAGGCATCATCGTATCCTTGCCGATATATTTATATCCAAATCAATACAATTAATCATAGAACAAAGGGCCTGAATCATTTTCCAAGATGCGTGTTCTATCGAGTAAAGTAGCGTGAACTATCGATCACTTCAGCGCTTGCGCAACTCTGCAGGGTAGAGTCTACAAATCGCATATCCTGATTGGTATCGATCGTAAGATGCGAGTCACGATCGGCTGGTTGTAGACTTGTAGGTGCTTGTTTGTGGCGCGTTTCCATTCTATTACGAGATGCAACCTTTAGCATTATCTTCCAGTAAAGATATTTATCAGTTTTCCTCTAGTTTTCATACATACGTTACAAAAAATATTTTGGTTTTTTGAATCGGGGATAGCTAGGAATTGCTTCGATTTTGGCTATTCTTGTTTTGGATATTTAATCACCAGTTAATGTAGAGTTGTTCCTCTCTTTCCCCATAGGGTTAGCTGGAAGATTTTCAACTCTAGCGTAGTTCGTTTTTGCCATGCCTTCTAGTTTTAAGTTTATGTTTGGCAATAAATGTACATATTTGAGCTAGCTAGGCTAATTGTTCAACTATGAGTCTGAACCATTGTTTACCCATTCCTTCCCGTGCCTCGGAAAGCACGTTGAGCCGTTGGTTCCTGCGCCTGACCTCGCCCCAGTCGTGTCAGTCAGTTGTCTCATCGGATTACGAAAGTGAGAGAATAAAGAGTGCATCTGTGTTTGCTCACACACTTGTGCACTATAATATTTCCTGCGTCTGGCCGCCGTGTGGTCGAAATTCGGCTAGGACGAGTCTGAAATACATGATTACTATCGTATGTCAATGAAAACACTACAACCGCAGATACTATCAATCAGGTAGAAGCTACTCCTATCTATGTCATACTTCGACAAACTTACGTATGCGTCTACAATAGGCGCCACTGTATTTACTGTTCTACCAACTGTTACAAACTCCAAGTTAAGCTGCACTTCTTTGTTTGTATGAACTTTGCAAGTAGCGTTGACCAATTGTATTTGGGCTATGTTTATTCTTTGTTATACGGTTCGTTAGGTTTGCGTTAGTTATGTCATAATTATCTCGAGAAATCGACTTTGGATCTTCGTTAGTAGTGTCTTTGTTTATGTGTATTTTTGTCATCATTACTAATTTGTCTATTAAGGATATTGAACTTATCTAATAGACAGTTAGTTAAATAGCACGATAGTTAAAAGTAAATCAACTTTGAATCATCGATAAGCCGCTCTTTGTCTTGTATTATTTGTATCTTTTCTTCTGACATTGCTTTGTTACTTTAGTGTGCAATAAATATTACTGAATCTATACCTATACATAACGTATGCGATATGAGTAGGCAGTGTAGGCACAGTACACGCACACATTGGAATACAGATGGGAACATTTTGTAAGATTATAATAGAAAAATACAAACAGCAATTAAATGACGAGACCCAAGTGTTCTACTTAAAACGAACAGGAGAGTTCTACTTAAACTCACTCCCTATACAGAGATAGTGTTCCCTATTCTCAAACACACCGAGCAAACAACTGAAGTGGCTGCTAATTCGATAAAAAAGGAAAGTGGGTGTTCCCACGATCAGGTGTAGATAGCGCTGGTCCAATATTGACTGAGTGATAGCTGAAATAACAGAGTGCTTTTTGTGAAGATCAACTTTATTTGGGCACGCTTTGGTATTTAGCCTTAATTTACTTTTGTGTTGTCGTCGATCCTGTCTCGTTCGATTGTAATCGAGTCGACTCTCTACTGAGAAAGACGCGTATGCGATGTCACTGAGAGTTCTATATTTTCCTCTTTGCAAATCATTCCAGAATTAATTGTTGACGTTCTTCTTAAATTTAAACCTCACCATCTGTAGATTGAATGTAGTTTTATTTAGATTAGTAGAGTATCAATCAATTTATGACTCAATCTTTGAGGCTGATGCCAGCTTGTCTATCCTATTTATAAATATCTTAATAAGTTTCAAAACTAAGACACCAAGAAACATCTAGATCAAGTAATGATCCAACTCCGCAAACCCAACACTCAAGGAAACGGTTAGTAAAATGCAAACGGAAAATCGTTGGTCGTCAAATTGAAAAGCCAACCACAAAACTGTTGTTGAGCGCTTTGAATACCCACATCCCAGCTGTTCTGTGGTTCCTTAACTGTTTACTACATATTTGTAGGTGAACTCATGTACTAAACTCGTGTTCTCTCTATGTTTCTAGACCAAAAACGCGCAATGTATATTTGTAATACGATTCGCAAACTGAATTGTCACTACCAAACCATCACTCTATTTCTTACGAATTCTTGGTGACTTTTTCTAGTGATGCAGCAGAGGAGTCCAAAAAAGTCGTGAACGATGATTCTTACTTAGATGACATCGACATGTTTTTTTCTTTTCCCGATCTGGGTGTTTTTCAATGTTCTTTATATACCTATTGTAACCTTATGTAGTGCGCACCTATTCACAAATAATGTAGGATCCTCCTCAACTAGCATTATTAACTTTCTGTTATGTAATTATTACAGTTCGTGGACCACGGGGCGAATGATTATACTTAGAGTAAGACTACTTTAGGTTATGTTTTGTGTACAGTAAGACCCGAGTATAATTATTTGCTGTCGTCAATAAATAAAAATAAAAATTATATTGAAATAGACAGTTCAAGAAGTAAAATAAATCATATAGTGCGTTTACGGTTTCAAAAAGCTTCTCGTGTAGATTAGAAAATCTTTGCGACTGGCTGAAAATCAATGACTCTGGATGTCTATTAATATATCTGCGTAGATGTTATCTGTTTTACACGTATGTCGCTGGCGAATGGCGACATGAAAACCGAGGAATTTCGCTATTAATTTAACCATTAATTTTACGACTATTAACTTTTACTTCTGAGCGATCATTAATGCTACGTATTGCAGTGTGATTTATAGATATTGCCTCTCAATTACCTAACCCAACCTATACAGGCTCTACTTACTTCATATGGTATTATATATTGTTTGTACAAACTGTTACGAGATCTTCAGCATCTGTGTCAATATGCTTGTAAATATGCTAGGTTAAGAGTAAAATATCGGTAATACGTGTATTAAAATAGTGTAATATTTAATTTACCGGGACTTTTACGTTTAGGATTGTAAGTGAAAGGCATTTTACCTATTTTGTATTTGTTAGTGTACCTACCTACATGTCTTAGTGTATAGACATTACATGATAAGTTGGTACGAGGTATACCTACAAAATATAGGTTGTATCTTTCAAAATGCATGTTCCAATATGTGATAGATATTCGTAATCATTCCAACCTGTTTTGAGCACTGTTCGGTATTCTTTCTCATAATTATTTGTTGAGGACAATCACCAACGAAGTAGATAAGGTTCTATCTAAGGCTATAATTTAATAGCTAAGTCAATTTTCCGGAACACGTTCGTGAAGTTTGTGCGTGCAGAAATCGCATGCACGGCTGGTACAACATGACCGACCTGACCCAACTATTTAGAACTGAACTCTGTGCCCTGTATTATAAAACCTTTGTCTAACCCGATATCATTTCGTCAGAGCCAGAGCCCTCATAATTTACCCTTCAGAAATGCTTCACGATTCGTTTCGCTCACGCTCCACTGATAAATATTGACGACGTATTATAGCGCCGATCTGCACTATAAACTAAACGCTCTTATTGCGCAGTGATATTCGCCATGATTGAACCGTTTGAACTATAACCTCTAAGATGCCTTAGGCATGAAAAAGTAAAAAAAAAACTTGGGAAGGACACATGCACAATGTTTCAATTACAAGGATCATTTGAGCAGTCGCTCCGTGGCGGAGACGAGCTGTCTCCAAACGGCAATAAAACTCTCGCAGCTTTGGCCAAAATACACAAACACTGCACTGGCAAAGCCCACGCTCTAGGATGCGGTGACCACAAAGATAAACACAACCCACTCGCAAAATCCGATTCCAACGGCAGCCTCCAATCAAGGAAATCGTTTCGCAATGAATGCATCATTGAAATCAAAGAAGCTGACAAAAACAACCACGCTATTAAAAACAGCGATGGACTCACAAAGAGCTTTAGTAATAGCACCAGCTCTTACGAAGGCCATAGTGATACTGATTCGGAGAGCTTGAAGTCCCGTCCTGAACAAAAAAATCTAGATCCATGCGAACGCCTCTTCTCGCAAAACACTAAAGCATCGCTAATGAAGACCGCACGAATGCGATATGCCGATGATACTGTAATTCAAGATGAAGTAGATGGAGAGAAATGCAAGCAAAATTTCAACAGAACGCCTTTGAGATCGAGCTATAGAGAAAGAAAATCTGCTGTAGTGACAATCGAAGAAGTAAAATCCGATGGATCAAATCACGACGAAGAACTGGCCAATGCTTTACTTTTTGACGAAAAACGCAAAACACCGACACAATCAAAGTCAGGACTCCAGCGTAAGGGCTCTGGAAATAGCTTGACAAATGGTAAAACTAACGGCCCAAGACCGCCATGGCGAGGCGCGTGCAAGAAAGGAATACCTGCGGAGCCTTTCGTCAGAACACCGTCCTTTAGAGGCAGTATTCGGAAGAAAAATGCTAAGGGCGATGGAATTCCGTGGCGGAAGCTTGTTGAACTTTCGCTTTGGAGAAAGTGTGGGGTGAGCTTTGCGTCTGTCGGCGCAGACACGGAGCGTGCCTTACTGAGGCCATGGAGCGAGCTGTCCTCGCAGCAGCAGCCGCCACCATTCACGGTAAGTCATTCCTCAAGCGTCAATCAAGTGCGCGCCCCAGGCGTCCGCACTTTGATATCTCACTCCTATTTGGAAGTCGGCGATTACTGAACAGCACTCTTATAGCTTGTGGGCGCACGATCTTGAATACCATTACGTTTCGATGTATCAGTCAGGCTATATTTTCAATAATCGCCCCGTAACTACACCGTCGTCAAAAGGTTTCCGTGATCCCATGCAAGGTAAGACTAAAAATGGTAAATGTGGTTATCTTATCTGAACGATGAAGGTAACTTGCCTTTGTTTGTCCTGAGATAATGCAACGCTGGATATGGAATCTTAATATTTACCAAAATAAAGGATACTTTTCTAAATATGGATAAGGGTAATCTTTCAGCTTTGTTCCTAGTATCGTCAAAATTGGCTTGTTTGGTATAAAAACAATTGGCTGCAATCATTGGAGCACTTTCAATTTCGAGAGCGATCACGATACGGCGCAAGTCATGGATCGTGGTATCGCCTCATAACATTAGTCGTCCATATGAGGTAACGATGGTGTCGTTGGCGACCGCCCGCGGTTACACTGGGCGGTCCAGTCGAGATCGCGGGAGCCTGAGACTTACCATGCCATCGCTTGAATGCGGACGATTTACTACATTACCCTATCGGGTGTTGAAACTCACCGTTTCTTATGATCTTCGTAGCGTGTCTCATTAAGAACTTTTCGTGTTATTAAAATTCCGTATATCCGTTTTAAAGCTTGTTTACAAATTAATTAGGTAGTTTTCGAACTGCCATTTCGTTGTTAATGTTAATTTTAATGTTCTGTAGACTTTCGTTAATTATTATGAGACTATAGTATCTGAAAATAGAAGCCGAAGTGGCACAAAAAGTGTGATTAACGCTAACAAAAACGAGAAACAAGGACTCTTAATGCAAAAGCCAATGCCGTTGATTCGCTACAAGGCGCGCTTACATAATACATCGAGTGGAGACATGAATACAAATAGGTTCTAGATCTGTTGGCAAAACAGCGTGGGTAACATGCGAAGAACAATTGATATGAATTGTTGAGGATTATTCAAATCTTACAGCTTGTTTGCTATTATTCTGTATGTTATGCGTTGAATCTTATTATTCCGTTGCACGGATTCGTGTAGATCCTTGAAATGCCACTTTTGTTGTTTTGAGTTTATGCAAATTATTATTGTAATGCGTTGTATACGTGGTTGACTGATTGCGACAATGTTTTCAAGCTTTCATTCAGGTAATATGTTTTCTTCGAATATTGCCTCTCAAAACTGAAGATTTTCACTTAAGAATACTATTTTCATTGAATTCAGTTCACTGATGTTGTTGTATGAATGCCAATGATATGCCTATCATTCCATCTCGTTTAACATTCATAATATGATAAATTCACCAATATATTCAAATCAAATTAACGTATGCTACTGCAATTGCTTTGTTGCTCCAAGATATATGGATCACCAAACAATGGCTTTCGTAACATCTTAGAATTCATTGTTAATCTCCCGTATAATTTGTCTCCTACGTGCGTTTGTACTATTTCTACTCTTGCGCAATATTGCTCCTAGGTATTCCACTGAATTTTTAACTATCTAATTGGCCTTTACATTTTGGTCTTCGTTTTACTTTTATGTTACATCTGGTTGATCTTTTGTGTCTTTATTATCTTTTCTGATGCCATCCGGTCTATCGTTTTATTTTTGACTGCCAAAAACATCTTCAGTTATTCTTTTAGTTGTTTTACTAGTTATATAGTTTGTTTTATTTCTTTCTTTGCATTTAAATATAGATTGCTGCTTATGAATCCTTGGCCTCTACACATTATTGCATTGTGCAAACCATTAATTTAGAATCGATATCTCATGTAGGCGTTAAAATACCTTTAATTATCGTATCTAGAGATGTTCCTTACATATTAGAATGTGCAAGGACGAATGTTCTCCTACTCAATACACATGCTGATTGTGAAATTCAAATGTAAATTGTTATTATGTATGGAATACTGACGACTGCCTTCATTGTTTGGTTGTTGACAGGGGATCTGATTTGTTGTATGCATCTCAATGTTTTAAGATTAATGTCGTAAAAGCTTTATTCGTATCAAATTTTATGGTAGTCTGTTTGGTTAATAATTCGCTCTAGCCTCCACATAGATGTCTTGAAATTGATTTCATACGAGAGTTGGACGCGTAGAGTTTTTTCTATCACATGCTTAGTTAATTTATATTAGGTACCTTTGTAATATTTATCTCCTTTAATAAGATGCTTAATTTTGTGTTTTTATTGTTACAGGTATGTATTAAACTGCAACAAGGAGAGCGACCAATCTAGTATTATATCTTCTACTTGTATGTATCTAATCTATTACCTAGAAAACTCACTTCCGTTGAATTTGCGCCTCTAATTCACGAAATGTTAAGGACTGGCTTCGGTCTGCGGCATAACACGCATTCTATCGAGATAAAAGTATAGCTTGTATGTTCTCCATATCTATGCCGATTTCAGCCCTACCCATCAAATAGTTCCAGCGTTTTCGCGCACAAACACGTGTCTTCACAACCGCGCCTTTACAATACTATTAGTAGAATTGGTAGGAAGTATTTGATTCTTCACTGTGTTACAATAATCCAATTAGGCCTAGCTCTGAAGAGGCATTATAACTGACGTGACGCCTTCTACGGGTTACCGTTCAAGTTGCATTCCAGCAGGCGTCACCACAGACCTGATAACACTAGTGGGAAGCTAAAGTTCCACTCTATTGGCTCTGGTGATGGGTTTTTGAGATCCTAGGCAGTTGGTATAAGACTTCTCGTTACCACGGCAGTGTTAACTTGAAACTTCAGAAAAATTGGTAAATAAACGCGATAAATACCCGGGAATAGATATATTATAAGGAATAACACTTGTATCCCTTTAAGATCTGTACAAAATAGTGGAAAAGAGTACAATAGAATAAGTTTTCCCATCCATAGACAAAACAGAAATCAACTATCAACCTATTTCAAGTAGCTTCATCAAAACCAAAACTGATTATTTCATACTAAGTATGCAGCTGCGTGAATTAGAATCACTGAAGGCATGTCTGTCTGCTCTTAAATGATCATAAACTAAACTCATTTTAGATCACTTCAAAATGCCACAAGACACATCGAGATATAATTTGATATCGATTAAAAATACCATTGATGGAATCAAAGTGACACCTAACTAGATAACATCGGTGTTGGTATGTTGACAGCAGATGATATCTCTAATGATGAGGAACAACTGTAAGAGCTTTGATAACGTGAGAAAACTTCAGAAATACGGTTGAAGCTGACGCCTGTTGGTTATTTTTTGTGTGATGCTTAAACACTATCGATTCAAACGAAACAATCAACTTGTTCAAAACTAGTCATTAAACTGTGTTGAATGGATTTAAACGGTAGGTACGAGTAGAGTGCTGAAAATTTCACTTCGAATCGATCGATGTTATTGATTTCTCAAAAACACCAATACCATGGTGTCAAAATAGCGTCACGACCACCACGATTATTCGTATTCGAGATTCTATGTTACACTAATTCTTATTTTTTATACAGTTTCTCTAATAATTATAATAGAACTTCTAAAAGTTTTGCTGCTCTATGGTTAAAACTTAGTTGTACATACATAATTATAATGTAGGTACTCGACACACGAAATGGGACAAAAGGTTCTGCTATTTTTTTCGCCAGGTAGCAGAACGCACGTAATGCGACTTACTTGGTTGTTTACTCCAAAATGTCGACGCACGAAATGCAACTAATCCGTGTAGATTTAGGTGATTATAAATAAATAAATAATGCTGGACAATCCACACAACATCATCTAGCCCCAAGCTAAGCAGAGCTTGTGTTATGGGTACTAGATGACTGATATAGTACATAATATAATACATTACATAGATAGATATTTTTTTTATTATAAATAGAAACGACCAGAACATCCGGAACAAATATTCTATTGCATCGCTACACTTTGTGGAAACTGACGGCCTTTATAAAAGGTTGCAAATTTATCGATATGTTTTTCCATAGCTGTTCAAAATCAAAATCAAAAACTCTTTATTTCCATAAATACAATAAATGTACACTTAGAAAAGGTCAAAATGTAAAACTAAACACTGACACGGAAATAAAGTGATATTTTTTTATTTCTGTCGCTTCGGTATGTAGACTAAAATAAAGAAGCGACGAAGAAACCTTTAGCCTGTTAGTTGTTATTTTTCGAGTTGGAGCAAAACCCGTCCCAAGCTTTTTTATCCTCTAGATAATCTGATATTTTATAGTAAGCCTTTTTGCACAGCAAGTTGTTGTTGACTTAGGAGGTCCTTTAAATCCTCAATTTCTCAGTTTGATGGAAAACCTATGTTGACGATCGTTAAACCTCAAGTATCATTCAACCATCTAATTCCCTCAATTCCAAGAAACCGTTCACCATTTACGACATCGCAATAGCAATGATGCATCGGACAAGCTATTATTTTTCCAGCGCTTTGAGCAATGCAGGCCCACGCGTGTTTCTACATTGTCATGACATATTTCTATGTTTTGACAGCGTTTATGATGTGTGGTCGATTAGATTTATGTTTTGAAGTTACATTACATCCATAAACTCACCTGCTAACAGCTATGGAATTAATTTCTGGGTGGGGGAGACATATTTTACCTAGAATTATTATCAACAAAGGGCTTCAACGAAATATAATTTGTGATGAAAGTAGGTACTTATCATTAAAGCTCTTAGTGTAGAATTAGACGCAATCGTACTAACGCTCTTTGGATGGATATAATCAAATCAAATCAATAACTCTTTATTTCCATAAATACAATAAATGTACACTTAGAAAGATCAAATTGTAAAACTAAATACTGACACGGAAATAAAGTGATATTTTTGATTTCTGTCACTTCGGTACATAGAGTAAAAACTCGCTGCTGTCTCAGCAGCGCTGCTGTGTCATTCAACAATTTGACAATTTGTGTAACCAAAAACCGATCCATGTGTGTTTTGACAGCTCGTAAATACAGTGCCCTCACTCACACATTCGTATGATTGAATAATAATATAATAATAATAATAATAATGCTGGACAATTCACACAGCATTATCTAGCCCCATGGTAAGCAGAGCTTGTGTTATGGGTACTAGATAACTGATATACATAATATTAAACGAGTACATAGATAGATATTTTTTATTATACATAGAAAACGACCAGAACACCCTGAACAAATATCTGCAGATCGTACAAATATTTGTCCCGAGGCGGGAATCGAACCCGCAACCTCCTGCGTCGCAGGCGGACCTTCGCCCACCGCGCCACAGAGGTCGTCAAGTGAATGTTGCAAGTGAATAGCATTTTCCCTAAAAAATTGGGTAACTAAAGCAAAGTTCCCATTAAGAAAATACTTCATTGTTTTTATCACCTACCATTTTATTTTTGATATTACATTATTTCAATTTACTAAAGGTGTCAATAGTTTATTGTCAAATAGAAAAAATCTAAAAAAAAAAAACTATGAAAATCCATTTCCAACGTCTTGTTTTTTTTTAATTTTACGAAATATCAGCCGGTACCTATGGTTACTATCATTCTACCTAGGTCAAACGACAAAAAGGTTTTACTCCAAGTCTGCAAAATAAGATCGGCTCCGATCATTTTCGGAACAATAATTTAAAATAGACGGTCAAGTGCGTGTTCGGCCACGTGCAGTACACTGCACTACACTACTTACAAGTAGTTGCACGGTTCATGGCCTATCTAAACCAAATTATTTACCTGTTTTACACATACCTACAAAAGTACATTTTTTAAGTTGATTAGGATGACTATTAGGTACCTACTCAACTAGTAAAGCATACTAAAGCTGTGTAGTTTTCCTTTTAAATTCACTCCACCTACTACTAGCATTTTTTTCACAAATACATACGCCCAACGTAGACAAATTACAGCATTCTAGTACTAATAGTCTCTGGACTAAGCTGCGGACAGACCGACGAACGTGGTGACCTATAAGGGTTCCTTATTGACTACGTGTTCAATGTAAGTCTAAGATGTAGATACGAGCCTACCTACTTTAGTGTGTAAAATTATAACTAGATAACGCTGCTAAAAGTGGACGGAGGCTGAATCGCGCTGACGAGTACGCACGGGTTTGAGTGACTTAAGTTGTGATTTTTCAAATAAATAACTTCTACTGAGACGGGCGTTTCATTACGCACCTTTCCTAAAGTCGGATAATCGGAGTTTGGTACTCTGTTGTTCACTCCGGAACCCTAAAAAAGAACATGTGCACGTGCAAGTATTGCTACAGTTATGGTGATGGGATGGATTGCAATTTTAAATTTGAGTTTACTGCATTTGCTTCCCTTGGAGCCGAGAGAGGTCTAGTTCCGCTGTGCGGTATCGAGGTTTTCCGGAATTTTAAAAATATCTGAGCGTCTGGTCAAAGCGGCGGCGCGGGACCCGAGAGCTGGTGAGTATTTGGCGCAGCGCACCAGCATTTGCCATACAGCGGGGCAATGCAACCAGCGTAACGGGGACGCGACGACTGGTATTGATATCGATAAGTTGAGCTGCCTCTAGATTGTTTGCTACAGGCTGCAGTTAGCTCAATTGTTTCAATTGTAAATACTAGTTCTAATTGTTTCCATTCATTGATTGTAATTTTCTTTGTAAAATAGTAATTCGAGTTTACATCTTGCTTGAATCTACTCAGAATATCGTCGAGTGACTGAAAATTCTAAAACTGTGATATTCCGCGTAGTTTGATTCCTAAGTCCTAACTTGAGGGAATTCCACCCTCTCCTCTACTATTTTTATATACCTAAGTACTAAGTACCAAAACCTGGGTATTTTTTTTCCCAGTCCATAGCAACATTTTCACGAAAATGGTGGACGAAATTTTTAAATTTATTTATGAGTTTTGATGACTGTTTTAGGCAAAATTACAAACGGAATATTAGTACTTCCCGGTGGAATGAGATATTTGCGGTATTATTTTTCCGGTTACTGGTGTTTAAACATCCTTGCACCGCACAACACATCATTTTTATATTTTTATGTGAGAGCTGCTTTCCGTCTCATTTGAAGTATTATACTAACGGCTCAAAATGAAAATTGCGACGATCCGTCGCAATTTTTTAGACTTACCTCGTTTGTGTCAACTATCATTCTAAGTCTTCTTCTTCTAAGCTTCGGTATGTAGACTAGAGTAAATAAGCGACGAAAAAACCTTTAGCCTGTTAGTGGTTATTTTTCGAGCTGGAGCAATAATAATAATATATGGATGTTTGTGAATTTTTTGACATTATATAAAATGACAATGTATCGAGTATTAATCTGAACTTACTGTAACATTTGCATGCTAATCTTAGTAGAACATAATTGAAACTAAAAAAATATTAACATTTGTGTTACCCACATTGTGTTCCAAGCAAATAAACTATATTTATCTTTGTTACTTCTTCACGGCATAACTGTTGAACGGAACGGGCTGAAATTCTGCATAAATGTAGGTCTAATGAAAGCCTGGAATAAAACATACGACTTTATATCCCATGGTACTCCCATATAGTTCCCATGGGATAGACAAACCTTCAAAAGTTCTCATAGCAACAACGCGTGAAGCCGTGGGCAGAAACTAGTATATATTTATCTGGTCGCTTGAAAATTTAATTTACTCGATGACTGCGTTACGTCTATCAATATCGATTCTATAGTATGACAAGGTACTGTATATATTATGTAATTGTATATGTAACTACCTTCTGCACGCGGCTTCGCACGTATTTTCGGTATAATAGGTAGCCTATTATCTACATAAGTTAGGCGTTGCTCTAAACGTACGCCAAATTTCATCTTGATCTGTTCAGATCAAGGTAACAAAAATTCAGATTTCACAAACTTTCGGCTTTATAATATTAGTAGGATGTAATGTTTCTTACATAAATATTGCTAATCTAAAACGACCTTCGGTTAAATTATTACCTAGTACGTAACACCAGAAGCCTAGAACGAAATTCATTGAAATAGCAAATCGAATCAGTTTCTAAGTTCTCATAGACTTAGCCGTGAATGCGCCTTTTAATAATAAGCGTACCGTGAAATTACTATAAGATCTGTTGGATATTGGATATAATTATCCTATTTCCACCTTTGCAATCCTGAAATTTATGACTTACTAGTTTATGCCCGCGGCTTCGCACGCGTTGTTTCTATGGAAACGTTTAAAGGTGATTTCTATCCCACGGGAACTGATTTATGGGATAAAAAGTATGCTGCCTATGTTTGATTCCAGGATTAGAATTACTTGTATGCAAAATTCCAGCCCGATCCGTTCAGTTTGGCGTGAATAGGTAACAAACATCCATCTATACATCCATCCAAACTTTCGCATTTATAATATTAGTGTGATTAGTGTGATGTGATGAGTAATTAAAGAAAATTACAATCAAATAATAGAAACAGATTAGGTATGGTAGCATTTACAATTGAAACAATTGAACTTACTGCTCAACTGACTGTTGCAAACAATCTACAGGTAGCTCAACTGATCCATATCAATACCAATTGGAGGCGTCCCCAAAACGCTGGCTGCATTGCCACGCTGTATGGCAATGCTGATGCCCTGCGCCAGATACTCACCGGTCACTTGTCGCTTCGACCAGACGCTCAGATATTTTTTAAAAACCAAAGAGATCGTTAACAAAACATCGATCTAAGTTATTTTACATCAGACATCATCATACAGATAAGAAAACGTCACAGATGTTATCAAAGTCCACGATGACTCACAAAACCTGCGGATTAACGAAATCGAAACCAGCCAGTAAAATGCACAAATGAAACGCAATCTATAAGATTAGGTTTTGCAACCGTCAATCGAGCCAGGAACTTGTCGGTAGGCTCGAGGTAGTTGGATCGCCTACGCGCCTCTTTCGTAAGAATCCTAAGGGGGAACGCTGACGAGGCGTTTAAGAAGTCTAAAGCTTCACTGTACAGGTAGGTACAGAACATGTTTAAGTTCGAAAGCTTACTGTACAGGTAGGTACAGAACATGTGTATGGATGGAGGTTTTCGTAAGAATCTAAGGGGGAACGCTGACAAGGCGTTTAAGAAGTTCTAAAGCTTCACTGTACAGGTAGGTACAGAACATGTTTAAGTTTGAAAGCTTACTGTACAGGTAGGTACAGAATATGTGTATGGATGGAGGCGGCTCAGGACCTCTTTTGGTGGCGTTTCGTATGGGGGAGGCCTATGTCCAGCAGTGGATGTTTTTCGGCTGTTATGATGACGATGAAAGCTTTAATTTGTTTATTTATTTGACAGATACGTTAGCCTCTTTGTCTGTTACAGGCATTTCAATTGATTCCTGTCCCTAAGATAGACATCTAAAGGAAGGTCATTAAAAATGTGTTATTTCTTATTTATCTACATTGGTGTCGCTAATTAATAACTCATCGTCACTACGGCGCCAACGCGCACCGCACCGAAACGAGGGCTTCTAAAGATAAGATGGCGGCGTCGAATTTCTTTCTAATGAGATCTTTATCTCTAGTAGGAAAACCACAAAAAGAAAACATTAAAGTTCCTTAGAAAGGCTACGTAATGCTTTCTTCAACACAATCAGCGAAGTATGCAGCAAAAAAAACTGGAGTGCTCTACTATTCAGATAAATTACGGGTAAATCCCGAAAACAACTGTCGGTGCCTGAAGGTATTAGGTAAATTAAATAAATAAATTGAAATATAAGACAAACCACGAAACTTTTATACAGTTGTGAATTAAAATTATATTTGACCGGTTGCGTTCAAAAATTCACAGTTGCGTCCACTTCCTGCCTCGTCTAAAGCCCACCTTCATTAATGTAATCAACCAAACCGTCCGTTTTGTCGATCATCTGCCAATCACGACGATGGGCATCGATTCTCGTAAGTAATGTCTGTATCGACGTGCTTTGTCTGACTGATTAACTCGTATGTAGTACACCTATAATAGAATTGTTTCTTTCTTTCTTTCACGTATAACACAATGTTTTTCAAGGAGCCTTCAAAGTCTATCAGAAATCAATAACTTTATTTCTTAACCCACGAATACTCAAACGTAACTCAGATATAAGCACGTTTCAAGTCGCTAACAGTTTTCCAGGAAAATCTGTCAAGAATTCGTCATTTAAGACGTTCTTAAATCTGATTAGCGTTTGAGTATTCGGGAGGGCTTACGAAATAATAATACACAAACGCAACTCGGTAGAATAACTAGATTCAGAATCACGTCTCAAAATGCGAACTTTTGACAGATTTTCACAAAATTATAATTGTGATTTTGATTTTTGTCGTTTATTTGCCTGACTGTACTTTACCTTAATAGTGATAAATAGTAGCCATTTTCGGTCATCGTTTACAGAAGTTTGAAATTCGGGTATGGATTACAGCTGAAAAATTCATTAATAAACTCTGGCGTAGTTACTAATAAGTAATAAGTTATTAAAACTTCCTAACAATGTTTTTACTTATTATGAAACATTGGCAAGCGTATAACAATTTGTATTCCGAAATAGCGGAAGCTCATTCTTAAAATTCTTTAATTCTATTACCAATTATAGATTACCAACAAACGGTTCTAGATTAAAATAATAGATACGTTTCGTAACCTATGCGTTTATTGAACCCCCTCGTATTACGATAAAGTTATTAGCTACGGACCACTTACTCAGTTATTCTATTTCTGGTCCAGTTGAGTACGTTTGTAAACAAATCGATGCATGTTGCGTTTCTTCTCTGTACGCCAATGAAATCCAATTAATCTTTATTGTATAAACAGACAGTCCCACAAACACCAGCCTTTATACCAGCCTCGCCTATCCAGTCTGTGGTGCATCCAGTCTCTTAATTAAGTTTTAGGATATTTCCACCTTTTTGTCTCCATAAAATTTCGTCAACCGTACCACCAAACGACCCAAACATCCACCTGTACCGCTTCTAAAAACGACTGCGCCCGCGCATAAAGGAATGCCACCACGTCCCAGCTTCCTGTCCCATCCTAATATGTATTCTATATCAGTCGCGCCAGGATTAGCGATTTGGAGTTTTTATAATGGATAGCATGTGTCGTAATGATATGAATCTTATGATTTTACAGCTTTTTGAACAGGATTTCCGGAATAACACTTTCTTATGGTTTGGTTTCCTATTTACATTAAGCCACAGATTACAGAATATCCTGTAATCTGTGCATTTAGCATGGCAAAAGTTTGGAGTAAGTAACTTTACCTACTTGAAGTACTGTCGTCTTGGTGTAAGTACATACTTACAAAAAAAAGTTAATTTTTAAAAGCTGGTGCGATCCCTTTTGTTTTTTGCATCTGGAGGCCTAGATTTGTGCGGCGTGGCACCGTGGATATTTGTATGAAAAAACAAAAGACAATCGCGCTTGCTTATAAAAAATTATCTAGCAACAGAAGTACTGTCGCCATCAGGTCATATCTCTTTTCTTTGCTTATTTCGTTTATTTTACAGAGACAATTAAACTGAATAACTTGTGCGCATTTTTGTAGCTTCGACGGTTTTCTTATATGTATTGGCTTGCCTTACAATGCCAATTTCAAGATTTCACACACGCTCTAAATATTATAGGCAGACGACATCATCGACATCAATTTTATCCAGGATCGTCCTGAAGCAACGTCTCAGAACAATCCTGGATATAATTGATCTAAGTAAACGGTGTATACTAAAGAGAATTGGGACTGGACCGTGGGGAGCGATACAGACAGACTGTAGGAAATGAGATAAAAATAGCGACTTTTTACTCAAAATTCAATGACATTACCATGCATCGTACGCCCAGAGCTAAAGTTATAATATCAATTGACATAATGAGTCAATATCAGCATTTGGTCGGACCAGTATCGGGTTTCCATTTACGGAGAGGTTTCTAAACGCATCGGTCTTTAACGGCCTTGTTGCTCAGTGAAATTCTATAATTATACAGCTGGGCGGGTTTAGGTTGCTATTGAATTTCATATCTAGTAAAGAATTGAGTTTTACGTCGTCGTACGTGCTGTATTATACTTACTCTTAATAAAGTCGAAAGTGTTTTGTGAAATGCAGGTACGTACGTCGTACGTACCTGCATTTCACAAAACACTTTCGACTTGTTTTATTAGATACAAGACAAATTTAAAAAATTTAAACCCGCCGACGTTTATTGGCTGAACAGATTTTCATGAAACATGGCTAAGAACACTCGGGATAAAATTATCTATGACACAAAAAAACTAAACAAAAATCGGTTCATCTGTTTGGGAGCTACGATACCACAGACAGATACACAAACAGACACGTTAAACTGCGTCGGGGGTTAAAAACAAGCTCTGCTTTGTTTAGGTCTAGAATATCTACATGATTCTGTGTGAATTGTCCAGCATTAAAAGACGTTAAAGCCAAAATCGCCTTATCGTGGCATGACTATTTGTGAAGTCCTTCCCAACCTTCCGTTCTTCCCAAGCTTCTTCCGTTCTTCACAACCTTCTTTCGTTCTTCACAAATAGTCGGTACCATAGATCACCCATGCTTTGGTGGTGGGAGTGCAACACAACCCGCCATCTGATTCTAGGCCTTCTACGTCGAAAAGTATGTTAAAAAAGTAAATTGTAAAAGCATTTCTCCTAAACGACGTCTTGTAGGCGTTCCCTCGTCAATCTAAAACCAATTTTCGACCGGTTACAATAACAATGTCCCCAATAGAAGAAGGTTTACAGTTCGTTAACGATACGTTGCCAGTGTTGCCAGTAAATGGTGGTAATCGATGCTGTTCTCATTCTTCGGCTTAACTATTGCGCAATTAGCTTTTAAGGTATCTTCGCACATTCAATGGCTTTTAATAACAATGAAGTGGAACTGGACGTGGTGCGGTCTTATCTTTAGATTAGTCTATTGCTTAGTTAGGCCAAAGTTGAGTCGTTTGTGTTACGAGCATAAAGGCATACAGCCGGGTACTCACTGGTGTAACGGGGCGTAATGTAACCTGTCACACAGAGCCGGCGTACGGGAACACCCCGGACACTCGCCCATTTCTCCATACAAATACTCTCCGTCTCAAAACATACATGCGCAACTGTGTTGCGCTACATATGCAACTGTGTGACGTCTAGGGTTATTGCATGAATTGCAAAATAACAAAGACTTTTTTATTCTCTCACCTCGAACCACTCCTGTTTTGAGGTTGGTTGGTCATGGACATACTAAATTTCTTCAAATTTCCTATGTCCCTGATCAAAAAAACAAAACATCAAATCAAACACCATAGATAAATCGGAAATAAATCACCATCGGCGTCGTCCGTCAAAATCATTAACCATGCCTGCACCTTGTGCGTGGGTCGTGCACCCCTTTGGAACACAAACCGAACTCGACTAGGGGCCGGCGGGGTGAGGAAGCTCGGGCAGGTGGAGGGCCAGGAGTGTCCATTCTTCTGTGTGGTGTGGTATTAATATATAATATCCTCTGGTACGAGGAAAGAATGCTTATGAGTTTATGACACTGATATCATCGGAGTAAATCGCAGAAGAGTTCGAAACAATTTTATTTTTTGAAAGTTTTCATTCATCATTAAATGTATTCATAATTAAATGTCGTCCGTTGAAGACTCGAATTTGAATCTTTTTCGCTGCGCTTGTCCAATTACGCGTTGTTGAAGGTCGAGTTTTTGTTTCGCGATGATCTTGCTGTTACCTAGTGGTTTTCTGTTATGAGTTTTCATGAACTTTTCATTGATAAATGAAAAGTTAGCCTTTCGTGACATAAATATCGTGTTGTCTAGAACCGAGTGGATATAGACCTTTCAACTAGAACTCGATAGTAGACCAAACATCCCGTCCGTACATACAATCACCATTTCATCGGTCCATCTACACAACGGAAGCAACAACCAAACATGCTCTCGCTCCATCAAACTGTCACCCGCGATAACCGTGAATTATCTCCAGAGAAACGCCGCTGGAGCTTCGAAAGGACTAATTACCAGTATCTACGTGACTCGTCTAATTCATATCGTCGATGCTCCCATATCTGTCGGGTAATGAGCTTCCTGTGGCTTGGAGCCGTTGAGGCTTTGCCCTGCTTTGTATGGAAACGTATAGGTGTGGCTGACGCATTTTAAAGGACTGAATTGAATTTGGTGCATCTCTTGAAAATGATTACTTAGTGCGGGTAATCACCGGTCGCGCGCGAAATTCTTTCTTTCTACAAGGAATACGTATCTAGCTAATAGGCAATTTTGCGACCATTGTAAACAATTGTGACAAAAGTGACACTATGTTGATTTTAGTAACAAATCTTTACATGTCGATATACTCCAAAGCAACAATTGATTCGCAGTTCATAGCAAATGGCTTAGCATTGTCGCAAAACTACCTACTAGGTAGATGATTACTTCTTGAACGCAGAAAATACAAAAACTAGAATATTTGAATTTCCCGGGCGACCGGTAAGGATCCGCCTTACAAGCTATGATATAGCCATAAATGGCGTAGGTATGATCGATGCTCAAAAGCAATAAGGTATTTTAAAGTTACGCGAACACCGAATAATAAAAATATTATTAGTAGGTATTTTATTTATCGCGTTTACTTTTGGTTTTCCGATGTTTCAGCAGATTCAAAAAGCTCATAATAGCAGTTCCATGACAAAAAGTGTTTAACAGTCCTCTATATTCTTTTAATGCACAATAAACGCATCCATGGTGCAACTTTAATTTCACAAGTGCTAGATTTTTTATTGCTAACAATTGATCGGACTTGATGGACAAATGGTTTGTTAGCGTCGTGTGAGATTCGTCTGCAATTTGTTACGGAATTTCTATCATTGAGTAACATTTTACGATCTTTTGATGTGTTTATCTTTGATGTTATCGGTTGATCTGGGCTCGGTATTTTGACGACAGATTGTCTACTACTTACTAGGGTTTTGCCAGTTCAAACCGTTTGACCCACTGTTTGGTATTTATACCTAAGCTTTCTCTCCATCATCCTATAGCATATTTTTCGGTCCCCTTCAAGTCGCATTCAGGTTCAGCCCCTTCAGGTTGCAAACAATACTTTTGATGTTGTTGGACGCGCGCTGTCCCTTGGTCGTCTCGCGTTTGTTGCCACCATTCAATAGTGGTCTCATTTTAAACTCGTCATGCCTTCTTGCCAACTATTAGGGTGTGTTTAACATTTTATTACACGCAAACAAATTTAAATCTATCACTTTTGGTCTTTAGGCTTATAAAATAAACTCTTGACTTGTCCATCAAATTTTTTACACTGCTGAGTAAAGTCCTTTTATTCATTTTCTTCTCCTCTTCGTAGCTCTTGAGTCCAGCTCGTTCCACCAGCGATCGTGTGCTTTGCCATAGATATCATGAATCGTAGATATATGATCAGATATTTCTGATCCCAAACACAGGCAGGTATTGATTTGTAGTAGACACCGACTTCAGTTACAATCGGGTCAGATTCCTTTCATTCTTCCTGTTCGCTTTTGGTATTTATTAGTACAGTCCAGTTAGATATAATCTGTCACACTGTACCTTGTTCGTGCTTTGGAGTTATTAAGCTTCGTGGTCAATACAAATTGTACCTTAACAGAAATTGAAAGGTAACTGTCTGTTAACATGGTATTGCGATAATCTTAGGGCATTACTCGTGTCACCAATACAGTACTTATGTTGTATAATTGGCAGTATTGTATAAATATAGCTTGTTTAATAAATTAAATGCAGAGCAGAGAATGAAAGCGGACAGATGGTGTCAAGTAGTGACAAACTGGCTCCCTCGGGACAAAAAGCGTCGCAGAGGGAGACCTATGAAACGATGGTGCGACGACATCGAAAGGGTAGCCGGCAAGCTCTGGCCAAGAACCGCACGAGACAGATGCGCATGGGCTCGTTTGGAGGAGGCTTTTACCGCCCTGGGCGGACCTTATACTTTTAAAAAATAGTTATTAGTACGTACTATAATTTCACTTTAATAAACATATTTTCATAACTAGAATCTTAAAACAAAAATGTAAAGTAGGTTTAAGGAAATAAAGCTTTTTATTATTATTATATTATATAATAAATTAAATGCAGACCTTGTACTAAAGGAATTGGTCTAAGAGAGCAAAGAAGAGATTGAAACAACAGGAAAGTAGATTGCACACACTAAACCTCTAATCATCATCATCATGCCCTTATCACGCTAAGTTGGATGGCCGCAATATCTTCTTTTACCATTCTTCAATATTAGAGATGGGCGTTGTCGTTGAATTTCCACAACGATGCGCATCGTTTTTGTCAGAATGGCATCCGTTGTGAACAACGATGTTGCCGCCAACGATGTCGGCCAGGTTGCTAACGCAACACTGACACTAGGGTGTCGATGTTGCCGCCAACGATGTCGGCCGGGTTGCTAACACAACACTGCCTATTAGACCTATTATCCCTATCTAAAGCAAACCAAACAATTAAATTAGTAGGTACCTACCTACCTACCTATTAGATCTATTAAACCTATCTAAAGCAAACCAAACAATTAAATTAGTAGGTACCTACCTACCTACCTATTAGACCTATTAAACCTATCTAAAGCAAACCAAACAATTAAATTAGTAGGTACCTACCTACCTACATATTAGACCTATTATACCTATCTAAAGCAAACCAAACAATTAAATTAGTAGGTACCTACCTACCTATTAGATCTATTAAACCTATCTAAAGCAAACCAAACAATTAAATTAGTAGGTACCTACTTATTAGACCTATTAAACCTATCTAAAGCAAACCAAACAATTAAATTAGTGGGTACCTACCTACCTACCTATTAGACCTATTTAACCTATCTAAAGCAAACCAAACAATTAAATTAGTAGGTACCTACCTACCTACCTATTAGACCCATTAAACCTATCTAAAGCAAACCAAACAATTAAATTAGTAGGTACCTACCTACCTACCTATTAGACCTATTAAACCTATCTAAAGCAAACCAAACAATTAAATTAGTAGGTACCTACCTACCTACCTATTAGACCTATTTAACCTATCTAAAGCAAACCAAACAATTAAATTAGTAGGTACCTACCTATTAGACCTATTTAACCTATCTAAAGCAAACCAAACAATTAAATTAGTAGGTACCTACCTACCTACCTATTAGGTCCCTAGCCTACTCGAGGGAATATTTTTTTGTATTAGGATTGGCCGTTTTTTGGCGTCTCGACATTATTAGGTACCTAGGTTCACACAAACACTTTTACAAGACTTTTTAAAATCCGCGGTGCGCACATCATCGTAATTTGCGTATAGAAAAAATCTAAACAAACGACAAGAATAACGAGCGTATGAAACTTACTGGAAGTGACATGAGCGTTTTAGACGGGTAGGTCCTAAATTACGGAATTTAAACAAATAAAAATAATTCAATATCTAACTTGGTTCCTAGTAGTAGGGTAAATCTAAAATATCATAATACTTATATTATAACGAGACATTTGATAAAAAAATTAGATATCGTATTTTTTTAAATAATAAATAACATTGGTACATGGTTCATGCCATATCTAGTTAGATATAATAAAACGTTCAGTTCTATGTTCTAGCATCCTCTCCTCTCGCTCACACACACGCAGGCATGCGGGCGGTGAGGTATGGATGGATGTTCGTTGCTTAGGTTTGTCAATCGGCATTACTCGGCTGACATCGTTGTTCGCCATCCGATGCCGCGCCACTAACCTCCCCGCTCTTCCGATGTCGGTGTGACGTTCGTTTGTTGTCGGTGGCGATGGCGATCGGCATTACTCGGTTCGGCATCTCGTTGTCGCAGGCATCCGTTGTTCACCTATTTGCCATCCGATGGGAACAACGTACACTGACATCGTTGGTCAACAACGATGTTAGTAAAAACTACCACCTCTATTCAATATTTACATAAGTAATCTAAACTCTTCGTACGTTCATTGACATAATTCATGTATCATTTCTGCCTTCCTTCTGAGGTCGTCATGGCACTTTTCACCGCAGATTATAACCATCGGCAATCTCACTTTAATTGACTCTCTGAAAATTGAACATTGAAAACACACTTTTTTGTGATAACTAAATAGGTCTTGTTGATTTTTTACGCTCTGACAGCAGTAGGACGAATAACGCTGTCGAAAAATGAAAAAACAATACAAAGCAGCAAGGTTTTCAAGAAGAGCCACATCACATTACACCACGAACTATTATATACGAACATTAGATATCATTAGAACCTGTAAACATACATAATAAGTACACTGAGTTTCATATGAACATCAAAACAACACCTACAAACTGTTTATGGAAACTTCGAGTGCAGGAGTCAGGGTCGGTCTCGGTACACAATGGGTGGTAATCATGCAAGCAAATTATCTACTTGTCGTCATATACAAAGGAATAATAATTGATTTTCTTGTTATTAGATGCAAACACATTAAACTATTAAGAATTATGGGGTGTCAATGTATTATGTTAATGAATTTTGTCAGGGGAATGTGTTGCATAAGTTATACATAGATTTCAATCAACGCTGATAATTTGGATTCCAAATTCTAATAAGCTGCAAGGGTTTCTTAGGATTTGCGATCAAAATTATCACTAGCAAGTATCTAGCCCGTTCGTACTATAGAAAGATTTACCTCGCAAGCGTGTATAATTCGAAACAGTTTCCGAAAATGATTTCCTTTGATCGTACTGATATGGAACTCCGAAACACAAATTTCCCTTTGTAGCTATTTCATCTTCATCAGCATTTCCTTTTTCCCGAGAAACTCGACACCTTTTCCTGTTTAACCCATTTAACAGCATGGTTTATCTCGTTTTGGTCGTTAATAGATATTTCTGTGTGCGTTTCGTCAAAGTCTTCGGTTTGTGGGTCAGCTGTCGATACCTACGAACCCATTTCAGCGACACCTGGCGATGGTACCGTTTATTCATAGATTTAACATTTTGTTTTGCTACTCAATAGCGTTAGGTATTTTACATTGATAGTGTCTTACATGAATAAACTTGCTTGCTGTATAATCATCACACTTTGTAATAAAGACGGAAGCTTGCATGGACTATTGACTTCAACTAAAAGTAGTGATCGAATGAAGCTGAGTTTAATGTATAATTTTAGGAACATACAGGTTGCTTTGACCAGGATAAAAGGCATGCAAATCCGCCTCAACGGTCAACTATGAATTGAATATAAATAATGTAACCGAATTCATATCATCATTTTAGACGACCTCTGTGGCGCGGTGGGCGAAGGTCCGCCTGCGACGCAGGAGGTTGCGGGTTCGATTCCCGCCTCGGGACAAATATTTGTACGATCTGCAGATATTTGTTCAGGGTGTTCTGGTCGTTTTCTATGTATAATAAAAAATATCTATCTATGTACTCGTATATTATTATGTATATACTTTATCAATATACTTTATAATACTTTATCATCGGTTTTGAATATCGATTTAGATGACAAGGCATGGTCGCAGGCCTCCCTGCCTGTCAAATTGGGAGGCTTAGGTATACGCAAAATTTCAAGTGTAGCCCTACCAGCGTTCTTGTCTTCTGTCTACAGCACTAGTTCTTTAGTTGAAAAAATTTTAAATCCTTCTCTTTTGGTCCCACCTGGAATGTCATTGAAAATTTCATTTTTAGACGAAGCTCGAACGGCTTGGCATAGTGCTTGCCCCGATGCTGCTCCCCCAAAATCACTTTTGTCCCAACGGCAATGGGACGGGCCTCTGTGTGAGTTGACACGGAACTGTTTGTTACAAACGTGCTCCAGCTCTGCAGATCGTGCCCGCCTCCTGGCCGTTTCTAAATGGGAGTCAGGACATTGGTTGCAAGCATTTCCTTCATATAACACTGGTACTTTATTGGATCCCGTAACTTTCCGTATCGCAACATGTCTCCGGTTGGGTGCAAGGTGTTGCGCGCCTCATCAATGCCAGTGCGGTACTGCTGTCGAACAGCTTGGTCATCACGGATTATCGTGCACTAGGGCCGCTGGTCGGATATCTCGCCACGCTAGCCTTAACGACATCATCCGGCGGGCCTTTGTCACCGTTAACGTACCAGCTATTCTCGAACCGAATGGTCTGTTGCGTGACGATGGTAAGAGGCCCGACGGTATGACACTAGTCCCATGGGAGTTGGGGAGGCCCATTGTGTGGGACGCTACATGCGTCGACACACTTGCGCCTTCCCATCTTCCGAGGACATCCGTGAGGGCGGGTGCGGCGGCAGATTTGGCCGAAGATCTCAAGAGGCGCAAATATGCAGGTCTCGACAGAGCCTACACATTTGCTCCCCTTGGAGTCGAGACCCTAGGTCCGTGGGGTACCGAGGCTCTTAGGGTTTTCAAAAACCTATCTGAGCGTCTGGTCGAAGCGACGCGTGACCCGAGAGCTGGTGAATATCTGGCACAGCGTATCAGCATTGCCATACAGCGTGGCAATGCAGCCAGCGTCTTGGGGACGCTTCCGACTGGTGTTGATATGGATCAGTTGAGCTATCTGTAGACTGTTTGCAACAGTCGGCAGTTAGCTCAATTGTTTCAATTATGTATATCAGTTATCTAGTACCCATAACACAAGCTCTGCTTACCTTGGGGCTAGATAATGCTGTGTGAATTGTTCAGCATTATTTATTTATTTATTTATTTTGGAACAGAAAAAACATTAACCTGTACCGACATTACTTACATATATTCAAGTCAAAATTTACAACTATTCCCTGTTTTTATGTGTAAAATTACATATCGTTGACGAGTAAGCATAAAATTATGTAAAACAGGATAGATAAGATAACCTTAAATTCTGTTTATGCAGCTTTATAAACTACCGATAGATCCATTGACACTGTGCGTTCATAATTTAGTATCAAAAACCCGTAATATTTGACCGAGTGATGCCCACGTGCGCTCAATTCTTGACGATTTAAAGTGCCGCTGTCAAAGGTTGAAATCTGTTTTGGAAACAGCTTTGGACTGGTTTTCTTTAAATAGTCTAATGTTAAGTTCGATGCGGTGAAAGGTACGGAAAGGAACGGTGACAAATCGTTTGAATTTTAACATTAGCATTAATTAATGCCGCAGTCTGATCAATGGTGATGATAGCTTAGAAAGATAAAGAAAACTGTCACACTGCTATAGTACCTATGCAGTCCTAAATCAGATTTTGAAATATAGCCAACTGATTGCCTTTGATGTCTTATATGGAGCCGCCAGTGGTCAGAACTACTCCAGTAAGGAGTTTTATGGAGACTTCTATTAGGATTTATAAAATTGGTCCGAACTGATCATTCTGTTCGTTCTTTTAAGGTTTTTATGACGAGCAGAGCTTGCGGTACTTGTTTGTGTGAATTGGTACCTGACCATTCCTTAATTGGGTACAATTCGATCTAAATAGACATTATAGTATATCCCCATTTATTTAATACCGCTAAAATAGATAAATGGTCTTAGATATACCTACATATATGAAGGAACATTCACAACTAAACCTACAAAGTATGCTAACAATCGTTAAATAGGGTCAACCTTCTTAAACAGTAAAGTGTATATTGTACATTTTCAAAGTTTGTAATAATATTTTAAACGATTAACAAACTAATCATTGTGGTTGACTCTACCTTCTGTCGTATTTTGAAATGCCTAGCTGTGTTTATCACTACTATAGTCACCATAGAATGCCTAGATCGCTACTTGTTACGGACACTGTTGTCACACAGCAAATTTTATTGTCACTATCAAAGTTTATTGGCTTCCTTGCTTCTTTGTCTTAAAATATTATTATTTCATGACCGAAGTTCTAAAACTATCTCTAATGCATTTGATATAAGGTGTTTTAGTGTTGACCAGTAATCGTTGTTGTATAAAACTGGCTCTATATTGAATTGCATCGTATCTAAACTTTATTGCTTTGGCATAGAGCTTTCGCAGTTTCAATGACTGTTAGAACTTCTGTACAGTTTCTGGGTTATCATTTACTGTATCTCTATCGATAACTTTGTTAAGAGGTATTTTATCTGCTACAATGATTTCATTATTTAATTCAACGGCTTTTGAACATTAGTTAGTTTATCAATGACACTTGTCGAGCCTCTATTTGGTTTAGCTTTTCAATTCTCATTATAGCGACATTGTGTTTCATTGTATTTATTTCTAGTATTCGCTCCAAATAGATAAACGTTTTGCTCGTAAATTTAAGATGAAATTTGTGGTGTGGTTGCAGCTGTAAAATGCCTTGTTGAAGAACGTAACTTACAGTCTTTATGTTAGGGTTTGTTTACATTTACTTTGGCAGATCCTAGTATGACATCAAGTAATAATTCAATCTAGAGCGTCTGCCTGCGTATAACAACATTTTTGATTACAGTACCTCTCAGCTTCTATTTCCATAAAACGAGCGGGAGCTAATTTAGAGAGAGATATATATTTTTTACATTTTTATTTAGCGAAGAATGATAACAATAATAACAAGACCTTTACACGATCCGCCCAGGGTGGGGTGTTATGTGAGGCCTACAACCAGCAGTGGGTAGATACGTACTGAAAATGATAATGATGACGCAGCTAACGGTAAGCTTGTGATCAAGCCCTTATTGCTAGAGTTGTGAGAAAATTAAGCAACGCAGTATTGTTGGTGGACTACAGATCAAACTACGGAAACCCCGACTGCAATGAGTTGTACTGAGCGTAGGATGACTTAATCTATTGCTCATTGACTTCCGTGTGGGCCGGTGTGGGTGACATTAAAGGTTTTTGCGATCCTGCAACAAAATACACCTCCATCTATGGGATTGAAGCGATTTATGGCGCTCTAATTTTGATCCTAACATTAATCTTAGTTTATGACAATTGTATTGTTGAGGAAGCTTTCATTCCTTATCACAAACTATACAATAGGTACTGCAAGTAGGAAGTCAAATGTCTTTATTTCATTAGGATTTCACTTAAATACCTTCATTAACAAGGAAAATTACAATCAAATTATAGAAACAAATGAGAACTAGTATTTACAATTGAAACAATTGAGCTAATGTCAGACTGTTGCAAACAATCGACAGGTAGCTCAACTGATCCATATCAATACCAGTCGGAACTTCGGAAGCATCCCCAAGACGCCGCGTCGGCTGCATTGCATTCACTTAGATATTAGGAAAAATTGTAACTATAAGCTGATATAATTTTCATAATTTTTCCGCTGACTAATGAAGTGACAGTAAGTACAAGGACTAATACTGATGAGACAAACACAGAGAATATAGTACTCCTCCGAAACGGCTTGACCGATTCTCATGAAATTTTATATGCATATTCAGTAGGTCTGAGAATCGGCTACTATCAATTTTTCATACCCCTAAGTGATAATTTTAAATTTCCACGCGGGCTTAGCCGCGGGGCGCAGCTAGTTTACTCTAAAATAGTTAAATGGTTTATTTGGTTCACAAAAATAGACAGCACAAAACAAAATCAAACATAGACAATACAGTAGGTAGGTAGGAACGCAGTAACTTAGATAATTTAGGTACGACACACAAACGACTCGAAGTAAAATTCAATATTACAAAAGTATGTACAATTATGAATTAAAAACTAGAATTTAAACTTATGAGCAAGTAAAAATAATTACTTAAAGTCAGGTACGTAAACCTAATGGTCGTTGAAATTTGAGTATCAATCCTAACATCATTGAACAAATATGAAACGGCATAAATCATTTTAATCTCGACAGCCGTGCTATAAAGATGTCCATGCTGATTTAGTTTCTGAAATTAAATAAGAACTTAATCTACAGGAAAAAAAAATAACACCAGAACTCACAACTTATACAAAAATTAGACCCATAACATACCTGATCCTTAATATCTTTGGAGTTCATAAATTTTGCTATATCTTTTTATTGTAATAATTTATTCGGTTGCTAACGAACCAGTTTTACCAAAAGAATTCACACTACATAAATAAGTTTTTTTATGCGACTGTTAATATTTTTAATCAAGATGTTTCCCCATTTAATTGTGATAATGATAAATATTATTGATGTCAGTTGGACAATCAAAACACGTATTTTACGTTTTAAAAGATATCAAACGAAAGAGAATACATAAAAGACTAAGAACGTATTTTATACTAGCTACTGCCCGTGGCTTCGCACGCGTATTTTCGGTATAATAAGTAGCCTATTATCTAAGTTAGGCTTTGTTCTAAACGTATGCCAAATTTCGTCTTGATCTGTTCAGTAGTGTTGGATATCCTAGGTAACAAAAATTCAGATTTCACAAACTTTCGGCTTTATAATATTAGTAGGATTAGTAGGATTAGTAGAATATTAGTTGGATTAGTAGGATATTAGTTGGATTAATAGTATATTAGTAGGATTTGTAGGATATTAGTAGGATTAGTAGAATATTAGTTGGATTAGTAGGATATTAGTTGGATTAGTAGTATATTAGTAGGATTTGTAGGATATTAGTAGGATTAGTAGAATATTAGTTGGATTAGTAGTATATTAGTAGGATTTGTAGGATATTAGTAGGATTAGTAGAATATTAGTTGGATTAGTAGGATATTAGTTGGATTAGTAGTATATTAGTAGGATTTGTAGGATATTAGTAGGATTAGTAGAATATTAGTTGGATTAGTAGGATATTAGTTGGATTAGTAGTATATTAGTAGGATTTGTAGGATATTAGTAGGATTAGTAGAATATTAGTTGGATTAGTAGGATATTAGTTGGATTAGTAGTATATTAGTAGGATTTGTAGGATATTAGTAGGATTAGTAGAATATTAGTTGGGTTAGTAGGATATTAGTTGGATTAGTAGTATATTAGTAGGATTTGTAGGATATTAGTAGGATTAGTAGAATATTAGTAGGATTAGTAGGATATTAGTTGGATTAGTAGTATATTAGTAGGATTTGTAGGATATTAGTAGGATTAGTAGAATATTAGTTGGATTAGTAGGATATTAGTTGGATTAGTAGTATATTAGTAGGATTTGTAGGATATTAGTAGGATTAGTAGAATATTAGTTGGATTAGTAGGATATTAGTTGGATTAGTAGTATATTAGTAGGATTTGTAGGATATTAGTAGGATTAGTAGAATATTAGTTGGGTTAGTAGGATATTAGTTGGATTAGTAGTATATTAGTAGGATTTGTAGGATATTAGTAGGATTAGTAGAATATTAGTTGGATTAGTAGGATATTAGTTGGATTAGTAGTATATTAGTAGGATTTGTAGGATATTAGTAGGATTAGTAGAATATTAGTTGGATTAGTAGGATATTAGTTGGATTAGTAGTATATTAGTAGGATTTGTAGGATATTAGTAGGATTAGTAGAATATTAGTTGGGTTAGTAGGATATTAGTTGGATTAGTAGTATATTAGTAGGATTTGTAGGATATTAGTAGGATGCATTGTGATCAATGAAATAAATTCTAAATAAATTAGGCATCGCACACGTGTTTCTTAAAACTATGACACTATCAACAGAAAAAATGTTTTTATTCCAATTTTAAGTGAAATTACATTGTAGTTTTACTTAGCGCATTCGCTGCCCAGCCACTGCGGTGCGAGCCAGAAGAGCGCACGCCGAGGGGCAGTCGAATACGAGTATACGCGTAAGGCAATGAGAGAGTTACAAACATCATCATCATCAACCTATATTAGTCCACTGCTTGAAATAGGCCTCCCCTTAAAATATATAAAAAAATATCTACATTGCCTTGACAACGTCTTGTATGGAGGTGTATTAACAATAAACCCCGTATTATTATCGCCCTTCACATCTGGATGATGCTGTGTCGATTGACCAGAATTATTTATTTAGCCAGCCAAACTCTCATTATAACGGAGATATCTCAAACAACAATGAATTCTCACGTTGAATCCTAGCAAAATTCCTCAGTAACAAGCTGTCCCCTCAGCTATTTACCGACTGTTCAGCTAATGGCAATAAAATACAAGTAAATTGTTATCCATAAAGTTTAAATAGGCAAGTCCCTTCGGCGTTACATCACGGCGAGTCATGAGGAATCAATTACAAGCAGACGAATTCAATTTATGCTAAAGGTCTATTGTGGCATTCACTTATATGAGGTCTCTGAGAACATCTTCAGTCATTATTTTACACTGTACGTACAGGGATGTACTCATGTCGCAGACTACTAGCTTTCCGTAGTTCTGTGCGAATTTCTTAAGGAGCTTATTTTTCTTACTCGCGGTGCAAGGCCCACCACACTCGCGCGCAAATCACGCGCGCCTTGCAAACCCTCTGTCGCGGGACAAAAACCCGACAAAATACGGGAACGAGAACCGAACGCGACGCGAAGCCGCGAAACTATGTGAATCGGATGATACACACGTGGTTCGCGGCTACTTGCGACTGTGGAGAGGCTTTTAGATTATCTTAGTATCCCCTTGCAATGTGCCTGGTTCTATAGTTCTAATGCTGCCGACGTATACACAAAAAAAAATCAATTGATGCATTTGCGTTGCTTTTGCTATGTGTATGTCGGCAAATATTTGATTGAAACAGAATTTTAAATTAGAACTTATTATACCTATAGTGCAGGCTGCACTATGTTGCCACTTACTAAAGAAATAATACTAAAATACTTTATTTAAATCATTGTAGGGAACGCTTATATACAACGCGGTCGAGTTTAAGTCAACTTTAAAAAGATATAGTACTGCACAGATATGCAACCGACTGTATTTTATTAATTCGAGATTCTAGATTCATTAAATATCTTATTACATCTCTGTAACAATTCAAGGAAGCCACTCCGAAGACTGCAATTTAGAACTCGAGACGAGTACCAAGTATCGGCGTGGAAGGAAACAAGTTGGAGACATAATAACACTGTTTAGTGGTGTTAAATAAGAGATGCTGCAGTAAACTGTTTGGAGAGATGACTTAGGCCTGAAGCACATTGATATACTATACCATAGCCGTATAAAATTTACTAATACTGTACTAATACTGTGTGCAACTTCGAATGTTGTAGGTCCTTTACCTACTTAGAATAATCGTCAATTTCAATTGTATTAGCCACTCCTCAGAATCCATTACCCTCTGGCTGTGAGAATTCATGGCTATTAAAGCAACCAATCCGTTGCAAAGGCAAAGTTTAAATGTTAACTAGCTGTGATTGAATAGATAGAGGTATAATTCTGATTGACAAATCAAAACAAAATAACCCTTATGGTTCAGTAACCAGGTGCTCAAAATATTGATACCTCTATCTCTATAAAGAATCCAAGAATCTTCCGACGTTTGATATATTGGAACATCTAACGGAATAGTACCAGGCACTCAGATATTGCCAGAAGGTGGTGCGTGTGACTCTAGCCTATCATCAAGATCCACAAGATCGTAATCATCGGTTAGGCGACTTCTGATTTATACGCGTGGAAGGAGCGTGACGATGTCACCAGGTAGTTTAGGAACGGGTTCCAAAGGAAATGGTCGTGTCATGATGAACGCACGGACGTAGTTGATTGATGTCTTTATTTAACAAAATTATTTTCATGTCTATACCTAATGGTGGAGTCGACCGTTACGGTGTGACGTTTCTACTAATAACGTTGTAATTTCCTCCGATGACCATGTAAATTAATATCAGTTAATGAAGTTCTGGTTTGATTTAACGGTTGTTGGTTAAGCATTTTCGAATTAGTTTTTTGGTATATTTTGCATTTCGCTCCGCTCAAGTGTATTTTGCGACGCATTTAAAAATGTTATAAAGGCTGTAGGTAGATACATGGAAGTTGCGGCCGAAAATTCCCTAAATCATTTAACAGTTTTATCAATCAAAAACACAAATGAAAGCTCGGCGCTTTGCGCGTTAACAACGTGTTGTTCCTTTGATTTATCATTCACAACGATCATTCATTCTCAATCATAAATATTCAGAAGCGTATCAGGTATCTGATTTACGACTATTGACTTAATGCTTTTTACTAACGAAAGCTTTTCCTTTGCCCACAGGCGCGGTCTGAAGAACAGCTGGCTTGTGAGAAAGAATGGCTTCAGGCTGGTCACATGTGGCTCGCTCATCGTGGCGGGTTCACTGCGGTAGTCAGGGAGGGGGAGGCGGACCCTGGAAGGGCCAAAGTTCGGGTGCTGCAGACAGGGGAAGTTATTGTCGTCGATGAAGATGACTTGGAAAAGGTAAGATCGCGGATAGTGAAGTACCATGTTTCTTTTCCACCGACTCGGTAGCAAATAATAATGTCGGTTGGTCGTAAATTTACAAATGATATGAAAATGATACTGGACCCCAAAATGTACTGGAGCACAACGAGGAAGTTCAACCTTAAGTTAATATACCCACATGCTAGTTTTATTTCTTTGTTTTCTTGAAGGCTAGGAGACAATAGATTTCACCAAAGTCAAAAAACTGAGTAAATTTAATCCCATCCTGTCTTTGAGTGCGTTTTCTGGACAGAAGGTGCAGATTTCTAGCGATTTTCATTGCAACTTGCTTGCCGCACACGAGATTTCCTTTCGAAACTGTGAAAAAGAAGCTCCCGCCATGCACCAAATACCCAGCCATTAAATATGTACAAGATGTTGGCTGTAGTGAAATATGTGCAGTCTATGTAGACAGCACACTACAGTATACTTTAAATCTACGTTTCTTGCAGGCTAACCCTCCCCAACTGGAACGCTGCGAAGACATCGCCGCCCTGCGTTGCCTGAACGAATGCGGCGCTCTCAACGTCCTCCGATCGCGGTTCGCCGCTGGTCTGCCCCACGCCCGCGCCGGTCATGCGCTCCTGGTTTTGGGACCGCCAAAACGGACGGCTCCTATCTACACAGACAAGGTATTTTGGGTTCTATAGACATAGTCATAAAGCTAGAACTAGACAGATCTAAAAGAACTGTGAGTGGAACGCGTGGAAGAATCAACATAGTTTGAAGGATGTGTCTGCACCGGTCATGCGCTCCTGGTGTTGGGATCACCGAAATGCACTGCTCCCATCCTGACAAGGTATTTTGTGTTCTTACCGGTTGTTTTAAGGCAGAACTGGACAACCCGTAGACAGAACCGTACAGATACTGTGTTGCAGTAGGATTGTCAAAACTTTCAGTTAGTCACTTTCTTGAACAGATGAAGACTTTTTCTCACCTCAGATGAAATCACCAACCAGTCTCCGTAAAAGGACATTTTCTCAAGTTATGATGCTGCCTACGCTCACTTGCTCTCATTAGTGTTGATAATGCCATCAATTCTGCAGTTTTATAGTCGATCCCCACATTCATATTGCTTTCTTATTAGTAAGACAGCTATATCTTTGCAACTTTTGGCGCCATGCCATTTTAAGTAATAAAGAAACCGGATCACTGTTGTTGCAGTTTTTATGATCACATTTGTGTATTTCTTGTGACCAAATGCATAATCTATCTGTGTACATTTTCAAGTTCTGACTAACACACTCCTCAAAAGGGGTCTTCCATCGCGCATCGGGCTGCATTTTCTGTTAGTTTCGCAACGGTTTTTAAATAAGCCATCGTGTGAAAGAAGTACAACGTACAAGTCCTGCAGGCTAAAGACCTTACGTTATCGTAATCTTCATTACGTAACATCCTGGTCTATTTATCATCATTTCGCCACGCCTCCTGCTGATCCTGATAACTTTTCAGAATGCTTTGTAGAAGCGCCTTTCATTATCACGAAATGAGCCTTCTCCAAAAGTGTTCGAAACGGTTTAGCCATACTTTTTGACCAAAATGTAGCGATTTACGATTTATTAACGGGTAAGAATTTATAGCCTGCCTTGTGTTTTCATTTCCCATACGTTTCTATCGCTTTGTAGCGATCGTGGTCATGAGGCGACTGGATGTAGAGTTCGTAGAGTCGCGGTTTGTAGAATTTATCGTAGTGTAGTAGTATGTGGATCAGCGTATTGTTATAATATGAACAGTTAAAGCATTATGAGCTTATGAGTATTTCAAAACTTCTTTACATGAAACGAAGATAAAATTTAACCGCCATCACATTTAACTATATGCAAGATGCTGCTCCTCATCATTCCGTCTCCTAGTAAGAGTCGTGGTCAGGGGCAAATCAGGGGCCTGTACTCGTAAAGAAGAAAATCAAAGTTTCAAAGTCTTTTCGTAGGTCACATAAGAGTACGATTTGCACGAAAACTAATCAGAAACTTCACGTTAGGCACCCTGGACACAGCCTTAGGAATCCAGGATCTTGTCTGAGAGCCTCCATTACGAAATCCATCTAATTTATTGCAATAATTAAAGCCTACAGTATATTTTCCTGCTTCTGTTTATTGACGAGTCTATGATTTAACGACCTTAACATCATGATGTTTAAAAGCCGTAAAAGCGTCTCCATAAATTTTAATTATCCTGTTTGCAGCTAACGAGCGCTAATAATGTTAGGGACTCCACCAATCGGAATCAATATGTGCGTAAAACTACCTTAGCCGGCAAACGGTATACTTGCTGATAAAATAGAACACCTACCACCATCTCTCACTTTATATCTATTCTTTTTAGGGTTCCGTACCTCCAAAGGAAAAAAGGAACCCATATAGCACAAGTAAAGGAAAAAAATCCTAAAACCGTAAGCTTGTAGTTTACTTACAAGAAAAATACTCTTGATTCTTGCTATGGACCAAAATCTATAGGTTACTTCCCGTTGACCTAGAATCATAAAATTTGTTAAGAAGTAAGATCTTTTAGCACAAGTAAAGGGAAAAATCCGAAAACCGTAATTTTTTATTGTTTGTAGTTTATTTCATAAAACAGATATTTTTTACCGAAACCTACTTCTAGTTCACCTAGAATCATGATATTTGGCAAAACATAAGGTCATACAATTATACGGAACCCTTAGTGAGCGAGTCCAACTCGCAGTTGACGCTTTATTTTTATTTTCTTTAACACTGCATTATATGCTACCATGAGGCGGTCACGGTCTCGCCTGCCTTGTTGTTTCTTGTTCTGAAAATCTAACAATTTCGAATATTTTGTCTAACAATGATAAATAATCGACAGACTGCTTGGAATATTAAAACGATATTTCAGGGTCCAATATATCCTTGCCAATCAAGTTCACTATACTGTCCCCTTTATCGTGTCTAATGCCCGCAGGTAAGGCACCTGGACAATAAATCGCATAGATACATATTTATGGAGTACTCAAGATTAATTCTACGATTAAATAGAGACCAAGACATTGATACCTTTCGGACTGATATTTAAATTGCTGTCTAAGCGATATTGGTTTGTTTTGAATTGTATAGGCAAGGTCGTTATCCGGGCCTCTATAAAAGGCAGTCTGTAAACAGAATTAATTTAATTGGTTTTGCAAATATTTAAAACTAGACGATCGCCTCGCGGTTTCACCCGCGTAGTTCCCGTTCCCGTGGGAATTCCGGGATAAAATATAGCCTATGTCACTCCCTGAAAAGTAAGCTTCCTAACGGTGAAAGAATTTTTCAAATCGGTCCAGTAGTTTCGGAGCCTATTCAATTCATACAAACAAACAAACAAACAAAAAATCAAACCTTTCCTCTTTATAATATTAGTATAGACAAATACTAGAAACGAGCAAGCAAAAACCCATATAGGCTAAATAACCGCATCGTTCTTTTAGTCTGCTACGGACAAGAAGTCCCCTAATTATTCTTTAAGGCAAGAAATCCTCAACCATCCGAGGTCACTCCGTGAAACCTCTGAAGATCCGAGGAAAATTCTGCGCTTCTAGACGGAGTTACGCTGGCTAAATTAGCACATTATAACACCACGCAAAATGGACCACATGCAAAGTCCAAATGCAGAAATAAAAGAACAGCTATGTAACGTATGAGCTGTGTGGTGCCCGCGGGTGTCGTAAGAGGCGACTAAGGGATATCCACCGGGGGCGGGCAGCAGCGCCTCCTGCAGAACGATTCTACTACCAAACTGCGATCCCCAACCCTCATGCACAGCGATGGGGCATTACCTCCATGAGATAAAAGCCAACAAGTCGCTTATCAGGGGGGAAGCCTTCGTCCAGCTGTGGACCAATAGAGGCTGTTAAGATTGAGGTATGTAACGTAATGTATTATTAAGTATATCAGATAACTAGTACCCATAACACGAGCTCTACTTATTTTGAGGCTAGATTATACTGTTTGGATTGGCCAGCGTAATTTTGTTCATTGTGTCCCCTAACTATTCTAATAAGTCGATACACATCGGCCGCGAATGAAGGTTTTTGCGGGAGATATGTATGCTATCCCATTCCGACATCATCAAATGTTTCTTGCTAGCTATCACATTAAACCTCTTATCTCCGTTTCCAGGTTGCAGCAATGTTCAGAGGCTGCCGGACAGATGATATGCCACCACACATCTTCGCAGCAGCACAGTCCGCGCACCGGTGTATGCTGGCTTCTAGGCGGGATCGGGCTATTGTGTTCCTAGGGAGGTGTGTATTTTGAACTTTACGATGCTGTAACCCCGATTCTTACTCGACTCGACGCATGTTGATCGTAAAAATGTCCTATATTGAAGCGCCACTCTGAAAGTTTCCTCATACGATTGGAGAAATCAAATGACAACTGTACAAGCGGCCTCAACGCTCCTCAAAACAGCGTTAATGAAGTAGAGTTACTGTACTTAATGATTATATCGGGTATTTATCGCGTACCTTTTGTTTTATTTCCCCTACGTTTCTACCGCGTTACAGCGATCGTGGTCACGGGGCGACTGAATAACTGAACGACTGAACGTAGGGGAAATAAAACAAAAGGTACGCGATAAATACCCGATATATTCATTAACTATGTTATCAAATCGCGAAAGTTTAAATAGTTTTAGTTACTGTACTGTTCTTCTTTAATAGGCACCCTGAGATAAGTTCAAGTCGAGTAAGAGTCGAGGGTATGACTGAGTATTAGGTGTCTTTTCAAACGACTCACCAAGTTAACTTAGTTCTTCGCTAATGCGACGTTTTCTAAAAAAGACAAATCCCTATTTGCCTTCGAACTCAATAGATGGCGCGTAGGTATCCTTCGCGGAAGATCGTATTTTTTTTATACCACAAGGTGTCAGTCAAGCGTGCGGTCCCTGTGAGGAGAGGGAGAGGTTGTGCACGGTTGTCATTGGGATGTATCTCAATGACATTACCGTGCATGGTTGGACATAATATTCGAATGTCATGTCCTGCTATGCACGCTCTATGAAGGATCTATGCCATTTTAATTTGACAGAATCGATCTGATTGTGCCCTCTTTTTAAAGGGCCTCTTTCTCTGGTGGAACTATTTTAACCAATAAGAAATCGCCTCATATGATCAGTGTCTAGGGTGCGATTACGGTGTGGTAAGTGTAGTTACCTATTGGCATTACGTCGCAAGCGTTAGCAGTTGAAACGTTAGGGTTCGCGTTCACAGGCCGGCATCGGACAATCCGCTGACAAGTGCGTCCACTGATCGGCAATCCGAATGACGTCATTCGCAATAAACGGAAAAGTTGCCTTCAAGAATCATCGCCGGCATTGCCGACAGTCCGCTCCGTGCGGTGCGGATCTTGTATGGCAAACCATTGATGGGCGACCTCGGTGACGCGGCGGGCGAAGGTCCGCCTGCGGCGCAGGAGGTTGCGGGTTCGATTCCCGCCTTGGGACAAATATTTATACGATCTACAAATATTTGTTTCGGGTGTTCTGGTCGTTTCTATATATAATTAAAAAAATATATATTTATGTAATGGATTATAATACTAGGTATATCAGTCATCTAGTACCCATAACACAAGCTCTGCTTAGCTTGGGGCTAGATGATGCTGTGTGGATTGTCCAGTATTATTATATTATTATTATTATGGGGCTAGTGCGGATTGTCCGATGCCGGCCTGTGAACGCGCACGCTAACGTTTCAACT
Organism: Eupithecia subfuscata; assembly: GCA_963564075.1. Lineage (NCBI taxonomy): Eukaryota > Metazoa > Arthropoda > Insecta > Lepidoptera > Geometridae > Eupithecia > Eupithecia subfuscata. The sequence goes on along the minus strand of OY751117.1, from coordinate 9,518,966 downwards.
GCTAACGTTTGAGCCGCAATGCCAATAGGTAACTACACTTACCACACCGTGATCACGGCCCTGGTGATGTTTTGATGTCATTCCATAGGTATATCCACAATTCTTTTTTACACACATAAACAAACAACAACTCACTGAGGTTTGAAGTTTCTATGATCAATGCATGTTAGATGTTAGCCCAACCACAGATATTATAATACTCAGCCCAACTATAATTCAACATGTATTTAAATTTGAACGCAATCAATGGAGTGACATAACAAATGCTAATTCCAGCGTGATGATTATAGCACGTGCCCTGCAATTTCCATAAAACTACGCAAATATTTTCTTATGCAGATGATATTAATAGAAATATGGAAAAGCTTTCCAATAGCAAACCGTAAAATTATTATGAACCGGCGCCTTTTCATATAAGCTATTAAAATGTTAATTCTATAAGCACCGCGATAGAATCGATTTCATACTAAAATCGCTTCAGGGGATCGAGTTACAAAACCCGTTTTGGTATCGGATTGCAAATAAAATATTCTATTTGGTCTCGAAAAACTTAAAGTTTTTACCATAAAATTTTATATCTTGGGTTTAAGTACAGTGACTTAGGCCCACATTATGAAAGCCTGCTAAGTCATAGAATAGAAATATATAGTTAATCGAATAGTATAAAATGTAGTTAACCCAGTAGAAACATAATATAAAAAAAAAATCTAAATCTTATTATTTGCGTTTATTTAGACACACACATACAAAACTAAACAAAGAACAAGGAGGTTTATGCTAAATTAAACAAATGTCGGGCATCAAATCGAGTTTTCATGACCCTGTGCCGAAATAGGTGTTAGTTCAGCATGTGCTGAGCGATTGCCAGTAACAATTCCGCGCAAAAAATGGGCGGAATTGTTACTTAATATTGTTTTATCCTAATATTATACAATGGATTTCCGCAAAGTAAAGCCTGAATCTATTATTTATATGAAATATGTAAACAAAGGTGAATAAAATAGGTAAACACCTCGCTGCTAGTAAGTAGTTCTATGCATTAATAATACATTATGCCATAGACACACATGACTGCCTCGTTGGTCTAGCGGTCAGCTTGTTCAACCGTTGATTTTGAGGTCCTGGGTTCGAATCCCGGGTCGGGCCAGTCGTTGTTAATGGGGTTTTTCTAGCAAGAAAAATTCACAGTAGTAGGCAGGAGTCAGGAAGTTGGCGGTGTTACACCCCCGCGCCTCGGAAAGCACGTTAAGCCGTTGGTCCTGCGCCTGACCTCTCCCCGGTCGTATCGGTCGGTCGTCCCATCGGATTATGAGAGTGAGAAAATAGAGAGTGCACCTGTGTTTGCGCAAACACTTGTGCATTATAATATGTCCTGCGCATCTGGCTAGTCTCCGATGAGACTGGCCGCCGTGGTCGAAATTCAGGTAGGAGGACATTATGCCATAAAATAGCGTTACTCAAGTATAGATCGATGACGGAGCAAGCTTTCATAATACAAGCCTTAGTGCCTACGATTCTATTTCTCAAAAATAGGGCCAAGATTAGGGCACAAAACAAATTCAGACGAGGATTTTGAAACCTACTGTATATATCAAAATTGCTTTTTTTTTATCAAAAGCCTGCTTTATCTATACTTATAATAAAACTGTAACAGGTCCAATTCTGTACATTGAAGATATTTTGAAATTTTTTTTGGAGGGCACTCTATTATCGATACTGAAGCCAAAACTGTATTTTTTTTCATTCATGTCTGACTGTCTGTTTCTTAAACGCGCATCACGCCGAAACTACTGAACCTAGTGAAATGAAACTCGAAATGTTAGGTCATACTACGAGGATGGACATAGGATACTTTTAATCCCGGAATTCAGTAAGGTTCCCCTGGGAGAGGGGATGAAAGTAAAATTACAATCACATGATAGAAATAAATTAGAACTAGTAGGAACAAAGGAAACAATTGAGCTAACTTCAAATTGTTGCAAACAATCTACAGGTAACTCAACCGATCCATATATCACTAGTCGGAAGCGTCCCCAAGACGCTGGCTGCATTGCCACGCTGTATGGCAATGCTGATGCGCTGTGCCAGATACTCACCAGCTTTCGGGTGACGCGTCGCTTCGACCAGACACTTTAATTGCGATTAATCAAATTGCTTTAGCCTTTTTTTCTTCGAGTTAATTAGAACTCCCAGATAATCATATTCGTAGTATTATAGAAACGCGAAAAACTTACGCGGATAACTTGTTTTCTCTGCACACATAACATAAAGGTATATTAAATTTGTAGGGTATCAATACTTTGTTTTCTCATTTCCGTGATGAATAAGGATAAATGTATGGCAAGATGCAAATTACGCACTATGTAGATTTACGGAATGTTGATTGCAAAATGCATATGGATTTGTACCTTAACGGTTTTGAATGAGGAACAAAACGGCGTGTTGTATTAGGAAACTAGCCTAGCATATATTATTACAAGCTTTCGTTGCCATTGTGTATAGATTATAGATAATGCCATACACTAACCGAAGACGCGCTGGCTAGGCCTCTTACGGCAGGTTAGCCAGCATTATGCTGAGCTAGGGCCTTATTATAAGTAGCGCCGTGATAGTGCCGGCTTAGAATTTGCACCATCCGAACTCTTCCCGCGTGTGTCGTAAGAGGCGACTAAGGGATATCCACCGGGGGCGGGCAGCAGCGCCCCCTGCAGAACAATTGTACCACCAGACTGCGATCCCCAACCCGCATGCCCAGCGGGGGATCATGGGCAATACCCCCATGAGATAAAAGCCATAAGACGCTTATCAGGGGGAGGCCTGCGTCCAGTGGACCAATTCTGGCTGTTGAGATTGAAGGCCTTTTTATAACAACTTTATGTGTGTACCCAGCCTATAAGCATGTCTTGTTTTTAACTGGTTTTGTTATAAATAAATGTCATTCTATTCTATTCCATTGTGGCTATCGGTTAACGTTTACGAGATTAAATCCATGTGACGAATAATTAAAAAACTATGATGTGACTTATTAGAACTAAATTTACATATGACTGATTAAAACAAATTTTAATGCTTATTGCTTTGTGACCAATTAGAAAACTTTTTTGCAGTGACAAATTGTTGCCTAAATCGGGGCGAGCTGGCAGCGCCCCCTGCAGAACAATACCGAACTGCGATCCCCAACCCGCATACCCAGCGTGGGGATTATGGGCCTTACCCCCGTTACATAAAAGTCAATAAGGCGCATATCAGGGGAGGCCTGCGTCCAGCATTGGACCAATATAGGCTGTTGAGGTTGGAGGTTAGAATTAGAAGGCTATGTAAAACCACTTTGGTTATTTTGATATACTTCACTAATTCATGAATGTCATTTTTTTTTCAAGGAGGGCGTCTCAGAGGCGTTTTCTATATGTCAAAAAATAGTTCGGCCCGACGGAAAAAATGGCGCTTTTAGTTTTAAATTAAATGGCATAGACCCTGTACAGGTCGACATGATACTCTACCACAATGTTTATTCGTCAACGTAATATCTCTGCCATTTTTGAGGTCTAAGGTAATTGGAGTTTTTTAATTTTCTACACCTTGCGAGTGAAACCGTATCTAACAGCTGGTCTGGTCTATGCTAAACGTGCTGACTCGCGTGAGGGCTGATCAGCCCACATGTGTCACATTTAATACACGTGTCTATAAAAAAATTGATTATTTACATAAACTCTATGTGAAATGTTTGTTAACAAAGCACGACACAAAAAACAAACTCACTTCTTAACGTCGATATAATTGTAAGCGTGGCAATGCAGCCAGCGTCTTGGGGACGCTTCCGACTGGTGTTGATATGGATCAGTTGAGCTATCTGTAGACTGTTTGCAACAGTCAGCAGTTAGCTCAATTGTTTCAATTGTAAATACTAGTATAATTTTCTTTGTGAATAAAGTTACATTAATCATAGAAATATTTTGAAACCACTTTTTTCTAAAAATTATGAACCAAGCCTGCGCCTTGTGCGTGCGCCGTGCACCCACCCATGCATTTGGAACGCAAACCGAACTCGACTAGAGGCCGGCGGGGTGAGGAAGCTCGGGCAGGTGGAGGGCGAGGAGTATTCATTCTATACGTTATTATAATATAATGGGAACCTGTAGACTGTTTGCAACAGTCAGCAGTTAGCTCAATTGTTTCAATTGTAAATACTAGTATAATTTTCTTTGTGAATAAAGATGATACACTACATTGTAAGCAATATTTATTGTAGGAAGGATCTCAAATCGACAAGTAATGTAAATTGCGTGTAAAATTACGCAGCAACAGAGTGAATTTTAGGTTAAGTATTGCGGTTTACTTACTAACATAGTACATTTGGTAGGAATATAGCTGAATATACTAGCATTGTTCTTAACTGCTATCGGCTACATTTTTTCAAGGTTTGACTTGGAACCCTTGAGCAGAACTGTAACTTCTTTGTACTTCCAGGTCGGGCTCCGGTAAAACCTCAGCGATGCGGCACTGCGTGTGGTACCTAGCCAGCGCGTATCCAGCGCAGGGCTCCAAGCTTACCCCGGAGAAACTGGAGGCGGCTTTCGACGTGTTACATGTCTTTGGATCTTCTAGGTAAGTGACTTGGTAATGAATGGTCTATCGCGTTATTCCGAGCCAAGCTGAATGTTGCCGAGTTTTGCCGAGATGTGTTCTGGTTCAAGGCATCGTTTGCAGCTGTTGGGTCAGGTAAAACCTCAGCGATGCGTGACTGCGTGTGGTACCTAGCCAGCGCGTATCCAGCGCAGGGCTCCAAGCTTACCCCGGAGAAACTGGAGGCGGCTTTCGACGTGCTACATGTCTTTGGATCTTCTAGGTAAGTGCGACTTGGTAATGAATGGTCCATCGCGTTATTCCGAGCCAAGCCGAATGTTGCCGAGTTTTGCCGAGATGTGTTCTGGTTCAAGGCATCGTTTGCAGCTGTTGGGTCAGGTAAAACCTCAGCGATGCGTGACTGCGTGTGGTACCTAGCCAGCGCGTATCCAGCGCAGGGCTCCAAGCTTACCCCGGAGAAACTGGAGGCGGCTTTCGACGTGTTACATGTCTTTGGATCTTCTAGGTAAGTGCGACTTGGTAATGAATGGTCTATCGCGTTATTCCGAGCCAAGCCGAATGTTGCCGAGTTTTGCCGACATGTGTCTTGGTCCAAGGCATCGTTTATAGCTGTAGAGTGAGGTAAAACCTCAGCGATTCGTCACTGCGTGTGGTACCTAGACAGTCTATTTAGTGCAGCGTTCAAAACGGAGAAACTGGAGGCGGCTGTCGACGTGCTACATGTCTTTGGATCTTCTAGGTAAGAGAGTTGGTAATGTATGACCAATCTTTATTTGGTCAGGTTCGGAGTAAAGCGGTTAACTCCGAGCCTACCCGAATGTTGCCGAGTTTTGCCGAGTTGTGTCTTAGTTCAAGGCATCGTTTGTAGCTGTAGGGTCAGGTAATACCTCAGCGATGCGCACTGCGTGTGGTACCTAGACAGTATATTCAGTGCAGGGCTCCAAGCTTACCCCGTAGAAACTGGAGGCGGCTTTCGACGTGCTACATGTCTTTCAAGCTTCTAGGTAAGGAAATTTGTGTAGGCGATAAGACGTCCGATGTGGTGCGGCGGGCGAAGGTCCGCCTGCGACGCAGGAGGTTGCAGGTTGCCGCTGCAGCCCTAGTCGAAATCGGATAAGAATGTTATTATTATGATCGAGATTTGGTACAGCGGTGTGGAACTACCACTTTTTGAACAAAACATTAGCTCAACTTTAACTTTACCTTCTACTATCCATGCAAGACACTGTTTAGCGCTTTACTCGCTGAAGTGCAGACGCGTTGCGGCGACCGTCAATCCTTCCAGCCATTTTGCTACTCACACCGAGAAAGAAAGAAAGCAATAAAATCAATTTATTGGGTCACAAAATACACTAAACAAAAATACAAAAACCTTAAATACTTTGTCCACCATGTGATCCAAAAGGTCCAGCCTCAGCATAATGTTGCTCAACAGAAAGTAAAGCAACGCTGGTTTTCTGGCAGGACCCTTGGTGCGTGCGTGTCTACACGGCTGACAGACATAGTACCTACACAAAAAAAATATTACAGTTTAAATTAACGAGTATAGTAAACGAAACAACTCAAAATAATAATAGGTTATAATAATAATTCAATAACACTATAGAAGATAAACCTAAGTAAATTCTATAAGACTATCTAGGTGGGTGCTGTTCAACAGAGCATCGCATCGAGAGAGTGTCTTCGGGCAGAGGCAAGGTGCGTCACGGCTTGAAGTAACAATTCCAATTCTGTGTTTCAGGACGAGTACAAACCTACACGCATCTCGTTTCGTATCGCTCGCATCTCTCGACTTCGACGGTGGCGGCGCGTTGGTCTCCGCGTCCGTACAGACTTTACTGCCGGATCTGAAGCCGGGACAGACACAACTGCGCGCTTTACACACGTAAGTACTCTTATAAGTACAGTATTTAAGTAAGTCTACTTTATAAGTTCAGCTTATGAGGCCTCCTTCAACTCGTTATGGGTAGTCCAGTCCTAGAATGAATGTCTTTGCCGGCACAGCACGAGCGTCCACGGTACTCCGGAAGACTATCAGGTTACTTCTGTTGATGATAATAATGATGATGCCGTACTCAGCTTTGAGATCGCTGACTCCGATTCTATCGTCTCGACGACGAGACGTTCCAATTTTTTTGGGATTAGTTACAGCGCGTCTACCGTGCGGACAACTACACATTATAGTACAGTATCTTCTCGATGACGAAACGATACTATCCATTCTAACTATGAGTTTGCTCAGTACAATCATAAAAAAAAAATCGGTTAAAGAGCAATGCTTACTCCAAAAGTCTAAAATATAGTCCGTTGGTATTAGAAGTACCAGGCATCCAGAACATTGCAAGAGGTTTTCTTTAATTTTCGCCTTAGCAAGCACCTGTTCGAACTTCGAATTCACTTTATACCCACCTTCCAGATTATTCCACGGCTGCGACGGCCGCCTCCGCCGCGACCTCCTCCTCGACCAATCACCGCTCAGCACTCCGAACCCGTTCATCGCTTCAAGCGAGAAGACGGAGTCTCCAGCGGAGTTCTCAGCGCTGAAGGAAGCGCTGCAGCTGCTGAATGTTACGGAGCAGGAGCAAATGGCGGTTTGGAAGATCATGGCGGCGGTCTGTCATTTAGGCTGGGCTAGTGCTGTGAAAGGTAGAAATATTATAGAAGAAAACGCAGACCCTCGTTGTTTAAATAAGGTGACAAGCTGACAACGTGGAGATGTCACAAGAAAATCTATGAGTAGGTCTCATGCCGCCTGGTAGCTCTGTTCGGGCCAGATGACGGAAAGTGTGTCATAAAGCCCGGTATAACTAGAGTACTTATAGAATGGGATTAAGAGAATGAAATAAGTCCATTTAAACTCTTCCATACATATAAAACGTCCGCTCATTAACACCACCTCCTCACTGTTGCTTCCTGTCCCCTAGATGCCGTAAATCATGCAAACGACTATTTTGCCAGAGTAGGTGAGGATATAGCTAATAGTATTAAGACTACTTCTCCCATTCCCGCGACTGACTCTCCATCTTACAACTCTACCTCGAGTGTTTCTCAGTGCAATTCCTTTGTGTTGCTCGAAACAGATCTCACTGAGGTTGTAGCGATCATAAACTCGCTCAAAAATACGGCTACCGCGGGGTATGATGGTATATCTTCTCGCGTGCTAAAAGAAAATAAGTTTATCCTGGCGGGTTTATTAACTCACATATGTAACCTAGCTATTAAACAAGGCTGCTTTCCAAAAGCTTTTAAAAAGGCCACTATTATACCTGTTCACAAGACTGGCTCCAAAAGTGACGTACACAACTATAGGCCCATCTCCATACTCCCTACTTTTTCAAAAATCTTAGAACGTGTTATCAATAAGCGGCTGGTTAATTATCTAGAGCACCACAGGCTTATCTCAGTTAATCAATACGGTTTTCGCCGAAACATATCAACGGCTGATGCTGTCTTTGACCTTACTGACTCTATTGCCCGTGGTCTTGATTCTGGACACAAGTGCTTGGCGATCTTTTTAGATTTAGCCAAGGCTTTTGACTCTGTGTCTATTCCCCACCTACTTCAGAGACTTGAAAGGCTGGGCATTCGTGGTTTTCCATTGCAACTCTTCAAAGACTATCTCACAAACAGAGTTCAATGTGTTAGGATCACTAGTACTTCTAGCTCGTATATACCAGTCAAATTCGGTGTGCCCCAGGGCAGTATTCTTGGTCCAACTCTCTTCCTTACCTATTTAAACGATCTGTGTAATCTGGAATTACCACTTGGCAAGATCTTTACATATGCAGATGATACAGCGCTTGTTTTCAAGGGAGATAGCTGGAACACTGTTTTCTATAATGCCCAAATTGGATTTAATATTGTAACTAATTGGCTATCCAGTAGTTTGCTCAAGTTAAATGTATCTAAAACCAAACTTATGACATTTTCTCTCATTAACAAATTTCAACCGCCCCCTAGCTTTCATATTGCCGCCCACACGTTCGCTACTTCACCCCAATTATGTGCTCAAAACTCCTGTACGTGTCTCAAGCTGCAAAGAACATCACATATCCGTTATCTAGGTGTGACGCTTGATTCCCGATTATCTTTTGATCAACATATTTCGACGCTTGTAGGTAGAGTAAGAAAACTCATTGCTATTTTCAAGAACATACGCCATGTCACTGACAAGGACACTATTCGCACTATTTATTTTTCCCTTTGTCAAAATTTACTTACATACTGCATAGAGTCTTGGGGTGGAGCCCCTAAAACCCTACTGCTCCCATTGGAAAGGGCACAGCGCGCTGTGCTTAAGGTCAGTTATTTCTTGCCCTATAGATTTCCTACTACTGCACTTTACAAAGATACTAACGTCTTAACAGTGCGTCAATTATTTATATTGAGACTTATAATAAGACAGCACAAACTTTGTCCAGCGGCACGAGGAGGACGGCGTGCTTACAGAGTGTTTGATGGAATGCAGTCTTCCACTGCTTTCATTCAGCATTTTCCCTGTTTTCTGGGTAGCTATTTGTATAATAAGCTCTCTAAAGCGGAATGTTTACGTGATCTTAACTATTTCCAGCTGAAAGGATATATCTCCAATATTCTTAAAAACCTTTCGTATGACTGTACGGAGGACTTGCTGATTGTTATGAAGTGACAAAGTATACTTCCCTTCTCTATCGTAATAAATTCTCGCATAATCCTAAGCTGTTATTATGACTATTATTATAAGTAACTTGTAAGCTTTGCCTTAATAGTGTAAGTTGATTATTTTTAATTTGTTTAATTAATCAATTGTTTTTTACAGTTCAACATAGAGTCAATTTAATTTAATTTTATTTTATTTATGTTAATATTATATAGGTTATCAAAACAATTTCGAATCAATTTATAATTTTTTAAATAAGTTATTTACACAACAATCTGGAATCATTTTAGTAATTTTACACATTATTATTATTATTTCTTAATTGTTTCAGTATATTTATGGTAATCAACCAAGCTGATTTTTTTGTAAATCCTTTAAAAATGTGTATAACAAGATTAGAATCATGACCGCCCTTACTTAATTTCATTATTTTACATGTTAAATTTATTAATGTATGACGTCATCTTCTCGAACTATTTTTGTAACTTAATAGGGGGAGCGCAGCTGCCTATATTACAGACTTCTCCGTCTAGTTTAGGCAACTGAGGCTACATAATACTTTGAACAAGAATTTTATTATGTAGTAAACTTATTTCATTATGTCTGACAAATTAATTATGTAATGTTTTTGTAATGATTCTCTTTGCAATAAATTTATTATTATTATTATTATTATTATTATTATTATTAGGAAAAAAAACATCCGGAGCTCATTCGTTCAAAATATATAATAAGAAAACACATCAACGAACTTAAACTAAACCTTTTCGCGTACATTTGCCTGTCACATTACCAATTATCCTCTTTTATTTTCAGCCAACTCCGGATCCGGAATCAAGTATCAATTCGCGAGTACAGGCTGCGGCCAACGCGCTGCCAAAATGTTGGGAGTCTCACCCGAGGAGCTGACGAGAGCTGTGTTCGCGACTGTACCATCCTCGCCGCAGCAGAATTCTAACTTGAGGTATTGTAGTCAATCTCATGAAAAAACTAGCTTCTGCCTGCGGCTTCTGCCTCTCATCTCAATCATGTGTCTTTTCGGGATGAAAAGTAGCATATAAGTTATTCAAGGCCCAGAAATCCATGCCTGCAAAATTTCAGCCCGATCCGTTCAGTCGTTTTGGCGTTGTATTCGTCCAGAGATGTCACAACAGCACAATCTTTCGCCTTTGATGATGATTTCGCCTGTTTAATATTATTTATTAATTTTTACAATTTTGAAGAAACTACAGCTAGGTTTACAACATTAGTACAATATTAGTAGAATATTGTGTCCGAAGTAAGTCAGCAAGTACAGGCTGCAGCCAACGCGTTGCTAAAATTTTGAGAGTTTCAGTCGAGGAGCTTACAAGAACTGTGTTCGCGATTGTACCTTCCTCGCTTCAATAGAGTTCTAACTTAAAGTATTGTATTAATAACAAATCTTAGAGCAATAAAACTCTTTTAATCTTAACCTTTCATATTGCCATGCTTACATGGAAAGCTAGTTGATCATCAAAACAAAGACTAGCGCTATCAACTTAAATAGCGCTACTTTCGTGAATTGAAACAAATTTAAAACGATGATAAGAGATGTTACTATTGTTATCTCTATATAGAGACTAGTATGGTATAAGTGCGCGAGCTGCAAGCAGCTCGCGATGGTGGCTGTCACAGTGTTCGTTATAAATTAAGTTCCCCTTATCGTAACCTAGGTACGTCATTGATTTTATCGAAATCGATAACCAAGAGTGGAGACTGCGATACAAAAATGTCAGCCATCTTGGGTTTTGAAATGGATACCCATATAAGTGGGTGTGGTGTCACACAGCAAGGCTCGCTTCGCATTTTTCATTTTTGTGCATTTTTATCTAGTAAAATAACTGCGTTTCTGGTTTCAGAACACCATCACCATCGAGCGAGCGAGAAATCTCCGGCACAGAAGCTGTCGATGCGTTTGTGGCTGGACTTTACGGCGAGACTTTTAACATTATCGCGGCGCTTGTCAACAGGTAACGTATACCAGGGGCCAAATTCGTTTAGCTAATCGCTTTGCTAAGAGTATACCAGGGGCCAAATTCGTTTAGCTAATCGCTTTGCTAAGAGTATACCAGGGGCCAAATTCTTTTGACCTATCGCTTTGCTAAGACAATGGTATCGTCGCAAAATCGTTCATGTATGAAATGAACTCTATAGTGCGTGCGCTGCTATTTGCACGAAGAGTTTGTTGAACTTTATTTTTGACAAGGGTCCAGTGGCGTTTTTACCTTTAGGCGACATGGGCCATGGCCCAGGGCGCCTGGTAACGAGGGGGCGCAGGCCGCACCTCGCTGCTTGCCGCCTCTCTAGCTCTCTTTGCCGTCAACATCTTGGCCTGCCTTGGTCCGGACCTCATCTTCTGTATGTCTATACTAATATTATATAGAGGAATGATTTTATTGTTTGTTTGTTTGTATTGAATAGGCTCCGAAAGTACTGGAACGATTTGAAAAATTCTTTTACCATTAGAAGTCCACATTATTCCTGATGAAAAAAGGGTACTTTTTACCGCCAGAAAATGCTTCATTCCTACGGGAAAACGGGTAATAGGACAACGGGTAGTAAGAATGCAGGTAGTTGTCTATACAATAGAAAGAACGGCGAGCGAAGCGAAACGCCAATTTTCTTTAGACATTTACGGGAGTTGGTTTAGAAGAGTATGCCTAAATAAATAACTGCAAGCGTACCGAGCCGAGGGTCTTGCCGATGGGTGTGGCAAGCTGTCTCAAAGAGTCGGACGTTAAAGCGCCCCTTTTCACCTGACACTCACACGAGAGATCGCTCCACACGCTCTAATCTAGGGTTTCAAACTGACTTTAAACGAGGGATGAGGTCCGGTAGTACTCGTAGGTACCAAGGTTGGATCCTATTTTGTTGTTAATCCCAAAATAAACATGAATTTCTCAAAAAATTCGTTACGTTTGCTTGGTGTTTTTGTTTCTATTTTTTTGGGGTGTGCTTGGTAGAAAACCACATGTGCACTTATTATAAAATGTTCTGCACACAGGGTTAGTCTCCGTCGAGACTGGCTGCCGAGGCTGATATCCGGCTAGGACAGGTTTTTTGTTCATCATGGAGATGAAAATCTAGAAAACACCATAATTAATACTTTGAGGAAATCCATTGCAAAATATTAGGATAAAAATATTGTTACTGTTTGAGCCCGACCTCAACTATCTGTACTGGTGAGGATTTATTCTGATGAACACTTTAAGCTCTCGCAGTAGACTTAATTTATTGATTTTAACAAGAACGTCTAGTCTAGACCGTGCGTTATCACCAGCGCTATCTAGAGCTCGAACACTTTTACTAACGACATCTAGTTAAATGCGTCGGAACTATGTGACGTCACGTGGCTATTAGACTAAACAGTTACTAAATATTTTATCATAATATTCTGGAAACCACCAGTCAAATGTCGACTCAACTGTTAGTAATTTTAATTAATTTGATCTCACAGGAGTTTATCCACGTCAGCGCGTACATCAGCATCCATTTTGCTACTCGACACGCCGGGAGCTGACAATCCTATGTGCTCGGGACAACAGAGCGGCGCACCTTTGTCCAAGTTACTGTCTAACTATTTACAGGTAAGCTTTCATTATTTATTCATTCAGCACGCATAACCTGCGTGCATAAAGAATTAAACAACGTTATAGCAATTTCAATAGAACTAGTATCCCCGTTATTCTTTATGACGACCTCGGTGGCGCGGCGGGCGAAGGTCCGCCTGCGGCGCGGGAGGTTGCGGGTTCGATTCCCGCCTTGGGACAAATGTTTGTACGATCTACAAATATTTGTTCCGGGTGTTCTGGTCGTTTCTATGTATAATAAAAAAAACTATCTATGTAATGTATTATATTATGTATATCAGTCATCTAGTACCCGTAACACAAGCTCTACTTAGCTTGAGGCTAGATGATGCTGTGTGGATTGTCCAGCATTATTTATTATTTACGATCACGGAATAACCGTGTTACGTATGTTATTCGCTGTGTGGTGCCGGCTTAGAATTTGCACCACCCCAACTCTTCCCGCGGGTGTCGTAAGAGGCGACTAAGGGATATCCACCGGGGGCGAGCAGCAGCGCCCCTGCAGAACAATTCTACCACCGAACTGCGATCCCCAACCCCCATGCCCAGCGTGGGGATTATGGGCATTACCCCCCATGTGATAAAAGTCAATAAGGCGCTTAACAGCGGGAGGCCTGCGTCCAGTCGTGGACCTACACAGGCTGTTGAGGTTGAGGAGGTATGTTATTCCTTGATCATGGCGCATGAAACTGTGCCGAAATATTGGAAAGCTCAAAACTGAAATCATGGTAAATATCCCGTTGTAAATGACTTTAGTGTTAATTACCATGATGGATTATAAAGTTTTAGTTCCATACAGTTGTCTAACAATAGTGTTTATATCTTTATTGTAATGTTTTTCAGGAGCGCTTACAAGCAGTATTCCACGAAGCCATGTTAGTGGCGCCGAGAGAACGATACGCGCAGGAAGGAATCACGTTAGACGACGGCGCTGAAGACGGTAAGATTAAGTCCATGAAATGAAAAAAAATTGTCGCGCGTTGTGATTCCTGGGCTTTTATTTTACCTAACAACGGTTTACATGCGCGCGCATGCGCTCAGATAAAAAGTATCTAGACGCAGCGCGTTGACGCGCGCTTTGGTAACATAACGTCCGTTTGCTGTTCAGTTGGACACTCAGGGTAATTTCTAAGAAATTAAATAATATCGCAAAAAATTTCTACTTCGAGGGGACTTGAACCCGCATCCTTCCCTCAGTAAGGGAATGTGCTAAGCAACTACACCACGAGGTCTTGTGACGTAGGAGTCGAAAATCTTTAGGACTTCCTACGGTCTCTTGCGCCGTTAGCTAAACCTACAGGGAAGTTTACACGCTCTCGTAATACACATACCTACTTTATTACCAGACTGGCGAGTAGTGACCGCAACGCGCTTGTCATCTGAACTCTCCATAAGGCCTCCACCACACAGCCGCGAATTTGAAGCTGCTTCTAGCGTTTGGTGATTTTGCGGGGGGCGGGCGGCGCCGGAGACGGGGGGGGGGGGGGGGGCTGTGTGGTGATGGCGGCTTGAAATTGATCGTACGTTGACGCGCGTCACCGCGCGTTACATATGAACTAAGTGGAATACTGTCACAATAGCTACGCATCTCGGATCTTCACCCAATCCACCACAGAGGTCTTGAAATTAATTTTAACTGAATGTTGTTTTCAGACTGGCTATCAGAAACGGTGAACCCAGGTCCCATGGTGGAATTACTCGACAAAGCACCTCAGAACACCATCGTCAGGAGTTCCCAGGCGGACTTGAGGGAGTGCGATCGACGGGGACTTTTATGGTAAGCCTCATAGTCATCGTTCCTTAAAAGTGCATCCAAACCAAAGTTTCTCTCTAAGCCTGAGTTCGGTTACTCGATTGTATCTATTCATCTCGGCAAACGTAGTGTAGGACGCCCTCCGGCCAGGTGGGATGACGATCTGCGAAAGACTGCAGGCAGATACTACTATGGCGCTCATTAGGCCTCCCACCTATGTCCAGCAGTGGACTAATATAGGCTGATGATGATGATCCATTCGTCGTCAAGAAGTTTCATTTTAAAGGATTTGCGTAATTCCATTATGTCCGCAAGGTAGAGGCGCTGTATCGAATCCTATACAAAAATGGAACGTTTCGACGACGGATCGATACCATCGAGTGACCGAACTCAGGGTTTTGTGTCAGCAACATTTCGCAACATGAAAATATTAACACGTTCCCTGTGCATGACCCACTGGTGGTGCATTATCTTCGCAAACAAATAATAATAAAAAATAAAAAAATGCTGGACAATTCACACAGCATTATCTAGCCCCAAGGTAAGCAGAGCTTGTGTTATGGGTACTAGACTAGATAACTGATATACATAATAATATATGAGTACATAGATATATTTTTTTTTATTTTTATTATACATAGAAAACGACCAGAACACCCTGAACAAATATCTGCAGATCGTACAAATATTTGTCCCGAGGCGGGAATCGAACCCGCAACCACCTGCGTCGCAGGCGGACCTTCGCCCACCGCGCCACAGAGGTCGTCAAACAGACACCATCATTATCATCCGCTGGTCGACATAACCTACTACTGGGTATAAGATTCCTGTCCATGTAACAAAATCGATCAAATCTCTTATGCCGGGTACTGGCCGGTATTATAGGGCGTTATGTACCATTCGCAGCGAGCATGATAGGTTACGCCGTGTGCTAAAATTCGTCTCAGGTTTTTTGTTATTATACTGCGTAACCCCACACTCAGGGTAATTTCTAAGAAATTAAATAATATCGCAAACAATTTCTACTTCGACGGGACTTGAACCCGCATCCTTCCCTCAGTAAGGGAATGTGCTAAGCAACTACACCACGAGGTCTTGTGACGTAGGAGTCGAAAATCTTTGGGACTTCCTACGGTCTCTTGCGCCGTTAGCTAAACCTACAGGGAAGTTTATTACACAACTAGCTGCGCCCCGCGGCTTCGCCCCCGTGGAAATTAATGTTTCCAACTTTATTAATTTTTTCTTTCATAAGAACCTTCTCCTGACAATAACAAACACAACAAAGAAAGAATTAGCGAAATCGGTCCAGCCGTTCACGCGTGATGCCGTGACAACGCGAAACGGGTTTCATTTTTATATATAAGATTACATTGAAGTTTATCCAATCCTGTAGATTAAAGTTACATTTAGTTCGTTTGACGAGAGGTGTAGCTAACGGCGCTAGAGACCGTAGGAAGTCCCAAAGATTTTCGACTCCTACGTCACTTGATCTCGTGGTATAGTTGGTTAGCACATTCCCGTACTGAGGGAAGGATGCGAAGTCCCGTCGAAGTCGGAAATTTTTTGCGATATTATTTGATTTCTTAAAAATTCGTCTCGTAGCTCGTTGCGAGCGCCTTCTTTTACTGACCGCACGAACGCTCGCTGTGTAACACGTTACATTACGCCCCGTAACCGGTGAAATGTGTGTTGTTTGGAGGAGTAATTAACACGACTGTAGTAGGTTCTGTACTGAATCTTTATTGATGAAAAACTACGCTTTTTATACAAGAAAATTAATAAATAAATAAATAATGCTGGACAATTCACACAGCATTATCTAGCCCCAAGCTAAGCAGCTTATGTTATGGGTACTAGATAACTGATATACATAATAATATACGAGTACATAGATAGATATTTTTTATTATACATAGAAAACGACCAGAACACCCTGAACAAATATCTGAAGATCGTACAAATATTTGTCCCGAGGCGGGAATCGAACCCGCAACCTCCTGCGTCGCAGGCGGACCTTCGCCCACCGCGCCACAGAGGTCGTCTTACCTCTAATTTGGATTTATTAATTGCTTATCTTTGTTATTCGATATGCTTATTGTTTTAACATAAAATGGTTTATCTATTTTCTTATCTAAACATTCTCCGTAAGTAATCCGATATGTTTGACATTTAATAAAATATAATTCTATTTTTCCTTATCTCTAAGTAGGTCATTGAGTGACGTCGTACATTAGGTATGTACCTACACTACACCGGTCAGTACCCACCTTTTGAAATCGCAGTTTAATGAGATCCTCTCGTCTATAGCCTAAGCATCGTACGACTAATGCTACGGCCACATTACAAGGCGAAGATTCGTCTTCGCGTTATCGTGATAAAACGTCGTGTTCGTTCTACGACGAAGTGTTTGACCACATTGGAAAAAAACTTCGCAACGTCGCATCGCAAAGGGCATTTTTTGTCGTGATGATGATTCGCGATAAGACGAAACTTCTTGGCCAGACTTGTCGCGACAGCGCAAATCTTCGCGTTATCGCGTTAGTGTGGCCGTAGCATAATGGGAAAACTTACTATTTCTCTTCATACTATCCTCATTTGCTCGCCTTCAAAATCATCCTGAATTTAAACCCACCGCCGCGTCACGAAAATCACACGAGAATATTATTTTTCAGGTTACTAGACGAAGAGTCAATGTACCCAGGTTCAAACGACGACACATTCCTAGAACGTGTAATGACGCACTACGGATCTCCGAACCACACTCAGTATCTCATCAAGAAGGCCCCGCACGCCAGGCAGTTTGTACTACAGCATCTACAGGTACGTTTCATCAAGAGGGCTGTAAAAAGGCTGCATGTACATAAGGGATATTATTATGTGCCATTTCTTCTTTTGGGAAAGTCGAAATGAGTAAATATCGGACTAAAAGGCCCAGTAATCCGATGATCTGTATTGATCAGCATCATCGGACTGATAAAACTAAAAAGTCTCATCAGTCGGATCATCGCACTAAATCATCGGACTACTGAGACTCTGTTTGTGAAACAATATCCTCATTACTTTAAGACACACGCCGATGTGATGGAGAGACGGACGAGACATAGAGACAAACTAGCTTCTGCCCGCGGCTTCGCTCGCGTATTTTCGGTGTAATAAGTAGCCTATTGGCTTCGTTCTAAGTGTACGCCAAATTTCATCTTGATCTGTTCAGTAGTTTTGGAGATCCTAGGTAACAAGAATTTCACATTTCACAATTTTTCGCATTTATAATATTAGTAGGACAGTAATAATAAAGGACTTAGGTTAGTAGTTAGTTAGTAGGACTTAGACTTAGGTTAGTAGGATTAAAAGGTGTGGTTAATGGAGTGATGTTTTATGACATAAAATAATATTTTGACTATAAAACTTTTTTTTGACGTAGGTACCAAACTAACTAAATTTTTTAACACACATTTGAATTGTATAATATAATGCTTGACATGTTACTTTAATAAAGCCTAAAAACTTTTTTTTTGCACGCCTTGACGAGGCAGAATGTATTGGAGTTACCATTATTATTAAGAGCTTTTTGATTTGAAAGTTTGATCATGGGTGCAGTAAGTTTAATCCGTACTGCAGCAAGTTTGATCAATAGATTTGCAAGTTTGGTCAAGAGTCTAGAGAGAGACCAGATAGTTTTGTCAACAGTTCAGCTACTCAATGCAATGTACACCTTAATTTGATCTAGAGTCAAATACAAGTGTTTGGCAAAAACTTTTAATGATCGCTAAAACCCTCCCAAAGTAGATCGAGAGTTATGTAAATTATTACTGGATAAAACTGTTGTTTTTTGTCCCCAGGGTACGAATCCAGTTCTATACGACGTCACTGGCTGGGTGAAAGCGAGTCGAGAGAATCCTGTTACAAAGAAATCACTAACGCTACTTCAAGAGAGTCAAAAGTAAGTCGACAAATCTTTCAAATGCCTGGTTGAAGCGAATCCAAACCATCAAAATGATTTATCTAGGAGTATTATTAAATTATGAAAAAATGTAGCACAGGCTAAAATAGATGTTAAAATCTCAGTATTTAGCTAGACGACGCTAGTAAAAATAAAACCAACTTTGGATTGTTAATTTGGCGTTAATAACCGATATGTATTGATGTGTTGCTCTGAAGAAAGTAAGTTTCCCTTCACCCGAGTTAGACCACGCAGACTACGTCGGTATTGCAATGTTTTGCACTTACTGCGTTCTGGACACTTCGTTATGGCGGCTTCGGTGATCACTTGTACAACAATATTGTAGTTGCTTGTTGTTGTAGTGAGTACACTGAAAATCTTCTGAGTATCTTACGCTATAAAATTGTTTCAGCGAGGAGATTGGCCGTCTATCGTCTTGGGCCCGCGGCGCTTGTGGCGTTAGTGCTTGGTCAGCCGCCGTCGGTGACGCGTCGACGCTACGGCGCGCCTCATCTATTAGGAGAACGCTTACTTCTGGTAAGCGTCAAAATAATACCACTTCAACTCTGCCATTTTTTTTTTGTTCAATAATAATCAATAATGCGGGACAATTCACACAGCATTATCTAGCCCCAAGCTAAGCAGAGCTTGTGTTATGGGTACTAGATAACTGATGGACATAATACAATACACTACATAGATAGATATTTTTATTTTACATAGAAAACATCCAGAACACCCTGAACAAATATCTGCAGATCGTACAAACATTTGTCCCGAGGCGGGAATCGAACCCACAACCTCCTGCGTCGCAGGCGGACCTTCGCCCGCTGAGCCACAGAGGTCGTCATTAAATATCGCAAAGAGATATTTCCTAAGAGGTTGGCAGTATCAAGATCTGGAGGATTCAATGTGGTATTGTTTGTAGACTTATTGATGTTGATGATAATGTGGCATCGTTTAATCAGTCCAGGCGAGTGAGAAGCGCCTACGCGTTTTGCACTCTTTACATAAACAATTCTTCTGTAGTTTTCATAATAACTTAATACATTCGCGCTTTCTCCACAGGAGCCGCCGGCATGAAACGCCGCTCAACAGCCCTCCAAGCTAAGTTCTGCGCTGACGGCGTAGTAGACACACTACGACGCTGCGGTTCTGGCGGCGTTCTTTTTGTGTGCTGCACGCTACATCAACAGCCGAGCAATCCTACTGATGACGTCAACGTACCGTTACTACGATCACAGGTTTGTATAGACTACGTCGGTATTGCAACTAAAGACTACGTCAGTAATGCGACAGCGCTGACGGCGCAAACACTGCGATGATGTTGCATCTCCGGCGGCGTTCACGTCCTGTCCGTTTTACACTATATCGCTCAACGGATAGGTTTACAATACGTCGAAAATTCAACTTAACACGGCATTGTTAAAGCAGTAAGGATAGCATAGCATATCTTTATGTCTATGACGATTAGTTTGATTTTCCTTTCTGCGAAAATCAATAAGTTCTCTTATTGATTTTCTCCAGTTTTCTTCCGTTTCGTACCATTGAGCATTTCTTTTGGTTGCAGTTCCGTGGATTTCAACTTTTGGACGCAGCGAGGCTCTACAAGCAAGGATTCCCCGAGCATATGCCATTGAATGAATTCGCAAGAAGGTGAGATTTTAATGCCATGTTTATTAACAGCAACATTTTCTTGAGAGTCCCATGGTGTTGCAAGTACACCTGTGAGGCTGTTACGGCTAAACCTGGTAAAGTGGTAACTAGTCTTGCTGATTTACTTCAAAATGATCACGCCTACGTCTCTTAGGCCTGCCTCGGCTTTCGCCCGTTTCGCCCGTTTCATATTGTTTTAGCTTTGGCTCCCAAAGCTAAAACAATATCAAACTTACATTTCTCTAATTTTAAGATGCTCTGTCAAGCACCAGCTGTTTATTACAAAATATTTAGCAACTTTAATTCACACACTAATAAATAATAATTAACTTAAAATCCTGCGTGTCCATCTCTCTTTTCTTGAGAGGATTCACACACTATTGGACTCCTTTACCTCTCCCCGACGTAGAAACTTTTGTCCGACATCGAATCGTTTTTCAACAGAGTACAATAATCTTTATTTTATTGCCAGGTACCGCCTCCTAGCGACATCAGAGAGCGAGGAACCGGAATCAACTCAAACAGCCCTATCAGACCGGCAGATAGTCGACGATATGCTGCTTACTCTAGACCTGGATGTGACCAGCTACAGACTTGGACTTACTCAGGTTAGTGGGATTGTGAGCTTTTTGGCAATGAACACAGAGTTATAAATTGTGTGTTTCTCCAGGTGTTGATTTTTCAGCTAAACAGATTGATCGAACGGAGTTTTTGGAACATAAGTTACAGGGAAAGTGAACTTTGTGGCACTTAACACAAAGTTATAATTTGTGTATTTAGAAGTGTATTTTTTGCAGCTAAATTATGAATAGTTTTTGATTGTAATCGACATATTTTCCACCGCCCGACGAATAGTTTTGGGTCCGTTTCGGACCAATAATTTTTGACATCGTCCAAATTCTATTATTTTATAGAAACTTTATCATGAGGTTGGAACTTTATCAGGAGATATTTTATCGCTCGTTACTTATGCCCTCTCCTGTCCTTCGATAACCAAGAGATGTGGCCCTTACA
Source organism: Eupithecia subfuscata (assembly GCA_963564075.1). Lineage (NCBI taxonomy): Eukaryota > Metazoa > Arthropoda > Insecta > Lepidoptera > Geometridae > Eupithecia > Eupithecia subfuscata. Next base: position 9,497,769 of record OY751117.1, on the reverse strand, counting down.
TACCTCTCGCAACCTTACTTTGTCTATTTGTTATTTGTCACGAAGGTCGATAGCTATAATAAAAACATTCGTTGTACCGACAACGCGTAAAACAATTACGAGTTGTAACAACAATTAAAAATTATTGGTTACCATGATTTGAAACAAACTCTACCATGGCTATGCACTTTAAAGCCGCCTCTAATGGGTTATTCTGGCAGAGATATTTCATTTTCATTCCTACTTATGTATGAGCTTACTTTTAGTTGGGCGGTTAGAGCAGGAACTTAGGCTACTTCTAACTGCCCACCGCTGAGGTAGGGACATAGTTTTCAATCTATGTACTCAGTTTTAAAATTTGTTAATATAACGGGAAATAAATATGGCGCATTCGTCTCTCGGCTTTGTACGTAGCAAAGTTAATAGTTCAGTTTTTTTTATTGATCAAACTTGATTGTCTGTGACGATATGGGCGACGACGTGTCACGAAAATTAAGTCGACACTTATCTCTTGTCTTGAAGAGGTTGTAGTTGGTGGGTAAGCAAAAGCAGGCAGCGAATTCCAAACCTTAGCATTACAAATGATAAAGGCAAAAAAAAAAACCCGCAAGAAATATCCAAAAAATAATAATAATTATTTGTAAATATACTCTTCACAATAGGTTTTACTTAAAATTTAGTAATTATAAGTGCGTCGTACCACAATAAACTTGTATTGTGAGAGGTTTTAGAAAAAACCTGTAACTGAATGAAAAGAAAGAAAAAGGAAGAAAAAAAAATGAAATGAAATATTTTATTTACCTTACTTTATTAAACTACTTATTTAACTACTACACAATAAGTTGAGCTATCATCATAATCCTATATTAGTCCACTGCTGGAAATAGGCCTCCCCTAATGAGCGCCATAGCGCTCTGTCTTCAGCTTGCCGCTTGTCTTAAGTTGAGCTATAATAATGGTTATTGCTACGTTATTTAAATTTTGTGCGTAGCAGAGCTCAAGGCAAATATGGTTTTCGCTCAGCATTGTGCTGGATACACACTGATGTATGCACCATTTTCAGCGGAAACCATAATAATCGTGTCACGTCACTGCAAGTCTCCAGGGCCAGGGCAGGGACTCCACGGACTACTTACTATAGGGATCAGTTGGATCTTGAAACTAAAAGGGCGGTAATGCGCTGCAAGTTGTTGTTGTTCCGGCCTGGAAGGGAGATTTCTAATAGGAAACTCACTATATACCCTAAATTAGGAATATATAAGACTCGCATCCAACGAGCAGACACTCTACTACAAAGATTTCGTCCCGTCATTTTACCTACCATTCGGAACCCATTCGGAACTTACATAACAAAGCCAAGAGGCTCCTTATCATTGCGATATGAGGATGTCCCAGCTGGTGGTTATCTTTTAAGTTCACTTATGTTTCCCTTTTCTTATATTGTCAATATCTGCTTATAAGTTTTGTATTGTAAGTACGTATGTTTTTGTGCAATAAAGAATTATTATTATTATTATAACAAACCGTACTGTATCTTACGTTTCGGTTTGGACGGAGTGGCAAACGCTCTGAGACGTTTTTATTTCAAATGATTGCGTGTTTTATGATCTATGACAATAACTATCACTTCTGAACTTCCCGAGTAAAAGTTATTGACAGTAACTACCACGAGAAATTGGTAATTAAATCGCCGTAGAACAATAAAAGTGTTTTTAACGTGCGGGAAACACTCAATAGTTTATAATAATCGTTTTGTTTACAGCTTGAGATTCATGGTTGTACCGTAAACTTCGTGTGAGTGGTGCTGTTTAATGTTAACATTGTGTGACACTTTAAAATGAAACGGTATTTCTTTCCTCTTTTTGGAATAAACGAATAATGTTTATAATTAAAAATGTCAATGTAAAAAAGTTTTTTTTATTAGTCTATACTGTCCCTCAACCTCAACCTCAACAGCTTGTATTGGTCCACTGCTGGACTCAGGCCTCCCCTTAATAAGTGCTTAATAATTCTACCACCGAACTGCGATCCCCAACCCGCATGCCCAGCGTGGGGATTATGGGCATGACCCCGCATGTTATATAAGCCAATTACGCGCTTATTGCCCCACTTTTGCGCAAAGGCCTACCTTCCCTCCTTCCACACTTTTCTATTTTGCGCCACTGAGGTCCATAGTTAATAAAAAAGTTAAATCAGAAAATACAAACGAGAAACTTGTTAGCTATCTATAGCATGTTGTAGCAGAAACATGGCCAACTGTATAAATGTCAAACCAAACAAATTTAAAAACCAACTCTCAGGTAATAATCCATAGCAGAATAGAGTCTCAACTGTATTAGTTCCTATTTAAGAAAACTATTATTTATTCATAGCTACTATCGCAATTTTATCATTTATAATAAACAAAAAAAAATTATAGTACTACTAGGTACTTACTACTAGAAAATCTTCACAGCATCATTTATCTAGCCCCGAACAAAGCAAGAGCTTGAACACCAAGAAACCAGAAAATATGTTACACAATATTCCACTGTTACATTAATCTTCCCTATCTCTTCATATCTATTCATAAATAGTTAAACTTCATACATACAAGAATAATATGTGATTTATGTTACCTGTTAGAGAAGAAATGGCGTCACTCTCTTAAGCAGATAAAGATCTTAAAAACTTAATAATAACGTACAAACAAGTCATAAACAAAACACTTTCTCGCTCGCACCTTGTAAATGAATTAGTAATCATGGAAAATTCACACAGTATTATCTAAGAGTCCAGACTTTTGGGCCCAAAGGTAAGCTGAGATGATATATGAATGTACTGTAGGTACCTACAGTCACGTTCATCGATATGGTAAACTGTAATTTTTGCTTATGTTAACTTCTAGTGATTAAGAAATATTTATATCAGCATTGCCATACAGCGTCGCAATGCAGCCAGCGTCTTGGGGACGCTTCCGACTGGTGTTGATATGGATCAGTTGAGCTATCTGTAGACTGTTTGCAACAGTCAGCAGTTAGCTCAATTGTTTCAATTGTAAATACTAGTATAATTTTCTTTGTGAATAAAGTTACATTAATCATAGAAATACTTTGAAACCACTTTTTTCTAAAAATCATGAACCAAGCCTGCGCCTTGTGCGTGCGCCGTGCACCCATGCATTTGGAACGCAAACCGAACTCGACTAGGGGCCGGCGGGGTGAGGAAGCTCAGGCAGGTGGAGGGCGAGGAGTATTTATTCTATACGTTATTGTATATTCCCTGCCTATATCCAGCAGCGTGTGCTCACAAGCTGAGTAGATACACAGTACTTAGATCAATTGATGATCAAGCCCACCAAAAAAATAAACCTATCAACGTTTCAATGAGATACGCATCAAATTATTGCCTACTTTAATAGGATAACTCAATACCAACGTCGAGATTGACTTTGGATTAACAACTTAATCTAAGGTGAAAACAATGGTTCACTTAAGAAACAATATAGATAAAATCTGCCCGTACGCAGTACGCTTTTAGATGCTGATCCATTTGAGATGATCCGTTACCCCACATTATATTTCTATTGAAGGTAACTGTCTTCTGTTGGACTTGAGGCTTCGAAACTCGAGAGCCAGGAATTAATGAGGATCCGGAACTTATTGTTTCGGAGTAAATCACTAAAAACTGATATCTGCCTACGGTTAACGGGCGGCGAGCGAGCGAGCGACGTTACAGCGACCGCGGCGGTCACTCACTGAACTTCGTTAGTAATTTGGTCATAACTTCGTCGATTTTTGTCGTAGAACAAAAATTTTTGCACTGAGTGTTATGGATTTCGTAGCTCTATAAATCTGCATTCTCAACTGGTGGACAGATTGGTGATCATGATCACACATACTAATATTATAAATTCGAAAGTACTTAAGGGGGTACCTACCCTCAAATTGCTTATTTTCAACTCCGTCGGACCTCCATATCTTCCAAACTAGGTACTGAATATTTAACTTTGAAATTTATATATGGTAAAGTTCAGGACTTATTCTATCGATCATATGTTTCGAAAACACGATTCCATAAAATTTTCTCGATAGAAAAAAATCGCAAAGTTACCTCTAATTTTTTACTAAAACCCTAATTTCTCAATAAATACAGATGATACGATCTTGAGATTAAGCATAGTAATTGAGCTAAGTATAAAGAACATTTTATATGTTGCCTTTTTTTCAATTAACTATTCTAATGTTTGTGGGGAGCAAATAACTACTTAAAACTTGATTTTTGGGCTTACGCCGCTTTGCTCTGTCCCGCTCCTGTGAACGCGAAATCCTATGCCTATCCTCTTCACACAATAACGAGGTAGGGTACCGCCTTAACTCTGTCGGTCTGTCTGTTACTTTACACTCCTAAACGGCTGAACAAATCTGAATAAAATTCGGAATTGGAGGTAAATGGTACCCGGGACTGACATTGGCTACTTAAAATTGCATGCGAAGCCGCCTGCAGCAGCTAGTCTATACTAATATTATAAAGAGGAAAGGTTTGATTTTTTGTTTGTTTGTTTGTTTGTATGAATTGAATAGGCTCCGAAACTACTGGACCGATTTGAAAAATTCTTTCACCGTTAGGAAGCTTACTTTTCAGGGAGTGACATAGGCTATATTTTATCCCGGAATTCCCACGGGAACGGGAACTACGCGGGTGAAACCGCGAGGCGATCGTCTAGTAACCTATAAACAGCGGTATTTTCCAGAGTACCCGCGAGCCCCAATACTCTCCACATATTACGAAACCCTCCAAAAAGTAGGGAAACGTGGAGTTTATGCCGGTCCTGCGCCAACAGACCACCACGCCCAAACTAAATTGACCGTAACGCTGCACGTCCGTTAGATAGATAAAAAAATCATTATTGCACACTTATCGTTAGGAACAATACAGGGTGTAAGCGTAAACAGTCTTATCCTTGAAACCACGTATGTACACCCCTAAAATAAGACGATACAAGTTATTTTTAAAAATAAAAGTCAATTAGTTTCGATGGAATTTCATAATTCATTTCTCTGCTATCCTACGTGATTTTATGGACACCCTAGTGACCTTATCACGCCGCGCCGCCCGCTCTCGCCTGTAGCCGGCCGGTGGTTTAGGTATCGAATCGTAGGTACCTACAACTTGTGATGGAACTTTCCCTTCATACTTTTCCTGGATTAGGACAGGCAAAAAAAGCTACTCTAACACATTTGCCAGTAAGTAGGCTAAAGTAGGTAGGTACTTTTGGCGTATTTAAAAAGTTCATCATCAATCAAGTTTTATGTACAATTCAATTAAAATTTACAGCTTTATGTACAGTTTGATTTACTCACATTAGGCATAAAATGTTTTCATGACTTGTGCATGACTAGGCACGGTGAACTGGCCGTAGGCACGTAGCCTTTGTGTAGCCGCTAGGATCGTTTCCCGGCTTGGCACACGTTGTTCTGGGAACCGCTCTGCGTACATCGTACGAGCCAAGTTCATGTTGTCACCAGCGTTGGCATAAAGTCGCACCATTTCAGTCCACTGTTCATTTGTGAACGACATCGTCACTTCTCTACTTAACACAATACGCGAACAAATCGGCACATCACAAATTAGCACGGAACGCGTCGTGACGTGCTCACTACCTAGCAGACGGGCCGCGACTGAAAGCGCGCGAGCGGCGTCTTTGTTTGATACCGACAAAGCAGGCGAGCGGCGCGGACGCGGCGTAGGTATGTAGGCGGCGGCGCCTTTGTCGGCGCGCGAGCGGGTCTTTGTTTGACGCCGCCTGCTTTGTCGGTTAAAGCAGGCGGCGTAGGTATAAATGTAGGGTGAAATGCTTTTATGATGTATGAGGATATTTTTTTCAAAATTATTAAAAAAAAAAAGTTTAGTTTTTTTATCGGTTTTGGACTCTGCTCATGATTCTGAACTTCTGGTTTCAAGGATAAGACTGTTTAGCCAAACACCCTGTACAGCACAAGAAGAAAATTATAAAAAAAAATAGTTTTTTCGTCTACGGCTTATGTCGAACATTATACCCCCATAAAATAATTAGCTGTTTGGTAGTTCGAATGACAATCAAAATATAATATAGGTACCATAATGCGTTACCGATTCGATTTTTTATGACAATCGATTTTGTTTTTAAGAATTGTAATCGATTTTTTTATTGTTGTTCAACCATCGATGAAAGTAAAATTCGGGAGATTGGGTACTAGCTTCTCGAAAGTGGAACGCTCAAATTAGGTCCAATTAGGTCCACCCACCTCAGTCATAGTAGGACTGGCGCGGGCGGCAGCGCCGTTTACTCCCACCTGTTCTGTTGAGTAGTTCTGTTGACAGAACTACTGGGACTTTTTTTATCATTAGTTTTGTCCACAAAACAAATGGGAATACAATTTTCACCTGTTCTGTTGAGTAGTTCTATTGACAGAACTACTAGGTTTTTTTTCTGAATGCTGCCGGCGTTCGTGTTTTGAGTGCGTATTGTTTTCTCGGTCGCACTTCGGTACATGTACGTCTTTCCATATTCGTTGTTCATTAGGTACATAATATATATATCACAAAATATTGAAATTGAGCGTGTCTTTGCGTTTAGTTGTAAGTTGTAACACAACCATAGGCCATTTGTTGAATTAGCGCTGAGAGAACGTACCTGATCTACAGAATTTTACTTAGATGTGTTCAACATTTTATATTATTTTACAGACTTTGCTTAGGCGTCTAAATGACTTTATTTTTGGAATCTGAATATATTAAATACTTTTTGGAAAAATCAACTAGAATAGTCTTCATTACATACTATTCCGGCTCGATAAAAATCTAAACTTTAAGGCCCCATATATTTTAAGTCGACTATGAACCTTTGACAGATGGAGATTATAATCAGCATATCTATCTGTCAAAAGTAACTGTGTCTATGAAATACTTCATCCAGCCTTCATTCACTCAACTGTTAACAATTAAGGAACTTCATAGTCGTGCATATACCAAACAGAAAATTATTTCATGGACGGGGTATAATTGAGTCACGCTTGTCTATTGAAAGAAAGTATGGAAGTAGAAGTTATTGATGTGTTACATTTGATCGCAAAGTTAAAAGGTACTGGCAACTATAATAAGAAAAAAGCCCCGTAGTTTAATTTTGTATCAATAGCAAAACGATATCTATCGCTTGAACAAAGAAACGAATGGTAAAAAGTGGGTGGGCGGTAAGAAGAAAGAAAGAAAGAAGAAAGAAAATATTTTTTACCTGGAGGCGGTTTAGATTGATACATAGAATTAAAATACTTTTTACCGAAACAACCCATAGATTAACAAAATAACTTAAATAAATAAATAATACTAGATACTAGTTCAAATTTCTGAAAAAATCTAAGAAAAATCGTCGAGACGCCGCCCGTGGGTAGGTACCCCCAATTTCCATTTGACAATTTTGTGTACCTAAAACCCTGTGTTATTAGTGTGATTAAATATCCAGTAGGTACTACGTCTTGGTAGTAATCCACACAGCAGCATGTAGCCCCAAGCTAAGCAAAGCGTGTGTTTTGGGTACTAGATAACTGATATAATATGAATATGACTGTTCAGACCAATATTTTCCCGTCGTAACTATTTGTTAAGAACAGGCAAACCACTTCAAACTGAGTTTACTCACTCATTAAATTACTTGTTTTGAATATTTTATTTATGATTATTTAAATTTAGTACAAGCATGTTTTTCGTTCTATGAGTGAAAACTTTTTAGCTTAAATTGTACCTACACTGCTTCTACACATTTAAGTTTTTAAAAGCTGTTTGTTTTCCACATTAAATAAATAAATATATAATATCCATCTAGATATTGTATATTTTAACTAGAAAATAACTAAAACACCCGGATAAATATTTACAGATCGTACAAACATTTGTCCAAGGCGGGAATCGAACCCGCAACCTAAAGCGTCGCAGACCTTCGCTTGCCGCGCCACATCGGTCGTCAATCAATGATAATATCCATCCAAATAAATAAATCGGGGATCTGTGTGCCTATGTAGGTTTTGTAAATAATATACTTTTATTTTAATACTGAGCAAAGGGGGAAACGCAGTTAGATACAAGATAAATTAAAAATTTTAAAAACCCGCCGACCTTTATTGGCTGAACAGATTTTCATGAAACATGGCTAAGATCACTCGGAATAAAATTATCTATGATACAAAAAAAACTAAACGAAAATCGGTTCATCCGTTTGGGAGGTACGATACCACAGACAGATACACAGACAGACACGTTAAACTTATAACACCCCTCTCTTTTTGCATCTGGGGTTAATTTATCACGGCAAATTAACCCTTCAAAACAATGATGCGCGCGGCATAAATTAAAAGAAGAAAACGATAACCATCATTTGATAACTTAACAGCTCTGTCTTTTTTCCGCATATACGAGTACTTTAACCGTAAAGTAAAAGCACTGTGGGAGGCAGATATCGTTATGTTTTATGACGGTAATCTCCAAATATGATGTTAGTAATGTCGAAAGTTTAGCTTTAGGGGTTAACGTTATTGTAGATTTCTAATCGAATTATGTTTATCTTCAAAAAAGACAATAGGTGGACTACCTATTACTACTACTATGCGCTGTACTAGGTAATTCTGTTGAAGGAGAAAAACTGTAGAAGTCATCTTGTATTTGGCACCCATAAGCTGTAACTAGGCGAGGCTGTATGAAATTTGCAGTAGGTACTTTTATATTTTACTATAAAAACTTCCGTAGTTTGACGAATTCATTATGAATGTAAGCGGGTTAACTACGAACCTATTTTGTGTTGAAAGAACACCAACGTTTCATCCCTTAACTTACTTTTATATTTTATTACTAGACGATTGCCTCGCGGTTTCACCCGCGTAGTTCCCGTTCCCCTGGGAATTCCGGGATAATATATAGCCTATGTCACTCCTTGAAAAGTAAGCTTCCTAACGGTGAAAGAATTTTTCAAATCGGTCCAGTAGTTTTGGAGCCTATTCAATACAAACAAACAATCAATCAAATCTTTCCTCTTTATAATATTAGTATAGATAAAACAAGCCATCGGTTATTATTGCCACCATGACAAGAAAATGGTGACATTACGCCTGGTGGTAACATAGCGAGCGTTCGTGCAGTCAGTACGGGGAAAGAAGGCGCTCGTAACGAGCAACGAAACGGATTTTGATGTCTCATGCTCGCTGCGAATGGTGCATTACTCCGCATAACACCCGCCAGTGCATGGCTTTACAAAGAAAGGGCGATGAGAATCCCGCACGGTACAACATTATCTGTTTTTCCTATCACATCAGTATCCAATTGCTTTGTGATATGTTATGAGCCCACACAGCGAGCGTTCGCGTAGTCAGTACGGGGAAAGAAGGCGCTCGTAACGAGCAACGAAACTGATTTTGATATCTCATGCTCGCTGCGAATGGTGCATTACTCCGCATAACACCCGCCAGTACATGGCTTTACAAAGAAACGGCGATGAGAATCACGCACTGTACAACAATGACTGTTGTTCCCATCACATCAGTATCCAATTGCTTTGTGATAATGAGCCCACACAGCGAGTGTTCGTGTAGTCAGTACGGGGAAAGAAGGCGCTCGCAACGAGCAACGAAACGGATTTTGATGTTTCATGCTCGCTGCGAATGGTGCATTACTCCCCGTAACACCGGCCAGTACATGGCTTTACAAAGAAACGGCGATGAGAATCACGCACGGTACAACAATGACTCGATTTCACTGCTCAAAACAAATAAACAACAATAACAGTTGTTCCCATCACATCAGTATCCAATTGCTTTGTCATATGTAATGAGCCGTTGAAAGAAACTCGCAACGTGATAGGCACCTATTTGAAATGAAAGAAAAAGCTGATGGTCGATTTAATGTCATTATTGAGACGATTTGTGATACAATCTAAAGTTGAACCAGTGAGAGATTGGGCATTTAATTAGCTTGTATTTATCCTTCCTGTTTTTTGGTAGTTATTTTTAAAGTGCACCATAGTTTTAAGTTTCGTTGAGGAGCAAGTACTTTTGTAACATAGCCTGTAGTATACAGTGTGAGTCTTTATAAAGTGCACATACTAAAATGGGTGAAAATATACTCAATTTCATAGATAGAAAAAAGTTTTAAAAAATCTTAAAAATATATTATTTTTTTATGGCCATTTTAATATTTTTTATAACCACTGTCTACCCAATGTAAACGAACTGTTATTACTTTTGAACTAAGAGTCGTATCTCTATGAATCAAAATTAATTGTGATCTCTAATACACACCATAAATTAATAAATAAATGATATTGGAAGAAAAATTTACTATGTTTTGATCATTTTTATAAGAAATAACCAATTTCTAAATAAAACGTCCTACGAACCCTATGTTATTGTTATATCACGTTATTCTACATCTTATTAGCTTAATAACAGTAAAATAACCAAGCCGATAACTTAATATAGCTGTATAGCCTATAGGTTTAATGTGCCGAAAAGATGGCTTATAATAGGTGACTTCCACTTCCACCAGTCCCGAATCGATTATCAACACCACACCACTCGAAAATCGACACGCCACGCGTCGTAGCCGATGTAGGGTCGAAGAAACCCCGCTGCCGACCAGAACTCCCCGAACTCCCTTCCGAAACCTTCCCGCTCATCCCTCTCTGGCAACAACCCAAGTCGAGGTCAGGAAAAAAGGAAAGAAGGCGCTATCGGGTTGATAACTATATATATATATTGATAATATATATTACTGGTCGAGTCGATGGAGTGCCTCAATCGTGCGTATGAAGTTAAAATATTCAAAAGAACGTTAATAATGGAGCTAAGACTACTATTATACTAATATTATAAATGCGAAAGTTTCACACTATTACACACATTACACATTAGTTCACACTATTACACTAATATTATAAATGCGAAAGTTTGGATGGATAGATGTATGGATGGATGGATGTTTGTTACCTCTTCACGTCAAAACTACTGAACGGATCAGGCTGAAATTTTGCATACAGGTAAGCCTAACCCTGGAATCAAACATAGGCGACTTTGCCGCGGGCAGAAGGTAGTATTTAATAATACTTTTAAATTTACTCAACGTTTCAACTTTTTTAATTCTCTAAATATAGACTCGAGACACTTATGTGCACGATTAAAATATACCTAGCCAATTATACCCATCCAGTATGTCATTACTGAACATGAAGACCTCTTAATAATAACTAAAGACCTTTTAAATAATAACTGCAGACCAGGTACTTTCGCTTTGATAACATTATTGCATTATGGAGTCTTGTACCGTCTTTAAAATTGCATTTTCGGTGAAAAGCTGGCATAGATTTTTGACAGCTTTCAAAAAAAATATATTACAGACAAGTACAAACGGTCCATTAAAAACTGTTAATAAACAATCCATACCTACTAACATTATAAATTCGAAAGTAACTCTGTCTTTCTGTCTGTCTGTCTTTCACGCCTAATCGGCTTAACGGATTTAAATGAAATTTGGCACGGACGTAAATGGTATCACGGGGACGGACATAGGCTACTTAAAAAGTGCGTTCGAAGCCGCTGGCAGCAGCTAGTCTTAATATGATTCGAACAATTTTGCTTCGAACCATCTTAACTATAAGATTTTGAACGGAACGACCTCCTGCGCCGCAGGCGGACCTTCGCCTGCCGCTGGCGGACCTGCTAAAACAGGTCAGCTAAAACAGGTCACCTTACAAAATAAAAAACTAAATCTAAATCGGTTCATAAGCTACGGTCCCACAGAAAAACACACACACAGACGTCTAATTTATAAGACGTCCTCTTTTTTATCAGGGATTGAGAACAGTATTTTTTCTCTTGCACTCTTATTAAGCGATTCTCCTCTACCTTTGTCATTCGCACCGCAAGTTTTCTCTCGCTGCCAGCTTCTGTTTTTCCGACCAACCTGGGTAGCTTCCAGGCAAGAGCTTTTTTTACTGTCGATAGACCTTCGTTTAATCGCAATCTCACTTGATGGAAGATGACGATGTGGCCGACGATGTAACACGAATGTCTAGACACCTATTCACTCTTGTCTTGAAGAGGCCAGCAGTCAGTCTTTTCCGGCCAATTACAACCCCGGTTTGGGTTGTAACTGGCCGGAAAAACAGGCAGTGTGAATAAGTTCAAAATTAGATCAAACATTTGTGATACAGTCTTTCCCGGCCAATTACAACCCCGGTTTGGGTTGTAACTGGCCGGAAAAACAGGCAGTGTGAATAGGTTCTAAATTAGATCAAACATTTGTGATACAGTCTTTCCCGGCCAATTACGATTCCGGTTTGGGTTGTAACTGGCCGGAAAAACAGGCAGTGTGAAAGGTTCTAAATTAGATCAAACATTTGTGATACAGTCTTTCCCGGCCAATTACGATTCCGGTTTGGGTTGCAACTGGCTGGAAAAACAGGCAGCGTGAATAGGTTCTAAATTAATAAATAAATAATCATGGACAATCCACACAGCATCACCTAGCCCCAAGCTAAGCAGAGCTCGTGTTATTGGTACTAGATGACTGATAAACATAATATAATACATTACATAGATAGATATTTTTTATTATACATAGAAACGACCAGAACACCCGTAACAAATATTTGCAGATCGTTCAAACATTTGTCCCAAGGCGGGAATCGAACCCGCAACCTCCTGCGCCGCAGACGGACCTTCGCCCGCCGCAGGCGGACCTTCGCCCGCCGCGCCACCGAGGTCGTCAAAAATTAGATCAAACATTTGTGATACAGTCTTTTCCGGCCAATCACAACCCTGGTTTGGGTTGTAACTGGCCGGAAAAACAGGCAGCGTGAATAGGTTCTAAATTAGATCAAACATTTGCGATACATCGTCGTCCGTCAGGCGAGATTGTGGTCAAACGAATATTCACGATATAAAAAGTAAATTTCAGCAGCGAAGCTCGGGTTAAAAGTCAAAACCCATCACTTACCACGAAAGTGCACTGTGAACTTGACCCGCCTACTGCCTGTAGGCTAAGGTGACTCATTGGAGTCGTTACAGCATCGCCGACGTAACATGAGTCGGCACTTTCAATCTGACCCACTACCAACACAACTAAATTGTTTGCATGAGTTTACAGAAAGTGTAATGTGGTGTTAAAAGCTTTTATAGCTAGTGGTTCTTTTTGTGCGTTTGTTGATGAATAAAGTCCCTTTCTTTAACGTGCAAGATGAATTGAAAGCGTTTCTTGTCTTGGCTTGACGATGCATTTTGTAATTTACATTCTCGTTTAGTTGTAAAGGCATTTTTAATAGATTTATTGATCGAATTGTGTCACCCTAATCAATTTGTGTTGTAATTTGTTTACAATTCTAGGGTACTCTGTATAATTTTATTAGGACCGAATAAAATAATAATATTAAATAATGGATAATTCACACAGAATTATCTAGCCCCAAGCTAAGCAGAGCTTATTATGGGTACTAGATAACAGATAAACTTAGAGATAAAAGATGTTAATAAATAAGGTGGAAACACCAGTTTGTCCATTAATTGCAAACGTACAATAATTAACCTAAATAACTAGGACATTGTCAAAATCAAAAACTCTTTATTTCCATAAATACAATAAATGTATATACATATATGCATAACACTTTAGAAAAGGTCAAATTATAAAACTAAACACTGACACGGAAATAAAGTGATATTTTTGATTTAGAAGATTAAAAAAGCTCTATAACAGGGCAAGTTAAATAAAATCTCGTAAAAAACCTATTGTGATTGTGATTAGGGGATAAATAAATAAATATAAATATAAATAATAACGGACAATCCACACAGCATCATCTAGTCCCAAGCTAAGCAGAGCTTGTGTTATGGGTACTAGATAACTGATATACATAATTATAATACATAAGTTTTTTTTTATTATACATAGAAACGACCAGAACACCCGGAACAAATATTTGTAGATCATACAAACATTTGTCCCTCCGCAACCTCCTGCGCCGCAGGCGGACCTTCGCCCGCTGCGCCACCGAGGTCGTCAAAATAAATATTTTTTTATTATTATTTTATATGGATCGGTAGATTGTGATGACATAATGAAGATTGCAAAAGTTCTTTAACAGGGCAAGTTAAGTAAAAGCTCGTAAGTAACCTCTTTTGATGAGGAGATAAAAAAAAAAATTCTTATTATTTTTTATATGGATCGGTAGGTAGGCACTATGGGGAAAGGAAGCTCTAACTCCTTTTAGTCCAGCTCCGTTAATGTCTATACTTACGTATTCAAATATAAAAAAAATACTTTCATTTGGTCACGAAATATATGTGATGCAGATAATTATAAGCAATTTTAGGCCGCAGCTCGTAAAAAGTTCGAGTTAGTGAAAGCTAGTTGCGCTTATGTAATACTTATCTTCTAGGTATACTCTGACCACGAGGAATTGATACTTTTTACGTAATGTTGGCGCGATGTTACCGTAGTTGACAAGATAATAACATTTATTGTGTGTGCTAAACAGGATATTTTAGGTTGAAATTAAGCAATATGAAAGTATGTTTCCGCGGAAAACAAGGCAAGCTGCGCATGTAACGGTGTTCTTTGTATGATGTCATTTCTGCCTAAATCACATAACAGAGGAAAAAATCAGCTAATTTGCAAAACAATGTCTATGAGTTGTTGAAATCCTTAGTAACTTTCTCATCGCTTCGCTAAGCACACTTAAAATTGGACATTGACAAATTTTCTTATGCCACGTTTTAAATAAAACGTAGTTACAAGTACAATTATCAATACGCTAACATATTCATCTCGCACACACTCATAGTGGCAAAGCTTGATTTGACGGCCATTTTTGTCACATATCGTTTTTAGATCTCCATGTTCTTTGTTTATTTTTGCTTTTTATGTACCTACCAACCTATGTGTGTGTCGAAATAAAATATTTTTTATTAACAAAGAAAATTACAATCAAATATTAGAAATCAATTAGAACAAATATTTACAATTGAAACTAGTATTTTAAATTGAGCTAACTGCAGACTGTTGCAAACAATCTACAAGTCGCTCAACTGATCCATATCAATACCAGTCGGAAGCGTCCCCTAGACGCTAGCTGCATTGCCCCGCTGTATGACAATGCTGATGCTCTGCGCCAGAAACTCAGCTCTCGTGTATAATATATCGGCACACGGCACACGACATCTTGACCACTTGACCGAAAGTATCAACTTCTCTCATTCCACAACAAATCTTACTAAGGTTTATGTTATGCCTACGCTACGTTCTGTTAGTATGCTGCTATCTGTGGTTCTGTTACAAAACTGTTACGTGAACACTGGGTTACTTATCAACGCGAAATGCTATCTGTGTCGAGTGTCCAATATTGTGTTGAGGATCAATGTTTGAGTGCTATAGATCACCCTTTGTATAGAGTTGTTTATAAACGACTTACAATCGAAGTCCACTGACTTATGGAATAACTTAATTAACAAAGAAAATTACAGATAAATAATAGAAAGGAGTTAGAACTGGTATTTTTAATTGAAACAGCTGAGCAGAATCGCAAACAATCTAGAGGTAGCGCTCACTTTTAATTGATCTAGTTAAATGAGATACGCCTCTTTGTATACTACGTTGCATAAGTTTGTTTAATAAAAATGGTTCATGTCAATTTCCCAAATAAAGAAATATTTAAAGATTCTTTATTTTGAGTTTTTTCATAACATCATCATCATCAGCCTATATTAGTACACTGCTGGACGTAGTAGACCTCCCCTAAAGAGCGTCATAGCGCCCTGTCTTCAGCTTGCCGCATCCAGCATCTGCCTGCAGTCTTTCGCAGATCGTCATCCCACCTGGCCGGAGGGCGTCCTACACTACGTTT
Source organism: Eupithecia subfuscata (assembly GCA_963564075.1). NCBI lineage: Eukaryota > Metazoa > Arthropoda > Insecta > Lepidoptera > Geometridae > Eupithecia > Eupithecia subfuscata. The sequence continues at coordinate 9,481,892 of OY751117.1, read as the reverse complement.
GCCGAGTCGTGGTCTCCACTCAAGAACACATATTTTCATAACAATCTACTCATATTAAATTATCGTCCTTCGTTCCACTTTCGAGCACAAATATTGTTTATCGTTTATTTATTGCATTCATGGCCATTACAAGGTGTTAACATTTTTTTTGGTAGAATCTACAGGAACCCTGTAAGGGCGTTGCAACATTATATATTCTTACAATATTCTAATAAATCTCAAAAATGAATCAAAAATCAAGAAAATTACACAAAGATAATGAATCAAGAAAATTACAATCAAATAAAAAAAATAGAACTAGTATTTAAAGTTGAAACAATTGAGCTAACTGCAGACTGTTGCAAACAATCTACAGTTCAACTGATCCGTAGCAATACCAGTCGGAAGCGTCTCCAAGACGCTGCCTGCAATATTCTTACATTCGCAATATTCTTTTGAACTCTACGAAGCCCTTCACTTCATTTCGATATGGCACACATAAATTCACCATTGTCCAAATTCAGTGTCAAAAAGCCCTCGACATGACCCACTTACAATCCCTACGTATTGGTCCATATAAATTGGTTACATCACGAGTTGCGACTCGAAGAGGTTGTCACATAACCTACTCATGCACCTCATTGTCCATATTCAGTGTCAAAAAGCCCTCGACATGACCCGGTTACAATCCCTACGTATTGGTCCATATAAATTGGTTACATCCGACTCGTAGAGGTTGCCACATAACCTACTCACTCATCCACCTCATTGTCCATATTCAGTGTCAAAAAGCCCTCGACATGGCCCGGTCATAATCCCTACGTATTGGTCCATATAAATTGGTTACATCCGACTCGAAGAGGTTGTCACATAACCTACTTACTCATCCACCTCATTGTCCATATTCAGTGTCAAAAAGCCCTCGACATGACCCGGCCACAATCCCTACGTATTGGTCCATATAAATTGGTTACATCCGACTCGTAGAGGTTGCCACATAACCTACTCACTCATCCACCTCATTGTCCATATTCAGTGTCAAAAAGCCCTCGACATTGCCCGGTCACAATCCCTACGTATTGGTCCATACAAATTGGTTACATCCGACTCGAAGAGGTTGTCACATAACCTACTTACTCATCCACCTCATTGTCCATATTCAGTGTCAAAAAGCCCTCGACATGACCCGGTTACAATCCCTACGTATTGGTCCATATAAATTGGTTACATCACGAGTTGCGACTCGAAGTGGTTGTCATTATTATGAGGTGCATGAGTAGGTTATGCTACTCATCCACCTCATTTTCCAAATTCGTTGTCAAAAAGCACTCTACATGGTCCGGTTACAAACCCTACATATTACATCACAAGTTGCAACTCGAAGAGGTAGAAATATCCATCGAAATATCTTTTCTCTTACCACTTTTAAGCGCAAAATACTCTTCAATTCGGACAATGAGTCCTCTATCGTCTAATAAAATTTTGCGGACTCTACGACGCTTTATACTTATTCGCATTTTGTACTCTAATTATAATAATAAATAACGCTGGATAATCCACACAGCACCATTTAGCCCCAAGCAAAGCAGAGCTTTTGTCTTGGGTACTAGATACTTAAGATATATTTGATTGTGACACACATAACCTACTCACTTTAGATTATCTATACTAATATTTTATAGAGGAAAGATTTTATTGTTTGTTTGTATTGAATAGGCTCCGAAACTACTAGACTGATTTGAAAAATTCTTTCACCGTTAGGAAACTTAATTTTCAGTGAGTGAAATAGGGAACGGGAACTTCGCGGGTGAAACCGCGACGCGATCGTCTAGTTATATATATTCTTGCAGACTACGAATCCTTTATCCTATCGTCTACTACAATTTTGCGGACTCTACGAAGCCTTATAATCGCATTTTGTTTTGTACTGTAATCATCTAGCATTTGTCCAAGCTAAGCAGAGCTTGTGTTTTGGGTACTCAAATATTAAATATCAAAGTACTTTATATCCTTTAGACCTTACAGCAGGGGTATTTTAATTCGTCGGAAAGGCCGTCGGATTCGATATCGGAAACGTTTTTCTTCGTAAAAGGCTTCCGATATCGAATCCGACGGCCTTTCCGACGAATCAAAATACGCCTGCAGAACTCTTGGACACTAGATAGATACTTAATAGAATACATAGATAGATATTTTTGTTTGTGACACACATAACCTACTCGCTCATCCACCTCATTGCCCATATTCACTGTCAAAAAGCACTCGACATGGTTCAGTTACAATCCTACATATTACATCACGAGTTGCAACTCGAAGAGGTTATCCATTGGACAATGTGCCAGTACCCTTATACCAATGGCAAGAATTAATGAGGATATTGCTTTTGTATTGGTTTCGTAAGCAGCGGAGATTAATTTACAAGTGGGTTGACAGATAAATAAACCTTCTTCGCCCGCTACGCTTCTGAGGTCGCGACAAGAGAGTTTACTAAAGTAATACAAAGTGAAATGTGAAGAAAATAAAGAAAATAACTGTAGATGTAATGAAAATCCTTAGCCGGGAACATTATGAAGAGATGACATGGCGAGGTGAAAGAAAGCCCATGTCATTCTTTGAGCATTGGAATGAATGTTTGCAGCCTACATTACAAATCAGTGCAAAACTTACCCAACAGGGGTTTATAAAATTTCACAGTGGTGCAGTTAAAATATTGCATTAAAACTTTAAGTCGCAGTAAAACGAGGAAATAAACAGCTCGATCGCGAACGAGTAAAAATGGCGTCTCTCTCATCTCCTGCCCAGTAAAAATGACACGTCCAATTTCGTCATATAAAATGCATCGGAAACGTCATGAAGTTCGTGGCGTGTTGACGAACTTATCTATAGGCCGTCTATCCTAGACATACTATTAGTCGAGTGGTAATTACTGTACCTACTAGAATTGTAATAGATTTTAAATGTTTTATTATATAAGAACGTATGTTGCGATTTACGTTACACTTTACTTACGTTAAGAATATTACGTTCAGGGAAATGTAAAATTGACACAATAGCATGCAGTCCAGGAGGAATAATAATAATAATAATAATAAATAATGCTGGACAATTCACACAGCATTATCTAGCCCCAAGGTAAGCAGAGCTTGTGTTATGGGTACTAGATAACTGATATACATAATACAATACACTACATAGATAGATATTTTTTATTATACATAGAAAACATCCTATAATCATAAATTAATAATACGGTCATTAAATTGCATGAGCAGTCACTAAGTCACTTCCTATAAGAAAATAACAATACTTGTCTTTGTTTTTACTCAGAAAACCTTGGTCTTCGTTGGCCGCTAACGAAATGGTAATCGAATGAATACATAACTACGTTTACGTTGCCTTCCGTCCTAAACGTATTAATCGGTAAATTAACCTATGTATTTCAGTCAATATAACGAGCTATATCCGAATCATAGCGCAATCGGCTCACTGCAACATCCTAGTTCTTTCGACACTTCGCCTCTATCCATAGGATACTTCTCGTCGACCTAGCTAAAGTCATAAATGCGAACTTTCATTCTGCTACAGAGAAACCTGGTTTCCTAGACGTAAAATGAAATGAAAATACTTTATTTACAAATACATTTGATGTGGACCACATTATGATATTATAGTTGATCATCTTAGGGCCGTACTTCACCGAGACGCTGCGGCGGCTGGCGGCGGCGGCGGCGGCGACGCTGGCAACGTACCTACGGAAATACATTTTATTGGTAAAATCCAAACTATTCATTCTGTATACGTACATCTGCATATATAAAAATAAATTATTTTATCTTGTACTAAACAATAGTATGCAAGGTACGTTGCCAGTGTGTGAAAACAAACCCGGACCACAGATATTATAATACTATACTACCCGGACCTAAAATGAGAGTTGTTCTATGTTTGATGGGTGCGACTGTCTGTTTGTGGCATTATAGTTTCAAACGGATAAATCGATTTGATTTAGTTTATTGTAATTGATATGTCAATTCGTCTAGAGTGTTCTATGTTGTAGAAAATCGGTCCAGCCGTTCTTCTACATATAACAATATCTGAGATTAAAATTGAAATTTTCAAAATCGATTTCGAGTTCTTGCGATGGAATCTTTGGGAAATCAAAACAATAATGTTAAAGGCTCTAAATCTTTCCTATGTTGACAAAACGCGAAAGTTGAAATAATATACGTACATAGCTTGTTGCTTCTTGTATGAATATTATTCTTGTTGCTGTGGGCGGTAAACTGGATTTGAAAGGGGCGGGCTAAATTTCTACAGGTATGCTAATGTACGTACATACTTACATAGCACACCTTTCATGTTCAGAGACAGCTAGTGGCTAGCGGAGATAGTTCTAGAATTAAAGTTTAACTATTTTCTTAATCACACTAATGTTATAAATACGAAAGTTTGGATATATAGATGGTTTGGATGGATGTTTGTTACCTCTTCACGCCATCATAACAACTGAATCGATCGGACTGAAATTAGCATTATTTGCATAGATGGAGCTCTAAGCCTGGAATCAAACATAAGCTACTTTTTATTCTATAAATCAGTTCCCATGGGATAGAAATAACCTTTAAACGTTTCCATAGAAACAACGCGGGCGAAGCCGTGCGCAGAAACTAGCTTCCTAGGTACCCATGAACGTAAAAAGTATGCGCGCGACGAAAAGGGGGAAGTGAAACAAAATAGTGGGTGATTTTGCAACCTTATGAAAAATAAATACAATACAATATTTTTTTATACAGCGTCAAATTAAATATATGGTCGAAGACGCAAATTTAGTTTTTTTTTCTAGCCACCAGCTCAGTTTTTCTCTTGTTGATAGCTTACCGCAGGTGGTAACTAAATCTATGCGAGCACACGCTTTAGAGAACAGATAAGTTAGTAGCATTAGCGCGATAAAATAATATAATATACATCCGATCCTTCCAAGGACTTTTTTCTGTCAGCTATGATCTATGTCATGCTGATTTAGTGCGATAATCGAACCAGTTCACAAGCAAATCATTACTGGACACGTTACAGAACCATTTTGGCAGTTTGTCGTTTGAAAGCAAAAAAAACTTGCTGCTTTTAACTTAGTGCTTGCATCAATCACCTAGAGATGAGTCACTGAACTTTATATCTAAATTGATCTAGATAATCTTTACTATTTATGGTTCTGTCAAATGATGTTTTGTAAATTTATTTAGCCACTAGATGATCGCCTCGCGGTTTCACCCGCGTAGTTCCCGTTCCCTTGGAAAATCCGGAATAAAATATAGCCTATGTCACTCCCTGAAAAGTAAGCTTCCTAACGGTGAAAGAATTTTTCAAATCGGTCCAGTAGTTTCGGAGCCTATTCAATACAAACAAACAAACAATCAAATCTTTCCTCTTTATAGTATTAGTATAGATCTTTAAACCCGATTCAAAAAGAGGTTAACACAAAAAGAAGTCAAACACTTACATGGCCCAAGACGCACATTTCCGTCTACAACACCACGGGGCGGGGCGATGCGATCTACAGGGGCGTGGGCAGTGATTGTGTTAAAAGATAAACGTGTGTATCTGTGACAATCTCTAGCATCGTAAACGAATGTACCGATTTTGATTAAGTTTTTACGGGTTACATTTTTCTAGTGTTTCTATGTGGTGAGCGGAGACTCTTTATTCCCAAGCATCAACACAGAGTAAAACTGGTTACAAAGAATGCTTATCACCAGGCAATAAAAATCTACAACAAATTGCCCAATGAATTTAAAGCTATGCCATTGAATTTATTCAAAATTAAATTAAAAGTGTGGTTATTGGAGAAATGTTTTTATGACATAAAGGAATATTTTGACCATAAAACTTTTTTTTGACGTATGTACCTAACTAGCAAAAATTTTTTTGACACCCATTTTGAATTATATAATGCTTGCTTAGTTAATTTAATTAATCTTTGACATATTACTTTAATAAAGCCTAAAATTTTAATTTTGCACGCCTCGACGAGGCAGAATGTATTGGAGTTACCACTATTATTAAGAGCTTTTGTACCTACATTCCTGCGAATAAATGATTTGATTTGATCAAACCGACTTAAGAAATTTATCAAAATTAGGTATTAAAATATCGTCTGCTCTCCTACATCGTTCTGAGCTACATTTTATAGGCCTTTGGCTTCGTTTTTTGGAAAAAGTGAAAACGCGAGCGACGAGTCGGGTATTTTTAGAGTTGGTTAATCACTTGTTATTGTGTATCATAATATGTTCATCATATGTTTGTTAGGTATCATATGTTTGTAAGGTAACTTCATCGAGTGTTTCTAGCTAAGTTACATGTAAATTGGTGCAGTTATTTTATTTTATTCATAATTTTTTTAAAGGGCTTTAAGTCGGTATCGCTATGTCAGTCTCGTATTATAACCAAACCCACTACTTAAAACTAAATTTTATGTAAAACTAAACTAAATAAATAATTTTATTGCCGCATAACTCAGTAGTGCGGCTAAAATAGTTTGAAAGTGGAGGATTTTTGATTTTTATGTATAATTTTTGACGTGACAACGTCTTATAATTCGATAGAGCCGGCTGCACGCACGAAAAAACATGACGTCATGCGGCGTTACCTCGTCATGTGGCGTTACCTCGTCATGCGGCGTTACCTCGTCATGCGGCGTTACCTCGTCATGCGGCTTTACCTCGTCATGCGGCGTTACCTCGCTCTGAGGCGTTCCATGTAAGGCTTGAAGTGCAAGCGAGAGCGCTCGACATGCGTCTCTCTCCTACTTGAGTGAGCGATGCGTCTGCGTTGTCACGTTCAACTATCGTCAGTAAACCGACTTTACAGACAACCAATTTTTTTTATCGTACTACGGTTCCCTTCACACTTAAATAAAACTTCATTGTTTCGGTTTACAGTGTAACGCACTAGCTTAGTTACAAACAACGATGTGCTTAATTACATCAATGTTATTATTAATTGCTCCATCAATGTAAATCCCTATAGAATACATTGTGTGTTATTCAGATGATGTTTGCGTGCATCACGCACTAAGATCTAGATTAAGGGCTCCATAATGGAATGCTTGATTAAACATAAGTATTGGAGTAGTGGCGGTCACGGCGAAAGAATTGACCCCTCCGACTCAGTCCGTAGATGTCGTAAGAGCTGACTAAGGAAAGTAACTTCTTCCACTAGTGCACATAAAATTGAAGTGAATAGAAAATCAATGGGTAACACTTTATTTCTAGCTGCATTCTTACTACCCGTTGTACTATTACCCGTTTACCCGTAGGAATGAAGCATTTTCCCGCGGTAAAAAGTAGCCTATATTCATCAGGAATAATGTGGGCTTCTAATGGTAAAAGAATTTATCAAATCGGTCCAGTAGTTTCGGAGCCTAATGCCTATTCAATACAAACAAACAATCAAATCTTTCCTCTTTATAATATTACTAGTTTATGCCCGCGGCTTCGCACGCGTTGTTTCTATGGAAACGTTTAAAGGAGATTGCTATTCTATATAATATTAAAAATTAATTAAAAAAACATTGTCCAGCGGACAAAATTGTGAATCTAAACCATTCCCAGATCCCCTTGAACACACACAAAAAAATTCATCAAAATCGGTCCAGTCGTTTGAGAGAAGTTCAGTGACATACACACTCACAGAAGAATTATATATATAAAGATAGTATAGACGACAGCTACTTTGCACGCCTTTTTTGGAATAAAAAGTAGCCTCTATGTTATTCCAGATCCAGATCTTTATGTGTGCAAAATATCAGCCCGATCCGTTCAGTAGTTGTGGCGTCTTCTTCGGCCAAACATCTTCACAGCGGTGCAAACTTTTGCCTATACAGGGTGGAATTTTGTAATGCCACCTGGAGGGAAAGTACTCTTAATACTGTAGGTAGAAAATTGTACTAAAAGAAAACATTCCTTTATTTTTGAAAACAAAGTAAACTGCATTCAAAGATTTTCGAAAATTCGCTTGCCACACCCGGGAATCGAACCGACTAAAATCTGTAAAAATTACACCCTGTGTTTTTATTGCATAGATCGTTAGGGTCAATAATAAGGATGAAATCTCTCTAACAAACTTAATAAATTAAATGAAAGGAAAATCATGAAATCTTAAATTATAAATTGAATGGGTCAAGTTAAGCAGTTTAACTTAAAGTGTACTTGTGTCAGTAATTAACAATTATCATTGACGTCATTTATCCATTAAAATGACGAATTAATATTCGTTAGATAAGACGATTGAAATTTGCACGTGTTGGTACCTAATGCAGACTCTTCTATCTTAAAATACTGGATCATCGATATCTTAAAATATTGGACTTAAGAAATGAGTTAAATGGTTTCCCCGAGGCAGAGCGAAACCAAATAATTCTACAGCAAGATGGTGCTCCAGCCCATAACAGCAGAATCACTACTGCCTACATTAATAACCATTTTAATACCTCGATTGGTACCAACGGAACAATCAGATGGCTTGCGAGATCACCAGATCGAACCCCTTTAGATTTTTTTTTGTGGGGATATGTAAAAAATCTAATGAGACTTGAAGTTCAACTCTCAATTCTGAACAACACGTTATTAAAAGTTACTAGAAATGAATTCATTAGAAGAATAAATTTGTGTATCCAAGAAAATGTAGCCCATTTTGAGCAACCAATTATTAGTAGTTAGTTGACTTTTTACTGTAAATAATTAAAGTAATTTAAGATTTCATGGTTTTCCTTTCATTTAATTTATTAAGTTTGTTAGAGAGATTTCATCCTTATCATTGACCCGACCGATCTATGCAATAAAAACACAGGGTGTAATTTTTACAGATTTTAGTCGGTTCGATTCCCGGGTGTGGCAAGCGAATTTTCGAAAATCTTTGAATGCAGTTTTCTTTCTTTTCAAAATTAAAGGAATGTTTTCTTTGAGTAAAATTTTCTATCTACAGTATTAAGAGTACTTTCCCTCCAGGTGGCATTACAAAATTCCACCCTGTATAATATTAGTAGGATTTGATAATAATTTATTGCTTACAATTTGACTTGTCTACGTGCTTATTTTGTTAGCCTAAAGTATAATAATAAAAGATCATTTATTGTTCTCTTCACACAATGAGCTCACCATTAAAACTAGAAGAGTTAGTATAACTTTATGGCAACATTGCGTGAGACTGGTGCCTGTGTGAGGTTTGTAAAAAACCTGTGTTAACCCTCCACCCGTCTCGCTGTGTGGTGCCGGCTTAGAATTTACACCACCCCAACTTTTCCCGCGAGTGTCGTAAGAGGCGACTAAGGGATATCCACCGGGGGCGGGCAGCAGCGCCCCTGCAAAATAATTCTACCACCTACCTGCGATCCCCAACAATAATACAAAAACCTTAAATATAAAAATACTTTGTCCACCATGTGAACCAAAAGGTTCTGCCTAAGCTTAATGTTGCTCAACAGAAAGTAGAGCAACGCTGGTTTTCTGGCAGGACCCTTGGTACGCGCGTCTACACGGCTGAGAGACATAGTACACAAAAAAAATAACAATTTATATTTAAAACTATAGTAAACAAATTCTTTTTTTATTGGAAAGAGTATACCCCGAAGATGGGGTACACTCCGAACCCTAAGGGTAGGAAAACAGGCGATGATTGATGTTCACTCTCTGATTGTATTGTTTGACCACGCATAACTTTTTACAGAGTATTCCGATTTTGATAATTATTTTATTTTATTGGATAGGGTATATGATGTGCCATCTAACTAAATTAGACTCCAATTTTAACTTGATGTCGCTACTAGAAGAATTTTAAGTCGGTTTATCGTTTTTTTAAAACACGCTAAATTATATTATCTTTACTCAAACTAATTTCTCAATTCTCTCTACTAGAGAATGCGGTTGCTAGACCACGTCTCCTAATTTAAAGGTAAGGCTGAATACCGCAGAAGACACTTAGATACACGTCGCAAGACAATAGTGATGGTAGCGGACAATACCATACAAACAGGGAACGAATTCTGCTAATCAATCACTTTATTAAGGCTCCTCTTCCCCGAACACTAGCGCCGCCACATATTTTATCTTATTATTACGTCGAAGAAAGGAAATTCCGAAAATTACGTTGGGCAATATGTGAATCCTATCATAAGCTTTTTTTTAATGCATCTGTAATTTTTTTATTTTATTTTTTATTTTATTAGCCTATTAATAGGTAAAAATATGCTCTGTGTACAATTTTATGTTAATTGCGGCGGTAAGAACATTACTTGTTCTCTTCTCTACACTTATATGTGCACATTTTATTTTGTTAGCTAATAACAGCTCACTAACAGTTTGTGTAGAAGAGGTTCCACCCATCTTAATATAGCATTGTTTCTGTGGTTTCTTCGAAAATATCGACGTTTACTTTCTAGAGACAACAAAAGCTGAAGCCAAATAATTTCACTGTTTCTGGCTTATCCCGCTAATTAAAGTCTGGGATTTCTAATCACGTTTTCTAATCAAGAGAAAACCAATGACGTTTCATTTCATCTTAAATTATAAAGAAGTAAAATTTGTCAGTTTATTTGAAATGTGAAATCTCCAGGTTAATCGTAAAATTACTATGGTTACAATAAGTAAGATACGTTTTATAAAGGTTCCATGTGAGCGAAGCCGGTGAACGAAACTAGTCTTTGATAAACGACTTATGTTTTGTCAAACTCATCAACGCTTTAATAACTATATAACTTACAAGAGCTTTACGACGACTTTACCACACACATAGAAGTATAAAGTTGGTGTTACAGAACATAATTCCTATCATACTATCTTATCTTACTAATATTTGAAATCCGAAAGTTTGTAAAATGTGAAATTTTTGTTACCTAGGACCTCCAAAAGTACTGAACACATCAAGATGAAATCACACTAATATTATAAATGCGAAAGGGATGGATGGATAGATAGATGGATGTTTGTTACCTCTCACGCCAAAACTACTCGGATCGGGTTGAAATTTTGCACACAGGTAATTCTAATCCTGGAATCAAACATAGGCTACTTTTTATCCCATAAATCAGTTCCCATAGGATAGAAATCACCTTTAAAAGTTTCCACAGAAACAACGCGTGCGAAGCCGCGGGGCATACACATAGAAAGTAACCTTACTTAACTTAAACAATAGGCTACTTTTTTAGGGCTTCGCTCCCGATTTGGGATTTAAAGAAGGTTTGATAACGACAAAAACGAAAAAAACTTAACGAAAATCTGTTCATCCGTTTGGGAGCTACGATACCACAGACAGACACGTTAAACTTATAGCACCCCTCTTTTTGCGCCGGGAGTTAAAAAAGAGGTAACTACTTATCCAGGTTCTTATTGGCCTGAAAAACTGAAGCAGGCAGCGCGTTCCAAACCTTCTCCAAACAAATGAAAGTGCTTTAATCCCTCAGGCCCCAAGCGGTAGCCGGCCACCGCGCCTTACGTCACTGCACCGTTCACTCAAACCCCAAGCGGTAGCCGGCTACCGCTCTCCTGCATTTGATTACGGACCTTATTTTACATGTTTATAGGCTACTGTCCTATAAAGAAGTTTAATGAGTTAGGTTCTTTGATATATTTTCTACATACTGAACGAAAAATATTTTATTATCTGTGGACGTTAATTTTCTTTTTTTGGCAGTCGAATTGAGATTTTCGATGCCATTACCACAGATTAGATAACGCATTACTAAGGCGCACGGCCTGTCATTCATTTCTAACATTTTGGTCCCAAGATGGAAGGATTAACCCTTTATGAGGCATAACGAGCAGGCAGTGGTAGTATAAATCTAGAAGTAGTTTTAGCTTTTGTATGAGGGTAGAAACCAAAATTGTTTTTTTTTTTCACTCCTATGGTGGTAAATATATTCCCTTTGCCGTCCCTGAGAGTAAGGTTTTGTCGAAATAAATAATAAAACTACTTTTTTTCAATCAATTATCTTAGGTATATTCCCTATTAGTTACATACTACTATTACATTAGGTATAAAAATTACGGCAATACACTTACAGCCTATGGAAGGCAGAAAAACATGGAACTATGCTCAGAGGTATGGTTTTGCAAAGACTCAGTTTTGTTATGACTGTGGAAAATTTAATTCGTCTGCAAAATATTTTGAAAGTTACGCGCAAAGATATAAATCTGTGCTGAAATTTCTGCAAAGCAGATAGCTAACTGTAATTAACTGGCTTTCTTTTATCCACATTTAAAAGAGCACTGAACTCATTGTTTGTTAAGTAAATTAATTTATTTTATTCAGTAGAACAATAGCTTATAAACATTATTCAAGTCCTGCTCCGGTACTTCAAGGAGCTGGGCTGGTTAGGGCCTGGTTAGGCAGGGGGACAATGCACAATACACTCCTCAGCGAGATGTCAGTGCAGATCCCAGTTCCCCACTTAGAATTAGAATTAGAATTAGAAACATTATTCAAATCAAATAAGTTAACGTGACTGAGACATGGACAGATCGAATAAATAGGCCTAGTCATATTTATAATTATAATATAATTATCATATAACATAATTTTTAATTAGTATTTGTCTATTGGTACAAATTATGTACATAGACAAAAACTTATATTAACTTACTTGACCTTACCGGTTTAAAAGTTGAATGCATATTGTAATATTTATTTATGAACTTAGTTAAGTACCCATTTACATATTTATATGTTATTTGTAAGTGATTTATGTTCAGCTGTTACTGTCCCACTGCTGGGCAAAGACCAATTTCCTCCTTCCACTCCTCGCGATTTTACGCTGTCAAAGGCCATTATGGATGATGTGCGCCAAGCTCGTCTTGCCATCTCATCCTGGGCCTACCGTGTCGCCTCCCAGCCTTGGGCTCCACTCTGTAGTGGTATTTGCCCACAGTCGGCAGACGTACCCGGCCCAGTTACATATTTACACACGTTTCTAAAAATAATACCTATTTAAATTGGCCACATAATCAGTTTAGGCTATTATTTATTAACTTTGGCTATTTCTCAAGATACGAACATAGTTTACATAAAAGCCGAGGGACATATTAGTAGCTCAATTCAAAAGTCCTAATTTTATAAAAATGGTGGATTTATTTAACGGTAGATATAAGTTTTCACTGTTTGTGGCACTTGATGCTCAACAAACGAGATAAAATATGAAAGAAATTGCTATAATCTAATATTATTCTTTGTAATTTAATAATACTCGAATTACTCTTTTAGATTTTAATTTTAATACCTTTATAAAAATTCAAATGCAAATAGATTCCAAGGTGTGACTCATAAATAGAAACTAGGTATAAAGATTAGAATTCTAATCGCTTTTAGACTATCAAATACCTTGCCATTGTTTATTTTTTATCATTCGCTAGCTCATTTCACAACAGACATATCCTATCTCAGAGCTTGATTGACTTTGTGTGAAAGCAATATCACTTATCACTTAAAACTCAGACCATTCAAATACCTACTTCTTCAATCACAATCTAGCCTACGCCAGAAAGCAAACACAGATCAAACACACATCAGAAAGGCACATGATTTCAGATTCATTTATTCCAAACAGATCTGAGAACTTTTAAAAAAAACAATCGGTTTGATCTCCTGTAAAAGGTTAAAAAAATCTAAATATGCAGTTGTTATTTTCTCATAAATTGAGCCCATGACTCCGTTCATGAATTTTCTCGGCCATCCACTCTCATCTCAAAAAGCAAAAACAGGGTGGTATTGTAGTAGTCTATGGTAAATGCATTAACCTGGGCACCAATATACTATATGTATATGGATAGAACGTAGGAGCCCTAGCGCATTGTCTATGGCTGGCACACAGCAGAAACATGTAAGAACTCCAGTGATAAAACAATATAAAACCAAATACTAAAATACATCTTTTATTTGAAACCCTACAGGTATAGATATAAATGTCACAAACTTGACAAAGTATGAGGCGTCACAGCTATGCCTCAACTTTGACGAACATGGCAGTGCGCACTTCTAGCGTGTGGCACACACGCTAAAGTGCGCATTCTCTGTTATACACGATGTCTAGTAAAGTCCGAATTGGTGCCCCGAGAGGGATTCCCCCACTGTTAATAAACCGAAATTCACAATAATTTTATGATAGGCTCACCATGTAGGCTAAAAAATAAGCTTTGAATATAAATACGTAATTGCGATTTTTATAAGTTTGGAATTTTGTGTACCTATGGAATTTTGAGCACATCACGTGACACTGAGGCGACTATCCGGACTTTACGCTACATTAACATCAAGTGGGCTATTTGCTTGCACCGACCGAGTTAGAAGTACCCTTATAAAAGTGATTTCGATGCTTGGCTTCAGCATGGATCAAATAAATAGCTTCAGTGAGCCATCTGTATACCATCTTAGCTATATTGTGCTCCCTTTTGAATCTGTGTTGTATTGTTTTTTATAGAAGTAGTTTCAAAAGGTAGCAGTACCAATCAAAGTATACAAATGAAATGGGAGCATACTCATTTGTTTTTGATTAGTTCATCAATGCTTTGATCAGACCATTAGTTTAGAAGCCGCCTTTCCTTTATTACTTTGGGGTTTACTTTTGGAGTGTCCGCTACGCGTAATAAATGGCAAGGATACCTAGCAGGCAGAAGGCAGGGAAATCTGGAAATAGGTAAAGTGAAGGGTCTTACATTCTTCTCATCACTATGTTTTCGTACCTAAAGCGAAATCCTCCACATTTTATCTTACTAATTTGTAATCGTTCAATTTCAAAACCTTGAAGCAACCAATTTGGCACGAAAACCTAAAAGATATTTTTCTCTATTAGATCTATTCACCAAGAACCGACATGAAGTCGGCTGGAATCAAATAAATCACTTTAAATGTTCGAAGTGATGAAAGTGAGCAGTCATGTCAATTGCTTATGGAAATCCGTCTACGATGATTTTCCGGGAAACCACCGTGACGCTGTATAGGCATGTGCAATCTGTCCAATGGATTAATTGTTGGACAACAATGTATGTGAATACGTTACATGTTAAAAATGACGCATTTCGTGCTGAAATAGGGACGCTATTTCAGTTAGGACGTTGCAATTTTTATACGTGGTAGGTACAAAATAAAATCGTATCTAGCAGTAGCAAAAACTTACCCTTGCGTCCTTGAATGCGATGAAATTCGAAAATCGATTAAGTAGGCTTGTTTTATACTTACTGGTTTCACATCAATAATAACGCGAATGTTCATTACGGATGGTTAACTACGAACCTGAAGAAGTCCGTTATAGGATAACACGTCTGTGTTCTTCCAACACAAAAGGTTCGTAGTAAACCCTCTTACATTCGTAATGTATTCGCCAAACTACGATAGTTTTCATAGTAAAACACAAATGTTTTTGTGCAGAAACTGATGTTCCAATTCGCATCTGCCAATTTGATCTGGTCTGTAGCCGTGGGATTGTAATATTTCAATCAAATTTTATTGCCTAGACCCAGACAAGTAATAATAGGTCTCTATCGCTAGACGGAAACTTTGAGCTTTTTTCTGTGCTACGTGTTTGTATAACATGCAATAACTTGTTATTTTAGAATGTTTCGCATAAAGGCACAGCCAAAAAAGAATTAAACGTCAAGTGCAATTTGGACTCGCGCATCGAAGGTTCCGTGTTATTATAAGACCTGGCTTCTTGCCGAATTTTATGGTTCTAGATCCACGGGAGGTACCCTATAAGTTTTGTGTGTGTAATTCCCGTGGAAATTTCAAAATATTCGTGCATAAACGGCTGTAAATTTTCATTGCGTTGACTGAGAGAAGTTTGATTTATATCATGGCTCTAAGAGGTTACCGACTTGAGTATTTGATGTTAATTTCAATTCCTCCACGCGTTCCAGAGAAATGAGGGTCGACTGACGAACAACAAAGTGATCCTATAAAGGTTCCTTTTTGGGTACAGAACCCTAAAAATGGTCTAGACTCTAAAGTGAATGAGGATTTAGAAACGTACGGCTCATATTTCTTAATAAATAATGTATTAGATTATCACAACCTCTATAGTCCATTCTAAAGTCATTACCAAGTTAAATTAACATGGCAAAAAACTAGACGACTAGAACATGCAAAGAGATCTATACCTACTCCAATCGACAATTAGCAATAACGGATCTGACCAAATATCAATTTAAATCCTAAACTTGATTTTTCGGATATTGGCTCTCTTGCTATTGCACAACATTTGAATCAGTTTGGGAAGAAATTTATGAAACAAAATATGAATTCGATTGGTTTTTCGTTAAATTTGGAAACACGACAGAACATAATTATGTAAATTTGGTTAAGATTAAAATTATGTTCGAGAAGGGAACTTTTTTCACTAGAAAGACCGAATTGCTGTCATAAGACAAACAAAACTGAACTGAAAGTACCAGGAAATCAACACAAGGAAGGAGCATGCACAACCGCAACAATGACTTGGTCAAGAAAGCGACTTGACCAGCTGCTCTCAATACGTCAAATAAAACAAAACTAAATATACAACGAAATCAAAACGTGAAAATAAGTGCATGCACCACCATCTACGATAACTGCGCAATGCAACCAACCTGTCTGACCTACTCTCAACAGGCCCAACAAAACAGACCTGAAAGTACTAGGAAATTAAAGCATGCAAAGGGGCACACATCTCTACGACAACTTCGCAATGCCGGTTGCATTGCCTGATCAGCCGCTCTCAATAAGCCGAACGTAACAAAACTAAAAGTACTAGGAAATCAAAACTTGCAAGGAGGTGCTCACACCATCTCTACGATAACTTCGCAATGCCGCCGGTTGCATTGCCTGACCAGCTGCTCTCAATAAGCCGAACAAAACAAGCGAACTAACGTAACAGAATCGCGATTACGTGAACGGAAGGCCTCGGCGCCGGCGCAGGCCAGTCTTGTACTGAAACGCACGCGGTCCGCCCGCACTTTCGCTCTCGTGCACAGAGCTTCCGTGATCTATCGATCTATTGCTTCCTAGATCCTGGATTTTAGTCCGTGCTCTTGTTAAAAGAGCGGGTTTTTTTCAAACCTCGAGACTTTTTTAAACATTCTATGGTGAAATGTATATATGTATAATTTACACCTTTATCCTAGATTTTTTATACCTGTGCGGATAGGACGAAATCTCAAGTTTTTCTTTGGTCATAAACTGGATCGATTGAATTTAATAATATCAGTTACTTATTTTGGTCCTCCGTTTATAAAGAGACCAAACATCAAACAAAGACATTGAGTGAAAATCTATTTGGATTACCCTATGTTTATCTGGTTTAGTGCTTCAAACTAAGTGACTAAGTGTTTGAGAACTTGAACATTCAAAGTGGCTAAGCATTCCAATAAAATACTGAGAAATCACGATCCAAAAAGAAAACAAAGTATAAATTCAAAATCGTGACTACTGTGACTTTTGGAAGCTTAGATCAGAGATGATCTGAAGTGATTGTGAAGGGTATATCAAGCTTCAGTGAGTTATATCAAGGTTCCGTTAACCTGTGATCTAAGATACCAAGTCTTAGTGGATTGGAATAAGGTGGTGTGTCGTGTTGCGTGAAGTACTAACTATGTTCGTGATCCTGGCATTCATTGGCGTACGATTCGCTCTACATGTGTCGAGGCAGAGTTCTCGGGCACTCGCCGACGAGTGTTACACAAGAAAGTAAGGATTCTTTCTGTATTATAACTGAATCAGCATGACCGGTCTAGACTGCGATTTGTAGTGAGAAGAATAGACAAACATAACATCGTACTTCGTAAATTATTGAAGAGACGACCCTTCAATAATTTTGGCATACTTTGGATTTTTTCTCTATATATGTCTAGAATAGACAAAAAGGTCTTGTCTAAATATATCGTATAGATCTTTTATAGAAAGATATATCTAGTATAGACTGTTCATGCTACCGTTACAGCTGGTGCCAATCTTTATGAGCGATCAGAAGCTACCCTGCCTCTAGGATTCTTTACAAATCCAGCTTATCCTGACATTTATATTTGACGGTCTCAAAAAGAAGTTTATGCCCAGAGTCGTTCAGTGTTTTCACAGGTTTTACTTTTTTTAATGCCACACTTTATATCACAGTGAATACTTAAATGACCTAATGTGGTGGGTATACTTCATATCGGTCATGAACATTGGCACGAGCTCTGCTTATTACATGTGGTATGACACTGTTCACACAAAAATACACACTACACTATCTAATCACATCGATAATACAAATGTTACTCTCACAGGAACTTATTTACACCTAGACGTGAAAGTTATAAATTAGGTGCATTTTTTGAAGCCATTTTCTGAAGTTTATTACGAGTTAGACCCGTTTGACAAGGATCGGTTCACAACACAACACGGGAACGAAATGTGGAGTTTAAAATATGGAGGTATTTGCCCTTCAGAAGAATGACCAAGGTTTAAAATAATAATAATGCAAAAAAAAATACGTTATACCTACTCAATTACCTGCTTATCGATTGATTGCTAAACATTTTTTAAATCAAGAAAATCGTTTTGAATTATTTATTAACTAATCGAAGTTGTTAAGTTTATGATTTTGTTGATTGGAAACCTTTTATTGATTTTGTCATATTTTTACTGCCCGCCCAGGCTTCGCAAGTGTAGCAGAGCAGTATAATAAGTCTTTCAAAGAGGAACAATTCCGTTATTTATTTATTATCTTTGGGAAACATAAGCTTTAGATCTAAAATATTAAACATTATAACATTAGAAAAATTAAGATAAGCAGCTTCCACACATAGAAAAAGAATAAATTATCCGAAAATATTATACATAAAAACAAGTTACAAAATTTACAAAAAAAAAGACATATACTTACGTGGTTCTCCTAAAATTCTATTATGTATCAGTTTACGAGGCGCACGCAAGCTAAGGTTCCAATCGGCATGATTTTTCCGACATCCATATTTCAGCCAATTTACACAAAATCACAATTAATTATATACGTTAACCTTTCTCGCGAATCGCTCCGTCCATTAGTGAAAGCCGTATGAAAATCCGTTGCATGTTTAGGACGAGCCAGCGGATAAACAGACAGACGCGTCAAGCTTTATACTATGTAAAAGACGGAGATTTAAACTTCAATACTCTAATTGAACATCATCATCATCATTCTAGCCTGGTTTCACCCACTGCTGGGTATAGGGCGTCTTCCGCTTTTACCAGCCTTTTCTGTCCTGTGCTTCCCGCATCCTATCATAAAATATTCTCTCTCTCTCTATCATCCACGTACCTTTGCGTAGATAGGGTTGATGTTATCAGGACCTGCAGTCCTCAGGTCCTGATAACGTCAACGCATCTTGCGAGAGGACAACCCAGTTTTGGTCGGTCGATTCTTGGACACCACTAGGTCAAGGTCTTACTCCAACGGCCATCATCTCTTTTTTAGCCAAATGCTCTGCCCAACTCCACTCATGATCAACGAGCCTGTCACCAGCATCATATCGACCTTTGCTCTCCGATTTATCCTATTGTAACGGGTGATTCGTGTAGAGGTATTTTTTTAAACTGAAAAATAATAAACAAACAACAAATGTATTGAGCTATATTTATTAATATAATATAAAAAAATCATTCTTTATATTAAATGTTTTTTTTTTAACAGTTCAATTTTGACCGTAACTACGGTTAACATGGTCTATTCTGCAGTTCCAACTTTCGATGAAAGAAATGATATTTAAAAAAAATCGTAAAGAATGGAATGTAAAAAATTCTTTTGGATCATGATAAATATAATAATTTTTATTTCTTTTTGCCTTGTTAAACCCTAATTCTTCCCGCGGGTGTCGTAAGAGGCGACTAAGAAATATCCACCTGGGGCGGGCAGCAGCGCCCCCTGCAAAACAATTTTACCACCGAACTGCGATCCCAAACCCACATGCCCAGCGTGTGGAATGCCCATAATCCGCATTACCCCCCAAAGCCAATAAGACGCTTATCAGGGGGAGGCCTGCGTCCAGCAGTGGACAAATATAGGCTGTTGAGGTTGTGGTTGCTTTGTTAAAGATCTCCCTACCTCTAAATGAATCACCCAATACATGGGGCGGGCTTAATGTCAAGGATTATTTACCAACCGAAAACAAATGGTTGGCGTGCTAACTACAAATACGAAATAATGCTCGAAGCATAAACAAGAGCTCCATCAATCTTACGTTAGCAAATATTGAGTAACCTACAATTAAATTCATTATGAAGGTTATAATTCATTAACATGTATCGAGTATGAAGCAAATAGTTTGACCTTTGAAAAAGACCGTATAAAATTCATTTTACACCGACTAACAGAAAATCGATGGACGTATTCGTTTTAAGGTAGGTACTGCAACAACAATCTCTTTTAAAGTCAGATCAAGGTAAACATCGTTCGTTTGAGTAAATTTTATATTAACCTGATATAAATATTATACTAAAAAAACTGTCGTAATCTGACGAATTTTTTATGAATGTGACCCGGTTTACCTCGAGCCCTTGTTTGTGTTCGTAACTTCTACTAAACCCAATGCTAGAATGCTAGATATTTTTTGGAAACAAAGGAGTTACAAAACTAAATATAATATGTGGAAAATATTTTACGACACTGGTATTATTGGAGCAAATTGTAGGACGAAACAATTTTTGGTTTTGACATCTTTCATCCGATAAACCTATGTTAGGATTTAAGACGCTATTAACAAATTGTAACAACCTTGAAACAATAAATAAATATCTATCTATCTATCTTTCGTTTTAGAACTTAAATTTGCATCTTTTGTGTTGCACATGTGCAACTATGCGTTACTGTTATCTGTTTCAGTAAATTCATAAACTCATTTATCCATGCAAAATTATGCACACGTTTAGATACATAGTATCTAAGTATTATTCGTCTGTCTTTCGTTTTGAAGTTAAATTTGCACCTTGTGCAACTATGCACTATTTATAACAGTTTGAGTAAACCCATACTCATTTATCCATGCAAAAAATATGCACACGTTTATGTAATGCTGAGACAGGGACCTTTTTGGCCCCTTATGTAATTTTTATTCCTTTTAATATATTTGTGTGTGTGTATGATTAGGCCAAATATATGGATTTTCTTTCCTTCTTTTCTTATGTAATTTACTTAAACACTCGACTAAACAAACGAGTAAAGTTTGGACATAACTAGCTGCTGCCCGCGATTTCGCGCGCGCTTTTTAAGTAGGCTTTGTCCATCCTCGGGATACCATTTACTTCCCTGCCAAATTTCGTTGCGATTTGTTCAGCCGTGAAGGGGTAACGGATAGAGAGACAGAGTTACTTTAAAATTTTTAATAATATAAGTGTGAAAGTATGGATTGTGCTTTTTTTACCAAAAATATTAGGCAATGAAAGTGTTTATTTAACTCGTTCCCATTCCTATTGAATAACTTAGAAATACGTAAAACTGTGGTGCTGCTTAGAATTTACACCACCCCAATTATTCCCGCGGGTGTCATAAGAGGCGACTAAGGGATATCCACCGGGGGCGGGTAGCAGCGCCCCCTGCAGAACAATTCTACCACCGAACTACGATCCCCAACTCATGGCCGTGGAGAATATAGCCATTACCCCCCATGAGATAAAAGTCAATAAGGCGCTTATCAGGGGGAGGCCTGCGTCCAGCAGTGGACCAATATAGGCTGCTGAAGTGCTTAAAACTAAGCCTTATTGTAACTATCCCAAGTATCGAATATATATGCGCCAGAAAATACAAGTTTATTTCTATCAAGGCTAACAAGTTGGCCCATGAGGTCAAAATAATATTAATTCATAGGTAGGTATAGATTTAGGTTTATTCAAGGTCATGTATTGGTTATTATTACAACACTAGTTTCTGCCCACGGCTTCGCACGCGTTATTTCTATGGAAACGTTTCAAGATGGTTTCTATCCCACGGGAACTGATTTATAGGATAAACAGTAGCCTATGTTTGATTCCAGGATTAGAATTACCTGTATGTAAAATTTCAGCCCGATCCGTTCAGTAGTTTTGGCGTGAAGAGGTAACAAACATCCATCTACCCATCCATCCAAACTTTCGCGTTTATAATATTAGTGTGATACCGAAGCCGCGTACGCTGCGTACGCTCCGATTCCGACGCAGCGGACGATAAACTTTTGGCAAAAGTTTTTGGGAATTAAATAGTCAACCACATTATGACATCACAATGATTTAGAAAAACTAATTAACACCATAAATTAGCATCAGCATAAAAATGTAATAATAACTAAAATGACCCTCTACTGTAGTTTTTTCGCACGATCATATTTATAGTGTGTGAAATTTTCTCAATAGAATGTTGAAACAATTAAGAACTTTAGTTCTATATTAACTTCACTCATTCCCGCGATACAATTTAGTTATTTCATAAATATTTTCCAAAGTTTTATAATGATCCAACGCCCCTGCAGAACAATTATATTTCCAACCCGCATGTAATTTAACATAATGGGCGCATTGTCGCATACACGAAAAAATTTAGTTAAATTAAGCAGGTCATTCAGCATCTTTGCCTATACCCCAATATACATGATGACCGTCAATTAATGGATAACCCCGCAGGTCCTTGTGGGTGGCACCGTGACACTCAGGAAAAAATAAATAAAAAGTATATCTGCAGCATCCGATTCTAGTCTACGATTTTTTTAAAGTACGAGATTTGATACCTTGGTTCACATTATTGGGCACTACGGCTACAATTCCAGGGCACTACGGCTTCAATAATAATGAATTTGTAGCTGGTGAACGATTGGTGAAGAGAGATAGATCGATAGTAATTATTAGAAAACCACGCTCTGTCCAGGTGACAAGGTTCAAATCTAGAAAGGTTAGATCACGACCGCGTTCAGAGGTCATCTCGTAAAGTATTATGTCCATGCTAATAAGGTACCTAAGTTCTAAGTGCTATCATGGAAAGGAAGAAGCTATAAGCCATAGATTTCTCATGACTTGCTACCAACTTATCTTTACACTCGGTAACGGCGGTATCGGTAGTCATTTTATTAGAACCAATGGGATATTTTGATCTGACAGATTTAATTCCGTTTTTGTCCACGTGAATAGAGAAATTGGTGGTGATTTCGTTGGGGTTTTCTTTTATTCATCGATTGCGATAGGTAAATTAGCGAGTGGAAGTGACAATCAGCATGTCGTATAACACATTCGATAGGTACTTACACGCTTTTGGCCACCCTGGTCGTTGAGGTAGAGTGACAAGTTCTCTACGGAAAAGGTTTGAATTCTGGAAGATAATAAACCTATTTTAAGGGTTCCGTACCTCAAAAAGAAAAAATGAACCCTTATAGGATCACTTTGTTGTCCGTTTGTCTATCTGTCTGTCTGTCCATCTGTCTACCCTCATTTCTCAGCAACGCGTGGACGTAAATAGTTGAAATTAACGTCAAATACTCAAGTCCGTAACCTCTTGAAGCCGCGATACAAATAAAATTTCTAAGTCGACGCACTCAAAAGTTACAGCTACTAAGTTACATGTTCGAATATTTTGAAATTTCCAAGGGAATCACATCCACACAAAACCTATAGGGTACTTCCCGTAGACCTAGAAATATTAAATTTGGTGAGCAGCAGGGTCTTATAGCACAAGTAAAGGGAAAAATCCGAAAACCATAAATTTATAAATTATTTACAAAAAAAATTACTTTTAATGCTCGCCATGGACCAAAACCTATAGGGTACTTCCCGTAGGCCTAGAAACATGAAATTTGGCAAGAAGCAAGACCTTATAGCGCAAATAAAGGAAAAAATGCGAAAACAGTAAATTTGTAGTATAATCCAAAAAAATCTTGATTGTCTCCCTCGACCAAAATATACAAGGTACTTCATGTTGACCTAGAATCATGATATTTGGCAAAAAAGAAGGTCTTACAATTAAACGGAACCCTTAATGCGCGAGTCCGACTCACACTTGACGTTTTATTATTGTCCATGCCTTTACTTTCTCGCTACTGGATGATACGTAACCTACAAGCTAAATCCAGGTGGCGACCGTCCGCTCGAATTGGCAGGGCCACTACCGTGACCCTGTAGTATCAGTGAAAAAGTTTTCAAAAACAGGCCAATAGTTCTGGTGATTACCCATTAGAAACAAAACTTTTTACAAACAAAACCTCATTCAAATATTAATGTGTTTAGTCTAGACAAATTTATCGTACACATTTCATCAAAATTCGCTTAATTGCGAGGTTACTTGTACCGTTACGTTTCTTGAAGACCTAGTAATCTGTCTAGACTTCATGCAATCTGAATCTTAAAAATAGTTTTATAAAACTGCTCAATGTAACGAGTCTAATGTTAGTAGTTCGATGAACTCCTTGTGTTAACCTACAATACAAATATTAGGAGTGTTGCTAGTAGCTAGACAAAAAAAATTGGTTGTCTGTAAAGTCGGTTTACTGACGATAGTTGAACGTGACAACGTCTTAAGAAAATACTGATGGAATGGTAGCATTTGATACTCGATCAAAACATGTAAATGTCCTATAGTATAGCAGCTGTCCACGCAGACGCATCGCTCACTCAAGTAGGAGAGAGACGGATGTCTAGCGCTCTCGCTTGCACTTCAAGCCTTACATGGAACGCCTCAGAGCGAGGTAACGCCGCATGACGTAATGTTTTTTCGTGCGTGCAGCCGGCTCTATCGGATTATAAGACGTTGACACGTCAAAAGAGAAAATATTTTATTTGAGAAAATTACGCATTGGCGTTATTAAACAAACAAGCGGTATTGTCATCACCGTGAATAGACCGTGTGAAATTACGTGGTTTTGTCTAAAACGAGACAATTTTATAATGATAGCTCCATCTAATGGTCGGAGAAAGTTCAGTTTTGGGGAGCGGGTTACTGTGGTTAAAATGTAGTCTCGGTCTGATAAGACCCCTACAACTCCACCCATCATCATCATCATCATCATCATCATAAGCCTATATTAGTCCACTGCTGGACATAGGCCTCCCTTAATGAGCGCCATAGCGCCCTGTCTTCAGCTTGCCGCATCCAGCATCTGCCTGCAGTCTTTCGCAGATCGTTATCCCACCTGGCCGGAGGGCGTCCTACACTACGTTTGCCGAGTCCTGACAACTCCACCCGTGTCACACTAATATTATAAATGCGAAAGTTTGGTTGGATAATTCGATGTTCGTTACTTCTTTAGGTCGAACCTAATGAACAGATTGGCCTGAAATTTTGCATAGGCACACCTAGTAATATAGCATTTTGCATAGCACACAATCTTGTCATCGGAGAAAGTTCAGTTTTCGATTCGGGGAGCGTGGGGTACTGTGGTTAAAAGGTGGTCTCGATCTGATAGGACCCTTACGGAGTTGTACCCGTGTCACACTAATATCACACTAATATTATAAATGCGAAAGTTTGGATGGATGGATGTATAGATGGACGGATGTTTGTTACCTCTTCACGCCAAAACTACTGAACGGATCGGGCTGAAATTTTGTATACAGATAATTTTAATCCTGGAATCAAACATAGGCTACTTTTCCATAATATTCCATAAATCAGTTCCCATAGGATAGAAATCACCTTTTAACTTTTCCATAGAAACAACGCGCGCGAAGCCGCTGGCGGCAGCTAGTGTATTATAAATGCGAAAGTTTGGATGGATAGATGGATGTTTGATATTTCTTCACGCCGAACCTACTGAACAGATAGGGCTGAAATTTTGCATAGGCAAACCTATGCTCTAGACTTGAAAGAACATAGTTTTTATCCCATAAATCAGTTCCCATGGGATGTTAATAACCTTAGAACGTTCCCATAGATGAAGCGTGTGTGATGCCGCGGGGTTTTACAAGTATTTCATGAAGGGCAACTCAAGGATTTCACCAGCGTCTGGCCATTAATAAATAAATAATGCTGGACAATTCATACAGCATTATCTAGCCCCAAGCTAAGCAGAGCTTGTGTTATGGGTACTAGATAACTGATATACATAATACTATACACTACATAGATAGATATTTTTTATTATACATAGAGAAACATCCAGAACCCCTGAACAAATATCTGCAGATCGTACAAACATTTGTCCCGAGGCGGGAATCGAACCCGCAACCTCATGCGTCGCAGGCGGACCTTCGCCCGCTGCGCCACAGAGGTCGTCAGTTAGTTTGGTGTTTAGATTCTATTATATTTAGAAAAACGCTTTCTGTAGAGAATTGAGAGTGAGAATATCCCATACAATGACTGGGATGAAGTACCACCAATCAAGGCTATATGGATCATTCTAGCTGTCATAAAGAAATGTTAAAGAGTGTAAAATATTATTTCAATAATTAGATGAAGAAGTAGGCCAGAGAAAAGATGGATGACATTGTGTTACAAAGCGATCACGTCTCGCGAGTATATGTATATGTGTTTTGTCACCCGGTATTTTAGGAAAAGGACATCCACGGATTGAGTTCGGGGGTTGATTCTTACGCTGCAACTACCACGGGTCCGTGGTGGTCGCAGCATAATAAACTATCGGCATATGACTGACTAGCTTCTGCCCGCGCTATCGCACGTATTTTCTGTTTAATAAGTAGCCTATTGTTTAAGTTAGGCTACGTTCTAAGTGTATGCCAAGTTTCATCTTCATCTGTTTAGTAAGTTTAAAGATCCAAGTTTAAAGGTAACAAAAATTTCATATTTCACAAACTTTCGCATTTATAATATTACTAGCTTCTGCCCGCGGCTTCGCACGCGTATTTTTGGTATAATAAGCAGCCTATTATCTAAGTTAGGCTTTGCTCTAAACGTAAGCCACATTTCATCTTGATCTGTTCAGTAGTTTTGGAGATAGAGATAAGAAAAAGATAACAAAAATTCAGATTTCACAAACTTTCGGCTTTATAATATTAGTAGAATATAATGACCTCAACAAAAAGTTTAGTTAGTATTTTATTAAAAAGTTATAGATCTCGTGTACCGCACTTTCAACAAAAGCCAACTAATGTATCTCTATCCAAATTTGACGTTGATTTATAACAACGGACCCGTGAAAGCATGGGATCATGATTTCTTGACAAGACTGATGGGCAAGCAATGATCGAATTAATTTGCATTTTATTCCCATTAGACATACCAGAACAATTTCCGGTTCAAAGATACAATTTAGTTCATGGCAAAGGCAACCTTAAATCTACGCAATACATATTAATTTCCCGAAATCGTAACGATCGACACAAAAGTTACTGATCAATGATTTATTCATGTCAAACCAGTCCCCAAGGTACTAACCGCAAGATGCAAAATGTCCCCATGTAAGCATATCGACTGCTTGTTTATAGTTCGAAATTATAGCTAGGACTTAAAAAACTAGTCACCAAACTAGATTTAGCTATGTTCCTTTCCAGAGGGTTGAATTCGCTTGTTAATGCAAGTTACAGTCGTAGAAGTAAAAGAAAATATTCCCCAAATATATTTTTATATTTTTATCTAGTCTGGTTTATCCCACTGCTGGGCAAAGGCCTCCCCCAAATATTTCCACTCGGTGCGGTCTCGTGCGATCTCCTACCAATCTCTGAGAAAGACGTTTAGGTCTTCTCGCCAGCGCTTTTGTGGCCGACCTCGCCCGCGATTTCCTTCTGGGACCCAGGGTGTTGCGGCACTAGCCCACCTCTCGGGATGCATTCGGGTAATGTGCTCCGCCCATTGCCATTTATTTAAATAAATATTTAACTTGTATAAATATTACGGTGTCGTCTCAGTAGTACGGTTACATTTAATTGAACCGAACTACTGAGAATACACCAATATTACGATATGCCGTTTCTTTAATTTATAAGTAGATTAATTCCATTTAACACTTTCACGGCACATGTCTATCCGGCGCGCCTAGTGGCGAAAGCACCCCTGCGGGTCGGACCGTCGAGGTTAGGCAGTGCATGCGTTAACAAATTATTCAACTTTGTTGCTTTGTTAACTTCAGATAGAGCTCAATATCCAACTGCCTTACGATCTTAGTTTACACGAAAACCCTTTATATTCTACGTTTGCCAATTCTTCTATATTCCAAGACGAATTTTGCAATGAATTCAAGTTTGATACTTCAAACTCTTGTGATAAAGTTCAATTTTCGAAGACCTCCGTTTTCACGGAAGGTGCATAGGCTCATAAAAGTAGCTATTTGAGGTAGAGCCTAAATCATAATTACGACGTCGCGACTCTCTCGGTTATTATACCTCGGTTTACTGCACACCGATGTAACTGTGCTCCGCACAATGGGATAGGCGGACTGATCATTTACTTGTAACCTGTAAAACAGATTTATGACAGAGAAACACTTGAGTATTACCTTTCCCTAAAGAAAGCGATACAGAAGATTGGATGCGTTGGTTGGTAGCTCGTTTCATTAGAACACTGGTATGTGATAGGAGGAGTTATTAAGAGGGCGATGCGCGCCGTTTTCTGAATAGGATAGGCATAGGATTTCGCGTTCGTAAGAGCGGGACAGAGCATACGTTTTTGGAACGGCGTAAGAGCAAAATTTAAGTTACAAGAAAACTACTTTACAACGTTTGAAAAAACTGCTTTAAGAACCTTCAACATCAACCTCTTAAAAATTTGATAGATAAGTCTCCACAAAACCTTTAAATCACAAAATAGACGTAGCTTTTTTAACGATCGCTTATAGACCCCCCAGTGATCATGAAGATGCTGACAATGTAATTGTACCCACTGTCTCTTAGATAGTTTCATTACAGTCTGTCAGTTCTCGGTGCCATCAAGCGGTAGTTGAAATGTATGATTATCTTTTTGACATGGATATGGTAACGAAACTTGTTGTCTATGTGGTCGTAGTTTTTTGTTTGATTTGAGCAGCCACTTGATCAAAACTTATGACTCATAAAATACAGAGTAACGTTATTAGATTAGTTTTAGTTAAATATGGTCCGATCCATGGTATGATAGATAGATAGATAGAAAATTCTTTATTGCACACTTTTAAATAGAAACAATACAACAAAACAGCTTAAAAACTAAGTGACAAGTGGCGGTCTTATCGCTCAAGAGCGATCCCGTGTCATTTCGCAAAACCAAATATAGCCTGCTATTACACCTTTATAGTAAGAAATTGATTGTTAATTTCGCAAAATTTCTAACCCTATCATTAAGGTATCACGAAACTCACCGTGTCTATTAAGGGTGGATTTTTTCGAGGGGGGCCGTAAGGGCAGGTACCTAAGTTATCTGAAAATGGTCTTAGGAGACTATTGTTAGATAGAAATTTTCATCACCATTGACAGATTTAAAAAGAAAAATGTAGATGGCAAGAAAAGGGGCATTTTACATAAAATCTTTTTTAATGCCAATCGATCCTGTTTCTTATACTAATCAAAAACTTCTCCAACTGAGGTTGGAGTACTAAAAAAGTCGAAAATCGCAATAAAAATCTTCGTCAATTGTGGACCAATTTTCATGATCGCCATTGTACTATAGATAAAGAATGTTCCCGCGATGGTCACATAAAAATGTTATTCCCCAGAGATAGTATTTATCCCATAAAACTTGAAACGGTTTGTTTTGAGGAAGTTGGTTTTTAGTTTTTTCAAAAGAAATCATATTATTATACACTCATTTATTCTTAAATCTCGTTTATAAAATACATTTTTGACTATAGAAAATAAAATGTTATAAAACTATTCTACAGTCAAAAATATATCGGCACGGTGAATCACCGGCCGCGAAGCTAGGCTCAAGCGGTCGGTGACTAGGGCTGCAGAGAGAGGAACTTCCTGACGATGCGCGCCGAGTCCAGGAGTACCGCCTTTTGAATCTGGCCCTTGATCCAACTTCCTAGCGAGAGTCTCTTGAGATGTTGATCGAGGCTTTATATTATTATATTTTTTTTAATTGAATTGAATAATGTATTTATTTTCTCTTACACGATAATTGTTTACAATTTTTGGCTTAAGCTTAATTTATATCTATGTATATCTTATTTAAATGCTCTCCGTTATCCTCTAATTTTCATTAGACCAATCATAAAATGTAATAATACTCATAATATGTTTAACCAGACAATCATCAAATGATTGCCAAATGTTTAGGATTTTCCATCTAACTAAACTGTGTAACTGAATCACTGTCTGTCTGTTTCTTTTCTCTTCGCTTTTCTTTTGCGTACAATCCCCTATCTATAGTGTTTCCTTCCCTCTCAAAAATCTTGTGTGCGTTTTATAAATAGTCATAATTGAATATTATGTTTAATTAAGCAATAGCAAAGTAGATTTCAACGACATCAAGTGTATATAAATCTACGGGGGAATAAATGAAATGAAATCTATTATCAAATTTCTTAATCTGCAATACTTTGCGAACTCCTTATTAAACTCTTTATTTGGGTGACATCTATGCTAATGACATTGAATTTTTATAGTGTCTAATTTACTTCCAAATCCATCATACTCATACTCATTTATTCGCCGTAGGAGCACAAGGCACACTTGGAGATGTCAGTTTAAATATACATTGGTTTACAATAAGTGGTGCATAAATTATGATTCAAGGCCATAAAACAGACAAGACAGAAAATAACCAAGAAACTTGGGAATATTGGTACATACAAAAATAGATAAGTTGATCATCTTCATCCTTTTGTCTTTGAATAAAACTCAAAAAATACTTAATTCTTCACTTTGCATGTTCTGTTCACTGCTTTATTTATGAGCATTAAAAACTGCTAGGTATATCTGCAAAAAAAATAATTTATCTCCATCATGTAACGGTTATAGTCCATTTAAATATTCAAATGATCTCATATATTCGATTATTGACCTCCCTCAAAACAGGTAAAACGTGAATATATGTATTTTTCAAGGTTGATTAAGAACTCAAGAATTTTATTATCTGATTGGCCTTGAAGATTACGCCTTTTGCGTTCCCCTTTCTCTTTGCACCTTTATAAGTACAAAATTGATAAGGGTAGATTTTTTTTAAATTTTGGCGTTAAGTTTACCATTCGGCCACGTTTTTAAAGGTGAGATGGGTTTTTTTTTAAGACCGCTTCGCTGAATGTACGCACCACTCAATTGTGTACAATTATTGTAATTGTTTACACAGTACCAACCTATCAAATAATAAAGAAATATTATCCAATTAGTCAATTATGTTTATGTGGTAAATCTTAAATCATCATAATTTGGTACTTTCAAAGAGAGAGGCCATCTAAAAAGACTACAAAATTTGCTGAGATTTTTTTTCTGTAATATAATCGCACTTAGACACGATATCAGGTACAAACTTGCAACGTTATGTTCTCCTTTAATTAAAAAAAAAGTTTTTTAACTCAATTCATTAACTCTTGACCCCGTACGCACGTTCTACGTTACATTGATTGACAAATTGACATATACCACCAACACACCATCAGCCACTATTGGTTTAAGCGTGAACTTTTTAAATGGTTCTCTTTGTCTAAAATTAACTGAGTATCTTCTTAATCAGGTAATAATTTTAAAGCTGTTGGTACATATGTAATAAAACGTTTCGTTTGCATACACTGCTTACCGTCATCAATTCAAAAACCCTGGCCAAACCAGTTCGCCTGGTAAAACCGCGGGTAAACTTAAGTATTTCATCAGTATCATGCATTTTCCGGTCAGCCCGTCGCATCCAGTGTCCGTTGTACTTTGGATGTCATCGAACCATTTCGGGTGGGTGGTCTGCCTCTTGGTCTTCTCTCGTCTCTTTGTAATAAAATAAATGATATCTATGTTATGTATCGTAAGTAAGTAAATCATTTATTTGTCACATAAAACACACACATACAATTGGTTTACTTATTACGAATTGGCAAAATTTAAACATACCATAATTAGAAAAATTAAAAGTAAAAACAGAAATTAGAGGCACCTCTCATACCAGTGTTAATCCCGCCGCTAGGTTCCTTTTATCTATACTTCTATACTAATATTATAAAGAGGAAATATTTGATTGTTTGTTTGTATTTAATAGGCTCCGAAACTACTGGACCGATTTGAAAAATTATTTCACCGTTAGAAGCCCACATTATTCCTGATGAACATAGGCTACTTTTTACCGCGGGAAAATGCTTCATTCCTACGCGAAAACGAGTAATAGGACAACGGGTAGTAAGAATGCAGCTAGTTGACTATAAAAGAACTAACTGTTTTCGACATTGATAAATAGTATTAAGTGTATCGGTAATCTAGTGCCCATGACACAAACGCTGCGTCGCTTCCAGCCCCAGATGATGCTGTGTGAATTGTCTAGCACTATTCATGTTTATTATAATTTATTTTAAAAAGAATCATCTTCCTTTTTCAATACTATGAAGTCATGTTATCCAAGTATGCATAGGTAAGGTCTACAACGATGGCCCCTGTTGTGTGTAAGATGCTTATATCAACTTTCTTCACATGTTTTGTAGAAACTGGTCGCTTGTGCATGTGCCTAGTTTTGAATATAAATGAGTATTTGCTTCCAGTTTTCTATCATTCTAGCTGTAGCCTGCTACCTCGCTTACAAATAACGTAGCTTATTGTACGGGATCATCACATAATAGTGAAGGTTTTCGATGAAAATGATGAAGCATTAAATTCTCAAGATTACACAATTAAAACAATCATAAATATATTACGTCTTTATTTAATAGGGGAGCCAGGGGCTAGTTGTTTGTTCCTGGTAAATGAATATGAGTAGAACTTATATAGTTTTCCGCGATTGTTTATTACTTAAAGTAGTACATAGGCAATTTAAATATGTTTTTTCCGTGTTTACTTACCCTTCAAAATACAATCAACCTTGTCATTGAATTTAATATTAAACCGGAAAATTTTAAGTGGGTTGGTATTTATTAATAAGTAAGTAAGTGGTTTATTCAAGTAATTATTCAGGTCAGAAGTTTCAGGTGATGTTCATTGATAGGAAACCCCTCATTATAAGTTGGAAGTCAATTTCTGTTATACAGAAATATTTTAAAAATAGTATCTTTCGGTAAATTGAAGACGGTAAGGAGTATTTTGGTCATACACAGACAGAGCCTATACATTTGCCCTTGGAGTCGAGATCCTAGGGTCCGTGGGGTACCAAGGCTTAGTGTCAAATACTAGTTCTAATTTGGTTCTTTTATTTGATTGTAATTTTCATTCTTAATAAAGATATTACTGTTCATTTACTCGAATAATTTCAATCTATAAATGGAAGACTTTCCTCAGGCATTGTTCTTGTTTTTAATGAAAGGGAAATAAATAACACTAAGCATCAGGAAAAAATATTGTGGAGGTTATTGTGGAGGTTAATTGTCGTAATTTTGCAAGTTATAGTACTTCATCGATCTTAAAATGTTTGGATGATGTAATGCTGTAGTTAGCATAGTTATAAACATATATAATTGACCGCCTCGTTGGTCTAGCGTCAGCTGGTTCAACCGCTGATTATGAGGTCCTGGGTTCAAATCCCGGGTCGGGCCAATAAGTAGTTGTTATTGGGGTTGTTCTAGCTAGAAAAATTCGCAGTAGCAGCCCGGAGTTAGGAAGTTGGCGGTGTTACACCCCCGTGCCTCGGAAACGTTAAGCCGTTGGTCCTGTGCTGGACCTCTCCCCGGTCGTGTCGGTATGCCGTCCCATTGGATTATGAGAGTGAGGTAATAGGGAGTGCACCTGTGTTTGCGCACACACTTGTGCACTATAATATGTCCTGCGCATCTGGCTAGTCTCCGATGAGACTGGCCGCTGTCGTCGAAATTCGGCTAGGAGGACATCAAATAGACATAATTATTCATATTTAGTGCATAAGTTTATTTTTTTCGACGATCTCTGTGGCGCAGGGGGCGAAAATCAGCCTGCGACGCAGGAGGTTGCGGGTTCGATTTCCGCCTTGGGACTAATGTTTGTACGATCTGCAGATATTTATTCAGAGTTTTCTGGGTGTTTTCTATTACATAAAAATAAATAATCTATTATTTAGTTTAATATATTAAGTACATCAGTGTCATCTAGCGGTTTTTTTATGGATACTAGATGAGTGTGGACAATTTCCAGTATTATTTATTTATTTTGTGAATATGTATAGTTAAAATTATCGTGGTCCTGTCATTGCCAACAAGACGTAGGAAAGTGACGTGATAAGGATAGGATTTACTTACCCTTCAAAATACAATCAACCTCGTCATTGAATTTAATATTAAACCGGAAAATTTTAAGTGGATTGATATTTAAAAGTAACAAAGTGGTTTATTCAAGTAATTATTAAGGTCAAGTGTTTCAGGTGATGTTCATTGATAGGAAACCCCTCGCTATAAGTTTGAAGTCAATTTCTATAAAACATAATTTTAAAAATTGTGTCTTTCGGTAAATTGAAGATGGTAAGGAGTATTTAGTCTCACACAGACAGAGCTACACATTTGCCCTTCCTCCATCCTTAAGGCGAATATATACCCCGATAGTAGCGCCACTACATATTTTATTTTATCATTACGTTATACAAAGGAATTATCAAAAAATCGGACCGCGCGTAGACTATATCTATCATAAGCTTTTTTAAAATGTAACTGTAATAGTTTTGTCTTGTGTTATTCAATCAAAAACCTTGTTTGGAGAGCTTGGTGACCAATGGGAACTAAACTCTTGAAACCAGTGTCTGCCTAAATAATACAGTACAAAACTATTACAGATACATTTAAAAAAAGTTTATGATAGAAATCGTCTACGCGCGGTCCGATTTTTGATAATTCCTTTGTATAACGCCTTAAGGATGTTTTTATCACTGACTGTACCTTTCCACACTTTTAGTTCACTTAGGCTCTTTTATAAATTTATGGGTTGAAACGACAATCTTAAAAACAGCCGGTGAGAAACCACACAATTATTATTACTTTTGGCTAGTGGTGCGAAACACCGCTACACCCGCAGGAGAGTAGGCTGCGATCCTTTCGGGTAGGATTATTTACTAATCCGTAGGTTATCACTAGTTTCCCTCATGATCAACCTATATTAGTCCATTGCTGGACATAGGCCTCCCCTAATGAGCGCCATAGTTCACACACGAGTTTATCTTACACTTATTTATAGATGCTGTAATAAGCTGTGTCATGCATTTCATTATCTAAGGTAGAAATTTCATACTCTGTCAACTTTAGCTAGTAAGATCGATCGCTGCTAAGTGATTCCAGTGATCGATGGCTGAGAGCAATGGGTCATTCATTATAAGATATTAGTTACGCGATTGCTGCTCGAGGATATATGAGCTTTGGTAGTAATGATAAATCTATAGAGATAAAATATGGATTGATTAAGACGAAATATATAAATTAACTTGCTTCTGCCCGCGGCTTCGCACGCGTAGTTTCTATGGATACGTTTTGAGGTTATTTCTAACCCATGGTCACTGATTTATGGGATAAAAAGTCGCCTATGTTTGATTCCAGGGTTAGACTTATCTGTATGCATAAGTTCAGTTGTTCAGTAGTTTTGGCGTGAAGAGGTAACAAACATCCATCCATACATCTATCCATCCAAACTTTCGCATTTATAATGTTACTAGTTTATGCCCGCGGCTTCGCACGCGTTGTTTCTATGGAAACGTTTAAAGGTGATTTCTATCCCATGGGAACTGATTTATGGGATGAAAAGTAGCCTATGTTTGATTCCAGGATTAGAATTACCTAAATGCAAAATTTTAGCCCGATCCGTTCAGTAGTTTTGGCGTAAAGAGGTAACAAACATCCATCCATCCATACATCCAAACTTTCACATTTTAATATTAGTGTGAAGTGTGATTCTTAGCTCTATTAATAACGTTCTTTTGAATATTTTAACTTCAAAAGTGGTAGTTCCATACGCACGATTGAGGCACTGCATCGAATCGACCAGTAATTTATCGACCCGATAGCGCCTTTTTTCCTTTATAATATTAGTGTGATTAGTGTGATAGTGTGATTCTGTTTTTTTAGAGTTTGTATTCACTGGTACTCTGTGTAAACTACACAGTACAGATAGAATCGGACAACATACTGGATTATTGATTTAAAAATCAGATGCAGAATATAAGAGGAAACAAAGTCTTTTATGAAGTTTCGTTTGTTTCCACTGCTAGGTAATGGCAATTCCCGAAATCCTTCTATTCGCCACGATCATGAACATTATGCTACTAGCTGTTAAAGTTAAAAAAAAAATTGGTTGTCTGTAAAGTCGGTTTACTGACGATAGTTAAACGTGACAACGTCTTAAGAAAATACTGATGGAATGGTAGCATTTGATACTCGATCAAAACATGTAAATGTACTATAGTTTTGAATTCCTCCACAATTCTCATCCTCATCCCTCCCGTGTCCTCCGGTCGTCAGAAAATTTGGTTTTGAATATGCCACCTCACAAAACCAGTTTCTACGACAAATCCTTCTCCATCCAGGCCATAAGGTTGTGGAATGCACTACCAGAGTCTATTCGAAAAGCTGTATCCTTACCAGTTTTCAAAGCTCGTGTTAAGGAGTTTTTCCTGGCAAAAAAGTGAATATTGGTACATACTATTTATTTATTTATGTATATAAGTAGTCTATTATAATTATATTTATTTATACATATATATTTCATTTTTTTTTTCCTAAATATATGTTTTGTTGGGTATTATTTATATTTGTTTATTATTTGTTGCTATTTTGTATTTAAAATGGTATGTATATATCTATTTTACAGTCTTTGGTACACCCCCTGCCTTTCTAAAATTAAAATAATTCTTTCCATCCAAAGGTTGCCTGGAAGAGATCGCTTCTAAGCGATAAGGCCGCCCATTGTACTTGTCTTATGTAATGTCTCCTTGTAATGTTATTTTTATGGTGTACAATAAAGCATTTTGTATTGTATTGTATTGTATAGTATAGCAGCTGTCCACGCAGACGCATCGCTCACTCAAGTAGAGAGAGACGGATGTCGAGCGCTCTCGCTTGCACTTCAAACCTTACATGGAACGCCTCAGAGCGAGGTAACGCCTCAGAGCGAGGTAACGCCAAATGAGTCATGTTTTTTCGTGTGTGCAGCCGGCTCTATCGAATTATAAGACGTTGTCACGTCAAAAAGTACACTTGTAGACAGTTATCAATACTGCGATCGTTCCCCTATAGACCTAATCTACAAGTCATATATTTAAGTGCCGCCAACCAGCCTAGATGGAAAGGTCATAGATGAAATGGAAATAAGAGAATCCTGTCCTATTCCAGCAAACAAACAGTGTACATAATTTGGTATAGTATCTAATAGTTTATAAAATGAAATCGGGAAAGTAGTTAAGGCGCTACGCGGGAACATAAAACCTGCTACATATGTACATACAAACTAACATAAACATACTTAAGGTGCCAACCTCATTCACCTCCGTTAGTAGTTAGGTAAAATAATAAAACGTCAAGTGGGAGTCGCATTCGCGCACTAAGGGTTCCGTATTAATAGTAAGACCTTGTTTCTTGCCTAATTTCATGATTCTAAGTCTACAGGAAATTTCAAAATATTCGGACATAAACGGCTGTAACTTTTGATTGCGTTGACTTAGAAATTTTATTTATATCGAGGCTTTAAGAGGTTACAGGGTCGAGTATTTGTTGTTAATTTAAACTCGATACCTCAACGCGTTCCTGAGAAAAGGAGTTTACAGACGGACAACAAAGTGATCCTATAAGGGTTCCTTTTTTCCTTTTGAGGTACGGAACCCTAAAAACAGTAGAATTATGTCTATGTTTCATAAAAAAATTGCGAATAATCTCAAAATTTTGATCGATGTTTACTCAATTTAGTATGAAGATGCTATTTGTAAGTACAAAGTAAAGAAACAGCGATGTAGGTTCAACGATGTATGCTAAAAATTTTAAATGGAGGCAAATAGAGAGTGTTTGCATTGTAGAGAGCTGATCGGTAGTACATAACGGTGTATTTTGTATGTGTGAGGTCGAAATAGAACGAGTTTGACTTGATTTTCAAGTCTATAGGTGATGAACATGTATACTTTTACAAAAAATTACAAAATTTCGTGGCAAAACTATGATAAAAAAAAATCCACTGCATCTTAAAAAAGAACTGAAGATAAACACGGAAATTCCATTCATCTAGTTTTGCCGAAAATCGGTTTTAAAAGATTTTTAATTCGAATTCACGAATTTGGACATATTACTACATTAAAGTTAAAATAATTTAAAAAAAAATACTCCTACGAGTCCCATTTTAATAGAATAAGTTGTAATAAGTATTTATGATGTTTATTCACACATGATCCTAACTACCCGTATAAACCTAAATTATAACGAAAAATACACTAAAAGTTATACCATACAACATTATTTTCAAGTAGTTAAATTAATAACAATTCATCATACGAACGAATATGCACGCTGAACACGCAAACCCTCAGTCGGCTAATAAAATACAATGTAGATCCTCTTTTCACTTATCTTTTAACATTTATGCCAAGAATGTAGTATAAAAGATTGTACCTACTGGAAAATAGAAGCTGGTTTTCTCTTCATTTGCATATCGTTATTAATCCCAATAAATATCGGATTTACATTTTAGATGCATAATAACATTGACCGCACGCTCTAAGAATACATAGTATATTATAGTAGTTCATCATCATCATCATCATCAGCCTATATTAGTCCACTGCTGGACATAGGCCTCCCCTAATGAGCGCCATAGCGCCCTGTCTTCAACTTGCCGCATCCAGCATCTGCCTGCAGTCTTTCGTAGATCGTCATCCCACCTGGCCGGAGGGCGTCCTACACTACGTTTGCCGAGTCGTGGTCTCCACTCAAGAACTCGTTTACCCCAGCGGTTGTCGGTTCTTCGTGAGATATGTTATAGTAGTTAGTATATTATATTCATTCTCTTACCATACATATACGACTTCTGATTATTTCTTCTTCTTCCGGTTCTTATCCCACGTTAGGTGGGGTCGGCACAGTATATATATTATTCCACTCCCTCTATCAGTCTAGAACTAATTGAATTCTCTCATTGAAAACCAAGACATACCACGAGTCGTTTAGTCAAAGGTAGATAGATATCGTTGCTTGTCAAAAAGATTATAAGTTTTTGGTTAATAGTGCGTTAAGTCCTAAGTTAGGTTTAGGGGGTAAATTATTAGGTAAATCTCGAATAGGATCAAATCAATACCTTTGAGAACTTACTTTATGTTATGCTACAAATGATGTTTTTACATTCATACAAAAACTCCGTATAATGTACTTACTCCATGTTGTGCCTTAGAATTTGCACCACCCCAACTCTGTCCGCGGGTATCGTAAAAGGCGACTAAAAGATATCCACCGGGGGGCGGGCAGCAGCGCCTCCTGCAGAAATGCCCCAGCAGTGGATCATTAGAGGCTGTAGATTTAGATTAATTTACTCTTGAAATGGTTAGATTACGACGGTAATTGAGCATATATGCATATAGCTGGCTGGCAGAACTCTAACTGCCAAAATAAGATCATGAATAGTTTCAGGCATAGTCTTTTCTGGGTTATAAATGAACAAAGTTTGCAAGAACCGAACTTTTTATGGTCGAAAATTACTGTACCATTTTTTTTATTAAATAAATAAATAATGCTGGACAATCCACCCAGAATCATCTAGCCCCAAGCTAAGCAGAGCTTGTGTTATGGGTACTAGATGACTGATATACTTAATATATAATACATTTTATAGATATATATTTTTTATTATACATAGTAACGACCAGAACACCCGGAACAAATATTTGCAGATCGTACAAACATTTGTCCCAAGGCGGGAATTGAAACCGCAACCTCCTGCACTGCAGGCGGACCTTCGCCCGTCGTGCCACATCGGTCGTCAATAGATTCCGTTTGACTGCAATCTCACCCGGTGGAAAATGACGATGTAGCCGACGATGTGTCACGAAGATTTAGAAGATTTCTATTCACTCTTGATTATATCTTCTATAATACTAATATGAAAAAAAAAAACTAAACAATACTAATATAAAGGAAAGATTTGATTGTTTGTTTGTATTGAATAGGCTCCGAAACTACTGGACCGATTTGAAAAATTCTTTCACCGTTAGGAAGCTTACTTTTGAGGGAGTGACATAGGCTATATTTTATCCCGGAACTCCCACGGGAACGGGAACTACGCGGGTGAAACCGCGAGGCGATCGTCTAGTCTTCTTTAATTACATTTAACCTCACCATTATTCTCTGAAACGTTCGATACCGCAGAAAATATTTACTATCTCTCTATAAATCTATGGAATTGCACCGCCTTCTTTGCATTTAATGATAGTAATAAATAAAGTAGAGATAATTTATAGCTTGAGATATTTATTAAAGGTTTACTGCTTAGATGATCGGAAATAACGGAGCTTATCTAAAATTTTGAAGGTGTAGAGATTGTCTTGTAACGGGCGTATTTTGTAACGAAAATCAAATCAAATATTTATCTATTTATTTAAACGTCGCCTCCTGATCGAAGTTTTAGGCCGTTTGTAGAAGCCTAGTTTTTACACTGAATCTGTCCGGCATTCGCTTAATGAAAGAATATACGTGTGAATCTTAAAAACAGCTACTCTTTACTTTTGTTGAGCATTAAACCCAATATGCGCCGTGAGATGCCGGCTTAGAATTTGCACCACCTTAACTCTTCCTGCGGGTGTCGGTAGAGGCGACTAAGGGATATCCACCGGAGGCAGGTAGCAGCGTCCCCTACAGAACAATTCTACCACCAAACTGCGATCCCCCACCCGCATGCCCAGAGTGCGGATTATGGGCAATAACCCCACTGAGTCAATACCCCCCCATGGGTCAATAAGGCGCTTATTCGGGGGATGCCCAGGCTGTTAAGGTTGTGGAGGTATCCCAATATTATCCGTAGGTCGACAACGTTCCATCACGTAGCTATAAAGCTGACGTCATTTATAGGTCTCCGGTTTGAAGCAACTTTCTGTAACTTGTACCTAAGTTTCTATACGAGTTCCTGGCTAAACTAGAAACGCGAGATAATTCCAAGTTATACTGCTCCTGCTTTATGGTTGCCAATTAAAAGTTTCTCTAAGTAAATAAAACAATTTACTTCAAACATAAAGTCTTAGATATAAAATTACAACTGAAGAGCAAAATTAACTGAGCACTATATTTGTAAGTGATTTGAAATTCTCCAATCATGATTTCATTTTGTAATTTACCCCAAGAATTAACAGGAATTTTATAGTAAAAACGATGTTTTTCATGCATGCTTTATTTTTTTTAGTCTAAATTCCGATTGTATGTCATTCTAATTATATTATCATTGTATTGTAATTCTAGCCGAAATATTTATTTATTTTTGTAGTGTCATTTACGCCACCGTCAAGTTCTACACTAACCGATCATTCCATCCAAAGGTTGCCTGGAAGAGATTGAGATTCAGCGATAAGGCTGCCGATTGTGCCATACTAGGTTTAATTAGTAGTTTGTAAGATATTTTATAAGCATTGATGGTACAATAAAGATATTACCTATCTATCTAACACTACGATCACCAATTTGTCTGTCAAGCGTAGTGATTATAGCAAAACCCCACATGTTCAGAGGACGTATGTTTGCTGATGATTCAAATTCATTTATAGTATAGATTTGATTAAGTGTGAGTTTTATTAAGGCAAATAGTAGGGGTGATAGTGGCGCCACTACATATTTAATTTAATCATTAAGTTATACAAAGGAATTATCAAAAAATCGGACCGCTGGTAGACGATACCTATCACAAGCTTTTATTTAATGTATCTGTAATAGTTTTGTTTTGTGTTATTCAATCAAAAACCTTGTTTGGAGAGCTTGGTGGCCACCAATAGGAACTAAACTCTTGAAACAAGTATCTGCCTAAATAATACAGTACAAAACTATTAAAGATACATTTAAAAAAAGCTTATGATATATCGTCTACGCGCGGTCCGATTTTTTGATAATTCCTTTGTATAACGTAATTATAAAATTAAATATGTTGTGGCGCCACTATCCACCCTACTATGCGCCTTAAGGGGGTATAGTACCTCAAATTGCTTATTTTCAACTCCGTCGGACCTCCATATCTTCCAAACTACTGAATATTTAACTTTGAAATTTATATATGGTAAAGTTCAGGACTTATTCTATCGATCATATGTTTCGAAAACACGATGCCATAAAATTTTCTCGATAGAAAAAAATCGCAAAGTTACCTCTAATTTTTTACTAAAACCCTAATTTCTCAATAAATACAGATGATACGATCTTGAGATTAAGCATAGTAATTGAACTAAGTATAAAGAACATTTTATATGTTGCCTTTTTTTCAATTAACTATTCTAATGTTTGTGGGGAGCAAATAACTACTAAAAACTTGATTTTTGGGCTTACGCCGCTTTGCTCTGTCCCGCTCCTGTGAACGCGAAATCCTATGCCTATCCTCTTCACACAATAACAAGGTAGGGTACCGCCTTAAGTTTCATTTGTGTATGTCACACGGTCCAAGTTGGGAAGGTCGTTTCTTACGCGTCTGGCCATTTCACACTCTAAATTAAATCGTATCTTGTTTCTTTTATCCGTAAGATCTCGTGTAACAATTTTGTGTTATGTACATACATTCCGACTTAACACCGTGTTTTTACTTATCTGATGAAAGTTTGTAACAGCGCTTCTTGTCTCTCTACCTCATTTGTCATCAACATTACAGTCGAACAAGTGAATTAAAAATACTTAAAAACTAGACGATCGCCTCGCTGTTTCACCCGCGTTGTTCCCGTGGAAATTCCGGGATAAAATATAGCCTATGTCCCTCCCTGAAAAGTAAGCTTCCTAACGGTGAAAGAATTTTTCACATCGGTCCAGTAGTTTCGGAGCCTATTCAATACAAACTTCAATGCAGCTATCAGCTGCGGTAGTTGCTGAGTTATTAAAAAAGGGCAGACAAAGCGAGACCAGGGTTTCGATACGAATCTCGAATCCCTAAAAACAGTTATAAAATTAGAGCAGCTGCATCGATATCGATTAAACATAGCTTGGAATATGCTCTGATAATTGCTTATTGGTAAAAAAACCAGATCAAAATCAATTGATTCGTGTGGGAGAAAATTTGGCGTGTTTTTAAAAACGATAAAC
Source organism: Eupithecia subfuscata (assembly GCA_963564075.1). Lineage (NCBI taxonomy): Eukaryota > Metazoa > Arthropoda > Insecta > Lepidoptera > Geometridae > Eupithecia > Eupithecia subfuscata. The sequence continues at coordinate 9,438,756 of OY751117.1, read as the reverse complement.
CGACTTCAAATTCTTCTAGTGGCGACATCTAGTTAAAATTCGAGTCTAATTTCGATTGATGACACATCGAGATATACCCTATCCAATAAAAAAAGAATTATCAAAATTGGACTACTCTGTAAACAGTTATGCGGGGTCAAACATTACAATCAGTGAGTGAACAATCAATCACCCCTGTTTTCCTAACCTTAGGGGTGGAGTTTTTTTTTCAAATTTAAATGGTTTAACCTTCGGGGAATATTCCAATGAAAAAAAAGAATTACCGAAATCGGACTACTCTATAAAAGTTATGCGTGGTCATACATAAAAAAAAAAAATCGCGTTGACTTGAGAACCTCCTCTGTTTTTCGTCAGTTGAAAAATTGAAACATGGGTTTGCACCAAATACAAATAACGTGAAAGGTGATTTGTAAATGCATATTAAAACATACCTTCTTATTTCGTCAGGGGTAAAGGATTTGTGTGTTATGTGCCTACGAAACCCGCGGATGAAATGTGTGGAAACGAATAGAAAACAATACAATTTTACTACGAAAATGAATATTGATTAAAAATTTCTATTCAAATTGATATCACGAGTCACGATTTTGTCAACGCGTTCTGAAGTTCGTAGCAAGAATCCCGACATCAAACTTTTAAAAACAGCCAAGTAATCGCGCAAATCCTAAATTAGTAAAATAGACTTATAAAATTTATGCCCTAATACTCAAACGCAACTCAGATTAAGGGGATATAGTACCTCAAATTGCTTATTTTCAACTCCGTCGGACCTCCATATCTTCCAAACTACTGAATATTTAACTTTAAAATTTATATATGGTAAAGTTCAGGACTTATTCTATCGATCATATGTTTCGAAAACACGATGCCATAAAATTTTCTCGATAGAAAAAAATCGCAAAGTTACCTCTAATTTCTTACTAAAACCCTAATTTCTCAATAAATACAGATGATACGATCTTGAGATTAAGCATAGTAATTGAACTAAGTATAAAGAACATTTTATATGTTGCCTTTTTTTCAATTAACTATTCTAATGTTTGTGGGGAGCAAATAACTACTAAAAACTTGATTTTTGGGCTTACGCCGCTTTGCTCTGTCCCGCTCCTGTGAACGCAAAATCCTATGCCTATCCTCTTCACACAATAACGAGGTAGGGTACAGCCTTAACGCACGTCTCAACTTGAGACTCTCAAGTCGCTTCGCTGGACACAGGCCTTCCTTGAGCGCGTTACTGCCCTGTCTTTATCTTGCCGTATCTTGCATCTGCCTGCACTATTCTCTGACTAGGTAAAATACTTCAACTCAAAATGTATTTTACAGCAATCGATTAGGAATTTATTTATATTAAGTTAGGTATTTTCGACATGTAATAATTGTCCTACTATCCTATCCTACTAATATTATAAAGCCGAAAGTTTGTGAAATTTGAATATTTCTTACCTATGATCTCCAAAACTACTAAACAGATCAAGACGAAATTTTGCGTACGTTAAGAGCAAAGCCTAACTTAGATAATAGGCTACTTTTGATATCGAAAATACGCGAGCGAAGCCGCGAGTAGAAGCTAGTTACTAATAAAGACTATGACTATTACTATTATACGTATATACTTACGTAAACTAAGTAATCTTAGCACACATTTCCTATTCCCAAAGCCTTCTATGCGTGGCTAAAGCCAAACAACCATGCCGGCAATATTTACGGAAGTGACTGTGTTGATATAACACTCCCCACTCTAAGCGGAGAACGTACAGGCTGATGTGTAACTGCAGAGTGGTTGGTAAAACCCGACCAGATTGTGTTGTACACTGAAATAAAGTTTTATAAAATTTTAATTTTGGCATCGTTATGAAAGGTTATGATTATGAAGTACAATTTAAAATAAACGGTAAGTAAACTTTTGATTATAACTAATTTAAGTACGAAGTAGGTAGGTAGGTACCTGCTTAACAAACTATAGTGAAATATTTGATAAGAATATTTTGCAACAATTTGCAAAATTTTCTAATCACAATTAGCCTGTAACGTCCCACTGTTGGGAAGTCATGAAGTTACATAAAGGTAATAGTATATTATTTTTAAATAACAAAGGAAACAAAAAAAAAACGATGACGATAAGATTCATTTAAACGCTAAGGTACATTATTCAAAACACACAAATACTCAACACTCGTCATACCACATGTAGAACGCAAGTATTTAATTCCTATTGAGTTTTACGCCCTAAAAGCACGATCGTCATTGAACATCCGTTGTACAGATGCACCACAGCGGCCGTGGACTTCTCAGTGCCGGACTGGGTTCACTACCTCGCGGCTGCGCTGTTCCTGCTCTGGGTTGTACTCGGCAGGCGGTGGAGCAACGTACACACATCAACATGAGCGTAATGTATGTAGCACATTCTATTAATATTAATAATGTACAATACTTAATTAAAATAAAAAGAAACTTGACTGGCAAGTTAAAAAAAGTACTTCGGTAATTTTTTAATCAGCATAATAATTATCTCCGGGAAAAAGCTTGTTTTGTATCATAATAGAACTTTCAAATTTCAATTCAAAAGGTTGCACTAAAATGTTCCAAAAATCACTTCGAAAATTTCCGAATTACCTCTTCAAATTAGTCGTGTTATACCACTCACGCGTAGTTCAGCATCACGCTGTATGTGTAACTGTGAATGAGTACCACACTAGGCTACCACACGTCTTGTCAGACGGCCAGTCGCTCGTTGAGAGTCGACTGTGCTGGACGTAAGATCAACGTGCGAGAGAGATAAATAATCCCACACCACTAAGAGAAATAAATAGTCCCACACCGTGGACCACGGTGATAGTTTCCAGATCTTTCTTCTGTCCATTCCTGAATCTGTCTTTTAATCTGGGATGCGTGGCAGCATAGGTATTTTATTTATTAAACGGCTCGTCAACCAATAAAACTTTTCGAAATATGTCTATGTACTATACGAGTACAAAAGAAAATGTTGTTTTCTTAACTTTTCGGTTAACCATGATTTGTCACTATAACTTTACTATGTGGTAAAGGTCAGCAGGTCTAAGTGGAAAACTCTAAATGATGCGAAAACTAAAAGCAAATAGCCATAGCTTTATCAATTACCGGCAGAAGCCCAATAAATCTTCTGAAACAGCTTTCTACTAAGCCAAGCCTTTAACTTAGTAGGTAGTAGACAGGGTATTTATCAACATTAACAATCGGCTGCGGCCTGACTGAGGGACATCTGATAAATGCAGAATGTCTGAAATGCGGGCTGAGAAATCACGGCCTAAGCTTTCTATGATACAGGATCGATACGATGCAATAACTGATAAGTTCAGCTCTCTGGTAGGCACATAGTATCTTAGCTATGATATGGAATGTTTTTTTTTACTTTATTTCTTCCAATATATGATGAGGTGACAGTTTTTTTGGTAGATTTGCCATCCTCGAAGCCGTTGCGGAAACGCCTCCTCACAATCTTGTTTGGATGTCTCGATCTCTGATTTTATTAAAGTAGGTAGTTGGTAAGACTGGGTGGCTTCGCAATAGTCATGTGGAAAGCTAATGGTTTCGCAATGCTTTCGCAAATAAGAAGAGATAAGTTACACTCTTTATGTCACTTCTATAGTTTTAGGGATGATCATTGTACGAGCACGTACATTGTGCATTGCCCTAATTAATGCCAACCGCGCATTTACGCCAGTCATCAATTTTAGCAATACTTTTTATTATATTCAGTTCGCGATCACCTGTCAATCGACACACGCGTCTCACTATCATTTCATTAGTAACTACAGTTTATCGTTAAATATATCAGTCAAAATGTATCTCCTGGTTTTTCTGATATATCCAGCTTAGTTACTATACGTGGTGTACGGACCGTACAATCATGAAGTGTCGTCTATAGGGTATATAAATTTGCGTTTATGCAGCAGCATTCATCACATCACCTAGAAGATACCTAAATTCACTCGTGTAGGTATCTTTATGTTTAGATTACATTATGTTGTATCTTCTGGGTCTCTTTCAATTTATCTTTTATCAATATGATGACGTTGACCGATAGCCGACAGCGCACACATAAACTTCTTAATACAGGGAAGCTAAGCACATGCAAATTACGTGAAAGCCCATGAGTCGAGTTTACCCCGTTGACAACTTAAAGGCTAGCCTAGCTAGTCAACTAGTCTCAACTAGAAAGTGGATAAAGGTCCTGTGATAGGGCTTTATGCAAATTGTCTGGTCTAACTTGATTTGGAAACTGATAGTGACTTTTATCTTGATAACGATGTAGGTGCTCATTACATTTTCTTCCTGCTTACGCTTTCTGTTCTTCCTACTCAAGGGCTTTAAGCAATGCATGTTTTTTAATAAAATCTTAGGTGCGTCTGTCTTCACTCAGAGATTTAAGATGCCTTTATTTTCAGTAGGCATTATTGCCTTTATTTTCAGTAGGTACTAGACTAGGCTCACCGCATACAATTGTAAATAGTTGCGCATGAGCAATATTTCTGTACTGCCATCTGTGCGTCCGGCAGTGAATTAAATAACAAGTACCTTCGGTGCACAAAATGCGCCTTTCACTGCGTGCGCCTCTACTACTATAAAGTTCATACAAAAGTCGAGAGATGGCGCCACTTTATCCAACCAAAACTGTCAAGTGCAAGTGTTACTCGCGCAGTAAACTAGTATAAGTCGCTAAATAAAACTTATACGTGATTTTTTTGTTTATCTATCAATTGTATATAATATTTGTAGGTATATGTTGTAACATTCTCTACCGAATTTGTTTAGTCGAATAAAAATCATATGCTGTTGAATTTAACTACACAACAGCTTTAAATTAGTTAACAGTAGATGTTGTCGCACCCCATGGCCCAGGGCTATGTTTTCTATCCCGGAATTCCTGACAAACTTTCAACCAGTAGTTAGTTGCACCGCAGTTTAATGTTGCACCAACCTCACATCACATCATATAACCGGCTTTACTCGATTGATTCAAGCTTTGTTATTAACGGAAGTGACTTTAATCTCTGATTAGGCTACTTATGAAAAACATTTCTATGATCTTGCTGGACCACTTCTACTTCCTATGTTATCAAAATAACGGTTTATATGGCGTCAATACTGACAAGACATGTAGCCTATAGGTTATGTAATGGCTCGGAAGTAAATTGTAACTTGACGACCTCTGTGGCGTAGCGGGCGAAGGTTCGAGGTTACAGGTTCTATTCCTGCCTGGGACAAATGTTTTTACGATCTGCAGATGAGGGTGTTTTCTATGTATAATAAAAAATATCTATCTCTGTAGTGTAATGTATTAAGTACATCAGTTATCTAGTACCCCATAACACAAACTATGTATGCTTAGCTTGGGGCTAGTTGATGCTCTGTGAATTCTCTAGCATATTCTTTAAAAAAGATGCCTTTTAAAAATATACGTAATTAGGACTATCTATAAAACAAGTGCACATTTTCGAGAAATGCATCTGACAATGTTAAGATGATTCTAAACCTTGAGATGTTATCAATTATTTTAGAAATCAAAAAACTCACATCATATTTTGTTATTGTTTATTTTGTTTCTTAATTGTTTCTAAATTAAGTGTGCATGAAGTTTTTATCTATCTATCATCAAAACGAAAACAAGCGTTCTGTGCTAAAGTTAAAATGTAAGATCTAGTGGTTCTTGCCATCCCAAAACAGATGTAGTTTATTTTCCAAAGGTAGCTTCTTCAAAAGCTTTGTATGTAGAGGCTACGATTGTTATTTGAACAATAACAGGCACATTTCTATGAGTTTTCTGACCCCTATTCATATGACTTTGTATGTTAATTTTAATATGTGCTAACGCAGTTACGTAAATAATATGTACGGTGCGTATGAATTAAATAAAGTATGCATTTAATTGTTTTAATATTAACCTTTGAATAAATGAATACATTTTCGTCTGTAACATTTCCGGAAAACGTATTTTGAGGAAATAGTTATGAGCCTTATAAAGTCTGATTTTAATTAAAGTGATGCATATTTTTTCTATACTGATATCGGGGTACATATCTCGCATTTGAGTGTATTGTATTTTCACAATGTATTAGTATTAGTCCTTTGCATACTGTTCAAAATTACACTACATTTTCTTTAAGTCTTTCAATATTTGCTTGACCACATTCACCTCTCATTTGATCGTAAATGCCGATGTGACTGACGATGATAAAGACCCCGGTTGTAGTTGTCAGTGCTAATAAAGCTTAGAATGCGGCTTAAACGTACTTTTTTACTGTACCCTTTTTAAAAAGTAGCGTTGTTTCGACTCTGCTTATTTTTTTGTTACCCATTAAAATACCTCAATCGCAATGGTCACAATTTCCCGGTAAGTAACTAGAGCATCAAGTATCAATGCTTACGTCAACTTTCTCCACTAAATACCCGCATTCGTTGCAATGATTACTATTATCTGCAGACATGTAATGTCCTAGTTTTGAAGTTATGCATGCGTGACTATAGCGGAATCCTGGAGCGAACGGTATGCTTTGCACTTATACTGCATTGGTATTTTGCACACATGTCGTGTCGTACCTTATATGCAGACTGATTCTCTGGGGTATGAATCGTTCAGCTTGGGTTGATTGAGGCTTTAAAACAGGGTCTTTTGAACAAATCTTCCTGCAGAACATATCGTTAGTAATAATTGAGGCTTCTTATATAATTTATCTTTAATGATAGATACTTAATAAGCGATTTGTCATACAGTGACTATACTGTGTGACAAACGAAAACAACGCTGGTATACTTCTAAACTCTGCAACTCTTAAAACATTGGATTCAAATACCGTATGAATTTTGTAAAATAAGAACAATTCATCGCTTAGTGATCACGTAAGTATATCACTTATCGTGCTCCCTCAAAATAATATCAGCAATTCTTTTCAATTAAGAAGTCTGTTTTATCATGTGACTGATTTGTTTTCTCGTTCTCGTGTGACTGTTGACCATAACATTCATGAGTTCTCCTCCATGTCGAAACAATAGTATAATGCGCGTATCGATTAGTAAATACAAGTTTTACGATCAATAAAATCAATGAGAATGGCAGAATTGGCAGGTTATTGCCATGATATGGGCAATAAAATTTATAAATATTTTTCGCAATGGTTCGCGCTTTACATGATAAAGTTAGGCCTTTTAATTTTTGACACAATAGTGCTGTGTCATTTCAAAACAAGTTATAAATGGTAAACCTATACAAAATAGTCGCGACGTATAATTTACATGGCGTTTTGTTATAGGAAACGATTAAACCTGCAAGCAGATACTTAAGTTCTGTGTTCTACGGACATAAAACAACGACAAAACAAACCAAACAAAACCTAACCAACAACATAACTAAAGAAAGCCACATTCTATGCTAAATCACCCGCTATTCACTCCGAGAAGAGGACCTACTTAAGCAAATCGAAAGGCGTAATATTTATGGGTAACCTATTCAATATGCAGTGCGTGCGCAAGTGCGTGATACATTTTATGAATGAATATTGAAGGAAATTCCAGCACATGACTGGTGAATTTTGATTTAGAAATTGATTTTTGCGTGAGTAAACAATGCGTCAGGAAGCCTGATCTATGCTGCGATGAAACGAGAGCCATTGCAGTGCTGGTTTTCATAGTGCATTAGGTACATGATTTCAATGAACTGTCAAATAAGCGAAAGTACAGCGGCCAGATGGGTAGACAATATCGCTAACACCGTAGTGAATAGAATAGAACAGATTAGAAAAATCTCTATTTGTGTGACATACATAATTTAACATGACATACATTAAATTCAATCTAACACAAAAAGGTCACTGGCTCAGCGCTTTGTGCCACAGCAGCAGTGTTTTCAACTGTGCCAGGGTGCTAAGTGCAGCAGTACTCTTTACACCAATCACATGCTTTATACAAAATAATAAAGAAAGCATAAGTAGTTTAACTCTAATAAGATTTAAGTAAACAATAAATGCGAACCTGGATTACCGCAGGACCATGTGAAGTGGCACAAGCGTGTGGATGCATATACCCAGCAGTGGGTGAAGTCGGGTGGAGATGATGATGATGATAAGGCAAAAGAATGCACACATTCGATGATGCATCGATAGCTCAGATAGGTAGATACTGCTGGCACGGCCATACAAGGTTAATTCATCAATATCTTATCTCATCGCGTAAGTGACCATTTGCCTCTCCTGTCTTGCCTCCTTCTCCTTAAACATGATGAGATCCTGAGAAGATGTCACATAACATAAGACTATCTACAGTTAGGGTCATAAACTTGGACTTCAATTCGTGTGAGAACACGTTAGGCACAATCAGGAACACATTCTACTGCTTTTATAGTCGCATTGCGATTCTCACAGCACTCAAGTCTCTATTGCATGATAAGTGGCTCTCAACACTTATGTGATAGTGGCATTATGTTCAATTTTAGGTCCGCAATCAGGACCTGCGCAAGTTCTTAGGTGTTGTGTCAGTCAAAAGTAAGATACGGTTAAGTTTAGTGTTTTCTAGAATAATAATTGTCCAACTACGCCATAGAAATCTAATTGTTATTCGTCCTATGTTAAACCTCTTTTATCCACACGTTGCTGATGAGCTATACTATACTATAGCTCACCTAAATCTGATGATATACGTATCCGGGTGTTCTGGTCGTTTCTTTGTATAATAAAAAAATATCTATGTATGTAATGTATTATATTATGTATATCAGTCATCTAGTACCCATAACACAAGCTCTGCTTAGCTTGGGGCTAGATGATGCTGTGTGGATTGTCGGGCATTATTTATTTATTTATCAAAAAACTCAAAACTCAAAGAGCCCTATTTCCTTTTGACCTTACAGGACTCTTGGAAACATCAGAAATTTAAAATTACATAAGTAAAACTATTAAATTACATATGATCACTTTGATTTATTGTTCACTACAATCTTTTCTTGCTAAAGTTAAGAAGTGAACAAGAAACCTTTACCTTGTACGTACCTTCTATGGGCGATTGTGCACTATAAGGAATTTTACTGTCCGGCGGCAGTCCGATTTTTTACGGTCCGAAGTGGCATGAAAAAAACGGATGGTTGGCTTGTGCACTTGTCCGTCTTTACTCGGATGATACGCCTCAGTTTAGCTCCGTCTTTTCAGTCTCTTTTCAGTTCTCCGTTAGTTAAACTACAACCGTTCCGGAATGGGGAAAAGTAAAATATCGGACGGTAAAATTACGTATAGTGCACAAACTAGTATATACATTATATGGCGTGCCATATCGGACCGTAAAAAATCGGACTGCCGGACAGTAAAATTCCTTGTAGTGCACAATCGCCCTATGTCTGTGTTTGATTAACCACTAACCACTAATGCACAGAACTCTGAAACTCTGAACATGTCCAAAACATTCTCTCTGCAGATTCGCTTTTAACCCGTCCATGTGACTGCTGTAACCTTTTCGTATCTGCAAATTCGTTTTTGTTATCGATTCACCGTCACTTTCGTTGGAAATCATGAGAACCAGTGACAAAGTGATATTAATTGTTCGCAAAAACTCAGATCAACAGCTACTTGTAGACATCATCTTAGAGTGACAATAAGCTATACGTCCGAGTATTTTGAAAAGCCTGATCTGAACCTTTTGGTTTTATCTCCTGATAAAAGTTTGTCTAAATGTAGAACCAGCAAAATTACGTCTTGGAATATGTTTTCTATTCACATAACATACTGATTTGGCTATCCGGCTAAAACTAATGTTAGCCAATCTGCTAGTCTGTATTTTTTTGTTTTTTTAGGGTTCTAGAGGCAGACCATCTGCGAAATGGTCAGATAATGTCGGGTGCCGATGAGGCTTGCGCAGAATCGATTAGCTGGCTTGTAAAAGAGGAAATCTTTGCCCAGCTTTGTGTATCATAATCATAAGTCAAGTCAACCCTGGGTGATGATGAATTAGGGTTATGTTAGTACCTAGCAGAAAACAGAAAGGTAGTGGAACGAAGGACAAGAGGCCTTTGTCTTGAAAAGCCCCAATGTGTCCTAAAAATTCATAGATCTATTACAACCTTCATGACTGTTGTCTCAAGTAAACGAACCCTACATAAAGTCACGAGTTACAGAAGAAACTAATACTTTACAAGCAATTTCATTCCAGTCTGTCGGCAATAGTGAAATTGGCACTTACCTGACTAATATAAAGGCGGCAACACTGCCACCTTGTAATAAGACAAGCATCTAACACGTGCTCTACAACCTATTACCACTTTTGTAATTATTCTCACATCGCCTGTTATTGAATGCCTGGGGCTATGTATTTAGAAAGTTGACTTATTGTATGGCAGTATCATTAATTTTCCTTCAATGGTAAGGTGCTATTATACCTATGCCTAGAACGGTGATGACGAAACTGATGAGATTGGTGAAAGAAAACGTTTGTTATGTAACTTTCATAAGCAATACTGTGTAGTGTAGGTAGACGTTATTAAAATCAGTGTTACCTCTTCCAATTTCAATCACTGTATTTTGACGTGACAACGTCTTATAATTCGATAGAGCCGGCTGCACGCACGAAAAAACATGACGTCATGCGGCGTTACCTCAACATGACGTCATGCGGCGTTACCTCGCTCTGAGGCGTTCCATGTAAGGCTTGAAGTGCAAGCGAGAGCGCTCGACATCCGTCTCTCTCCTACTTGAGTGAGCGATGCGTCTGCGTTGTCACGTTCAACTATCGTCAGTAAACCGACTTTACAGACAACCAATTTTATTTCATAAGGAAATTAATTGCTGCAGGCTGTATTGCTGCATTTTTTGTGTTTTTGAATTCTTTATTTACTCTTTACATTTCTTACCGTTGTTGGGGTCACTGTTTGTACTCTAAAGTTTACTTCAAATGCTTATCCGAGTATACTAGAATGGAACCCTAACCACCTTCTTTAAACATACATTGTACTGATCAAATATTTATTTTTCTTCGTTATTCCCAAAAAGATAGTCAAGTTATAAGTTTACGGCGGCGTTTTATAGTGCGGAGCTTTGGGTAAAACAACTTTTATGTAGGTAGGTACTTAAATTTTCTAATCTATAACGAAGCTTACTGAAGATTTTAAATCTTTCCTTTTCCATCACCAGTTTGCATAACTATGTAGTAGTTGCTTTATTTAATCACAAAACAAAAATTTTGTCATGTTTTTTCTAAATATCTCCCGAATTTACAAGAATTTTCTAGAACTAATATTTACAATTGAAACAGTTGAGCTAACTGCAGAATGTTGCAAGCAATTCAAAGTTATTAAATGGTTCTCTTCTCAAAAAGCATCTGTTTCTCAAAAAATATTAATTCAGAAAATTTTCTACTTATACCACGACCGCGTGTTGATTGTAGGTGCTCTTTTGGCTAACACAGGAAATGAACTTAAGCTTGTTTATACAGATTGCACTACCGGTTTCTGTGGTGTCACTGCTTGCAACATTATGTGACTATTATTTAGTGTCATTGCTGGCAACATTATGTCACTCATGTTTAATTCCTTCGAAAATAGATGTGACGTATCCTCCACTCTTCTATTTTTGATGGAATAGGAACTGTTCTTGAACAAAATTCAAATCTTTCGAAACTTTCTTGCTATTATATTGTTGATAAAAATACTTTTGGTCGTAACAAAAACATGCATATTCTTATTTCCTTACCAAGATTTTGAGGGATCTAAGCTAGCAACTATTCCCTCCAAGAAGTACGTCGTAATATGTTGTGGACTGCGATGACTCGAGCACTAACAGGAAAGTCATCCAATTTGTCCTGCTAATTCCCCAAACTCCCGTATGATTTGATTTCATCCAATTAACTGACAGACGAGACGACCCGTTTATCTCTATTAACATCTTCATTGCTCATACTTTAAGACTTGCTCATGTTGGAACTTGAGACGTTAAGTTGAATGTAATTTCTCGGATTACATGACCGCTTGTATTAGACAGAACTGTTTCTAAACTAAAGAAACTATTCAATATTATTATTGTTTCAATTAAATACTAGTTCTAGTTTATTTCTTTTATTTGATTGTAATTTTCAACATTATTCAAACTTAAAAAATAGCTTTCATCAAAAAAAATCGACAATTTCGACTAAATTCAGCAATACTTTTATTGTTAATGGACGATATAATTTCCGAAAGATAAAGAGGTTATGTAAGCTCCAATTTTAATTCATATAGTTTTGTGGTCTTTCTTATTATACATCAAACTTTAAACTAACATAATACCTATGCGAAAGTTTGAATGGATGAATATATTTATGTACATAATGTATATTTGTAACTGCTTCACGCCAAAACTACTGAACGGATCGGGCTGAAATTTTGCGTGGAATAACACATAGGCTATTTTTTATCCCATAAATCAGTTCCCATGGAATACAAGTAGATAACCTTTAAGGCGGCACCCTACCTCGTTATTGTGTGAAGAGGATAGGCATAGGATTTCGCGTTCACAGGAGCGGGACAGAGCAAAGCGGCGTAAGCCCAAAAATCAAGTTTTTAGTAGTTATTTGCTCCCCACAAACATCAGAATAGTTAATTGAAAAAAAGGCAACATATAAAATGTTCTTTATACTTAGTTCAATTACTATGCTTAATCTCAAGATCGTATCATCTGTATTTATTGAGAAATTAGGGTTTTAGTAAAAAATTAGAGGTAACTTTGCGATTTTTTTCTATCGAGAAAATTTTATGGCATCGTGTTTTCGAAACATATGATCGATAGAATAAGTCCTGAACTTTACCATATATAAATTTCAAAGTTAAATATTCAGTAGTTTGGAAGATATGGAGGTCCGACGGAGTTGAAAATAAGCAATTTGAGGTACTGTACCCCCTTAAACGTTTCCATAAAAACAACGCGGGAAAAGCCGCGGGCCGAAGCTAGTTGCAAATATTGGTATTGAACAAAGTTATCGATTGCATAGCCTGATCTTGTAGGCGATTATGGTGCCTTTTAAAGTGATCTGCCGATCTCTTCGATGTATTCCAGAGTGTATCAATTTCAATTTATTTATTAATACCATGAGCTCTCAAGAAACACTTAATCAAGTCAAATACCTATCCTACTAATATTATAAAACGGAAAGTTTGTGAAATGTGATATTTTGTTACCTAAGATCTTCAAAACTACTGAACAGGTCATTATGAAATTTGGTATACAATTAGAACAATAATAATCAATAATCATTTATTTCATATGTTTCTAGAACTATACGTCACTTTATGCATAGGTTAGTGCCTACGTATGTAGGTACTACCATAATAACAATTAAATTAATATATAATACCATAATAACAATTAAATTAATAAACTTATATCACATTGAATACCTAAGTACCCTAAGTACCTATACATCAATAGGTAATGCGTCACTTTTACAGGCTAGGAACTCCTCGTAGCTGTAAAAGCTGTTGTCAGTGAGCCAATGCTTTAGCTTTCCTTTAAATGCTACCAGCTGAACTTAGATAATGGGCTTATTATATCGAAAATACGCGGGCGAAGCCGCGGGCATAAGCTAGTCATTCATATAATTTTTGCCTGTAGTTGACAGCATATTGACGACGCAGAAAAAATTAACCACGGAGCGGTGAAAAAAGAATGAGTGATTTACTCACTAAAACATCGCAATTAACCAGCTTGTGTATACCTCAGTTTCTATATAATTACGTCTGCTAAGTACTTGCTCTAATAATGACAGTTCCATGTCAGTTCCACTGGGTAACTGGTGATTTTTGACAAGTGCATTTAGTTCGTTGCGTAATGAAAAGGTTTTCGTTTGTTTGATTCGGAAACCAAAGCTAAGATAGGCAAGGTACCTTCAATTTCTTTAGGCTTGGGCCTGAAATATTTGCTCCGAGTCAAAACATATCCGCTCATTTATAAAATTGGGTCTGTTTTATGCCGAGATCTATCCATTAAAAGTACCAACTGGAAACATTTCTTGTTAAAGCTCATGGTATCTTCTTTCTGTGTCGGTGTCCTGAATTTAACGACGCGATAAACACATTAACCGTCGACTGTAACAGGATAACCGTGTTTCATCTCTAATTAGGTCTTAGATACATTTCTCGGACACATTTACAATGTTTTTGCAACCTGATTTTCGTTGAAACCGGCGGTTGGGCTTGCATAAAAACTATGTAATCAACCTCAATTCTTGTTTCGTTGATTTATGTAACAGCTTATTTGTTCGCAAAAACGTTTTATAGATGCCGTTTAGCCCGGTTTTTATTGCTTTTGTAACGTCTGTTGTTGTGTTGCGTACCTGCGTACATTCGCTTACCACTCAATAATAGTCAAGTTAGAAATATTATTTTCTTAGGACTTACTCGTAAACTCTCAAATGAATCAAATTACTAAGTAGATAACGTTTCAAAAAATTATGTCAGAGCTGATCCGATGCTCCCGCTATCGAGCATCAATCATGCACGATTTGTCACGTCTGCAGGCAGCGCGGAGTGACATTGACTTTCTTATTGTCGCCGGTTGATAGTGCGCCGGCGCACGCACGCACATGCTCGCCGCTCACCGAGACGCGCGCGCGCATTGCACCGCACCGCGACACACCGCGCCGCGGGCCCGCGACATGCCCGCAGTGAAAGTATTCAACATATTCGGCGGGCAGAAGCCGACCGAGAAACACCCTTCTACTCCCATGCAAAAATTCTACAGGACCTTCTCGCTAGGCAGTGAATCCTCCCCCGAACCTAAAGGCAAGAAAGTTACTGCTATCGCGGCTTCCCTTGAAAAACTTAGCGAGCCCGCGAAAAAAGTTTCGAGTGATAACGTGCATAAATCAAAAACAAACAATTGTGTTGTGAGTAAAGTGGACAGTTCTAAAGCGCATCACGTGTATGAAAATGTAAACATTGTAAGTGACACTCCGCACGCGGCAGGACAAGAGAACCTACTCGACGAGACCAAAGGATACTCGTCCATATATGAGCCGGTCACGTTTGTTGGTAATTTAAACGACTCCAAAAAAGATCGAGAAATCTCTCCTGACTCAAAGTTAAACAAAGCTCTGAAATCTTTTGATAAAATATTATACGAGTTTTCTTATACATCTCTCGAAGGGACAAGCACTTTCATTCCGCCTAAATTACAGAAATCAAAGACTTGTAGCATTATTGAATCTCATTGCATTTTAAAGAAAGCTCGTTCAGATCCGAATAGCGGCAGGAAAGAGCTGAACAAAGTTACACGAAACAATTCGATCGACAAAACTACAAGCTTGTGGAATCTCGACGACATGAAGGGAAAAGAACTGTCTGCACCTCTTGTGCCCTTAAAAACGTCAACGCCAATTGAAAATATGAATCCTGATAAGTATGCCACCTATAAAATATCATCCAAAAACCCGTCTCGGTCGAATTGTATTAAGATCGAAGACCTTAAAAAACTTGATGTGAAAACCAGAATATTAAAGAAAACTTTATCTAATCCACCGTCGACACCCGTTCCGGTTGTGGCCAAAACTAAGCCGATCATTAAAAAAGTCGATAAAAGAGTGAGTGACCCAAAGAAAACAAAACCGAAATCATGTTCAGATAATGGGTCGTTAAACAAGACGTGTGTAGAAAGTAAAGACGCCCCAAAATCGCAAATGCAGAAAGCAAAAAGTGTTTGGGAAATAGGAAACGAAGCCGTCTTTGTTTCTAATTTGGAAAGGACGAGATCCACCACTTCTATCTCGGGCTCTCCAAGCAAGATCCCGGTGATCAGAGGTCAAATGACAAACCACAAATTCAGCAGTACTAGAGCACTTTTTTCTCCCACTCCGGTTGATCTAAACAACGTAGAACAGGCTCGCGAGTGTGCTCAGAAAAGAAAGCCAACTGTGTCAAGAAAAACCAGCGACAAACCCGAAGCTTTCCGACAAATAAGACAAAAATCACAACTCAGTCTTAAATCCGATGTGAAGCGTGTAACCGAAAGAACCAAAAAAGAAACTCTAGACGGCAAAAAAATAAACTCATCTTCGAATGCTACAATGAAAGATTACACGGATGAAATAAATGCCATGCGAGCGAAGCTCCAGCAGAGAAAAATAAAGAACAAACGAGATCTTGTCGTGTCGGCGTCGGATGCCAAACGAAATGAAAATGCACCGGAAATAATGGATTCGACACTGTCACCTGTCATGTCGATAATAAAAAAGTTGGAACTTAAAACAGCGATGGAAACGAAAGCTGAGACTCAGTTCGTCAACTGCAAGGTGATTCCCGCAGCGCACAAGGAAATATGCGTGGCTAATACAACTTTCCACAACCACTTGAGCACACTCGTCGGCCGTCAAATCAAGTACACAGAGTCCCGAGACGATGTAAAGACATGCTCGCAGGAAAAGCTAACTTTAAACAAACACGACGAGAAAATATCCGACACGCATTCAGACTGCAGCGACGACTCCGGTCACGTATCAAACGATGCTGCAAACGAGACTTTTGATACCGTGGACCTTAGCGGGGTTGACGAAGTTGATTGCAAAGCTTTCGAAGGACCCAAGCAATTTGGGAAAGATGTGCCAGAAAATGCAATGAGTGTGTCCCCTGTGCGGCCCGCGCGCCGCGCTCGTCTCAACGAGGTCGCTAGCGGTACCCGCGCCACCGACTCGCCGAAACTGGACGAACAGGTACGCGACACTGTTAACCTATCGATAACAAATTACAGGTGCTGTTTGTCCGAGCTCCCTCGGTGCGAACATGCGACTGTTTAGATCGGAGATACTAAATCTCCACCCGACAAGACTGCACAAGTATGGCTTGGGGCTTGAAAGCCGTTTCACAGACCACGCACTGTCTCCTTGTCATTATTATGGGGGTCGAAGACCTGTTTACCATTTTGTACAGCACTTGTCTTAAGACAGGTAACTGTAAAAGACAACATTATGCTATTGATATAATTGCGAGTTATTATTATTCAAACAGTGAACCAAAATTCATTTTAGTCTTGGTTGAATTGAAATAAACTTTCACGTAAATGTTTTAGAACAGTACAGTTACGGAATAAATAATTCATGAAAGCAAAATTGATTTGCAAATTGTTTACTAATAGCGATTTCTCAATACCAAATACAAATGTTTGGCAAAATCTACCAATTAATTAATACTCATACTCATACTCATTTATTCGCCGTAGGAGCACAAGGCACACTTGGAGATGTCAGTTTAAATATACATTGGTTACAATAAGTGGTGCCTAAATTATGATTGAAGGCCATAAAACAGACAAGACACTAATACAAGTTTATCAGTATATGTGCGACAAGATTGTGAAGATTGTCCCAAATACTTCGTTTAAAACTAACAGTAAATTACGTAAGTTTTTGGTCAAGTTGCATTTAAGCTTCCATTTGCATTTAAGAAGACGTTTTCAGTGGTGACCATAATTAAGACATTACGCAATATATGAGAACTCCAGACGGCTTTTAGCCTTAACCGATGTCGTATCTCGTACCAATAAAGTTCATGTTGTCATTTTAGGAAACTGCGAACGGCTGGTGACAGGACCTACAAACGTTTGTTAATCGCTTTCAGATTATGCCACCGCATTCCACAGACTGCATGTTCTGAATTTTAATTTAATTCAACATTACATAACACTATTGACCGACGGAACTCTTCTTACGAAGATATCGACGATAATCCGTGAACCGTGAACAACAAAAGTTGCATCAATTGCGATGATGCGATTCGCGACAGGTACCGCAGGGTCAAATCTCGGTCCAGATTTATTCAACGCTCTCACTTTCACGAAGCTATCATTTTGCGCACCTATTATGACGTATAGCTGAACGTAAGCGTGGCCAGAACGAATTGTTTTACATCGCTACTCAATTTATGTGACTGCGGCTGCCATTTCTTTGATTGCATTGCTATTACGGCGACAGGTGTGATAGATGACGCGATTAAATTGGAACGCGATATAAGATTTGTTATTAGTTAGGGGTAGGTATTATAATTTTATTTTAGAGTTACGTTTTCTTTATTGCCATGTGCAGCTATTTCACAAATTCAAGATGCTTTATTTCCGAAAGACCGTCAATATATTTAAACGTTACGCAGATTTGTATAGTGCTCTGCAGGTAGATATTATAATTTTCGTTTAGAGTTACGTTTTCTTTATTGTCATGTGCAGCTATTTCACAAATTCAAGATGCTTTATTTCCGAAAGACCGTCAATATATTTAAATGTTACGCAGATTTGTATAGTGCTCTGCAGGTAGGTAATCTCTTTATATACCTATATAGTTTGTAGGTCTTTCATAATACTTATTATTTACAATTCGTACTTTTAAGGTTCATTCACGGATACAATTACCTTAATGACCTTAGCGTACCGTTTGATTTTGATAAAGTTTATTTCATGAGGTAGTTAAAGAAGCGTTAGGAATATTAGACATAAAGTTAAACATAAGCTTGCTTTTACCCCACTCTATAACCAAAGTAAGTTTATTAAACTCTACCTATACCTATATTCACATGGACTTGTCTGCTTCTTAGATTGAACCAAAAGACTTGTACCATTTTATTTCACTTGTATCACTTAACTTTCGTGTAGTTATAATTCCGATCTCACCCTTGCATCGCATTGCCAGTGATATATATCACTTTCCTTTTCGACTCTCTTCGTGTCGACATCATACGTGAGAAAATTCGAAAAGTCGCTATGAAACCTCTGGTTGTATTTCTATAAATGGTGGTGTTGAATAAAGATGTTACTTTGGGCTGATAAGCGTTTGTCGAACGGAGCGATAACTTTTGAACTGAGATTTACATGCGTCTGTCTGGCATTAATGATGAATATTCAATCAATTGCTGTCATAGCTTCTTTCTTACAAACATTTATAAACACAATTGAGAAATAATCATATTACCCTTTTAGGGCATTCGCATAATGTTTTTTACCACTAAGTTCGCCTACACCTAAACCTGAAAAAAATATAAATATTAAATATTAATATTAATATGTGCAGTTCACAGCATTATATAGTCCCAAAGAAACTACAGCTGTTAGGGTAATATTGGATGGCAGATATACCACTTTTTTCTATTTCATATATCAGAATATCATGTTATACACATTTCAATATACAATGCAAATGAAATGTATGAAAGTAAGTACGAATCGAACTCGAACGTGTATGAAGCATTATTCCACTGCTTTCTCTGTCCCGATGGAGCCCAATCCATTATTAAATTAACATTTATTAAACATTTGGTGGAATAAACGGTTATTGCTGCTTACCCGACTGAGAAGCCATAACTTCTTTATGCAGTTCTTGTTTTTATAATCTGTAATGTATGGTTATGACTCTCGTTGTGAGCGACGATGTACACGTAGATGGAAACTATTTTAAACGAATTCGAAAAAGAGGGGTTCACGCTCACATAGCGATACTCGGTCTTAACTTAAATCCTACTTAAACAAAAATTACAAAATCAATCAAATATTGGAAAATAATGTATGGTACTGGTAACATCGCGCATCGGGGTAAATAGCATAAGTTCAAAAGAGTTTTGATTTTGACAGCTTTCATTTATTTGTCGTCCGTTTTCATACTCTAATTTGAACCCTTATCGCTGCGCTTGTGCAATTATGCGGTTTGAAGTTTGTGTTTTTTGTGAAAACCTTATTGTTTTCTGTAATTGTTCACAGTTTTTTTACCTGTGTTGACATAAAAAATCTTGGATTCTAAAACCGAGTGTAGTTTTTCCTGTAAGGGACTTTTATAAGTGATTACGTTGATTATTTGTTTTTAATAACTCAAACCATAAGAAACACTTCCGGCGATATAAACGAATGAAAGTAAATTAATCTAAGATTATAGCATGTAGTAATTATTATGATCTCTCCGTTCAATTTAATCTTCTAAACTTTATGATAGCAATTCCGATTCGCATAATCGTTTGCTGATTGGTTGTTACGAAATACAACGATACTTACCTGAAATTACAGATTTTGTACTATTATTTGGAAAAATGGTATTCAAAATGTTATTAGTTTAATTTTAGTTTATTGTGAAGTGTTTGATTGGTTTTGTTTTATTTCAACTCGACACGAACACTGAGTGTAACTGACCAAAAGCTGTACCTACACTATTATTTTTATATTTTTATTATTTTTATATTTTTTAATCTGTTTTATTGAGAAAATAATTACTTATGAGGTTTTTTTTATTACTGATTGTGCGTAAGCCTCAGGATAATTTCAAAGAAATTAAATGATGTCCCAAATCGAAGTCAATAAATATCTAGGAAATTATTATAATATCTGAGAACACAGTTTAAGAAAAAATAACGCGTGAAGTTATAGCCACAGAGTCGAAAAAAATTACAGGATCTCTTTTTTTCACGAGATTTATTAACCACGAGAACATAAGTACAGTAAACTTAAAATCAAGCTCGAAAAATCTCAACCTCACTTTAATAAGGCAACGATCTTATCAGCTAATTCTTGTGAAATGTGACAGTACATTTAAATGCTTATAGGAATTCTGTAATTGGACCAGCGATTTTAAATAAGAGAACGCCTTTACCGTTATTATAAAACAACTGTTCGTGTCTGTACGTACCTACATAATCCTTAAGCTATAGAGTCTATACATGATTGAACCAGGAAAAACCATTCGAGGAAGAAAATAATAGAAAAGTAATAGGAAATTTGTACTTTTGTATTCACTAGTACATTTGGAGATAGTACAAAGGGATATATAACTCAAGCCGGTACCCAAGCTTTCGCCACGTAAAGAAAGTCGTCCTATCTTCTGAAGACGTAGACGGAAATAATAGTAATAAAAACATTGGTAATCATAACTTTTACGGTTTTAGTAGAGCATAACAACTAAGTGATTTTCTCTGTTTCTTGCTATAACGACTGTGATGACATTATATTTTAGTTCTTCGTGACTTTCATTCAGGAATCAAAATATTAGCCATAAGTGGCTATCTAGTGGTGGAAAAGCTTTCCTTTCTTCCTTTCAACCCACAAAAATACCAAGATAAATAATAATCTACTGGCTTTACTAAATATACTAACTGACGCAAATAAAGCTCCAAATAATTTGCAAGGATCTACAGAACGAAGCTCGTAGAAAAGGTCAATGAAACTTGTGAGAAAAATTTATTATTCAATCGAAGATTTAAAATATTGCAGTGTTTAAAGTCTAGACGATAAACTATTCAGAATAGTCTACGTTTTATCGTCTGTCCGTCCGTCCGTATGAGGCGAAAGTCTATTAACTTTACAATAGCTGTTGCTTTCGCAACCGAATTGATATGTAACCTGTTTGATGCGACTTCCTGGTTGCGTAATAGTTTTTGTCTCTTTTGTCGTCCACTGGATGTTGTTGTTTTGCATTCGACGGGTTGCTTCTACCCGCGTTTTTGCTTGGTACGAACCCAAACAAGCAAATTTAAAAAAATATATTCTCTTGCTATAGCTTTTAACTTGTTTTGTATTGTTAAGAGTTTAACAATTTATTTTTGCAATATGGGAGCAAAAACACAAAAAGATGTATTTGATATTTAATAATAAAGAGTCCCGGATAACCACTTAAAAAACATAACCCGCCCCGCGGGTAATAAGAAAGAGGTTTTCAAGAGGTAAAAAGGTACTCAATGTAAATTTAAAAAAAAATTGGCTAATAGTCTAGAAGACGCAAGTGCAATAAATTTTAAACTTATTTTCACACGAAAGTTACGAGTATGTTACGATTTGACAAACAATCGCTAGTTGGCGATGTCTGATGGTGTCAATTCTCAAGTGCAGGATGACAACTTTTACATAGAAATCATGTACGAACTCCCGAGATTCCACACATTTCGTTGACAATTTGCTACATTGTTTGTACTTCCATAAACGATTGTGTAATTTGTAACAGAGCCTTTACAAACTTACCATCAGACTTTTGAACGTGAAGGTGGTTCTACTTGAGTTGTACCTAGATAAAAGAACTGTAACAAATGTCCACATAAGTATAAGCTTTAGAATCGTATTTATGGTCGCTAAAAATATAAAATCTCACAATTTTGTCCCTCATCTGCTGCAATCTGTTGTTTCTACCGAAACCTGACAGTCGCCAGTCTTGTCGCTCATCCTACTAAGCCGAAAGTTTGTGAAAACGGAATTTTTGTTACCTAGGATCTCCTAAACTACTGAACCGGTAAAAATAAAATTCGGCGTACGTTTAGAGCAAAGCCTAATTTGGATAATAGGCTACCTATTATACCGAAAATACGCGGGCAGAAGCTAGTTTCATAAATTCATTTAATTAAATTTGGTTGTGTTGAAAAAACCTTGAAACTTCGGGCGGGACAAATTGTAATCCCTCGTGAATATTATTTTTATGGGACCATCTCAGAATCATCCTCTATATAAACAATTGAAAGTAATCATTACATTCTGTCCACCATGGACAGAGAAAACGGCATACACATACATAAAAAAACCAAACATACAGCCATGTTTGGCTGTATGTTCTATGACTCTTCCTTTTTTTGAAGTCTTTTAAAAATCATCTCTACTAACTTTAAACTGATTGGTGTGAATATGATATTTCAGATTTGGGTACATTAAAGAAAAACACGTTTCAGCAACAAATTAAATATCTTTATATAATTACAGTTATTCCAAACAACCGATAATTTAATAAAATCACCCCATTGTTTTACGAAATCTGAGAAACATGTTTTAATGTTGATAGCTTGGGCGTCAAATATACCCACTGTACTTATTTATAAACTTGCCATAAACAGTAACGTGTTTTCTTGACGCAACTTGACGCAAGTCGGTTTACACAACCACATAATTATATATGTATGTATATAGTTCTATACAGTTTAAATACCTTTAAGGTATACTTGTAAATTCGGTTACAGTGTTTGTGAATACTATCATCAAACACAGCTAATAAACCACATAGAAATCAGCTATCTTGCAAAAAACTTAATCAAAATCGGTTCATACGTTTGAGAAGTAGGCAATGCTACATCTGGTTTACATTTTCGTGAATCACTAGCTAATGCTTTTTAAGCTTGCATAGAAAAGGTAGTAAAAATATTACCTACCTACCTTATCAGCACTCATACATCCACTGATGTAGTACATCCTCAACCTCATCAACAGCCTATATTGGTCCACTGCTGGACGCAGGTTTCCCACTGATAAGCGCATTATTGCCTCTTATCTCATGGGGGGTAATGCCCATAATCCCCACGCTACATCCACACAGCTGTAGTACATGTCTAGAAGTAAATATCTTATTGGGTAAATATTGACACATTGGCACAGCTAGTATACATACAGATAGATACAAATACTAATGACAAGCGTTAAACTAATCACACTAATATTATAAATGCGAAAGTTCGGGTGGATGGATGTTTGTAACCTCTTCACGCCAAAACTACTGAACGGATCGGGCTGAAATTTTACATACAGGTAATTCTAATCCTGGAACCAAACGTAGTTACCTTTTATCCCATAAATCAAATCAGTTCCCATGGGATAGAAATCACTTTAAACGTTAAACATAAACATGCATAAATTAGTATGTTATAAAACATCCTTTTGATTGCATCGGGGTTAACAAACGAATAAAGTCACATAGCAACGTTTATAAGTAAGGCGTTAAATGTGTATGTTTAGATTTCGTATGCGTGATGGATACATTTGATATGTGTGTAGTACTTCGAGTGTTTCGGTTTTATTGCTGCTGTTGTTTGGCTGTACATGAAGGACTTTTATAGAGGTCTATAAATAACCAGATTTCGAAAACAAGTATACAATATGATACGCCTGTTGATGGAGCTATTTTATTAATTCCTTCATCATCTTGATGACCTGTTGACATTTCATTTTCTGTTCGAGCCTTATTCATAGTCATTTAATATTCTAATCTAAATAGTACATTCCTTATTAATAATGTTTGACTTCAAAACATAAAACAAATACAATAATCAAACATAAAATTTCCGAAAGTTGAACAGTTAAACAGAAAGAAAAATGAAATCTGATGCTCAAAAAATAAGCTAAAGGCGGCCTCAAACAAACGGAGAACTGCAAACAATTCCACGAGAAAACTACAAATTAAAACTATTAAATTTCCCTTCAGCTACTTTAAAACGGCCTATGTAGGGCTAATTTACTTCCAAATCGAAAGCACTAAACCTACTTTCGTCAGGGTTGTCACTCGATTTGAATTCCCTCTGACATGATACTTTAAACTATACCTACAGTGAGCTTACTATAACTACCTCAATTCCAAAATAGATATTTGATCGTTCTAAGGCGAAATTAGTGATCCTTTTGAAAACCGGATCGTCTCCTACAGGCAATTCTCAAAAATTATCAAAATTCTGGTCAGAATAATGAAGCAGGTTAAAATTTTGAAAAACCTACTAGCTTGAGTGACTAATGTGTAGGAAGACATTACTATTCAAGTATCCAAGAAAGTTTCCACGTCTGACTTTTCCCAACAAAAACCTGTAAAATTCCGGTTCGAGCCAGTAAGAATCCACCGCTACCGCCAATAGGATGTCCAACACGACAACCCTATTGTAGACGTTTAAAATATTTACTTGGAGATGATGGCTTTCCATGCCAAAGTCTATGCGTTTCCCAGCGTCTCTTTCCCGACACTAGAAAGCTGTTGAGAGCTATTAATTTGTCTGTTGGACATAGAGCCTAAACGGCCTGTTCCTTTACGAATCTTGATGGGTAGTAAAATGTAGCCCATAACTTGGAAGAATTGACTATGCTACTTTTGATGAGAATGGTTAAACATAACGTGGGACTGATGACATTTGAAATTTTATAGGTGACGTGGCAAAGAGAATTCAAGAACTCATTGAAATCGAAATGATTTATGCACAACCTAAACTGGGTATTCCGCTTTCCTAAAGAAATTCTAAGTTCTAAATGCACCTACCTATTTCTAAGACATTCAAGTTCAGAATGTTTCTCGACAGAATCCACTGTCGCTATTCTATAACATAGCAGACTTGTATCGAGAGTACTTGGATCAAACAGGAAAAAAGTTTTTTATTCACCTAGTGAGCATTCTTTTTGCTAGTAAATTAAGTTATACGGTCATTGGTTGACCTCCAACTGGGCTCAACTCCGTCTGCACTTCCGCTTTTCCGATTTCTCGGACTGGTTGTTGAATCTAAATCGGTTTCCCTATATGGCTTTATCTCGTAAAGTGTCGACTTAATGCGTTTGCTTGGGTGGCGGTATTTGTTGACCGATTATGGCTTATTTTCTGATTCTGGTTGATGTTGTGTTTGATGATTGAGTTGGTAGGTACATATTTATTTGTAGAGATACGTATAACACAATGTAAATGTACCTATCACTACATTAAAACTGTCATCAACAGTGGCGCCTGGTTTTTCTGTGCTAGTTTATTGTCTAATTCTATTTCTTCTAATTTTAATCTACCCTTTGGGACAACTTTTCTTTAGTTGACTAGATTGCATTGGGTAAAAATAATAAGTAAGAAAATGGTTGTCGCATCATACTTCTCGAATATGTTCATATCATAAGTGACACAGCAATCCATAACACCCGATTTGAAATAGAAAATTCATATAGAATACTAATGATATAGTAAGTAAAAGTGTGGTTTATTTTATATAAATAATGCTGGACAATCTAGGCCGAAACTAAACAGAGCTTGTGTTATGGGTACTAATGACTGATATACTTAATACAATACATTACATAGATATAAATTTTTTATCATACAAAGAAAATACCCAGAACACTCAGAACAAATATTTGCAGATCGTACAAACATTTGTCCCAAGGCGGGAATCGAACCCGCAACCTCCTGCGTCGCAGGCGGACCTTCGCCCGCCGCTCCACATTGGTTGTCAAAAAAACTGATCTACTTACAAAATAAAATAAAAGTTCTTAGGACAATGTTGCAAACGAAACTGCTTAGGATAAACATTGATATGAAACCCGATACGTACGACACCACATTACCCACTAGTGGTAGTGTAGACGCTACAGCACTGCTATCATGTTGACAAACAAACCGTCTTACAGCATTACGGTTATCTCCAGTTACAAACTTACGAGAGTGTTCAACAGAGCACAGCTTGACTTGTTTACGGTTTAGTTTGTTTTGTTACGGAGTTAGGTTATTTCAAAACTCTCTCGAAACATACTATTTTTTCGAACGTAATATAGAATCTGTCAGCTTGATTATTTGCGTACATATACAGCGTAATAGTTGGGTTATTTTACTTACTGACGTACCCATATAAAACAGTGCTACAAATCAAAATGTATCTTTGCCTCCGACAGAAGACTTCTGGAGCCGTCTTATTGCCTTTTTACCTGTACATGTTCTCTGTAATGAAATGAATGTCTGTTATAGAAGAGCGAGACCTTCTACCACAAGTATTTTTACTCAAATGAAGACCTCCACTACGGTAGTCATTATTGTAAAACTGTTACAGAAATAAGTTATATTTTATTTACGACCTCTGTGGCGCAGCGGGCGAAGGTCTGCCTGCGACGCAGGAGGTTGCGGGTTCGATTCCCGCCTCGGGACAAATTTTTGTACGATCTGCAGACATTTGTTCAGGGCGTTCTGGATGTTTTCTATGTATAATAAAAAATATCTATCTATGTAGTGTATTGTATTAAGTATATCAGTTATCTAGTACCCATAACACAATCTCTGCTTACCTTGGGGCTAGATAATGCTGTGTGAATTTTCCAGCATTATTTATTTATATTATTTATTATTACCGGTGAGGCGGGGTTTATATTTTTCAAGTGTTTCTATGTTGTTAGCGGATACTCTTCCATAATTATCAAAACGGCTATTGCGATTTTGTTAAATGACTTATCAAAATGCTTGTCTTGTCGCCTAAATATTATTAGCTACATTTTGTGGCCCTTTTTGTTTGGCCAAAAACGGGAAAAAGCGAGGACCGAGTCAGGTTTTTTCATAGTTTTAAATTATTTACCTGTTCCAAATTTACGGCGGGAACAACAATTTTTAGTGTCTACAAGTCCATAAGATTGTTATCATTTGAATTAGTTAGTCTTATTTGTCATAAATGTATTAGAATTATTTTACATACTTGCATTTTATAGACCATTTGCATTTTATCTTATGGACCGTAAATTGATTGTTTATTTCTATTTAAGTAACATTGACTTTTCTTTATCAATCGAATAGATAACACCTATTGAATCAATATGTATATGACAGACTGACACAACTAGCAATTTAAGACTTCGACCTAGATGACGTTCAATTAATAAGGACGTTATAATGTTACTCACTTTACAACGCCTCTTTTAGTATGAATTATTACTATGTATTTTATTGAAATGCCCGTTATAATGGTAATAAATCGTAATTATAATCATGCGTCTTACAAGGCGCACGGCGACGATGGTATGAAAATACTCATTATAAGTTACTTCAGTCTATAGACTTTACTATAAAAGTGGCAGATCATTGTCGCCACAGATGCTTTTCTTCAACGTCTCACCGTCAAGACGTTACTATCGGCTCACCGAACTCAGGGCCCTGCTCTATAAATACACGAAGAGTTAAGATGTACATCCAACACAATTGATTTACAATAGTGTTTATCGGTCCATATAAAACTGTGACAGGTTATTCTTCTAAATCCAGGTCATTTCTGATCGCCCACTCTTGCTCACTTGCTCATTGACGCAACTCTACCAACTTAAGATTTCAGTTGATGGCCAAGCTGCCAGGGAACTTACTAATAGAAACTGAGAGTAACTTTGACGTAGATGCCTCAGTTCCAACTTGGTCCACGTGATTGAATAAGTTGGTGGGATATCTTGTAACAAAGTCGATCCAATCACGTATGGATCTCGGTCGTCCGTTTGTATGGAGATTAGGTGCAATTCCTTTGAATTATTGACTTAAATTGTGCAACTATTGTCTGCATTTTGTTCCACATATCAGGTTATAGCTACTCTATGGCAGATTCTATTCGGAATCGAGTTATTGCATCTCGAAATTCGTAGATATTCGGTTGCTATTATCTACCTACCGAAATCGTCTTTCATTCTATAACGGAATGCTGATCTAGTTCTAGTGTAGTAGAGTTTAATCCTAGCTATGACGAAATCTGAAAACTTTCGGCATTTTGTAAGAAATACCTCTGCTTGAAAGTCTTTTCTTGAAAATAACTGTTTTATTCGAAGTTTGTTTAAAACAAGCACTACCGGTTGGGTGTTTACTTTGTATTTATAGCACTTACATACAACTTTAAATCATTATTGACAGCTTACGTGCCGAACCAAGCAGGTTCCATACAAAAACTGAAAGTAATGTCTCTTACATAAAAATTGGATGACTTTCGTTTCGTTACGAGTGGCCCGCTGACAATTACATGCCAATGATTTAGCTCTTTTGCCTTTTTTGCAGAAAAGCTTTTGTTGGAAATGCTTATGGTTGTTTTTTAATCGGCGAAAACTTTAATTATATCTAGACGTGTTCTGATATCGATTTCAACTGCGTACAATTTTTTTTCTATCAATGAACACATTACATAAGGTTTACTAAACACAAATAGAAGGTATAAGTACCGCAGTAGAAAGCTCAATGGGGACAGGTGATTTCGTCACGCAAAGTATGAATTTCCGTGACGAATTCAGCTGCAGGACTATGCAGGACTTCGAGAGTAATTCGTGCTATAGAAGCTTTTTTCTTGGTTAAGGGCTCTGCCACTCTCAGCGTCATCAACAAGCGGTTGCGGAGGTCCTAGAAATATACTTAGATATTTGCCCTGCGTTTGAACTAGGCCATAATGCAAATGCTTATAAACTCTTGTATTGTTACAGATTATGTTCCGCGGCGGTGTCGTCGGCGGGCTTGATGCGCGCCGCGACGCCGCCCTCGCACGCGTCCTCGTGCGTCTGCAAGCTCGGGCACGAGGCCTGCTGGCACGAAGACGCGCGCAACGTCTCAGAACCCAGCACACGGCGGCGAGATGTGTGCAACGGAACGTTAGAGCGTTCCTCGCGGTCCGGGATTGGCCGTGGTGGCGACTGCTGGTGCGCGTCACGCCGCTGCTGGCTGTCCACCGCACGGAGCATAGACTCAAGCAAGCACAGGTTAGTAGTTACTTTTGCAGAAGAGCTTAACGTCTTTGAACCCAGCACATGGCGTCGAGATGAGTGCAACGGAACGTAAGCGCTCCCAGACCAGAGAAACATATCGGGAAAATAGGTTTCTGCTGTCTGGAAGCGTAACGCACTATTTAATTCTTGAGTGTAAATGGTGGATTTGTAAATCTAAAGATCGAGAAAATTGGCGTAAGCAGAGGGAGACCCAAGAGTGCGATATCATTGGATGACGAAATTGGTTTATATCCCAATCGGGTTGCACCCCAGCACTGAAGCGTTCTCTAGGACATCATCACTGGCTTCGAGCTTTGGAGACTATAAAGTCTTCATGTCTCCTACTCTGCTCCCTTTTAAGTGAATCACGTCATTTCTCGTCCTAAACAAATTGCATATATCTATGCCCCAATCCAGCAACATTTCACAACCAAGTTTATCTCGGACCAGAAACCGACTGACCAATTCCAACCTCATGACCCTCAACTTAACCTCTTATACAACAACAAATCGTTATCATGACACAACACAACTCTTCTAATACTTCAAAAGCTCTAGCAGTTATGTTATAACCATAAGTTATTCGTTGGCCGAGGGTATCTTCATGACCTTTGTCACACTTCCTGTATGTTGGTGGCAGTCGAAGTGGGGCAGTGACCTGTCTCTGATAAGTTCATTGTAATCTATGAAGAAGCTCAAAGGTTGTCGCTGTGAAGAAATGCATCTGTTTGTGTTTATTCAATTGTTTCATTCATAAAAGGAGTTTGTAAGTTACTGCGTTCAATCTCAAGAAGTGGGAGGATGAATGAGGTCTTTGCCCGGCAGCTTTGCTTAGCAGTAGGACAAAAGTAAACAAAAGGAGTGTGACTGTTTCAAAGCATTTGGTATCTCCTTGAGAGGGGGTGCAGTGTTAGGATGGAAGACATCGATGCTTTGAAATAAGTTTTAGTTCTAGATAAGTTGTCTGGGCGTGACAGACGAAGGAAGTCCCTAAAATACAATCCTAGGTCCTATCTGTCATTATGAGTGTTATTTATAATCCACCGTTTTTCGTGAGACGTGCCTATTCCCAAAAACAGAATCTCGAATACACGTCATGATCATGTCTATTTTGACTCATTGATTAAAACATCAACACTCTTCCTTGAGGAAGACTGTCTTGCTATTTTAAAATTTTCTATATTCTAGACTTTTTCGATATTTTCATCTGAAAGCATCTGTTTATTGACTCTGCGTTTGACTACGGCTACGATAGAAATCCAATAGCACAGTGTTGTCTACTTAACTCCTTGATCTTCGTCAGCTACTTCAACTTTTCTTTGAATGCAGCGTCAATGATATAGGAAGATAAAATTAATTACTTGTTGTTAGCGTAATAGCGTGACGGAGTCGCCATTGTTTTGGTATGTTCACACCGGATTCAACGTTTTTGCGAACCGGCTATTTTTTATTTCCTTTGTCCGAAAAACGTTTGTTATTTTCTTCAAGGTTAAGGATCTTGAATTAACCAGCCGTGAAAACCTGTAAGGGATTCTCACGGTCACTACTTACATATCTTGATTCGATTCATTCTTCTTCAGAGCTACGGAAAAGGAATTGGATCATGGAAATGTGTTGGCCATTCGTATCTCAAGGGTTGCCCATAATTATTCCTTTCCAAAATCTCTACCTAGCCTGAAACAATTGACTCTGAATTTAACCCTAATTTTTTACGGTCTAACATTTTACGATCTGGCATGCCTCTAATTGCGTACCTTTGGGTACATATTATACTCCTATGGCTTAGTGTCTCGAAGTGTTTTTGGCCTCCTATAAGAGAACTTAGAAATTTGGTAAAGTCCGCTTCTATCACGTCCAGGCTGGACGTGATGAAAGTTGTTGTTGATAGAATTTTATTGAAGTGACATATGGACAATGGACATGCTTTACGTTTCAGATATTCCATAATCTGACAGTTATGTTCAGTTAAATGGCTTTACGACATCATTCATATAATAATACCATCAATGGTTTGGAGCGACCTACTTTTTGAGATGACCGTTCTAAACCATAAAGTTATTATGAACGGAATTTTGATTTCTACTTGCACCTTCCAGTTATATAAAGTTATGACTGACAAAAGCCCGTGATTGACCTGGATCTATTGAATTTATGGTGGCTTACTATTGGCATTCTGATGGATTGCGTTCCATTATAGTAGCCCTAGTGCTTAAAGAGAAAAGCATAATACAAGAATTAAAGAAAACTGTTGATATAAATTTCAAGTGGCCAGGTTTTTCAGAATTAATCTGTTTGATTGTGTTCCTTAGATGAAGAATACAATCAAATGCTCAACATTTTCATTGCCCATGACGCACATGTCCAGGTTCGCCAGCTTGTAGCCACGGCGTGCCTCTTCGGCTCGCACCGCAGAGGCTGGACGGTGTATGGGTTAAAAAACGCAGAATGAGAGACTCATCATTTATATACCCGCGGCTTCGCACCCGTCGTTTCTATGTAAACGCAGCCTATATTTTATTTCAGGATTAGAATTAAACTGTGTGCAATTTCCGCCCGATCCGTTCACTACTTTTGACATGAAGAGGTTACACACATCCAAACTTTCGAATTTATAATACTAGTAGTTCTACGAACAGTAGACGTCGCGAACACTAACTTTTTTGAACAATTAATTTACTTAATACTTAATGTACTAAAGTAATTTTATTTAAAACGGGATATTTTGGTACCTAGGTAGGTACCTATATAATGAGAACTTCTGTGGGGTTCATACTTTACCCCCCCCCCCCCCCCCCCCATTTCCGAAGATTGCATAGCGACCCATCTGAAATGTACCTAGGTACCTACCTATGTAGCGTTTGTGGAGGTTTGTAAAACTAACACCTTTTCAAAATTTCTTGTACATGTTCTAGTAGTTCAATGATGTTCTAGCAGTTCTACGAACAGTAGACCTCGCAAGCACTAACTTTTTTTTCAACATATTAGTAACTTAATAAATTAAGTACTAAAGTTATATAAAACGGGATATTTAGGTAGGTATAGGTACTTAGGTATATGTACCTACCATGTTTTTAGGCGGTGACTCCTCGCAAATCGCCATGCACGTGTGAAAGCATCTTATCACGGAGCAAAAGTGCCCTCATATCAGAATAAGCACCAGCATAGGTTGGCGCCAGCCTTCCTTTAATGGCGCTAAACTTGTCATAAGTATTATAGGTACCTAATATCTATGTAATTATCGGTGCCTCTTACTTTTGGACGCGTTGTAAGAAAAGTCCTATGGGTAGGTAGGTACCTACCTAAATATTGGTTTACGCTAGTGTGGTGTGCATTGGGCAACTTACCAACCTTAGGTGGTAGGTAAGTAGGTAAGGGTAATTGTTTAGTAGGTATAATTATATACCTAGCTCAAAACTAATGAAATGGTTTCCTTAGGTACTTACCTCCCTTTGAAATAATGCCCACCGTGCAAGAATAGGCGTCTGTTTCTCCTGAACGGATTCAATCTTGTTTGTGGGTAGGGTAGGTGAGGTAGGTAAGGTGCACTTGGAAAGGTAGGTAGGTATTACAGATCACTTCACTTGCGATACGATTGTTGTCGGAATTTTTGAACGAATTGTTGCACAAACACATCAACCATTAGACCAATTGTCCATACAAAGTACCTAAGTTACGTTCCTCAGCAAAGCTCGAAATTCTGTACCTAGTATCAATAGATGGCGTTGATCCATCAGCCCAAAGTTTTTGTTATTTTATTATTTAACCGACGACGGTGTATGGGGCCGCGCTATTTCATATAATTCTCGAAGTGTTACAAAGATGTTCTAATAGGTGGCGCTGTACTGTAAATGCTCTCTTGCATATTACTGCATTTTGCGAAGCTATTCTGCTCGTCATGCCGAAAATCCTCATCAGATCTTTACCAAATTTTTATAAGAACAGTATAAAGTTATTACCTTTCAATTAAAAGTACAATCATCAAAATCAGATCTCTTATAGCGGAGATATTCCAAATCCGCCTTTTTGCCTTATTGTGGAAGAAGTACGCCTTTAATCAAAAAATCCCGACGACAATAAAATTCTATAACATCATAGAATCTGTACACAAAGTTTCATACCGATCGGTTGTAAAATACGACCTGTAGAGGAGTACGGACATACTGACAAAAACGCCATTTTGGCCAGACCTGAAACGAAGACTTTCGTTCACTAACGTTCACGACGTCAATTAGTCTGATGACACGCCATTGGAACGCTGGTTTTCAGCGGATAAAATGTGGATGCACTACTTCGCAGTATTTAATCATCTGCCTAAGCTACGCTTAAGAAAAAGTTACGTTGCCATGGACTGGACACCACCTCAATGCAATGTATGTGTGCTTAAACTGAAAGTACCCTACAGGGAGAGTCGATGTTTTACAACATTTTCCATTTCAAACACTTGTACGCTTGTATACGCCGAGATTACTGTGAAAGTTACAGATGTTAATGTGTGCTGGGAAAGTCGCGGTTTTGTTATTAGCCGTGGTTAGGGTCAAAAGTTGAGCCAGAGAGTAATTCCTTAAGTCCAAGTGGTTAATGACTAACAGGTGTTAGAAATATACTTAGGTGTCGGATCTCTGTACTTGGGATTTATTGAGCGCCTATGCGCCGACGCCGCCGAGGGAATTCTGTTTTATGTTTTGTAAATTAGTAAGAAACAATGTAAATCTCTATCTTTGTGTGTTTTTACTTTGGAGCATTGTGGTTTTTAGCATATTTCAGAAACTAAGCACTTTTCGGCACTCATTCGTAAGCAATCGTAGGATACTAAAATAACGAGGACATTCAGAAATTTGTCAATACTGACACATTTATATGCACAACTTGTGCCATTTCTTGCAATTTCTGCGAACCAAGAAACTCAGATATTTCAATGAACTTTTCAAATCAAGTATATCCCGCCGAGGTCCGTAAGTAATCATTATGATTCCGATGCGAGGCCGACCTTTTCGCCTCGGGTCAACTTCATAAATGCATCAAATCTAAAGGATACGCCTATCTAGATATACGCCTACTAGATCCTTTATTATCTCCCCTCAATTTAAACTCTACTGCCTTATCTTAGGATAGATAATTGTGGGTCTTCTATCAACGTTTCCTTGCAAAATTATTCCCTTAAGAGATGAAGGGAATGAATATCTATCTTTTATAACCAGTCTTAAAGTATGTGCTCAGATATTAACGTCGTAATGTCGGTGCATAGCAAAGAGGTCTTGAGAAGCTACTTTAGATATAGGTACCTTGTGTGAAGTTGTGTGTTATATTAGTAGTCTGGATTATGTTTGCATTATTGCTGGTTTATCTATATCTGGTATATCTAGCCCGTGGTTTTGCATCATTTTGCTCCCAGTATAGAAGAAATTTCTTTGAGTGTCTCAAGTTTGTCATCCGTCTCTTATTTGAGCTGACATCATCTTATATGTGCCGAAAATTAGATGTTCCAAAAATATAATTCGGTCAATGTAAAATAATGGCGATGATTTTATTATTCCAAGTTCTTGTACTAGGACGTTCATCGATAGGTAACCCCCCTACCGGACAGGTTTCAAATCTCGTAATTACATACATTCGTTTTGGTTTTTTATTATTACATTTTGTTTTTTCTATACTGGTGCCAAGATACATATTATGTACTGAGTGAGTGACTGTAGCCTAAAGGGGGTGATTCTGGATCTTATGGATACAAGGAACAACTTTTGTTTTAGGTCTTTTTTGGATTTCGATTTCTTACCTTTTTGAAAATATGTACAAAAAACATTAGTTTTTAAGTATTTCAATTTAAATAATAAATATTTTATTTTTGAAATTTACTTCAACTTAATAGTCTACGAGTATACTTGCCTGCACGCAAATTTCAGCCCGATCCGTTCAGTAGATTTTTCGTGAAAAGGTAACAAAGATCCATCCAAACATTCATAAGTAGTAGGTACATCTAAACATCCAAACTTTCGCATATTTAATATTAGTGTGATGCGTCAATGTACCTAAATATCGAGCTCAGTCGGGTTCAACTTCAAGCTTAAAGGCACTTATATACTATAACACCAAGTCACGTCTTTGCTCGTATTTCTCTACGATAACCTCGCTAAGAATCCGATAAAAGATCTGCTTGTATAACTTCCCCTCATTGTTTTTAATCGTTCAAAAGTAACATCTCAGATATCATTACATGAAGAAATCGCAGGAAACCAGCTGCGGTCTATAAAATCTGACCGTCCTCATGCGGCACTCAATATTTTATTGCTCCTTATGCGACCACACTATCCGGTGCGGCTTCTGTAATCGCTGCCATTTGGTAATCTATACCAAAGTTGCTGCATGATATCTCTTGAATTTTATTTTAATACTAGCAACTGTTTTCTGCCCGCGGCTTCGCACGCGTTATTTTAATGGAACGTTCAATCAAAGGTTATTTCTTATTCCCTGGACCTACATTCTTACAAGATTTCAGCTTGATCTATCAGTAGTTTTAGCGTGAAGAAGAAAAAAACGTACATCTATTCAATTATTAATTTTACTAAATCAATTTTATATAGTGTGAAGTGTGATTGCAAATTTGCAAAATAAACTTTAGATTTTCTTCACACACTCACCTTCTAAATCAGAATCTTCTCTATCACAAAACTTCTCCAGGCATCTCAGCGCTGAGAGACCAGTTAGTACCGTCGAGTAATTTGATATTTTTACGCCAACTACATATAATAAATATTCTAGTCTAGGCGAATCAACTTTTACAAACAGGTTCTAAATACAAACCTATCATATGCGAACACACAATAATTCTCATAATAAACGATTAAGTCGTGGAGATCGGCTTCCACTTTGTTAATCCAGTACTTGATATTACTATACTTGTTATTTTCTTATTATACCTCATTACCGTCCTGTCCATGAACTCCATTTTTAGATACGAAAAGCAACAAGTACAATATCAGCATTACAATTGGATCTAAAAATACTCATCTACATCTCCTTTTTTGCATCGGTCCCAGATAGCCATCACAACAAAACAAACAAAAACATGTCCGTGAGAAATATAGGTTACTAAGAATAAGTACTCTTGAATAGACCTCTATTCCCAAGCAGGTGACATCGTAAATGGAAGTGACATTGGAACTGGTTAATTAGATTATGAGTGTACCATTTGTAGGAGAACGTTTTTGCTAATGGGATTTTTTTGTAGTGACGACACGATGTTATTTGACCTTGGGAGAAAATTAGCTTCCTGCTTCAGTCTAGGTTTTATCTTAACCTTCTTCTTGCCCTTGTTTCCATGGTTAGATTGGCGGTCACTGTTTTCCTCTAAAATTCCGCTCAACAAGCTTTTTAATTTGTCTACAAGATTTTTCTCGCTAACATTCTAAACGTAAATATTAAGGTACTATATTTACGGAACTCTTCCACTGTTTGGTCTATCTTCCATCAAATCGATGATCCTCGGGATGATTATCTCTCACAATCACAATATTGGATCGTGTCTATGGATCTGATAGATACTGCCATCGTATCGGATCGAAGATTCATCTAATTACCCATGTCGTGTCGCATAATTTGAAAAGACTGATGACTGTCTAGCAAAAACTGACGCGATCACTAGTACAAGTCGAGAATACATCGTTTAACGGGACGTGTTTTTACCTTCTAAGTGTTCCCACGTATGTGAGTCTTCTTACGGGGTGGAATTTATGAGTGTCGTCTCATTATTTGTACTTGTGTGACAGTTTTTATGTTGTTTATAGGCTACTTAAGTTAGTACTACTGTACTGTGTCCTGTCTTCAAAGGAGTCTGGTTTTTAGCATTGCTGTTAATATCGTCTGTATGTATATAATGTTTTGTACTTTTTATTCTTACAAATAGTCAAGTCGTTTAGAGCAGTCACCGTCTATATTTTCATTCCCATCGTATGGAACAACAGCTATATAAATTCTGTAACAACAAAGCGTTCATGTTGTTCAGTAGCCTTTTAAATCTGTTAGCGACATATCTGTCTGTCCATATCGTCTGATCGATCAGTTATAATGCAAATGAGATCAAATAGAGCGTGAACGGTGCTACACTGATTGAATCGATGCGGAGAGAGATTTATACTAGGTATGTGTGTTTGCGTGTGTCATGTTATGTTTCGTTGGACAATCTCTATGTTCGATGGTTTATGCGAACTGTCTTTACCATACACATCAGCCACTCTATGTTTCTTATACCTACACCAATCAAACACACACCTATGTATACATACACTTATTCCACTTATAGACGGTCTTGTACACGGATACATAACACAAAACATCCAACCAAGTTTTGGAGGCATTTCCTTATTAAGTTATTAGTAGTCAGGATACTGTTTTGCTTCCGTGGCGGATGAACCAACTTCAGTCTTTCAGCAAAATGTTTGATACGGATGTCAATTGTTTCTTTAAAATAATCTCTCCCTTGATTTGTTCACTTCTTGTTTTGCATAGTGAGTGAGTTTCAAATGTCTTATAAAAGTTTTCCTTCTTGTGGTTAGCGTAATTCGGAAAAAAAATGCTTAAACATCGTCATTTCAGCGATTTTGTTTTTGACTGTTATGAGTTTTTAAGGTAAGATTTCCTTATGATGGTTGATGATGGTGCCAGGCTTTTCGGTCTCTTGCAAGTCGTGTGGAGTGACCCCTAACTGTATTCGTTATATCATCAGACCATCTCGTTTATTAGCCTTCAGACTTGAAAATATATTGATCAGGTAAAAATTTCCTTGGTAAAGATATAGATTACTAGAAATCTGATTATTAAAGTCCATAACAGGTGATGCTTAAAACTAACTCGCTCAATTCTCAGAATCATACGCAATTGACACGATCTGCATAACACCATCAAATTCCAGCGACCTAGGTTCCAACCGCAGGAAGCAGTGAAACTCTATCCTCTTATACCTCGTGTTTTTATGCACGAGTGGCTTGATAAAACATATGCATAGTTGGTGTCTTTGATTATATGTTTAGATACAGCGTCGTCCTGCAAAACAACTATAAAAACAGGCCAACTTTCGTGCGCGACAGCTAGGTTTTAAATTCGCGCTACGCATTCATTATTTTGCATAATGATACCAGTTGTAAATAAATTATTTACCATAGCGTCGAGAGTCTTCCAAAATATGCTGAAAAAGTTAGCAAGCGCGAGTTGAAGATTGAGATTCCAACAGTGGGAAGCTATTGTTTGTACGTTTTTACGGCGTTGACAGTCTATGTTGGCATATAAATAATCAAAGGTAGTGTGTATTTTTTACTAGCATGCACCGCACTTTTGTACATTTTCTTAGATAAAAACAAAGTTTAATGGTCTAGATCCGCTCTTTGTGTTCTCTTTCTTTGTATGAAACCGATTCCACCATATTCCGATCCATTCTGTAGTTTTGTCGTGACGTCCATCTATCCAAATCTTCGCATTTGTAATGAGTAGTTGTGATGTTATATGATGAGAATTTAATTAAAAGAGAACGGGCCTTATTGGAAAGCACCATCGTTTTGCCACTGGTACCACCTACCTACCTACACGATCAAGTATACTGCCGAAGAAGTTCGTGCCACCACCGATAATATGAACCACTTAGTTATATCATAAGAAAGAAATCAGTGTAACCTCGCCACACAGGCTCTTCAGAGACCTAGCGCGAGGGACAGAGCTCTGCTTAGGTACATCTACATACAATAAAGCCGGAAATATCTTCCACGATAATACTTCTAAGTTAGTCAAGTAGTATGTACCTTAAAACTTTTTGATTTGTTGATATGTCATTAAAGTTTTTTGACGTGACAACGTCTTATAATTCGATAGAGCCGGCTGCACGCACGAAAAAACATGACGTCATGCGGCGTTACCTCGCTCTGAGGCGTTCCCTCGCTCTGAGGCGTTCCATGTAAGGCTTGAAGTGCAAGCGAGAGCGCTCGACATCCGTCTCTCTCCTACTTGAGTGAGCGATGCGTCTGCGTGGACAGCTGCTATACTATAGTACATTTACATGTTTTGATCGAGTATCAAATGCTACCATTCCATCAGTATTTTCTTAAGACGTTGTCACGTTCAACTATCGTCAGTAAACCGACTTTACAGACAACCAATTTTTTTTTCTATGAGCGTGTCTGCATTTAGCGTTCATTTTGACTTGCTGCGATACACACGCCCGTAGGCGTGGTCAATTTGACAGTCAGTTGGTCTATGTGAAGAATTTAGTTCACCATGCTAGACTTATTTGTAAAGCAAATGATTAGGTACTTACTGCATGTTTTAAGCAGAACCTTTTAAGGGGGGCAAATATTTAGGGTGTTTAAGGAGGAACTAAATTAACTATGTAATAGGCTTAATAATTATTTAAAATTTCAAACGATCATATTGTAAATCTCATATTGTTGTGATAACAACACTGAATTGCACTAAAAACAACTTTCATGCATGTTATATTTTTATTCGACTTTTCCAATCAATTTATAATCCGCTGGTAACAAAATTAATTAATAAAATTATTATTTTAATTTCATCATCATTAATTACGACATCAACATCGACAACTGACACTAATCAGTGCAAAATTAAAATATATTCAAATCATCATTTAAAATGCTACAGTTTAGAAAGGTCATCGCTCCACACGTAACAGCTTTCTAAGATCAACGCATCCATCATTCAATCAATACGTGTAATCTCATGAATTATGGATCAGTAATCAATACGTGAGTTGTCTCTTGTGCTGTATGCTATGTTGCCGGGTGGTTACTATGGCGTGCTTGTTATGTGATTTTGTATGGCTTAGATTTTGTAAAGGACTGCAAAGTCCTTAATTAAATCAACTATTGTTCCTGTCTATGTCAATTGGTATCTACCGAAAAATACTGTAGGGCGCTGTGCGCGGCGTAATCGACACCGCCAACTCACCTCAACCTCAACAGCCTGTATTGCGATAAGCGCCTTGTTGGCTTTTATCTGATGGGGGTAATGCCCATAACCCCACGCTGGGCATGCGGGTTGGGGATCGCAGTTCGGTGGTTGAATTGTTCTGCAGGGGGCGCTGCTACCCGCCCCCGGTGGATATCCCTAAGTTGCCTCTTACGACACCCGCGGGAAGAGTTGGGGTGGTACAAATTATAAGCCGGCACCACACAGCTACTCTCCAACTCACCCCGTGTAGTAATAGTCAACTTTGGGAACCTACTACAGGAAGAGCAGCTGCTCCCTTCTGTGGATATCATCACCTCCACTGTGATCAATCCAGTGTGGTGATTATGGCAACCGCAAAAAATGACAAAATGAGTATGTCCGTCCACATTGCTCCAAAATTCCCATGCTTCTAGCTAGGATTAGCTATCTCCCCAACCTCACCTCAACAGCCTATATTGGTCCACGGCTGGACGCAGGCCTCCCCCTGATAATAACCTTATTGGCTTTTATCTCATGGGGGGTTCTACCCATAATCCCCACGCTGGGCATGCGGTTTCGATCATAGCTATCTATTAGATAGGTAATATAACTTTTTTTACTCTACAACATTTATTGAAGTACCTAAGTACCAGTTACCCCGTACTACGTTTCCATAGAAACAAAGCGCCTTTGCATGCTTTGTTTCTATGGAAACGTTTAAAGTTTATTTATATGCCATGGAAACTAATTTATGGGGTAAAATTACGTGATACCTATTCTAGGTCTAGACTCTAGACCTATACATCTATTTCAGTGCAATCGATTGGACTGAAATTTTTAATAGATGTGTAGGTCGATTTTCAGGGCTCCGTGGGAACATAAAAACGGCTACATACACACATAGGGTGCCAACCTTATAGGTAGCCCTCCTCCGTTGGAAGTCGGGTGAAAATGTGAAAAATCTTCCCACTCCACACGGAGTGCCAACCTTAATCAATATCCGTCCACGCGACACTATATACCGTACGTTTTTTACCCGCATTGGCGAATAGAAACGCCTTATTTCCGCGCGACTTAATAATCGGTATGACTCTGATAATTGCACCGCACATAAACATTGCAGACGAATAACCCATATTAGTATTGTGTACATTGTACTTGTCTCGTGTAATGTCTCCTTGTAATGTTATTTTTATGGTGTACAATAAAGCATTTTTGTATTGTATTGTATTGTAAATGATACTAGTAGATGGGATGACTTCCTAATCGTTGATGTTAAGTTCTTGTTGGTAATAAGTAATCTCAACATCTCTGGAATCAGAAGTCAACTACTCTTGGTCCTGTAAGTTTCTAAAAAAGTCCTTTTTTTAGTCTTTTAGTCAGAGAATATCCCTCAAGGATCGAACCCCTCCGAGGTCACGCGCGCTTTTTTTTCTGTCATTCTTCTAGACCATGGACAAGTATTTTAGAATACGTTCTAGTTCACTCAAATTCAAGTACGATTCCAATGTTATTGAGAAACGAGTCTAATCACACTAATATTGTAAATGCGAAAGTTTGGATGGATGGATGTAAGTATAGATGGATGGATGTTTGTTACCTCTTCACGCCAAAACTACTGAACGGATCGGGCTGAAATTTTGTATACAGATAATTATAATCCTGAATCAAACATAGGCTACTTTTGATTCCATAAATCAGTTCCCATGGGATAGAAATCACCTTTTAACGTTTCCATAGAAACAACGCGTGCGAAGCCGCGTGCGGCAGCTAGTTTTTATATAAATACGCTTTAAATTCGCCCTTTGTTCGCCAATTGGTCCGCTTAAAGCTTGAAGGGAGGAAGAACATAGAGGACTCATGAGACCGCTTGATCCTCTAACTAAGGGTTAATTGCGTAAATACTTAATTTTATTCTATGGTGTACTATAAAAAGCATTTTTGTATTGTATTGTATTGTAAATATTCATAATAAAAAAAGATAATACGTGTATCTATTTTGTGTAGTGCCGCTTACTGTAGATTCAACAGATTCAGTGCCCATGACGCACGTGTTTGTTCTGGCTGGTAAGTGAATGCTTAAGGGCCAATGGCGGGCCGTTCAGCATGTTCGAACAATGAACTGGGCCAGTTTTACAATGTGATCGACTGATGAACATAAACAGCAATCTACACGACCAAATTTGGTGTAAATTTAGACAAAATTTTAGCCACATTTTCTAAAGTAAATATCAGAAAAATTGTGAAAGTTTCAATTTCAACTATAACAAAATAAATATTATAAAACTCTACGATAGCATGCCTTAATTACCTAATTATGTTTTAAAAATAGAATGTTTACATTTTACATATGTATATTAAAACTAAAACGTGGTTTTGTCAATCGCGTGTTATATTCTAGTTTGACTAATCTATTCGCTTTACTGAAGTATCTCTGGGGGCTTGATAGAGCACGAACGGAACGTAATTCAACGTTCCGTACGCACGCGTTTATTGAGTAAGACTTTGTAAAACCCGGTGATACCCGGAGTAAAATATAATATTGAGTAATCGGAGTAATATTTAACCTATACCCGCGACTTTGCGTGCGTTGTTCATGGATAAAAAGCAGCCCATATTCTTCTGGGATACCATCTATCTCATTGCCAACAAAATTAAATTAAGATCTCTGCAGCCATATAGCCATGCACAGTGCCGTTCATCCATCGGGTACCACCCCGTTAAGTTTAAGTCAATTTCTCCTCAAACTAAACAGCCTGTATAGGTCCACTACTGGACGCAGGCCTCCCCCTGATAAGCTTCTTATTGGTTTTTATCTCATGGGGTGTAGTGCCCATAATCCCCACGCTGGGCATGCGGGTTGGGGATCGCAGTTCGGTTGTAGAATTGACGATTTGTAAAATTATTTTACCCATAGAAGCCCACATTATTCCTGATGAACATAGGCTACTTTTTACCGCGGGAAAATGCTTCATTCCTACAGGAAAACTGGTAATAAGACAACGGGTAGTAAGAATGCAGCTAGTTTAACAATAAAAAAACCAAAAGTAATGTAATTACGGGTGTTGGAACTTGTCAGGGGAGTTGCCTAACGATGAACGCCACTGTACTTGTAGACATATCGCCGGAAGACTATCAGACAGATAGAAAACGCACCTTTCGAATTCTAATTTATGATATCAGTCAGTGTGGATATAAACCTTAAATTAAAAGTGACATTTCTGCCCAAGATAGACCGTTCAAATGAGCCCTATCCAAACGTGGACGGTAACAGCCAGTTGGTATAGATTGAACCATGAATTACTATTAATAAGGTTATTTTTTGTCAACAGGAAGAGTTGGAGACCCTGCGATCTAAACTGGAGAAGACGGAAAACGAACGATCACACTTCAAGAATGAAAACGAGAGACTTGAATCTAAGGTAAGGTTCCTTCAGAGATATATTATGTACGTGAATGCATTCCCTAATATCAAGTAGAAGAGTCCCTATAAGACCACCTTTAGACGAATAAAGGCCTTAGTTGACGTACTGAGTAAAACCTGGATGCAAAAAATAGGGAAGTTTTGGGAAATTTCCAGAATGAAAAACTAAGAAGCGAGCAGCGAGCCTATTCGGTAAAGGAAAATCGAAGTTTCGTTTTCGTTGTCGTGCAAAACCAACTCTTATGTCGCTTGCATAAGATTAGCTTTTAGACGAATGAACGCCTTAGTTGACTTACTGAGTAAAACCTGGATGCAAAAAATGGGGCAGCTTTGTGATATTTCCAGCGTAAAAAAATCCAAGAAGAGAGCAGCGGGCGGGACTTGAAAAGGGAAGATAGAAATTTCGTTTTCGTTGTCGTGCAAAACTAACTCTTATGTCGCTTGCTTAAGATTAGCCTTTAGACGAATAAACGCCTTAGTTGACGTATTGAGTAGAACCTGGATG
The DNA here is from genome assembly GCA_963564075.1 of Eupithecia subfuscata. NCBI lineage: Eukaryota > Metazoa > Arthropoda > Insecta > Lepidoptera > Geometridae > Eupithecia > Eupithecia subfuscata. Next base: position 9,394,712 of record OY751117.1, on the reverse strand, counting down.
TAAAAGATGGGGCTACACGAACCTTTGTAAAATTACCAGCATAAAAAATCAAGAAGAGGAGCAGCGGGCTATTCGGAAAAGGAAAATTGAAGTTTCGTTTTCGTTGTCGTGAAAAACCAACTCTTAAGTCTCCTTAGCATAAGATTAGCGAGAAACTTCGATTTAATTTTTAAGAGCACGGGCGCTGTTTACCGCTTCCGGCTTCTCTTTCAAATGGTCAATGTAATTATTTATAATAATTTCAAAACCATATTGGCTTGGTGTTATGTCGACCACTTGAGTACTCTATTTTGTTGCATAAAACACGTTAACTTTGGGTACTTCAATTCAAACACAAACGCCTGCTAAAAAACTAAAAGCAACCATGGCTCATTGCCCAAAATAACTGACAACGATCTTTACTCAGAGAAGGCTGCGTGGTTGTTTTCTTAAGATTCTTAAAACACAAATTAGAAGTGCGATATCGTTAATAAACAATGTATTTTATGCTAGCGCTTCCAGCGAAGCGTGCTTTGACAGGCAATCATTTTTAATCACAGTGTAGTATACGGCTTCTCGATAAAAGTTAGTTATTATTCTAGTCTACGTCAGTTCTAGCTCCAACGTTTCTAATTGAGAGAAAAATAACAGAAAAGGATAAGTTTTCTCTTTAGACTTTATGTTTATTAAACATTATTAAGGCCATAATCGAGCTGGGCTTGTTTTTATTGCAGATCTGGTATTAAACAGGTTGTGTTATTGTGGGAACACGTCCGGTCTTTCGACGACGCTCTTTGGATTGCCTTTGGGAGTTCAGAGAGACAGTAAAGCCTTATAAGCTTAGAGCTTTAACAGTATGAACAATAGAACAAGTATGAACCATAATTATTCTGAAAGAAAGATTTTAAGTTTCAATACTCTCTGATCTTCGGTGTTGCAAAATATATCTAGCAAAGATAAAGGAAGACTTCAGTTGAGAAGTCCTTTTTTCTTTTCTTCATTGAAAGTCAAAGGTTTTTGCATCCACCTTTTAATAATACTAGTTGATTTAAAACTAAGAAAAAAGGCTCTTTCATTTAATTTGTGTCCAGCAAGTGTCTCCTGCAAAATCCCATTGCACCCAAAAGCCTTTTTTTTTATTCAGCGCGGAAATTCATTCACGAATAAACTGGTCTGGGGGACCAGAATTATGTGGGACTCGACGCCCTGAGAAGGACGTAATACCCACTAAAAACCTCTCCGGTGTCCCTTTCTCGCTATTTTCGCCGAACCACGGGAACATTTAAAACCTCCGCGGCCCGACTGGCGTCTCCTCTTCCTCCTATACATGGCCGGCGAGCCCACCACTCCACACACTCGCCGACCCCATTCTTCCGTCACATTTCCTCCCCCGATTAGGACACAGATAGGACAGACACAGTTGAAACCGCGAATGTCGACCTCTGTGCCCAGATGGGCATTGTCGCCCCATACTACCAGGTGTGGGTCCTGCATTTACACACGCAGGTTTCATTCTTCAGACTTCCTTTAGACTTCTACAGCTTGTAATACTGCTCCAAGAACGCAACACGTCGCCTGTCATACAAAAACTAACGTGAAACACGAACTTGTTCATATAACGAAATGGGGCAAACATCAAAGGCGACCAATCAAGCTTACTGCAGTACTTGTGAAATTCGTTTTGTAATGCATTAATGGTTTGAAGAAACGTGTGTAGGTATACGGGATATTTTTATAAGCTGGCGCGATTTTCGTTTGTTTTCTTTTGCAATTATCCGCGCTAATACCTCAATTGCACAACCCCCTCATTCGGGGGAGGTATATTCAGCAGTGGCAACTGCCTTGTTGGTCTAGCGGTCAGCTTCTTCAACCGCTGATTATGAGGTCCTGGGTTCGAATCACGGGTCGGGCCAATAGTTGTTATTGGGGTTTTTCTAGCAAGGAAAATTCACAGTAGCAGCCCGGGCCTGCGGTAAACGAATAACAAAAAGGATCCCGCCAGCTTTTAAAAATTTATCTTTAATGTGAGAGAGGGTTTGTTTATCAGGATACAACAAAGGACATGAGAGATTAAGTATTAGCACAATATAGGACCTAATAACGACACCTAAGTTCAATCAGGAGAAGGAAAGAAAATAAATTTATTTAAACCCAGAAACACAATAAGTACAATATATTACAAAAAAGTACATAAAAATAATATCTACTAACTATACAAAAAGCAGAAACAAACAAGGATAGTGCTACAAGGTCTAAAAAGGTCCCTGTCTCAGCATTATGCCGTGTTAAGCCGAAGCTAGTAGCGGCGCTGGTTTTCAGACAGGATCTTCCGTGGTAGAGGAAAAATTGTAGTCTATGCAAATAAAAATAAAACGTCTGTAACTTTTGATTGCGTTGACATAAAATTTTATTTATATCGAGGCTACTAAAAGTTGCGAATTTGAGTATTTGATATAAATTTCAACTCGATACCTCCACGCGTTCCTGAGAAAAGGGGCTTGACAGACGGACAAGAAAGTGATCCTATAAGGGTTCCTTTTTTGTTTTACGGTACGGAACCCTGAAAACTATATAAAAAAGGGTTGAATCCTTTGGATTCAAATTCTATAAATTTACAGAAGTTTAAGCCAAAAATACGATTTGCCCTTGGGATAATTTGGGTGTTACGTACTGGCATGCTCATGGACATTTGATGCAACCCATTATTATTGAAAAACATCCTGAAACTTGGCGCAAATATGCAGGTCTCGACAGAGCCTACACATTTGCTCCCCTTGGAGTCGAGACCCTAGGTCCGTGGGATACCGAGGCTCTTCGGGTTTTTTAAAAATTATCTGAGCGTCGTCTGGTCGAAGCGACGCATGACCCGAGAGCTGCTGAGTATCTGGCACAGCGCATCAGCATTGCCATACAGCGGGCAATGCAGCCAGCGTCTTGGGGACGCTTCCGACTGGTATTGATATGGATCAATTTAGCTTCCTGTAGACTGTTTGCAACAGTCTGCGGTTAGCTCAATTGTTTCAATTGTAAATACTAGTATAATTTTATTTGTGAATAAAGGCTATTTTTTCCTGAAACTTGTTTTGATGGTATCATCCAAAGAACTTATTCAGCAAATCTTCCCGAAAATGCACTCTTCGAAAGAATCACTTGCAATATCGTTATCAAACAATGTAGCAGTCGGTCACAATCGAGACAATAGCATAATGGTCCCATGCTCACTGGTGAGGAACGGAATCGAAACGCGATCTCCTTGAGATGAAGGATGCTGGGTCAGTTCGCTAGGAGACACAGCTGTGACTGGGAATATAATGATTTTAACTTCTCTAGGGAATTTTTATCCTATTAATTTTGTTGACAACGTTTTAAGTTGGACCATACATTTTAGGAAATAATGTTTATCGTCAGTTCTAAAAATCCTAAATTTTGTTCGCCCTGTGTTACATTTTGGATTTTGGAAATATTGCTGTGTGAATTTTGTGCGGGATGGATTTAAAGCATGCATGTAAGTCACTATTTTGATATTATCAGGCGCTGTAAATTTACAAGTCGATTAACGAGTGGTCAGCGATCTTTAAACGACTTCAAAAAAAGAAGGTTCTATGTTAGGCCGTGTGTATGTTTTTTTATGTATGTATATTGATCATTCACTCAATTGTGGACCGATTTTAATGATTATTTTGCTTTTGTGTAGATAATGATCCCGTGGTGTTCCCTTAAATGTATTTCCGCTGTAGTTCTTCAAGTACACACTGTAATTAATTATTAAAGAATTTAACGTTTTTTATATTCGTTTTTTATATTCGTTTTTAAAATCAATGAAATTATCTGGTCAGTGTAAAAGACTTAACAGATCAGAATCTGGGCCTTCTTTGCATGGACATTAAAACATTTCAAGCAAGATTCTCCACAAAAACAACGTCTAAAAAGATTCATTCATACCTGCTTGATAGTACAATACCTCAACAATGTTCTCAATAGTGAAACATTTCACAAAACACCTGTGTTTCAATAACCGCCTGACCTAGAACTAAAAAAATCGCACGTAATTAATTCCGCATCGCGCGGTTCCTTGACCGCGGCTAAAATAAAAATGTGTGACATCGACTTACGTAATTTCTTTAGAGCAGCGTCGATATTGAAGCTTTTCACTGATGACTCACTCGCTAGAACTTTCTTCAGCGGTGTGTTCGAAAAGTGAATGAAAAAGGTATGGACTGTATGAAAATCAGCTTTATTATCTTCTAGCGTAAAGTATCTACCTAAATATGTGGCGTTTTTAGATAGATGGATAGATAATATATGTATTGCACCATCAAAACCTTACAAAATAATTAAACAAACAATAGCTACTACTTAAATCTAGTGTGGCCCAATCGGCGGCCTTATCCGCTGTAAAGCGATAACTTCCAGGCAACCTTTGGATAGACAGGATCGGTTAGGATAAAATTTTACAGACTTTAGGACTTTTTAATTGTGTTCCAACACAGAATATACTACAGCTGGGAAATACAGTCAGCACATCTGGGAAAAGCTTCCCCTCGTTCGCAATGCAATAACGCCCTTAAATAATATGCTACCTTAAAGTTGTAGCTCTGTTACTGATACTGACCTATATGATCTATAATCCCTTACAATTTTTTATCTTCAAAAACATATCAACAATCTCCGAACAGATACTTATTGCCATACAATTTGCCAGCGGCGGCGAGACAGGAATAGCGACATTAATTTCAAAAGGCGTATTTCTGGAGTAGCGCTGCTGGACAAATCTCGGAAATCAGGGCGTTCGGTAGGTACAACGTTCACACTGGATAATTTGTATAGAGAAAAGACTGTCGGACAACATGACATTGTCATCATCACACATGACTATCAGTCTGTAAGAGAGAAGAGGAAATCTTCTGAAAACTCATTCATCGTCATTAATGACGCAGTTAATGAATGGTCAGAAGACGAGTACGTCTGGTCAGAAGTCAGTCCATCTGTCGTTTATTTATTTATTTATATATATATTTATAAGGCAATGTCGTTGCTCAGTGCCTGGTCGCATCTTTAAATATTTGCATCGTAGAGCCATTATCAATATATAATCAGTAGCTTAGGTTAGATTTCATTGTAAGATGTATGATTGTAATATATTGCATCTTTCTTAGTTATCAGTGAAGAATACCTATGGAAAAAATTGGTTGCCTGTAAAGTCGGTATACGGGCGAAAGTTTTACGTGACAACGACTTTCACTTTTTATGTCTGTCTCTCTCGCTCTTAGGCGGGCTAACCATGCCCGAGTGGAAGGGACGCGTGCCTCTCACTCGCTCTCATTGTGAGCGCATAACGTGAGCGGAGCGTAACGCGTAACGCAGTTTCTTGAAGTGTCACCCGGCAAACCAATTTATAAGACGTTGTCACGTCAAAAAACGTTAAACCAACTTTAGCTATTGGAAAGTGAGAACAAATTGACGATGCTAGCATGAAACTACCGTTCGTATGTTAGTATTTTCCCCTATCCTCAAAAAAATAAGTTTTGGCTCACACAAAAATTTACGACTTTTGTTACAGTCATGAACTTTTTGCATGTTTGTGTGTAAAAAGCTTGTTATTGTGCCAAAAGCTCATTGATAACTCATTAGCTCCCGAAATCGGCTGTAGAGAGAAAATCTAAAATCATTTCTGTCATTGCGCAACGACGCATTGTATGCCGGATCTACGTCATTGCAGAGGCGAACTCAGTGAAAGACAAAGGGAGCATTTGAAACAAAATTATCTCAGTCGGCTTTTAAATGTTGACTTGTATCTCTCGGTGCAAAAGACAAAACTACATTCCCTTTAAGCTTTTGTGACAAACTTTTATTTAAAATTTTATCTGTAAAAAATTAAAAATTTATTTGTAAAAGTATAAAATTCACTGTCAAATGTGTTCTGGTTTTGAGTTACATTTACACTTTTTCGCATTTTGAAAAGTCTATAGGTAATTATGAAACAATTTGAAATTTCTTGAACTTTTCTTTAGTAGTGTTTAGTATAGTTTCTTACAGAGGTGTCAATCTATTCTTCTAGTTTGACACCTCTAGTTAAGTAAGTACGAAACGATACGATAGGTACAATGTTTAGTACGGATCGTACGAATCAAACTACTAACTTGCACCGGACGCGTCGACAACTGTCCATTTTTTTCGAATCTATAGGAAATTAATGTTATTATCATTTTTATCATAATATGGACATCTAAATCACCATGGTCGGTTCCTAAAAATCTTCGTAGTAGCAAATTCATACCTTGCGAAACAAACATCGTATTTCATTTTTCAAAGTACTTTCTTAAATCATGTGTTTGTTTGTGAGTGTTCTCGCCCTCACTTTAGAGCCCTAGCTACATCCCTGTACTATTGCATCAAACAGACGGTCATTGGCAGGCGTCAGGCTTGCGTTATTTATTTCTCGTTTGCCTATCGAAACCGCGTTTAGTTACTAGGTCGGGAGCCGAGCCCAAACCTTTATGCGTTTCGTTACCGCTCATTTAAAAGCTATAAAAACTGATTCCACTTCACTTCCTAAATGTTATCGTTGTCACTGAGATCATAATATAGTTTGTGTGTTTTCAGATCACGTTTTATGTGTTTCTAGAAATCATCTTAATCGAGTCGAAATCTAAATTTACATATCCTTACTGCTTTCTTGAGTGTTCTTCTTTTCCGTCATGTCAACACTCTTGTCAGAGCGCTTGTGGTCATCATGTTAATTCTTCTTGAGTTGCTGTCTCACGATGTCTCGCCATTTTCATTTCTATCACTCACTTATAAGATTAGATTCGAACTAATATACTATCTATACATAATATCCTACTAATATTATAAAGCCTAAAGCTTGTGAAATGTGAACTTTTGTTACCAATTGTTATGTCCAAAACTACTGAACAGGTCATTAAGAAATTTGGCGTACATCTAGAACATAGCTTAACTTAGATAATAGGCTACTTATTATACCTAAAATACGCGTGCGAAGCCGCGGGCAGAAGCTAGTATATAATGAATTAAGTATATCAGTTATCTAGAAAGAAAGAGAGACATTTATTTATAACAACACAGTAATCTAGCACATAACACAAGCACTGCTTACTTATGATGTTGTGTGGATTGTCCAGCATTATTTATTTATTTATTTAATCCATTGTTCTTTTGCTTCCAATATTTTGCCATTCGTAGATAACAAAATTATCAAAAAAATCTGTCGGCGGTTTAAATATTTATATCGGTTAACAAATTATGCTTATGCAATGTGGATTGTCCAGCATTATTTATTTATTCATTCAGTCCATTGTTCTCTTGCTTTGAATATGTTGCCGTTCGTAGATAAAATTATCAATAAAATCTGTCGGCGGTTTAAATATTTATATTGGTTAACAGATTATAAATACTCCCGGGCAAGTCTAGAAGAAATTAGAGCAACGTCCGGCTAACTGAATCAAGACGTTAATGCATTCTGAAAACTAATCTAGACGCAGCATCCGCTTCAGAAGCATTTTAACGCCTGAATTTATATTCAGGACTTGTCATTCAATAGTCACTGAGAAGACCCGACGACACATGAAGTTCTGAAATCTATGGTGTTGATAATTTGTGCCATAATTCTGGACATCTTTGTTATTGCCAACTGGTGTCTGTTATTTGTATTTATTAATGAAACGTAAAAATATTTTTACAGGCGTATCCAATACAATATCATGCCTAGCCTAGTCAGAAATGTATAACTAAGAGTTTATCAAAACATTAAGTAGGTACCTTAATTATGCCACTATCGTGCCAGTGTCGGCACATGGAATTGGTCATAGTCAAAAGGAGGCGTGGATTCTGGCGTGGTTAATAATTGGATAACTGGCACGAACAATTCCTTTGGCACTGTTGGTGATTTTCAATGATTCTTTGATGGGACTTTTGACTAGTCTAGGCTACAATATTTAATTCCAAACTCAATCAAGCCAGCACCGCGTTCAATGATATTAGAAACTTCAGCATAGCCACACAAAAATCTAAATCAGAGGACAGTCAATATAGAGCAATGACCCAGAGAAAGGCACAATCAGGTCACTCACAAATTACTCGCAATTTATGTGAAAAACATTCGTCTGTTTTCTTTCGGAAAGTTCAACCTTTTCAGTCGGAATTTTCAGTAGATCTCGACGATTCCAATGTTTTGCCAAATTGTACAGAGTTCTACATGTAAACATGATATTGCTTAGTTATTTATTGGGAATATTTCCTTGCCAAAACTGCGAATCGTTTTGCCAACGGCTTTTTGGTTTAGGGTTTCTTCCACTGACCGCTGGTTGATTATTTTTGGTTAAAAAGACATCAAGTAGAGACGATCATTATCTCACCAAAAGCACACTTTAATAATGTTTCTTGGATCCATTCGCATTAAGCTTAAAACTGATCTAGTGTATTTTAAACGACATCAAATATTTGTTGCTTTTATAGAGCTACAATCCTAATGAAGTTTCAGTTGCTGATGGCAGCAGCTCCTTATTTAAATTATTGTGCGTTGCTAAGGAATAATAAATCCAATAAATGTCAGACCGATCGGTGCATAAAATCATATTTACCACTATGTTACATGCCGTTCAGACATTCGGTCAACATCCGCATTTCGACGATCAAGTTAATTGTTTGTAAACAGCTGTAACCTTCGTTGTTTGCGCAAAATATGCTCCAATTGCACGTACCTGTTGAGTTATTGGAGTAGTATTGGTATTTATTTCAATACGTTTAAACCTGTCGGCATCTCCACGTGTTTTTATACTCGCACTCACTACATAATTCAGTCTAGAGTCGTTTGCATATAATATTCTTGTCTATGTCATCTTGCTATCTAAAGCTCGGGTTATTGAATCGTAGATCGAGGACATATGAATGTTGTCATTGGCTTCACACCGCGTTTGAAGGTCCGCTCCGTGTCACTGGCGCGTGCACTTCGACATCTAAGTAAACTTAAAATAGTCTGACGTCGGCGACGGCCCGGCGACCGAGATAGCCGGCGCAGTGCGTCCGCGGAGCCCTCGCGCGCCGGGTCTATTTCCAACCGCCACCGTCGGACACGACGCATCCCGCGAGCGACATACATACTGCATCTAACTGTGAAATGGCACTGGACTTTCACTGCGGCGGACACTTCCGCTTCAGGAAGCGCAGGCGGATAACACCCCAGTAGAACCACCATGCCGCACGCACCAAATCTCAACGGTCCCGTCAACGGGACCACCGTTCCGCTCAAACTCCACATACCAGAACCTAATGGCACCAACGGTGCATTGTCGCATCCGCAAAATGGAACCAACGGGCTATTTTCTCCGCCACTCATCTTGGACACGAATCCGAAAAGACCACCGAAACCGCCGGTTGGTCGGATCGTACTACCCATGAAGAAATCTAAAACCCTTCCCATACATTTCGAGGAATCAGCCCCATCACCTCCATCCACGACACTTCTTAACGGTAAAAAGCTATTTGTCACAAAACCGTTGAATGAAGTGCACACGATTCGAAATGTACAAGACAACGGAAGTTATAGTTCAAGTATATTGAACCGCTCTCCAAGTCCGCTGTACAGAAGGAGCAACTCATCAGCTTCGGTGGAGACAGGTTCTATCGCAGAACTAGCTAGAAGGCACGTGCCACACAGCTTCTTGGTATCACGATCTCCAAGCCCACTGTCCTACAAAAGCTGTGCAAGTAACTACTCAACATGCAGCAGCAATGGAACCTACGTTCCGCTATCGCGATCTTCAAGTATAAACTCGACTATTTACAATCGAACCAACAACAGTACACCAACTCCCAGAAGGATGTACCCTCAAGCTTACGACAGTTCTGAAAACGTAGACTTGCGAGAACTGAGAGCGAAGGAACAAGCTCCTGTTGTTTTCGATGCCAATTTATCCTTTGTACTGGGAGTAAATAAACAACCAATGCGACAGAGGTTCACGCCAGTAGCAGCACATTTGGAAGAAGGGACATCATCAAACCATCTAAGCAGCAAGATCGATAACTTCCTGAAGAGAACTGATCATGTTATGGACGAATGGCGAAGACTAGGACATAGAGATGAACCTGACCTTGATTCTTACTACGGAGGTAGGAGAAAACTCGGCAGGTCGAAGTCAGCAACCAACATCATGATAAAGGGTTTTACGCTGTTCAGTAGAAGTGGTAGCCGCGCCAGCAGTGTATGCAGATCAAGTCGAGGGATATCCGAAGACCCAACAACAGCATCAGAATTGGAAGAGGTTTGTAATAGTTCCATGGTTTCGATATCCACGCTTCTGTTCTGTTTGCGTCGGTCGTTAAGATTGCCGTAGTTTATGTTTGAGTTCAAGATTGTTATACGCTCTACCAGCGCCGCTTGCGATACAATCTAATGTGCTTGCCAATTTTTTATGATTGTTGACTGTAAGCTTAGTAGATTCTTCAGACGTTGTCGCTCAAATAAAACAGGAAGCTTATGTTTTTCTCCTTGGCCTTTCCGAACTTTTTTTTGCGAGTTGGCAGTAGCTAATGATCGTTTTGTGCAAGAACAGCTGCGGTGGGCCAAAATTAGACTGAACCTCTTGTTTGAAATATTACAGTCTAGTTAGACACTCGTATGGCGTCGCGAAGATTGATACTTACTGGAAACTAGCTTCTGTCTATAGCTTCACTCACGTAGTACCTGGATACAATACAGACAATACAGACTATTATTATTTATTATTATTATATAGGAATCAGGATTAATGTAGCTATCTATTGGTGCAAGAATTTTAAGATTCTAAGTGTTTGCACCAGAGATTACCAATGAAAAACTAGATCCGTCAAGTACGAGTGTGACTCGCGCGCAGCGAGTTCCGTATTTTTTTTACTATACAAATATGTACCTACTATAGGTACCAGTTAGAGACTTTGCTATCTGATGAATATCTAAAAACGAGTTGGTACGAGTGTATACATTTCGGATGGATCGCCTACTTACTCTACCTCTTCATAATATTATTGATAAATAAATTATCTATTAACCGCAATTCATACAGATTACGTGCGATCTATCAAGCGAAACTAATTATTTATGATCTCAAGTCTTAGAACGTAATATATCATGGTGTGATAATGACTGACGGTAGAGGCAACACGCTAAATGATAGTGCAATGTGTACCGTAATTATTTCTTCCCACTTTCTATTGCATTTACTGTTTAATAGCTAAGTAGCTGTTGTTCTCTGTAGATTAAATGCTTTCAACGTAACGTAACAGCACTAGATCTTCACGGTGTTTTAGATTGTAACGTAACAAACAAGTCCTTGATGTAGGTAAAAACGTAAGTGTAATAAGTAAAAAATGGTTTTTAAATAAGTTTAGGACTTCATTTGTATATCGTTTCAAATTTGAGTTGTCTTTGAGAGAGCGTTGGTCCAACTTGGTTCTGGTTTGAGATGCTTGGAAAACCAGGGGACGGCCTGCTTGTTATTTGCATATTAGTATACGTATACCAAAATTGCTAGATAGGAGAAGGTTACGTAATTAAATGGTTATTCAAATAGTTTGGCCGTCTGGCCCTGACCATAGCAAACCAGTAAATCTCATATTTAGATGATTGATTACGAAGTTAAAGCGCCTGTGCCAAAACCCGCTCTAACGAATCACGTAAACGGGCGTACGAATAAATTCGAACTATTTGATTTGACAACTAAGAAGATGAATGTTTAACAAACAGTTTTTGTAATGGCCTACTTATTCTTTCAAACAAGCTAAAAACTATTCACCTAGTTTCAGTTTTGAATATGCGTGATGTTTGAATTTGAGTGAAGACGAGTTGTTTGAAATTCCCTTGATTTGTTATTCATAAGCCATCTTGGCAAAGTTTAGGGTGAATCATAAGGAAACCTATGTTAAGTTTATGAGCAGATACCTAAATATTTTGATTTCTGAAGACGTTTTGGTTCTATCTCGAAGTCACAGCTTTCAATGTCGTGGAGCCTCGTCTAAGATCCATGACCAGGACAGTACCCGTAAATGTATAATAGTTATTTGTTATACAAGAGTGCAAAGTTGCTTTTTAACTGCGTGCTCAATTTTGATGACCGAGCAAGCGAAGGATTCTAGCGAGTGGTTCAAAAATTTGAATCCTGGGCATTAGCGAGGGAATAAAACTAGCACGAGATACAAAATCTTTGCACTCGAGTGCAACACGTAACTTTTCATCCCACCAGCGAGGAAATGACTTAATGCAAAAAAATAAAATGGCGCGCAAAGCAAATTAAATAAAAGTACACTAAGAAGGTTCGGAGTCTGAGTTTTAAACAAATTTAAAAAGGGTGGTTGATAAATTCGGCACCATGGAGGTTGAAGTAAATAGGTTTTGAATCACAAACGTAGTGCACACGATGTTCTAAATTCAATTTTACTTTATCTAGCAGATAAAAACGGCTTTTGCACTCAGTTAACGAAGAGCAAAAATACTCTTGCCGAGATGGGGGGATAAAAAATACTTTAACAACACATTGTCAATTCCTAAAGATCCTGTAGTCGTGAGGGTCAGACGACCCGCACGATATAACCTGTTAGTTTTACTAATACCATCTATCTTTGCCTACAGCTCTCAGAAGTGGGAGGTGAACTCTCCGAGGAGCGAGCAGCAGCCGGGCTTGCGACGGAAAGAGCTGATGCCGAAGCGGCAGAAAGACTTCGCATCGAGAAGGACAACCGAGACTTGCTGGTCAACAACCAGAGACTGCAACAGGTAAGTGACCCAAGAAAAAATATGACTAGGCAACACACAACGTAGGTAGTAGACAGGAGTTTATGTATGGATGTCTTTCTTTGTGATAAATTAGTATGAAGTGAGATTGTGGTCCAACAGAACTCTTCTACGTAACAAGACAGTTTCAAGTGACCTTACTACCGGTTGTTATCCCCGAATCAGATTTGAATCATATTTGAGCAATTAACCTTTCTAGACTTTCGTGATTTGATATAATTAATGCCGAATCACTAATTATATTAACAAATCGCGAAAGTCTTATTTCCCGTGTGTTTCCATCACAGCGATCGTGGTCACGGGGCGACTGTCGTTGTTTTCTCCAATTTCAGACTTGTAAAATAGTAAAACAAGAGCACCACAAAACCAAATTGTCGACAATATATCTTGGTAGAACTCGTGTTGTCATTTAAAAGTTTGGCAAATATTACCGGTCACAACTTTAAAAAAAAACTGTCGCATCCATTCACGATGTCATTCTTCTGCAGGCATCCGAACGCCTGGAACTCGAGCTCCTCCACTGGCGCTCAGCAGAATCCGGTAACGCCGAGATCTCAGACTCGGAAGGCTCTGAAGCCGACGCCAGTCTCTCAGGAGACAAGTACAAGCGAAGATACGAGCGCGCGCACAGAGAGCTGCAGTTACTACGGGCCCAGCTTAGAAGACAGCACGAGGATGACTTGGAACAGCTTGTTATGGTCAAGAAGCAACTTGAGAAGAAGGTTAGTAGACTTAGACATTAACAAATACAAGCAAAGATATGAACGCGCGTATAGAGAGCTGCAGCAAAAAAAGTGCGAACTTCGAGTCGGACTCGCGCACTAAGGGTTCCGTATAATAATTGTAAGACCTTGTTTCTTGCCTAATATCATGATCCTAGGTCAACGAGAAGTAGGTACTCTGTATATTTTGATCCAGGGAGAGAAACAATTTTTTTTTGTTGATAAACTATAAATTTACGGTTTTCGGATTTTTCCCTTTTACTTGTGCTATAAGACCTCGCTTATTGCCAAATTTCATGATTTTAGGTCTACAAGAAGTACCCTATAGGTTTTGTGGACATGTGATTCATAATATTCGGACATAAACGGCTGTAACTTTTGATTGCGTTGACCTAGACGTTTTATTTATATTGAGGCTTCAAGAGGTTACGGATTTGAGTATTTAATGTTAATTTCAACTCGATACCTTCGCGCGTTCCTGAGAAATAGAAATAGGTTGACAGACGGACAAAACCAAATCGACAAACAGACAGACAGATAACAAAGTAATCCTATAAGGGTTCCTTTTTTCTTTTTGCGGTACGGAACCCTAAAAATGACCCTCAAACTCAGCCCGTGGATATCGTAAAATGCGACTAAAGGAATCTTCCAAAGAAAGGTCAGGAGCATCTTTCTGTGTGTATATAACGCCTATAGTGCTTGCCCCGATGCTGCTCCCCCAAAATCACTTTTGTCCCAACGGCAATGGGACGGGCCTCTGTGTGAGTTGACACGGAACTGTTTGTTACAAACGTGCTCCAGCTCTGCAGATCGTGCCCGCCTCCTGGCCGTTTCTAAATGGGAGTCAGGACATTGGTTGCAAGCATTTCCTTCATATAACACTGGTACTTTATTGGATCCCGTAACTTTCCGTATCGCAACATGTCTCCGGTTGGGTGCAAGGTGTTGCGCGCCTCATCAATGCCAGTGCGGTACTGCTGTCGAACAGCTTGGTCATCACGGATTATCGTGCACTAGGGCCGCTGGTCGGATATCTCGCCACGCTAGCCTTAACGACATCATCCGGCGGGCCTTTGTCACCGTTAACGTACCAGCTATTCTCGAACCGAATGGTCTGTTGCGTGACGATGGTAAGAGGCCCGACGGTATGACACTAGTCCCATGGGAGTTGGGGAGGCCCATTGTGTGGGACGCTACATGCGTCGACACACTTGCGCCTTCCCATCTTCCGAGGACATCCGTGAGGGCGGGTGCGGCGGCAGATTTGGCCGAAGATCTCAAGAGGCGCAAATATGCAGGTCTCGACAGAGCCTACACATTTGCTCCCCTTGGAGTCGAGACCCTAGGTCCGTGGGGTACCGAGGCTCTTCGGGTTTTCAAAAAACTATCTGAGCGTCTGGTCGAAGCGACGCGTGACCCGAGAGCTGGTGAATATCTGGCACAGCGTATCAGCATTGCCATACAGCGTGGCAATGCAGCCAGCGTCTTGGGGACGCTTCCGACTGGTGTTGATATGGATCAGTTGAGCTATCTGTAGACTGTTTGCAACAGTCGGCAGTTAGCTCAATTGTTTCAATTGTAAATACTAGTATAATTTTCTTTGTGAATAAATGTCTTTGTACCTACTATAACGCCTCGACTGCGACCACCAGTGAGCGTGCCAAGTGAATTATGGCAAACCTATGATAGCTGTGTGGTGCTGGCTTAGAATTTGCACCACCCCAACTTTTGGTTGTCGTAAGAGGCGACTAAGGGATATCCACCGAGGGCGGGCAGCAGCGCCCCCTGCAGAACAATTCTACCACCGAACTGCGATCCCCAACCCGCATGTCCAGTGTGGGGTTTATGGGCCATGAGACCCCCATGAGATAAATGCCAACAATGCGTTTATCAGGGGGAGGCCTGCGTCCAGAAGTGGACCAATAGAGGCTGTTGAGGTTGAGGGTATGATAGCAGTGATTTGTAGAATCGTCAGGGAGAGTCTTATGTTTAGCAGACGTGTGTAGGTTCATTAATGATAATGAATCTAAGATTATAAAGTCAAGTTTATTTTGCGATGAAAAACTTAAGCTATGTTCCATACAACTCCTTGTCAAATTGATAAGATCTGTGCCGATTAGTCGTCAAAAGGTAACAAAGAGACTGAGTAACTTTCACATTATGATATTAGTATGTATGATACACTATTGGCAATGGTGAGTAGGAGGTTATAACAATTTAGTTTTAGTTTAAAGAGAAACTATATTATTTAACTAGCTTCTGCCCGCGGTTTCGCACGCGTTGTTTCTATGAAAACGTTCAAAGATAATTTTTATCCCATGGGAACTGATTTATGGGACAAAAAGTAGCCTATGTTTGATTCCAGGCTTAGAGCTACACCGATGCAAAAATTCAGCCCAATCTGTTCAGTAGTTTTGGCGTGAAGACGTAACAAACATCCATCCATCTATCCATCCATCCATCTAAACTTTCGCATTTATAATATTAGTGTGAAGTGTGATTAGTGTGATGTAATTTACATTTAGGAAGAAGTTTGGATCGTGCAGTCATTTAGTTGTTTGGCCGGAAGTGCTAAAATCGTAAACTGAAACTGCGTAGAATGTTGCGCTTGCACAATATTTATCGTAGGTTTTGGCGGAGTTATGTTTTAACTGGAATATATCCTTTCATCTTTATTTATTTGCAGTGGTATAAAACTAGATTAATGCTTTTATTGTGGTTCATTTCGGTGGTATTAGAAATGTAGGTGTCGTAAAATTTTTTGTTTTAATTTCATGTAACCCTCTGTTTTGTGTTGTTCTATCAACCGTATTTTACTGGTTACATCCAATTATGTCATTAGTTAAGAAAACGTACAGAGCATTTTGTAATTCGCAATTAAAAATGATCCAAAAATAAGTTGAGACGTTATAAAGTTGAGAAATTCCAGCGAAAATAACTTGCGTAATTCAAAACATTTTGTTATTTTTACATTTTGAATAATGTTGTTCAAGTCTTCGTTATATTTTTGTGAGTTTATATTTATCGCGTCTCCACATAACTGAAAATCCCTCGGCCGTGACTCTTCTTGATATTTCTACATACACTAACAACAAAAAAGTTTGGTAGATCTGTTTGTATTGTACTTTTTAATCAAAACAAATAATCTTTAGAGAACAAGGGAAATAGCCTTTGTTCACAAAGAAAATGATTCAATTACAAATGAAACAATTGAGCTAACTGCAAACAGTCTAAAGGTACTTAGCTCAACTGATCCATATCAATACCAGTCGGAAGCGTCCCCAAGACGCTGACTGCATTGCCACGCTGTATGGCAATGCTGATGCGCTGTGCCAGATACTCACCAGCTCTCGGGTCACGCGAACATAGAGAACATAGTATCAATTCAATCTTATCGCTTCAATCAGGTCGCTGGATGGTTTTGCTGAAAAACCTTAATTTCCTCCTTCCATACACTTTTGGTTTTGTACTACGAACTGACCCCTAAAAAGATACAGTTTTAACATACTGGTCATTGAAGTGAATTTATATGTACCTTTTGGTATCACAGAAATTTAAATTGCTTAGCATTGACCAAAAACCAAATAGTTCTATGTGAGAACTCGATAAATTGCAATACTTCAAAAGGTACCTCGTACAAAAAATACTTATATCATATTTATTTATGGCAAAGCGAACAAAGACATAGGCATTCGTCTAGCTATAAAAAAGCTTTATCATCCGTTTGAATGTATTCTAGAACGACCTTCGCGACTAAATATACATTTTATAAGTATTCTGAAATGAAAAATTGATGCTATTTAAAATGAACGTTAATGTTCTTATATGATTTCAAGTACATTGAATGAGATAATATATTTATAGTCTATCTATAAATTAATATTTTTCTCGTTTAGTCTATATAATTTTTTTCATAAACTTTCATACGTCCACCGGTGGGCAGACGTACAGTGGCGTTCATCGCGTCAGCTAACGATGAACGGTTCCAACCCCCAGGTTCCAAGTCTTAATCGTCATTACCGTAGTTTTCGTTTAATATTATTAAATTTATTGTTTTATATAAAACTGCTTGCTATCATTTTTCATTTCACCGAAAAATTGTAGTCATAAAATAGTTCATCATAATTTACTTCAAACGTAAGAAGGCTCAATGAGGTTTTTATTTCATAACATCGTTGGGGGGGTCAGCTTACAATGACCGCCACTATACATACCTCTCCCAAACGAGAGAATTGCCTTTATAACCACGCTGTATATTTAAAGATATTATAGAGTAGATAGAGCCGATTTAAATAAATAAAGCAAATATTCCCATCCACTAAAATTTCATAAAAATTAGCTTTATCATATTTCCCATTAAATTTCTTCCTCAAGTAGGTCACATCACAATTCTTATCTGCCTGAACCTATCACAAGATCATCCTTGGACCGACATCTGATAAGTTATAAAATTCTCATTCTGATATCACGATCTATACCTTTTTGTAAGATATCAGTGTACCTACGTAGTTACAGCGTTAGAATTATTTGTAAATTTAGTGTTTTTTTGTAAATTTCGAACCATCTAATGTAGTTGTCGATTATTTCGTGTAGTTTTTGTGATTGATTTTAGAATGGAATGTGATAAAGAGGTTCGTTTTATATTAGTTTATCTAATTGTAAGTTTTAAACGATAGCTCTGCGATGGTTTTCAAGTATCGCGGTATCAAATATAATTTATAGCTTCCTTTTTGTGTTAGTTTTTGTACAAAATAAAGTGAGTTTTTCGGATTTTTACGGCCTCACGTGGCTTCTATGATATTCCACATTTTACATTTCAAATTTCTACTAAAATACCGCCTCAAATTCTGTTAAATAACGTCGATATTTCGCATGTTTACCCATTGTGATTTATTTGCATGAGTCAAGCAATAGTTAGATACATCTATATAATCCGATCCGAAAGCCTAGCTTATCGTAATGTTGGTTCCTAAAACACACTTGGACAATAGCCAGAAATGATAACTCGTAAAACTGATAGAGTTATGTATTCGATGCTCAGTGCATTTAATCATGCAAT
Organism: Eupithecia subfuscata; assembly: GCA_963564075.1. NCBI lineage: Eukaryota > Metazoa > Arthropoda > Insecta > Lepidoptera > Geometridae > Eupithecia > Eupithecia subfuscata. The sequence continues at coordinate 9,376,168 of OY751117.1, read as the reverse complement.
TATTCTTATTTACGATTAGAAGGGATGATTAAGGTGATAAATATCACAGTTAAAAAGGCGTCGAAATTACTGTTTTAGGATACATTTTAAAAGCTGGCGGATCGCTTAGAGGGGTTCGCTGTTTTTCGTATACTGGAGGCCTAGATATGTATGTGAGGTCAGCGCGTATAATTGTTTGAAAAAAAAACACAATCGTGCCAGCTGTCAAACATTTTCCTAGAGTGCTATTTTTTCGGTAGACAGTGCGTACCTAAGTTCTAAAGTGGGCGGCAGGGCGCGGGTTTTTACTTTAAATCTGTCTAAAGTCGACCGAAAACGTCAATGTTTTGCTGTTAGAATTCCTGTGTTATTAAATTTCCAGGCCTGAAATAAATATCAATATGTAATAGCCGAACTTAAATTTATTATAAACAGAATTGCAAAAGAAAGTACTGAAAATATTTGATCGGGATATCGAGAATTTGATACATTCCTTTTAGGTATGATTTAAATTTTAAAAAATCGTCAGTTTCGTTACATTCGGTATAAATTTATGAAATAAACTTTAAAAGAATCTATAAGAATAGCCTGAATTTCGTAGGTTTTTGACACATTCCTCTCAGCTACGTAGAATATCTCTGTTATAAAGACACCTAACACCAGAACCAGACTTAAACCATAGAAGCCTATGAACACAGATCTATAGTCTTAAACCAATGATTTTCGTTTTAGGTACAAGATGCATACGAAGAAGTGGAGGAGCAGAGGGCGGTGGCGGCGCAGTGGAAGCGCAAACTGCAGAAGCTGACCAACGACATGGCGGACCTGAGATCACTGCTCGACGAACAGGTACTCTATTGTTTGAATCGTAAGGTTTATTTTGATAGGATAGACCCTCGTTTGACCACCATCTCGCCTGATGATAAGTGACCTTGTGGCTGACGTTGAATGACCAAGGACCGTCATTGCACCAAAGTGACCCCCGAAAATTGCTTTATGGTTTGGCAAGCTTTTGATATACGGACGTTAGTTAATAGATATAGGTACGAGTACCTAATATTTATTATACAAAAGTTGTACATGGTCGAGCATAATGCTAGGTAGCACGTTGGTACAAACACAGTGATAGAAATTGTCTGTAGCGGAGCAAGTCACTTGTAAGGACGTTGATTGGGTCGAATATTGTGAACAGCTTTAAGAATTAACAAATAACGGCTAGCGAAGTAAGCGGCGAATACTTCTACATCGTCTTGTCCGAGCCTACCTATATGCATACAATCGTTCGACGAAGGCATTTTGACGTGGTTTTGACAGGGCAATCGTGCGGGGGGCAAGGGGCGGAACGGGGTAGGGACGCTCCCGAGTTGCATACATAACCGCCTTAGTAACTCGGGAGCGTCCAACATCCCGACCCGTCCCTTGCCCCCCGCACGATATACCCTATACGAGGTACCGTGTCAAAACGCCTTCGTCGAACGACTGTATGCATTATAGGTACGCTGTGGTCTTGTAAACTTTTTGCCTAAATAAAAGTCATATATTTATTTATTTCTTACTAGCTGCCGCCCGCGGCTTCGCACGCGTTGTTTCTATGGAAACGTTAAAAGATGATATCTATCCCATGGGAACTGATTTATGGGATAAAAAGTCACCTATGTTTGATTCTAGGATTATAATTATGTGTATACAAAATTTCGAGCCCGATCCGTTCAGTAGTTTAGGCGTGAAGAGGTAACAAACATCCATCCATCTATCCATCCTTCCATCCAAACTTTACATAATATTAGTGTTATGTTATAGTGTTATGCATGTATAAGAACAATCACGTTACAATAATAACTTTCTCGATCAGACATGCCGCAACAACTTGCTGGAGAAGCGACAACGCAAGTTCGACGGCGAGCTGCACGCCGCTCAAGAGGAACTCAAACGCGAGCGCACGGCCAAGGAGCGGCTCTCGCGGGAGCGCGACCAGGCCCACGCGGACAAGTACGCGCTAGAGCAGAGTCTCTCTGTAAGTATCAAAAATATCTCTGTAAATACGCGCAAATCTTTATGAATTCTCGGAAGAAGTACGCGCGAGTGGCTGCGCAGTAGCTTATTTTAAGGTGTCAAAAGGAATGAATGATGAACGCACTCTACTGTACCCATGCGCAGTTTCGCATTCGCGGTTATGTTCACAGAATTCATAAAGATTTGCGCGACCTATTTTCATGGCCTATTTTCCTCCTACTAAACATTTGTAGTTGTTGTGGTAGATTTATTGGTGCACCTTCTTGATTATTTTCTTAAGTCATTTATGAAATCAAAATTGGTAGGAATTTCTCACTTATCTGTGAACAAACTTTTAGATAGGTAATTAACATTTTAAGCATCAATAGTCGTCCGTTTCATATTATTTTCAGCCGCTTTTTGTTGAAAATTTTAATTAGCCTTCAGTATCTAGTCACCTACTGGTTGAGGTAGCTGTTAATTTCATTAATATTATGCTAGAGACATAAATATTACCGAGTGGTTTTTATCTTATGTAGGTAGGTTTTATACCTCAAACTCAACCTCAACAGCCTGTATTGGTCCACTGCTGGACGCAGGCGCAGGCCTCCCCCTGATAAGCGCCTTGTTGGCTTGTACCTCATGGGGATAATGCCCGTAATCCCCACGCTGAGCGAGCGGGTTGGGGATCGCAGTTCGGTGGTAGAATTAGGTTTTAGAGCTATTACGCACTGTCGACTTGTCGCCGGCGACTCGGTCGCTGGCGACTGTGACTTACTACAGTTTAAATAGGTGTTTACGCACTTGGTCGTCGTCACTTGCCTATGTTTTGGTCGCCGAGCGACCGAGTCGCCGGCGACAAGTCGACAGTGCGTAATAGCTCTTATAGTTTCGTTACATTCCGGTTTTAGGAAGCGACCCCGTTCTAACCATGGTAAAATAATACAAGGTATGCTACTCCGAGATCTTCCCAAGCCTACGTCACTGTCCACTTGCCACAAAAGTAGGAGGTTACGTTCATTTGCCGGTGACTATCAAACTTTTATTGACGCCGTTGAATCACTCGCGTTGTTGATCGGATAAATCTTTAAAATAAAATGGGCGGTTACTCTATCTGTAACTGTAAGTGTGAAAGGCGGTAAGATAAGGTTCTTTAAATTCCCGAAAAGAGAATCTGGCTGAAAAATGTTCCTGCGATTAGATACATTTAATTTCAAGGGAAAAATTGATTTATCCATGTACAGAGCTCATTAGCGTTGCTCAAATTATGGAAACTAAGTTTGAAGAATTTAATGGAAAACCTAAAACCGAGATATAGATCTCGAATCTCCCAAAACTAAAAAGTTTGAGAACCACCGTAGCTTATATGACGTAGGCTTAGGAAAACCCACGCGACCGTTGTTTCTCAGTGTTGGTTAGCAACCGTTTCCTTTCAAAATATTCCCTTGCCTTCGCACCTTAAAGGCACTCCAAATTCTTAACGCAAAATGACAGTTTGGTTAGCCGCCAGAGTTTCTTGTAAAACGTTTCCGGATCATCGTCAAGTATCGACGAATAATTCAAAACTTCTATCGAAATCCGCCTTGCTTTATTATCTATCACCATGAATAAAATAAATAAATAATGCTGGACAATTCACACAGCATTATCTAGCCCCAAGCTAAGCAGTGCTTGTGTTATGGGTACTAGATAACTGATACACATAATACAATACACTAGATAGATAGATCTTTTTTATTATACGTAGAAAAACATCCAGACACCCTGAACAAATATCTGCAGATCGTACAAACATTTGTCCCGAGGCGGGAATCGAACCCGCAACCTCCTGCGTCGCAGGCGGACCTTCGCCCGCTGCGCCACAGTGGTCGTCAAATGACACTGGCTTTAGAATTAGCATAGGCTAAACTTAGATTTTCAATATTATCAATAGTAGTTCAGTCTTTGTAAGTCTTGGTTCTGGTCTAGACTTGTGCTGGTTTGTGAGGAGGGTGTTGTCATACTGCGATACAGTGTTAAACTTCTGAAGATGACATCGTTTCTCAAATCTATTTCTGTTCCATGTTTCTGTACCAATAAACGATTTTTTTCTTTACTTTTTTATTTACTTTACTAGACGATCGCCTCGCGGTTTCACCCGCGTAGTTCCCATTCCCGTGGGAATTCCGGGATAAAATATAGCCTATGTCACTCCCTGGAAAGTAAGCTTCCTAACGGTGAAAGAATTTTTCAAATCGGTCCAGTAGTTTCGTTAGTTAGTAGCCAATTCAATAGAAACAAACAAACAATCTAATCTTTCCTCTTTATAATATTAGTATAGACTATACTTTATCACTAACAAAATTCTTGTTTGTATATTCCAGGAAGCTCGGCTAGAACTCGAGCTAAAGGAGGAGCGACTATCCGCCGCCAGCAGGGAGTTAGAGGAAAGGGGAGGAGGGGGAGACGAGGTGACGTCACTGCGGCGAGCCAAGACCGAGCTGGAGCGACGAGTGCGGGACCAAGAGGAGGAGCTGGATGACCTGGCTGGGCAGATACAGGTACTGGGGATGCGTTCATAGAGAATGTATGAAATAATATTTCGCACTGTGCCGGTACTGTGTCGGAACTGTGGCTCACTGATATGTGTGAATCGACCTTTAAGGTCAGCGCTGTACTATGTTAATACCTACTTCAGTGGTGCATAAGTATAAGATAAAATTGGCAAATGTATTTCACGTGCAGCTTCTGATAAATATTCTGATATGACTCGATTGCTGCAATTGAACTTCCAGCCGACATTTTTGTTTAACAGAAACAAGATGGCGGTTAAAATTTACCTTTGAAGTCTCGTACGTTGAAATGGCACGAATTTCCACACAGTTTTTATATATATAGACGCGTCCAGTTTGCACCGAACCCGAAAAATTTCTCACCAAATGGTTTTTTCTTCTAGTTATTGGAAAGTTCCAAACTACGGCTGGAGATGCTTCTAGAACAACAAAGGAAGGAAGCGAGATTGGAGGCCGCCGCCAGAGACGACGAGATGGAGGAGACCAGGGCCAATGCTGCTAAGAAACTGAAGAGTAAGTACCAGTACTTTGATAATAATATACATAGTAATATGCAGATAACATATGTTCTAAATATTGCATAAGTTAGTACATGTTGGGCACTGCAACTAACCTCTGCCTTGCTAATAACACTGTCAACTCATGCAAGGCACAGATATGTAGTTCATTCATTCATTCATGACGATCGATGTGGCCGCCTGCGACGCAGGAGGTTGCGGGTTCGATTCCCGCCTTGGGACAAATGTTTGTAAGATCTACAAATATTTGTTCCGGGTGTTTTGGTCGTTTCTACGTGTAATAAAAAATATATATCTATGTAATGCATTATATTATGGAATGGTACTCAAAACCTCACTCTTCAAAACCTCCAGTGTGAAAACAGCGCGCTAGTTTAAGCCGCGCGAGAGTTAAGTGAGAGATTTTGATTCGAGCTATACTAAACCGCGTGCTCATCCAAGTGACGATTGGAACGGTGCGCTATTTGAAGTCGACTCTGATAACGTTTTTTGTTATTATAGTGCATAACCCCACACTAAGGGTAATTTCTAAGAAATCAAATAATATCGCAAAAATTTTCGACTTCGACGGGACTTGAACCCGCGTCCTCCCCTCAGTACGGGGATGTGATAACCAACTACACCACGAAGTCAAGTGACGTGGGAGTCGAAAATCTCTGCGACTTCCTACGGTCTCTAGCGCCGTTAGCTCCACCTACAGGGGAAACATTGAAGTTTATCCAATCCTGTTCAAAGACTAAAGTTACATTTAGTTCGTTTGACGAGAGGTGTCGCGTAGCTTAATTCTAAGGTTTTTTGTTATTATAGTGCATAACCCCACACTAAGGGTAATTTCTAAGAAATCAAATAATATCGCAAAAATTTTCGACTTCGACGGGACTTGAACCCGCGTCCTCCCCTCAGTACGGGGATGTGATAACCAACTACACCACGAAGTCAAGTGACGTGGGAGTCGAAAATCTCTGCGACTTCCTACGGTCTCTAGCGCCGTTAGCTCCACCTACAGGGGAAACATTGAAGTTTATCCAATCCTGTTCAAAGACTAAAGTTACATTTAGTTCGTTTGACGAGAGGTGTCGCGTAGCTTAATTCTAAGGTTTTTTGTTATTATAGTGCATAACCCCACACTAAGGGTAATTTCTAAGAAATCAAATAATATCGCAAAAATTTTCGACTTCGACGGGACTTGAACCCGCGTCCTCCCCTCAGTACGGGGATGTGATAACCAACTACACCACGAAGTCAAGTGACGTGGGAGTCGAAAATCTCTGCGACTTCCTACGGTCTCTAGCGCCGTTAGCTCCACCTACAGGGGAAACATTGAAGTTTATCCAATCCTGTTCAAAGACTAAAGTTACATTTAGTTCGTTTGACGAGAGGTGTCGCGTAGCTTAATTCTAAGGTTTTTTGTTATTATAGTGCATAACCCCACACTAAGGGTAATTTCTAAGAAATCAAATAATATCGCAAAAATTTTCGACTTCGACGGGACTTGAACCCGCGTCCTCCCCTCAGTACGGGGATGTGATAACCAACTACACCACGAAGTCAAGTGACGTGGGAGTCGAAAATCTCTGCGACTTCCTACGGTCTCTAGCGCCGTTAGCTCCACCTACAGGGGAAACATTGAAGTTTATCCAATCCTGTTCAAAGACTAAAGTTACATTTAGTTCGTTTGACGAGAGGTGTCGCGTAGCTTAATTCTAAGGTTTTTTGTTATTATAGTGCATAACCCCACACTAAGGGTAATTTCTAAGAAATCAAATAATATCGCAAAAATTTTCGACTTCGACGGGACTTGAACCCGCGTCCTCCCCTCAGTACGGGGATGTGATAACCAACTACACCACGAAGTCAAGTGACGTGGGAGTCGAAAATCTCTGCGACTTCCTACGGTCTCTAGCGCCGTTAGCTCCACCTACAGGGGAAACATTGAAGTTTATCAAATAATATCGCAAAAATTTTTGCGATATTATTTGATTTCTTAGAAATTACCCTTAGTGTGGGGTTATGCACTATAATAACAAAAAACCTTAGAATTAAGCTACGCGACACCTCTCGTCAAACGAACTAAATGTAACTTTAGTCTTTGAACAGGATTGGATAAACTTCAATGTTTCCCCTGTAGGTGGAGCTAACGGCGCTAGAGACCGTAGGAAGTCGCAGAGATTTTCGACTCCCACGTCACTTGACTTCGTGGTGTAGTTGGTTATCACATCCCCGTACTGAGGGGAGGACGCGGGTTCAAGTCCCGTCGAAGTCGAAAATTTTTGCGATATTATTTGATTTCTTAGACTCTGATAACGTCGCGCCAGTTGAAAGCGCCTGCAGTTGCTGCCAGATTTTTTGTACTTTGAAGCGCCGTTCAAATTTAAAAAGCAAATTTATTACGTTGTGGATATTGCAATCTAGGCGCTATTTATTTTTATTATATTGTACCAGCTAGTAAGTCGATTCAGTCTGTATTATGACCCATTCTCTACCTTCCAGTGCTGGAAAGCCAACTGGAAAGCGAGCACTCAGAACGCAGCCTGCTACTGCGCGAGAGACACGAACTGGAGAGACGACTCGCTTCGCTCGAGGAGACGGCGCGCGCTGAGAACCACGAGCAAACGCAACTCACGCAGAGACTAAAGAGGTTAGTAGAGAAAAATAATAGAATAGACAATGATGTCGATTCTGTTGTTTTAGGATTTCTAACTAAAATTTTACGATTTCTAAATTTTCTAAGTTACGTTGACCCAAAATTATGGTATTCTCTGTACAGATCCTAAAAATACCATAAAATCCATATTTTACTTTTTTCAAAAGAATCTGCCAGTTTTTCACTAGAATAAATTTTAATCACGAACAAATTAGATGCCTGCTAAAATTAGGTAGACGTTTCTAATCATAGCTAAAATGCAATGCAAAGAATAGGATTTCAACTACTAAGTTGAGTCGTTTTAGATCTGTCAACTTATTTTTAAACCTAAAAGTCTAATTTTAAAAACATAGAATAGCTTTCGCCTATTTAACATTCCTAAATCCAAATTTAAGCGAATTTTAGATAATTCTAAAACAACAGAATCGACACCAATGTTTGTTTGCAAGCAAAATTACAATAAAGTGTGTAAAATTATGTAGGTACTAATGAGAACTTAAATAAAAATTACAATTCAGTCCAAAGCTTACGGAAGTAAATCAGCGAGAACACAAATATACCACCTGGGTATCTAGCACGGGGATTGTTGTCTAGGGTAGAATAGAGAAAAATTACGTGACATCGTCATCGAATGCGTAATATGTCTGAAACTCATTCCTTCAACTTCAATAATTTACGCAATGTATGACAATGCGATGTCATTCTACTCTATTCTACCCTAGACAACTATCCCCGTGCTAGGCCTACAGCTGCATAGATATAAGTAAAATACTGTAGATATGTTACGTTCTCCCAGCGCTAACTCAACAAATGGCCTGTGTTATGTTACAACTAAACGCAAAGACACGCTATTTCCAATCTTTTCCTATATACCTAATGAACAGAACAACAAGTAAAAGACAAAACAGTGACACAGACAAAGGCCCCCCTTGGTTCCACTTGTTATCATAATGAAACATGGATTTTTATGGCCGTGGCTTTCCATTCCTTATTTCACGTTCTCTGTGGCGCAGCGGGCGAAGGTCCACCTGCGACGCAGGAGGTTGCAGGTTCGATTCCCGCCTCGGGAAAAATGTTTGTACGATCTGCAGACATTTGTCCAGAGCGTTCTGGATGTTTCTATGTATAATAAAAAATATATATCTGTGTAGTGTATTGCATTGTATTAAGTATATCAGTTATCAGTGTTATGGGTACTAGATAACTGATATACATAATACAATACACTACATCTATGTAGTGTATCCATATACATGTCTGGTACCCATAACACAAGCTTTGCTTAGTTTGTGGCTAGATAATGCTGTGTGAATTGTCCAGCATTATTTATTTATTTATATAATTTTTTCACTAGATTTTTTACCAAAAATGTTTTTGCAGGGATCTGAAGAGATACCGAGCGTTACTCCGCGACGCGCAAACCATGCTCGAACAGAAAGAAAAGGAGGGAGGGAATAAAACACAGATCAGACAACTTAAGAACCAGGTAAGGAAGTAAAGAAATCAAATAAGCAGATTCTGACCTTAGCTGTTTTGTTCTATAAAAATGTGTAATTAAAAAACATGTTGCTAAAATAGTCCCAAGAAAATATATACTTACCAAAGCTTTACTCACAAAGAAAATTACAATCAAATAATAGAAATGAATTACAACTAGTATTTACAATTGAAACAATAAGGATCCGTAACGTAATACCAACTTCAATAGAACTACCGACCGACCGACCCAGTGACGTCACACGCACCCGCGGTCACTCAGTGAACCTGGCTAGAATTTGGTCATAACTTCATCAATTTTTGTCGTAGAACAATAATTTTTGCATTGTGTGTTATGGATTTCTTAGCTCTCTGCGTGCAATCTGCATTCTCAACTAAAAACGTTACGGATCTTCATTGAGCTAACTGCAGAATGCTGCAAACAATGTACAGGTAGCTCAACTGATCCATATCAATACCAGTCGGAAGCGTCCCCAAGACGCTGGCTGCATTGCACCGCTGTATGGCAATGCTGATGCGCTGTGCCAGATACTCACCAGCTCTCGGGTCACGCGTCGCTTCGACCAGACGCTCAGAAATTTTTTTAAAAACCCGCCTCGGTACCCCACGGGCCTAGCTAGGGTCTCGACTTCAAGGGGAGCAAATGTGTTGGTTCTGTCGAGACTTGCATATATGCGCAAAGTATATTTTGGTTTATTAAAACAGCAAATTTTCTCGCAAGTTTTTAACTTAGAGGATACCAAATAAACATTTACTACTTCCCTCCTCATCTCAACTTCGCACCCTACCCCACAGGTGGAAGACTTAGAGCTAGCAGTCAGAGCAGCCATCAAAGCGAAACAAACCGCTGAGGCGGAAGCGGCGGAGGCGAACGCGGCATTGGAGGAGTCAACGCGGGGTCGGAACGACGCGGCAGAGAGAGCGTTGACTGCGACAAGGGAGGCGGCTGCGGCAAGGGCGCAGTTAGACGATGCCGAAGAAGAAGCGGCCGAGGTAATTGTGACTCGCTTAGCTCGATGCTATTGTTTCAAGTTGATATAAAGCGTTTATAAAGCGTTTGTCTCTCACAATAGGTGCTTATATAACTGTTCGGGTAAACCGACCACGCAGCAGATATGCATTTAGCTGCGCTTGCAGTTGAATGCGTATTCGCTTGCGTTTACCTCAATTTACTCAGTTCGCGATCGACCGCCATCGTCGCGGGTTCAAACCAATTCAACCATTCAGTACCATTTATACCATAAGTTGGCGGCAGTAGTTTAATTAGCTATAAAATACGTGTGTCTTGTGAATATAGTCCATACCATACCATACCTACCAGTGACTTTCCTTGACCGCATACCAAACACCAACCAAACACCAATCTCAAAGGGCAGTTTGGGGATCAACCAGCGCCATCTACCACAACCCCCAACCATAACCCTTTTCAATAACTAAATAGGAAAACTAAAGTACGTATAGGTCTACTAACCTTGTTAGGTACAATGCAAGTGTCTTGTAGGATTTAAGTTCTACCTGTGACCTAAATATTGTACCTACTAACGATTATGACCTAATTGTTTAGAAAGCGGCTCGCTCCGCTCGCTAGAATTGAAATCATAATTCAGATTCAGATTCTTTATTGGCAACATAGTTACAGGTCTTACAAGTGGTACATGTGGTACATAGACTTACTTAATTTGTAAGTAGAGCTAGTTAAAATTACTATAGTAAAGTAACAGTATAAATTAAAAATTGGATTAAATATAACATAGGAATATCATTATAATAATCATACATTTTAAACAATACAATTGTATAATATAATAATAAAATAAGAATGTCAAAATATCAATTCATTTTCATTGTCATTAATTCATTAACATCATAAAAACACATGTCAATAAGCCAATTTTTCAGCTTGTGCTTATAAGATTGCATCGATGGTGCGCTGGTGATTTCGTGTGGCAGTCGGTTTCTGGAGGTGGTTGTCACAAAGACGTCAGAATATTTTGCACATGTGTAGCTTTGCCCGACACCGTGTATCAAGAAGGTCTAGAAGACACACGCACACACATTTGACTGCCGACTTTGCATTAACTTTATTTTTAAGCTAACCAAACTCCTTTCTCCACAGCTGCTCAAAAAATACCGCGCAAGCACCACCGCCCTCTGCGCCGCCCAAGCGGAATCACGAGAGGCGAGCGCACGAGCCGACACCGCGAGCGAAGAGGCGAGACAAGCGAGGGAGAAACTTGCAGAGATCAGCGCTAAACTAGCGCACGCGGAGGCGGGGCACTCGCACACACAGCACGAGGCTGAGCGGCGCCTCGAGCTCAGGAATAAGGTGGGTTATAGCTTGGCAAGTTAGATACAAACAAGCGAGGGAGAAACATTCAGAGATCTGTGATAAACTAGCGCACGCGGAGGCGGGGCACTCGCACACACAGCACGAGGCTGAGAGGCGCCTCGAGCTCAGGAATAAGGTGGGTTATAGCTTGGCAAGTTAGATACAAACAAGCGAGGGAGAAACATTCAGAGATCAGTGCTAAACTAGCGCACGCGGAGGCGGGGCACTCACACACACAGCACGAGGCTGAGAGGCGCCTCGAGCTCAGGAATAAGGTGGGTTATAGCTTGGCAAGTTAGATACAAACAAGCGAGAGAAGCGAGGGAGAAACTTGCAGAGATTAGCGCTAAACTAGCGCACGCAAAGGCTGGGTACTCGCACACACAGCACTAGGCTGAGAGAGAGTACAATGTACTTTATTTGCTAAGGAATAAGGTAGATTTTAGCTTAAGTTTAGGGAAAAACCCGCGTTTAAATGATACACAGAACACTATAGATTTCTTTTCTATATTGGTAAAACGGAAAACACCTGTCAAATCTTATATTGTTTGACGGGTGAAATTACCGTAAAACTCATCAAATTTACGTACATTTAAAGAAATAAAATACTGCCGCGCCAAACAGCCTACATATTATTAACTAGCTTCTGCCCGCGGCTTCGCACGCGTAGTTTCTATGGAAACGTTTTGAGGTTATTTCTGTCGCATGGGAACTGATTTATGGGATAAAAAGTCGCCTATGTTTGATTCAAGGTTTAGACTTACCTGTATGCAAAATATCAGCCTGATCCGTTCAGTAGTTTTGGCGTGAAGAGGTAACAAACATCCATCTATCCATCCAAACTTTCGCATTTATAATATTAGTGTGAATTATTTTATACTTTTTCTATTTCAGGAGCTGGAATCAAGTCTAGAACTGGAAGCCACAGCTCGCGCAAGATTGGAAGGCCAACTGTCGAGACTGAGGGAGGCTCACGAACAACTCGCGACCGAACTCGCCTCGGCCAGGCAGAGGGAGCAGGTCACTGCGGACGAAGTCAGGAAACTTACCAGACAACTGAGGTGAGGTTACCTACATTCTCATTGGGACACAACCGAAGGACCTAGGGTTTTCAGCCCTCGAGATGAAGCCGGCGTAAAGAGGCAAAGCTAGTCAGATAGTAATTTTATTGGTAAAATAATGTTTACAAGCTTCGAGGCCCCCTCTGTGCCCCCACAAGAAGCTTCCACTCTCAGTACCTATTGCCACGGTAAAATAATGTTTACAAGCTTCGAGGCCCCCTCTGTGCCGCCACAAGGGGTCTCCACTCTCAGTACCTATTGCCACGCCCAGCTTGGGTACCATTGTGTCTCTTATACATTACTTAGTTACCTACTTAGACCTACACAATGATTGCAATAAATAAATATGAATAGGGCCGGAAAAAAGCTCAGTAGGTACCTCTTCACCTCAACCTGTACAGCCTATATTGGTCCACTGCTGGACACAGACACAGAGGTCGTCAAGACTCTCAAACAAGGTGTTGCCATTTGTTTGTTTTGTTCTGACAGGCGGTACGGTGTCGCAGTGAAGGTAGTAGTAATAATCACATCCTCGAATTGAGTTGGAGAGGTCGATTCTTAAGGTTGTCACAGATTTGTCACTGCTACCGCGCGGCACAAAAAGTGCATTTAAATATGAGCTTTAACTCGTAAAATTTAGATGTATTTCATATTGACGGCATCAGATCGCACACAGCTAGCCGGCCACTCGTTGGAAGCTTTTGGGAAGCCATTTTGTTATCTGATGCTGTCAATATGTATCTAAAGATAACGAGTTTAAGGCTTGGTAGTGCAGCAGAGGCCGCACTTTTGTGATTTTTGAAATCATCTGAGACAAAGAAAATAGTGTTTAAAATTCTGAAAAAAGATATATATTAGGTACCTACCTAAGGTTCTAGTCTAGTCAAAATCGCATTCAGTTACAAGATCTAATGAACTTCACTATATAGAAAAAAATCCGAAAGTTACCCCTTTTTCTAATGGTTTTTCAATATTTGAAAAACAGTCCATAACCGAAACCGCCAAATAAACAATATTACCCAACCAATGTGGCAACCCCTATTTAGGTAGGTACTACTTAAAGCTACCCAAAAACGAAGCTATATTTTATCTGTTCAGTTACGTGTGCCTTACTTTATAGACCATAACAATATCTTTATTTATTTCAACAGAGAACTAAAAGAAGAAAACTCTAACCTAATCGGCAAACTTAACGAGGCCGCTCGCGCGAAGTCCGCTGCGGAATCCGCTGCCGCCGCCGCCGCAGCGGAAGCGGCGTCCGCTCGAGACGAGGCGAGGCTAGCGGCAAGACGAGCCACGCAGCTACAAGAGGCCATAGCCGGGGATCTCTCCAGTCCGGGGGATTCCAGGGACACTGACAGGTATTGGACCACTTTTTGGAATTATATTAATAGTATTATCAGTATTTTGCCTTAATCCTGTCCAATCTATCCTTGCCAAATTTCATTGAGTTCCGTTCAGCCTTTTAGGCGTCAAAAAGTAACAGACAGACAGACGGCTAGACAGACAGAGTTACTTTCGAATTTATAATAATATTCGTATATTAGTATGGATGTAACTGAGTTACTAATAACAGTTTCTATTCCATTCTATTCTAAATACATCATGATGGATTCCCAATTTTGAGGAAAAGTGGCTAAACGAGTGGCTCATATTTCCATACAGACGTGGAAGGGTAACTACTACGCTGTTTGATGTTGACCATCCACAACTAAGGATAATATCAATTTATCTCGTCATTATCTATGTTTGTATGCACCCAAATCTGTAAAATAAAGTATGACGAAGACGCGAACAGCTAGTACAATATAAAAGAAAAAGAACATAAAAAAGAAAACAATTCGTGATAGTGGCAAAACGGTCCCTGTCTCATGAGCACGAGGTATTTAAGCACACTGCAGAGGTTTTTAAGCACACTGCGGTATTTAAGCACACTGCAGAGATATTTAAACACACTGCAGAGGTATTTAAGCACACTGCAGAGGTATTTAAGCACACTGCAGATGTATTTAAGCACACTGCAGATGAATTGAAACACACTGTAGAGGTATTTAAGCACACTGCAGAGGTATTTAAGCAGTTGCAGAGGTATTTAAGCACACTGCAGAGGTATTTAAGCACACTGCAGATGTATTTAAACACACTGCAGAGGTATTTAAGAACACTGCAGAGGTATTTAAGCACACTGCGGTATTTAAGCACACTGCAGAGGTATTTAAGCACTGCAGTAATAGAGTACATTTTCGTTCCAGCGACAACGACAGCTACAGTTCTGACGAGTCGATCGGCACCTTCCTCGCAAACCACAAGCTGAGCCCCTCCGCTCCGTCTAGGAATAGTCTACATCTAGACTCACAGAAGTAAGTATAAGATCTTATTTTAAATTATTACCTTGAAAATCAAGGCCTCCATTTTATGTTTTAATTCTAAAAATAAAAGTCCTATAATTAGAAAGAGGAAGTATAATTAGAAAGAAAAGTGTAGAAAGAAAAGCTAGATCAATCTCAATATTTATGTCACTTCGGTTATGTGTTAGGTATGAAACCCTACGAAACTTTGTGTATAAATAGAAACGATATTCGTGTTTATAGTACTTCAATTGATCCCTTTACTATCGAAATAAAATGATATTTTTATGCGACATCTCAGTGATGTCAAATTAGTATAAAATTTATGCAACAGCAGAATCATCTGCCTGATCCTCTCTAGGATCACTAAACGTCGCATCAGCACCGCGAACTGGACCGCAGACGAGACGCACGTGGCATTTTCAAGTTTTTTGCGATATTGATCTAATATGTTTTTATATTTTGACAAATGCCTTTATTCACAAAGAAAATAATACTAGTATTTACAATTGAAACAATTTAACAGCTCAACTGATCCATATCAATACCAGTCGGAAGCGTCCCCAAGACGCTGGCTGCATTGCCCCGCTGTATGGCAATGCTGATGCGCTGCACCAGATACTCACCAGCTCTCGGGTTACGCGTCGCTTCGACCAGACGCTCAAATAATTTTTTAATATTGATTAGATCATTGTATTTAGATAAAGTTTAAAATTATTTGACACCAGTTTGACTCTGAAAGTCCTCGTCGCGTCGCAGCCGGCCGCTGCCATTCCGCTGTGAACTGAGCTGATCCTGCCAAGTATAATTGTTGCTAACCATCTTCCTTTCTCTCCAGATCCCAAAGCTCCGAAGGCCGCGCGAGTCGCGCAAGCACCACCTCCGCCAAGCTAAGCCCCACTAAGGACGCATAACAGCCGCCTCCCGCGGGCATCCTCGCCAGCGCACTGCCCGTGCTGTGCGCTGCCTTCTGCTCGCGGCAGAGACACGACTCTGCACACCTCGTGCTGGAGTAGCCACACTGAGGCATATCTAGGACGGGACATAACAGCCGCCTCCCGCGGGCATCCTCGCCAGCGCACTGCCCGTGCTGTGCGCTGCCTTCTGCTCGCGGCAGAGACACGACTCTGCACACCTCGTGCTGGAGTAGCCACAATGAGGCATATCTAGGACGGGACATAACAGCTGCCTCCCGCGGGCATCCTCGCCAGCGCACTGCCCGTGCTGTGCGCTGTCTTGTGCCCGCGGCAGAGACACGGACACCTCGTGCTGGAGTAACTACACTGAGGCATATCTAAAACGGGACATAAAAGGCGCCTCCCGCGGGCATCCTCGCCAGCGCACTGCCCGTGCTGTGCGCTGCCTTCTGCTCGCGGCAGAGACACGACTCTGCACACCTCGTGCTGGAGTAGCCACAATGAGGCATATCTAGGACGGGACATAACAGCTGCCTCCCGCGGGCATCCTCGCCAGCGCACTGCCCGTGCTGTGCGCTGTCTTGTGCCCGCGGCAGAGACACGGACACCTCGTGCTGGAGTAACTACACTGAGGCATATCTAAAACGGGACATAAAAGGCGCCTCCCGCGGGCATCCTCGCCAGCGCACTGCCCGTGTTGTGCGCTGTCTTGTGCCTGCGGCAGAGACACGGACACCTCGTGCTGGAGTTAACTAATTGGGTAGGCTGTACCAAGGATGCAGCCGCAGCGTTAAAACGTCGTTTGCGTGCTAGAGAGCAGCACATAGCGCGGCTCGCTTCGCTCGGGACGGTATATCAACGGCCGCCTCCCGTGGGATAACCTCCGCAGCGCACCCCCAGTATAACCTGCGTACTTAAAGAATAGGATTGCGAATGACGTCATTCTTGAAGCCATTCTATAAGTACGCAGGTTTACTAAAATATGCCTAGTCTTGATGGGATCCTTGGAAAGAGTATATACCCTTGGACTGTACTTGGTGAAATAGAAATAATTGGAAATACGAAGACAGAATGGAACCTCTCCTTCTGAAATGTTTATAACACGATTTAAAAGATGAATAATCGAAAAGACCAACAATGGCTCCAATTTTAACATGGAATAAAATCGACAACTTTATAAAACGAGTTACGACTTATATTTCTCGGAATGATTAATGCATCACGTCGTGACTAATCTTGTCAAATTGTGTGAAGGTGTTAAATAGGTACTAGAAAAGTGTTTTAAAAACTCTTACAGCGAAAGACTTTCGAATATTACAATTTATAACCGTATAGCTTGGAATTTGAAATTGTATCCTAGACTGCTCAATATACACAATAATCGTTTTTGAAATCTTACAAGTTTTAAACAATTCGTGAGTAGATGCTTTTGATATGACATAATCACGTACAATGCTAAATAATGGTATAGATAAATAAATTGGGGCTAGTGTTCCCAACGCTTTAGATCGCACTTTTGAAATGACAGCGTGTTTTGAAAACGTTTGAAGACATTTTTAATATTTTCACAGACATCACAAGAGAAACTGAATGGTAAACCCATTATAACCTGCGCAGTTATAGAGCGGGACATGACAACATTCTCAATCCCTTTCTTTGAGTACGCAGTTTATACATATTATACCTTACCGTTTTCACATTACGCTGTTACGAAGTTGTGTCTAAAGTGAAATTGGTGTTTTTGTAGCCAGTGTGTGTTGCATTCCGGAAACAAAGGAACTCTAGCGCCATCTAGGCTTTGACATTAATTTATTTAGGTTAGGTTTTAGATAGGGATGCTGTGTTTTATAGATTTTAGGCGTAGCGAAGCTTAAGATATGGAAACATTACTTTAAATAAAACGGATATAGTTTGATGCTGTTTTGATCTTCTATGTTGCTTGTTGAATAATATATTTGGAAGATTTAAACATAGAAGAAACTATTGGTTGAAATTGTGCGTATTTTCGCTACCCTAATAATAAACACAGTCCAGGCCCGGTTTCTACCGAAAATTTACGGAAAATGCCGTTAAGGAAATGCATTAATCTACATTTAAAGTTTTTATAATGTTTTCAATGATCAAATTAGCCCTAAAAATCGTCAACTTAGCTATAGACTACTATACTGCATTTATAGCTAGTATAGTACAGACTACTATACTATACATAGATTACTATACTAGCTATATTCTTCCATACCATGATAGCTATATTCTTCTAATTTTCGGTGGAAAGGGGTCCTTTTGTGGCGTTTTGCAAGCCAGTCAGTATTTAGACGGCCTAGTGGCATGAAATACAAAATAATGTTAAGTTCTTTGTTATTTAGTTAGCTAACTTTTGTAAATAACTAGAGGACATTATACGATTTTTTTTATTTAAATGTGTAATTGTGTGATCAGACTGTTATTCTATGATTTTTTTGTTACGAATTGTTTCTTTATTGTAGGCATTGAGAACATATCTGTTAAGCGAATAAATTTTATATTGTGACCCTTTGGGCCGGTTGATTCGGTTGACCAACTGACACTATAACCCTTATCAACATGTATTTCCTACAACATTCAATTTGACAGTTATTTGTTAGCCGAATGAAGTTGGTCCGAATCGTTGGGCTAGTTTGTTTTATTAATATTTTAATATTAGAGGATCTGTGTTAGCATTATTCCAGTAGTAAATGTATCGTGAAAATGTAATTACTCATTATTATTAATTCTCTGTATGTATTCACCTATTTATCTGTGTCTGTAACCTTATAGGAACGTATTTGTATGTAATTTTTAACGTTACTTCATTCGATACTGGTTGTAAAATGAAATTATTTAATAAAGTAACAGAAAATTAGAATTTCTTGTTTCTGTGTACCCCCTGCGAATCTTTATTTCATCTAGGATAACGAAATATTTCAACCTAAATGCAGATTTGCATAATTAAAAAAATAAAGGAATGTTTCCTTTCAGTAAAACTGTCAAAAAAGTCTACAATATTTCTTGTACTTGGTCTCCATGTGGCATAGCTCTGGGACACACTGCATAACATATTAGCAAATAATACATTCTGAATAGTGTAAAGAAATATTTATTTAGCATTTTAGCACATAGAAAATAAAAAAAAGATAAAACAATAAATTTATGGCAACATTTTTATACAGCATCCGTTTCTTGATCCCTAAAAAAAAGACTGCACAGATTTTTATAAACATGGCTGCTTTTCCACCAGAGATTTGCGAGGTAGCTGAGCGAGGAATGCGAATTTTACTGCCGAAGATTTAACCCTATTTAATAAAAATATTGTGATTGAACTTATTGCAATTTCCAAGTATATAAAACCCTTTGCACGACTAATGTCCAAATTATGAAAAATGACAAATAGTCTAAAAATGTCCATTCATAAAAATGTCCAACCATTTTTGTGTTAACATAATTATGGCTCTGGGACAATTTTCATATTGGACAAAATTTGTGTTTGACATTAACCCCAGTTGGACATTTTGTATTTTGGACATTAATCGAAGAAAGCGATAAAACTATCTTTTTACGTGAAAAAATTGGAGTTCAGTGGAAAGTTATCCAATAATATGTTCACAACTCACAGAAAATATATTTATGTGGTTCAACTGGTAATTAAGCTTCCGGTCCATAAGAACTTAATCCCAAAATGTCTAGCTAATCAATATAACAGGTTGTACTACTAGGTACATAGGTATAGTGACCGGCATGAGTCGTGAGCACAAACTGACACCTGCGCAGTAGTTAATTTTTGAAGCCATGGGGGTGGTGCGGGGTGTCATTCGGCTACTGTACACTTCGTGCAATTTTATCGACTTACGTTTTGGATGTTAAAATAGTATCTTAATTTTGTTATTTCGTATTTGTTAAGTGTTTTTGTTTTAATATAGTTTTCAACACACTTGCTCTTACAATGGCTCTATGGTCACCGTAATTAGGCACAGAATGACACTCATAATCAAACTATGACTTTTTCATTGCTATAACTCACTAGTGAGTTATGCCACCCAGACCTCAATCCCATTGAAATGGCATGGGCTGCAATAAAAGGCCATGTCGGCAGTAAGAATGTGACCTGGAACGTTAGCCACTTAACGGGTCTTGTTAAGGCGGTACCCTACCTCGTTATTGTGTGAAGAGGATAGGCATAGGATTTCGCGTTCACAGGAGCGGGACAGAGCAAAGCGGCGTAAGCCCAAAAATCAAGTTTTTAGTAGTTATTTGCTCCCCACAAACATCAGAATAGTTAATTGAAAAAAAGGCAACATATAAAATGTTCTTTATACTTAGCTCAATTACTATGCTTAATCTCAAGATCGTATCATCTGTATTTATTGAGAAATTTTTAGGGGGGTTTTAGTAAAAAATTAGAGGTAACTTTGCGATTTTCTTCTATCGAGAAAATTTTATGGAATCGTGTTTTCGAAACATATGATCTATAGAATAAGTCCTGAACTTTACCATATATAAATTTCAAAGTTAAATATTCAGTAGTTTGGAAGATATGGAGGTCCGACGGAGTTGAAAATAAACAATTTGAGGGTAGGTACCCCCTTAAGGAAAAAGTTTGGTAAAATAATCAATAATTTTGGTAAAAAACGGTACTGAATAAATTTGGCCAAAAGTGTACCTACATGCGCTAGTATAATATTGTAATATCTGTGACATGCGCGAGCTTACGTCATCTGTGCTCACGACGACCTCACGACTCGTGCCGCTTATTATACACATACATAATGGAGCATTGGAGCAGACGAGTCGAATTTGGTAAGTGGTTGGAACGTTGGATAATCTGTCTGTGTTATAGAATATAGTGATGTGCCGAGTACGGCTTGACTCGAGTCAGACTCGATTCCTGCTTAGGACTCGCCTACTCGAATACCAATTTATTATGATTCGAGTACGCCGGACTCGATTCCGGTACTCGAGTCATACGAGTATTATGCGAGTCCAACTGACTCGAGTCTTGTATTCGAGTTAGGTTGACTCGTTCGTACTCAATCTCTTTTTACCTAAGCAATGAAGTAACGCCTTTTGATACAAGTTTGAACCTGCAACTTTTAAGGCCTCCACAGTTCCACACACAGACGCCGCCGGAGGCGTGGTGGAGGCGGAGGCGTGCGAGTTGTATCTCTTATTGTATCATATGAGAGACTACCACGCGGATGCTAAGCGGTGCACGGCCGTGGACTCGAGTCCAGGACCCGAGTCTTGGACTCGAGTCTAGAAATTCGAGTCAACATTTGAATACCAAAAAATAGAACTCGAGTACTTGGCTCGAATACCGGAATCGAGTCAGGATTCGAATACCGTTTAAACCGACTCGAGTCGACTCGATTCACCAAAACAGCGACTCGGCACATCACTAAATTAGAATAGACTAACATAGACTATCCAAAGTAAGTACCCCAACGTGATGTTGGGGTACATACTTTGGATACTTTATCCAAGAATTGATTAAGGGGGACAGCGCGTACGCAGTCCCCACTACCAAAAATGACGCACCCGAGTTATCCACATTAGGGATAATCGCAGAGGTCAACCCAACCGCAGTGCAATGGAGGGGCCTCGCTCTGGGGGAACCGCCTTTGTGATCACGGTGTCCCCTGTGCCAGGTAAGTATGATTTCACTACGGTACTGAGGGGAGGTCGTTCCGAGCCGTGCGTTCTCGTCAGCGCGATCTAGAGCTGGGTCACTTTTAGTAGCGACATCTAGTTAAGCGCGGGCTCGATATGTTTGTGACGTCACTGTGACGGCATCTGCTCGACTGACGTCGGCCGGCATCGCTTGCTCGGCTCGGCTGATGTCACAATTATGTCCACCCTTTCTTGGAGAAGAATAAATTACGTACGTAAGGTGCTGTGACCATAAACCTTTATCTAACCTGGACTGTGCACGTGTTTCATAAAAACGAGCCGAGTGAGTGGCCCCAAGGTAGTAGTTAGTCTCTTTCTAGTAGGATGTCCATACATCTATACTTTTTTATAAATTTTAATGAAACTGATATTGTGTTGGTAATAGAAACTTGTTCTTTTAAAAATTGATTCTTTATAATAACATATTAGGTATCTTGATAATTAAGTTTATGTAAGTAAGTAGTAAGTGTATTAAGTTTCTACTGGGTTGTAGTACTATTCACTGTCTTAGCCATCATTACATACCTACTACTTTCATAGTGCGCAAAAGATTTGAAAACATGTATTTAATTTTGTTACGGTAATGTTGCTGCGTAATTTGGACAGCTTTTAAAAAAGTACATATTCCAAAAGTAAGTTTATCAGAATCTTTGTTCAAAAGCCCTGGGGGCTTAATGCGCCAAAAGCGTAGAAATCGGAGCGGAGTTGTAGCGGCGTAGTCGAAGTCGAAGTCGAAGTTGAGCGGATAACTTGTTTCGTATTGTGCCAACAAATAGACGATACCTAACGGTACGTCAACGAGCAGCGCAGCTCAACGGTTAATTAGGTGCCAGATAGAAAATTATTTCTAATTAAAGAAAATTATTTCTAAAAGAAAATTATTTCTAATAGAAAATTATTTCTAAAATTATCTTTCAAATTATTGTACAATTACATTGAAATTAAAATATTTAGAGAATAAATAGTACTTTAAAATAATTATTGACGTGAAAGAGTATAAAAAAACACTCACTAAATAGAAAAATCTAGATGTTTTCCGAAGTAGGTACCATTATATCGACTTTTTACACTGGCAATCGTAAAACCTTGAACATTTCACTATGTTTATTTTGATAGACAAGAGCTAAAATAAATATATTTTTGAAATATGCCTAGAATCCAAAGTGGAAAAACCAAAGTTATCGACATAGCTCAAAGAATAAGGCAGTGGGCCGGCCATATCTCGCGAAGAACCGACAACCGCTGGGGTAAACATGTTCTGGAGTGGAGACCGTGACTAGGCAAACGTAGTGTAGGACACCCTCCAGCCAGGTGGGATGACGATCTGCGAAAGACTGCAGGCAGATGCTGAATGCGACAAGCTGAAGACAGGGCGCTATGGCGCTCATTAGGTAGGGGAGGCCTATGTCCAGCAGTGGACTAATATAGGCTGATGATGATGATGCTTAAAATACTTTTGACGTGACAACGTCTTATAATTCGATAGAGCCGGCTGCACGCACGAAAAAACATGACGTCATGCGGCGTTACCTCGCTCTGAGGCGTTCCATGTAAGGCTTGAAGCAAGGTAATATTATCCTATAAGTAATCCGACTTCATACAAACGGGCGAAACGCGAGCTATACCTACGCGCCTCGATCTCGGCATGCGCTCAGCATGCAGACAGTCGCGGCTGTGCCGCAGTGACGAACGGATGGTGTGTTGTTTTTTTAACAATAACCGCGCGATTTTTTCTCTAAAAATAAGTTCAGGTACATATTTAATAAAGTAGCTGCAGGTATCTATAACCAAGTAAAATATATTCCTTTTTCTCCAAAAAAATCTCCTAAAATTTAATAATAAAGCATTTTGTAGGTACGTCTCAGTCGAGGCGCAAATATTTTTCGGTCGCAAATTTATAAGACCGATTTGTTATTCAAACATAAACAGGTTTTTTAATTTAATCTACCAATCAAAAAACAACACGCATTTTTATTGAACACTTCCCATTCAGTTCACAAAGTATTTTATTTGTTTATATAAAAAAGTACCTTCCTATATTTACAATAACAAAACTAAATGGAAACACAAAGTAGGCAAATGTAATTAAAATGCTGGAGGCGGGCAGCCCTATCGCATGTTTACCTACCGCGCGGCTGTAGGCATTTATTTCAAAGATACGGCCGAGTTCAAATACTGCGTGCTTGAAGTGCAAGCGAGAGCGCTCGACATCCGTCTCTCTCCTACTTGAGTGAGCGATGCGTCTGCGTGGACAGCTGCTATACTATAGTACATTTACATGTTTTGATCGAGTATCAAATGCTACCATTCCATGGCTTATTCCAATAATCCCCTGCCATAATCCCCTGCGAAGGGGATTCCTGGACTTTTTGTCCAGAAATCCCCTGCCGGCTCAGAGAGAAGACGCACAGGGGATTTGTGGACAAGAGTTCCAGAAATCCCCTGATCCACTTATTTACACCGTAAGTA
The DNA here is from genome assembly GCA_963564075.1 of Eupithecia subfuscata. NCBI lineage: Eukaryota > Metazoa > Arthropoda > Insecta > Lepidoptera > Geometridae > Eupithecia > Eupithecia subfuscata. The sequence continues at coordinate 9,352,180 of OY751117.1, read as the reverse complement.
GTTGTTCGTTCTTGAAATAATCAAATGCAAACAACTAAGTAACCTAAGCTTATAAGTAGAACATACCAAAATATTAACATTGCATTCAGGAATTTGCGACTCACAATAGGGTTTCAGCTGATTTCGAGTACCTTTTTTACGATGTTTTTCGTCCCATTATTTTGTTCCAAGAATAGGACCACGATGGAGAACTACTCCTCGTAGTCCCATTAGTATGTGCGGTTGTGGAAATTTTCGTCCTGTATATATTTTCTGCATGGATACATGTCCAACAAGCGTTTCGTCCAATAAGCAGTTCGTCAGGAAACCATGCGCAGTTCGTCCAGTTCTTACTAATTAATTTTATATTGTTCCAAACATTTATGAAAAATAACAGTGGATTCCAAATAAGATATCAAAAATCCTGATCCTGATATCAAAAATGACAGCTGATGTCAAAAATGACAGCTGATGTCAAAAATGACAGCTGATGTCAAAAATGACAGCGGATGTCAAAAATTACACCCGATGTCAGAAAACGACTGTTACAGTCAGTTAGAATTGAGCAAAAATGACAGGTTATATTAAAAATGAAACGGATATTATTCTAGACATAGAGTAAAAACTCGCTGCTGTCTCAGCAGAGGGATAGTGTCATTCAACAATTTGAAAATTTTTGTAACCAAAAACCGATCTATGTGTGTTTTGACAGCACGTAAATACAGTGCCTTCACTCACACATTCTCATGATTGAATGTTGCAAGTGAATAGCATTTTCCCTAAAAAATTGGGTAACTGAAGCAAAGTTCCCATTAAGAAAACACTTCATTGTTTTTATCACCTACCTTTTTATTTTTGATATTCCATTATTTCAATTTACCGAAGATGTCAATAGTTTATTGTCAAATAGCAAAAATCTAAAAAAATCTATGAAAATCCATTTCCATCGTTTTTAATTTTACGAAATATCAGCCGGTACCTATGGTTACTATCATTGTACCTAGATCAAACGACAAAAAGGTTTCACTCCAAGTCTGCAAAATAAGATCGGCTCCGATCATTTTCGGAACAATAATTTAAAATAGACGGTCAAGTGCGTGTTCGGCTACGTGCAGTGTAACTAGTAGCACGGTTCATGGCCTATCTAAACCAACTACATTTTTTTAGTTGATTATGATTAGGTACTCAACTAGTAAAGCATACTAAAGCTGTGTAGTTTTCCTTTTAAATTCACACCACCTACTGCTAGCATTTTTTTCACAAATAATAATGCCCAACTTAGACAAGTACGTACACTGAACAAAAAAACAGATTTTTTCCTATGATTTCTTCAGCGTAATTCAATTAAAGACAGAGCGCTATGGCGCTCATTAGGGGAGGCCTATGTCCAGCAGTGGACTAATATAGGCTAATGATGATGATGATGAATTCAATTGTAAATACTAGTTCTATTTGTTTCCATTCATTGATTGTAATTTTCTATGTAAAATAGTAATTTGATTTTACATCTTGAATCTACTCAGAATATCGTCGAGTGACTGAAAATTCTAAAACTGTGATATTCCGCGTAGTTTAATTCCTAAGTCCTAACTTGAGGGAATTCCACCCTCTCCTCTACTATTTTATATACATAAGTACTAAGTACTAAAACCTGGGTATTTTGTTCCCAGTGCATAGCAACATTTTCTCGAAAATGGTGGACGAAATTTTTTAATTTCTTTATGAGTTTTGATGACTGTTTTAGGCAAAATTACAAATGGAATATTAGTACTTACCAGTGGAATGAGATATTTGCGGTATTATTTTTCCTGTTACTGGGGTTTAAACATCCTTGCACCGCAAAACACATCATTTTTATATTTTTATGTGAGAGCTGCTTTCCGCGTCATTTGAAGTATTGTACTAACGGCTCAAAATGAAAATTGCGACGGTCCGTCGCAATTTTTTAGACTTACCTCGTTTGTGTCAACTATCATTCTAAGTCTTCTTTTTCTAAGATTCTAGACTAGTGCTAGACTTTCAGTTAGTGGCTCAGATGAAAGGTTGGCACCAAAGTCAAGGAAGAGTAGTTTCAGAGATGTGGCCGTTTCAAGTTTGACAGCTGTCATCGAAAATGTAGACCACTTCAATAGCTATATGCGTTGCCCCGCTGTATAGCAATGCTGATGCGCTGCGCCAGATATTCACCAGTTCTCTGGTCACGCGTCGCTTCGACCAGACGGATTTCCTCGGAAGATGGGAAGACGCAAGTGTGTTGACTGTAGCGTCGATGGTATGTTAGCGGTGACAAAGGCCCAAAATTTTCGTAGTTTTTGTTTTAATGTTAACATTTTGGTATGTTCTACTTGTAAGGTTAGGTTACTTAGTTGTTTGCATTTGATTATTTCAAGAACGAACAACTACTTACGGTGTAAATAAGTGGATCAGGGGATTTCTGGAACTCTTGTCCACAAATCCCCTGTGCGTCTTCTCTTTGAGCCGGCAGGGGATTTCTGGACAAAAAGTCCAGGAATCCCCTTCGCAGGGGATTATGGCAGGGGATTATTGGAATAAGCCCCATTCCATCAGTATTTTCTTAAGACGTTGTCACGTTCAACTATCGTCAGTAAACCGACTTTACAGACAACCAATTTTTTTTTTAATATTTAAATCCCTAAGAACTGTGGAGACACTCGGTTGGGATATACAATGGCTGTAACTGTGTGGTAATTTTATTTTATCCAATACCATTTTTAACTCCCGACGCAAAAAGAGAGGGATGTTATAACTATAAGTTTAACGTGTCTGTCCGTGTGTCTGTGTATCCATAGAGTAACTTTGTAATTCGGTGTGTATCTGTCGTGGTATCGTAGCTCCCAAACGGATGAACCGATTTTCGTTTAGTTTTTTTTATGTCATAGATAATTTTATCCCGAGTGTTCTTAGCCATGTTTCATGAAAATCTGTTCAGCCAATACCTAAACGGGTTTTAAATTTTTTTAATTTTGTCTTGTATAAACAGGTAATCAAAATTTTGACATCGATCGATCGATCGATTTGACTATATTCGACAAATCTATAAATCTTGAATAGATAATAATATAATAGATTTTATCCAATATTTGTCTTTGTTTTGTACCAATGTCAAAAATACGAGAACTTTGGTTCTCTGTCGGATGTATTCGTTTCGAATCCTATCCTTCGGAGAGACTCCGAGCATAGCTCTTTCCATAGCTCGCCGAGCCACTTTGAACTGGTGGACCAGCCCTACCGTGAGTGTCCACGTCTCTTCCAAATTTGAGGTGCGTTTGAGTATTCCGCCGTTAGTCTCACAACTTTTCCTCCTTAATGCTACTTATACCATTTAAAAAATACTTTTATTAACACTTTCATTGCCACCAACGCACATGGACGACATCATCTACCTGATGCTGCTGCGAGTCACACTGCAGAGGAATGTCAGGGAATGGGTTAACTATTCAAAAAACCATGTACCTACTTACTAGGATAGGACATTTTGATAACTCCTCGATAACAAAACACAATAAAGGATAGGTACCTAAGTCCTTCGTCGGTCCTAAGGGAGAGGTAGAATAAACACGAAGGACTGCTGATATAACATTATTTATTTTAACTTCTTAACATAGTCCGAACATGATCATACATTTCATTTATAATCTATAAGAGCTATAATATTATGAGTAATACTCAAGCTATAAATTAATTACAATCTAATAAATAATAGTACAAGTTCTAACTACTTTCTACCCTCAAAAACGTAGTTTAATTTATTTTATTTATTCTTCTGGATATTTTTACTAATATACATACATGATACGAAGGTAGAAAACATAGCGAACTTTCTTAAGTAAGGTGGCGTCATATGGCAAATTATACAAAAGCTTCCTTGTCATCAAGATATGACATCATAGGCTTTCAAACTAAAATACTTGAAGATATAAGAGACAAAAGTCGAGTTTATTAAAGACCATTAATACGAACAATTTTAAATAGTAGATACTGTCAGTTACTACGAATTGAGACATTTGAACTCATAAGGATCCGGCGTCGGATGAATTTCCCATACAAACGTAATACCAAAATGATTTGTAATTTGAGCATATTTTCACCATGGTCTGCTATTATTTGTATTAAAATAGTATTTATCTAGGTTCCTGCCCACGGTTTTTTTCAAAATACCTTTCTTAAATGAAATTAAACCGAATCGCATTTTAACATCAAAGAATCAATGTTTTCTTAGTATTTGTGTAGATAAGTATTTTGGAAAAAGCTTGTGGCAGGAACCTAAATAAATACAATTCGAATACAAAAAATAGCAAACAATGGTGAATATATTCTCAAATTACAAATCATTTTTGGTACTACGTTTGTATGGGAAATTCATCCGTCGCCGGACCCTTAAGGTTGTCGCAGATCTGGACAACCCACTGCCACAAAGCACAAAAATGTGCATTCGTGGGCTTCAATTTGTAACGTTTGGATACATTTTACAAGGACAGCATAAGATAGCAGGCAGCGCGTGGGCCACTGGCTTGAAGTTTGCGGTAAGATTTAAAATGTATAATATATTGTAAAATGTATCTAAAGACGAGTTTAAGCCCTCCTTTGAATGCTTATGTGCTGGCCGTATGTATGTGCTGGCATAATCAGAGGTTCGAATTCTCAGAAACTGATATAAAACACACGAATGAACGGTACCTAAACTGTGTATTGGTGCTTCGGCTAGTTGTAGGTAATATTTGTGTAAATCTCTGATAATGTTAGGTAGACTTGGTAGGTATAAATGATAATGTTTATTTAAATTTAACTTCATGCCAAATGTGTGGCAACACGCTGTAACTGTCGACACTAGACGAACCTTATATGGTTTAAAATAAGGATAGAATAAGTTTGTGATTAATAAAGAAAGATAAATACAAATAAAATACAACAATTTTCGCCATATGAAAGCCACCTAATAATGGAATTTACAAGTCTTTTAACTATGAGATTATTACGACTTGATAATCGACTCGTACGCCGCAAAAATACACTGAGCGACTTCTACCGTACGCGACTTCAAGCTCAGCGTCGCTTCGGGATTCCCCGGCTGTAACTTCAACTCTAGCAACACCCAGATGTTGTTAGTTAGTTTTAGAGATTGGTATAACATATCTTGACCTTCCACGTTTCTTTTCGCGATGGTGAATATATTGTTTAAGGTCATTTTGTGTGCGATGGTGTCTGCGTTGCCGACGACGTTAGATAGCGTGTGTTGGACCTCGTTGGCTGCTGGGATCTCCTTCCAGGTTGTGAGGAACACCCGTTTGTCCAGCTGCCCGTCCTCAGTGAAGAGAATGTGTGCGGGGATGAGGCAGGCGAAGTAGAATACGTCTACGTTGTTTTTGATCGCCACCTGAGGGAAAATTTCAGATTTAACAACAATTAACAAAATGAGGAGCTACAAACGAGTGGCTAATGACGTCAATATAAAATGCATTTTATTGTTACATGTTAAAGTCCATATATATTTTTTTATTATAGTCTAGCATACATATTTAAATACACTAGAATAACATTACAATCTAGCCATATATTTGACTAATGCTTAATTTTATAAAAACATCACTAAGATCGTGTCCATCGGCACTTTTCTTATTATCTCTATTTAAGGCGCTGCCTCACCGCACACTAGCGCCGCCACCTATTTTATGTAACTATTACGTTTAGGAAAGGAATTTCCAAAAATTACGTTAGCCACTTTGTGATACCTATTATAAGCTTTTTTCAATGCCTCTATTTTGTATAGTTTACAGGCAGATACGAAGTTGGTGGCCACCAAACTCTATTTTCGAATCTCTGTTTAAACTATACAAAATAAAACTATTACAGTGGCATTAAAAAAAGCTTAAATTAGGTATCAATAACTGGCTAACGTAATTTTTGGAAAATCCTTTCTTAAACGTAATAATTAGATAAAATAGGTGGCGGCGCTAGTGTGAGGGGAGGCAGCGCCATAAGGGGAAGACACGGTTCATGTGTTCTATAAAATGAGCACTTATGCACTTACACTATAACTATCACTATACTAACTCAAAAGGTTTAGTTCTTTTGAGCCTTCTCACTATGTCCGTGCCTATATTTAAATGCACATTTTTGCGCTGCGGCCCTGATCTCCGACCACCTTAACAAGTTCAGTGCGTACCTGTAGGTTGTTAAGCGGGTCCATTCTCTGCACAGGTCCCGTGGTGGCCAGCGTTAGAGGCGCCTCAGCGGACGCGCCCGCTTGCAGCGCCCCCACGCATAGCCCGCCGAGTGGGTACACGCCGAAACTTAAATAGATATCGTAATGTTAAGACCATAAAATGAATGAATAAATCACTCCGGAACCGTGGTCCCACTGCGATGTGGGTGTGTGTGTATATAATTGCACCCAGAGCCATATGTTGAACGGTCAAGTGTGTGTTTGGTGGGACCACGAAAAAGTTTTGTCCCACCAGTGGGACACCGCAGTGGGACCACGGTTCCGTCACTGAATAAATGAATAATGCTGGACAATTCACACAGCATTAGCCCCAAGCTAAGCAGAGCTTGTGTTATGGGTACTAGATAACTGATATACTTAATACTTAGATATTTCTTTTTATTATACATAGAAAACATCCAGAACTTCCTAAACAAATAATCTGCAGATCTTACAAACATTTGTCCCGAGGCGGGAATCGAACCCACAACGTCCTGCGTCGCAGGCGGACCTTCGCCCGCCGCCGCGCCACAGAGGTCGTCAACAATTTGTGTAGCAATTTATATGATTTTGTTAATAAATTATTTATTACTAGTTTGTTTGTTTCTATAAACGTTTAAAGGTGATTTCTATCCCATGGGAACTGATTTATGGGATAAAAAGTCGCCTATGTTTGATTCCAGGTTTATAACGACCTGTATGCAAAGTTTCAGTCCGAAACGTTCAGTAGTTTTCGCATGAAGAGGTAACAAACATACATCCATTCAAAATTTCGCATTTATAATATTGATGTGATGTGATTTTAGAGAATGCTATATGTTACCTACTCTACTAAACGATGTTACCTGTTCTTGTTGAGTTGTATAGCGAACCCGCTCATGGCTTGCATGGCTTTGTTGGTGAACGTCATCTCCATGCGAGGCTGGCCGTTCTGACGCGTGAACGTACCCCAGATCTCCAGACCTGCCAAACAAAAAGATATTATTCAAAGTTAAAACTATAGATTATTTCACTCAGCTACTGTTGTGTAATGTTGTTTCATCATCATTATCAACCTATATTACTAAGAAATCAAATAATATCGCAAAGTTTTTCGACTTCGACGGGACTTGAACCCGCATCTTTCCCTCAGTACGGCAATGTGCTAACTAACTACACCACAAGGTCAAGTGACGTAGGAGTCCCAAAGATTTTCGACTCCTACGTCACATGACCTCGTGGTCAAGTGACGTAACAAGAAGTACCATTAGGTACTTCTTATAAGTACAACAATTTACAACAACAGCTGTTATTCTTGATCAGTGTAAGTAATTAATCGGTATATTAATGTATCTTTATTATTTCTATTTCAAGTATTAAGGCATCAAAAACTTGCTGTATGTAAAGTAGTTAACATAGTATTCCTAGATCTAGATTACAACTAAATTTTCTTTTTTTTGTTATTTTTATTATTTTTTGGATTTATTGTTTCTATTAAAGCATTTCGCTCGTACGAAACTTGTCGCTCGAGAAATACTTTAACAGAAACAAAAAAATCTGGAAAATAATAAAAAAAACAAAAGGAAAATTTTATTTTAGGTAACTGTGATATCCAAATTATTATTTAATTTTACGTGAGCGCATGTAGTCTTTTTTTATAGATAAAGCCATTTTCGAGCAAGTGGGGGTAAAAAAAATATCGTGTCTCGTTGTAGTTGTGAACCAAAGATTATTATTAACCCTGACTAGTTAGCCATTTGCTTATGTACAAAATACAACTATTTTTATTTTTTTATTTTGTATTGTTATTATTATTTTGTATTGTTCTTTGTAGATTTCATCAGGAAGCGGGTATTAAAGAGAAATGTATTGCTTGTATAAAAAGGGAAAACTCCAAGATTTTGACTACTAAGCTACTACTACCTTTCCCCTTATCAGCGGGCAGCCAACACTGCTTAGGCGGCACGTGTGAGGCGGGCGCCGCCGTCGCGCCGAATATGTCTCCGAGCAGGCCGGTGGTGGAGGGCGCCACTGCGCTCGGCTCGGGTCCGGAACCTAACTGTGAATGGACAAAGCATTAACCTTTGCATAGAATAAGACTGGATAAACACTTGGCTAAGAAATGTATGAAATGTAAATGTTATCCTTGTTATATTTAGTATATCAGTTATCTACCCGAGAGCTGGTGAGTATCTGGCACAGCGCATCAGCATTGCCATACAGCGTGGCAATGCAGCCAGCGTCTTGGGAACTATCCTAACAAGTAGTGAATGAATGAATTAATTAACACTTTATTTGTACTTACAAGTAAATAAAGTTAATAAAAGTCTTACATCTAAATGACAAATTCAAAGTACAAAAGGCGGCCTTATCGCTGAGAGCGATTTCTCCCAGGAAACCTTGTAGTAAGTAGTACTTGTAAGTAGTATACGTACGACGCTTCCGACTGATATTGATGTGGATTAGTTGAGCTACCTGTAGATTGTTTGCAACAGTCTGCAGTTAGCTCAGTTGTTTCAATTGTAAATACTTAATTTTCTTTGTGAATAAAAGCCAGTAGTATACATTATATAATATTGTAAAAAGGAAAGATTTGATTGTTTGCATTGAATAGGCTCCGAAACTACTGGACCGATTTGAAAAATTCTTTTACCATTAGAAGCCCACATTATTTCTGATGAACATACACTACTTTTTAACACAGGAAAATGCTTCATTCCTACGGGAAAACGGGTAATAGGACAACGGGTAATAAGAATGCAGCTAGTATACATATAAAACTATATGGTAGGACTTCACAATTGGATTCTCCACGCATGTCATATGACAAGTATGACTTTTAACTTGATTAGGATTAACCTACACGAGTAGGATCTTGTTAATAACTTACTAGTACGTCGAGTCCGCCCGCCAATAAGTCTAGATTGGAGGCTTGCGGGGCTGCGGGCGGGGGGCCACCGATGTCCATGGATAACAGATCGGCTATCAGGTTTGATTCCTACACCAAATAATACACATATTAATAATATTACAGTCACATATTGACGACCTCTGTGGCGCAGCGGGCGAAGGTCCGCCTGCGACGCAGGAGGTTGCGGGTTCGATTCCCGCCTCGGGACAAATGTTTGTACGATCTGCAGATATTTGTTCAGGGGGTCTGGATGTTTCTCTATGTATAATAAAAAGTATCTATCTATGTAGTCTATTGTATTATGTATATCAGTTATCTAGTACCCATAATACAAGCTCTGCTTAGCTTGGGGCTAGATAATGCTGTGTGAATTGTCCAGCATTATTAATAATATGATTATAAAAAAATTGGTTGTCTGTAAAGTCGGTTTACTGACGATAGTTGAACGTGACAACGCAGACGCATCGCTCACTCAAGTAGGAGAGAGACGGATGTCGAGCGCTCTCGCTTGCACTTCAAGCCTTACATGGAACGCCTCAGGGCGAGGTAACGCCGCATGCGAGGTAACGCCGCATGACGTCATGTTTTTTCGTGCGTGCAGCCGGCTCTATCGAATTATAAGACGTTGTCACGTCAAAAAAATAATAATAATAATAACGCTTAAGGTCTGTGCAAAAAGAGAACCGTCCTAGCGTTACGGTAAACTAATATTAGGATTACTGATGACCGGAGTACTGATGAAAACAGTCGGTGCCTACGATGTCTACCAAGTATCAATCACTTTTAGTCGTACTCGCAATGACAGAGCAGTGTTGTCAATGCAACAGAAGTAGTAAATTGGCACATACGCGACCCGCGCGACCTCTATTCCTAAGACGCTTTTCTTTTTTAACAGACTCTATTGAAAAAGATTTAAAACTTAAAAACTAAAACAACTAAAAAACGTCCTGCGACGCAAGAGGTCCCGGGTTCGATTCCCGCCTCGGGACAAATGTTTGTATGATCGGCAGATCAGTTCAGGGTGTTCTGGATGTTTTCTATGTATAATAAAAAACATCGATCTATGTAGTGTATTGTATTATGTCTATCAGTTATCTAGTACCCATAACACAAGCTCTGCTTAGCTTGGGGCTAGATAATGCTGTGTGAATTCTCCAGCATTATTGATATTTATTTTATTTATTTAAAATTATTACATCATTGATCCCCAAACTAGGATAAACCTGTATCTTGGGGGCCACCTTCCATGGGTTCTTTACATTAATATTGATGGGACATTTTTTATTTTTTCATGACAAAACTACTAGGCTTAAACTGAAATATTGCACAGACTTGTCCAAATTCTTAGACGAATATTAGTATGCATTGGCACGAATATTAGACTGAATGAAGACGTAGATGTTTGGATGTTTGTTACACCAAAACGACTGAACCGATTGTAAGGTTTTTTGTTATTATAGTGCGTAACCCCACACTAAGGGTAATTTCTAAGAAATCAAATAACATCGCAAAAATTTTCGACTTCGACGGGACTTGAACCCGCGTCCTCCCCTCAGTACGGGGATGTGATAACCAACTACACCACGAAGTCAAGTGACGCGGGAGTCGAAAATCTCTGCGACATCCTACGGTCTTCTCGCGCCGTTAGCTCCACCTACAGGGGAAACATTGAAGTTTATCCAATCCTGTTCAAAGACTAAAGTTACATTTAGTTCGTTTGACGAGAGGTGTCACGTAGCTTAATTCTAAGGTTTTTTGTTATTATAGTGCGTAACCCCACACTAAGGGTAATTTCTAAGAAATCAAATAACATCGCAAAAATTTTTTTTTTTTTTTTTTTTTTTTTTTTTTTTTTAAGAAATCAAATAACATCGCAAAAAAAAATTTTTGCGATGTTATTTGATTTCTTAGAAATTACCCTTAGTGTGGGGTTACGCACTATAATAACAAAAAACCTTAGAATTAAGCTACGTGACACCTCTCGTCAAACGAACTAAATGTAACTTTAGTCTTTGAACAGGATTGGATAAACTTCAATGTTTCCCCTGTAGGTGGAGCTAACGGCGCGAGAAGACCGTAGGATGTCGCAGAGATTTTCGACTCCCGCGTCACTTGACTTCGTGGTGTAGTTGGTTATCACATCCCTGAACCGATTGTGCTGAAATTCTGTATAGATATAGTTCTAGACCTGGAATGAGATACAGGCTCCCTTTTATCCCGGATCACGCGTGCGAAGGCGCGGGCTAGTCTATTACAATTAAGATACTAATTAAAGATACTCTCATGAAAGAAAAATGCTTTTAAAGCCACTGGGCTGAACTTAAATATTAACATTTTTTAGTAAGTTTAGTTCGTTACCGTGTTGGACTGATTGGGTATGACAGTGGAATGCGCTGCTCCGGCCGAAACGTCTTCTGAGACCACGCCGCGTGCTGGGAGGGACTTGCGCACGCCCGCGCCTCGACCTGTGGGTATTTTTTATTTTATTTATTTACTTGATACAAGTAAACATCCTACTAATCCTACTAATGATGTCGATTCTGTTGTTTTAGGATTCCTAACTTAAATTTTACGATTTCTACATTTTCTAAGTTAGTTTGACCTAAAATTATGGTATTCTCTGTAAAGATCCTAAATATACCACAAAATCCATATTTCACTCATTTCAAAGAATCTGCCCGTTTTTCACTAGAATAAACTTTAATCACGACCAAATTAGATGCCTGCTAAAATTAGGTACTTATAGTCAAATTCAGAATCTTAGATAATTTATGTAAACAACGGTGATACCATATAAAAAAAAATGTTTCGAAATAGAAGTTCATAGAAGATTACTCAATTTTTCTAAATACTTATGGTAGGGTTTATTTTCTAATCAATATCCATTGAATGGAAAATAGCAATGGTTTTGTGCTTCATATTATATTTTATTTCATTTGTTTAACAAAGTTATAAAATGATGAAGAAATATTAGCAGAAAATATTTTATGACACTGGTATTACCGGAGTAAAATGGGCGTAAATCACAGAGGTTCGAAACAATTTTCGCATTTTGTCATTAGACGCCATTTTATTTCGTGTTTGCATTGTATGTATTGTAATTTCATTCGCCTCTCGTCCGCCGAAGTCGAATGTGTTCCTTTTTCACTGCTCGTGTGCAATTGTGCATTGTTGAGTTTTTGTTTTGTTTTCGTTTTGACATTATCGTTGTCTGTTATTGTTATCAGTTTTTGTTATGTTTTAAACCTTGTTGTTGTTGTTGTGCTTGTATTGTTGTTGTTGTGTCACACAACATGGAACCTCAACCCGCGCTCGCGCCGCCGAGCGCGGAGATGCCGGGTCCATCGACATCGTCCACAAGTGACTATCTGTCGCCACAAAAAAAACGTCCGAAGAAATCTATGAGTTCTACAGAAAAACTTATGGTGATGAATGTATTCAAAAATACATATAACATATAAATTGGCCACAGGGTAAAGTCTGGTCTGGATAATAAATAATTAAATGTATTATAGCTCCGCAAGTTAACCAACATTGAACTTATAAATACCTCTCATATCAATCACGATGGACGTAGTGTTATGATAGGGATATGATGATATGATATGACGTAGATTCTGAGATGTCAGAATAATGTAATATTTTTTAAGCAATAAAAATATGTAATTATTTAAATTGTTTTATTTGTATTTCCTTACGGTCACAGGGAAACGAGGCCGCGACAATGCCACATCCACAAGTAGGGTATCTTTCGTATCGCACAAACAAAACCGCGCGCCATCACTACTAATAGTGATCCATGGTAAAAAAATGATTTCTACCCCTGACTTGTCATTATGACAGTGACATATCATGACATTTCTTTGTTTACATAAATTATCTAAGATTCTGAATTGGACTATAGACGTTTCTAATCATAGCTAAAATGCAATGCAAAGAATAGAATTTTAACTATTTTAACTAAGTTGAGTTGCTTTAGACCTGTCAACCTAATTTTAAACCTGGCAGTCTAATTTTTGAAACATAGAATAGCTTTCGTCTATTTGACATTCCTAAATCCTAGGTTTAGCTAATTTTAGCTAATTCTAAAACAACAGAATCAACACCAATATCTTACTAATATCATAAAGCCGAGAGTTTCTGAAATCTATATTTTTGTTACCTAGGATCTCTAAAACTACAGATCAAGATGAAATTTGGCGTACGTTTAGAGCAAAGCCTAACTTAGGCTTTACACTTATTGTTGTCTACTTAGCTTATTCTCGAGTGCATGTAGATATTCATAGGTAGGTAGGGCTGTCAGTTGCTAAATAAATGTCAAACAAACAACACACGCGTATTTTTCTGTTCGCATCCATCCCTACAAAATCATCATAAGATCAAGCTTAGCTCCTGACACTTATATACCGAAAATACGCGTGCGAAGCCGCGGGCAGGAGATACTACAATATATTAATCTAAATGAATCCAGACTCCCGAACTAGTATATTCTGTATTTCAGGTGTCAAGTGGCTTCTCCTGGGTAAAATACATTTAGTGTCCTACAAAAGATGTGACATATAGTTCTTAGACAAAGATAATGGAATAGAGAGGAATAGCCTCTCACTTCCGATCATTGGAATATAATATGGAATATAATAAATTATAAATAAATAAATAAATAATGCTGGACAATTCACACAGCATTATCTAGCCCCAAGCTAAGCAGAGCTTGTATTATGGGTACTAGATAACTGATATACTTAATACAATACACTACATAGATAGATATTTTTTATTATACATAGAAAACATCCAGGACACCCTGAACAAATGTCTGCAGATCGTACAAACAATTGTCCAGAGGCGGGAATCGAACCCGCAACCTCCTGCGTCGCAGGCAGACCTTCGCCCGCTGCGCCACTGAGGTCGTCATTTTGCTACTTTGTCAAATTGCTGCTTTCGAGTAAATTAAAATTGTATTCCATTAAGGTCGCGTAGGTCACATCAAAAAACGCGTTTTTACGATTTCTTAGGTTCTACGAGTAATTTAGATAGCAGAAAGAAGATTTGCGCACATTGTAAGCCATTGTGGGAAATAGCTCAAATCAACAAGTAGTATTTTTAGGTAAAATATGAGAGCAATTATTACAAAGACAGCGTCAAGCAGCGTGGGTTTAAAGCACCAGTTTCTACAGAGATCAGAGTAAGTAAACCAACCTTCAACAAACGCAGTTGGCGGCTTGTGGTAGACTGAGGCGAGAGAACTGATGTGGCAGATCAGTTCGTCAAGCAGCGTCGGCTCAAGCAGGTCAGTCTCCTCGGAGATGAGTGGCTTGTCAGCCAGCACCACTTCCTTGGCGGCCGCCGGGTCGGTGGAGAGGAGACGCCAGTAGATGAAGCCTCGGTCTCTGTTGAAGGGATTTTTGTCAGTAGTTATTTTTTATAAGAGGCATTTTTACCTATGTTTGTCCAGTTGTTATAATAACTTGTATGTCACAATTTAGTCATAATTTCTTTAGTATTCAGCGGCGTTCATAATTCACCACTAACCCTCGCAGCTGCTAGGAACTGTAGGACTTTCTTCGGAGTAAAATCTCTTAGCCCGTCTGGACTAAGCAGGTGCTTGCCCAGATGGATGCACGTTTTTCCATCAGTGCTCTGCAATCTCCTAGAAGATGGAGAGAGAGAGAGAGAGAGAGAGAGATAACGGTGCTCACCTAAGATCAGGATTGTCCGAGTCCTGGGTAGCGAGACTGAGCACGTGTTGCACCAACTCTTGTGTGTCGGCCGGTCGCTTCAGGAAGAGTTTCACTACCGCAGTCAACAGTTGGAGTTGCACCTATACATTGATTCAGTGTTAATAACATCAAGATATAAACGGGCGTTGGGACTTTACGAGGTGATTCCAATGTATAACGAAAAGGATGGGATTGAGAATGACGTCATCTCTCATGCTGTCTCACTCAGATCCGATTCGAACTGAGCAGGACAGCATGAGAGTCATTCTCAATCCGATCGGTTCCCTAAAAATAGCGATATACATAATTTTAATACTAGAAATAAACATAAATTCGCTGTGCTCACAACTAGGCAACACAAAATTAATGGATCTGATAAAGGCGGCACCGATTGTTCTGTGGCATCGCCCTCCGAACCAAGCACGGAAACAACGCACCAACGGTTCGGGCACTCCAACTTCTGAACGAGTTTGTGCATGAGTGCCAGCATGTCGACATATTCCACGACAAACTAAGTGTGTTTGTAAAAAGTATTTTATTATATTTAAGTTATAACATGGATTTATAGTCATTAGCATCGGATAGTAAGTGATTTGGTTCTTACACTGTAAACTTCTATCTTCTTTAATAAATAAATGATAAATAAAAGGGCAATGTATACGCTTCTACTTCTGCAACAAAACTCCTAGAGTTGCAAAAATAATCAGTAAATCAATTCAAATAAATTATATCATAACCTTCCTGTGCAGAGAGGCTTACTATAAAATATCAGATTATGTAGATAATCTGATATTTTATAGTAAGCCTCTTAGAGGATAAAAAATCTTCGTCGCATCTTTACTACATACCGAAGCGACAGAAATCAAAAATATCACTTTATTTCCGTGTGTGTTTAATTTTATAATTGAACCTTTTCTAAGTGTACATTTATGGAAATAAAGAATTTTGGATTTGTTTTCATTCTTGTAAAGAAATCTTCATTAAATTCGTTATTGTTGACATTTTATCGTTAAAAGTGGTCTCATAAAGTACGATATTGCTGCTAATAGTGCTAACGACCCTGGTACTCATTTTAATTTCAATGTTCTGAATAAATTAAATAAATATATTAAATACCGTTGGTAAAGTTAATATCAGCGTTGTAGTAGCTATAGCTATCACAACTTATGCTGAGTCGAACGCCATTTTGTAGCTCTAAGGTATTTTATAATGTGAGTATTATCATATGTATATATGTAGTTTAAATGGTGTTAGTAATTTAATTAGTTTTAGTACATATTAATGTTATATTTTACAGCTACAAATAAAGTTTATCTTATCTTATCTAATAACCTGTGCATTCTCGTCGTGGAACCCTTCAAGGAAGGAGTCTAGGAGCTCATCAGCGTTGTCGATGCGCTCAGCGTACTCGCCTACGATCCAAACCTGAAAGAGAACGGTCCAATATATTTAAGAAAAATATACCTTGAAAATAAACTTCATTGTCACACAGATCGATCTATGATCTTTATAAGAACGTACGAGGTAAAAAATTTTTTCTAAAGAGGCTTTCTGTCTTCCTATATACTTGCCAAACTCGATGTAAAATGTTTGTAAGCAAACCGCCCATAATTAACCAAAAACTCACACTGTTGCCGCGTCTTTCTATATGCAATTTACATTAAATTGTCGATTTGAGATCTTTCCTTCAGTAAATATTGCTTACAATTATTATTAGTTTTCGTTTTTTGTGTCGTAGTTTGTTTGTTTACAAACACTACACATCTATTTTGGCTATCGACGACCTCTGTGGCGCGGTGGGCGAAGGTCCGCCTGCGACGCAGGAGGTTGCGGGTTCGATTCCCGCCTCGGGACAAATATTTGTACGATCTGCAGATATTTGTTCAGTGTTCTGGTCGTTTTCTATATATAATAAAAAATATCTATCTATGTACTCGTATATTATTATGTATATCAGTTATCTAGTACCCATAACACAAGCTCTGCTTACCTTGGAGCTAGATAATGCTGTGTGAATTGTCCAGCATTATTTATTTATTTATATTTATTTGTATAGTACCCAAAGTGTCTACTTGTCTATTCAACGGCGATCTGTGATTGATCAATGATCATCCTAACAAACAGTTCTAAATAGTTGAGCAAAGATTTGTCTCGTTTCATAGACACGATCAGATTTTTTTTCTGGGTAATAACTTTTAAACAAAATTGAGTTTGTAGTTGTTTTAAAACTTCCACTCACCATAGAAGCCCTGGCCTCGGGCTCGTCCAAAGTATCAAGATTCTCGCACAGCGTGCTGATAATGCTCTCGTATTTGTTCGGGTATTTCCGGAATATATCCTTGATCACCACTATAGCTTCTTGTACCACATAGTTCACTTTAGTCTGGATCAGTTCTAGAAGAGTTGAGACACACCGTTCTGCCGAGGGTTCCACCTGCAAACAAAAAGATGACATAATAACAAAATAAACAAGATGTTGTGTGGATTTTCCAGCATTATTTATTATATAAACATGTACCTACGGTGGAATAAATGAAATGAAATAGCACACTGTCCAATAATACTCTCAGCATCTTGAAAAAGTATTCCCTTCTTAGTTAGTAAACCAGCATCTAGCTGAGTCGTAAGCTAACAGCACTGGCGCAGCCGGATGGATCTACCTATAGACCTGAAGACCTACCTTAATAGCGCACCGTCCGATGGCCCGCACCGCCTTCCGTACAAAGTCCACGTCTACCTCCGTCGCGTATTCCTTCAGCTCGCCGAGCACCTGCGTGATGTTGGCTTGAGATGCGAGCCGGATCATTATGTCGAGCTTCTCTAATTTCACGTAGATGGGGTCGTTGTATTTCACGAAGAAAACCTGGGGATAGAGTGAAAAGAAGTTTAGTACGGCCAGCTTCAATCCTACCAACCTACAAGGTTTTTTCTTACTGCTAAAGATCACGGCACAATCATTGAGAAATCGATTGTTGTACAAACAAGATACATTCCCATGGCGAGTCATTAGTAATATTGTATGATATCTCCAAGCTTAGTTGTTTAAGAGGTCTTGTTTTCATGGCGGGCATCGATATTACGACAGGCTACTTGCATGCCATTCGAATTTGGTGGGAGAAGTGAGCCGCACTTCCTCACACAGCGTGGCGAGCGAAGCGAGGCGCACTCCTTTCTCTGTGTCACATGCTGTGCCAGTATGGCGAGAGCAGCAAGCCACGTTTTGTGCTGCTCTCTAGCACGCACAAGACTTTTCAAGGAATCAACTGCGGCTGCATCCCTCATACCTTTCCGATTATTCTTTATTTTTTTTAAGTTAGTTACCTTCATCTCGTGTTTGAGTATGTCGGCCCGCTTTTGCACGACCAGGTTGATGTTCCTGAGCGCTACATACTGCACCTCGGGCTCTGCGCTCAGCAAGGTCACTAGCGGCGGCGCCAGCTTGCGAGATAGTGTGCTGACGAGTTCCGTGTCTTCTGCTACCATCTCCATTAGCTTCATTAGAACCTGGGGAGGATAGTCAACAATGAACTACTAATTACGGTCTAGGTCACATTCAGACCCTAATTAAACTATTATTTGCAATTTTATTGAAGCGGGATCAAAGAAAAGCATTCGAAACGTGTTTATTATATGTTTACTCATTTATACATTGATCGATTCTAGTGGGAGTGGTCGCGTTTGACTTAGCCCACGACAATCCCAGGGCGGCGAGCGAAGCGAGCCGCACACCCCATAGCTACTGTGTAGTCATTATTTTGTTTTAGTTTATGTTGTCTGAATTGTTCAATTGTAATTAAAATAATATTGATTTTTGTTTTAATTGTTTTGTATTCGTTTCATTGATTATTCTGTTAACTCTACTGTTTGTGTGCCGTGTTAAGAAAGCCGAGCGCAGAATCTCTGTAAATTACGAATGTAGTTTAGTCTGGCTTCCTCGATACAGGCCCAGCCTAGTGAAGAAGTCGACGAAAATCTGTTGAAATTAGCTCGGCAAATTTTGTACAAAATTACCCCTAGGTATCATGACATGTGTTTTAGATTAAGTATATTTCTATTACAAAATAATAAATAAAAAGCCTTTTATTTGACCAAGCTTACTAATTGCTAGGTATACATACTGAAAATTATCTTTCTATTATTATATAATAGATACTAAATCCCGAGTTCACCAAGAGATGGTTAAATCTTAAACAGATGTTTTGATGTTTACGACACAAGTTTTCATACATTAAACGTCAAAGTTTACCGACGAAGCTGTCTAATTGTCCGATTATCTTTTGGTGAACACCAGCCTAAATGACTTATTTCTAGTAACCTTATTAATATGCATTAAGCTAGGTCCCCAGGTTGGGTAAAGACCTATTTCAAAGTTTTAAGTCTTGTTTAATTTCATCGTCCCAACGGGTAGAGGGGCTTCCTCTCCTTCTAACCAAATACAAAGCTTTATATTTCTATTATTTGCTGCAATAAATATTGTAATGTTACGACTTGTCATACCAGCATTGCTATGAGCGAAGCGAGCACACACTGTTCTGCTTTGTAGCACGCATAAAACGTTTCACTTACTACGTCCCGTCCCCGATACAGCAGATTTTTTAGCAAATTTTTTGTTACAATGAAATATTTTCCCGGGAGTGTCATACATGACAGATGTGTCATACCTTGACAGCTGAGAGCACGACAGCAGCGTTAGCATGCGCCAGCCTGGGCGTGATTCTCTCGCAGATGGAGTGAGCCTCGCGCGCGTCCCGAGGTTGGTAGTTGGAAAGCGCGTCTAGTATGAACACTTGGCCCCATTCTGTACACTCGTTTAGAGCGGTCAGGAGCTTGTTGATGGTTGGCGCGTTCATTTCTGAAATGAGGATGCGTTTTAAAAACCGTAAACCGCTATTAAGTACAGCATTGAATGCCTAAAATCATCAAACTTTCATATAAATCCTGCCAAAATAACACTTACCAACAAGAGGTTTGCCCGAGACGCTGGCCTCATTGATCTCAGACAGAGCGGCGACGGCATTAGCAACCACCATCGGATTTGAGTCGCTTAGCAGATCTTTTAGCTGGTCTAGGAAACCCTGTGGATAAGGACAGTTGTATAAGATTTCATCCAACTCTGATATGACGTTTACCTGATCCTATACCATACTCGAGAGATATCACATGGCCGCATTCTTTCACACATAGGTATCCGTCGTCAAATCAGAGATAAAATAAGAGGGTGTGTGCTTATGACCACGCGATAAAATGAAAACTTATTTGGTGCCGCCTTGCTTAACAGCTGATGTCATCAGCCGTCACGCTCGGGTCGGTTACGCTGGATCGTAACCGACCCGAGCGTGTTGTTTCAGACAGTCCTCCTGGAGAATTATTCACTTCAAAACAAAACTGTATCCTAATAGTTACCTGATCCTCCACCATACTGGAGGAGATATCATACAGCTTAGCGACACACACGGCCGCAGTCTTCCTCACATAAGGGTCCTCGTCTTTGAGGCATTTCCTCAGCGGCTCGCACAGATACTCCGTGATCTTGTCCACTCGGATGCAGCCCATGGTTCGGACAGCCAGTGCGCGAATCAGCGGGTTTGAATCCTCGCAGTCCTGAAGAGTTTTTGGTGTTATAGAAAGAAAGGGAGGTATTGATCACTGAAGCTTTAAAGCGGTAGAATCTCACGTGGCATTTGTACATTTTGTGCAATACTAGCAGAATCGGCGCAGACGATCGGCGCTGATCTTGAGTTTGGATTTATAAATAATGCTGGAATTTACAGAGCAGCATTATCTAGCCCCAAGCTAAGCAGAGCATACTTATGGGTACTAGATATCTGATATACTTGGTTACTAAAACTGAATGCTCATGGGTATAAGCAGCTGCGCAATGTAGCCGTTTCTTTATTACCATAGGTACTTAAGAATGTGTTACAGAAATGTAATAGAAACGCGACCAAACAACACGTCAAGTGTCAGCGCCAGTCATCTGGGATATTTTTGCGTTGTAGTTTGTTTCTATTCAGAAAGAATAAGGTATTAAAAAAATGACATTATTATATTGCACCAATCATCCTTATTTTTTCTTTTAAAAATCCCAATATGAAAGGATCATTTTATCAGTTCTTTAATTGAAGCATAACTAAGTTAGGAGTTTTGTGCATTTCAGTTTCTTAAATCCTAGATTGTTTAACCATGTGAGATTGTACAATAAAATTACAAGAGTACAACATTGCCAATGTGCTTTCTATTTGGATTAAAATATGAGCCATGGGTTTTATATATATTTTTGCAGTTATAACTTAATTTGATTACATATATTTTTACATGGTAGATTTACACATTACAGTGCTAATGATAGGTACTATTTATGGACACATGATTTTCATGCTTTTTCTAATTTAAGCATGCAATAGAAAGGCAATGCACATCTCAATACCCACTAGTATTCTGTCCGAAAGAAGAGAGAAACATGCGATCTTTACACAAACCATTGGGCACGCTTTTGGTCCCTTTTATGTCTGACATTATTAAACCAACAGGCTTGATATTGCATGTTTAGTAAGATACATGAATAGGAGTATGAATACCAAATTTATGAGTAAATTGTTTAAGGTTCTCGAGTTATTGAGGTCCGAAAAATGCTATTTTCAACAACTATCTCATCAAAAACCTAAACTACTTCATGTTATCCTACGAAATTGCAATGTGGTATGAAAGTAGATGATCAAACTTTATCACAGGAAAAAATTCATTACTAGATGTCACTAGTAAAAGAGCTCTAGATCACGCTGACGAGTCCAACATTAAAACTTGGTAAGGTATAAACTTGCCATAACACAAATTAAATAATGAATGAATGTAACAAATTAAGATTATGAACTGCTATGAAACTTGGCACTTATTTTTAAATGATCTCAGCTCTTTTATCGGTGAAGCCACTATCTGAACGAACTTTGTTAGTTTTCACATCCATGTTTTTGATTAGATACACTTTTAATAACTACACTTGTACCAACTAGTCTTCTTAGAAGATTTAAATAAAAAATTGTTGATTCCAAATATTACCCTAAGCTGTGAAATCTGTAAGTTGAGCTGTGGAAATTCTTTATATTTTTCGCTATCCTTTATATTTTTACCCTTTCTTCTTTATATTTTTACCTATAATTTCTATTGAACCCTAATAATAATTAAACATCATTTCATCATCATTATAAGCCCTTATGAAAGGACTGATAGATGTAAGCCTCATCCAATCTATACCTATCATATCTGTTTTGGGCTAATTGCACTACATTAAATTAAAACAATCATCTAATTCTAAAACTACTGTACATTGCCTCCCACACAAATTCACTAACTTAAGTAGGTACTTTTGCAAGTTTTTAGTAATGTGTAAATCTACAAATACAATGAGTTGATGTCTTAGGTCTGGATTACCTTAACAAGCTGGTATGTTGGTAGATCCTTCCACCCAATTACATGGTATAGGAGACATTAAACCACAAAAAACACATGTCACATATACAGTTAACTAAACTAAATTGATACTTAATTAACACTGTAATTTTAAGTGTTTTACGTTAAATTAAATAGCTTGTTTTCCTACTGTGCTACATCAATAATAATTTTAGTGTAAAATAGAACAATGATATTAAGTTTTTTCACACCATGCCTGCCTATGCTTAAAATGAAGTTTGATTACATGCAATTTATTTTTCAAAGAAATAATACATTAGTCAATTCAGTGTGTTTTATAGTGGATCAGATGTAAGTAAAACCTGTTGTACCACTCAGATCATATACAAACTGAGCAGGATAGCATGAGACATGACATTGTTCTCAATCCCATTCTAAAAGTATGAAGGTTATGTGCATTTCATTAGAGATAGGTTAAAGCAAGTAGTTTAAAGTTTGATTTTGAGACAGGCCTATTCCTGCATATTTTTTGCAGAAATACTGCAAGCATACATACACCATCTTAAAGACAGGTGTATTAACTTGAACAAGTTATTATTCATTTATATATAAGTCCTGCTTGGCAGCTGAATAGCAAACTTTACTATTAACTTCAAATTGTGCAAAACACACTGAATTGACAAAAAATAGCACAGCACACTTCAAAACATACCTTGACAAATGTGTTGACAGCCATTATAGCCATATCAGGTTGAGATTTTGCATAGTTCATCAAATACAAGTAAACGAGTTTCTTCAGCTCAAGGTTGTCAGTTTGCATGCAGTTGACAACATCGGGGAAGAGTGCAGACACATCTTTACCTACTGTCATGGAGGCTATGACCTGCAGGATAAATTAGGATTTTTAGCTTGATTTGAAGAGATTATCTGATGCTCCGAGAACTTAAGATTGGTAGCTGGGGTTTGTATGTTGTGTGTGCTGCTTACTTTAATCTACATACCAAAGCGACAGAAATAAAATATATCACTTATTTCCATTTCAATGTTTAATTTTATTATTTGACCTTTTGTGTTCATCTATTGTTATGGAAATAAGGAGTTTATGATTTGTTTGATTAACATTTAAGTACAATGTTAAAAATATGCTGCTGTTACAGCAATGAGATGGTGTCACTCAATTATTAATTATTTTGGAGCCAAAAACGATTATTTGGGAAAGTTATTGGCATAATATGAGACTTACTTGACACAGTTTTTTGGCTACAATTCGTTTCATTCAAAGCCTTCTTCATCTTTATAAGATGGTATGTATCATCTGTAGGCAAGTTGTTTTCCTTCTTTAGGTAAAAAGGAAACAACTTAGGGGGAGTAAAAACTGTGTTACATCACAAATGTTGAAGTAACATGGTTTTTTATATTGATTGTGGGTAGTCAGATGCTAGTTCAAGTAAAATAAAAGCTTAAATCTCACCTTCTTTACCGCCTCCTTTTTCTTTTCCTTTTTGTCACTGTTCAACTCAGATTTCAACTCAAAAATCTCCCCCTTTTTGGTAGTTGTAAAATACTTTGAATCAGTCATCTTGGCTACTTTAACCTTAGGAATATCTTTTCAGTTAGATAATAACAACGAATTTCAGCACCCTTCCTGGAAAATCGATAGGTAAACCAAACCAAGTTATTTTTTGACAGATCGGAGGAGCAGCAAGACAAGCAAGTTGCATTTGGGTAAAGTATTGTAATGATTTGACGGGTTTTTAGAAGGTGCTAAGCGTGAAAATCGAAGGAAATCTATTATTACTAGTAGGTAAAGTGCAATCAACAGATATGTACCTCAACTATTTTCCAACAAACAAATTATTTGATAAACTTTTGCTTTGACACGAACGAACACGGCAAACGAAAGGGGCGTATAAATAGTAGTGATGTGCTGATCAAATAATTAGTACACATCAGCCATGTCGATAAATCTTTCATTTTTGGTAACGCGTATGGGATAATTCACACGTATAACGTGCACATATCACACCACATTGCAGCGACAACAAGTGGTTTGGCAGTGGTTAAATAGTGGTGTAAATAGTGTCACTGCAGCTTTTTGCGGTTGAGTTGCGAGAACTACAAAATATCTATGTGGTTGCGTACTTGCGATGTGGCCGGCAGGTAGTGCGCGGTATCATGGTGTAGCTAGTTTTTGCATTGTGGTTGCAATGTGGCTGGCTGGTTGGTACCGACCGACCATACGGTTAAATTAGACGGCAACTAATTCACATGGACCACATTGTGGTTGAGTTGCGAGAACTACAAAATATCTATGTGGTTGCGTACTTGCGATGTGGCCGGCAGCTAGTGCGCGGTATCATGGTGTAGCTAGTTGTTGCATTGTGGTTGCAATGTGGCTGGCTGGTACCGACCGACCATACGGTTAAATTAGACGGCAACTAATTCACATGGACCACATTGTGGTCCATGTGAATTAAGTACATACACTATTAATTTTAATACAAATTAGCACCCGACCACGTGTAGTCGTTGTGGTTGTGGCACGTGTCAATTATCCGTAAAGCATATGAATAGAATAAAACGAGTTTATTTATATAATATACCTATAATTTCCATCGATAACAAGGTATACTAACTATTCATGGACAACACTAACTTCAGACTTCTAACGTCAGTGATGTCAGTCAGATGCGTGTCAGATGTCATTTTGTACGAACCCACACAGCGAAACCATTATTGAACGAAATTTACATCTCTTTTTACGTAGAATAGGTACAGAAATATTTATTGTTTGTATGATAATAATGACGTACATGTGGCCGGCCAATATTTCAGTTACACTTGTTCGAACTTTTTGGCAACGCGCTCACCCCACGTACCTATAACTGACGAAGCTGACACTAGCAGCAGTAATTTTATGTAAAATGGAACGTACCGGAACCCCTTGCCCCCGTTACACCGTGTTTGTTTTGTTTCCAGGGTTGCCAGACGTACGAGACATCTCGTACACATGTACGAGATGTCTCGTACGTCTGGCAACGAGATTTACAGTCACTGTACGAGAAACGAGAGAAATAAAAATCTCGTACAATTTTGTACGTAAACAATGTTAGCTCGCTACCTATAACGGCTTCAAGATACTAATGACCCTGATGAGTTCTGGGCATTGTTACTCAAAACAGAAGATTTCTCTGAATTGGCCAGTTTTGCTCTCACCGTTCTGTCTGCCTCATGCTAATGCAGACTAATGTGAATGGGTTTTCAGTAAAACAAAACTGCAAAGGGAATTGCATAAATTTTGAACTACCTATTAAATGAAATATATTCCAGACTGACATCTGCAAATCTTTATAGCAAAAACAAAGTTAATTTCACTAATATCCCAGACATTGAATAGTAACCACCACCCTCTGCTCTGCCTACCCCTTCCGGGAATACAGGTTCTAATATTGTTTCATTACTTATGCCAACAGTACCTAACCAGGTAATAGGTAATAAGAATAACTTTCTCAATAAGGATTATTAAAATTTGAACATAGTAATTTTCGTTTCATTTGATAGCAACAACCTCAAGAAATGAAAAAACCGAATTCAAACCAAAAGTGCACTAGTTCTTAAGTTTTGTCGTATTATTTTTGTGATCTCTTGTGTTCAGTGTTGCCCTATATACAGATTTATCTGTACCTATACAGAATTAGGACTTCGGATACAGATGAAAGATTTAGCACTTGTTTTATACAGATTTTGTGAAAATTAACACGTTATACATTCAATTATAAAATTACGCAGTATTTTTATTACCAATCTTAAAATGAGAATAAAATATTCGACCATAAACATATTAAAGCCCAAACTGGCAGTAATACTAAACTTAGGGGTTTCCCCGAAAGACTTTGATTATAGTTTGGAATGAAACAGCATGGTATTGTCGCTCCGTTTTTGTTATCCGTCCGTTTCATTCAAGTGGTTCGGAGTTTCGGAGTCGGTAATCGTTACTTTCAGTTAAAAGATACGTGTGCTAGTGATAATTTACGCAAGACAAAGTGACAATAATAATTATGGCAGCTAAAAAGCCTCGAAAAACACAGCGCTGATTAAAACCAAAACACGCAATCATTTACAGACAGATACCATTGAAGGTTTAC
The DNA here is from genome assembly GCA_963564075.1 of Eupithecia subfuscata. Taxonomy (NCBI): domain Eukaryota; kingdom Metazoa; phylum Arthropoda; class Insecta; order Lepidoptera; family Geometridae; genus Eupithecia; species Eupithecia subfuscata. The sequence continues at coordinate 9,325,816 of OY751117.1, read as the reverse complement.
TCCTAACTAAACAGCTGTTCAACGATGATCCATGCTTCAAATTAAATATAAATAGTAAAATGATTGGCAAAATGAACAAAGATATGTATAAGTAGGTATGTATGTTAATAATAATACATAATGTAACATAACTTCATTTTGTTTCAAATTAAAGCACTATTATCCTTCCCACTATCATACAAAATATTATACAGTTATTAGCTAAAGACCCATACAGATTTTATACAGATAACATAACAAAAACATCATATTACCAGATTTAGCACATAAGCATGTGGCAACACTGCTTGTGTTAGGTACTTCCTTAGAGCGTTCTAAATGCTCTAACTAAGGGTACTTCTAGTTGGTTGCCCTTAATAATTATATAAATTATTTGCTTAAAGTACGAGATTTTTGGCATCCCCGGCGGCGGCCGGTACGACGAGAAAAAAGTTTGGACCTCGTAGAGTAGAATTGTTCTGTGGTTTGGTTGGACATCCATCTGGCAACTACTGGCAACCGTTTGTTTGTTTAATTTTGTTTGTACTTTGTAGTGTAGATACGTAAGTACTACTTTTTAAAATGTTTGTTTAAACCAGTGAGTTTGATTTGATAATTCTGTTGTTCTTCTGTGTGCTGTGATGTTTTAGTTGAAGAAATGGAGTCGCTTCTTTGTCTATCTCAGAACTTTGTTAATAAGCAAAATGTGCGTTCCTACGTAAATATTGGTAGACATGGTTCGATAAACACTGGACCTATCACAGCTGCAGAAAGTATTACACCCGAATTGCGCTCACTGCTTACCGAAATGGAAGGGAATTTAAAACTACGGTCTAAACGTGATTTCAAAGAGTATTTCGATGACATTGATAGCACACAGCATTTAAAACCAGTAGGGAAGCAAGTTATTTTTCAAAGATCTTGGAGAGCTGTCTGCGATATAATACCAAAAAGACTTTTTGGAGCTAATAGCCAGAACAAAAAACTATTTAGAAGGCTTGTGGAAGCCACTATCTACAGTATGAGACACCAACATTTTAAATTAGGAAAGTTTGTAGATAAATGGGACTTTGCATCATTAGGGTACACCAATGACCCCGGAGCAAAGGAGATTTTGTATCATATCCTGAAATGGATTCTTTTACATATCCTTTCACCTATACTTGCCTTGAATTTTTATGTCACAACTTGCAAGATTGACTCTGATGAAAATAAGCTCATTTTTTTTTGGAAAAGTCATTGGCAGAGCTTTTATGACAGAAAGATTTCTGAGATGATATACACAGAAACTATACAAAAGTGTGAAAGCTATTGTTTGAGTAAAAAGATTAAGACAAACCACAATCTTGGTGATAGGCTAAGATTTAAATCTCAAAAGAAAGAAATACCCAAACTCCATCTTATATTAAAAAGGAATAAAAATTATAGGCCTATAGTCCAATACAAAGCCAAAATACAAAATACAACAGATAAATACAAAATCAAAGATAGATTGAACTTTTTGAAAATATTAATTGGAAGAAGACCTAAGAAAATGGATACATTGTATTCAGAGTTTTACGAGAAATGGTTAAAATTGAACAAACCATCACTTTATTTTGTTAAAACTGACCTAAGCAATGCTTTTGGTGCAGTGAATAAAGAGAAGTTATTGAAAATATTGTATGAAAAACATTCAGTTCTTCAAAAGACTGAGAAAAATCTTTATCTCAAGAAAAGATATACTCAGCAGTTCAATGATATTATAGCAGAACTACGCAAGCCACTCTTAGTCCGTGCTGGATCCACAGTTTATGAATGGAAACAAGGATTAGTACAAGGTTACAAGTACTCACCAGCTCTTTCGGAACTCTACTACAATCATATGGATAAAACATACTTTTCAGAACACTTGAGGAACTCAACAGCTACAATAAAACTATTCATCCGAGTAGTAGATGACTACTTGTACATTACAGATTCATTAGAAGATGCTCAACAATTTTTGAGCACACTAGCCAAGTACAGAAATGTAAACTATGGTAAAACAGAAGTCAACTTCCCCCATCCTGAAATCAAATTGAGTGAAGAGATCACATTTCTTGGCAACAGTTACAATACCAAAAACTTGCAAGTCAGTAGAGCAAGTACTGCTTTTGTAGGTCCAATGTGCTTCAAAATTGTATTCACTGGAGCTATAGCTGATGTGAATAAATTCCTGGAGAAGAGGATCAGCCAGTCTGGCATCCCTATTAGCAGCCACATATTCAATTTCTTTTACAATCCTGAAGAACTGATTTGGAGTCATATTTTCACAACATTTTGCCTGTCAGCTAATAAATTCTGTACAACCCTAGCTGTTTGTTGTGATGAGACAGAGATGGTTAGCCATCTAAAGCTGTATAAGCAGAAAGTAGCGGTGAAATTAAGCAACTCTATAGTGGAGACATTGCTTAAGAATAAACCAGTTGGTTTTAAGTTTATTTTCTGTGGGAACCACTTGCAATACCTGTCATGGCAGGGATTGTTCTTATGCGCGAAAGGGACGCCTAAGTGCAGTGGTTTGATACCTTCTATTAATGATGAACTTTCTCGAACCAACTGCCTCTTTGGTAAATGGAAAGACCATTTCAGTGCTGTCAGTTCAAATGGGGAAATGTTACAAATAGCCACTAAAGAAATTTGTAGAAGAACTGATCTGAGAATGATAGTGAAAAACTTTACAAGGTTACCTAATGGGTTTGAATGCTACAATCATTGCAAGAGAAGAAGTCAACAGAGTGAAGATATACAATAGTAGAGTCAGGGGTTTTCTGAAACTAATATAGGTTTAAATAAGTAAAATAAAATCATATTTAAGAACAATTCAAATATATTTTGCACTTCAGTTCCTGCCATAAAACTTGTTTTAATTATTTACAAAACTGTTTAATTATTGTATGTCATTAACATATAATTGAATGGAAATGTCACAACTATAATACTTAGGACTTAGCAGAAATAGTATCGAAAACATAATAGAGATGCAACTAAAAATAAATATTAAAAAACCTGAAATTATATGAAATCTATTTTTCATTTTTATAATCACTTAATGTCATACACATTTTCAATATTTAACAAATCATCGGAAATAACTTTGTGTGACTAATTTGTTGTCACTATATAAAATTTACTTACATCTAAAGAAAGTCGGAATAAAGCTGTCTTTCCACTAATTACCTATGTGAGGATACGTAAAGTGATATCCAATAGGATCATCTCATTTTCTGTAGCCCTCACTACATATACATGGACCTGTGGTGAAAAGGCAGCCCAAGACAAATTACCCAAAAATCATGCACATAGTTTCAAACAGCTATCTATGATAATGTCCATTTATCATGTAAGTAATTAAACTTATTACACCATTATTTGATTTTAATAACAAATGTAATTAGCTTAAAATTGAAATATTTTCTTTTGGTTTCTAATGTCTGATCTAAGGTGAGGATTTTTGTGGAATGCCTTATTCCGAAATTCACTATGCTTGTACAAATAATTTTTCAGCATATTTTTACAAATAACGGCAGATTTTTACAGATATAGACCCTGGTATTGTACACGTGCCAGCTTAAACCTTATCTCATAGCCATTAAAATTTACTTCGTAACCACAATTCATTCACAAAATTACAGCCAATATCTAAGACCACTAATCAATTTTGACCAGAAAATCTTGAACCTCCAACTTTTGTCTCATTATAGCAGACAACACCACCTCAGTACTACACACGACGTTTAAAGTTTTCTCCGTTTGAAGTAAATAATAAACTAAATGTATATCATTAGGTACAGTCAACACTAGGTAACTATAAGGCCTTTGTGAGTGCATTTCATGTATAGATACGTACGAGCGTCGATTCTTCTCAACCTTTCCTCCGCAAAGCTCGATCATTTCCACCAACGCATTCCTAGCTGGTTTCACGCAAGGCGTTAGGAAGAAAGTTACACCTTCAAACAATCTTCGCCTTTGCTCCCCGCATAATAAGACTTCGGATACATCGCATTTAAACATTTTATTGAATGCATCGTCTTTTAGTCCGTGCATGGCTTCGTCTGCGAATTTGTTGAGGCGTTGGCTTTCGTACACCCATTCTGGTGTGAGTAGATGTTTTACGGTTACGAGGCAACTGACGAGCTTGCTGGTACGAACGAGCTTTTCCATTACGAGGTGGGTTGCTTCGATGGGTGATGTTACGACAAGACCGCCGAGTTGCCTGAAAAAAAAAACGTTGGTTTACATTTCTGCTCATGCTTTTCAATAAGTTAGCGTTTCTTAGTTTGGAAATACACTTGCGAGCTTTAAACTGGAATCGCTTCAAGGGTTGTTCAAGACTAATTTTTACAATTTCTTTGCAGTGAACTATGAGTTAAGTAATATTTTCCCTTACGCAGGATTTATTGGCGACGATAAATTTTGATTTAATGCACGATAATGTCCGCTGCCACACCGCAGCAGTGACTAGACAGTACCGACAGACGTCTTCCTTGTCGGCATTCCCACACTAGACTGGCCAGCCCTTATTCCTGACTTGAACCCAATCTGGCATATGTGGGACGAGCTAAAACAGCGGATACGAGGGAGAAATCCAGCTCATCCAGCTCCGGCGCCGATAGAAGCCGATAGATGCAACTTCGACCGATTGCAATAATTCCCAAAATTTAGGTAGCCAATTTAATTAATTTTAAATCTTCTTGATATCACTTGAAAGGTAACAAAATTACCTTTCAAATGATATACCACAATCTATAGTTCATTGTACATAAATTGTAAAAAAAATGTTTTGATCAACTCGCGATGAAAGCAATTCCATTTTAAAGCTCGCAAGTGTAGATGGCGCTGTCAAATTTTAAGATAGATTAGGCACAAACAAAAAACAGGTTTATACATAAAACCTATGGATTAATGCATTAGGATTCTTATTGCAAATGAATAGTCAAACGACACAGAATGTTACTAACAAGAACGGATTCTTGTGCCATCCGTAAACGCAGCGAGCGCCGTAAGCCGTGCGAATCAACGCTGTAGATAAATAAAGAAAGTTTAATAACTGGGAACTCGAAAAGTTGTCGAGATACGACCTGATGAGGTGTAAAATAACAACAAAAGACTACTCCCAGGCATCTGAACTGTATAATAGACCAAGACCATTTCCTTCCATACTCCTGCGGCTCAGATCGTTACAATAGTTCTAATGGTAGGCATCCAATCTCAGCTGTGTTTTCTAAACTATAGGTAAATTTAAAAAAGATTTTTTTTTTGTTTTTTGTAATCGGGATGGATTTGAAACGTCAGCGTGGATAATTGTATGAAACACAAAAAAGATAATCGCGACAGCTTTTAAAAAATTACTTATACGTGTATTAGTTGAGTCACTCAACGTGAAAAGTGGCTCAACTACCCCGAGGATCTTGAACAACACAAGACTTCTCCAGGCATCTCGGTTCTGAGCTTTATTTCCGATACTACGTCGAGACAACTTACACGTGTTGCTCAGCAAGTTAAAAGTGGTTGTGACCAAAACAAATCTTCTACAAACATCTCAGTTCTGAGCTGTCTCTCTCTAATACCGTCGAGTTCCAATCAAGCGATTCTTGGGCCCGTACTTGCAAAAAAGAAATTGAAGTTTCTAATTAGTTTTCATGCAATCGCTTATCTTATGCAAGCGACATAAGAGTTACTTTTGCACGAAAACGAATAAGAAACTTCGATTTGTTTTTTTCGAGTAGGTCTCCAGGGCCGACTGGTCTACGCCACTATAAATTGGCGACCTCTGTGGCGCGGTGGGCGAAGGTCCGCCTGCGACGCAGGAGGTTGCGGGTTCGATTCCCGCCTCGGGACAAATATTTGTACGATCTGCAGATATTTGTTCAGGGTGTTCTGGTCGTTTTCTATGTATAATAAAAAATATCTATCTATGTACTCGTATATTATTATGTATATCAGTTATCTAGTACCCATAACACAAGCTCTGCTTGCCTTGGGGCTAGATAATGCTGTGTGAATTGTCCAGCATTATTTAAAAAAAAAAAAAAAAACTAGCTATATAATGGTAGATATTTACCTGATGTAAGTGCTAAGTTTGTTCTGCAACTGTGGACTAACAGCAGAGAACAACACTCTCGGCGCGAGGTGCAAGGGCGGCGGCACCACACCTGTCGGCGGCGCCGCCACGGGAGATTCTAGGCGAGGTCGCTTCGCTCGCCGCGGGTTTGAAGCTAATGCTGCGGCGCTGCGTTTTGCACGCTCGTGGGATTCCTGGGTTATGTTTATTGCCATTTTCCAGGCATCTGGAAAGTAAAGAGATGGTAAATTGTTAAAGTATCACAAAAAGGAAATGACAATAGTGGAGTGGAGTGTTAAGGATGTAAAACGTTTGTTTCTGAAACAGAAGCCCGATTACGAAAACTCTTACTATTCCTATTCTGTAGCTACATTGAATACAGGTATCACGTGAGCAAAGCCGCGGGCAGAAGCTAGTTCATAGGACATGCAGTTTTAAGGGTAAAAAATTTCTTAATATCTAATCTAGTTGATTTATAGATATTTAAAAACTTACTCATCAAATGCGATACGAGACTGTAGTCCATCCGGAATGGGCTGGCCAAACTGAACTGTTGGTACTTCGCGTTCTCGATCTGTAATATAAACATGAATGGCGGAATAAGTAATGAGTTTCATCATCGAACACAGCCTGGTGATAACTATGAATTTCGGATTTAAAAATTCGTAGAAATCATCAATTAGAAATCACATTAGTATAGTAGACGACCTCGGTGGCGCGGCGGGCGAAGGTCTGCCTGCGGTGCGGGAGGTTGCGGGTTCGTTTCCCGCCTTGGGACAAATGTTTGTACGATCTACAAATATTTGTTCCGGGTGTTCTGGTAGTTTGTATGTATAATAAAAATATCTATCTATGTAATGTATTATATTATGTATATCAGTCATCTAGTACCCATAACACAAGCTCTGCTTAGCTTGGGGCTAGATGATGCTGTGTGAATTGTCCAGCATTATTTATTTATTTAGTAGCCCCGCAGCAAAACTCGTTTCTCGATAAATGTCGAAGAAGACTTGGAGACTTCATACGTAATGTCCTTCGAGCTAAATCTCATCTCACTAAGTAAGTGAAAATAATGCCTAAGGTACTCGTATAGTATTATTATATCTGTGCCTTAGGTAAGGTACAAACAGACCACTATTCCAAAGGCTGCTAGAGTTTACTAGAAGGAACTTAAAAAGAACACATTACTTTTTATGTTATAGAAAAGTCGCCAGTACCTACTTGTTGAATTACAGTAATGTAGGTTCTATTATTAGCTTTGTGGTGCCGGCTTAGAATTTGCACCACCCCAACTCCGCCCGCGGGTGTAAGAGGCGACTAAGGGATGTTCACCGGGGGCGGGCAGTAGCGCCCCCTTCAGAACTATTCTACCACCGAACTGCGATCCCCAACCCGCATCCCCAGAGTGGGGAGTATGGGCATTACCCCCCATTTGATAAAAGCCAATAAGGCGATTATCAGGGGGAGGCCTGCGTCCAGCAGTGGACCAATATAGGCTGTTGAGTTTGAGGAGGTTCAATTACCTGCGCCAGAGCGCTCATATTCCCCAACAGTAGATCGGTGAGCCACGCGGCGGTGACCACAGGGATCCCCCACTCCCTCGCTCGTCGGTACTTGTTGCCTTCCGCGCGCTTGCAGATTAGTACTGTGTTGTCGCGAGTCATGTAGGGGGTTAACTGTGGAAGAAGGCGTTATTTAAATAATATTTAAAAAAAAATCTAGTTGCAGTATTAGGGCCGCAGCCGCAGTGGAGTAGAGTTGTCAAATACATAATTAATTGCTATCTATGTAAAGTACTGTATTAAGTATATCAGTCATCTAGTACCCATAACACAAGCTCTGCTTAGCTTGGGGCTAGATAATGCTGTGTGGATTGTCCAGGATTATTATTATTCATTGTTTGGATACGTTGCCAGCGACTGATGTCGCCGTGGTGTCCTGGTGAGGTAGTGCCTTATAGATATTTTTTTAAAAGCTGTCGCGATTGTCTTTTAGTTTTTCATACAATTATCCACGCTGACGTCATAAATCCAGGCCTCCAGTATACGAAAATAATGAGAGGATCGCGCCAGCCTTTAAAAAGTGTATAATCTAGTTGGGATATACCTTAGCCCCGATATGTGAGATGCAAGCCGAGACCCGTTCGCGCTCGGCGGAGCGCCAGCCGGAGATGGCCACGCGGTGGTGCTTAGCTGGCCGGTCGCGAGCTGTGTTAAAAAAAACTCGAGTAAAACAACTGTTAGTTGTTTAACATGAGAGCAAAGATGTTTTTGTGGAACGTGCCGATATTAAATTCCGAGCTAGTGAAGCAGTCAAGAGCGTAGCGTGGTTCTAAAATGGACTGCTGAGCTGCAATAGGATCTAGACACGAAGATATTTTGGTTACAAAACCCGAGAAATATTGGTGTAAAGATATTTTATTAATTGTACTGTCGCTTTTTAATAGCTATACTTATGAGATATGAGATAGGCCTATTGTTTCCCGCCACATTATTCAAATTATACAAGTATTTGTATTGAATATCTGTCAAAATTGACCTACAGCCAATGACAAGCTTCGTCCAATTAGGAATTGGCCAATCAGGTGTCTTCCCGCCACGTCAGAGAGGCGCGCGAGCGAGCCTGTGGCGCCACCATTTTGATTCTCCATTGGCGTTTAGTTTCCCGCCGAGTACGGACGTGCTACCAATACGTAGCACGCTTTTGAAGAAATATCTATTTCAGATATATTTGAAGGTGCATTAATTCACAAAGAATTTATTATCAAAGTGCACAAATGTAAAGGTTTGGTGAAAAATGCGTAAGTAACCTTTTTCTTCAATCTTAAACCTTTTAAAGTTTAATTTGCGAAATTAATTTCGTAAAAATATTCCTTGGACTCCTCAGTCCATTTAATTTCTATTATTTCGTAGACTGACGACACGTGCGAGTCGCATTGTTATAACGAAAGCTAACGCTTTTACTACCTCGCACGAGGTGGTACCGCGTAAATTATTTATGTTTGTGTGACTTTTTATTTCGAATTTAATAACACGTGCTCGCAAACACGTGGTAATTTTCATTATTTTAATGACGTAAGCTGAGGCTTGTCCCACCTAGCACGTGGTATTTCCGCTATTATTAGCGGCAGTTCTTTTTATTTTAAAACGATATTTTAACGGTTTTACCGTTCGTTTTGTTAATTTTATTTTCCGGTCTTTTGTTGGTTTTTGTTCCTGTATGCTGAAATACTGTTTTTTCTAGCAAAGATAAAAATGCCAAATTCCGACCACTGAAATCGTGGGATCGACGACGGGCCGTGAACAGCCGGAGAAAGAGTTCGACATGGATTGGTCATGGGAATAAAATCGTGAGTACTCTTAAAATATTGTAATTGGGCATTGTGGGCCACGAACGCCTACGTAGGGCGTTTGATTAATGCCCCTGATCATACATTATAAGTAATTGGCAAATAATACGTGGACTGTGCTCAACGTCTGCTAGATTTGCTTTTCATGACTCAACTCAAAAGCTTGGGTGTCCATGTAGTTCTAGCTTTCAGAATCGAATGTCCTATGTCAACTAAAGGAAAATTCCTTATATAATATTGAAACCAAGCTGAATGTAACAATATTTCTGAATCATTTGATACGACAACACACAGTTACAACTATCAACTACAATTTGTTTGTTTCTAGAATATGTTTTGTTACTGCCTTTAAAAATTATATCGCTGTACGAGTATAGTCACAAATAATTTGCGTGATTGGGTTGTCTTATCCATTCACTGCCCATTTGCTGCACTGTCCGAGCAGCTCTTTTGCAAGGGCACTGAAGGTGGCAAAATTACCTAGGATGGCAAAATTAACTTTCTTTTTTTCAGAACTTTTACATATTTTGGTGTCTAGTGTTTGTGGTTATCGAACAGAATCAAGTCCACGCTCGAGAACATACGATTGAAGGATGAATAAGGAATAAAATCATATTAATAGTGTATAAGCAACACACCCGATGTATCTTCTTGCAAGTAATAAAAAAACCCTCGCAGGGTTTGTTTTAGCACCCTCGCAGGGCTGCAATAGCACATATTGTCATGGGCATCTTCTTGCAAGTATACATATCAAAATAACCCTCGCAGGGTTTATTTGCGCACCCTCGCAGGGCTGCGATGACACACACAAAATTTGATATTGTCATGGGCATCTTCTTGCAAGTATACATATCAAAATAACCCTCGCAGGGTTTATTTGCGCACCCTCGCAGGGCTGCGATGACACACACAAAATTTGATATTGTCATGGGCATCTTCTTGCAAGTATACATATCAAAATAACCCTCGCAGGGTTTATTTGCGCACCCTCGCAGGGCTGCGATGACACACAAAATTCGGCCGCACCGAATATGTTTCAGCTATTATAATTATCATGGACGTGATGTGATGATCATATTTCTCAAACAACAAGTCGAAAGGAAGCAATAACGTAAGTATGTGTTCACATGACCTTCAGAAAGGCCTGACTGGTTACTATTGGATAAAAGAAGTCGTCGTAGTGCACCTCCTCGCGTATCTATTGACAAGAACTTCCAGGAAGGCCAACTTCTATCCATAATGATTCGGATATCCACATCATGAGTTTGTATTGAATGGAATTCATCGTGGTGCACATCCACCAGTGATGAAAAAATTCCAGGGTATCGCGTACCTACTGACAAGAACTTCCAAGAAAGCTAACTATTATCCATAATGATTCGGGCATTGCATACCCATCTATATAAACTTCCGGGAAGCTCAGTTAGTATTTATTTTTAGACAATTCGCATATGCTTGGTGCACTACCGCTTTATGACGATTTTCTTATCAAGGTATCCGATACCTATTGATGTTAAATTATAAATATTATTTATCATCTGTAACATTGGGCTATGTCTGTTTCCTTGTTTGACATAAACTTTTAGAAAAAGCCGTTTAGCTGTATGATTAATATAATCTTTTGGTATACCGCACTTGTGATAAAATCATCCTTGGATATCGTACTTTTTGTAAGAACCTCTTCTTATCCAACTCAGGTTGATAAGTTTGATGGATTGATGATTCATTGATTAACTGACTTACATTCACCATTGTTAATTAACCAGTTACTTAAACTTACTACCATCCGCGTAGTTTTTAGGATATGTAACTTGTATATAAGTGATGAGTAGGAGAGGATTTCAGAACATTTCTATGGGTTCATGAGATCGCAGAAATGAGTGAAACAGATTGACATTCCGTCTACCTACCTATAAAATTTCGTTGCCTACCAGACTTGTCACATTAAAAAGACTGATTCGCTAAAATTATCTACCCTCAATTTTATTTTTGTCATCCCGAGATGAAAATCTGTTGGGCACCATCAACATTTTTAAGGTCACGATAAGTAATCATAGAAATGCAAAGAAAAGATGAATGCTGGTTTGTCTACATTAAATATGAGTAATATTAGAAACTTCCTTATCCCTTTTTCCAACACGAACTGGAATGATGCGTGGGATACTTTTTAGTATAATCAGGCTAGCTTCTACCAAAAATACAGAATTTTTTGCCTAAATCTCTACATGCTGCACGGCTGTCACTCCTAGCTGGGTTTTTGGTCGCGTATACAGCCTCCACAAAGGGCCCGTCATTGTCCCTCAGTGTCACGACAGTGTCTATCCGTGGATATGCCCTCGCAAATGCATAGATCCAGCTTTAACTCTGACCTTGGCCGTTTTAGGTGTTCATTTTGTCTGACAAGTAAATATGACTACTCGATAATATTGCTGTCAGTGCGGCACTGACCTGGAGGCTTACAATCTATATGTGTCTGGCGTATGCTAAACAGTTACATACAAGGTATATCTGGTTTAAAATTAAACTCCGGCCATGTCCGGAGTTATGATTGTGAGAACGGCAGGGGTGTGTACGATAATAATCCTTCCGTGTTTATTAACGACTAACTACCCTCGTCAAACTTTTTATCATCGATACGTACGATCGTATGGTAATAATCCTTCCATGTTTATTTACGAATAACTACCCTCTTCAAACATTTTAATCATCGGTGGAATTTCTGAGTTATCTGCTTTGTATGATAAGTGGTTGAGTGGTTTCTCAACTGTATTTGATACATGTTAACTACCAATTTTATTACTAAAATTTTTTATAACTGGGAGAGTTTAATCTCTTAAAACATCAGTACCTACTTACTGCTTCTGTCCTGGTTTGACGCGCGGACCTGTTTTTATTTTCTATAGTGTTACGCTATAGAAGACTTCTATTTTTAAAATTTTTGTGGTGGAGCAAGCGATCATTGTCAGCTTCTGAGCTGATGCGCTATGTAAACTATGATCCTGAACGAGAAAAAAAATTGCAATCATCGCTTCGAAAGCGGTATGCAGTCAGTAATTTGACATAATAAGAGATGTTTTAACATAACTATTAGTTAAGCGTTAAATCGTTGCTGTTTATTATTTAATTAGCATTATCGAGGAACAGTCACGACTGCATCTTGAACCAAAACTATTTTGGATGAAAGTACATTGGCAATGAGTGACGTATCTATCTACAAGTCGAGTACATTGTAACAAATAATGTATTGCTGGTTTTTAAACTAGGATATCTAGTGCCTGGTAGTCACAATTATGAGACATGTCTCGATAATTTTCTCTCTTTCAAGGAATGACATGCTTTTGTGAATATAATGTATATACTAAATATATATTCGGAATGAAGTCTAGATGAGATACAAAGGTACCCATGGCACGTTTCTAAGAGCAAAACATAACATGGTTGGTTTTCTCAATAGAGGTAGCTGTATTTTTATTGATATCGAATCAGATGATCCGTAAGCTTTCCTATAGTTGGAAATATATGCAAGTCTGTTATTTCAACACTTGTAACGTTGTATTCCAAACAATGTGGGGGGGAAAAGTTAATCATTTACTGAAACCCATTATAAGAACTTGCCATAACTGGACATCTTAGAAGAGCATAGCTTCACTATAGTTAAAAGGGTTCAGTGCGTAATTATACGTACTGCAATAATTTGAAGAGTGCTTCTAACCACCTACCTACATGATTTAAATGACTTAGAACGACCATACAGCCTGATGGGTGAGGCTTTTATTATGGCCAGTATAGCGATAAGTCCATTATTTTTATTTTGGATCAGAAATTTTATTTTCGTAACTCAAGGATGTTATAAATTACAAAATTAACTGTTTCTAAAAGAAATTGAGCCGTGGCCGCTGAGGTCTTATTTTACGGATACCAATGTATTGTATTGTGTATTAAGTTTATTAGTCATCTAGTACTCGTAACACAAGTTCTGCTAATCTTGGGGCTAATGATGCTGTGTATTTGTCTAGTATAATTTATTTATTATACTAGCATCGGTTGAACCTTCTATCATGGCATGGCAGTAGCAAAGAGCCAAAATCCAATTTTTCAATAAATTAATGAAATTTCACTGTTATTATTTAGGTATAACATGCCAACCTTTAAATGTGGCTATTTTTAATACTTGTGCTCTAAGCACAAGTGCATTAGCTATGTATTTCGTTTGAATGTCACAATGACTAATTTGCATTCAAAACTGTGTGGCTTACGAATCTTACGATTATAACATTTCTTATAGTAAGTTCACATTGGCGTTGAGTGTCTTCACCACCACCAGGCGATAACAAACACGTCTCATAAGTATAGCTATTAAAAAGCGACAGTACAATTAATAGAAGCGTTTTACATAAAATAAAACGCATATTAATTTACTTACCTTTTTAATAGCTATAACTTTTAATTCTGCCTGGTGATATTCGACGCAATGGAGAATCAAAATGGTGGCGCCACAGGCTCGCTCGCGCGCCTCTCTGACGTGGCGGGAAGACACCTGATTGGCCAATTCCTAATTGGACGAAGCTTGTCATTGGCTGTAGGTCAATTTTGACAGATATTCAATACAAATACTTGTATAATTTGAATAATGTGGCGGGAAACAATAGGCCTATCTCATATCTCATAAGTATAGCTATTAAAAAGGTAAGTAAATTAATATGCGTTTTATTTTATGTAAAACGCTTCTATTATCTTCGGAGTAAATCGCAGAACATTTTTTCGAATCTTCAAAATCACTAGGTTAAAAGATAACAATAACTGCATATTGGAAATCGACCCGAATGGTTTATCAAAAAAAAGAGACCCTGTATTATTGAACCAATGTATTCTGTTGCTGATAATGATCGATCTTTACTAAAATGTATTACTAAAAATGAAAGGAAAAAACAAATATTCACTATTTTATTATTTTTACACGGAAGAAAACTTACCTCCTATTCAAACTTTTATTTGGTCGTTATGTGTGAATCTCATTTGTCAAAAATAAATGTAAAAAGCAAATTTTTACAAATTGCTTTCAATACTTATCTGGATTTCTTTCAAAAGTAAAAGATTAAAAAAACTAAATAAGCAGTTATTGTTTTCTTGTAAATCGAGGGCATGTCTCCTTCCACGACTTTTCTCTCACTCTCGTGGTTTCGGACTTGGCCATCACCGCCCTTCACAAAAAACCACCCTGTATAAATTTTAAAAATACCTACATGAGTACATGGTGGGGAGGTGTAAGGCCTGCCACGGTGGGGCCACGGCGCGGCGGACCATCGCGTCTGACAGCCAATAGGCGGTTACGCAGCGTTTCGCGTCGCGGAGAGCCTGCGAACAAATGAGTTTTCATTCAATAATCTTTATTTCAGTAAGCAGTACATAGGTACAGTTGTTCTATCTCACGAAGTCCGTTTAGCCCTGGTTGTAGTAGTGACTTTGCGCTTAGTTGTCATGCTGCTGACGGTACTCGCTACCAAAATCTGACGTGAATACAATGAGCAGAATGGTGCTCAAAACCTCGCTCTTCAAAACCTCGAGTGTGAAAACAGCGCGCTAGTATAAGCCGCGTGAGATTTAAGTGAGAGATTTTGATTCGAGCTATACTAAACCGCGTGCTCATCCAAGTGAGGATTGGAACGGTGCGCTATTTGAAGTCGACTCTGATAACGTCGCGCCAGTTGAAAGCGCCTGCAGTTGCTGCGAGATTTTTTGTAGTTGGAAGCGCCGTTCAAATTTAAAAAGCAAATTTAT
Organism: Eupithecia subfuscata; assembly: GCA_963564075.1. NCBI lineage: Eukaryota > Metazoa > Arthropoda > Insecta > Lepidoptera > Geometridae > Eupithecia > Eupithecia subfuscata. The sequence continues at coordinate 9,310,625 of OY751117.1, read as the reverse complement.
TACGTTGTGGATGGTGCAATTTAGGCGCTATTTATTTTGATTGTATTGTACCTGTCAGCACTTGCACATCCACTGCTCAATGGTTTCTCCATGATCACCACGCCTGGCAGGTAGATTGTTGATCGCAGTAAACATGTTGAAATACACTTTCATTTCAGATTAGTGTGAATTTGTGGGAGTTTTGTTGCAGTGGACGTACACATTATGTGCTGATGAGGAGATACTGACCTGCATTACAACGCCGTGTTTCTGCGTCTCTGCCAGCACGTGCGTGACGCGGGCGCAGTAGCCCGCCTCCACCTCGCCGCCGCGTCGCTGGATCGCCTCCGCCCAGCGAGCCACGCGCTCTGTGCCCCAGGTTTGTTGGTATTCCACCTGAGAAATATTAAAAAATTCCATTACATGGGACTTGTTATATCTTGTTGCTGGTGAAAAATATCATCGACCATGTTACGGATAAGAAATTCTACTAACCTAACCAGGCAGGTTGGTTTATCGTCGTTGATGACATTTTTGCGTGCGTAGCACCCCTTCGCATCTTTTGAATGTGGACATAAATGCAAAATTGCGGTCAAAATGGTGCTCTCTCGATACCATTCTTCGCGCTTCAAAGCCTTCCGACACATTTCATGCAAATTCTTTGTTACAAGAATTACAGATAACTCTAATCTGTGTATATTTTGGATACACTCTTAAGCGGCTGTACACAATCGCCTAGACGTCTCGTCGAATGTCTCAGGTGCTAGTCCTCTCAAAGAGAGGTTCCATGTACACTTGTCAACAATCGCCTAGACGTCTCGTCGAATGTCTCAGGTGCTAGTCCTCTCAAAGAGAGGTTCCATGTACACTTGTCAACAATCGCCTAGACGTCTCGTCGAATGTCTCAGGTGCTAGTCCTCTCAAAGAGAGGTTCCATGTACACTTGTCAACAATCGCCTAGACGTCTCGTCGAATGTCTCAGGTGCTAGTCCTCTCAAAGAGAGGTTCCATGTACACTTGTCAACAATCGCCTAGACGTCTCGTCGAATGTCTCAGGTGCTAGTCCTCTCAAAGAGAGGTTCCATGTACACTTGTCAACAATCGCCTAGACGTCTCGTCGAATGTCTCAGGTGCTAGTCCTCTCAAAGAGAGGTTCCATGTACACTTGTCAACAATCGCCTAGACGTCTCGTCGAATGTCTCAGGTGCTAGTCCTCTCAAAGAGAGGTTCCATGTACACTTGTCAACAATCGCCTAGACGTCTCGTCAAATGTCTCAGGTGCTAGTCCTCTCAAAGAGAGGTTCCATGTACACTTGTCAACAATCGCCTAGACGTCTCGTCGAATGTCTCAGGTGCTAGTCCTCTCAAAGAGAGGTTCCATGTACACTTGTCAACAATCGCCTAGACGTCTCGTCGAATGTCTCAGGTGCTAGTCCTCTCAAAGAGAGGTTTCATGTACACTTGTCAACAATCGCCTAGACGTCTCGTCGAATGTCTCAGGTGCTAGTCCTCTCAAAGAGAGGTTCCATGTACACTTGTCAACAATCGCCTAGACGTCTCGTCGAATGTCTCAGGTGCTAGTCCTCTCAAAGAGAGGTTCCATGTACACTTGTCAACAATCGCCTAGACGTCTCGTCGAATGTCTCAGGTGCTAGTCCTCTCAAAGAGAGGTTTCATGTACACTTGTCAACAATCGCCTAGACGTCTCGTCGAATGTCTCAGGTGCTAGTCCTCTCAAAGAGAGGTTCCATGTACACTTGTCAACAATCGCCTAGACGTCTCGTCGAATGTCTCAGGTGCTAGTCCTCTCAAAGAGAGGTTTCATGTACACTTGTCAACAATCGCCTAGACGTCTCGTCGAATGTCTCAGGTGCTAGTCCTCTCAAAGAGAGGTTCCATGTACACTTGTCAACAATCGCCTAGACGTCTCGTCGAATGTCTCAGGTGCTAGTCCTCTCAAAGAGAGGTTTCATGTACACTTGTCAACAATCGCCTAGACGTCTCGTCGAATGTCTCAGGTGCTAGTCCTCTCAAAGAGAGGTTCCATGTACACTTGTCAACAATCGCCTAGACGTCTCGTCGAATGTCTCAGGTGCTAGTCCTCTCAAAGAGAGGTTTCATGTACACTTGTCAACAATCGCCTAGACGTCTCGTCGAATGTCTCAGGTGCTAGTCCTCTCAAAGAGAGGTTTCATGTACACTTGTCAACAATCGCCTAGACGTCTCGTCGAATGTCTCAGGTGCTAGTCCTCTCAAAGAGAGGTTCCATGTACACTTGTCAACAATCGCCTAAACGTCTCGTCTAATGTCTCAGGTGCTAGTCCTCTCAAAGAGAGGTTCCATGTACACTTGTCAACAATCGCCTAGACGTCTCGTCGAATGTCTCAGGTGCTAGTCCTCTCAAAGAGAGGTTCCATGTACACTTGTCAACAATCGCCTAGACGTCTCGTCGAATGTCTCAGGTGCTAGTCCTCTCAAAGAGAGGTTCCATGTACACTTGTCAACAATCGCCTAGACGTCTCGTCGAATGTCTCAGGTGCTAGTCCTCTCAAAGAGAGGTTCCATGTACACTTGTCAACAATCGCCTAGACGTCTCGTCGAATGTCTCAGGTGCTAGTCCTCTCAAAGAGAGGTTCCATGTACACTTGTCAACAATCGCCTAGACGTCTCGTCGAATGTCTCAGGTGCTAGTCCTCTCAAAGAGAGGTTCCATGTACACTTGTCAACAATCGCCTAGACGTCTCGTCGAATGTCTCAGGTGCTAGTCCTCTCAAAGAGAGGTTTCATGTACACTTGTCAACAATCGCCTAGACGTCTCGTCGAATGTCTCAGGTGCTAGTCCTCTCAAAGAGAGGTTCCATGTACACTTGTCAACAATCGCCTAGACGTCTCGTCGAATGTCTCAGGTGCTAGTCCTCTCAAAGAGAGGTTTCATGTACACTTGTCAACAATCGCCTAGACGTCTCGTCGAATGTCTCAGGTGCTAGTCCTCTCAAAGAGAGGTTCCATGTACACTTGTCAACAATCGCCTAGACGTCTCGTCGAATGTCTCAGGTGCTAGTCCTCTCAAAGAGAGGTTCCATGTACACTTGTCAACAATCGCCTAGACGTCTCGTCGAATGTCTCAGGTGCTAGTCCTCTCAAAGAGAGGTTCCATGTACACTTGTCAACAATCGCCTAGACGTCTCGTCGAATGTCTCAGGTGCTAGTCCTCTCAAAGAGAGGTTCCATGTACACTTGTCAACAATCGCCTAGACGTCTCGTCGAATGTCTCAGGTGCTAGTCCTCTCAAAGAGAGGTTCCATGTACACTTGTCAACAATCGCCTAGACGTCTCGTCGAATGTCTCAGGTGCTAGTCCTCTCAAAGAGAGGTTCCATGTACACTTGTCAACAATCGCCTAGACGTCTCGTCGAATGTCTCAGGTGCTAGTCCTCTCAAAGAGAGGTTCCATGTACGCGTTGTCTCACTTGAACTGGCCGAGACAAGAGCCTTTGAGCGACCCCAAGTACACACTCTCGACCTGTCTAGCGGAGCGTGTACTACCGCCATTATAGCTAATTCGAAGTTATCCATCCACTCAAAACTTACAATATGAAAGACGCAGCCCAACAGGAACAAGTCAGGAGGTAGTTTTAGGTTGGGATTGTGTCCGTAGAACTGCGCCCGCGCCGGTGGGGCTCGCACAGCGCCCGCATATACCTTGTTGCCCACTACGCCCACGCCGGGGGTTGCAGCCTGGGAAGAGAGATTAGTATAAGATAATTTTTCTGTGTATTAATTCATTTATTGTATTGACATTCTGTATGTGTATTGAATATTTTTATGTAATTTCTTCTTTAAATTAATGTAATTGGTTCATAATAACCGTGTTAATTAAATAAACAAATAAATGAATTAATATGATTTTGATTTGTATTAGCATCTGCCACGCCTGGCGGGCTGATTGGTCAACGCAATGGAGACGTGGAAGATACCAACACAGAATGAAGCTGCTGCCTTTTGTCGGTTCTTACAACATCGACTAGCTGAAAGGGAGAGGTTATTCTTACGCCTACGACCGCACCGGAAATAAGTATTTATGTTTTCTTTCAAAGACGTTTGAAGTTAGAATAAACGCTCAATCTCATAGAAATAAAGCTACATCGACAACCGCACGTTAGAATAAACGCTCAATCTCATAGAAGTAAAGCTACACAAACGACCGCACCTTAGAATAAATGCTCAATCTCATAGAAATAAAGCTACACCGGCGACCGCACCTTAAAATAAACGCTCAGTCTCATAGACATATAGCTACACCGACGACCGCACCTTAGAATAAACGCTTAATCGCATAGAAATAAAGCTACACCCGCGACCACACCGAAGATAAGTCTTTGTTATCTTTCAAAGATGTTTGAAGTTGGAATAAACGCTCAATCTCATAGAAATAAAGTTGAAAACAATAAAACGAATGTTCAACAACAAAGCAATGGAATCACCTGGTGCGGATGATGCGCCGGGCCCAACAGAAGCCGCGCTGGTGCCCTGACAGTACCTCCGGCCGCGTGAGCCGCCGTCATCAACCTGAAAATAATACAAGGTAAATTTAAATTTAGTTTTAGCGCACTACGAGAGCGTTGTTAGTAACTAGTGAGTCTATTAGTTACCTAAGAGGATTCACTACGAGTGCGTTGTTAGTAACTAGTGAGTTTATTAGTTACCTAAGAGGATTCACTACAAGACCGTTGTTAGTAACTAGTGAGTTTATTAGTTACCTAAGAGGATTCACTACAAGACCGTTGTTACTAACTAGTGAGATTATTAGTTACCTAAGAGGATTTACAGCGAGGGCGTTGTTAGTAACTAGTGAGTTTATTAGTTACCTAAGAGGATTCACTACGAGGGCGTTGTTACTAACTAGTGAGATTATTAGTTACCTAAGAGGATTCACTACGAGGGCGTTGTTAGTAACTAGTGAGTTTATTAGTTACCTAAGAGGATTCAATAGAAGTGCGTTGTTAGTAACTAGTGAGATTATTAGTTACCTAAGAGGATTCACTACGAGGGCGTTGTTAGTAACTAGGAGATTATTAGTTACGTATGAGGATTCACTACGAGAGGGCGTTGTTCGTTACTAGTGAGATTATTAGTTACATAATGGAGATTCACTATGACGTCATTGTTAGTAACTAGTGAGATTATTAGTTACCTCAAAGTCCCCGCGGCCGAAGGCTCGTGTTCCGTAGGCGGCGCGGTGCCTTGCAGTCTGATACTTAGCATGTTGGCGAGCGCTGTCTTCGTCTTAGGATTCACTAGAAGCGCGTTGTTGGCTGAAACACAACAGTTTATTTATTTTTCTCAAGAGGTGCAAGTATGCAGGTCTCGACAGAGCCTAAAAATTTACTCCCCTTGGAGTCCGTGGGGTACCGCGGTTGTGCAGGTTTTTAAAAAAATATCTGAGCGTCTGGTCGAAGTGACGCGTGACCCGAGAGCTGGTGAATATCTGGCACAGCGCATCAGCATTGCCATACAGCGTGGCAACGCAGCCAGCAGCGTCTTGAGGACGCTTCCGACTGGTATTGATATGGATCAGTTGAGCTATCTGTAGATTGTTAGCAACAGTCTGCAGTTAACTTGTAAATACTAGTTGTAATTTATTTCTATTCTGCGATTGTAATTTTCTTTGTGAATAAAGGTTTATTTATTTAGTAACATATTTACATTGCCATTACAGTGCAGCACCAAAGCGACAAAGAAATATAAAAAGAGATACAAAAAACTCTTACTAAACATTAACATTAATAAAATTACACCAACAAGCTACTAACTATAGCTTAATTAGCTTAAAATAAACAACTCTACATATTCCTATGCGTCCTATCCAAAAATTTTAAAACCGCGTCCCTGAATTTCGGCCAGGACATATAGAATACTAGCTTCTGCCCGCGGTTTCGCACGCATATTTTCGGTTTATCTAGTAGCCTATTATCTAAGTTAGACTTTGCTCTAAACGTATGAAATTTCATCTTGATCTGTTCAGTAGTTTTGGAGATCCTAGGTAACAAAAATTCAGATTAGACAAACAATACAATAAAAATATTCTTTATTGCACACCAAGATAGAAAGAAACAAACACAAAAACAGTTGCACAATGGGCGACCTTATCGCTAAAAGCGATTTCTTCCAGGCAACCAAAAACTTTCGGCTTTATAATATTAGTAGGATAGGATATCAACATCCTCATCTGCACATGAACTATTAATAGCACGAAGGGCCCGTGTGATCGGGGACTAGCTCAGAAGGTTATTTCTTGCCCTCGGAATCTCAAGTAGCCTAGGTCTTCGGCGTGAGTAGGTAAATAAATAAATAAATAATGCTGGACAATTCACACAGCATTATCTAGTCCCAAAGTAAGCAGAGCTTGTGTTATGGGTACTAGATAACTGATATACTTAATATAATACACTAAATAGATAGATATTTTTTATTATACATAGAAAACATCCAGAACGCCCTGGACAAATGTCTGCAGATCGAACAAACATTTGTCCCGAGGCGGGAATCGAACCCGCAACCTCCTGCGTCGCAGGCGGACCTTCGCCCGCTGCGCCACAGGGGTCGTCAACTTGTTAGGTACGTGCAGTCCTAAATTCATTAAAACCAGAGGATTGTGTATCAGGCCTCTAATCAGACTAAAAAGGTACATTATCAACATAATTTCCCTTATAGTTATAAATCCTATTATTATCATCAAGGCGGAAGTTTGTGAATTAGTATTTGTGAGATGCGTGATTATTATAAGCTTCTGGTAATAAACGTTTTTGATTAGGTTTCTGTGTTTGGTCACAGTAATCGAAATACCTACCTATATCTGAAATAAGGATACACAAAAAACGGCTCTAAAGAGACTCAATGAGGGAACTCCGGTCTGATTTCTCGATCTAAGTGATGATATTTATGAAACTTATACACAATTACGTATAACAAGTGCTCTGTAGAAATAGTAGTATCAATCGCCAATTAAAATAAAAGTATTTATTTTAACTGTGATGAACTGAAACACAAGATGTTTTGAAGCTACAGTTGTTTTTGTACTGTGTGGTGCCGGCTTAGAATTTAACACACCAACTCTTCCCGCGGGTGTCGTAAGAGGCGACTAAGGGATATCCATCGGGAGCGGGCAGCAGCGCCCCCTGTAGAACAATTCTACCACCGAACTGCGATCCCCAACCCGCATGCCCAGCGTGTGGATGATGGGTACTACCTCCCATAAGATAAAAATCAATAAGGCGCATATCAGGTTGAGGCCTGCGTCCAGCAGTGGACCAATATAGGCTGTTGAGGTGAGGTTATTTTTACCTTGATGCTGTTCAGGTGTTGTTGGTTGCAATAATGGCTGGTCGCCTTGTCCTTCTGGCACTAATACTTGCTGCGTGACCCCTGGCGATACCTGAGAAGGAAGCATACCATAATTAATAAACCTAGTTTACGTATAACATACCTAAGTACCTAAAGTTCGTGGAACTATCTTACCCTAATCCGGATATAGGCGTTGTGATCTGCGACACAGTATTTTACTTCTGCAGGTCGCATCGTTGCCTATTTTTTGTTATATTGAGGGATATAACAAATATGTTCCGAAATTTTTATGTTTATGTTATGTTATTTAGAGACGAGACGACCTCTGTGGCGCAGCGGGCGAAGGTCTGCCTGCGACGCAGGAGGTTGCGGGTTCGATTCCCGCCTCGGGACAAATGTTTGTACGATCTGCAGACATTTGTCCAGGGCGTTCTGGATGTTTTCTATATGTATAATAAAAAATATCTATATATGTAGTGTATTGTATTAAGTATATCAGTTATCTAGTACCCATAACACAAGCTCTACTTAGCTTGGGACTAGATAATGCTGTGTGAATTGTCAAGCATTATTTATTTATTATCATTTGTCAAAAGCTGACAGCTTGACTCACTACTAAATAAAAATTATTGGCTATTATTTGACGACGTAAGCCTATAGACGCTGAGATTTATTTGACTGCATGACATGCCGATTCGAATGAGTCGAGTTATGTTTTTAACGCAATGTATGACCCACTGACTCGTTGACTCACCGGCATTTGCAGCTGCTGTATCCGCTGTATTTGTTGTTGACGCTGGAATGCAAGCTGCTGGATTTGTTCCACTGAGCCGCAGCTCTTGCTATGACATGACTCGGCATGACTTCTTGACTCATGTGTTTGACGACACGACTCATTGACTCACCGGCACTTGTTTGACGGCATGGTGATGCTGCGCGTGCTCCCTCTGCGCTTGCAGCTGCTGTATCCGCTGTATTTGTTGTTGACGCTGGAATGCAAGTTGTTGCATTTGTTCAACTGAGCCACCGGTTGGTGTAACGGGGCTGGATACTGCTGTGCCGCCTGGGAAATAAACAAAATATCACATTAATATTATAAATACTAAAGTTTGGATGGATGAATGTATATGTCGTGGCCATATCCTAGAATTGATCACTTCATGATGTGACCGACCATTTCAAGAAATAGTAGAATTTCATGAAATGGAAAATACGCGCTGGCCATATCATGATGTAGTCAGGGCAGATCAATGAATAATCAGCGTTTAAAGATATGAAAAGCTAGACGCACGGCTACTTCATGATAAGGTCAAACGATATCATAAAATAGTTACATTATCCACCGTAAGAGGCGCTCATATTGTTTTGTTTTGTTTTTGACATCTGTGGTTTTTGAGTGTTTGTTTGTTTCTGTTCTGTGATGCATCATGTCGGCGAACAATTATTTAGTTCAAAAAGCGAATAATAATGTGCAAATAGAAGACAAAAATGAAGTAAAGAGCCGTTACGATAAAAAACTATAGGAATTTTATAAAAGTCACTCGAAAAACGAGCATAACGTCTAAACCGAAAGCCAACTGCATTAAGCAATTTTTAAATATAAAGTTCCTTCCTAATTCGAATTTTTCATTAAACCTTTTCATCATCATCATCAGCCTATATTAGTCCACAGCTGGACATAGGCCTCCCGTAATAAGCGCCATAGCCTTAAACCTTTTGATGTCATGGAAACCCAACATAAATGATATGGCCAAACGTTGATGGAAATATCATTAAACGTTGATGCTTAAACGATATAGTCAGTTTTAGCTGGCCATGTCATGAAATTCTACCATTTCATGAAATGGTAGGTCACATCATGAAGTGATCAATTCTAGGATATGGCCACGACATATAGATGGATGGATGTTTGTTACCTCTTTACGCCAAAACTACTTAACGGATCGGGCTGAAATTTTGCATACAGGTAAGTCTAACCCTGGAATCAAACATAGGCTACTTTTTATCCCAAAAATCAGTTCCCATGGGATACAAGCAACCTCAAAACGTTTCCATAGAAACAACGCGTGCGAAGCCGCGGGCAGAAGCTAGTTATTAATAATGCTAGAAAATTTACACAGTATCATCCAGCCGCAAACTAACCATTGCTTGTGTTATGGGTACTAGATATTTGATACAACACCATACAAAGATAGTTTTTTTTATGATACACAGAAAAACCCAAAAACAAATATCTGCAGATCATACAAACATTTTTCCCGAGGCGGGAATTGAAGCAGTAACCTCCTGCGCCACAGAGGTCTTCAATTTAACATTATGTTGCCTATAAGCGGGAGACGAGACCTGATGTTGCAAACAATTTAGAGTTCTTGTATTCAAGTGCCAATTTGGAATATCTCTTAATTCTTTTTTGCACAATAAAATATACAAGTAAAACATTTAAAAGGAAAAATAACGGCAAAGAATATTGATAACAGCATTGCATCAGTACTACGATATTCCGACATACCTATTTTCTTAGAAGAGGGCGCAATGCGCACCATCTTCTTAATATATGTAAATCACGTGTCACGTTGTTTGTCCGCGATGGACTCCTAAACTACTTAACCGATTTTAAATTAAATTTGCACACCGTGTGCAGTTTGATCCAACTTGAAAGATAGGATAGCCTACATCTTAATTTATAGCCGTTTTGGTCTTGAAATGTTTGTGTAAGTTCAGGGAAGGTTTAAAAGGTGAGAGCGGTACGAAGTTCCCCAGGTCAGCTAGTTTTATAAAAAGAATGGGCATAGGATTTCGCGCTCATGGGAGAGGGACATACATTTTAGAACGGTGTAAGCGAAAAAATCAAGTTATTGTTTATTTACAAGAAAACTACGCAACCAAATAAAAGTCTTTCCAATAGCCCGCAGGGTTCCTGAGATCGTATTTTTCACAATCATGTTTTCACATTCAAGGAACCAAAGAAAACATTTTGAAATTTATGTTATACTAGTTTTTTACCACGGGGATCCCGTGAGTACTGAGATCTAGGCCTTGTTTGACAACCAAGCCCGTTAGGTCCGCCCCCTAAAGTCTAGGTAAATCTGTTTGGTTTTCACGCTGGTTGCGCTTTAGCAATTCGAAACAAAGATCCTATGACTACGGTATACAAATCTTCGAAACAGCAATGCCCTTTGTACTTCACATTTGTAAAATGTATATGCCCGGAATGAAGCTCTACGCAAGCAGTTATTTGAAAAGGATCCTTGTTTTTGGCAGATAGGAGGCTGTAACAGCTTCTTAGCTAATCCTCTATCGGAGGAAGCTGGAAAACTGTGCAAGCAGTATCAGCTGGCAATTAAAACACGCGATTAATGTTTTGTGCCATGTTTCTCTACTTTACCTTACTTAGTTTAATTTTTTCTTTAATTGTTTTTTCTGGTGTCTTTTGTATTATTATAAAAAATACACAAATTCAAAATTCAAATAATTGAACAAACCCTAAATAAATGATTAAAAAAAAAGAAAAAATTTGATTTGAATTTAATAACCGAATGGAAATACATCACGTATGATCTGCAAATATTATAGCTACTGCCCGCGGCTTTGCACGCGCTATACCCGAACAAAGTTTTATCGGTGAGTCGCATTGTTTTGTACATGCACGCCAAGTCTTCGTATGTTCAATAGTTTTGAAGGTCTTATAAACACAACCAAACAAACACATCTTCACAAACTTTTGCCTTTACGGTATACTAGCATCCGCCTGCGGCTTCGCACGCGTTTTTCGGAATGAAAAGTAATTTTTTCCAGATCAGGTTTTAATGTGTGCAAAATTTCAGATCGATCCATTCAGTAGGATTGGAGTTGTATTCGTCCAAACATCTTCACAACGGCACAACAAGCGCACAAACTTTCGCCTTTTTATTATTTTTGGGATATTAGGAAGTATGATATCTCACACTCAATATCACTGAAATCCACATCTCCGAAGTCCATAGCGTAAAGCTCCTTCGACCGGCATAGAGCAACTAGACAAAATTGAAATTATAATCCCATAGCGGTCACTAGCATGATCTAAATACCAAATCCTCGCCTCTACGTACGTGAGCGATGTAAAAATGCGCTTAGTCGAGGAAAGTTTTCTATCGTTTTGAATATGGTGATGGGCTGATGGTGTGGCATGTTAAAGCTTGTCAGATTTATTATTTATTATTAGCCTATGGTGTCCAATGCATTGAAAAGTTCTGGGCACTGTTTTAGGAACGCGCGGCGTGCCTTTGATCTAAGCTTTTCACGGATTTACCGCGCATAATTTGCGCGAATATTTCAAACACACTAAAAATGCAACTCTGTAGGTACATGTGCTCTGTGCATGTACTCTCTGCATGTGCTCTGTGCATATGCACTAGGTAGATATAGCCTGACTAACTAAATCGGTATAAATTAAGCTTAAGCCAAAAATTGAAAACAATTATCTTTTGCAAGAGAAAATAACTACATTATTCAATTCAATTACAAATAATAATATTAACTATACACATATTTTTTAGGCTACAATGTAGATTACAAATATTTTTTTCTATGTTAATTTTAGCTGGCATTGTAATGTGTTTTGTGTAAGAAATATAAATAGATAAAGTTGCAAGTCTACAAAACGACCGATGTGGCGCGTCGGGCGAAGGTCCGCCTGCGACGCAAGAGGTTGCGGGTTCGATTCCCGCCTTGAGACATATGTTTGTACGATCTGTAAATATTTGTTCCGGGTGTTCTGGGTATTTTATATGTATAGTAAAAATATCAATCTATGTAATATATTGCATTAAGTATCATATCAGTCATCTATTACCCTTAACACAAGCTCTGCTGAGCTTAGGGCTAGATGATGCTGCGTGAATTGTCCAGCATTATTTATTTATTTACAGATCGTAGGTCAGGTAGCAATTGAAAACTTTCGTTGTTTAGATGCCAAATAGCAGACTGAGGCGAGTGTGGAGAGCTGGAACGGGTTCATCTGCCGTCGTGCTCCTAAAAGATAGGGCAAAGACTTGTGGTGTTTGAATCATCATTAGCATCAACCTAAATTAGACCACTGCTGGACATAGGTCTACCCTAATGGGCGCTATAGCGCCCTGTCTGCAGCTTGCCGCATCCAGCATATGCCTGCTGTCTTTCGCAGGTCGTCATCGCTTTCATTTGAATACAGCTTTACAAATTCAGCTGTGTTTTTAGCCGACTGCGCATGGAGGGTTATTTTAGTACCTAATTACGAAGAAAACTGAATGTATTGCCCGTTCACATCACTTGCATTTATATAATCCCAAATTCACAAGCCTATAAGTTATTATTATTATGCCACAACAAAAGCCGCGAGGTGTGACCACTCTGATACAGATTATGAACAATTACGAATGGTTTTTTCTGGTGCATTGTATCGCTTATCAGTTTTATTCAGGTTAAGTATAAACGGCACCCACATGTAGGTACGTTCAGTAAAAAAAATACAACCTTGTCATACCAATACCAACTTGTCTGCCGTGAACTGACGGTAAACTTGACAAGGTGGTGGCACCATTGTAGAAATACTAGCCATGAGTGATTTTTAATCAGGGCTATCTTAAAATAAGCTTTTCCTTCTATGATTTTACAGTTTCACGAGAGCTAAACTGCGTAGCTATGCGACGAAATGTGTCTAATACCCAACAGGACAGCTTAGCTGCGAATTCTAAGATATGAAAATTGAGCAAGTTTGTCGATCAAGTGTAGATAGATAGATGGTTTATTTGATTCACAAATGGACAGCACAAAATACAATCAAACATAGGCAAGAAGGTAGATATTTAAAAATAAACTAGAATAAAAACTTATGAGTATCTTACGAGCTGCCAAGGTGAGCCAAAACGTATCAGTCTCAGGTTTATTCTGTTTTGCACCGGGGTACAAAACAGCGCTGGTTTTCAGTCTGACCAGGTCTAACGGCGCTAGAGACCGTAGGAAGTCGCAAAGATTTTCGACTCCCACGTCACTTGACCTCGTGGTGTGCTTAGCACATTCCTGTACTGAAGAAAGGATGCGGGTTCAAGTCCCGTCGAAGTCGAAAATATTTGTGATATTATTTAATATCCCTTAGTCGCCCCTTACGACACCCGCGGGAAGTATGGGGTGGTGTAAATTCTAAGCCGGCACCACACAGCTATGTGGTGGTGCTGGGGTGTCAATTTATAGGTCGCCAAAACTAAACCAAACTACAAACTAGTTCGGTTTCGTTTTGACTGGTCCATTAAAAGAACTTAAAAATAGATTACGAAAACTTGAAACTTAGATAGAGTTTGAACAAGTACAAAGTATTACCTGGTGATTGAGGGGGTGCGGGCGAAGCTATGGGTATTGTGGCTCGGGCGCCCGGCGACTGTAGCCATTGTACCTGGAATGAACGTTCGTCTTAGTCTTACGGGACATAAAGTGATGAAAAGAATGGTAAAAAGGAAGACCTCTGAAAGGTAACTATTACGCTGTTTGATGTTGACCATCCAAAACTAAGGATAGTATCAATTTATCTCGTCATTATCTATGCCTTTACACACCCGAAACCGTAAAAAGGTATAAATAAAATAAATACAAGCCTCTAAACTTTCGTATTTCAACACCGATTTTAGCCCAACTTTGGGCGAAAATAAATAACATACGGAGAAAGAAAACTCTAAAATAAAGCCCGTACCGACATAGTTTAGGTATTCAAAAGCTGAAATAAATTATTTTGGAAAGATACTCTCAATAGTTTTTCTATAATATGCTACAAGTCTATTCCCATTCTTTTACGCGGCCGTTTTACCAATAAATGTATGTGCATTTCATCAAGCGTGCGGGAATGTCTAATATGTCAGGTGAGATGGCATACATTTAGGCCACGCCCACTGCTGAGTTGGACCGGACGGCTTGTGCAACCTTAAGCATTTGTGGTAGGATTTGATTTACACAGTTCGATACTTCTATTATTGGTAGTTCAGTAAAATGGTTAGTACCTGTTGTTGCTGGCCCATTTCTGGCGCGATCTGACTGCGTATGAACGTGACACTCTGCGGGGCCGGCGACTGCGCCCCCGGGGACGCCACCACGCCTCCTGGTTGCTGCAATATAACAAATCTTTGTTATAGCTTATTCAAACAAGTACCTATTTGTTAACTGTGCCGCGCGGCATAGCGTGGCTTCCTAGGCGATGGTAAATTGAACGCTGGTAAACGAAATCGAAGTTTCATTAGTTTACGAAAACAAACTTCAATTTTCCTTTCCGAGTAGGCCCCCCAGAACCGCTATTGACGACGTTGTCGTTTGAGGGAGGTCTATTATGTTCAGCTCTGGACGTACACGGGCCGATCATGATGAAATAAGAGGCGACCGATGCACCGTCTCTTTTACTTACCGGAGGCCAAAGGCCACGGAATTTTCTAGTTCCGTGCCAAAGGCCTAGGTTAGGAATAAGATGGCGAGATGAAGAGGCTTCACCCACATCTACAGTTGTCGCCTGTAAATACTGCCCTGTATCCAGAGTAATGGAAGTAGAAAAGAGAGGTATTTGACCAGCGGTGAGACAATAAAGACTTTCTAGAAAGAAGTTGAAGACTTTCTATAAAAAGTAGTTAAGAAATGAAGGATCAACTTACTTGCTGATGCGCCAAAGCAGCTGCGCGTTGCAAAGACAGCTGTCTGCGTTTCTGCAACTGTGCTACGAACATCGCTCGCTGTTTCGGGATCATCTGTTGCAATTGTTCGTGCGTTCGCGCATAGATAGTTCACTATTAGTTGAAATGAAGGATCAACTTACTTGCTGATGCGCCAAATCAGCCGCGCGTTGCAACGAAAGCTGCCGGCGTTTCTGCAACTATGCTACGAACATCGCTCGCTGTTTCGGGTTCATATGTTGCAATTGTTCGTGCGTTCGCGCATAGATAGTTCACTATTAGTTGAAATGAAGGATCAACTTACTTGCTGATGCGCCAAAGCAGCCGCGCGTTGCAACGAAAGCTGCCGGCGTTTCTGCAACTGTGCTACGAACATCGCTCGCTGTTTCGGGTTCATCTGTTGCAACTGTTCGTGCGTTCGCGCATCTAGGTGGATCAGTTGACGCCCGCCGCCACCCGCTGTCCATGATACCTGGATATTGGGTCTTATGTATTGCGGGGTAGAGATGGTTTTTGTACAATATTACCTGCGTACTCTTAGAATGGGATTGACAATGACGTCTCTTGTTGTCCTGCTCAGTTCGAATCCGATCTGAGATTCTTTAGGTACGCAGATTATATTACATTACTTCTGGTTACTGTTTAGTGGAATTTACTATATGGGATGGGAGGATACTTTTGCAATTTTGTGAGGAAAATTGAAAATCTCGAGGATGCAGCGATGTAGTGTTCATAAAAATAAGGTACCTTACCTTTCTGTTCTTTCCACAATGAACTTCATTATGATACAATAAGGAAGAAACGACTATGATAAAATAAGGAAGAAATGACTACATGGTAATACCGATAGGATCATAAATTAACAATCATGTTATGTTTAGTCATGTCTAAGCTTCGAAATTAATTTATGATTGGTTAGTAGAGTAGCGACTGCAGCAAGCAAGCTTATGAGATGGTTTATGCATTATAATAGGTGCTTCGTCAACAATTATTGCACGAGGCTATTGCTAACATGAGGTCAGGAAATGGATAGGAAGATGGAAATGCATTGCAGAAGGAAGAAAAGCATGAATGAATAAGCAAACAAAAACTTTAATTACATAATGTAAAACATAACTTTCTAGTAATATCTTACCCTAGGACCAACAGTGCCTGGCTGAGCTATTTGCTGTCTCTGTTGCAAATACTGTTGTTGCTGCCATGAGACATTCTGCCCTTGTACCAACTGCTGCCCGCCAGGGGAAACTATTTGCTGGCCTCCTGCATGAGTTATAATCTGTTGAATGCCCCCACCAGGAGTCAATTGGCCTCCAGCCTGCGGAGACTGTGGCAGCTGAGACAGAATCTGCTGAGTTTGCCCAACCGTTTGACCAATGATTTGTTGCCCAGATTGAGTCACAATTTGCTGTGATGACTGAGCTATGACCACTTGGTGCTGTTGCCCTTGTTGGATCACATGTTGACCGCCTTGCGATAACACCTGTTGCGATCCCTGTGTTATAATTTGCTGACCGCCTTGATTGACTATCTGGCCTCCTTGGTGCACAATCTGGCTTTGGGACACTAATTGCTGGCCTTGTTGTAGCGTCACTTGTTGGTTTCCATGGACTAAAATCTGTTGTTGGCCCGTGTGCTGGTTTATCAACACTTGTTGCGGAGCTTGGACAATTTGCTGCTGTCCTGAGCTGTTTAACAGCTGCTGCTTTTGTACCAGTATTTGATGGTGAGTCTGCCCGATGGCTTGCCCTTGGGAATTTATGGACTGTTGCAAGATTTGCGGTGATTGGATAGTGTGCTGGGGGCTTAATTGAGGCTGTTGGTTGTTGATCAAAGCTTGCTGCTGAGTTTGTATTATTTGCTGTTGTAAGATCACTTGGTTCTGTTGATTCCGTTGAACCAAAGGACCTCTTATGATTTGATGTTGCCCTTGTACATTTTGCACCATTTGTACATTCTGTTGCCTCCAAGCTCCCTGCGTAGTTTGTTGTGTTTGAATGGTCTGTTGTACTGATTGAATCTGTTGACCTTGTTGGTTTACCAGTTGGCCTTGCTGGTTTACTAGTTGGTTTAATTGCACTTGTTGGCCTGACTGTCCTTGTGTTGAAGAGACAATTCCTTGGCTGACCACTCCCATGTTCATATTCTGCTGTTGGTTTGTCATTGATTGTACTGTCTGCTGTTGAATTAAGCCTTGGTTTTGAGAGTTGAGCTGTTGCCCGGAACTTATTATTTGCTGGTTGATGACTTGTGGCTGTCCAAGGTTCTGGTTCATTTTGGCATTTTGCAGTATTTGCTGAGTGGACTGAGCTAGCTGCTGAGCTATATTCTGGACGGCCTGAGAAGCAGTCTGCTGGCTCAGACTCAAGCCTTGTTTCATCGCCATGTTTTGCTGGTTTAATTGTTGCTGTTGGAGGTTGTTTGCACTTTGGCTCAGCATTTGGCTGATGTTCTCAATCTGCTGCTGAGCTGAGCTCATTGAAGTGGTAGGGGATTGAATGCTCTGTTGCATGTGGTGTTGACTGCTTTGTATGTGTTGCTGCAGTTGCCCAGACATGTTCTGAGTCATTTGAGAGACAGAAACATTTGGTTGAGAGAATTGGTTATTCATACCCTGCTGCTGGTTTTGTTGGTTGATTTTGTTTTGTTGTTGTATCATCTGCATTTTTAGTTGATGTTGCTGCAGCATTTTTTGTTGTTGCATTTGGATTGCTGTCAGGCCATGAGGCTGTTGCTGCTGCTGCTGCTGACTTTGATTGTATTGTAGGTTGACTTGTTGATTTTGCATCATACTGGGTTGTGAGACAACTGTGTTCTGACCAAATTTCTGAATCATTTGTGTGTTAGCTTGGCTATTCTGTATTTGTACATTTTGCATGTTTTGTGTTACTATTCCTTGTGGTAATGTCTTACTCATAATGCTAGAAGTCGGCACTGATGTGGAAGTGTATCCCATAGTGTTAATGGCTGAAGTGGCCACATGCGAGGATGGGGCACTGGAAGGAGGGTGGTTCCAGGGCATTCTCTGCTTCAGTTTATCAAGCAGTGCCTGAGTACTGTCATCTTTGCTTTCCGCCATGTTCTGAGTAGGCACTTCGTTTTTCGCAATACCTTCTTCAAAGTCAAATCCTGTGATTGCACTAATCCTGTCCATAGGCTTGGGAGGTGGCTGAGGCACAATCAACAACTTTGGATGAAATATATCCGTGGCAGCTTGTATTCTTGCCCGTATACTCTCTAGGATCCAATCAGGGGTAACAATTTTAAGTCTAGTAGCAGGAAAGCTAAGAGCGGTGCTATACTTTTTTCCCGAGGCTAAGCCACAAATGAGGTGGGTGCATTGAGAGTCCAAGTTCAACTTCACTCTACCACCGTAGTACGTGATCACAGCATACAGCGATTTCGCATCCGCAGCACTGACTTTAGTAACACAAGCCACAACATTTAGAAATATTTTACTCTTGTTTGGGCTGTAGGGCTTAGGGTTAGCGAGTTTTTTTAGACGCGCGCACGCTAGTATCCAATGCTCGGTCACAGCAGGGATCTGGTAAATATCCTGAGCTTCGTCAATATCATTTTCAGATGGATTTTGACCGCAAATTAGATGTGTGACATAGTCAGACAAATACTTGGTATTTTCCGCGCCGCCGGACAGCAGAAGCCGCATAATCTACAAGCACATTTCAAAAACAAGTTATAGAGTAACCTACAAGCGTAAAAACAACTGTATTTACAAATAAAACAAAAAGAAACAAACCCTTTCCGAGACATCGCCAGACAGGTAATACTTGACATCCTTGAATATAGCTTCTTGTAAAGTCAGAGTTTCTAAATCGTCAACTATTGTTACCATTTTCTTTATATGTTTCTTATAATTATCAGACACAGTTTTACACGCTCATTGTGATAATTTACAAATAATGCTGCTCGGAAATTCATGTCATGAAATGTAAACTCAAGCGATGACCGACGGCCATTATTTATCATCAATCAATTGTGCCAACCAAACAACAACAACAACAAAACAATGTCAATCTATCTGTCAATCTTAGTCAAGCCGTTAGGCAACGACAGACGATCAAACTATTATGCCTTACATACATACCATTTTTTATTCAATTAGGACTCCTCAACCTCAACCTCAACCTCAACAGCCTGTATTGGTCCCCTGGTGGACGCAGGCCCCCCCCTGATAAGCTGATCACTTAGGACTGCTCGACTGTAATAATAATAAACAATTATAAGGTATTTTAAGAATTTCTTGAACAATAATATCTACTAAATAGTATTAAGCAGAAGGATTTTATAGTTTTATAGTTATATATATGATAAGAAAGATGAAAGATTTTATAGTTTTATATACCTATAAGATTTTATAGTTGTCCTTAGAAGCCAAACTTTATTCATAGAGCAGCGTTATTATTTCTTAGTAGGTACCTAGTACCTACTTATCTTGCTGTGCCCTAGCCGGGTCCATTATTTGAGACTGACTAACTTTGACAACTATTGTACAATATGGTCGAAATAAAAATTTTGAATTTGAATTTGGAAAAAAAACTGACTACAAAAGTTCTGCTAATTGACTCTCGTCGAGGAACTTTCGACCCAGTAGGTAAGTAAACCGATGTCACCGATTATGTGGCACCTTGTGTATACAATATCACAAGATTTGCATTTTTCTATGCAGGGCAATTATTAAATGTTTCCGCGGACAGACGAATCTAGGTTATAATGTATCTGGGTATCTGTACCTAAGCAAATTTTAAAAATTGATTTGACATTTTACTTGTTCATGCGGTTAGTAAGTTTTTAGATATAGGTACTTATTTAATGTTTTTCCCCCAATCTACCTTCCCATTCCACACGCACGTCCCATAGAAGATGAACGTCACGTCATTGTTTTTATCACTCACAAAAATCTTAGCCATGTAATTTAATTTTGGGCAAAGCCAGTTTTTCAACATACTTAAGCAATGATAAAAACATTATAATCATTTCTGCTCAGCACAATCATAACTTTTCGTAGTACCTATGTACCTGGGGTTGACCTTAGCTACGTAGGCAGATTATAGAACTAATAAAATCTACGTCTCGTGCTAAACCGGTATTTCCAAAACGTGTTGTAAGATCTATGTAGGTAAGTACCTACTAGTATTTTCCTGTTTATCTTTTATGTGATTCAGATCACATTTAAAATATGAAACACCAAAAGCGATTAAGCTAATGAAGTCGTAACCAATTAAAAAATTTAGTCGATAGTTAACGGTTTTGACGAATATTATCTTCAATACACCGCTTAGGTACCTACTCAGTTTTACTAGCTTACTTAAGTACTTGTACTTACCTACATTTTCAATAAACTTTTGCAATAAATCAACGTTTATTAACTAGTAGCTGTGTGGTGCTGGCTTAGAATTTGCACCACCCCAACTCTTCCCGCGGGTGTCGTAAGAGGCGAATAAGGGATATTCACCGGGGGCGGGCAGCAGCAGAACATTCTGCCACTGAACTGCGATCCCCAACCCGCATGCCCAGCGTGGGGATTGTGGGCATTACCCTCCATGACATAAAAGCCAATAAGGCGCTTATCAGGGGGAGGCCTGCGTCCAGCAGTGGACCAACACAGGCTGTTGAGGTGAGGTTGCGGTATAAACTAGTACGGTGGCTTGTTTAAACGTTACCACCTACCTTTTGAACGCCAGTCACCTATACATGACTAGCACTTGCAGAACCTCAGCGCATAGGTATTTTTGTTCACTTTGTGCCTTGGCGTAGAGGACACGGGAATGTGTTTGTGGCGTGGCGCTCAAAAGGTTAAAAATAAATACTTAAGAACCTACCCTACTAGTTATGTACCTATAGGTACCTACCTACTTACTATTTATTTTTCTTCTATCTATTATTTAGACACTATAGAATAGAACCTTTGTCGATTCTCTAACCTACTTTCTTGCTAGAACTTTCATAAATTGCAATAGCGAAAACACATTTTCTGTATCACCCGCCCCTATTGCATTGAGTGATCTAAGTGGGCGTTCTATTCTATCCCCTCTATTCATAGGTACCTACAAGTTTCTTATTATCATCACTTTTCAATATCATTGGGTACAATAATGTGTCATCTACCCATAGGAACACTGGCGTACGTAACCCATCTGTTTAAAAAAATATATCTTAAAGTGGAAACACCTGTTTGTTGAACTGAACGTCGTTGACGACAAAGGATTATCCAACTAATTTCACCGCATGAATGGTCAAATACCTACGTCTTTGGCCAGTAAATCGCCGACACGAGGCAAAAGCAGTCGTGACGTAAAAAAATGCGATTCCATTGTTTATAAAATGAAGCGCGAATTTTTTTCTATGGTTTTTGCTTTGGGGCTAGTGTTGTCAGTTAATTGCCAGTACGGACAATCACCATGCCCTGAAATATTTTCATACCAAAGCGATGGAAACAGTGTTTTTGGATACATAACTTTGAAGCCTAGTGGTGTAAGTGTAAGCTCTGTGCTTCTGAGAGCCAATTTCACAGTTGCTGCTCAACTACCTACGGTAAGTTATACCTACCTTGGTATCTATTTGTTCATGTTCATAGAAAAAAGACCTTAACTAAATTGCTGCCCACCTTGATCAACCATGTTAACTAAATGTAGTAGGGAACTTACTTTGTCATTCACTCTTTTAGATTAAACCTAAATTCTAATTCATAAAAGTACCTAGGTACCATAGTTACCAGTGGATCCTTGAATTTCATTCATTATTCGAAACACGCATTTGCTATGTGTTTTGTCCATATTTATCACATTTAAATACGTAGGTTACGAAATTGTACGTATGGTACCTAGCCAAATTGTAGATTTATGATGAGAAGATTAGAATAATTTTAATATTTTGCTAATGTGCTTGATATCATAAAATACCTATTTGTCAAACGTGTTTTATTCAGATCCGGCTAAAATCTAGTCAATTTAAATTGTTTTATTTTAGAGTTATTTTAAATACCTATGTTTATTTTAATACCTACTTAGCAGTTCTATAACATTAACTTAAAGTTGCCTCCGGGGAATTACACGAAAGAGAAATTGGGGTCAACTGAATTGTCTGACATTTAGGCATTCTTAACACGGCCTTGCTAAATTATTTATCAACCTTCCTTACAACCTGACTAAATTTTTAATAAGTTAACAATAAGTGTTAAAATTGTACTTTTTTGTACCACTGGAAAAGAGGTGTAAATTGATGTGATGAGTCTTCCCGAATGACATAGGTTAGGCAGAGAGGTAAGTACTTAAATTACTCCAATGGCCAGCAGCGGTGACAAAACAATACAATACAACACAAATATGTACTTAATCTTTATTGCACACCAAGATAGAGAAAAACAGAAAAGACAAACACAAACACAAAAACAGTTGCACAATGGGCGGCCTCATTGCTAAAAGCGATTTCTTCCAGGCAACCTTTGAGTGGACACGTAACTATTGTACAGGTGGCGTATTACAGACTACTATTTTGTACAGAACATAAGTACATATATAAATAAATACTAAGTATAGACTATTTATACATCTATATAAATACGTATATTTATAGTAATTATTTGAAACTAGCTTATGCCCGCGGTTTTGCACGCGTATTTTCAGTGTAATAAGTAGCCTAATGTTTAAGTTAGGCTACGTTCTAATTGTATGCGAAATTTCATCTTGATCTGTTCAGTAGTTTTGGAGATCCTATGTAGGTAACAAAAATTTCAGATTTCACAAACTTTCGAATTTATAATATTCGTAGGATTGAAGTAAGAAAGTGTTCATAGACCAATGCTTTAACATATTATGGAGATATTTAGCTTGTCTTATTGGGGAAGGTAAGGCATTCCATAGTTTGGTGGCATGTACGGTTAACGATGAACTGTAAGCTAGGAAGGGGCGGGGAATTTGCCGCGCAAGGGTTTCACCGGAGCGAAGGGATGGGTGGGTATGGGTTTGGTGCAGGTCCTTGAACCGTTCTTTGAGGTACCAAGGCGTATTTGGGACGAAGTGGATAGAATACACGAGAGAGAGGAAGTGTGCGTCCCGTCGAAGACGAATTGGTCACCATTTTAGCTTATTGCGGTACTCTGTGATGTGATCATACGCGACCATTGCGCAGACCGAATATAAAGCGTATGCAGAAGTTTTGAAGCCGCTCAAGCTTATCAAGCTGTACTAAGGTTAGATTAGGATAGCTGGCGTCGGCGTAGTCAAGAATAGCTGGCGTCGGCGTAGTCAAGAATAGTAGGTACAGTACAGAAGTGACTGAGCGAGCGCAATTTTGGTTGATATCGGTAAAAAGTTTCGCAACCGTTTTAACGAAGCGGCCGATGCAAAGGTCTTACGGATAACTTCCGCCAGTTGCGGTCCCCAGTTCAGCTGATTGTCGATAAGAGTCCCAAGATTTTTAACAGTTTTACGAATCTCAATTTAAACATTGTCAAAAAGGATACCTAATGTGGAATGGAAGATGAACCCAATCTACCAAAAAACTTGTGTTGTGATTGTGACCCAAACTGAATCTTGACCTCCTCCGACACAAGACTTCTCCTTTCAAGTCTCTTCAGTCAGCTAGAAGCCCAAATAGATTTTTTTGAACTTAAGTCTACTTAGTTAAAGATGAGGTAAGTATATACGTAGGTTTGGTACGATGAGATGAATTATTAACAAAGGATATGAATAGTTTCGTTTACTTAATAGGTAATGATGACTAAGTTAAAATACAAAACAAATGCACCATCAGCATCAAAACTATCTAGTCACTACGAAGTCTGAAAAAAAAGAACAGAAAACGTATAATTTATTTAAAAACAATTATTATTATTTTTTTACAGCAAATAGCCTTTATTCCCAAAGAAAATTATACTAGTATTTACAATTGAAACAATTGAGCTAACTGCAGACTGTTGCAAAAAGTCTACACATTATTAATATATGTAATCACATTTCATAACAGAACGTATTTTAACACTATAATTGAGACGAACTACGAAGCAGCGGCCATACGGATATTACCTAATCTAAAATGTAGGTATCTTAGTTTTTGCTGAATCTAGACTAGAATAAGAAGTTGGTATAGAAGGTTTAATAAACAAAAAATCATCCTGATGATTGTAGATTTTTTTTAATTTTTTTTCTGTTAAATTGAAGCACCATTATCAAAGATAACAAAAAATGTATACCGAGTGTAATTGTCCATTGAATGGTTACAGATTAACTTAGGATTAGGAAGAAAGTACATAATTATAAAATTAAATTTTAAGCATTTTGCTGATTTGAGATTCCTTTTTTATCGAGATTGTTGTTATAAACTTTATATGAATAGGTAGTAAAAAAAAATTCATCACTCATGTACTAAATAGAACCTACCTGCCCATAGGTGGTAAGCTTATAAGCTATTGAGCTACCTGCAAACCAAAAATTTAAACTACACCAAAAAAATAATTACGCAACTACCCTACACTACACCTAAGTAATAAAAATAAAAATGTATGAACATGAATTGACATATTAATATACTTAACTAAATTAATTTAAATGAACACTATGGCCTCTTTGACTCTCGAAGATCATCAACTTAGTTTTAACTTTGACTCTACTTCTGGCTAAACAACGATTAACTAATTTTTTATAGTATTTTTTACTTGAGGAAACTGTGGTACCTCTATGGATTCATGTATCATTATAAAGGTCAGACACTTTTTTGAACATGTCAGTCAAAGAAATCAAATATGACTGTCTTAAAAACTACCTACCTATATAAAATATTACAACTTATATTCGTGCTTATATTTACTGTTCGGCGCTTTCCTTATAATTTCTTTTTATTCGTTACTTGATTGGCCATATTGTGAGAGTCATACATAAGCAACCTTTTCAAAATCAAATCTCATCAAACCTCAGTCTCCAAGTATCATAATAACATAACTCGCACAGCAATGACTAATATTTATTTTTGATTCAATTTTAAACGATCATCAATTTGTGCATGCATGAATGATTCGCAATTTCGCATTATTACGTTTGTTGCACTGAGTTGAGTTCAGAGAACTTAAAACAATTTTGGAAAATAATTATTTTTGCTTCATACATTACTAGCTTCTGCCCGCGGCTTTGCACGCGTATTTTCGGTATGATAATTTATGTCGCCTATTATCTAAGTGAGGCTATGTTCTAAACGTACGCCAAATTTCATCTTGATCTGTTCAGTAGTTTTGGATGTGTAAATTATCAACCCCTTCTTTAAATCCTAAATCGAGGGGCGAAGCCCTAAAAGAGTAGCCTATTGTTTAAGATAGGCTACATTCTAAATGTGCCTACGCCAAATTTCATCTTGATCTGTTCTGTAGTTTTGGAAATCCTAGGTAACAAAAATTGCACATTTCACAAACTTTAGCATTTATAATATTAGTAGGAAGGATAGTATATAGTATAGTAGGAAGTATGTAGGTATCTAGGTATATCTAAAGTTTTACTTGATAGGATCATACTGTAACGCT
Source organism: Eupithecia subfuscata (assembly GCA_963564075.1). Taxonomy (NCBI): domain Eukaryota; kingdom Metazoa; phylum Arthropoda; class Insecta; order Lepidoptera; family Geometridae; genus Eupithecia; species Eupithecia subfuscata. The sequence continues at coordinate 9,285,117 of OY751117.1, read as the reverse complement.
CGGAAATATCGTACCCTACCCTACCTGATCACTAGTGATTATCTATCAATAAAACTAAGTATTTTACTATAAGTTTTGTATTAAAATTGTGATTTAAAGTGGCCAATGATCGTCTAGTTAGTGGTAGGACTCATACATTGTGATGTAGTAACTCAGATTCTTTTAGAAGCTTAAGACAAATGAAATAAACGTTAAAACTACTTAGGTTATTGACTCTTCAATCCTGGTACAGTAGTATAGCACCCCTCTTTCATGGCCGTCTCAAACCATGATACTCCCATGCTCTGAAACAACTGAAATTACATAGTAAGCGAAGAACCTATAATATCTCGGCATTGTGACTTTGGTTGGTTACTCTGCCTCTCATTTTGCGGAACCTGAGAACTTTGCTTTATCCCGTATAGGTATAAGCCAAATTTATCTGGTTGGTGCCCCACTACGACGTTTCTCTTTTCGTCTCCTCGGGGAAAGTCGAAAGCAGACGGCTATCGCCCTTCCCGTACTCAGAGATAACCAGACATTTAAAAGCAAAGCGTTTGTAAATCGCTAACTCAGGAGAGTTTGATGGGGAATGATCTCAAGCGATCCAAATACATCCTACCTCACTAAAACTCTAGCCCACCTAATCCCATACCTAGTCCACGCGGGAAGTCCTAAGAAGTAAACGTGTGGAACCACATTCCAGTCCAACCGCAGATCAAAACAATAGATTTAATAATCAGGTTAGTTCAGGGCCTTACAGCACAAGCATTCACCAACACATCCAGGAACGTTGCAGTATCGACAGAATGTGTTTAATAAATATAATAATAAATTAGAATAGTCGGTTCTGGGATGTAACACCATCCGTTTACAATACGGAGAATTATTAGAAATGAAAAGTGTGGGTTTACGTAACCTGAATCTGATTGATAGAAATTTGCAATCCATCCTAGAATTCCTCCCTGGTCTCGTTCGATGGCTGAGCCGAACGATTCCCGTCAAAAAGAATTCACTATTCCTGTAAAACCTAGAATAAACCCCAAATTTTCACTTTACTTCAAAACTCACGATCTCCTCCCCCTGACATCTCTGTACCAACTATCAAGAAGCCCATTTGTTTTCCTAGAATCGTCAAATTCAAACATTACTAAACTGTCGTAAGACTTAAGAAGGTTGCTATCCTTCCAGCAAAGCGTTCGAACCGATTTACAGTTCAGAATATATTTTTAGTGTTTCAAACTATATCAAAATGTGTTAATTATTTCTATATTTGCAAATTAAACGAACCAGCATAAACTGGACCGTTACAATACTTGTTGTTGACCTTTTTAAAAGGTAGCATTGCTAAATTGTTCTATGTCTAGTAAGTAGGTATATATTTTGCCAACTAATTTATTTTCAGAATAAGTAGCAGATTTAATTTATACTGAGATTCCAAAAAAAAACGCTTTTTTATGATTTATATAAAATGTCAAATATTTTGCAACTAAATATTATTTATTTCCTGGTTACTGAGGAAATAAGGTGCTGTTTTTTCGTCAGCTATAAATCTTCAAGCAGTGTAATTAAATCAAATCAAAATTGTATTCTACGACACTTCTACAGAAAATTTATTACTGTACCACCCTCACCTAGTAGGTAATGATCCATCGGGCTTACCTCAAAAAAGGCCCTTTCCACAGTATTTTTTATAGTAAGCTGCAGTCAATAACTAGTATTTTCTATTTATGGGTCCTTAGTTTGTTCTCTCAACGTAAGGTAGCCGCTTTTTCCTTAAAGGGACTGTCCCATCTCCCAAGGCCCATTACTCACTTGTTGTTAATTTCAAAAGGCTATTGGACTTACTTGCCTTTCATATAAACATGCTTGCACTTTTTGTTTACCTTTGACATTCAGGCTGTTCTTGTTGCTCATAAGTAGGTATACTTATTCATGACCACAATAAATTCATGAACTCACAACATTGCTAAATAAAATGTTGTAATAAGCAATCTTTGTCTGTCTCTTACAAGTTTTTGTTAAGACCTTCAATAATAATGTGTAAATCTTTCTCGTTTTCCTTATTCTTTCTTACGGTAGGAACTTTCTTTACGTATGTAATAACTTTGAGTATCTGGGTTTGCGATTTTAATAGTTGCTCTGACAGCGCATGTTGTAGCGAGAGGCATCAATCACTACAAAAGTTGTTTCTCCTGCAGCCAGTTAATCCCCCTTAGACTATGAATGACCAATAAATAATGTACAATGCAATAAAAAATCGATATTGATGGGTCTGTCCTAGACAATGAACTGTTTAAGGTAGGTATGTAACTTATTGAATAAGCAGGAGTAGTAGGTACGGTACGGAGGGTTGATTAACAGAATAAGACAGTGAAATTTAACTTACAGCTAAAACTGTCAATTATAATTACCTAATAGCTTATGTGCTTATGTATGTTTGAACAGTCTCATCTGAGAGTTTGGACTTTTTGCCGTACGCTGTTTTTGGCAGAACTTAATGCCCTCGTCTCTTAACATTTCGATTACATTGTGTAGGGTCTCATCAGCGTCATCAGTGGGTTCCAAGGCAACAAATTTATCCCCGACAAATTGCTGAAACTTCTCGTTGCCCGCCATGATTTGGATTGGATTAGGTCGGAGCGTGGACTTCATCAGACGGTTTCTCTCAAACTTCAAGTTGATATTCCGAGAGCCTCGGAGGAGTCGGTCATCACATCCGGTATTGAACCTGTTGATCACTGAGACATTGTCATCTCTGAATAAGTGCTTGCTATCCGTCATGATAAAGTCGATCTCATTTTTAGTCACAGTGTCAGGGCTTTGCCATGTCCACTTAAGGCTGTTTCTTAAAGTTAGAGTTCATTAAGAACATTCCCTCTTTCTCAAGGAAGTTGACAAGCATTTGCTTCCTGTGATTTCTAACTCCATAACCATGCGGGCCTTCCTTGTCCTCGTACATTATCCTCTACTTCTTCTTCTTATCCCAGTGTGTCGAGGTCGGCTCGTAAACCTGAATGACCTTAATGCTGTAGCGCTTGGACAGCCGAAGGATCAGGTACGCTACCCTGGTCGACACACTGGATATTTATTCAACGTTGTTAATGAGGGCCTTATTAACGAGGAAAGCTACGCCACTCTGGAATGTTTTATCACCCTCGCGAAAGTAGAGAATATGACCCGAGTCTAAGGTTACGGTGTTCTCCCCCTCTCTACGGACTTCACATAACCCCAGAACATGCTATGTAATGTTCTCTAACTCCACTTTCAACTGCGCTAGACGGTGGTCAAGTCTCAGAGTGCGTCCGTTGAACGTAGCCAGGGTCAATTTTTTAAGTGATGATCGGTTGCCGGATGTACCCCGGGGATCCTAGCACCCCCTGCCCCACCGTTACCATGGCCGCTACCAGGAATAGCGATTTGGTCGGGAACGGGGGACCATTTTCTGGTTTGTGATAACAATGGGGGTAGTGCCCAAAATCCCCACGCTGGGCATGCGGGTCGGGAATCGCAGTTCAGTGATGGAATCGGTCTGCAGGGGGCGCTGCTGCCCGCCCCCTGGTGTATGTCCCTTAGTCCCTCTTACGACGCCCATAGGAAGAGTTGGGGTGGTGCAAGTGCTAAGCCGGCACCACACGGGAAGGCGTGAAGTGAGAGTATGGTGGTGCTCTTTTTTAAGAAAGGAGATAAAACTCTCCTTAAAAACTACAGACCCATCTCACTCCTGAGCCACGTCTATAAGCTGTTCTCGCGAGTGGTCACGAACCACCTCGCCAGGAGGCGAATGGAGGAGAATTCCAGCCACCGGAACAGGCCGGGTTCCGCGGAGGTTATGGCACCATAGACCACATACACACAGTGAGGCAGATTATACCGAAGAACTCTCTCCGTCGCAACATGGGCTGTTCGGGAATCCTTACAGCGATGCCAAGATCAGACTATCGTTACATCGAGGTGCTGAGATGTCTCTACGAGGCCGCCACCATGAGTGTCCAAGTATAGAGCCAGCAGTCTAAACCCATCCAATTGCGCAGAGGAGTGAGGCAGGGGGATGTCATATTTTCCCGAAACTGTTCACAAGCGCATTGGAAGATATGTTTAAGATGCTGGACTAGAAAGGTACGGGCATTAACAAAATAACTACATCTCACACCTACGATTCGCTGATGATATAGTCTTTATGGCGGAGTCGCTAGAGGAGCTGAACCAGATGCTGGACGGCCTAGCTTCAGCCTCCCGATGTATCGGTCTTGGCATGAATTTGGATAAAACCAAAGTCATCAATGGCCACATTGATCCAAGACCAGTGGTCGTACATGGCCACCGCACCTTCTCAAAACTGTTTCCGAGTAGGTACACTTACCTTGGGCAGATTCTGTAAAAAGTTTGTCAAATGTTGTCAGTTGGGTAAAAACTATTTCGAGAATGAAGGCAGCGGAGGACCCAGCTAGGCTGTGCAGCTTTTGGAAAATTACGTCGAGTCTTCTCGTCATCCATACCGCAATGCTTGAAATTCTTAAAAATCGAAAGTTTTCAAGCAGTGCGTCCTACCCGTGACGATGACCTACGGAGCTGAGACGTGGACACTCACGGTAGGGCTGGTCCACCAGTTCAAAGTCACTCAGCGAGCTATGGAAAGAGCTATGCTCGGAGTCTCTCTGAAGGATAGGATTCGTAACGAATACATCCAACAGAGAACCAAAGTTATCGACATAGCCCAAAGAATTATCATATCAAGCTGAAGTGGCAGTGGGCCGGCCATATCTCGCGAAGAACCGACCACGGTGGTATTAAACGTGTTCTGAGTGGAGACCGCGACTAGGCAAACGTAGTGTAGGACGCCCTCCAGCCAGGTGGGATGACGATCTGCGAAAGACTGCAGGCAGATGCTGGATGCGGCAAGCTGAAGACAGGGCGCTGTGGTGCTCATTAGAGGAGGCCTATGTTCAGCAGTGGACTAATATAGGTTGATGATGATGATGATGAATAGCTTATGTTGCGGTACGAGTAAGTATGTTATTATGTGATTGATATTGAACACCAATGAAAAGGCCATAAAGCTAGTACTTTTCGCACTTAGCTAAGCAAATAACATGCAAATGCAGACTTGATCATTAATTCAATAGGTATCTAACAGTTATGATGTGCAAACATGTTTTTATCTTTCGTCGGATCATCATAATAGTCACGACAATGACTGTATTTTTAACTGTTACTTCAATAGACATAGCTACCAAAATAAACAGATTAGGTTTTTTATTCAATTACCTAACAGATCAAGAATATTAAAATGTATAACTCAAAAAATATGTAGGTCTCTACTTTTGACTAGTACCTACTGATATAGATTTTTACGACTTAATTATGATTACAAGCCCCTTTTAAAATACTTTGTCTAGGTAGATATTTAAAAAAAACTAGGTAGTTCTATCTATTTTGTTTTAAAATTACCTTATAAATTAATTGCTTATTTATTGTTTGTTCTCAGACTTACATAGGACAAATAGCAACAATTGGCAATGGCAATCAGCTGCTGCAAAAATTCAACAGAGGCGTGCCATTGGAGTACCGGGTTCATTTCCCGGTGACCTCGCCATTGCCGCGGCTAACTTCCATTGCTGTGAACGGGAATGTGATATGCTATGGACCTGGAGGTAAGGTCTATCCAACCAAATCCTACTGAACCATCTTGCCGCTGATTAAGTACCTGTTTAAATGTCAATAAAAGGTGTAATAGCATAGCGTTCCATTTTGAGAGCTTTGAGTAATTCGTTGGATATTTTAAAACTACAGGTGGTAATAAAGCCCCCGTAAAATTTTGTAGGAGTGGTCTCAGTTAAATGGTACTATAAGAACTACAAGTAATTAACTTTATTAATTTTCAGATGTTCCCACTCCTCATCAATACGTAACAACAGTAAGTCTCGACCACATGCTATACCTGAAAGGCGGAAATGGCCAAACATTCAACCCCTTCGAGTCTCCGGACTCTGATATTGACTTCCCTGGCCAGTATGGGGACAACACTCAAATCTTTACGATTAATGATATTGGAAACCGAGACGGAACGTGGTCTGTAGTTTATCCAAATAGAAGGCCGGTGCAAGTATCACGACCGACACGACCAGAAGTTGAGCGGCCGAAGCCGACCCAACCACGCCCATCTCACCCACAGCCTGAATTACCCAGCTTAGAATACCCACAGAGACACCCAGACTACAATATTTATCATCCAGATAGGACGACGACGACGGTTAGGCCACAAACAACCAGACCTCCACCACCGCCGCCGTCACCACCGCCAACACAAGCTCTGTAAGTTTATATTATTAATATAGTATTTACGTTTTTATAATTTAAATTCAAGTCATGAAGATCATCGTGCGTTCTAAATTATTTAGTAATTATATATTTTCTTCTTTTTAACAGTTACCCCAGTTCGGGTCCAGTTACCCCATCACGGTTACCTTCTAACACAGCAGTTGAATGCGGTGTCATCACCGGAGGCAACGAACAAATACCTCTCATTTTCAACGGCAACTCCTACACAAGAGGTGACTGGCCGTGGTTGGTGGCAATATACAAGAGACAGGAGGGCAGTTTGACATTCATCTGCTCTGGAACTTTGGTGTCGGAGAGGCACATTGTTAGTGGTAAGAAAAAACACTTCACTCGAAAAAACTAATTCTATCAGTGACCCCATTATACCTGTTTTGATTATCATTTTATATTGCAGCTGCTCACTGCATGCACCTGAGGAACACACAATTAACAATCAAGGACATAGTTGTGAAAGTGGGAGTCTACAATTTGGAAGACTGGGGTGACGACATTAGCATGACGAGGACTCTGCAAACGGCTAGGATACACGAATCTTACAACTCTTCTACTTTAGAAAGTAAGATTCTATTTTGTGATCAAGTATCAATCAAATCGGCCTTACGTATATTGCATACCTTTAAGTATATTTGTAGCAACACAACACTATTGATTTATGGTAATCCACCATCATGCCTAGTACATATTTGACTTACTACGCTCAAATAAGCAGTAACCAGAAGTGTAGGTACCTACCTAACGCGTTATTTCTGTTTTATTTGAGCATAACAAACTCAAATAATAAGCAGTGTTTAATTTTCAATTTGCTTTAATGTTTCAGATGATTTAATCGTGTTCACCATGGAACGCACTGTTGAATTCAACAATTACATCCGGCCAGCGTGTCTTTGGAATGGCAATACGGACCTTGGTCTTATAGTTGGAGCTTCAGGAGTCGTAAGTACAGTCCAATTATTCAAAATTGGTTAGTGGCTTATGTTTTGTATTAATGATGTGCGTGAGTGAAGGATATTATATTAAGTATGTTCTGACTTGGTATCATTACGGTTGAGGTTTTTTACACCTTGAGGCATTATCATTCTAAAGACCGCATTAGTATTAATAGCAAAATAATTCATTGGAAATCCCCAAAAACAAAAATAATACTGGCGCGGAAAAATATTGCTCTATCAGCTCTATGGAGTCTTCTAAAATTCCAGGTGGCTGGTTGGGGTCAAAGTGAAATAAGTCCAGTTGGTAAAGGCGAACCTCGTATGGTACGGATACCTATCGTCAGCACAGCTGCTTGCAGGGCGAGCAAACCAGAGTTCCATAAGCTGACATCATCTAAAACCATATGCGCAGGTAATCTGTCGTTATTTTAATTGATCAAAACCAAAATAACAACTAGGTCCCAATATTATCAGAGATATTTGACTCATGTTCAAATTTTAAACATAAGTAATTCATTGTTTTTCAGGTGATCGCAAAGGTTCAGGCCCGTGCTTAGGAGATTCAGGCGGTGGTCTTTACGTTTTGGACAACGGCCGCTGGCGTCTTCGGGGCGTTGTTTCAGTATCATTAAAGCCATCGAACGGGGAACATACGTGCAACCTGAATGAATACGTTGTTTTTACTGACACGGCACAATATCTTAATTGGATACAAAAAATCATGTCGCAAAACTTGTTTGACTATTGAAGGCTGATTTAATTTATCCCTAACATTGTTTGCCATAATTTACATATAGGTATTTACGCTATATCATAGGTTTTAAGATTATATTACTCAATACGCTAGACTGGTATTTTAATAAAAATAGGCAATTTACGTTTATAACTCTTTATTATTTGGACACCTGTATTTATCTACTGTGCCTGTATTTCTTTTTTGACGACACAATATTGTTAAGCACTTTGATGCTTGTCCGTCTGTAACAGCCTTTTTGTTATGTTGGTACTTCGATTTTATAATTTTTAGTAACTTGGTTCTGCAGTGTGACCACATTTGGTAGATTTCTACTTTTTTAGTAGATTACAAGCCTAAAGTATGATTGTCTATTAGTAGGTCGAAATGCCTTAGTAGAATTTAGTAGTTTTGACCACTTGGCAAATGGCAATACACTGTGATGGTGTTTGATTTGTATCTGAGATTTCAATCTTGTTTATATTAACTTTTTGAAAACTGGAGCGATCCCCTTTTGTTTTTTGTATACCTACTGGAGGCCTGGATTAGTTAATTCAGTGTTGATAATTGTATGAAAAGACAGAAGACGATTGCGCCAGCTTTAAATATCATTTCTTCTTTTCATTCGGTTCCTTCCTTCCCTTGCAGCGTTGCCGGTGCGGACCATTTCGGTCCTTTTCGGACTTTTTTCTGCCTCTGTGGATCTTTTGCGGACCTATGTGTAACTTGTATAGTTACCATAATTCTATGTGTAACTTGTTTTCATAAAAAACTTACTTTTTAACTTGCCATTTAATTTTATTTGAAACCTCAAACTAATTTTGTTGGTTATACTTATGTAGGAACTTAGATCAAAGAATAGAAACAAATCAGATCCAGTATTTACAATTGAAACAGTAAATTGAACTAACTGCAGACTGTTGCAAATAATCTATTAGATTAGTAGATTTTTAATAAATCAAGTTCATCATTAGATATGTTTCGTATATTTTAGTAGATTTTGGCGAGACTTCTAGTAGAATCGACGAAAAAAAGTGGTCACACTGCGGTTCTGTCAAAATGATCAAGACAAGAAATTCCTCTATTATTTATTCTGTGGAATGGAATGGAATGGAATGGAAATTCAGCTCATCAGCTGTCAAAAAATGCCGCGAAGGTGTTTGTTTAGTAATTTGTATTCTCATTTGTATTCACGGAAATGGAAGTTAGAGTGGAAGGACAATGCAACAAAATTACTAAGGGCACCGGTGTCGCCAAACTCACACAAATAAACCAGTAATCATATAATGCATTACAAAGAAACAATTCGTTTGATTGGTAGTTTAAGTTTAGTCAAAACTAGCCAACGTCACTGATTTGGAAATAAACCTTGACTTCTACAGATAAGATTTATTTTACTTTAGCATCAGAACGTATTTACGGTCTATAGTAACCAAACATTCGATTGACAAGTTAATTCCGCTACTTGACCATAGATGGCGGTATTTTCAGTGGTCGCAATTATAAACTTAATTTCCTCAGTCTTAAGATTGACATTCGCGTGATAGGTCGACCATCGACTGCTACTCGATTAGAGCTGCACCAGGTAGCACATTGAAGTACATTATCGATATCGATAGATACCCGATTTTTTGTTCAATTCGCAAAAAAATGAACTTGTTGGTAGTTTATTTACTTACTTGGCACACAAAGAGCTGTATATTTTAAACCATTTATAAATAGACACAGACAGGCAGGTAAAAATAAATGTATGTTGTTTATGCCCCTGAAATAAAACGTATTTATTAGGAAACTGGTGTTTGGAAAGTTTTATGTTTAATTTTAGTAAATGGTGTATGTGAACATTTATATATTTAAACTTAACGATTTTCAGTGATACAAGCGCTGTATGTTTCGTAATTGTATATCTATATTATCTTTTATTTGATATTTTGAAATCGACTTCCAAAAAGTGTTCAGAGCATATCGTGCTTGATTTGGTTGGCATCCAATTAACTCTACCCGTTGCATCTATCCATTTCTCCTTGACGTTTGTATCTTTGGGAAACCTACAAATATTTAAGATAAAGGTTAGAGGACCTAATGATGTCAATTTAGTGACTTGTAATCTAAATACTAAATAAATAATTTATTTACATAATAATACTAATCACTTATTTAACATTAACATTAAAATTAGAAATTAAAATTGAATTTCTTGTATCGATATCAATCGACAAAATCAACATCCGACTTGACTACATCACTAATTGAGTAGCGAAGAATAGAATCAATCCAAAATCAACTTTATCTTAATTGCATAAGGTTGATTTTGACTAACCCTTCTATTAAATTATTGACAAATTGAAATAAAATAAGATTTTATTACAAAACAATAAAAACCGTTCTCCCCGAAGGTACGAGACACCTCCATTTTGAAGATTTTTTCTCCTACTATCATTTTTACACTCTAAAATCGAACAATACGGCATGATTACGGAAAAAATGAATTGGTTGCGAGACTAGCAACTCCACGCGATGTTAGAACCCGACTGGGGTCGAATAAGCATACCAGCGCGTACTTGTAGCACGCGTGCCACGCCCACTTACCATTTCCCCTTACTTTAATTCCGTGTTTGTATTCTTATTTCTTTGCTTGTAGAATAATTTCTTTAAGACTTTTACAAACGGTTCCTTGACTGAAAATGACTTGGAATAAATTATTGTGTAACAACAACGAGCTGCATTTACTGGGAACTTTAACTGGAGGACAAAGTTTCAGGTAAGTGCTAAAGGAAGATAGTAATTTTATTTTACTGTTTGTAGCATGAAACTATGGTAATTGGAGGCAATTTTTCTTGCAGATGGATTTATAACAAAGAATCAGATGAATGGACGGGTGTATTTTCCAAAACTGCGTGGAAACTGCGACAGAGAGATGAATTCTTACATTACAATGTAATAGGTTCACTATTAACCAAAAACAAGTCAAATTCCCCTAAATTTAAGGATCTCTTCCAAAAATTGCTTAAAGACTATTTCCGATTGGAAACTAACTTGGGGGAATACTACAAAGATTGGTCGGTAAAAGATGATCTTTTCAAATCTGCTAGTCAACAGTTCTATGGTATAAGAATGCTTTGTCAAGAGCCAGTTGAGAATCTCTTTTCATTTATCTGCAGCCAGAATAACCACATATCTAGGTAAGATTTTTGTAATTTTTCTTATTAATAATAAATGCAAAAAAAACCACTATACCTATGTAGTTTATTAGGAATTGGACATGACTGTATGAAGCCATTGTAACGGCAGGACTCAGTCAGTGCCAGAAATAGAGAGACTTAGTATATTGTGACTGCTGTAAAAGACAGCTATAGTTCATCCTTATCAAAATACCATCTATTAAGCATTAACATTCAAGAGCCTCAGAGCTGTTGGCTTCAGCCCCACCCATTCCTACCAAAGGACCAGGTCAGCGTATGGCCCGAGATCTTTCAAATGGGAAACACATCATCATCAGCCTGTTTACGTCCACTGCTGAACATATGCTACCCCAAACAAGAATAATTATGTTGAATTATATAACTACTACCTGCCTTCGGCTTCGCGAGCGCTTAATGAGTAGCCTATGTCCGTCCCCCGGGATACCATTTACCTCCGTGCCAAATTTCATTGAGATCTGTTCAGCCGTTTAGGTCTGAAAAGGTAACAGAGTTACTTTCGAATTTATAATAGTAGTATGGATATTGAATATAATTAATATTACATAATAAACACAATAATACTTCATCATCATAATCCGCATCCCGACTTCACCCACTGCTGGGTATAGGCCTCCAAACTTTTGTGCCACTCCACACAGTCCTGTGCCAATCTTATCCAGGTTTGCCCTGCGGTGTTAGAGATATCATCTGCCTATCAATAATACTTAATATTGAATTATTTTAAAACTCAATTTAGCACTATCAATGCTGGTTTCAGGATATCAAGTATGGTTGAAAAGCTATGTTTACACTATGGAGAAAAAATCTGTGAACACGACAGTGTCACATACTATGCCTTTCCTGACGTTGAAAAACTTACAAGTCCAAAGGTAAACATTATTAATTATATTTAAACCATTCTCAAGATAAAATGTTTTGAATCAACACACTACACAAAAATCTTGAGTTTGACCAAAGTTTCATTAACTTAGTACCTACCTCGTAAAGTAAAAGTTCTGTATCTTGTCTGGTTATTGTAAAGGTAAGCAAAATTTTATAAAATACGAGGTCTTGCCCACATCCATTTTCATGGCCAAAACTTTTTCAAGTAAATTTTTCTTTTAGCAGTGTCGTGGATAATTGTATGCAAAATAAAAGACAATCGCGCCAGGTTTTAAAAATTTATCGAATAACCATTCATTAATACCCGGTGGAATAACCCGCGAAAAATTAAAGCCAGGTTCAGCTCAGAGCTACCCGGAGCACTGATAGCGCAGTGCTCCGGGTAGCTCTGAGCTGAACCGGCCTTAAAGATGATAGTGATTTATTAGATATATTACAATTAAATATAATATGAAATTAAGGTGGGAAGGGCCACGCGACGCAACGTAGGTACGCGACTAATGGGAGGAAACGACGGATAGCGGCGTCTCGTACGCCGAGTGCGTCTCTAGGCCATCTGTTTTCATACGGAAATCGAAGTTTCGTTTTCGTTATCGTGCAAAACCAACTCATAAGTCGCTTGCATGAGATTAGCGTTTGCACGAAAACGAAACAAAAACTTGGATTACGTTTTAAGAGTACGGGCCCTGTTGCGTTTCAACCTTGAGTATAAATAATAAATAATGCTGGACGATTCACACAGCATCATCTAGCCCCAAGCTAAGAGCTTGATTGGTATTAGCTGATATACTATACATACTACATACATTATATAGTTGGTGTGGTTAGTAGATATTTTTATTATACATAGAAGTAGAATAGGTAGGAAGTACCTATACCTAACATAAATGTTTATATAAGGGTAAATAAATGTAGGTACTCTCTTCCTTCCAAGGTTGAATCTGAACTCCGAGAGCTCGGTTTCGGGTACCGCGCGAAGTTTATCCAGAAGTCAGCAGCACAGATAGTGGAGTGGGGGGGCAGCGACTGGTTCCAGACTCTTCGAGAGATGAAGTATAAGGATTGCAGAGCCGAGCTCATGAAGCTGCATGGGATTGGACCGAAGGTGAGCTCTAGAATCTGTAAGTACAGATATGGTTGGTACATTTAAGTTTTACGGCAATAGCCTTTATTCACAAAGAAAATTATACTAGTATTTACAATTGAGCTAACAGCAGACTGTTGCAAACAGTCTACAGGTAGCTCAACTGATCCATATCAATACCAGTCGGAAGCGTCCCCAAGCAAGACCCTGGCTGCATTGCCACGCTGTATGGCAATGCTGCGCTGTGCCAGATACTTACCAGCTCTCGGGTCAGGCGTCGCTTCGACCAGACGCTCAGATATTTTTGTAAAAAACCCCGAAGAGCCTCGGTACCCCACGGACCTAGGGTCTCGACTCCAAGGGGAGCATTTAAGTTAGTTAAGGTGGTGGTAGTTAAGGTAAGTCCCGAGTGATACATAGTGCATCATACTTAACCTTCGAGGAAAATCATCGTTTTAGAATCTTCAAGATCACTTGAGTAAATTCAAATTGTGAACTCAAATATAGCTATAAATACGCGCACGTGAGATTTTCACCTGGTTCATTGTTGCGAATACGCAAGAGGCCAATGTCATATGGCGGATTCGGAGTAAAAACTTTTTGTCGTTTGACCTATAGTCCGGGAGCCGACTGCAAAAAACCCTACCTGATAAAAAAATAGAAAATACCTACTCTGTAGGGGTAGCTGACTTTTAGTAACTGCAACTGCTCTTGGTCGGCCGCGGCTTAACTTGGCAAATTTTGTGCAAATGACAAAAAAGTGGTACAAAAATTCATCAAAAAAAACCTCATCGAAAAATAGAATGAAACTTGTATGGTAGAATAGAGGCTTCGGAGGACAGTAAAAAAAAAGTGGTCGGCCTAATCCTGCGTTGGCAGGTTACTGTGTCCGACCCACAGAAATCTGAATAACAAGGCACTATTAAGATTTCTGTGGTCCGACCGAATTTGTGGTACCACGTGACAGCTGCATTTTACCTCATCGAAAAATTGAATCAAAAAAACGGATTACATTAGCTAAATTAAACCTGTTGACGTTTGTGTCGGTCGGCCTCACCTTAGCCTGGCAGTTTTTGCAGTCCGACCACATTTATAAAAAATATTTTTTTATTTCAACATTGAAAATAATGGTTTCTTCATTGCTTCAACTGAACTGATAATGCTTAATTTAATGAGTAAGAGTCATCATCATCATCAGCCTATATTAGTCCACGGCTGGACATAGGCTTCCCCTAATGAGCGCCATAGCGCCCTGTCTTCAGCTTGCCGCATCCAGCATCTGCCTGCAGTCTTTCGCAGATCTTCATCCCACCTGGCCGGAGGGCGTCCTACACTACGTTTGCCGAGTCGTGGTCTCCACTCAAGAACTCGTTTACCCCAGCGGTGGTCGGTTCTTCGCGAGATATGGCCGGCCCACTGCGTCTTCAGCTTGCTAATTCTTTGATGTATGTCGATAACTTTGGTTTTCTGTCGGATGTATTCGTTACGAATTCTATCCTTCAAAGAGACTCCGAGCATAGCTCTTTCCATAGCTCGCTGAGCGACTTTGAACTGGTGGACCAGCCCTACCGTAAGTGTCCACGTCTCAGCTCCGTAGGTCATGACGGGTAGGAGTGGTAGGACGCACTGATTGAAAACTTTAGTTTTCAAGCATTGCGGTATGGATGACGAGAAGACTCGACGTAGTTAGTTTCCCAAACGCTGCCCAGCCTAACTGGATCCTCCTCTTGGCCTCCTTCTCAAAATTATTTTTACCTAATTGCAGAATTTGCCCAAGGTAAGTATACTCGGAAACAATTTCGAGAGGGTGGCCATGTACGACGACCGGTCCTGGATCAATGAGGCCATTGATCATGACTTTGGTTTTATCCAAATTCATGCCAAGACCGATGCGTCGCGAAGCTGAGGCTAGGCTGTCCAGCATCTGGTTTAGCTCCTCTAGCGACTCCACCATTTAAACTATGTCATCAGCGAATCGCAGGTGTGAGATGTAGCCGCCGTTTATGTTAATGCCCTTACCTTTCCAGTCCAGCGTCTTAAACATATCTTCCAACGCGCTCGTGAACAGTTTCGGGGATATAACATCCCCCTGTCTCACTCCTCTGCGCAGTTGGATGGGTTTAGACTGCTGGCCCTGTACTTGGACACTCATGGTAGCGGCCTCGTAGAGACATCTCAGCACCTCGATATAACGATAGTCTACTTGGCATCGCTGTAAGGATTCTAGAACAGCCCAGGTTTTGACAGAGTCAAAGGCTTTTTCATAGTCCACAAAGGCCAGACACGGGCTGATTATACTCTTCGGACTTCTGTATAATCTGCCTCACTGTGTGAATGTGGTCTATGGTGCCAAATCCTCCGCGGAACCCGGCCTGTTCCGGTGGCTGGAACTCGTCGAGTCTCCTTGCGAGACGATTCGTGACCACTCGTGAGAACAGCTTATAGACGTGGCTCAAGAGTGTGATGGGTCTGTAGTTTTTAAGGAGGGTTTTATCTCCCTTCTTAAAAAAGAGCACCACCAAACTCCCGCTCCACGCCTTTGGAGTTCTCCCACTGTGAAGGACGGTGTTGAAGAGGTTCTGTAGCTCCTGTATTACAGGGGCACCTCCGGCTTTCAAAAGCTCCGAAGCTATTCCGTCCTCACCGGGGGCTTTTCCATTTTTAAGCTGCCTCAGCGCTAACACGATCTCGTCTTGACTTATGTCTGGCAGTTCGTCGGTATAGTGGCGTGTCAGGGTGGCTCTAGAATCATGGTTAGAGATGGGCGTTGTCGTTGAATTTCTACAACGATGCTCATCGTTTTTGTCAGAATGGCATCCGTTGTGAACAACGATGTTGCCGCCAACGATGTCGGCCGGGTTGCTCACACAACACTGACACTAGGTTGTCGCAGTAGATAACTACACAACTATCAGTTGCCAATTCAATCAATGTTCCCCCGCAACGTTTTTTGAAAACAAAACAAGAACACAAGTAGTAGGTCCTAAATTACGGAATTTGAACAAATAAAAATAATTCAATATCTAACTTGGTTCCTGGTAGTAGGGTAGATCTAAAATACCATAATATTTTAAAACGAGACATTTGATAAAAAAAATTAGATATCGTATTTTTTTTTATAAATAACATTGGTACATGGTTCATGCCATATCTAATTAGATATAATAAAACGTTCAGTTCTATGTTCTAGCATCCTCTCCTCTCGCTCACACACACGCAGGCATGCGGGCGGTGAGGTATGGATGGATATTCGTTGCTTAGGTTTGGCAATCGGCATTACTCGGCTGACATCGTTGTTCGCCATCCGATGCCGCGCCACTAACCTCCCCGCTCTAGCGATGTCGGTGTGACGTTCGTTTCTTGTCGGTGGCGAATGTGGCGATCGGCATAACTCGGTTCGGCATCTCGTTGTCGTAGGCATTCGTTGTTCACCTATTCGCCATCCGATGCAAACAACGTACACTGACATCGTTGGTCAACAACGGTGTTAGTAAAAACGACCACCTCTAATCATGGTCGTCTCGTCGGGAATGGGAGGCATGTGCAGCGCATAAACGGCCATAGAAATCCTCTATCTCAGCGGAGATCTCCGGCTTCGACAATACGGTCCTCCCGTCGTGCGTTTTGAGCTTCGTCAGGTGGCTCCTGCCAAGCTGCTGAGTGAATACTTTGGACCCTCGGTTTCGCTCTATCGCCTCTTCGATGAGGCGTGTGTTGGAGCTTCGAAGGTCACGTCGTACCATCTTCGCAATTCGCTTGTTCAGGTCTGACCTCTCTGACGAAGTCGCTTGGGGGGTTTCCCGTCTTTTTGTCATCAGCCCGAGAGTCTCATCCGAGAGTTTGGATTTCTTGCCTGTGCGCTGCTGTTTACAGAACTTGATGCCCTCATCTTTTAACGTTTCGACCAGATTGTGTAGGGTCTCGTCAGCGTCATCAGTGGGATTCAAGGCAACAAATCTATTCCCGAGAAGCTGCTGGAACTTTTAGGTGCCCGCCATGATTTGGATTGGGTTAGGTCGGAGCGTGGACTTCATCAGACGGTTTCTTTCAAGCTTCAAGTTGATATTCAGAGAGCCTCGGAGCAGTCGGTGATCAGATCCGGTATTGAACCTGTTGATCACTGAGACATCTCTGAATATGTGCTTGCTATCCGTCATGATGAAGTCGATCTCATTTTTAGTCACAGTGTCGGGGCTTTGCCATGTCCACTTCCTTTGAGGTTGTTTCTTAAAGAAGGAGTTCATTAAGAACAGCCCCTCTTTCTCAAGGAAGTTGACAAGCATTTGCCCCCTGTGATTAGGGGAGGCCTATGTCCAGCCGTGGACTAATATAGGCTGATGATGATGATGACTCTTACTCATTAAATTAAGCATTATCAGTTCACTTGAAGCAATGAAGAAAGCATTATTTTCAATGTTGAAATAAAAAAATATTTTTTATAAATGTGGTCGGACTGCAAAAACTGCCAGGCTAAGGTGAGGCCGACCGACACAAACGTCAACAGGTTTAATTTAGCTAATGTAATCCGTTTTTTTGATTCAATTTTTCGATGAGGTAAAATGCAGCTGTCACGTGGTACCACAAATTCGGTCGGACACAGTAACCTGCCAACGCAGGATTAGGCCGACCACTTTTTTTTTACTGTCCTCCGAAGCCTCTATTCTACCATACAAGTTTCATTCTATTTTTCGATGAGGTTTTTTTTGATGAATTTTTGTACCACTTTTTTGTCATTTGCACAAAATTTGCCAAGTTAAGCCGCGGCCGACCAAGAGCAGTTGCAGTTACTAAGAGTCAGCTACCCCTACAGAGT
The DNA here is from genome assembly GCA_963564075.1 of Eupithecia subfuscata. Lineage (NCBI taxonomy): Eukaryota > Metazoa > Arthropoda > Insecta > Lepidoptera > Geometridae > Eupithecia > Eupithecia subfuscata. The sequence continues at coordinate 9,267,152 of OY751117.1, read as the reverse complement.
AGGTATTTTCTATTTTTTTATCAGGTAGGGTTTTTTGCAGTCGGCTCCCGGACTACTATTATAAAAATAACCATAGCAGATAGACATTTCAAAAAAAAAAAACACGTTTGAAATGGATTTCCATACAATTTTCTCTTCCGCTATAACGCGTGAGAAATGAAATTCCATAGTTTTCCTTCCCGCATTTTAGTACGCCTGCAATGACGTACTCTCTACCTTATCTTTGGAAAAGAAATAAGCAACTTTCTGAGCAGGTGTACTATAAAAGAACATTCCCTTTCAGGTAGCCGATTGCATCTGCCTTATGTCCCTGAACCACCTAGAATCTCTACCAGTCGACACCCACGTCTACCAGATAGCAGCACAGAACTACCTCCCGCATTTACGCGGCAAGAAGAATGTCACCGAGAAAATGTATGCAGAGATAGGGGACTATTTTAGGACCTTGTATGGGGATAAGGCTGGTTGGGCGCATACTGTGAGTTTCGATTAATTACGTTAGCTTGTCGTATTGCTACTGCCCGTTGCTTCGCCCGCGTGTTACTAGAATCAAAATTAGCCTGTAGTAATATCAATCCAGGTACCTAGGTTAGCAATGCCTTATATTATAACCTGTGTTAGGTTTGTCTAAGCACTGGATTCTCATCTATTTTACTTTGATGCCGTCTAAATGTTTTCCGTCGCGGCGCACATGTCACCAAAACGACTTATTCACGGAGGACGAATTGTTCATGGAGGAATGCTCATAGTGGCTCTCGCCGTGTGAGGTGTGGCGACATCTTGCTGGAACCACGTGTGCGAACTGTACGATTGGTGTTCTCAAAGTCTCGGCAAAAAATATTCGTTAATCATGCGGCGGTAAGCATCACCCTCAACAGTTACAGTGGCTTCATGGGAATTTTCGAAGAAATTGCGAACGCGCGTTGCTCACTCGTCCACTGCGACATCGTGACTAAACAATCCGCACGTGTGCCGCGTCGAACGTCGCCCCTCCCCCGCTCCCTCGCACAACGGTTTTAAAAATATGAAGAGCTTATTAGACCATCCTGAATATCGGATCCGATATTTAGTCAATCCTGAATTCAGAGAAGTTAAATCGCATTTAGGAAGGTAGCATCCTAATTAGGCTCCGATTTAGGACAAGAATGGCTTCCGACGTTCTAAATCTATTTAGGATACTAAATCGGAGGAGTGTAATCACAGTTAGGACGCTCAGTCGCCGCTCGCCTACCGTCGCGAGCGCACGTAATGCATAATTTCTGAAGTCATCTCGTTCTAAGACCTCATAATGTTCATGCTTGCTAGCTTTTAACGCAATAATAAATAATCTTTCACCCATTTCGTTCTTTTTCTCTTTTTAATTTGTATGCAGCCAACAGCTACGGCTACAATACCAATTTTTTGGTTTTTTGATAGTATCCATTTCGTCACACTTCTTTTCAATTTACATACTAGGCACGTCCGTCACTTGTCACTCGTCCTTAGCGTCTGCTTAGAGTCCTGAATCAGTGAACGTGTAATCAGGAGCTCCGGCAACTAAATTTCTTGTCCTAAATCGGACACTGAATATCGGATCCGATATTTAGGATGGTCTAATAAGCTCTTAAGTCTGCCACGGGACACCCTGTACTTAATGGAGCTGGGCTGGTTCCTGGTTAGGCAGGGGGACAATGCACAATACACTCCCATGCGAGATGTCCGTGCAGATCTCAGTTCGCCCGATTCTATTCCCAGTAGAAATAACAGATTTTATACAAACTTGTTGATTCTCTTTGCAGTTGATTCAAATAATTCTCGCACGGCAATAGAACCTGCAACCTTTTGCGCCGCAGTCGATCTTTCGCCCACTGCATCGCAAAGTCTAAGGGCCGTCTAGCGCCTAGACTCAAATTATCTCTCCATGCTCTCGTCATATTCTTTTTCAGATTTTGTTCTGCGCTGACCTAAAGAAGTTTCAACAAACTGATAGCAAAGAAACAGAAAGCAGTGAACCTAAAAGTAAGAAAAAGAGGAAAAAGTAATCTGACCCTATAATAGTTACAAAAAAAAAAAAAAAATTAAGTTAATATTGGTGTCTGTAGGGTGTCTGTGATAAAATTATGTAAACAATTTTTACGGAAACGTGCTGATAAATAATAAATAGAAATAAGTTTTGTAAAATGTGTTTTATTCAAGTTCCTCGAAAAACTTTTTGATTAGGTATTATGAGAAAAGTTCAAAATATCGAATACATTGATATTTAGAAAACTATTGTGATACGACTTATCGTAATAAGTTCTACAGTAATAATACTAAATAATACATAGTTTGGTTGTATAATGTCCTTCTGTATTTTCTTAGCCGATTCAAATAAAAATTAATTCTTAGATAATACAGAAACAACACATTAGCTACTACAACCTGGAATGGTTCAAAATAAACTCTTTTAAAAAGATTCAAGATTGAAAATCCAATATCACATTTTAGGATAAAATAATAAGCAAATATTGCACTTTATTACTAACTTAACTAGGTTGAGATTTGTGCAAAATTTAGTCTAAAGCTTATGATTATAAGGAGCCTTTACATTTATAACGTACGTCGATCGACCGAATCAATGTTTAAATAATAGTCAATGTTAGTTCTAACACAGATATTATAATAAGTTCTAACAAGATTAAGAATTAACGTCTAAGGGTGGGTACTGACCGGCGTTACAGGGAGTTAGGTACGTGTTACACAGTGAGCGTTTGTGCAGTCAGTACTGGGAAAGAAGGCGCTTGCTTTCATATTCCTTTAGTATTGACTAATTATCGCCAAAATAGTTTTTTGTACAGAGCCAGAAAAAAAATTAACCTCTTGGATAGTGAAATTGATCTTGACCTCTTCAACGGCAGTATTTCTAGTTTAAAAAACCAACTCAATAATTTCTTCTTCAATAAATTTAAATTAGATGATAAATGAGTGAACGATAGCAGATATTTTTATTATTCTAAAAACAGGATATTATATACCTAACTATAGTTTATATCTATTATGGTAAACGCGAATATAAGCCTAATAATACTATTTTTGTGAATGTTGTAAATTTGTATACTGTTTCTATAAGTGGGAACTTGTTAATAGCCACCCGTATCTTCACACATCGCTACTATGTATATTGTGCTGAAAGATCCCATAATATAAATAAATTAAAAAAATAAAAAATTGCAACGAGACGAATTTTGGCACACGGTTTAACGTATCATGCTCGCTGCAAATAAGTTTAAAGATATTTATTCTCAAAAAAGACACAGTCACTTACATGAGAATAGTAATTTAGCTTAGTGTAAACAATTTAGGTATAAAAGTTAAAGTTGTTGTTCGGTCTGTAGGTAGTAATTACAGTTTTGCATAATTGAAAAGCTAAATACAAAAAAGGTAAAAGGTAGATACACATTACATAAAATTTATATTACTACACTTTCTAAAATTAAACAATCTTATAAAATTGGCCAGTTTTCCTTAACTAAACTAGCAAGTTCAGATTTAAAGGTATCGCTGCAAATGGTACATTACGCTTCGTAACACCGACCAATACCCGGCTTAATGCTATGTGGCAGTCAAAATTATTAATAGCTAATCAATAAAAAAATATTAAGAGCTAGATATCTAGCTCTAGGTTAAAATGTCTTTGATCTAGCTAGATCACCAGAACTATCACTATCACCCAACAAATCAAAATCAAAAACTCTTTATTTCCATAAATACAATAAATGTACACTTAGAAAAGGTCAAATCATAAAATTAAGCACTGACACGGAAATAAAGTGATATTTTTTGATTTCTGTCGCTTCGGTATGTAGACTAAAGTAAAGAAGCGACGAAGAAACCTTTAGCCTGTTAGTTGTTATTTTTCGAGTTGGAGCAAAACCCGTCCCAAGCTTTTTTATCCTCTAGATAATCTGATATTTTATAGTAAGCCTTTTTGCACAGCAAGGTTTTGACAACAGCCTATAATGGTCCACTGCTGGACGCTTGCCTCCCTCTGTTAAACGCCTTATTCGCTTTTATCTCGCCCCCGGTGGATTTCCCTTAGTCGCCTCTTACGACACCCGCGGGAAGAGTTGGGGTGGTGCAAATTCTAAGCCGGCACCACACAGCTAAGAACTATCAAAGACATTTTAAGCTAGAGCTAGATACAATGCAAAGACACTACTAGGTATTGAATAAAAGTATTATTAGTACTATCTTATTATTTCAGTCAGGGAATCTAATTTTACTACTATTATAATATAACATAACATTAATTTATTCAGTTCTTATGCATGTTCTACAAATATTTGATCGGTAGGTATCACCTTAGCCATAGGTACTTAAATAAATTCTATAACGAATAATATCGCAAAAATTTTCGACTTCGACGGGACTTGAACCCGCGTCCTCCCCTCAGTACGGGGATGTGATAACCAACTACACCACGAAGTCAAGTGTCAAGAAATTATCCAGAGTGCGAGGCTTACGCACTTTAATAACAAAAACGTTAAATTCTAAAACCTTCGCGATCTACCCGCCTAAAGCTTTCTTACAGCTGAGTACCTATCTCCTAAAGCGAATAGGATATTTCTCAACTTTTTTATTCCAAATTAGGTGCGCCCTGCGGCTTCGCCCGCGTGGAAATTTATGTTTCCAACTTTCTTATTTTTTTTCTTTCATAAGAACCTTCTAACAATAACAAACATAACAAAAATTAATTAGCGAACGGTCGAACGAATTAGCGAAGTCGGTCGGCTGGACCAATTTCGCTAGTTCGTTCACGCGTGATGCCATCACCAAGGAAAATAGGGATTAATTTTTATTATACAAAGATTACGCAATAGCGTGTGTTAAGTAAGGTTTAAGAGGCCAATATAGCGTAATTTTTTGAGTTGAACTGTTGAACGCACAACCCAAAAGAATCCGTTTACTCTCTGTAGATCCAGTGATCAAGATCCATTTGATTCCATTGAGAAAACTTTTTCTCTTTAGATCCATTTCTGATGATTATCACGTGAGTCGTGTAAAATCACGGTTACGGTACTTTCAAAACAAATGACGACTCATCTTGTGTTACCAACAGGGCCCGTATGCGCCCAAAACGAAAATCGAAGTTTATTATTAGTTCTAGTGCAAATGCTATCTTGTTAAAGACATAAGAGTAGGTTTTTGGCGAAAACGAATCAGAAAGTTCGATTTTCATTTTCCAATTTTTTTATTTTATTCAATAAAATTTTGATAAAAATAAAATTATGCTCGATTAATCTTGACTTATCGGATCTAAAACTACATAATGTTCGTAAAATCAGGCCTTTACATGATATTATTTTTATTGTTTACCCTTGAATGGTAAATTATTATGTAAACGTTAGGGACCATCGCTTTGTTTTTCTCCACGTGATAGATTCCGGAATACGAAAATCCGTAGCAGAACGAAAATTACCATTTTAGCTTTCAGAATTAGCAAGCTGAAGTGGCAGTGGGCAGGCCATATAGCTCGCAAATCCGATAACCGCTGGGGAGTAAAGGTTCTCGTGTGGCAACCGCTATACCATGCCAAACAGAAGAACTACCACTCGATGGAGCGGCGAAATAGCAGTCGCAAGAAACCGAATGGAGGCGACTCAGGACCGGTGCTCGTGGCGTCGTTTTAGGGAGGCCTATGTCCAGCAGTGGACGTAAGCTGATGATACTAACTCAGTTGCCATAGTAGATTTGAGGGCAGTGTTCAATAAGCACCTGTAACGCCCTGATCTCGAAGGACAGGTCTGTAATAGCGGGCGGCGTCGCGACTAGAGTGGGCGCGAACACTGTGCTTAGGTTGTGTGCGCTCATCTTGTTCAGCTCTGCTTGTTGGGATACCCTGGAAAGAAAAATCCAACTGTAGTATCTTTGGTCTCACTAAAAACCTAACTGGTAAAAATTCAGGAACTGCTCAAAGTATATTTATATAACTAAATCTAAATAAACTAAAAATAATATGCGTAAATGCTGTGCGGTGCCGGGTTAGAATTTGCACCACCCCCACTCTCCCAACTTTGCAGTGGTAGGTACTAATATAGTCTGTTGAGGTGAATATCAAAGTTTTTAATAATAAATAAATAATAATGGACAATCCACACTGCAGCATTATCTAGCCCCAAGCTAAGCAGAGCTTGTGTTATGGGTACTAGATAACTGATACACTTACATAATATAATACATTACATATATTTTTTATTATACATAGAAATGACCAGAACACCCGGAACAAATATTTGTAGATCGTACAAACATTTGTCCCAAGGCGGGAATCGAACCCGCAACCTCCTGCGCCTCAGGCGGACCTTCGCCCGCCGCGCCACCGAGGTCGTCATAGTTTGTTCTCTGTTTTATTTCCTATAAACCTTACAGCACTCTTGGATACGTCACAAAAATACAAATTACATAAGTTAAACTAGGAAATAAAGTGATCACTTTGATTTTTTGTTCACGTCAATCTTTTCATGGTAAAGTAGTGAGTTGAGGGATATGGGTAAAAGAAATCGACTTGAGTGATAGTCATTTTAAAATGGCCTCCAGTCACTTGTCAAGCATTTTAAAATGGCCTCCAGTCAGATGTCCTTTCTCTCTGAGTGGCGGCCATTTTATATTTTAACAGCTTTTCTAGGCGATAAGTTCGGTATCACCACCATAACTTTCCCGAAATCTGCTGCTGGGGGGTATAGGCGTCCTTTCGCTTTTGCCTGTTCTATAATAGCCTGTCATTATCGCATCTAACTCAAAGATTTACTAAACCCAAACTCATATCCATACTACACTTAGCGGCACAATTAACCGCCCACCCTTTTAAAGTGGCAAATTTTGATGTTATCGCAGTTGTAAGTTGTTGGGCATAAATAAGTCAAGTGTGAAAGAAATGCAGAGACGAAAAAATTACAAACTACCCACTTAACTTTGTTTTTTTATACGCTGTGATATTATTTTTATATTATATATTTTTATAAGTTGTGAATAGGATAAATATCGAACTTCGTCTCATTATCGTTATCGCTGCCAAACTGCTTACATTGCTTCAGTGGCATTAAAAGTAAACAATTTGAGTTTGTTTTGGTTTCGTAACTTAAAGCTAGTGTTTGGACATCACAAACATGCCATTTGATGCTAATTCAGTGGCGAGAGCCGTGGCTCTTATCGACGAAGGGTTTAGTCAGAGTTACGTAGCGCGGAAGCTTGGTGTCGCACGTACCACCTTAAGGGATGCAGTAAAACGGTTTCGGTAAACTGGCTCTTATGAGCGAAGACCGGGACAGGGCCGAAAAAGATGCACCTCCGCTCGTGACGACCGATTTCTTGTGACCAATGTTTTAAGAAATCGGTTCACTACAGCTGTTGAGGCACGAAACCAACTTCGTGAGGTTCGCAATGTTCAAGTGAGTGAAAGAACAGTGAGAAGAAGACTAGGAGAGAATGCCCTTGGAGCTTTTCGACCATCTCGAGTGCCACAATTGCTCGTAGGCCACCGGAGAGAAAGACTTCGTTTTTCCCGAGAGCACGCCGAGTGGAACATGGAAGAATGTTATGTTTACTGACGAGACAAGAATATGCTTGCACGGTCCTGACGGTCGCCAGCGTGTATACAGACGCAAGAATGAAAGGTTTGCACCATGTACTGTTGTGGAAACAGTAGGTTACCAAGGTGGCTCTATCATGATATGGGGCGGCATTACTTACGAAGCACGCACCGACTTGGTTATCTTCGAAAGAGGTGGAATAAATGCTCAGAGGTATGTAACAGAAGTGTTGGAACCTCATGTAATGCCATTAATTTGCTCCATTTATTGGCGAAGATTTTTTATTAATGCAGGACAACGCTCGCCCCCACGTTGCTAGAGTTGTTACCGCGTACCTGGATACTGTCGGCATTCGAAAATTACCATGGCCATCCCGGAGTCCAGATTTAAATCCAATTGAACACATATGGGACAACTTAAAAAGACGTGTTCGAAGCCGCATACCAGCTCCAACCACCATAGATGAATTAAAACAATCCGTGATTGAGGAGTGGCAGAACATTCCACAACAACAGATCAAAGATGTCATCGACAGCATGCCAAACCGTTTGATGGAAGTCATGAGGGCTAGAGGTGGAAATACGCACTATTAGAATTCATTTATTCAGCTGATTTTTTATTTTTAAGCTATTTCATCACATTTGTTAATTTACGGTCAAAGTGTTTTTCAGACTTTTTTATACAAAAATGTAATAATTAAAAACAATATTACCTTTCATTTTACTTCAAAATACCTACGTTATAAAATAACATTCAAAAGTATTGCCACAATTATTTTTTTAACCAAAATCGTAAAAAATCAAGGTGGGCGGTTAATTGTGCCGCTGAGTGTATAAATACGCAAGTAACTCCATCTTTCGATCTGTTCACAACTATGCGGCGGAACGGATCGTAATGAAACTTGGATAAGAAAGATTGTATCCTTTACGTTACTTTTTATTCAGGAAAATCGTGTGAGAAGCTGCTAACAGATAGGTTTAAGAAGTGTATTCTCATACAAACACAGGGTTTTACTTACAATGAGATACATAAAAACGAAATTGATCTAGGTTTACAATTTTTAAACTCACCTCTGGGACCTATAATAACTAAATATTACATAAAATACCAAACATTATAATGATGCCAGCTGCTGAAGAAGCTAGATAGATAAATAAAATCTTTATTTGCATCTTCAGACACACACATACAGTCTACAGCAATTGTATAGTACACTAATACAAATAAACAGTAATAAAATAGAGTTGACAAATAAAACAAACAATAGCATTAGGTATAAACATCTAAGCAAACTGTCCGTGTGTGCTGCAGTATGTGAAAAAGGCCATGGCTATGACCAGCTAGTGGACAATACCTCTTTTTCGTCTTACCTATGTAAATGTTGCACCATGTACTGCAGACAGTTGAAATGCGCTGGCGGCAGACAGTCGAGGCATTCTCTTAGCTTGGCTATTTGATTAGCGGGAGTTCTCGTTTCTGTAACAACAGTCAATTTATTCTAGTGGCATAGTACTCGTAGGTACAGTCGGCTGCAAAAATATGTATACACTCCCAAGTTTTCAATTTGACTAAATAGTAAGTGTATAGTAATTGTGATAATTTATGTACCGTATTCTGACGAAGTACGATGACTACTTTGTACGAAAAACGTGTCCTTTTATTTGAAAAGTTCCGAGTAAAATAAAAGTTAAACTTTGGAAGTGTATACATGTCTGTGCAGCTGACTGTACAAGGCTTAAAATGTCTTTGGCATAGTCAAAAGTCTGTAGAACGTACCACGTTCTCCCAGCGCTAACTCATCTATGGCCCCTTTCCCTCTCCCTAATATTTTATGTGACATGTTTCCGACATAACCTAACTTATAAACCTGCTGTTTTTATTTATGTACGTTTACTATTTCTTCTACTTATTTTATTTTGTTTTCGATGTAATAGGTAACTATTATTAGTATTCTAACTAACTTAAATTACTGTTTCTTAGTTTGCCCTAGCTCTGTACACTTAATCTATAAACGGTAAATATACAAAAATACAAATACAAAATACAAAAACGTTTATTTTAGAAATGTGTGTAACAATTCAGTTAGAGCACTGTCTCCTGTGGTAGCTACAATGTAGCTGTGTTACAGGCGAACAGTTTCTTCCCTTATGTACTTAACATAACTTAACATAAAGTAGGTATCTTAATATTAACTTATCTATTATTATAAAGAGTAAGTAGGTTAATGCACTGTCTCTGCTTATATATATATTATTGTAAACAGGCCTCCCGCGACACCGTATGGTCGAAATAAGTTTTCTGGCAAATAAAATATTTTATCTTATCTTTATATCTGTTGTGTTACAAGTTACAACTAAACGCAAAGACACGCTATTTCCAATCTTTTTCAATATACCTACCTAATGAACAACAAAGATGGAAAGACGTACCAAGCCGAAGTGCGACCGAGACAACAATACACACGCGAAACAAGAACGCCGGCGGCGCCGGTCGGACTACGATTGGGGTTGGTGGACCCTTATTTGAGCGTTCTACTTTTGAGAAGATAGTACCCAATCTCACGAGCAATCCTCCTGCTACGCCGTCGTGTCGTCTATAAGTTGGCCTTAAATAAGCTTGTTATAAATGGGGGTAATTTATCACAAATCTCTGCGTCTGAATACCACTTATCACACAGACATAGCTGTGTGGTTTAGAATTTACACCACCCCAATTCTTCCCGCGGGAGTCGTAAGAGGCGACTAAGGGATATCAACCGGGAGCGGGCAGCAGCGCCCCCTGCAGAACAATTCTACCACCGAACTGGGATCCCCAACCCGCATGCTCAGCGTGGGGATTGTGGGCATTCACCCCCATTTGATAAAAGTCAATAAGGCGCTTATCAGGGGGAGGACCACGTATAGCAGTGGACCAATATAGGCTGTTGAGGTGAGGTGAGGAATTCCACTTACGTATAGCCTGCACCAATTTGGGATGCAGTTCGTACGTGATCAGCGGCACTGGCAGCAGTCGGAGGTACAACTTCAAAGTACCCGCGACTACGTTGATGTTGCTATAGACACTGAGATCTGCCGACTCACCGTCTGTAAATAATTAGAGGTAAGTATAGAGAACTAAAAAATCTTTATTTGTGTGACATAATTTAACATGATTACATTGCTTTATAACTAACTAGCTTATGCCCGCGGCTTCGCACGCGTATTTTCAGTATAATAATTAGCCTATATCTATGTTAAGCTTTGCTCTAAACGTATGTCCGTCTTGATCTATTCAGTAGTTTCGGAGATCCTAGGTAACAAAAATTCAGATTTGATTGAGACAAACTTTTAGCTTTATAATATTAGTAGGATTTCAGCTTTATAATATATGTATAATAAGTTTAGTGTATCACAAAAAGACCTCAGCTTGCACTGCTATGGCACAAGTGCCATAGCAGCGCTGGATTTCAGCGGTACCAGGTAAACCTTTTGATTTTCGTTTTGTTTTGCACCTTTATAAAATGACTAGCTTCTGCCTGCGGCTATGCACGCATTATCCGGGATAAATAGTAGTCTATGCACGTCCCGGGATAGGTCTACCATCTAAGTACAGGTAGACCATCTATAGATGTCTGTCTATAACACGTTTCAATAAGATTGCGCGATAACATTACAACTTACTACTATCATAGTATTAAAGTACCTGCTGTCTGCAGCTTCTTACGCGATTTTCAGTGATAAAAGTTAGCATAAATGTTATTCCACGGTCTAGGACTTCACGCGTGCCAAATTTCAGCCCGATCCGTTTAGCGTTGTCTCGTAACAAACTCACAGTTCCACATCCTTACATCTTCAAAAACTTTCGCCTATAGGTAGCCTTGAAATTGGACTGAAGATGAATCGGTCGAAGACCCTGCTCATGACCAACAGCGTTAAGACCAGAGTTAGAGTAGACGGAGAAGAATTGCTCTACGTGGAAGACTACATCTACCTTGGCCAAATAGTTTCATTTGATTCCAGACAAGATAAGGAGATCGCTCGGCGAACCGGAAATGCCTGGAAAAGCTATTGGGCCAAGGGAGACCTAATGAAAGGTACCGATTTTCCACTGTCCCTAAAGCGAAAGCTAATGGACACATGCGTTCTCCCCGTCTTAACCTATGCTGCGCAAACTTGGTCATTGACGCAACTTCAGAAGTGCAAAATCAAGGTTTGCCAGCGAGCGATGGAGCGCAGCAATTTGGGTGTCCGACTAACGGACAGAGTCCGCAACACCGAACTGCGCTCTCAGACGCAAATCGCTGACGCAGCTCTAAAAGCCGCAAAGCTAAAGTGGGATTGGGCTGGTCACGTCTGCCGCATGCCAGGAGAGCTATGGACTAAGGCAGCCAGTGGCTACTAGCCACCGATTGGCAACCTGACCAGGCGAGAAGGCGACGCGATAGACCTAGACCGAGATGGCGGGACGAATTGAACAAATTCCGGGCCGACTGGACGGAGCTGGCCAGTGATCGTGATGTCTGGAGAGAGTGGGGGGAGGCCTTTGCCCAGCAGTGGGATAAATTCGGCTAATAATAATAATAATAGGTATATGTTAGTAAAATTGTATATAACACAAGACCCTCACCTCTGTCAAAAGCCAGCTTCAACGCCTCAATCTCATCAGCGAATCCCGAGACCCTGTAAATCCCTTCCGAGTCCAATCCCCGCGCCTCGATCTCGTTCACACAACGTCGGACCACGAACGGCAGTGTGCTCGAATGTGCGTTCAGTAACGTTGTCAGGTCTATGCCGAAGACACCGCGTAGTTTTTTCAGGTCTGGTACGCAGTGGGCTGGAACTCTTTCGGAGCATTTTGAGTGTGCTATGAAACCGCAATCTGAAATGATTGAAGTTGTTAAGTTTATTGGTAGTCGCGATTCCATATCTGCCAACTCAAGGTCGAATTGCTTTAGTAGTAATGCCGCATGAATGGTGTCAGCATAAATAATATCAGTTATGCCGATGATATGGTGCTGTTGAGCCCGACGGTAGGTGGAATAAGAGAGCTTTTAAAAGTATGTGAAGCCTATGCTGCTCAGCATGGGCTCATATACAATGCCAACAAATCTGAGTACATGGTCTTTAAGGCCGCCGGTAAATGTCCCGATAATAAACTTAAAATTACTCTGAATGGCCTGGACATCAATCGCGTGTCCAAGTTTAAATATCTGGGACACATAGTTGCCGACGACCTTAAAGATGATGAAGATATTGAAAGGGAGCGTAGGGCTCTATCGGTCAGAGGTAACATGCTGGCTCGCAGATTTTCTCGTTGTACTGAAGAAGTTAAAGTCACGCTTTTTAAAGCATACTGTCAGAGCTTTTACACGGGAAGTCTGTGGGTCCGGCACACCAAAAGATCGATGGACGCCCTACGAGTCCAATATAATAATATTTTTAGGATGATGCTGCGACTGCCCCGATTCTGCAGCGCATCGGAAATGTTTGCGCAGTACCACACTGATGGTTTTCATGCCATCGTGCGCAAAAAAACTGCATCCCTGATGCGCAGAATACGGGACAGTCGCAACAGCATCCTAGGGACTGTGGCAGAGGGACTATCTTCTCCACTCTGGAAGTACTTTGTGGGGAGGGTGATCAATGAAGGAAAATACTTCCCGCATTGATTATCCTCAGCTCAGCTGGTTCCTCTCTCATATTTGTCGTGTCTGATTGTTGTTTTATTTTATTTTTTCTCGTCTTTGTATCTCGTGAATCTATGGACTACATTGTCTGAAATAAAATCTTTTTATTTTATTTTTATTTTATTTAGTCGAATTGTCATTAGTCGAAATGTTTTTAGTCGACATGTGTTTTAGTCTATCTGTTTTAGTCGAATTTTCCGTAGACGGACGCAGGAGGTTGCGGGTTGATTCCCGCCTTGGGACAAATGTTTGTACGATCTGCAAATATTTGTTCCGGGTGTTTAGGGTATTTTCTATGTATAGTAAAAAATATCTATCTATGTAATGTATTGTATTATGTATATCACTCATCTAGTACCCATAAACACAAGCTCTGTTTAGCTTGGGGCTAGATGTCTCGCGAGAGTGTCACTTTATTTTCATTCTCATAAATTGGCATTCCTAATCCTACAAAGTTTGTTTGCCCGTCATCACAGCCTCTCTATCGGAGCTACTATGCCCAACCACGACACATAATAATAAAATAAAAATCATTTACTTCAGACCGTTGCGTTGTGCTTGTGCTCCATATATACAGGTACATTTATTTTAAATGATGTTTATTAGTCACGATGTATACACGCGCAATTAGGTTTCCGAACCACGGTTAGTCCTATCCTAATTGCTAATCATAATTACGCGAGGCACACTCTTACTTAGCCGTTTTTGAATTCTATTTATTCTACGTACAGGTTACAATTGCATTTAGGTAGCTACAGTACTGGGCTGATTAGGGCTATAGTGAAATAACTGCTGTGGATACAAATAATTACAAATCGAGCGATATCAATTAAATACTTTTTTCTTTTAATTTAATTAACATTCCTTACCTTCACATTTAACCCCTTGTGCAGTAAACCCCCAAAGGAAGTTCGCACAAAACTCACACCAATTCAACCCCTTGAACGTGTGTACTTTGAACCCGTGGGATTTGGAGTACTTGATCACTAGGGGGTTATCCTCGATCGTGGGGGTCAGATCTAGAGGTTTCTTTAAGAAATCATCGGACATATCCTTTTCAGTTTTTGTTAGTTTGTTTATAAATGGGCTGGATCGATTTGAAGCTCTGAAACATTTAATTAGAAATGGATTAAAGTTATTATGGTACTTCTTTTGAATGATATGCCAGTGCAGGATTAGGCTAGGCTGCTGCCCGCCCCACGGAGGATATCCTCAACCTCAACAGCCTGTATTGGTCCACTACTGGACGCAGGCCTCCCCCTGATAAGCGCCTTATTGGTTTTTATCACATGGGGGGTAGTGCCCATAATCCCCAGCTGGGCATGCGGGTTGGGGATCGCAGTTTGGTGGTAGAATTGTTCTGCAGGAGGCGCTGCTGCCTGCCCCCGGATATCCCTTTGTCGCCTCTTACGACACCCGCGGGAAGAGTTGGGTTGGTGTAAACTCTAAGCTGGCATCACACAGCTGTGATATCCCTTCCCCAAATCCGTGATACTTACTGATGAACCTGCTGTGACAAAGTCTTCAGCTTCCTCCGATTCAAAGTCACGTACGGACTCTCCGTATAACTAGCCCTGGAGTTGATCATCTCCAAGATGTGATGCGCTTTCACCTCCATATGACAAGTGATCAGACCATCTGCTACTAAGTCGTAGATCGTGTCGTACCGCTTCTCTTTTATATAGTAAGTACTGTCGTAGTATAGTTTGTAGTGATGTACCTTTCCGTTGAATCTGGAATCATCACATCACACTATCACACTTCACATCACATCACACTAATATTATAAATGCGAAAGTTTGGATGGATAGATGTATGGATGGATGGATATTTGTTACCTCTTCACGCCAAAACTAGTGAACGGATCAGGCTGAAATTTTGCATACAGGTAAGTCTAACCCTGGAATCAAACATAGGCGACGAGAACTGATTTATGGGATAAAAAGTAGCGTATGTTTGATTCCAGAATTAGAATAACCTGTATGTAAAATTTCAGTACGATTCGTTCAGTAGTTTTGGCGTGAAGAGGTAAATCAAATCAAATCAAAATCAAATCAAAAACTCTTTATTTCCATAAATACAATAAATGTACACTTAGAAAAGGTCAAATCATAAAACTAAGCACTGACACGGAAATAAAGTGATATTTTTTGATTTCTGTCGCTTCGGTATGTAGACTAAAGTAAAGAAGCGACGAAGAAACCTTTAGCCTGTTAGTTGTTATTTTTCGAGTTGGAGCAAAACCCGTCCCAAGCTTTTTTATCCTCTAGATAATCTGATATTTTATAGTAAGCCTTTTTGCACAGCAAGGTTTTGACAATTTGTTTGAATTTATTTACTGATAATTTTTGTAACAAACATCTATCCATCCAAACTTTCGCATTTACAATATTAGTGTGATGTGATTCTATATCAGAATCAATAGTGTTTATTTCTTTACACTCCATAAAGGCTGACAAAATAAGAATGAATGAACACTTTTTACACATAAAAAAAAAACTTATATCTACTTAAATAAAATAAAAATTATAACGTACAATAGGTGGCCTTATTGCTTAAAGCAATTTCTTCCATGATTGACAATAGATATAAGTAAATAGGCACTTTTACAAGTAAAATACCCAGAGCCACAATCTGTAGGCGGAGGTAGTCAAAATATTTTGACGACTACTACAAGATTCCCCGGTCTTGCGCCTGACCTCTCCCCGGTCATGTCGGTTTACCGTCCTATCCGATTTAAGAGAGCGAGGGAAAAGATAGTGCACCTGTGTTTGCGCCATGGCTCGTCTCCATAGAGACTGGCCGCGCTGTGGCCAAAATATACATATAGATAGATATTTTGTATTACACATAGGAAATACTCAGAATACCCAGAACAAATTTGCAGATCATACAATCATTTGTCCTAAGGCGGGAATTGAATCCGCAACCCCCTGCGTCGCAGACGGACCTTCGCGCCCCGCGCCACATTGGTCGTCAGTTCACTGATAATAATTTATTAGGGTAATATTAACACTTTCATGGCCCAAGACGCAGATGTCCTACTGCAGCTCACGGCGCGGGCGACGGCGGCGGCGGGCGGCGGCGCGCCCCTGCGGGTTGCACCGCCGCCGGCCGAGGCAGTAAATGCGTTAACTTAGAGAATCGCCATTTTTATAGACTGTAGTGTTTTAGTAATAATGTGGATAGGGCTAGCTACAATGTTGTACCTACATTATAAATAAATTCATTCGGTCTGCTCATGAACTACACTGAGTTTCTGTTGCGTTCCCTAATTCCCGAATTATCCCATATTATCTTCCATAGACAAACACCCATAGCTGTAGACGAGGCGGCGCCCAGATCTATCCTTACGCGAGCAGAGACATTAATCTGCTTTGACTACAAAAAAAATTAAGAGAAAGAAAGAGGATTGTTACAAGCTGTTGATATACCATTCAAATGTATTTATTTTATTGTTTTTTAAAATAACAATAATTTCTTTAAACAAATCTTCATTGTTTTATGAAACAATGGCTGTAGAATACATAGTTGCTGACTTTAAGAGTAACAATTTGATGAGTTTTATTATTATTTGTAGAGATTAACATTTTTAAGATGGTTAGTTATTTGTATTAATAATAAAAATAATAATCCTTGGACAATTCACACAGTATTATCTAGCCCCAAGCAGAGCTTGTGATATGGGCACTAGATAACTGATATAAGTACTTAATACAATACACTACATAGATAGATATTAATGGCATGAAATTAGAAATTATCCAGAGTGCGAGGATTATGCACTATAATAACAAAAACCTTAGACATGAAACTGCTTTCATGCAAGTTTGTTATGATATTGTCATACATTTTATTAGTTAAGCTTACTCTTGCTGTGGATACAAATGAATCAATTGTAATTTACAAAGTTTAGTTTGATTATAATTAGTAATTAGTAGAACCTATATTTTTTCTACAAATGAATATTCCAGTTTGAATAATATATTGCTTGTGAAATTACAGGCACAGACTAACAAGCTGTGTATTACTTGTATAAATAAATTTTTTAACAACTTGATTTTGGCAATTAATAGGTAATTAAACTGCTTACCTTCCCGTCTTTTTATTACTTATTTTCACTATTTTAGAGTTTTAACAAAATGTAATAGGCTTCTCCCAGATTGACTCGGCCTGCAGTGGAGGCCAGTATAATATGACTATCCATAACAGAACCTACAAATAATATGAGAGGCTCTTTGATAGAAAGATATAGTTACCTACTGATTGTTTGATACGATACTGTGCCATAAAAAATTATTTGTGTAGAATGATGTAATTCGAGTTATCAGTTAGGTATCACAAATTATGCATAAATTTAGATTTGGATTAGTAGGTAAATGTGAATTGTACCCTACATTATTGAGAAAAATCGGTTTAAAGTGATATGACTCTAATATTCACCAGTATCATCAGTATAAATATACTGATAAATAAAATGTGAAAATTAATATACTCGTTCTTATACCATGAAGCATGAAAAACAATGTGTGGAGCAATTACTTAAAGGGGTTACAACTTGACATATATCTATATGCACAATTTATTTGCCAAAATCCTGGCCGTTAGATCACTTTGCACCAAATGATCTCTGAAACTATAGCAGATAGAAGAACGTGAGTTAGACCAAAAAATCGCCTTTTTTTCTGATAATTTCTATGTAAAAATCACAAAAAGGGTACAATTCGACTTAAATCAATCATCACAGGAGGCACAACACCTAGCGCATTATTTAGCAAGCTAACAAAAAGCTTTGGAGAGCTAAAATTCGTTTTATTTTATAACCGAGCCTTACCTCCATGTCAGCGTATAGAAGTCATTGTCGTGTTTGCCTTTCCTTATAAGAAAAGCTCCGTCCGGCTCATTTTCCAACAGCAAAGTTGCTTCCTTGTGCCCGATGATTCCATGGTATTCTTTCCCATAAAACTCCGGCCGATCTGGACAATTCTCACAGATAATGCGCTTAGGTATTGGTGCTTCCATTTGAATACGATAAACTGCAAAGAAGGACAAGATTGAGGACAAGATAATACAACTTGTAAGAGGTATAAACTCGGGGATTATGATGGTGTACTTACGCTCTGGTTTCCATATGTTTTTAAGGTTTTCCATGGCTAATATTTACACAGTCACCCTTTTGAGTATTAAAATAACTTATCAGTAGGTTAGTGTGTCAAGGTATGAAGGAAATAATCGAGGAAACGTAAATAAAAATGTTTATAGAGAATCTGAATCATGAAACGTAAACAAATCTAGCCATGACACTTTCTTACTGACATTGATCGTCTTGACAGTTGACATAACTGACGTTCCATTTGCTTGCGAATAAAATGCTGCTCTATTCCGCGTAGCCATCATCTTTATTTTGATTGTTTGTAAAAAAACTGAAAACCGACTTCAAATTCCTTCTATATAATTACACCGTTTTTTAAGATTTCCGGGACAAATACCTCGGGAATAAAATCGGTCCGTAATTGACGGAGTAATCGACGGACATACATAAAAACAACATAGGTAGGTACAACTGAAATAAGTAGACCTCGACTTCCTTTTTGAAGTCGTATACAAACTAGGATGAATGAGGCTGAGCCAATGACTGAGCCAAAGATTTCAAGTAGGTACCTACTCTCCATAGAGATAAAGTACAAAGTACCTACTCTCGTTCGCTTGAGCGATTGCGGATCGTTCGTCGGTTCTTATGTGACTATCAACCGCCACGCGCCGCCTCGCCCCGCGCCGGCGCCCGTCGTCGGTAGAAATTTTCTGAACTGAAGTATTCCAAAATTACTAAGTACCTATTTAATAAAGTAAGAACTATGACATGTTACAACTTACAACAGCCATACAATGAAAGAGCCAATTCTCTGTGAATTGGCCTTTGCGATTGCTAAGTCCATGCTAGCTCCACAGTTACTGGATGTAGTACCTAAAAATCATACAGTTATTCACAAATTCGTGCATAATAACCTTGTAATCGCTTATTTGCTGGTGATGATCATGATCGTCGTGACCGAGACCTGAGTCAATAAATAAATTAACCTCCCAAATAAATTATGATGCGGGCTTATTTGTGTGACCTTTGATGAATTAGTGAGGGTAGTCGGAAAGACCTTAATAAATAGGTAGAGATAAACCATTTTAAAAATGCACGCCGAGTGCAGGTACCTATGACGTTTTTTGGAGGGGGCGTGCATTCATTACCGATGTAAGGGGTTTAACTTCGAACCTTATTTGTAATGGAAGAACACCAACGTTTCATCCCTTACATCCGTCAAACTACGATAGTTTATAGTAAAAGTGGCGTGCATTTTTAGAATGATTTATCTCTACGTAATACAACACGACGACTTCTGTCGCGCAGCGGGCGAAGGTCAACCTGCGACGCAGAGGGTTGCAGGTTCAATCCCACCTCTGGATTGGGACAAACGTTTGGATGATCTGGTTCTGGGTATTCTGGGTGTTTGTTTTCTTTATATTATAAAAATATTTTATCGATATATTGTACTTAAGTATTATCAATTTATCAGTTATCAGTTATCTAGTACCTACCCATAGCATAAAGCTCTGCTTTCCTTGGACAGATAATACATAGGCCTATACCTTTAATAAGTAATACTAACCTTTGTGGCTAAATGATTCTGTGTGGATTGTCCAGCATTTTTTATCTAAGTATTTAAAAAGTTGGAGATAGGTAGGTACCTCGTTATAATACGTTTGTTTTATAAATACCTACGTTTTTCGCGTTTTATATAACGTTGCCCATATGGTTTTTTTTAGCAGATTTGTTTATCTGACAGAATATTTAATACGTATAAATTTACTCCCAATAATTACGCACATAGGTAAATAGGGACCTAGCAACCCACTTTAAAATCATGATGTAAAACATAAAACATACTTAATTCAATTGCCATGCTGTTTAGGTAGCTTATATAAAAATTAGTTCTGGTATGTATTGTATGATTTCTCTGATAACCTCGTGAAATTGGATACAGATCGGCAAGCTACTGAAATACCATAAATTCCTCCATCCGTGTGAAATACAAAACGAAATTATATTTCTCTTTACTAACCAGCTGTAGGTGGTTAGTTAAGACGGCCACCAAAACAAAATATCCGCTAAGAGATAAAGATATAGATAGTTTATTTGCTTGAGAGTTGAATGCATTTCAAATTATTTATTGTAACCATGTTTTACAATAGGTCTTAAACTAAGGGATTGTTACTAGACCTAACTAGGTTACCTACAACGATTTCAAGTACCTAGTTACTTAAGTAAGTGCAGAAAATTAAGTTAAGTTGTTCTATTTTCGGCCATGGCAATTCGGCGGTAGGTAGGTGGTTATTATGGGTATTTTGCACGTTTTATCACATTAATCACACTTACCTATTTAATTGATTATATATATTATTAAG
This sequence comes from Eupithecia subfuscata, assembly GCA_963564075.1. Taxonomy (NCBI): domain Eukaryota; kingdom Metazoa; phylum Arthropoda; class Insecta; order Lepidoptera; family Geometridae; genus Eupithecia; species Eupithecia subfuscata. The sequence goes on along the minus strand of OY751117.1, from coordinate 9,246,485 downwards.
GTGAATCTCTAGGCGGTCTGTATGCTTGTGTGCGTAGTTTATTACGACTTCAAGTTCAAGCTCAAACGGCGCAACGAATTTGTGTGAAACTTAGTACGTAACGTCCCAGGAAATTGCTAGGCGAAACATACCATAGGCTAATTTTGATCCCGAAAAATGGGGGTTTCCCGTGGGATGATCAAAATATTCAAATTTGTTTATCAACGCATGACGAGAGGAAGAAAATCGATTTTCTATGTGTATGTCTATGTCTGTGAGACATAGACATAGAAAATAGATTTTTTTTTCGAAGATTGTAAATAATATTTTAGAACACGACAAAATTATGAATTTTAAAAACCCGCCGACGTTTATTGGCTGAACAGATTTTCATGAAACGAAACATGGCTAAGAACACTCGGGATAAAATTATCTATGACACAAAAAAAAACTAAACGAAAATCGGTTCATCCGTTTGGGAGTTACGATACCATAGACAGACACGTGCAGCTTATAACACCCCTCTCTTTTTGCGTCGGGGGGGTTATTAAGGCCGTTCTCATGGTTCTTCCACAACCTACTTATACCTACCTATTACATCGATCAAAAATTTCCGGCCGGCCCCCCTTAGATGCACAATGCGCGCCCTGAAAACGTCAATATCAAATGCCAAATGGGATACCCATTTGGCATTTTGGGATATCTTTTCAACTAGTGTCATTTTAGCTCTCGGACCAAAAGCATGGTCAAGTGCTCGTGTAAAAAATGCAATAATCGACCGAACAAGCAACAGAAAAAGGATGGAATTTCTTATTTTCAGTAAGTTTAAATGTAATTTTTACCTGTGTATTGTGATATGAGCCAATTGAGCCTTATATACTTGAGAAATCAGCATTAAATATTGTTGTTGGGTTTGCCTATGTAAAAATATTTATTTTGTTCTAAGTTGATGAATGGAGCGGCTATTGTTTATAAATTGTTTTATTTTAATTTATTTGTGGTAAGTTGTGAGTGATAATTTTTTTTTCATGAAAAGAAATTTAAAATAACTCGTTGAGGTTTATAAAATAACTAGCTGACCCGCCCTCAATTTAATTTGCGTGGACTCTCTAATAAAAGAAAGACTAAGATTACATTATATAGCAAAAAAAAGAATCTCAAAAGTTAAGAAATTCATCAAGGAGATCTTTATACAATAAACTAAGTCTTTTTCAAGGAAATTGAAAATTTAATTTTTCCTTTAATTTATATGAGTGTACCTAGGTATTAAACATTTGGAAACGTCATATTTTCAGAACTTAGGAATTACTGTAGGTAGTACTAGTAATATAAAACGGGTATTTATTGCGTTTATTTACCTATTGTTTTCGACGTTCAAAATTAAATAGTAGGTAAAAATAAATAATGTGTTCATATGGCGTAAGTTTAAAAGTATTTATAGTTGACTCTAGTTGACTTGAAATAACGTTTTTTTGGCCCATAGAAAAACTCTTATGAAACCGCAGGCAGACACTAGTTCTTTTAAATTTAAAGTACCTGCCTGAAATTGTATTTTAGGTTTATTTCACTAGCTTTTGTTAATTTATTTATATTATTGTATGTCCGAAATGACCCTTTTGTTTGTTGACTGTTGCGTGAGTTGCGTCGCTAATTTATAGTTGTATCAATAAATGATTCGTTATCTTTACCTGAATTCTGTTGATTTTATAATCCTTATAAAAATAAACAGTGTATAAATTATTTTTAGGTACCTTCCTACCTACTTACAAAATAAAATAAAATAAATTCGACTCCACTAATCTCTTGTTCCGCATGCAAAAAACTTGACAGGCTCTGCGCAAACTGTCTGCGTCAAAACAAAACGTGGACACTTTTGAGTGTCATTTTTGTAAGGTTCTAGGTATCTACGGGGGAGGCCGCATACTTGATCGATGTTCGAAACGCAATAAGTTTAATGTAGGTCAAAGATAATTATAAAATAAAATAAAATAAATTCGACTCCACTAATCTCTTGTTCCGCATGCAAAAAACTTGACAGGCTCTGCGCAAACTGTCTGCGTCAAAACAAAACGTGGACACTTTTGAGTGTCATTTTTGTAAGGTTCTAGGTATCTACGGGGGAGGCCGCATACTTGATCGATGTTCGAAACGCAATAAGTTTAATGTAGGTCAAAGATAAAATTTAAAAGTATCTAGGTACCTATTGATAAAATTCTAAACAGGCCTACGGGAAGCTTGCAGGTACTTTTTAAGTGAAAAGTTCTGTTTTTCCACGCTTATGAACCTACAATAGGTAGGTACGATATCTATTGTTGATAGGTACTGGTACTGCACGCGTAGTAGAGCAGTCGTCGGCGGTTGTAGTAATTGTGTCATCATCATGCAACCTATAGGAGGCGTGTGAAGGGGAGGCCTATGGCCATTGCTGGACATATGCCTCCCCTAATGAGCGCCATAGCACCCTGTCTTCAGCTTGCCGCATCCAGCATCTGCCTTCAGTCTTACGTAGGTGGTAAGTAAGTTTTGGCGACCTCTGCGGCCCAGAAGGCGATGGTCACTCCACCTGACACGCAGAGGTTTGTTAGTACGATTCCCGACGAAGGAATGTTTTACCTGCAAATATTTGTTCCGGGTTGAATTCCAAGGGACTTATTGGTATCTATGGATTATCGTCATCACTAGAGACCGGATTATATGCAACATAAAAAGGCCAAAATAAGCATACAAATATGCATGAAAAATTATAGAAATACATAAGCAAAACTAAAATATGCAACACTAGTTTATGCCCGCGGCTTCGCACGCGTTGTTTCTATGGAAACGTTTAAAGGTAATTTCTATCCCATAGGAACTGACTTATGGGATAAAAAGTAGCCTATGTTTGATTCCAGAATTAGAATTAACTTTATGCAAAATTTCAGCCCGATCCGTTCAGTACTTTTGGCGTGAACAGGTAACATCCATCCATCCATCCATCCATCCATCCATCTATCCATCCAAACTTTCGCATTTATAATATTAGTGTGATGTTATATAGTGTGATATGACGCTTTCATGTGACTCTTCCGACTGGTATTGATATGGATTAGTTTGAGCTACCTGTAGATTGTTTGCAGCAGTCTACAGTTAGCTCAATTGTTTCAATTGTATATACTAGTGTAAATTGAACGTTTTTGTTATTATAGTGCGTAAGCCTCGCACTCTGGATAATTTCTAAGAAATCAAATAATATCGCAAAAATTTTCGACTTGGAGGACGCGGGTTCAAGTCCCGTCGAAGTCGAAAATTTATGCGATATTATTTGATTTCTTAGAAATTAGTGTAGATTTCTTTGTGAATAAAGGCTTCTATAGAAAAAAAAATATGCAACATTAAATATTGGCCAGGGGTGGCGAATAGGCCCACCCAAAGATCTTTACAATGACCAGGCTTCACTTCAGATCTTCAACAGATCGTCATTCGTCGGTGCACTTCATAGATGGTCTGTGCAAGTTCCTTTCTGCGTGGTCGCCATTCGAGAGCCTTGTAGCCTCAACGGCCATCGGTTCTGTGCCCGGCCACTCGAGTTTCGCAACTCAAAAGGCTAAAGGTTAGAGTTTGTTAGTCTCAGCAATTTACGTAGGTGGCCAGTGGTACCGGCACAGATATTGAAACCTCAATGCATGACCAGCGACTCTCTGTCTAGCGTAAGAAGACTCAAAGTCCTATGTCAATGTCAGGGACTACTGTTAACCTTTACTCACTCGTAGGCTCACTCACAGCCTTCCAGTGATTAGCAAATCTTAGCCTTTGCGTTGGGTACTACAAATATTTATTGTTTGCTTATTTATAAGAGCAGTTTAAACATACCTAAGAATACTCACTTGGCAGCTCCATAGGCTCTTGCTCTCCATAGTTCAGTTCAGTTTTAAAATTTCTTTATTAACACAATCTACTATATAAAAATAAGTCGGGTTTTCCTTCCTGACGCTATAACTCCAGAACGCACGAACCGATTTCCACGGTTTTGCGTTCGTTGGAAAGGTCTCGGGCTCCGTGAGGTTTATAGCAAAGAAAAAATTAAGAAAGTGGGAAACATACATTTCCACGCGAGCGAAGCCGCGGGGCGCAGCTAGTAGAATATAATATTACAGAGGACTAGTGTAGATTTTATCCTAGTGCTTGTAAACATAACTTTTGACCTGTTTTTAAGCTCTCCATAGGAATGTGTCCAAAAGGGGGGTTTGCCATTATCACCACCCTTGGCAAGCGGATCGGTGACCACAGTAGACGACGTGTTTAAAAAACAGAAGGAGGCTTCTGCCCTTCTTCTGGTGGTGTGTGTATGTCACGTGGACAGTTGGGTGCTTACTAATATCAATATTCCAGATATTTATTGAATGTAAGCGGGTTAACTACGAACCTAGTTTGTTGGAAGAACACCAACGTTTCATCCCTTAACGACTGCATCATTTTATAGTAAAATTCCAGATATAGCAAATGGAAATTTAGTCCATAATAAAGATGATACTGAAGAAGACAATTATATTTCTACGAACAATCCCGAAAATGGACGAATGACTCCAAAGATAGCTTTAATTTATCCTGGTAAGTGTGCATGATACTTAAATGATATTTGACGACCTCTGCGGCGCAGCGGGCTAAGGTCTGCGGGTTAGATTCCCGCCTCAGGGCAAATGTTTGTACGATCTGCAGACGTTTGTCCAGGGCGTTCTGGATGTTTTCTATGTATCATAAAAAATATTTATCTATGTAGTGTATTAAGACTACAGTGTACTAACACAAGCTCTGCTTAAGGCGAATAGTGGCGCCACTACATATTTAATTTTATAATTACGTTATACAAGGAATTATCAAGAAATCGGACCGCGCGTAGACGATATCTATCATAAGCTTTTTTTAAATGTATCTGTAATAGTTTTGTTTTGTGTTATTCAATCAAAAACCTTGTTTGGAGAGCTTGGTGGCCACCAATAGGAACTAAACTCTTGAAACAAGTATCTGCCTAAATAATACAGTACAAAACTATTAAAGATACATTTAAAAAAAGCTTATGATAGATATCGTCTACGCGCGGTCCGATTTTTTGATAATTCCTTCGTATAACGTAATTATAAAATTAAATATGTAGTGGCGCCACTATCCACCCTACTATTCGCCTTAACTTGGGGCTAGATAATGCTGTGTGAACAGTCCAGCATTATTTATTTATTTATATATTTATCCATATTTATTTTGGTTATTTGATGTCGTAAAGAGGCGACTAAGGGAACCCTTATTCGGCACACGGGCTGAATTGAAGGGTTCGATTCTTACGCCCGCCGTGACCACCACGGCGGCAGTACGTCTAATAGGTACCTACTGCAGGTGACAAATTTTATTTTGAACCGCCTTCGCGTTTTAAGTGTTATTGGGTCATTTTATTCTTTCAAGAAGGTGAATTGTTCGCTAACAAGGGCATTGAGAACGGCTTGATAAGTTTGGTTAACTTATTTAAATTCTAAGATTCTTCAGCAGCATGGGAAAATTTGTTTAAAAATACCATAGTCGGTAAAATGACCGGTCTTCAAGAATTTTTTAAGTAAAAGGGCTTTACAAGTCATCTATCTATGCAAAGTTGATGATAAAGGTAAAGGAAATGGTAAACTAGTACTGTACCTTAAGGCGGTACCCTACCTCGTTATTGTATGAAGAGGATATGCATAGGATTTCGCGTTCACAGGAGCGGGACAGAGCAAAGCGGCGTAAGCCCAAAAATCAAGTTTTTAGTAGTTATTTGCTCCCCACAAACATTAGAATAGTTAATTGAAAAAAAGGCAACATATAAAATGTTCTTTATACTTAGCTCAATTACTTAATCTCAAGATCGTATCATCTGTATTTATTGAGAAATTAGGGTTTTAGTAAAAAATTAGAGGTAACTTTGCGATTTTTTTCCATCGAGAAAATTTTATGGAATCGTGTTTTCGAAACATATGATCGATAGAATAAGTCCTCAACTTTACCATATATAAATTTCAAAGTTAAATATTCAGTAGTTTGGAAGATATGGAGGTCCGACGGAGTTGAAAATAAGCAATTTGAGGGTAGGTACCCCCTTAATAGGTAGAGAACATTTTTAAGCGAAAGCGTCTTAACACTTTCATCGCCCAAGACGCATACCTAGGTATGTGGCTCTATATTAGCACTAGGTACTTGTAGCTGACTCAGGTTCTCAGGTTCTCAGAGACTCAGGTTGGTCCATTGTGGGTGTTTTGTTTTGCTAGTGTAACCAGCCTAACTCCGTCCAGAAGCGCAGAATTTTCCTGAGATCTTCACAGGCTTCGCGTGGAGTTTATTCCTGGAATAAAACATACCTACTACTTTTTATCCCATAAATGATTTCACATGGGACTGAAATAATCTTCAAACATGTCCATAGGAACGACGCGTGCGAAGCCGCGGGCAAGAACTAGTAAAACATAAATTAAGAACTGCATGGTACGTCGTCGGCGGATCCGCCGTGGAAGCAATCATCATCATCATGTTCAGTAAAGGACTTGCGTGGAATGATGATGAAATTGATGACGATTGCGTGGGATTATTTTATTGAACATATTAAAGTGAATAGTCGTGCGTATTACATAGATGTAAGTAAAACTTATATCAATGGCGTATTACGAACACCTGCTTAGTAACCTAACGCTTATTAATACATTCTTGTCAACTGATTAAATATGTTCTTATTCACCAAGTGGAAATCAATGCAGTATCACTTAGTTAGTTTCCTTTACCGTCATCGTATTGAACGTTCAATAGGGTGAAGGTAAGAATCGTGACCGTCATCAATGGTTATTCTGTCTTATAGCACGAAATGCATCTAAGAAAATCTGGTTTCTATCTTATCTATTACGTAGTTCCTACCTACCTACTTACATTTAAACAAAGAAGGTTATACACTCTAAAGACCTCTGTATGAATTGTTTTCTGTTTTGCTAAGTTATACGAGTATATATAATTTATCTGAGTGTTCAGTTTCAATAAATTTTACAAAATTTATAATATTTGTATTTAGTTTAGATTGAATCAATGTATTTTTTACTTTAACACCAAAGGTACTTCAAATAATTTTAAGCCACCTGGTGCGTATAGTTCTGCGTGCGTTAATAAATTATAGAAATTAATTGCAAAACTGATACGCGCGCGGCGATTTGCTCAAAAGTTGAGGGTCGCTGGTTCGTTGGAAAAACCTAAAAATGCGTGGTCTGACGTTGGACAGTTAGAACCCTGTAAGTACTTGGGAAGGCTTACCTGTCTGGACGTCTACGATCAGCTCCAATCGTTCACTGCAATCCAAAATCCAGTTCACAGTTCATACACCAAAGTTCATAGGTTCACAATGTTATTCCTTGCGAAGGGTCGCTAGGTCACGACCCGCGGGGTGATATATAACGAATATTGTATTCTCTCGACAACAATAACTTAGTTGGAGGTGCGATGCGTACACAAAAGTATATATGCTTGAAGAATCTCAACCGTCCGTCGTGAGCGGCGAAGACAGACAGCCGCCATTACAAGCGACATGAATGCAGATGCGAGAAGCGACCAATTGGAGCTTAATTCATATTGGTCGCGGGCGCCGGGTAGATTTGCAGAGCAAACCTCAAGGAGCGATTGCATGACTTTCCAAAAGAGTAAACCAACCCTTTAAAGTACCTAGATAGATAATAACCATCCAATGTCACACATAATTATAAGTAAATTAAACGCAAACGCACTGTTAGCGTAACCATATTCCCCGGCTTGAAAGATCCTACTTTCAAAACACAGAGAAGCGAAATTATATTATAATTGCATATCGTCGCGAAACTCTACCTAAGCGATGTACGTAACAAAAAGTTAAATATATATATATACGTAGAAAAATGTTCTAACCCTAACTTAAAACTACAATAATCTGAATAAGGTTTACTGAGTCGGGAGAGGGCACAATTTAACAATCGGTCTGTTCTGAATCATTCCACCTTGTACCTTCACAGACGCTACTCTGCATATCCCTTTCTTGTCCGGAAATATTTCCGTAATCAAGCCTAACGGCCAATGCAAGGGCATGATATTATCCTGCATGGAAACAACAACCATCCCAACACGTACTGGGTTAGAAGGAGTGTTCCATTTTTGTCTTGATTGGAGGGTGTGCAGGTACTCATTGCGCCACCGCTTCCAGAAAGATTGGACGAGTTGATCAGTGAATTCGTATCGTGAGATAAGGTGTAAACGCGTTTCAGTAACTTCGCGAGCGGGTAAAAACACAAGCGGTTTTGTATTAAGAAAATGCGCAGGTGTTAGAGCGGTAGGTTCTGACGGATCTGAGCTAAGTGCATAGAGAGGTCGGGAGTTTAACAAAGCCTCGACTTGAGCTAACATAGTGCTGAGTTCATCGAAGGTGAGTATTTGTTGACCGACGACTTTCAGAAGATGCGTTTTCACACTCTTTACTTCGCTTTCCCAGCATCCACCGAAGTGTGGAGCTCTACAAGGGATGGTCTTAAGAGTGATTTTATGCTCCGCCAGTGCGGTTTCCCAATAGGGGCGGTATTCTTGTGACAAAAATTGGTAAAGATCGCGAAGATAAGATCTAGCGCCAATAAAATTGGTGCCGTTGTCCGTATACAGACATTCGATGGGACCACGGCGAGAAATAAAGCGTTTTAGTGCTGACAGGAAGCTCGCGGTGCTGAGATCTGAGGCAACTTCCAGATGTAGAGCACGCGTTGTCAAGCACGTAAAAAGGCAAATATAAGCCTTACGACTCTTTTGGCCTCTGCCACGTACAGACGTAATCATAAGCGGTCCCGCATAATCACACCCCGTGTGTGAGAAGGCTTTAGGAGCGACTTCAACCCGTGACTGAGGCAGGTCAGCCATGATTGGAAAAACCGGTCGTGGCTTAGCGCGGAAGCAAATATTGCAGTTAAAAGTTATATGACGGACAATACGTCGTGCGGACAGAATCCAATATCGTTGCCTTAAGAGAGACAAAAGCAAATTTGGACCTGTGTGGAAGTTTTTGACATGATAGTGGGAAACTAAAAGTTCCACTACGTGGTCCTGTCGGGGAAGTAAAATTTGGTGACGAGAGTCAAAGTCTAACTCAGAGTTGGCTAAACGTCCACCAACGCGAATAAGTCCATTGTACAGAAACGGACTAAGTTTCTGTAGTGGCTTAGAACATAATTGTTTGCGATTTAAGCGATCAAGATCTGATTCAAAATGGATTCGCTGAACAGAGCGCCACACTACTAATTCGGCGAACTCCAAGTCAGATGCGGTAACGGGTCCCTTAGGGAGTCGTTTAAGGAATTTATAAACGAAACAAATGGTTTTTAGATATTTAATCCAGGAAGAAAACCTATTTGCCCGGCTATACAGGATATCCTCCGTTAAACAATTGGGATCGGAATTCGAAGCGCCTGCCATCCCTACTGCCGGTAGAGCCACCGGCTTCAGTTCGAGCAGTTCTTGCGTTTCCCCGGACACAAATGGCGTTATAGGCCACTCGTGTCGGGGTCTTCCAAGCCATGGAGGTCCACTCATCCACAGTGGATGTTGGACCAACTGGGCCGGAGTTAAGCCTCGAGAAAGGCAGTCACTCGGATTCTCCGTTCCTTTGACGTGAAAAAAGTGATCTGCCGATAGATTTTCCTGAATTTTGGCGACGCGGTTGGCCACATAAGTGTGCCAGCGATGTGGTGAGGAATGAATCCAAGTCAAAGTAATTGTAGAGTCCGAGAAAGCTACTACAGTCTCAATTGCGTATCGAGGGGAATAGAGGTCGAAGACTCGTTTAATCAAAATTGACAACAAGAGTGCGGCACATAGCTCTAAGCGAGCTAGGGATATAACCTTAAGAGGTGCGACTTTGGACTTTGCACATACCAGTGAAATGACAATGTCACCGTTTGGCTTGACTACGTGGGCATAGACAGCGCCACCATAAGCCTTCTCACTGGCATCCGCAAACCCAACTATTGAAACCTTACAATTTTCAACAACGCCAATATGACGTGCGAATTGGAGCTGAGATATTTTAGGTAACTCAGCTTGAAATTGTTCCCACAGGCGAACAATGCGGTTAGGTGGGACATCATCCCATCCTATTTTGGCAAGCCACAGATCCTTGATCAATAACTTAGCATACAAAATCATGGGCGCGACTAAACCCAATACATCAAAAAGGCGAGCGATAGACGACAGAATATTCCTTTTTGTGCAGGGGCGATCATCAGGGTTGACCTGAAATGCGAAATAATCTTGGTCGGGAAACCATCGTAACCCAAGAATTTTCAGAGTCGGATCTTTACTTAGATCGACACTGTGCGCGAGTCGCAATGACTCGGGAATAGCGTGAAGAACTTCAGCGCTATTACTTGACCATTTGGTCAATTCAAAGTCACCAAGTGAAAATAGTTTAATCAGTTGGTGAGAAGACTCGATTGCTTGCTCTACATTAAGTGTAGAGCTTGCTATATCGTCCATATAAATATCTCGGCTCAGTATCTCACTGGCGAGAGGAAACTGATGTCCTTCGTCCTTACACAACTGTTGAATTGTGCGAATTGCGACAAAAGGGGAGCATTTAAGGCCAAAGGGGAGAACTGAAAACTGAAGTATTTTCAAATCTTCACCTTCGTGGAAGCGGTAGAGTATACGCTGAAGAGGGCAATTTTCAGGACGAATGGCTATTTTGAGATACATAGCCTTAACGTCAGAAGTTATTGCCACAGCGAAAAGTCTCATGTTCAATAAGATATTTAGCAAGTCCGCTTGAAGAACGGGACCTGCGTGAAGGATATCATTTAGAGAGATTCCATTGTCTGACTTCGCGCTTGCATCAAGAACCACCCGTAACTTGGTGGTTGTCTTGTCCTCGCGAATGACAGCATGGTGCGGGATATAGTACGAGAGTTCACCTGGAAGCACTCCTTCCACAAAGGAAATGTAGTTATTTTTTAGATAATCTTTGATGACGTCGTCATAAAGAAGTTTGACGTTAGGATGCGATTTAAATTTACGTTCAAGGCTAAGAAACCTACGACGTGCGATTTCGAAGGAATTTCCTAACGCAGAGGCGTCTGTCTTAAGTGGCAAAGCAGCGACATATTTGCCAGACGGGGTGCGAGTAGTGGTAGAACAATAAAACTGCTCGCAGTGTTTATCGTCCACACTTGTTATTGAAGAAGCCTGAACTTCTTCGATTTCCCAGAATTTACGCAAGTCGCAGCTTTCCAAAGAAGATGTCGCGAAAAAAGACATCGTAGCGGTAGGAGGGTCTAAGATAGGCGCTTCTCCCATAAATATGTACCCTAACACAGTCTCTAAAGCATCTGGATATCCAGCAGTAGAAGTAACCTTACTTGGTTGCAATAACTTAGCAAACAACTTTACTCCAAGCAGGATATCAATATTCCCCGGCATTCCCCAAGTATCATCAGCGAATAAATGCGACCCAATATGATTGAGGTGAGCAACATCTATCGAGCACAATGGAAGCTGTCCGGTTATCTCATCGAGTACCAGAGCATCAATTGAGTACTTGGGTTGCACGCGAAGACGCGAGCTGAACGTGAGGTCAACAGAACCGCGAACAGACTGTGAAGTACCACCGATACCCTTTACCGTGACTACAGAATCGTCACGAATAGGTAGCCCAAGCATACGGCAACATCGGGTGGTAATATAGTTCTTCTGAGAACCCGGGTCCAATAGACAACGAACGACAACATCCTTCCCTTTCCTACCTACCACTAAAACTTTCGCAGTAGCTAAAACCTCCGTAGTGCGAGTACTATTATGCGCCGAAGCCGAATGAGTACACAAAGAAACGCGTTCTTGATCCGGGGTCTGGTCTACGGCGGCACTGGCAGCCGGCGCGGCGCCGACGGCAGGCGCGGGTTTCGGTTGTGATGGCGGTGGTTGATCAAAATGTAACAGGGAATGGTGTTTACCGTTGCATTTCTTACACGTGAACGTTGATTGACATTTAGATACGGTGTGTTGACTACTGAGACAATTACCGCAAATACGATTATCTTTTATGTATTTAAATTTATCATTCGTATTTAATTTTAAAAAGGCACTACACTTGTATAGGTTTGTGTGCACCGACTGACAAAGCGAACATTTAGGTGATGTAGCTACATACGCCTGCGAGACCCTGCTCGAGGGCGCGGGGGGAACACCAGCGCTGGCACTACCAGCCGAGCGCTCAGGCCGTTGCGGCGTGGTGCGATAAAGTATTTTTACTTGTTCTCGAACGAATTTCACAAAATAATCGTAGTCAACACTTTGAGGATCTCTGGTGCGAAGTGACATTTCGTAATGCTTCGCGATGTCGGAGTCTACTAACTTAAGACCCGCGTACATAAAGATAAAATCGGACATGTTGGCGATTTTTAATTGTTTGAGTCCGGCCACAATAGCGGTGTATTTATCAAAAACCTTTTCTATATTAGCGGGCGACGAACCAGCTGACTTTAAAGAAAACAGCTGATTTAAGTAGTTAACAGCCAATGCGTGCGTGTCTTGGTACTTAGCGATAAGCGCGTCCCAGACTACACGATAGTTTTCTGCAGCAGGCACAATTCCAGCTGCTACGCCTTTGGCTTTGCCTTTTAGGTGACCCAGCAAATAATGGATGCGATCAGAATCCGAGAGATCAGGATTTGTATGAATGACCCGTTTAAATGTCTCATAAAAAAACGGAAAGTTCTGAATATCTCCATCAAAGGTAGGTAATTCGATTCGAGGTATTTTGATATGTGGAGAACACGACTTATTCAAGCTAGAGGATTCCTTAGTTGCGGTTAGGGAACTCAAAACATTTTTTATTTCACACGCAAGATCGTCAAAGGCAGACAACGAGTTATAATTAACTTCATATTTGGGATCAATCTTCATTGAAATAATATTTATATTATCAATCGTAGTTGTAATCTCATTACGCATTACATCGATTGTTTTAGCCTGCGCAATAAATGTGTTCCGCGATTTCTCATTATCAAGATAGGCTATAGAATCATATATTTTTTGCGCACGAGAATAATATGCGGCGCGTTTGCCTTCATACAATTTCAATTTATTTTGTAAATCTTCCATTTTAAATGAAAAAAGAACCCTAAGAATAAATTCGTTTCACAAAAAATATTAATTTGAACCCACTTATCAGATCACGGATCCCTAACAAGCTAGTTCGAAAATTGCGAATCAAAACAAAAAAAACAAATGTTTGATCAAGTAAAGCAACAAAAGGTACGAAACTACTTTCCTTGCCTGCGGAACCCTAGCCCCAAAAATGGAAACAAGGTGCGATAGAAAATGAATACTTAAATAAAAATAAAAAAGATTCAGTTCTAAACAATTGTGTACGGAACCAATTTCCCGTCCACGACTACCTTAGCATGCGGAACACTCATGGAACGCGCAAACAAAAGTACAACAAAATAATACAATTAAACAAAATAGGTGCGGAACCACTTTTCCGACCGTGCGGCGACCTATCACAATAATTTAGTGAAGGTTAGAATAAACTAGACAACAACTTTGCACAATAAAAACCCCTTTGGTGAGTAGGTAGATATAATGTACCGTACTAAACCATCCGATAGGTAATTTTTATCCAAAGAATCAAATGAAGAAAAATATGAATGCGATGCGGGAGTATACCTAAGTACCTTAATAAATATTCTACGTACCTAGATGTGAAACTCAATACGGTATGTTCATGAGATAACGTAAACCGTATTAATCCTAAATAACTTATAGGTGCGATGCGGAATAAAAACAAAGTTCAAAAAACAACTTAGATTTTTAAATGATGGAAATAATAACCACTAATGCGGAAACCTACTTCCCGTAGGTGTAATACAGAAATAACTTATCCGATCTTACAACCGTAGCGTTAAGTAGGTGCGGTGTAGATAAACAATTTTACCTACAAGACGAAATTAAATTCAACATAAAATTAAATGCGATTAGTTTAACTAAATTGGAGTAATTTAATCAACTGCGGAGTGGACTGTATTGCGATTAAATACTCGTACAATACGAGGCGATTAAATAGAATAACATTTACCTAAAAGACTTCAGTTCTATATCTAAATCAATATGACAAAGCTCAAAGACCGTTCAACAATGATCGTGGTTCCCGGAATCAAGGTCAATGTTGGAAGGTAGGTCATCCAACACACACGATGTGAGAACCCCAAACCACGCTGCCTCTGACGTGCTTTGCCCTGCAAGCGGTATGTTACCGGCCACGAACCTACCCGCAAAATAAAAATGATGGGATTTTATGCGTAGTTCTTGGACAATACCTTATTTTACGACACAAATTACTGTAATAATATATGACTTATTAACTCGCGTTATGATTTAGTAATAATAAATGTGAAATTACAAAACTATAATTACGAAATGTAACTGGACTTCGATAAAGAATGCAATGATATTAGACCTTACGAATACCGCAATAAGGACGAGTTTCCTAAAACGATATGCAATTTTACGTAAATAATTTTTAGATTTTTATAAATAATAGGACAATATAATCCGGCTCGAAGGACCAAATGGTGCGTATAGTTCTGCGTGCGTTAATAAATTATAGAAATTAATTGCAAAACTGATACGCGCGCGGCGATTTGCTCAAAAGTTGAGGGTCGCTGGTTCGTTGGAAAAACCTAAAAATGCGTGGTCTGACGTTGGACAGTTAGAACCCTGTAAGTACTTGGGAAGGCTTACCTGTCTGGACGTCTACGATCAGCTCCAATCGTTCACTGCAATCCAAAATCCAGTTCACAGTTCATACACCAAAGTTCATAGGTTCACAATGTTATTCCTTGCGAAGGGTCGCTAGGTCACGACCCGCGGGGTGATATATAACGAATATTGTATTCTCTCGACAACAATAACTTAGTTGGAGGTGCGATGCGTACACAAAAGTATATATGCTTGAAGAATCTCAACCGTCCGTCGTGAGCGGCGAAGACAGACAGCCGCCATTACAAGCGACATGAATGCAGATGCGAGAAGCGACCAATTGGAGCTTAATTCATATTGGTCGCGGGCGCCGGGTAGATTTGCAGAGCAAACCTCAAGGAGCGATTGCATGACTTTCCAAAAGAGTAAACCAACCCTTTAAAGTACCTAGATAGATAATAACCATCCAATGTCACACATAATTATAAGTAAATTAAACGCAAACGCACTGTTAGCGTAACCACCACCCATTTGATGAGATGTCACACTTTTACTAAGTTGCTAAGCGACGCTTCCGCTCTCGCTCCGCTTATGCTTAAAACCAAGCCGTAACTCTAATCAAACAAGCAGATTTCGAGTTTACATATATAAAGGAAATTGTTACACATATCATTCATTATTTAGTTAACTACTGAGACATATATTTGTACAATATTTAATTTGACAAAATGAAAACCGCCTTGTTTGTGTTTTGGATACAATATTTGCACGTGGACAGTTGGGTGCTTACTTATATTAATATTCCAGATATATCAAATAGAAATTTAGTCGATAATAACGGTGAAACTGAAGTCAATTCTATTTCTAAGAACGATTCTGAAAATGGACAAATGAATCCAAGGATAGCTCTAATTTATCCTGGTAAGTGTACGTGCAACTTAAATGATATCCATATTTATTTATTTTTAACTTTAAGTAATACTTACATCTTTATTCACAAAAAAAAATTAGGTACAATCCAATAATAGTAATAAATTAGAACCAGTATTTACAATTAAAAAAATTGAGCTAACTGCAGACTGTTTCAAGTTTGTTGTCAGTGTTATTTATTTAGTTTATTCTAACAATTAGGTTAGCATATATAGCGAGTACACAAAAATATACAAGGTAGTATTTACATCTAGAGGAAATATTTGAATGTTTGTAACGAAGTAAAAAACGACTGGACCGATTTCAAAAATTCTTTCACCATGAGAATGAATTATCCTTGAGTACCTAACATAGGCTATATTTATATGTAAAAAAAATAAATGCCGTGCGAAGCCGGGACGGGCTGCTAGTAATTTTATAAATAAGTAAGGGTGGGATGACGACCTGCGAAAGACTGGAGGGAGACGCTGGATGCAGCAAGCTAAGGACTGGGCGCTATGGCGCTCATAAGGGGAGGCCTGAGTCCAGCAGTGGACTAATAAACAGGCTGATGATGATGATGATGAATGTTGGGGACATCAAAGAAAAAGAGTTTGGTTTGATTTACACTGAATACGATTTATTGCAACACTTAAAATACTTTAATAATAATTGATGGGAAAGACATGCTAATGAGCCGCGATGTTAATGTGGACTGGTGCGGCGGCGACACTGCATGTCTGAGATGTTTAGGTTAATTAGCGAAAATGTGTCGTGATACATTGTGATAAACTTAACTAAACAATGCTTTGTTAGTAAACGCAGTATGATTTCGACATTTTTCAAATCAAGTCGGATACCGAACTTAATCACTATCGCTTAAAAACTTAATCGTGCTAAAAGAAGGCGTTGTAGATTTCTCACACTTAACACTATACTGTTTTTTAATACTAGATTTAGGCACTTATTAAGGTACTTATTGTACGAACCGTACAATGAACAATAAGTAACAGCACCGATACTACATGCATAAAATTTTCACTATAATCACTCTAAAACTAAGCAGCAGGTGACTTTACAATAAACAATAGATTCAAGCTTTACCTACTTTGCGAAATCTATTGCAAAATATTAATTATTTTATAGTATTTTTTTTATCTAGCCTGGTTTGTCCCACAGCTGGGCAAAGACCTCCCCCAAATCAGTAAAATAAAAGAAATAAATTACAACTAGTATTTACAACTGATCCAAATCAATACCAGTCGGAAGCGTTCCCAAGACGCTTGCTGCATTACCCCGCTGTATGGCAATGCTGATACGATGATTTCTATGTATTTTATTATTTTTTGCAGGTTTTGCGCGGAATTGTTACTAAATATTGTTTATAATAAGTTGACTCTACTTCTTGATGGATTTATTTCATACGCTCTTCTTGACAGCCCAATCTGCCTAGGAGAAATTATTTTCTCTGGCCCGATCCAGAGGCTCTAGAAGAAAATCAAATTAAAAATATTTATTTCTGTGCATATGTGCATCACAGTTACCTACTTGTGTTAGAATACCCTGCTGGCATAACTCTATGGATAAGGTAGAGCAGACTGCTCTATTGGCTCTACCCTATCCATGGAGTTACGTACTTACCTATACCGAAAAATACAAATACATACAAAATGTTAAAGTATTCCATTATCAAATGATAGCTAAGGTACATTTGACCCTTAAGCTGTCTTTGGGACCTCCTTTTAATACCTACAGAACTTTGTACTATCCTTTTTTTTCAAAAAATCAATAAATTTATTCACAAAGAAAATTATACTAGTATTTACAATTGAAACAATTGAGCTAACTGCCGACGCGTGACCCGAGAGCTGGTGAATATCTGGCACAGCGTATCAGCATTGCCATACAGCGTGGCAATGCAGCCAGCGTCTTGGGGACGCGACGACTGGGTATACTATCCTAACTCTATGTTCAGAACCCAGTGTATAATAAGAGATTCTTCGCAGGAACAAAATGGTGTGGACCGGGTGACGTGGCCGACAACTACGATGATCTCGGCTCGGAATGGCGGGCAGACAAGTGCTGTCGGGCCCACGACTACTGCCCCGATGTCATCCCAGGGGGTGGAACCAGCCACAATCTGACCAACAGCGCTTTTTACACGAGGTAATGTCGTGACTAAATAAATAAATAATGCTGGACCATCCACACCGCATCATCTAGCCTCAAGCTAAGAAGAGCTTTGTTATGGGTGGGTACTAGATGACTAATATACCTACTTAATACAATATTTACATAGAAATATGGTTTTGCTGTCAAGCTGGAATTGTACCCGCAACATCCTGCGTCGCAGAAGGACCTTGGCCCGCCAACACAAGTCGATTAGGTAGGTACCTGATACGGAATACCGGAAGTCAAAATACCGGAGAACGGTATCCCGAAAGAGCACGAAACTTAATTTGATTATTTTGGCTAGGGTAAAAGTCTGCGCATGGTAAGGCTAACTACACAGGGTAAAGTGCGAAATGCCCCAGAAGGGCCCCACTGCCAAAAAACCTAACTTCCGAAAATCGCAATCATGTTTTGATAGGTAAACTATGTAGCCTAGAAAATAAGATAAATTTTGAATCAACCAAAACTTGATCGCAGTTTGCAGAAGTCATGTTGGCAGTAAGGCACGTTTCAGTGCCAAATATCAGTGTTTAGTTCTATAATTTGACCTGTTTTAAATGTACATTTATTGTATTTATGTAAATATAAAGAGTTTTTGGTTTTGATTATTGATTTTGATATTACTCCCATATGATAAAAGCCAAGAAGGTGCTTATAAGGAGGAGGCCTGCGCCCAGCAGTGGACTAGTAGTAGATGTATGCTTTTGCATAACTTAATTTAAGAAATTCTGAGGCAATAAAATATTTATTTATTAAAACTAACTCTTATTTGAATTGTTTATTTCTTCTATTTTAGGCTTAGCTGCGAGTGCGATGAGACCTTCAGGAAGTGTCTCCAGAATGCCGGCACCTATGCAGCAGAAAACATAGGCAAGGTCTACTTCAATGCTCTGGATACCAAGTGTTTTAGAAACGACTACCCTATCAGCAACTGCTCGAGAAGGGGAAGGTATGTCTCTTTTGGTTATCATAATTTTGATAATGTCCTCCTAGCCGAATTTCGACCACGGCGGCCAGTCTCATAGGAGACTAACGACTAACCAGATGCGCAGGACATTTTATAGTGCACAAGTGTGTGCGCAAACACAGGTGCACTCTCTATTCCCTCGCTCTCATAATCCGATTGGACGAGAGACCGACACGACCGGGGAGAGGTAAGGCGCAGGACCAATGGCTTAACGTGCTTTCCGAGGCACGGAACCATTGTTGGAAAATAATTTGATAGAACAACCAAACACAGTAAAAAAGGGTGTAGTCTCAGTAGTCCGGTTACGTTAAAGTGGACCGGACTGAGTCGCTCGACGTATCAGTAGTCCGGTTCAGTTAAGCAACCGGACGAATCATACGTTTTTTGCAATTGTTATTTCGGTCTTGATGATACATTGCCGGCTTATTGTACTTATCGAAATATTTTCTTTTGGTAAATACAATAGGCCGGCAATGTATCATCAAAACCGAAATAACTGTTGCAAAAAACGTATCAGTAGTCCGGTTCAATTCAATGTAACCGGACTACTGAGACTACACCGCAAAAAGGGGTTTAACGGAAAATCACGCGAACTATTAAGTCTGTTCTGTACAGTAGATGTTCAATACAAAATGCAAAACGAGATGCAAATAATTAATGTGCAAAAATGTATTATTGAGATACTAAGCCGAAAGGCTATAAAGTCTGTTCTTTCAACCTTTGAGAGTAGAACTCTAAACTAACGTCTGTACCTGCATATTATTTTGAGACGACCTCTGTGGCGCGGTGGGCGAAGGTCCGCCTGCGACGCAGGAGGTTGCGGGTTCGATTCCCGCCTCGGGACAAATATTTGTACGATCTGCAGATATTTTTTCAGGGTGTTCTGGTCGTTTTCTATATATAATAAAAAATATCTATCTATGTACTCGTATATTATTATGTATATCAGTTATCTAGTACCCATAACACAAGCTCTGCTTACCTTGGGGCTAGATAATGCTGTGTGAATTGTCCAGCATTATTTATTTATTTATTATTTATTTTGAATTGCGATTTTTTGCAGTTTATTTTTTTGGTGTTCTTCCTGCATACCAAATTGCATTTTTATACAGTATCACGACAAAGTAATCACACTATCGTTTGGATGTTTAGATGGATGGATGTTTGTGATCTCTTTGCGCCAAACGACTGAACCGATCGGGCTGGAATTTTTCATAGATGGAGCTCTAAGCCCGGAATCAAACATAGGCTTTTTATCCCACAAAACAGTTCCCATGAGATAGAAGAAATAACCTTTAAACAGTTCCATAGAAACAACGCGTGCGAAGCCGCGGGCAGAAACTAGTTCTCAATAATTATGACTTAATGTTTTATTAATTCGTATTTATTCTGCCGTTGTTTTGGTCTACTTGCAAAGTTCTTTTTTTCAGTTGGCCGATAAAGAAATGCTTGAAGTATAGTTACGACACCAGCGCTCCAAAAGTCTACCAATGGTTTGATTTACCGAACTTCAGATAATAATGAAGATATTACAGTTATTTATGAATGTAAGATAAGATGTTAAGGTCAGTTTCCTATTAAATGCGATGTATTATATGCGACGTCCAACTTTAGCCACGGTAATATTATCCTATACAGTATTTGAACTCGGCCGTATCTTTGAAATAGATGCCTACAGCCGCGCGGTAGGTACACATGCGATAGGGCTGTCCGCCTCCAGCATTTAAATTACATTTGCCTACATTGTGTTTCCATTTAGTTTTGTGATTGTAATTATAGGTAGGTACTTTTTTTATATAAACAAATAAAATAGTTTGTGAATTGAATGGGAAGTGTTCAATAAAAAGGCGTGTTGTTTTTTGATTGGTAGATTTAATTAAAAAACCGTGTTTGAATAACAAATCGGTCTTATAAATTTGCGACCGCTAAATATTTGCGCCTGAGACGTACAAAATGCTTTATTATTAAATTTTAGGATATTTTTTTTGAGAAAAAGGAATATCTTTTACTTGGTTATAGATACCTGCAGCTACTTTATTATATATGTACCTGAACTTATTTTTAGAGAAAAAATCACGCGGTCATTGTTAAAAAAACAACACACCTCCATTCGTCACTGCGGCACAGTCGCGACTGTCTGCATGCTGAGCGCATGCCGAGATCGAGGCGCGTAGGTATAACTCGCGTTTCGTCCGTTTGTATGAAGTCGGATTACTGTATAGGATAATATTACCGTGCTTTAGCATAAATGTTCCGATCGACGTCTGAACGCCAGGCACAGCGTTAGTGGTCAGTACATGTCAGCAGCGAACGACGAATTGTCGTTCACAACAGTAGTCGACAAACAGTGCTCGCTTGTTGTTGTGTGATATATTGTACTGGCAGATACGACGTTCACGCTGCAATGGCACAATACATAAATATATTTATCTACTGTGGCAATGGTTCGAAATAACGGGACGCTGCGCAAGGAGTTTGAATGCCGCCTTCGACGTCCACACGCCGACGTCAGCGTGCGACCACAAAAATACATTTCTATAGTAGGTAAGCATCGTGAATTCGTGACGCTGTAAGCGGCCGATGGCGTTTATAGGAGACAACAGCCTAAGATAGTAGTTTATTCAACATGAGAGCAAACTTGTTCAAAAATCGTGAGCGAAAATCAATTTTGTTCACTGTTTCAGAGCAGCAAAGTCCCCGTTTTCGGGTGAGAGTGGTGACAAGAAATTTATACCAAAGTTTAGATTTTATGACTAACAAAGTGATGCAATTAATACACAATAATAATTTATTTATTTATGTGATTGTACGATAGCCAGTTCACGGTGTAGGCTGGGGGTCTACTCGGAAAAGGAAAATTGAAGTTTCGTTTTCGTTGTCGTGCAAAAACCAACACTTATGTCGCTTGCATAAGATTAGCGTTTGCACGAAAACGAATCAGAAACTTCGATTTCGTTTTTAAGAGTAGGTACGGGCCCAGGTATATCTATTGTTCGGACGTAACAAAGCTCAGGTACTTTCTGATAACAAGCCAGTTTTTTTATTACGATAGTCTAGCATACTTATTTAAATACACTATAAGAACATAACAATCTAGCCAGAGATTTGTCTAATGAGTAACTTTGTTTTAACTTAATTTTATAAAAACATATCACTAAGAACGTGTCGGCACTTTTCTTATTGTCTCTACTTAAGGGGAAGACACTTGGTTTATGTTAACTCTATTTATATAAATAAGTACGCACGTATTAGTCCTAAGTAGATTCTTAGTTTTACCATAGTAGTAGTAATATAAGATAGAGATAGGTTAAATCTCCTACTTTCTAAAACCCACTTGAAATTAAATAAAGTTTGCATTTTATTTATTTTATTATTTTTATGTGTTTTTAGGGTTTCGAAGACCGGTTTCGAAACCCTTATGGTCTCGCTTTGTCTGTCCTTTTTTCACTCTTTAATATCTCAGCACCTACAGCAGCTATTAACTTGAAATTTTAAATAATAATACATTTTGTGCGCCTGTACAGATATGAAGAAAAAAAATTTGAAGAAATGAAAAATGAAAATGAAAATTTTCCATACAAAATGTGATGCCGAATGCTGCCGTTTAAAAGAGACCTACGAAGTCAAATGGGGTATCAAATGAAAGGTATCGGTTTGGACATTTCAAATCAGTTTTTGAAATTTCTATAGGTCTTTTGCTTTTTGAAATATTTTGAAAAAAGTCAATAAAATTACCTAATCTCCGAAGTACCTATGCAGAGCGATCCATCTAAAATATAGTTTGGTACCTACTATTTTTAGGTATTCATCAAATAGCGATATCTCTTACCGGTACCGAAAGGTACCGTTTGTTAATTATACAAATATGTACTGTACATATTTGTATAATTGACAAACGTTGGAAACCCTCGGCGCGCGAGTTACACTCGCACTTGACGGATCTTGTTTTGTCTAGGAAGACATCATTAATTCACAAAATAAATTAGATGTATGTAACAATGATATTCAACGAAAAGTCTTTGCGTTGATTTTGTTTTTAGGAGTGCTCTTTGTGCATTTTTGTCTTTATTTTGCTTTTTGTACCTACATATACAGGCTTGTTGGTAATTGCCATACAAACACACTATGTTAACTGCAGGTTCTGCCCACCATCATGAACACGTCCGTGAAGATGCCAGGTCTCAATTCTTAAAATTGGTATGTACCATGGAGAGGTCCATTCAAAAATCGTTCAATAAAGGGGTTTTCTTTGAAACTAAACCTAAAAACGGCTCTGCCCTGAATTATCAGTCGGTGTGTGTGTGTTCGGCTGTCTCTTAGCCAGGCTAATGCCACTTAAATCATCTTGCGTAGATGTAAAGTAAGCCAATGATGATGATGTGGATTTAAATAGGAGTGGGAGATCGGTATTTAGTAATTCATTAGGTTTCGGACATTATTTTGTATGTGAGGAGATTTACAAGAAAATTAAGAGTTAAGACCTGGCGTCTTTACTAACGTGTTCGTGATGGTGGGCAGAATCTGCAGTTTACACAGTGTCAGTGAATTACCAATCACTCTGTATATGTACGTCTAATCGAAGGTTGAATTAATAACCGTGAAATGATTTTCCAATCAATATTATAAGTAAGTATTGTTTGTTGCTGAACTTTAGGTATCGAATAGGTAGGTACTTACGATTCCGTTTGCCTAGATAAGTAAGTAGTTAGGTACTGATTTGCGTGTAGACCTACTAACCACATAACTTATGTACCTACCTACTCGATTCTTAACTATCTGGAAAAAAGATTTATGATATAAGATTATATTTGTTGATTTTTTGACACAATTAAAAATGATTGAAGCCAAAAATATTAAAAATGGTCCAAATTTACGAAGTGAGAAAACGTTCAGGATAAGTTATTTACATCCGTTGCGCCTTTCCAATTATGTGAAAAGTTTGAAACTTTGATATTTGTGCAAATAAATAAACTTAACAAGTTGCTGTTCCCCCATTTATGTCCAAAATTACTAAACCAACTCATTCCAAACTAGAAAATATACTCTTTTATAAAACATAGTCTTCTGCAAAAATGAAGACAGTCATATGTGTGTTAATGATTCACTTTTACGCGTGCGTTTTGGGGAGACAGCCTCTTAATTTTACAAAATTTGCGCGATACCAGGTGATAAAAGAACCATCGACCAATTCAGAAAATTTAGATTTGATTTTTCCTGGTATGCATTTTCCTAAAACAATGTTTTTGATCTATCCACATGTTGGCAAAGTCATCATTTATTTGATCGATTAGTGAAAATTTAAAACCTACCGACATGACCGAGGTCGCGTAGCGAGAGCGCCTGCGACGCGGGAGATTTTTGTAAAGTGATTGGGAAACAGAAGAAGAGATTACTTATAATGCAGAAGTTAGGAAAATACGGCCCATGACGACCTCAGTGGCGCAGTGGGCGAGAGACCGCCTGCGACGCACGAGGTTGCTTTCGATTCCAGCCTCGGAACTTGTGTACGATCCGCAGAAATTTGTTCCAATGGTCTGGGTGTTTTCTACATATGATAAAAAAATATCTATCTATGTCTATAATGTATTAAATATATCAGTTATCTAGTACCCATAACACAAGCTTTGAGTAGCTTACTTTGGGGCTAGATGGTCCTGTGTGGATTGTCCAGCATTATTACTATTATGATTTTTTCCGATACCTATCTTCACAAATCATTGTAATATTTCAGCCCATTTACACAATAAAATAATGATAGCACCTAAACCTTTCATAAGAATAGCTCCTTCAATGATGAAAACTGTATGATTGGTAGTTTTTGAGTTTATGACAGACATACGCTATCTGTCGATCTGTCTGCACGCGATATACTGTGTGGGACTTTGTTTTAGAATTAATAATTAGCGATGTCTTTTGGTCAAAGCTGTATGAAAATCCGTTCCTATCGTACGGTACGTTTAGAGTATATCACGTTCTGTTAAAAGAGTCAGAAGCGATGAGGACTCGTTTTCTATAAGGGTGCTCACCTGCCACTGGCTATGCTTTTCAATTTTTGCATAGGCCGCTCTTACTTACCAGAAGAGCTCATGAAGACCATTGTGCCTCGCATCAAGAACAAAACCGGCGATGCCTCAGATGTGTCCAACTACAGGCTTCTCTAGCCACGGTGGTTGCGACAGTGTTGGACAGTATACTAGACAAACACCTAATGGAACACCTGAATATTCAAGATGAGCAGATTGGGTTTAAACCCGGTCTCTCCACTGAAACTGCGATCCTCTGCCTCAAGCATACTGTCCAATACTATATCAGCAGGAAGACACCAATATCTGCCTGATTTCTGGACCTATCGAAGTCATTCGACCTGGTTTCTTATTATGAGATGATGTGGGATATGCTTGTGAAAGATACAACAATGCCTCCTTGGTATTGTCTATGGATTTTGTAAGTTTGAAATAAATGATTTTTATTTATTTATAATATGTACCCATAGGTACCATAAGTGTAGTGATAAGTGTCGCGACACTTAATTGATCTGCTAAGCTAAGCTGGTTAAGCTAATCAATGCTCGCTATGACTTGGTCAACATGTGGAAATCACTATTAGATTCCAAACGAAAAATCACCTAAAATCATCAACAACTGTTCTAACTTAGGTACAAAATGGTGTGGTCACGGTGACACAGCCCATAATTTCACTCACCTCGGAAGGTTTACTGGGCTGGACAAGTGTTGTCGTACCCACGACCGGTGCCCCTTGGTCATACTCACTGGGTCCACGGACCACGAACTCGGCCTTACGAATACTGGATCTTTTACGAGGTAAGTACCTGTATACTTTTAATGCAAAGGAGCCTTCATTTCATAGATTATTTTGGGAACATGGTACCTAACTAATTGATCTTTGGTTGGTAAATGAATTAAGTTTTGGTAGGTTTTGGTCCATCGCGAGAATCGTTTTTTTTTTGTGAATTAAATAAAATTTTACATTCAACGGGAAGTACCATATAGGTTTTGGTCCTGGGCGAGACTCAAAAGTAATTTTTGTAGTGAATAAACTACAAATTTATTATTTTCCTCATTAATAATAAATTACCTGACTCACTTAGTGCAGACAACGCACAGCCCGAATCACTGGTTCTAGAGGCTATGCGTACCTACAACATAACGCGTAAGAAATCGTGGGCTATAGCTAGTATGTCATATTATTCATCGAAGATTTAGCCCCACTTGCACAACGATAATTAACTGGCTTACCTAATTATGATTAGGGAGTTGTCAAACCATACAAATACGTCAAAGTTAAACAAAATTGGACATCTAGAAAGCGTTGTGCAAATGGAACGAGGGTTTGAATTTTAACAATAAAACTTTTTGCTCTTTACATTAAAAAACCATTTTTAAGGCTTCACTGTAATTGTGACGAGAAATTTAGAAAATGTCTTCTGGCAACCAACAGCATAGCATCTAATTTCATCGGTCACATCTACTTCAATAGGATGGGTTTCCAGTGCTTTAAGAGAGAATTTCCTGTGACGGGCTGCTTGAAGCGAGAAGGGTAAGTTCCTCTTCATTTACATACCTAGGTACGTACTTAGACACGGTACCGGCAAGTGCACCGTGCGCCTTACAAATAATAATTCCCGAAAAAAACAACTTAAAACCATGGATGCGTAAGAAGCAAACAGTTTTTACTTGATTAAAAAAAATTGTAATTAACGAACTCAAATGTTTGCAAATGTGGCAATAAATACGCGCACGCGCGATTTTGGCTTAATTCTTGTTAGAATTATTTTCCCGAAAACATGAAAACGGAAAAGGCCGATATCATAATGACGGACTTGGAATAAAAACTATTTGATCTATTGAAATAACCAGAGTTTACATGATATTTGAAAACGTTAGTAATGGCTTTCGATGGTACCTAAGCTTAGTTTTTTGGTCTAAATTCCATACTTACACTTTTCTCATTTCTAAGGTGCCTTCCTGAAAAAAAAGTTTCTTCCTCGTTTTTACTTCTCGCAAATTACCTTCTCGAGTTATCCTAACCTTTACCAAGTTAATTTGCCAACTTCATAGTCGAAGGTAAATGGCTGACTTGGCTCTTCTCGTGATCTCAAGTCTTTTTACGGCAGAAATGTTGCTATGGTTATTTTTACATTAATGTTCTTGTTCTGATAGAGTTTCCCGTCCCGCATTTTACATTGACGAACCTTCGACCTCCTTTTTTAGAAAAGTGAGAAGTCACTCTCCGAGCAGGTGTATAAAAACTATAAAACAAATTGTTTGTGTGTCCGGCAGGTCTCAACCACAATGTGAAAAATAGTAAATCTATTTATAAAGTTATTTTATTCTGTTGCAGATTGATTAGGAGTAAATGCGTCGAATACAGCTACAACAAAAAGGGCAGAAAGTTCTACCAGTGGTTTGATGTTAAATTCTACCGTAGCAATGGGAATCTTATTGCCCATCCTTTTTAGACCTTCAGTATCTACAGAAAATGCAGATCTAAAACAAGAATCAATAAATATTCTCTCTTTCAAACCTTAGGTTTCATTTGTAACAAAGATATCAATAGCTGAAAAGTGCTTCGAAATGGTTCAAGAAAAGGACTGCAGATGGCGCCCGTCTACTCGACTTGGCGGGGCCACTGCCGTGGCCCCCATAAATTATTTTGTCCATACATCCTCGTAGAGCGTGCTACGACGATGTTGCAGGACCTGCGTAACTAGGAAAACATTACAAATCGCACTCGTTTTTATACAACAATTTTTTTTAAATCTCATGGATGGCTTAACGTCGTCTTAGGCTAGCTTATATTTTTACATACAGGGTTATTGGTTAAGTAGACCTAGATCCTTAAGGGGGTTGTAGTTTCCATCCTTACTGACTGATGTTACTATGAAACACCACAACATACATACCCCATATTTTTCATTATGAAAAACTTAGATCAAAAGCTCACTACCTGTGAGCTTTTGATCTAAGATTTTTATATGAATTTTGACAATACTCTGGATTGTATAGCTTAAAACTTGTTGTATAGCTGAAGAAACGTAGATATTTTAAGTACATGAACAACATAACTGTCAGAGATTTTTTTAAATATTCCTCTAAGAAATAATAATAACGTTTATAGAAAAAGATTTAGGATTTATTATTATTTACCTAAAATGATTACATCGTTGATCCCCAAACTAGGGGCATCTTGGGGACCAAGGTGGCCCCCAAGATGCAAGACCATGGGTTTTTTACATAAAACAGATCAAGTTTACGTTAAATTATATTTAAGTAAAAACAATAGTGTACATTATGTGATAGGTCTCCTGAGGACACTAGAAAAAAATACTTACAAATTTATTTATATTTTTAACCATCAATCGTCTACTACGACTCAGTTTGTATATTAACTTACCTGCAATTTTGCTATTGAAAAAAATAAAACAACAAAACTAGTTTAAAAAATCGTAAAAAAAAATTCAGATGTACAAATTACAAAAAAAGTAGTAAAAGAGACAAAAACTATGTATTTTTTTATTGAAGTCCTATCACTCGAAAACGGTTAATTTTGGGGTATATAATGGTTTCATAGTGAAATCATTCGGTAATAATGGCACTATAACTATACTTGTTTTCCTGCTACTTCTTTCAGATCTATACTTCTGTTATGAAAATCGTCATAAAAAATTAGGCGTTAGAAATCGGTTTTTAAACACTGTTTCATATGTACCTGCTCTTTTGTTTTTCGACGGTTCTCCGCTTGTAATGGTGTTTACACTCCATTACAAATGGAGAACCATAAACGTGAAGTCATGTATTTTAGGGTTCCGTCGTAAAAATAACTCAGAATAGGTTAGAGTTATCTCACCTACAAAAAGTGGTGAGACCCGAACGAAAACATCAATCCTAATAATTATTCCCAGTCTCGCCTCGTAATACTTCCGCCGTAAAAAGTGTTGGGATCCCGAGAAGAGCCAAGTCAGCCATTTTATTAACTTCGACTATGAAGTTGGCAAATATTCGAAATTATCCTAGACTACTTATACCTACGTAATTTGCTAATGTTAGCAAAATACTTAGGTATAAGTATTCTAGGATAAATTCGAATAGGTAATTTGCCAACTTCATAGTCGAAGTTAATAAAATGCCTGACTTGGCTCTTCTCCTAATGTCAACACTTTTTACGGCGGAAGTATTACGAGGCGAGACTTTACGTAATTTTTACATTAATTTTGTTCGTATCTCATTACTTTTTGGAGGTGAGGTAGGTACTTTTGTGAGGTTCACATTCTACATGGTAGAGTCTTGCCCGCCGCCCTGAGGAAAAATCTTAAGAGTTCTTTTTTTGACTGCGGAACCATAAAAATAATGATTTAAGAGTTTCTCGATACCTTTCTCCCTAATTAGAACATGTACTCTAAATATATAGTCTGTAGGTATGCTACATAGATCGAGGAACACGAGGAAGAAACTTTAGGGTTCTCTGCTTTACGAAAAACCCTAAAAAAATATTTTAGAATTGCTCCTTAATTTTGGCTTTAAATTCTGCCTATACTAAAATTTCAATAAATTCAATAAACAATTAAAATCTATTAAATATAAATAAATAAATAAATAGAGGTCAATGTGTTTTTTAATAATCTTTTCGAACAACTTGTGTACTTGCCGCTAGCCAGGATACTTAGCTTGTCTTTGAATGGGGTTTATCCCTGATAAAATATCATCTATTCATAATAAATTTTATAAACACAAACGAAAAATTCCGTATTAAAAAATATAATTATGTTCCTATGCAGTTTTTATTTAGGTAGGTACTCATAAATTGAGCCCATGACTCCTGTCACGACTTTTCTCTAACTCTCTTGTTTTCAAATTTGTCCATTCACTCCCAACTCAAAAAATCACCCTGTTTATGTTTTCAACTTTCGTTCTTTAGATTTTAGACTATTTATAGCAATAGCTTCGTAGTTTTGTTCATTTATGGTTTGAAATAAAATCAACAAACCGTGAAATTAGTTTGAACAAATTAAAGCTTATCATTTATACTACCAAGTAAAATGTATAGGGCACAATAGTACCTACCAAATTCCTTCTTTTCGATAAGGACTAAGAAACAGTCAATGCAGTCATTTAATTATTTTATTATATATTATTTTTGTAATGTTTATTACATACACGCAGTGGGAATAAAACATATTCTAACAGATTATCGAAAAATGAATGCAAAAATTAGTAATTTTGTTTTTCCTAGTAAGTGAATCGGATATGATTATGAGTACAGAGAGCTCTATCGTAGTATCCATAATTAATACAAGGTCTAAGTCATCATCAGGTTTTCAACGCAACCGCGTTGTCAACCTGTTCTTTTTCAAAGCAACAAACATTAACTGTTTGTTGCTTTGAAAAAGAACAGTTATTTTTATTTTACCGAAAGATGTTAAAGGTTGTAAAGAAATTGGATTAAAATCCTTTTATCCTAAAAATGTAATTAAAAGACTAAAGCCTATATTCACAAAGAAAAATAAACTAGTATTTAAAATTGAAACAATCGAGCTAACTGCAGACTGTTGCAAACAGTCTACAGATAGCTCAACTGATCCATATTAACACCAGTCGGAAGCGTCCCTAAGACGCTGGCTGCATTGCCCCGCTGTATGGCAATACTGATGCGCTGTGCCAGATACTCACCTGCTCTCGGGTCACGCGTCGCTTCGACCAGACGCTCAGATAATTTTATTAAATTGAATTTGCTTCAAACTTTAGAAGACTAAAAGTTATCTATCGATGGAACTCTCTATTCTCCTTAATCCACTTCTCATCTCGAAGATTACTATAAATTTGACGTTTTCCCTTAAGGGCCCCGATTGTGTCTTCGCAGATACCAAATGGTGTGGTCCTGGCAACCTAGCCAACGGCTCTGAGGACCTAGGCAGCGAAAGGCAGACAGACATGTGCTGTCGGCAACATGATTTTTGCCCAGATTCTATCGGAGCCTACATGACCAACGAAACATTAAAACTTACTAATCGAGCTGGATATTCGAGGTAGGAAATGCAGTCGATTTGGTAAACATCTGAGACAGCAGCGAGTTTTTACTCTATGGTAAACATATTGCTTATGACTCTTCTGCATTTGCAGAAGAGTGACAAGTGATATCTCACCTCATAATAATCTGAACCTCGAGTAGGATTTAGTACACCGCCTCTATCGTGCGGATAGGGAAATACGCAAATCCCATACAAAAATGTACAGTTTTGAGAGACCCATCAAATAATCTCAAAACTGAGTCCATTTGGTGCTGTAATTTTTTTTTCCAAACGTATAGTTTCGGAATAAATCACTAAAAAACTGCTTCATCAGCATTATATATCCTTGTAAAGAGTTAGACAACCTTATTTTATGTTTATGTAAGTTTATTATTAATCTTTGTAGGTTTGTAGTGTAAGTATTTGTTTCGTTTTCTTTAAATAGGTATCTATATATTTATTCAGTGCCACCGTCTTTTTTGTTCCTTAATTTCCAGTCCATCCCAAGGTTGCCTGGAAGAGATCGCTCTCAGCGATAAGGCCGCCCTTTATACTTCCTTTTTTTCTAAGCTTTTTTCTGTATTGTTTCCTGTATTTGTGTGGTATAATAAAGTGTTTTCTATCTATCTATCTATAACTAAACACATTTTTGCAATTTACCTTTGATAAAAGAAACTGCAGATGGAGGGATGCGTGTCAAAAGTGTGAGTGTCAAGGTTGAAACCATTCTATGAAAGAAACTCTGGATGGTGCGTGCGCGCGCGCGCGGTAGTGCTATTTTCACGGAGCAATCTCTCCGTGCAAATAGCACTCGCGCACTATCTAAAGTTTCTTTCATCTATGGACGATTCTGCTACAGGAAAGTGATTGGTTGGCAGATTTGGCCCCCGGGCTTTGCTAACTCATAACATAACAGTTGTTAGCAGTGTTATTTCTCACTCTCACTTCTTCTTTTCACATAAGTCGGGGTGAGATAGGTACACATAAAACTTGAAACTGTTTATTATGAATAAGGGGAAAAGCTTCAACAGCCTGAGAGTGCTAGTTCGATAATAATTTGAAAAATGCACAGTAGCTGCCCGGAGTCAAGAAGTTGACGGTGTTCACGTGCCTTGGAAAGCATGTTAACCCTATACTTGGCGTTGTGCACATATGGATACGCTCACTTTAGAAAATTCCTACCAGTTTCTTAAAAAAAATATTTAAAAACTTCTTTTGGCGCTACCCCGACCCAAATCAGCGCCACCACCTATTTTATTTAATTATTATGTCAAACGAAGGAATTTAAAAAAATCGATCGGCCAGTTTGTGCCTTCTATCATAAGCTTTTTTTAATGCCCCTGTAAAAGTTTTATTTTGTATACTTAAGGCAGAGATGCGAAGTTGCTCTTTTTGGCCACCATGGTGGGAAAAAAGAGAAACTTCGCATCTCTTCCTAAACTATACAAACTAAAAGTAAAGAGGCATTAAAAAAAAGTTTATGATAGGAAGCAAAAACTGGCCAATCGATTTTTTGAAATTCCTACGTTTGACATAATAATTTAATAAAATAGGTGGTGGCGCTGATTTGGGTCGGGGTAGCGCCTTAAGCCGTTGATCCTGCGCCGAACCTCTCCGGTCGTGTCGGTCTATCATCCCATCGGATTATGAGAGAGAGAAGGGATAGGGGGACGTAATTTGTCTAGGATGAGGCCATGGAGAAAGGCACAAAAACTCAACTAAAGCTGATGAACCTACGAAAGTCCGCTCCCGTTCCCGCTTTCTACCAAGGGTCGAAGAATTCCCCACTTCCGTCCATAGGTGCACTTGTGAACTAGGTGCAACCTCCCTTTCCTCTCGTAGCATCTGGCAACAGCCCAAGCCGAGGCTCGCACCTAAGTGGTGGCCCTTGTGCGTGTTGCCCCACCCTAACTTTTAACTAGACTTGGTTACCTATAACACAGGTTCTGTCAATATTTACCTGATAAAATCCCTAATCTTAATCTATCCTTTGTTATAATTGTCAACCACCTTTGTGAACAAAAATAAATAACTATTATTATATATATATTTAATATTATTATTTATTAACTCTGCGCCCGCCAAAATTCCGGTAACGCTGTCTTGGTCATCTGCGGTCAACAGCATTTTAGTCCTTTCGAAAAAAAGCTGTCTACCAAATTACACCCTAAAATTTATACAAATTTACAGGCTTAGTTGCAGTTGTGACTATGTATTCCATGATTGCCTTAAGAAGCTAACTTCCCTAACAGCAGAAACTGTCAGAAAGCTCTACTTCAAGTTTATTAAAACCAAATGTTTTGAGAAGGATTATCCACTTCAGTGTACTGCGACAAAAGGGTAATGTATTTTTTTTTATAGGACGACTAGTGTATGCGACTAGCTTCTGCCCGTGGCTTTGCACGGGTGTTGTCCGGAATAAAAAGTAGCCCTTACACTTATAGAAATCCGACATTTGGGACATTATTAATCGAGCTGTCAAAAGTAAAATAAATGGATGGACCGGCGGCGGATACTACGGACTACAGTAGATATACACCGTAGGTACTGTACCTAGTATTTTCCCCGTTCTGTGTTCTGTACTTACTTTTACTCTGTTGAGATGATATGCTTGATGGTGACAAGCCTGTGTAGACATTGTGTAGACATCTGATGCTGTGTGTATTGTCCAGCATTATTGATTAAATATTATTATTTTTTATCTGCTTTGTTACAGGGCGCTGGTTAAAAAGTGCTTGCAGTACGGTAAAAACAACAACACTGAGATGGTGTACCAATGGGTTGACCTAAGAAGCCTACGGTGAAGAAATTAATTGCAAGTTTACCTTGAGTGCTCACCTAGCTATATAACATATTTATTTCATGTAAAAACAAAAGCTTATCAAAAATTTTGGCAAAATAGGTAAGCGGATAGACCTAATTACTGAAGTAGGTAATATTTTTTCATGTAAGTCATCTATCTCTCATTTAGCCAGCCGGTCCACTGCTGCTGGACGCAGGCCTTCTGATAAACGCCTTATTGGCTTTTGTGACATGGAGGGCAATACCTACCACCATAATCATGCATATAAGTACCTACATCATAATCAGTACTACATATAAACCTTTATTAAGGCAGCTGATGCGACAAAAGTAGGGATCTTGTTGAAGCTTTTTTTATATAAGTACTATTTTTTTTATATATTTATGTCTCATTCATATAGAAAAGCACTTTGTTTTTCCTGATGCCGCCATATTTTTATATTCAATCAGATTAAAAATGATGATAAATTGCATAGAAGACATAAGAAAAAATATTAGGTAAAAGATATTAAATTGAAGTCTTTCTTTCCCTATGAATGATACTCTAGTAAATTTAGAATTAAAAGATAATCTGTCCCGCTGTTCCCAAGGATGCGCGAACAGCATTTCGTTTAAATATTTAGATAAGACGGAATATATATTATTGTATTCACTCAAAGTTAAGTAGAACTATAAAAAATAGGAAGGTACTTAAAAATACAATAAATAAAGAAGCGGCATTTGTATTATTTATTTTGTTTTAGCGTATTTCATTGGTACATTGTAAGAGATTTACCCATAGTGTTATAATTCATTCATTAAGGTAATATACAACTCTTTATATTAAATGCACACATGAATGCACGGTTAATATACAATAACTATAATCCCGTATAAATAACCATATAAGTTATAAGTACATGCGATAAAAGATATGATAACAATGTATAAACAAGTGATCAACTTCGAACGGTGTTAGAATTAACACTATAATAATATTTATTATTGATAGAAAAACTTCAAATATAGGTTATACATGTAGATATGTAGCACTGTGCTTAGCTAAAGTTTAAATATACCGAGGCTCTGGCATTTTATTTACAATCTAAATATACATCGGGATACATAACTTGTCGTGGACTAATTTAGTGGGGTTATACAGGGTGTTAGTGTGTATAGCGACGGACATATTTTTTAGGGACGTGGCATTTCTCCGATAGAGTCAATATCCTAAATGTCACGGTTGCTGAGATATGATTTTTAAATGTTATTCTAAAATCACCCGAAATCTCGCCCTTATATCGTCTCTATATCTATGACGATCTAAAGGCGAGATTTTTGTATGTGATTTTAATGCCACAAAATAACCTGTGCTGTAATCTTCAATGTATACTTGATCTAAATTATGTCGGTCCCAATACCAAACATCCTGTATATATAATACTTGATACGAGTGATATAAAATGTCTGAATGTATGTAAATGCTAGGAATTGCAAGCTAAATCTGAATTGTATATATGTGAAAAGGTTTAAATACACGAGAACAAGAATGCTTTGGTTATATACGAAGCTATATAAGGACTTATTTAGAGAAATATCCCTTGTACAAAGTGAGCAATCGTGAAATAGCCTACGTTCAAGCGACCTTACAGACAAATATTATATATATACAATAACAACTTCCGAACAGTTTATTATTAAAAGTATAGACAATTTAACGTCGCTTCAAGGCCCAAATGAAACGAGACATGTATATTTAAGTATGTAAAGGTAACAGACATTAAATATTTGAATCCATACTTTATAACTAGACGCATATTAGATTACTTTAGAATTGCTAACATTAATATAAAGAATTATATATAATTCCCATAACAATTATCTGATGCAAGCAGTCTTGTCGATAGTACGACAGAAGCCTTATGTTCTTCACATATTGTAAAACCTAATACAAACCATAAATAATACGAATGGAAAATACTTATTTCATATTAGTATCATATTATTATCACGACGTTGATGAATTCCACACCGCTCAGTGGTTTTGATATTTCAAAGCAAGCAAACGTTTTTTAGAATTGTAGGATCATACAATCAAATGGAAGATCAGGTGAAATAGACGAAACACGAGAGAAAAAAATCATAAAGAAAAGAAAAATAAAGAAAAGAGAATAATGTCTTTTGAAATCTACGGATGATTACGGGGGTGTCACGTCTAGATATCACAGAATTTTAAAATGTCGAGATGACAAGGAATTGCATTCACGCAACCCTGTGAATTCGAAATCTTCGGATTATATTGAAACCTGCGAGAATGAAACCAAAGTCGTGATTGTTATAGCAAGGAAGAATCGGAACACCTAAACTAATTTTTAACATTCTATGAATAAGTATTATTGAAATCGTATAAGTTAAATAAATTATAAAACTTGCTAGTTACATAAATCAGTAGACAGAGAATGTCAAAAATTTCACAAATATTGTCTTATGCATGATTACCATGATTTAAATATTTTAAACCAACTGATATTTTATGTTTGTACTTATTGACATTATGTACAGAAATCGCTTTTATACATTTCTGCGATAGTTAATTTAAGTACTTATATCAAAATGAAATAAAACTAATGTAAATGTTGTTGGTCAAGAGGACGGTACACAAACAAGTATCCATCTATGTTTGCATCGATACAAAACTGATGATGAAGATTATAAATTCTATTTGGTAGCTTATTTAAATGAACACTGACATTCATTTCGTGATTGTAAATGCTAGGTACCTCTAGCTTTTCAGAACTAACATAAAAATACAACACCAACGTTCAATGAACCATGATTGAAGTAACAACTAGATAGTAAACTTTACAACTCCATATCTATTCATATGGAATAACGGAGCTTCAATGCAATAATATGATTTATAAACAATTCATTCGTATCTAATCTAACAGACGGGTAGAGTTATGAAAGTACACAGCAAATAGGAGCAGAACCTCCGACCGTGGTTACTACCGAGTCAGCACTAAAACCCGAATATTCACTATACTGTGCGTTTATTGAATTTAACTATATACAGCTCCCTAGAGTCTCCGATTAACGTGGCTCCCGCAAAACAGTCGACATAGTTCCAGAAAAACATCCAACAGAACCGAAGCGATCGCGTCCGGAACAGAATCAACATCCAAATACAAAGGATTGGGAAACGCATACATAGAGGTGATGTAAACGCCGAAGACGTATCGGGGTCGCGGCGGCGCCACCGGCCCGACCACCGGGATTATTTGCCCCCCAACCCGAACTTCATGAAGATGAGCTCCTTGCCTTTGCTGAGGATGTCTCCGCCGGGGGCGGTCATCTCGGTGAACTTCTGCATTAGGTTGGGCTGGGTGGTCGGGGGCAGCTGGGGCGCGCCCGGGGCGAGCGGCTGCACTGCGGGCGCGGGCACAACGGCGGGACCGGCGCGACGCGCGGGAGACGGGGCAGCGGGCGCCTGGCCTAGCGGGGTGCCAGCGGCGCCCGCGCCCTGCCCCGGCGACTGCGCGGTGGGCGTGCTTGCGTTACCAACGCTCGTGCGGGCGATCGTGCTCGCTGGCTGAACGATCGCCGCGCCTCTCCCCCTCGCCTGTCGCCACATCACGCACAACTTATATCTATTTCAAATTCTTTGGAAAGAATATTCTATTTTGAAATATGAATATTAAACCACATTTATTTTAAAGGATTAATGATGTTTACATGAGAGGGGTGAGTCTATTTGAGGATACTAACGAGATGTGATCGTGATATCTCCTTTTTTATGGGATTTGCGTAGTTCGATGGCCAAACGATAGAGGCGCGATACTAAATTGTATGCAAAAAGAAGACGTCAGGATCACCTCCGTTACTAACGTCAAATAGACTCGCCTTTCTGAAACGCAAGTTGTGTTGTAGTTCATATTTCAAAATATTGTCAAATATTAATGGAGGTACAACTGATGGAGAACTTGATTTGGGATATAAAAACAATGGATCAGTTGAAATTAAATGAATTAGTTCCTTGGTTATAGTTAAAGAAGATCTTTATGAAATAGATACAGATTAATAGTTATGTATAAAATAACAATGGATACCTTATCATGCTTCTATAAACTCACATTCTTCAAAACTGAACACTGGAATATAAACTGTGCATTAGGAGAACATGCGTTGCCACAGGTACATCAAAGCATTTGAAATTTTAAAAGGCAAACAGTTGCAAGAACCTTAGAATAAAAATTTGGGGACAACATTGAAATTTAAAAAAAAAAAAACAATAACATTCGACATGCTCTGATTCTACGACAATAAGCTTTAAATGGATTAAAGAGTACTATTCGATTACTCAACATGTTTTTGAGGATATCGATACGTCTGACGGTGAAGTACCTGCCAGTACATAACGTGTTAGTAATCGTCTAGTATCGGACCACATCCACAGGCCTCAGAGACGCTGTAGTTGCTAGATTGAATGAGTTTATGGTCAATTTAATGTGAGTGAAGTATACGCCAGTGTATGTATGTTCTAGTTTCTGTATGATCAGTCCATGGCATGGCAGCTACGAATGTGTATAAATTCATTATATTCATGATAACTGACTGTCCGCAAAACAATAAAATGGTTCGAAAAGACATCGGGGCCATCGCAGATTTTGATGCCCAGTACACTGAGCGTAATAGTGAAACAAAATAAAAATAGATAGAGAAAATAAATCGAAGAAAAGGAAACAGTGAAAATAATAAAATCTATAGGTATGAAGTGAAAGATAAACAAAAGAACGTCTAGTATCGTTGCATAATTTCTGAAAGTATCTTTGTGGGTCGATTTAAAAACGGTATTTTTACCTGAGAGTTCGCCTGTTCTGGATTACTGGCGCATGTGTTGTGGTCTAACTGAGAGGGGGGAAGAGGGCAGGCATCTAGCAAACAGACAATACACACAACATATATAGTGACCACAGACAACCACTTGAATCTTGGATCACACCTCACGCGCATCGTGGATCTGTGCAAGACTATGTTGCGTGTATTTGTTTCTAGCCCACCCACTGTGAACATCACGAGTGGTATTCGTAACTCAAGGTTAATTACGTGAAATAATAAAATAAATACAGGATAGAGAGTAAGGATAGATGAAAATTGAAAAAAGATGTCAACTTGCGCAGGTATTAGCCTAAAATCATCAGTAGTAGTATCACCTGACATAATAAGTATTGTGTGTTTGATTAGTTTATTTTACTTGCTTCAAATATCATCGATGTTTGTGACTGTGTAATCCAAGATAGTGTTATTAGCAGAGTGTACACCAAGAGACTTTGTGCTCCGTAGATTGCAACCGGACTCGCTTACATTCCGTTTTACTCTATTCACTATCTGAATTCATTTGAATTTACCTGTTCTCACACAGTGCAATTAAAATTCAACCTTAAAATTAATAAGGAAGTGATATCTAATTTGAAAATACTTGGATTTAAGGATGAAAGGGTTTGTGATTGCTCAGTAAGGTAATAAGGTTGGAAACGGCAAAACGGAATACGAAATGCCCGCCAGCGAAGTCCCGTCGCAATCAGTGTACAGGAAAGATGATAGAGGATACGAGAGCGAAATAGCTAGCGTCTTTAGTAGTCACATAGCAAGTCCAAGGTGCAAACATGAAACACTCAAAGCTCTCAGTGGCCGGTCTGACTTGCGTCATCACCGAACTTACCTAAAATATCGATCTGGTTTGCTCGCAGGTCTTAGGATATTCTAGTAGTCATTTCTGGTAAATAAGCTTTTATAAAGATACTCGTAAAGACGGTGGCATTGACCACGTAGACATCACTCTCAAATAAAGCAATAATTGTCACAATACTTACATAATACATTTGTTACCTGAATGCCTGTGTATTGTATCTTTTCTTGGTTGCACAGCACAACCCTTTCTTGCTTTTGATCGGTGAATAGAAAATCAATGTTTTTCCAAACTATTAGATAAAAAAAATTATAAAACCGGTATTGTTATTAATGAAATCTTACAAGAATATTCCAAAACTTACGAACAAACCCATATAAATATGTAAAGTAAAAAAATATCAGGAACTAAGGATCATGAAG
The DNA here is from genome assembly GCA_963564075.1 of Eupithecia subfuscata. NCBI lineage: Eukaryota > Metazoa > Arthropoda > Insecta > Lepidoptera > Geometridae > Eupithecia > Eupithecia subfuscata. The sequence continues at coordinate 9,206,805 of OY751117.1, read as the reverse complement.
GAGTCAAGGATGGGAGAAATGTGAATGTTGGGAGACTCACCTGTTTTCCGCTGATGGTTGCGTGGGGCCGCCGGCGTGACGTTGTCCCGAGGGGGTGGGGGAGGCCCCCGGGCCCCAGGGCCAGGTGCGTTGGAGCCCACGGGGCCTGGTTGCACCATGCCCCTGCCTCGCCCGACGTCACCGCCCGATACCGACGTTGAACCGCGTACGGCACCTGATCATAATGTCAGATACATACATGTAGCTCTCGTCGAATAAAACCGTCGTATATAATAACACTTTTTATGAGCGGGCTTGTTCCAATTCCAAATTATTCGTAACCAGGTCAAAACTATTCAGTTAGTTGGTTTGCATAGAGATTAACTGGCAAAATTTATCGATGCTCTAGTTAGGGAGACTTGCAGAGCTCGATTATTGCCAATATGTGATAGACCCGTTGCCCTAGCTTGCTCTAACTGCAACATGTTGTTACCTTCATCATGAATGAAAACCCACTCACGGGTTCACTATGAACCTTCTTCGTGTTGGAACCAACGTTTAATTTCTAATCGAGGATCGAGGAGAATTTCCCTTTGTTTTTACCTTGACTACTCTGTCCGGCGGTCGTGTACTGATCATTGGCGTCCGTGAGGAAGTTGCTAGGCACCAGCCCCCGGACTCCATCGATCTCCGCCATGTAAAACCCGTCATCATCCATGTCTCCATACACGTGGATGATCTGGCCCGTTTGAAAGCTCAGCTCAGCCTGCAAGGGGTTACCCTGCGATTAATAGGAATGAAAGCAGTTTCGGGTGCACCCACATAGCTGGAAGAGGAAATGAAAGAAGAAAGGTTGAGGTTTGTGCAGGTCCCGCAGAAACAAACGAACGATGGCACTCTACCAGATAAACTCTACCAGAGAATATTTAATAAGAACTACACTAGGCAAATTGTGAGTAGAGTTCAACCATGGTAGTGAATGTATCAAGGTGTTTTCAATACTTTCTTTAAATGACTGGGTGATTGGAAATTTTACACAGATTTGTTAACCACCTCGTTTGACCCTGCTAGGGACATAGGAGAAGTGTAGAGTAGAATTGAGGAGATGCAAACAACCAAGAAACTACACAGGTAAGAATGGTAAAGCGTAGAATAAGAACTGTGCCATGGTGTAAACTGTAGGTAAGGATGCTTTGGGTGTGGCTCGTATTCTATTATTTGGGTAGCAAAATAATTAAAATCATTGCTTGTGTCGTTCCAAGTTGTAGCATAATGTTTGTTTTGCAAGTCAATAAATTGAAAAACACTTTTGACTTGTTATGTTACTACTTTCTATCTACCCTATTCAATCTTCTGAATTGTATTTTCTGTCTCAGTTGAGTCCAGGGGCCATTTCCAATTCTCAATCTAGCATGGATTCTCTCTCTCTAATTTGAAAAATTGTACACAAAAAATGTTAAACATAAGCTAATCATCGAAAGACAAAACCAGAGATTGAATATTGGTAACAGCCATCACTCGTTCAAAAGCACTCACATCAGCGTCGACATTCGGGCTGAGTTCTTGCGGGTCGTAGTCATAGAGTGCCACCATCCTCCTAACGGGCTGGTTGGCATACGCGTCCGTCCACCTGTCCCTCGGCTTGCCCGTCGTCTGCCCCGTCGCCTGCTGCTCTGAAATCTCCTCCACCATGTTGTGAGGGATGTAGCCGCGCTTTCCGGTTGCTCCCTCTCCATAGTAGAATCCATCAGCGTCCTTTTCGCCAATTACCTGGAATTTACACATGGGGATGAATTATTTAGTTCTCTGTTTTACTTTGATTATTTATAAGTCTAGATAGAGCGTCGCGCTGCAAAAGAACTGTAACAAATAGACCAAGTTTGATGTACTGGTAGGTGTTACAGCTATGTGTTAAACTCCAAACATTATGACCTACTGATGACATGCATACCAAATAAATAAGTCTTAGTCGTAGACATAGAATAGGTAATTGTTTTATTTTCTTGTAATTTTTTTTCTTTATTATTTTTGGTCTTCAAAACCTACTTAATGTTTACCTTAATATTATGTATATTGTACCAACCTACTGTAGTTATATTTTAAAGAATAAATAAATGTTTATGTATGTTATGTTTATGTTATATTATTCTTTCACAAAATGATACCAGTAGTGATGAAATTCCCATAATATACATAATTAGAGAGAGATTTGGTATTTACCACGGTGTCAAAAATATACAAAAATATTTTTATATAAGTACAAAATAAGCGAGCGCGGGCTTAAACAGTTCATCTAGACACATAAATAATTAAAGCTTTAGTTTCAGGCTCTATAAGGTGCGATGGTAAGTTTTTGCTTGATTCCAGACCCTACCCTTTATCAAGAAACAGTTGATTTGTGTTATATGTATATTATTGCGTCTTTCATAGAAAGCGAAACATCTGCTGCCTGCATGTTGATCAGGAGAAAAGTTCTTGCTATTTTATTCGTTATTTTATCTTATTCATTAATAGTGACAAAAATATCTACGAGGTCGCTAACCAAGATAGTTTCTCCTTCACTGAAAGGCAGCTCCTCTTCACAGCCATCCGGGTTGGGGCTCATCGTTTTCGGGTCGTAGTCGAAAATCGCTACAAAGTAGCGTTCTCTTTTCATATGCAACTGCGTGTGGCCTTGCGGCTGCCGGGCCCCCGGCCGCGCCCCCCGGGGGCCCTGCGGCCCGCCTGGCCGCGGGGTGAACGGCATGTTCGCTGGTTGGCCTTGCTGCTAAAAACGGGAAATAGTTTTATGAAATTAGGTTACATCATATTGATATGGATGGTCTCATATTTTTCATTTGTATGATTTATAATATTCTTAGTTACTTACTGCATGAGGAGCTGGCGGCCTGCCCCTTTCGAGATGGTTCCGGGGTGCGGGCGCCTGGTACGGCTGCGGCTGTCTGGGATATTGAGTCTGTTGTTGCGTCGCTGGATACTGGTTCTGTTGCTGTTGCTGGCCGGAATACTGCGTCTGCTGATTACTTGGGAAGCTGCCGGCTGGAGGATACTGTGGCTGCGTGCCATGGTACCCCGGGGTATTCGGGTACGCCGGAGCCCCACCCGGCTGCGTAGCTTGCGCCGGTTGGGACGGTTGCTGCTGACGTCCGTACGAACCAACACATTAATAAGGTTAGATTTTCCATAACGAAGCGAACAGCAATATAATCAAGCTCATAGCCATAAATCCTTTGGCGTTGCGTCTCAAAGCGATCAAAAATTACCTTCATCGGCGACGTATTTAAACAAAGACATTCCGTTGTAGCGCTATCAACCCCCATGCACAACGAAAGCTAGCGTGCAGCGAAACACTTGAAATCACATCATTCAATAGCAGATTATAAATAACGTCGCTTTCAAAAATGCTTCTGACAGAATTTAATTTATTTTGTTAATTGTCATCGATCACCGCTTGGAACCTTCGAATTTAGCCCCCTTAACTTATTTACCCTTTATAGTTAAACATCGAAGTGTGGCGGGTGTGTGAGAGGAATTTGTACGAGTGTATGGGACGCGTCGAAGCCAAGACAACATGCAGGAACAACCATACAACACGCTGCATGCTCGGGTGAAGTTCTGTATCGAGTGCTCTGTAGGGGCCTAACAGACCGGGCCGTGTAGGACGTGACCGAGTGTCGAGTGTGGCGGACATCGAGGACGATAAAAGTAAAACTGACAACACATAAACACCGAGAAGTGGAAACTCGTGATTGGGAGGCCGTATAGAAGAAGAGGCAAAGTGAATAGTGCTAGCACATCGATGACAGGCTAGGAGAGATCGCAGACCTGCGTCCGCCGCCGCGCAGGATCCTCATCCTCGCTACCCAGCTCCGCCGCGCCCTCTTTAGTGATTTCGATCGCCGGTATTCCCGATTGCTGATACCACACGGTCATTCAATATCACACAGTAACAATGTGACAAAACATGATAATGATTGTGCTGAAGATGTCAATGATACCAATGTGCTGAACTGAAATCAGTTGAATGTTGCGTCACGGGTTAACGTGCTTAGCTTTGATACAAAATATTCATAGATTGTTGAGAAATCAAATACGTAAGCGGAGAATAAAGCTTGAGAAGACACATTTGAAGTGAGTAAAGAACAAATTGATATTAAACGTGGAAGAAGATATGCAAAGTAGTTAGAGCAAGTGAAGCCGCATTTACAGGAAGTGAAGGTGAAGAGTTGACTGCCGTGGAAGCGTTTGTATAAGATCGTGACCATTTGGTAGTTCTTCCGCTTGATATTGAAGAGTTCATGATATTTGGTTGGGTAATGTGTTATGAAAAATGTATAAATGTATTATGCGTCATGTTTTGAAACAAAATCTTGAATAAAACTTTAACAGTGAGTCTTTCACATTTTTGCCATTATCTTTAAAATCCAAATAGCTAAAAAATGTAACTAATAAAATCTGTGTTTACACGCTATAATGTTAAATAATTGTTTATCATATAGGTAAACAAATGCAACAGCTATCTGTATAAATAATCATTTGCTACTGTTTCTTTTTGTCTACTTGTATATAAAAGCATACTCAAAGAAAACGTCATCGTTTTTTGCTGTATGGCTACATTATTAAGTAATGACGCTATTATTACGGGCACACTGTGTTATTAAATAAAAATAAAATCAAAACTAGAAAACAAATAAATTCACTCTCAAAAAATCGTAAACAATGCTAAAAGAAAAGAAAACGTGTGTAAACTTCAGAATAAAACAAAAGAAGATAATAAGAAAAGACGTGTTAAAATTCCTTACCGAAGGGGTTATTTTGTCGAAAATACTCTTTAGGAGGCCTGTGCCGAATCCGCTCGTTGGCTATGGGAAAGGTGTATAACAGTTATGTGAGAGAGCGAGGTAAGGTTAGACTATGTGGCATGGATACACTCATGAGCTCAATGACGCGCTTGTCTGTGTCACAAAGTACAACCTCTTTATCTGAATCAGTATTATCTGTAGGGTGTTGTGCGTTGTTTCGGGTTTCGGCCAATAGCACTAGTGACTACTGATCTAGTCGCAAGCAGAATGCATTTAATTTTGAACGATCGAGCCGAGTGCATAGCTAGAGTCGATGGCGCGAGTGGTCGTTTTGTGACAACTTTCGGCAGAGAACTACTGGACGTTTAGAAGATTCCAGCGACAGAACCACAGGAGATAGTATAAAGAGTGCAGTTTGCAACACCGATATTACCGGACGAACTGTCTGTTCAAAGTAAAATTTAAATTACCAGTCAGATATTGATACAGGAAGAGATTACACAGATAGGTCGTCAAGTAAGAAAAGAGCATATGACATTGAACGTAGTAATGATAGCTAAGAAGACACAGACGAAGTGAAAATCTTTAAAGATAAAAATCAAAATATAAGCCGATATTACATACTTCAACATCAAAAGAAATTTACTGGCAAAATCAAATATGTAACACACAAAATATACAACACTGATCGCAAAATAAATTTAATAGACAGACTGAGTGCCGTGCCAACATTTATGTAAAAATTAATATATTGAGATGAACTTATAAACAACATTTACTCATAAATTACTGAGATCAATTCATGTTTATCTTTAATTTGAATAGCAAAATATTTTAGATAATACACGATCAAATCAACCAACAGGAAAATAAGTGTAATATAAAAAGTTTGGTCACCTGTGGATCGTGTCGATTGTTCGAGGGGAATATCTCTTTATCGGATAGATTTTCATCATGCTCTATGACTTGCTGTTGCTGCTGGTAAGCTTGGGGTCTCTGAACGCCCCTGTAAGATGGACCCGGTTGGTTCGGGCCAGTCATTGGACCCGGCATTTGGCCCGGAATTTGACCACCCCGCGGCATTCTAGAAATAACCCCACGAAGTACAGTAGGCGGGATTGCCGTCGGTGCACTGTCACTAGACTGACTGTCTCGAGACTTTGTGCGAACCTGGAAAAAGATAGTACTAGTTACAAAACTGAATATATGTAATAGTTTCAAACTCTACAGAAGTAGACTTTGCAAACAGCGTTCACACAGAAGCTCTACAGACAGGCAAATGTACTTACGGTGACACATTTGGGATTGAGGCCGATCAGTTTGCCAATGTCGATGAGAGCGTGGTCGCCGGTAGGCGAGTCGACGTCGGTGACCTTCTTGCCGTCGGCGTAAACAGCGTAACCAGTGACGGGGCCCGAGGCCGGGGGGCGCAGCACCGGCTGCCACGTCACCAGCAGAGTGCCGTCTTGCGGACCCGCTTCCACCTGCGACACCGCACCAATCACCACCAACAATCCAGCCAATCGTATCACTAGCCAATTGGGTATTGAATCGTTTCAACGTTTTGTAACCAACACTGGCGATGCTAAGCGACATCGAGGAACTCACACCACACTGACGGGGATGCTAAGCTAACGGGTGAGCGTTGGGAACGGACAACACAATTTTTTCTGGAGCTGGATTTATGGTTGCGATTGACGCGATTCCTCGAGATTCTGACGTGCTGTGTGCGTTGAGGTTGTGATTATTCGAAAGGAGGGGTGTGTCAGTATTAGTGAGTCACACGCTTTGTGGAGCGTTGGAAAGCTTCGTTAGTGAGCGTGCCGAAAAGTTTTTGATGAAATTAAATTTGGTCTTTATCGGATCTGATTTTCAATTATCCACAGGGACGTGATTTGTATTATTGACTCCAGAGTATCAGCGAGCGTGGAGTGTGAGTGTAGATGTTGATACAGTACATACAACTTACAAGGATCGAACCAAAAGCATGCTCCGTTCACGTCATGCTGACTAGGTAACCTTTGCGTGGACATACCATAATTTCATTCGGTGGATCCGGCAAGCCTTTCGGCAAAGTCCTGAAATCTGTGTACGCTCCGGGGGCTTCTTCAATTGGTATTCCTGGGGGCCCTGCCCTCATGTGCTTTGCTCTAACAGTGACACGGTATTGAGTGCTCGGAGAAAGACCGGTTATAACATGGCGGTACACGCCCGGTTTCACAGTCCGAACCTATAAAAAATTTGGCAAGTGTTCACAGACAATTCCGCAATGAAATATATTTCAATTAGCGGTTTCATGGCTTACTTCGACGTTATTGACGCAGACTACGTGCTGGTGGTTGGAGTTGGCGGGTAGCCAAGAGATCACGGCCTGTGAGCAAGTGACTCCGCTGGCTCTAACGCACGTAGGGCCCATGTTGTTCGTGTCTCGGCCGATCACCATTGTGCACGCTGCGTCTCGAGACGTGCGACGCGACGCCGTCACTGAGCGTACGCTGATTCGATGTGGCTTCAAAAGAATTCAAACGATTAGTTTATCAGATCCAAAGATCGAGCACAATAAACTATGAGTCAAGAACAGCAGTGTCAATTCAACAGAACTAATGAAGGTGCAGTAACGGCGATCACTCACCCGATTAGAATCCACGCCTTCGACCAAGGCACGCGTCCTCTCGCTCGCTTTCACGGTGGTCTTGAGCACTCCATCGACGTAGACATGGTAGCTCTCGATGTTCGCGTGCTGGTAGGCCTCAGGCGCCGTCCACCCGATCAGCACGGACTTGTTCAGCTGCCTCTCCAGACTCAACTGCCTCGGTGCTGGCACTAGCGACGAGAAAAACAGCCCTGCTGTTCAGGTCCGAGGGTTGAAGTGCGGCCAGCGACGTGCGAGGTATGCGAAGAAGCGTGCAACGAGTTTCAGGAGACGGGATGGGTCAGGTGGGAAGGAGGAACGAATCGATAACTCTATAATCTACTTGCAATTTTAATTATTAGGTATGTGTTAAGTGTGCTACACTTGACTGTTGATCTCATGGCATTCCTTTGAATTTTTACAGATGTTTTAGGACTAGCATGCTCTTAGAATGGTTGTTCGTAAAAATGTTCTCTAGCTAGCATTATTAAAACTATCCTGAGTTTGAACGAAGCTTCAATAAGTTATCATATCCATCTATTATAAATGTAGAATCTAGTTGATTTCTAGTGTTAACGTAATGATGTCATGTGTTGGTATCAATTTGGCCTTACCATTGTCGTCATCTTCGGGCCCTTCGACCATATCGGCCATCTCACTTAGTCGTGCTACGTCACGACTGATGGTAAGGTCACTGACCGTAGCAGACTCATCCTGGTCTCGAATACTCGTGACGACGGCCTGTGAAATCGACTCCAAATAAATTTAAGGCATATTTGCACCTAAACTTTCCCAAGTTCTAGATATAAATACCGGAAGTAACAAGTATACCTGGTGAAATTCGAGAAGATCGTCGCCCACAAGTCTGGAGCAGTAACTGGTGGGAACTAAACCACGACGTCCATCTAATGTTTCAGCGTCGAGCACAGGACCTATGGGCATGTTGGGGTCCATCCATACCAAAAGATAGTCTCCAGAATTAACCGCCAAATCGCCTTCACCACCTTCCATGCTGAAATGACAAGGACGCCTCATGAAACAGTAACTTAAATCCAAATAGGTACTGTGTTTAGAGTTGGCTCTAGCTTCACTTACTCTGGTTCGTAAGAGTAACGCGTGATGAAAACCATGCAGCGTCCTTTCCCAGGTATGTCCAACATGTCCACGGTTTCATTCCCTGCACCGCCATTCATGAAGTGAGTGTTCCGAACTGAAACGGTGAAAAGCATTCAGCATCTTATCTTAGTGTAATAGAGTAGATTCTGATAATACCAACCATCTAACTCGAGTCCAGTGTTTGTCATGACTCTTGAAAGTCCTCTGTTTCGATCGTGACTGAATCCATCCAGTCCTCCAACTCTGTCAGTTCCAAATTGGCTATCTAATCCTAAATTCCATGATGGTTGATGCGGCGTCACCGGCGTTACCACTCTATTCACACCGGACGTGGTTCCGTATCTTCCTAAGAGATCAATTTCATCTAAAGGTTTTAGTTTTATGTTCAATGGATTGTTCGTCAGTCCTGTGGAGGAAAGCAGGGGATTTGTGTATGTTCCAGTGCCTGAGCTGTAGGCGTTTAGGCTTGCATTGATTGCTCCTAGTTGGTTCGCAGCTGCCAGGTTAGACAGCGCATTACCCAATGATCCCGCAACGCTGGAAGGAATTCCTCCAAGCGTTCCAGTAAATCCAGGTAAACTAGTCGTAGTGTTGTTCAGAACACTAGACATCGCTGATGCTCCAATATTTCCTGTGAGTCCAGTGCCAGTCATAGCACTCCCCAAGTTCAGAGCAGATACATTGCTGGTAAGGTTATGCAGGTTGTTCTGCAAGCCGGATAGTGTGTTCGACAGACCGACGCTGTTGACCATGGGAGCGGATACGGGGTTGGTGAAGGTAACTTGATGTGTGTTGGAGAGGCCGTAAGAATTAGAGGAGTAGGATGAAACTGGGTTAGTGTAAGAAGTGGGATTGTGCGCGCTCATCGAGTAAGAGACTGAGTTTGAACTGGGAGCAGTAAACTGCCCTGTCGCGTGGAGAGATGACAGAGTCGGCATGGTGCTGCTCTGGCAGATGGCAGTGTGGCCAGTGTGGTGGCTACTGTGGCCGCCGTGGCCGCTGTGGCTGCCACTATGACCACCGCTGTGGCCGATGCTGGTGTACGAATGCGGCAATGGAGACGGCGTTGGGGAGTGAAACTCTCCAAGGCCTTGGTTGGACCCGCTTGACTGAATACCTGTAGAGAGAAAATGATCTGCTAACTAATGCTTTGACTTTCTACGACAAGATTAGTTTCAAAGTTATATCGTTTCATGAAAACTTTAAACGATTTCAAAATATGAGAAGTGACATATTTCAAAACCCAAAAAAGTTTTTAGGAAATCATAGACTTAACTTTTGAACTAATCACGAGACAGAAAGTGGCTACTCAAACTACATCATGATTTTTTTAATTTACCATATACTTACTATGACAATATGTTTTATTTTCTAATTTAATTCAACATGTGAATGAAGTAGTCAAACTAAACTACTGCAAATTTAAAGATAAAAATTACTTCTAAAAAGTCTACAAAGCATCTACGACTACGATAATGAATCAAAATCTCTTACCATGTGTAGTAGACCGCGTATGCTCCAGCTCAGCTAGGATCCTGTTGTCCTGCTCGATCTTGGCCATGATCCTCTCGATCTCCGACGCTGGCTGGCCGTGCTGGCTGGGGTTGGACCACGTGGTGCCGCCAGAGGCCCCGCGGGCTCGCAGCGTTGAAGATAGCTCTAGCTGTAACTCTTCGCAGCGGACTGTCTCTAATGATGCCTAGAATCAATGAAGTATAATGGTAAGTATAATGTCACTAAATGTAATTGAAAAATTGAGAGAAAACTAGTAAGTTATACAGGGTGCGACGAAAAGGATGTACTAAGTCGAAAGGAGGTTATTCTGGACCCCGAGGGGATCAGCTTGAGAATAACGATTTTTTTAATTTCCCATATTTATTTTGATTTTTGCAAAAAGTAAAATTTTCTGCCTATTAGTTCTCTTTTACACGCAGTTTTGCATTATTTAACATTACAAAATATTTCACAAATGATATTTGTTTATTTTTTTCAGCAAAACCAGTGTTTTGTCGTGAAATTAATACAAAAAAATTAATGTAAATCCATTGAAATTTCTTAACAATAATAAAAATGTAAGAATACACGTAAAAGAACACGAATACGAAGAAAAAATGTCTCTAATTTTTATAGAAACCTAAAAAATGATCGAAATTCAAAAAATCTTAAAATAAACCCTGACCCCTTTTTGATGTCATGAATCATCTTTCAGCTTAGTACATATACAGTACTGTATATTTCAAGATAATTCTATGGATGCGGCAAGACCGTGGTGGATGGCACAGACTTCAGGAACCGATTAAACGCCTCAGTGCGTAAAATCTGACTGCAAATGATGAAGAAGGCTTTCTTGTCTAACATTGAACGGATAACCCGGTACATAAAATATTACTATCTAGTAGATTGCTATCATCTTTGACCTTTTTCCTGTCGAAGACTTGGTAACAGGAAATAACACACAGTACATCCTACGTGTGACGAAATGCCAAGGGTCATCTTCCTTAGCGATCTAATGAATGTACGAAACTTTACAACACAGAAATCCGCGATTTTGGAGCACCCCGATGTGCGGTGCGATCGGTTATTTAAACACAAAAGTAAACTAAGAGCAAAAATATGCATTGTAATTAGCAGTACATAAACAAAACTAAGAAGTACCTACAACCTGTCGTCTGTTGTTTTCCTCAGTGAGGATACTTCCTGACGTCATATGATCAGTTGTGTCCAAGATGGCGGCACATGCCCATCTGAGTAACCACATGGTGGTTACGCTCAGACAGGGTTTGGCGAGCTTATAAATCATGATTTCCCTGAATTTTTGTATGCGAAGCCTAATCTTCCTATGAACCTGATGAAATAACCTACATTGAGAGAGAACTTTTGAGTATACTCAAATTTGCTGTCTGGTTAAAACCCCAATGAGGCGACCAACTGTTCGGCTCAGATCGGTGGATCGCCTCACTGAGGCGACCAACGGAGGACACGTGCCGCCATCTTGGACACAACCGATGACAGGATGATCAAATGTAATTGGAAAACCCCCCCATAGATCGCAAAATTAAAGAAGTATTTAACCTAACAGACGTCGGGCAGTAATTTGGCAACCTTGGAGTCTGGAGTAATCAACTCTTTCGTGTGAATAATCAAATTGCAGACTGAGATAAAACATTTTGACTTGGCGTCGTTCCACAAGTGTACTAGATACTATCTACTCTCCGGGTATGTTTATGTAAATACTCTCCCTCTTGCTTATAAAAATCTATTACCCTCTTCAAAAAATCTTCTGCCTCTGCATTTGGACAAAAACTGGTCAATTATCGTGGGTCCGCGGTGAATCTGCGGTTATAAAGATAGAAGTTGAATTCTGTGACCAATAGGAATTTCACTAACGAATCTATGTCCCTTAAACTGTGCAAACAAATAGGGCAGGGATAGAAAGTAATCATTTACACTCGGTACTAAATATACAGATAGTATCGGACAGCAGACTGGATTTAAAAATCAGATAGCTAAACAGCATACAAACGAAAAAAAAATGGTACGGTAGCTTCTGCTCCCGGTATCACTCGCTATTACAATCATTATAATCCGCATCCCGATTTGAGTCACTGCTAGGTACCCATTTAGATCTAATTACCAATTGGTGCAAGAATTTTAAGATCAAAACAGTCGTTTCAGATATTTCTTATCAATAAATTGTCAGCCGTTATTTTCCTACTGCTGGCTTTCTAGATCATAGATCTGGAGATTTACCGTTAAGTAGTCTTACCTTCTTCTCCAGCTCCCTAACCCGGCTCTGCAGCTGTTCAACCGCCATGTTGTCGTGCGACCCGCGCTGTGCGTTCCTGAGCTGCGATAGTGCGTCGGCGTGCGCGCGCTCTGCATCTGCGCGCGCGCGCTCGGCCTCGCGCAGGCGCCGTGACAGCGAGTCTGTGTCGCCGCCGCCCGACATCCCGCCGCCGTAGCTCATCTTCTGCGAGAGAAATAAAAAAATACATAAATAAAGTTTTATTATTTCTGCCAGAGAAATGAGTTCAGGGGGGAAGTTTCAAGAACTATTTGTTATATTTGGTAAATATCCTGTTGTAAATGACTTTAGACTTATGTTATGTTGTGTTGTGTGTACTCGTTTATCCGCACTGAGACTCTAAGCTAGATATATATAGGACTTGATTATGATTCTGCGTTTACTTAAATAATTATAGGCCTTATATTTTAACAGCACTAAAATTTTAAGTCCTTTTTTGTGATCGGAATATTAAAAAGACGGACGGACGACCGTTCCGTTCTTTCGATAACTCTTCTATGAAAATGATTATGACATTTAATTGTTAGAGATCCTAAACCAAAGGTATCATTTTGTGACGCGTCCGAAGTAATGTTTGCACGTTCAGCAGTAAAGTTGTTCGTTTCGTGCGATCCTTCAACCGAAACATCATATTTCGTGTTTCAAATCAGGCCTCCTTTCACTAATCGTTTCGTTTGATGACACATATCATCAAACTAAATTAGACTTGAATTTTAAATAGATGTTGCTGGTAGATCGGGCTATCGAACTTTTTTTAGTAGTTTTAAAACTACTTCCAAACCCATGTAGGCGACCTCTAGGCGACAACGGCCGAACTACAAGGCTAACGTGTCAATAGAGGCGCATCACCGATAAAACTGAAGTTAGTAAAAACCTAACTAAGCGCTTCAATGAGTGACCGCTAGATGTCGTTAAGACAGATGCAAAAAGAGACAATTCCTAGATCGCGCAAACGCCTGATTCAGTTACAACTAACCATATACGAGTATCCGACATCAACTGTAGGTCGAAAGACCACCGGGCTCCGTGGACCAGATGGGTCGGGCCCGGTTCAGAGGAGATCTCCCTCTGTTTCTAAAGTGGGGAAATCCACCTTTACCCCCAAACTGGTGACCTCCGTCGTGCCTTTATTGCGTGTATTCAGGATCTTGAAGTCGTTTTATAGTTTTCTAAAACATGCTAAATTATAATGAAAAGGTGTCATAAAACATAATGTCCTAAAGCGTCAGGTTTCTGAGATTATCACATACGAAAAAAATATTAGAGCAAATGTTATTTTCATCTGTGAATATCTCAGGAACCTGACGCTTTAGTTAGGGCATAATGCTTTAGGCATTTTTGTTTGTATAGGTGTCCTCCAAATAAAAATAATGAAAGTTTGATCACGTTCGAACGAAGTTCGAACGAATGAACGAAGTTCGCACAATGAAAGTTTATAAACTTTCATTGTGCGCCGTGATTTTGAAAAAAAAAAATTGGTTGTCTGTAAAGTCGGTTTACTGACGATAGTTGAACGTGACAACGTCTTAAGAAAATACTGATGGAATGGTAGCATTTGATACTCGATCAAAACATGTAAATGTACTATAGTATAGCAGCTGTCCACGCAGACGCATCGCTCACTCAAGTAGGAGAGAGACGGATGTCGAGCTCTCGCTTGCACTTCAAGCCTTACATGGAACGCCTCAGAGCGAGGTAACGCCGCATGACGTCATGTTTTTTCGTGCGTCCAGCCGGCTCTATCGAATTATAAGACGTTGTCACGTCAAAAACAAAGTGGTAGGCAATGTTAGGGCTACCCTTCATACACAAATCGTCATCACCTATTGCTGGACAAATGGTAGGAATTAGACGACTATACAAAACCAAGAGATTGATTGAAATCGGTCCACAATTGACAGAGAACACGATGAGCTTAAATAAAATTAAAAAAAAAACATACACACAGCCGACCATAGAACCTCCTCCTTTTTTCGAAGTCGGTTAAAAACGGGAATGCGTCTCGACGACATCCCGTAGCATGTACTATGAAGTACGTTCTACGAAACTCTACAACCCTGCCTACGCCTGCTACGGGTCCTCCTGCTACGGCGTAGCATTCAAAACCTCTGCGTCTGCTACGGGTCAGCTTCTGGCCTGCTACGGCGTAGCGTGTGCTACGGAGTTCCTTCTGCAAACCTCTACAACCCCTTGCACCTGCTACGGGTACTGCCTACGCCCTGCTACGGCGTAGCGTGTGCTACGATTGCTACAAAATACGTTGTTTCTTTTTATGTCCGAGCCTAAGTTCTTTTATTTATTTAATTATGAAATGACAACAATCAACAGTCGGGTAAAGAGAACATTTTGGGTTAATCACACTATCACACTTCACACTAATATTTTAAATGCGTAAGTTTGGATGGATGGATGGCTGGATGGATGTTTGCTACCTCTTCACGCCAAAACTACTGAACGGATCAGGCTGAAATTTTGCATACAGGTAAGTCTAATCCTGGAATCAAACATAGGCGACTTTTTATCCCATAAATCAGTTCCTATGGGATAGAAATAACCTCAAAACATTTCCATAGAAACAACGCGGGCGAAGCCGCGGGCAGAAGCTAGTTACACTATGAGTTTTTTCATCACTTCAAAATATTTAGAAATCGTGCAACATGAGAGCAATATCGTGAATAAGCCCACGGATAGATCAACTAGACGATCGCCTCGCGGTTTCACCCGCGTAGTTCCCGTTCCCGTGGGAATTCCGGGATAAAATATAGCTTATGTCACTCCCTGAAAAGTAAGCTTTCTCACGGTGAAAGAATTTTTCAAATCGGTCCAGTAGTTTTGGAGCCTATACAAACAAACAAACAATAAAATTTTTCCTCTTGATAATATTAGTATAGATATTGAAATGAGTAGAGTAGGACTCTACGAGGTACTACTTAGTAAAATAAAAACTATATGACCCAGATTTACACGCGGCGTAAAAAATGCTACGGCAGCGCCGAGTGGCCGCACCCACAACAAAGGTTGAATGAAATGTAGTACCTCTTTTGGTTTGGAATCTAAATGGGTAAAGTTTAAGTAGGTAGTTAAAGTTTGCAGTTCGGGTTGCTTCACCTTTTTTCGTGTCCCAGATAATTACAGTGTGCGAAATGATATATTACCCTCTTAAATAGATCGTTATATAACAGTAGATAATTCTATTATTGACTCAAGTTCCATTTTCTTATCATCGGAACTTTATATGAGAAATTTTCGGAGGAAGTAATTTTGCGACAGCACTTTACTACTTTTATTCCTCAAATAAAAGTTGTTCAAAAAGTATGTAAAATGTTTTTCAAGAAAGAAGTCCCGAGGCATTTAGTGGACTAAATTTTCAATGCTAAATTCATTCGGTTGCCCTACCCACAACGCTGCGTCTAGAGGACGTCTTTCGTGAAAACCACTCCAAAGAGGTTATGTTCTTTAAAAAAAACCATTGTGTTCGTTCAAGGGGAAACACCGTTGGACTACGTATTCAGGTTCAAGAATATAGTACAAAGTACTTACTACATAAAAATCTTTAACAATAACCCTTATAACGTCAATGAAAAACTCTCTACAGTATTTTGTAATTTTTATCTCGTGCCTTTCTTGAAAGGTTTTCGGTCTCGCTCGTGCGTGTCATTGATTGATGAAAAGGAAGTCAATGTGCTCTAATGTGTTTACACAATATCTACAATATCTTATAATCTATATTTTACTTATACAGTGATATCTAAAGGCTTAGAAACTAGAACAGTCGAACTTGCGGAAAAATATATTTGAACAACTTTATTATTTTGATATAGTGTTTTATTATTTGAGATATTATTCTTTTTTTGCTTTAGTTAGATCTTATGTTCTGTTCCTAACTCTTGTACATTTTGCCTTAAACACTTGTAAATGAACAAATAAATTATTCTATAACTACGTACTTGCAGATATTAACTAAAATTAATATTAAGGCTATCGCCAAAACGCAGAGTGCCCAGAATCCTGTCTGCATTGCTACATAATTAGCAATCCTTATTCGATGAACGAAGTAAAAGCATAGACAAGCACCAATAAAGTTATGTTTAGCTTTTGATATATTTTAGAGTGGCTTTTTGGGTGATATTATGGTGAATACAAGTAAGAAAATTCCCTTGAATACCTATTCAGCCTATTTTATACTGCTACTGGCCTAAGGCCTCAATAGACTTCCAATCATCACGGTATTATGTGTCCTTTGGAGGAAGGACACAAAATATCGTGTAGCAACTAAATATTTTATTATTCTTAATTTTTTATTATTCTTAAACCTACTTCATCCTATAACCAGCACAAATATTCCACACATCATATTAACTAGGCAATCGGCCTTGGTTAAGAAATATTGGCTGGCATAAGATTTGGGCGCGCCATGCCGTCTGCGTCTAGGCTTCATGGAAAGTGCGCTGACCTGTTTCACCCACCCGGTTACCCCACCCCCACCGGTGGGGTGGGGGTTACCCCCTCTCTGCAGACTCCATGGTGTAGAAGTGTAGAGCGCTGCGAAATTTCACGGAATCCTACGAATGGATGGAGCTACGGTATGATCTAAATAGTTGGATCTGGGCTGTTGAATTTCCTATTTTTTTATGTGGAAGTAACATTTTAAAAGACTTTTTTATGGGTAATGTTTGCCATTTCTAATTATATTCGACCTATGGTATTGCAATTCGGTAGTTTATGAAACGCTAAAGAAAGTGATTATGGTACTCACTCAGGTTTTGTAGTCAATTGACATTAAGAGATACTAATATCAACATTATGTCAACGGACTTCAAAACCATAGTTGATTCAAAGTTTGTTTAAGCAAATATTCATAGCAATGACTTACTCGTACAATATGGGCAAAACATCTTATCTAAATCATTTGTAGAATCTAGAAAATGTAAAAAAAAAAAATTTTTACCCTTGGCTAACGACCTTAAGAACCGCGGTACCCCATGGAAGTAGAAAGCACTTCCTACTACTATGATGTAGTTGAATGATAACACTTTTTCGATAATTGTAAAATTAACTACAGTATTTATCTACAGTAGCGTAGAGATACCCAAAACGATGCATGGTTTGGATTTTAGGAATAGCCTAAGTATCAATCGGTTTGAAACTTGGATGCACAAACAAAACACGATTGGATTGATCCAAGTTCTTCTTCGAACTTTGAATAGAAGATCCAAAAAGTCACGAGGATAAAAATTGAGATTGAATGGTGCCACTTATAATCATATTTGATCAAAAATGTTGTAAGCGGAACGGCATAAGACATGTTTAAAATCTTTATCTACGCGACTTATAGAAGATGAAGATGACAATTATTATATTACACTTATACCTACCCCAAAACCTGTGAAAATGTGCAACCTCTACAAAATAGCCTACTTACTGTGCTTACCTACTTGTCGTGTTAGGAGCTTAATTTGGCAGAATATAGAACAGAAGTGTTAAGCTAAACATTAAAAAATTTAAACCTCATTCAAGCATAATACACATAACCCCAAGGAATCTAATTACCCCCCTCTCCCCTTACCATTAGGTTCTCAGCCACTTCCGGCAAAGGCCGAGTGCTTGAAACGGTGTCGTTTAGCTAATTATTAATGTGACTAACTTCAGTCTGTGGCTTTACTTGCGATGCACAATAAAACATAATTTATTGACCTACTAGCTTCTGCCCGCGGCTTAACACGCGTTGTTTCTATGGAAACATTTTGAGGTTATTTCTATCCAATGGGAACTGATTTATGGGATAAAAAGCCTTTGTTTGATTCCAGGGTTAGACTTACCTGTATGCAAAATTTCAGCCGAAAGCCGATCCGTTCAGTAGTTTTAGCGTGAAGAGGTAACAAAGATCCATCCATCCATCTATCTATCCATTCATCCATCCAAACTTTCGCATTTGTAATATTAGTGTGATGATCTTTAGATACCCTATCGGAATAACTGCAGATATCTATCAGCGCCCTCTTTACGTCATATTTATATTCTTGTCATATTTTTATTTAAGTTTATTGAGGGGATGTTTTCTGAATCGGATTAATAAAACTAATAATAATAATCCAAACAACATCATCGACTCCCAAGCTAAGCAGAGCTTGTGTCATAGGTACTAGATGACTGATATACATAATACAATACAGTACATGGGTAGACATTTTTGTTATAGGTACATAGAAAATACTCAGAACACCCGGAACACATATTTGCAAATATTGAACAAGACCTGATCCTGAGTTCGGTTGGACGATAGTATCGACACATCATCGAGACGTCTCGTTTTCGTACGGGATGTTCATAGTTTCATGTCCGCACGATAGAGGCGCTGAACTAAATCCGATAGAAAAATTAAACGTTACAATGTCGTCTCTATACCATCGTCTAAGGCTGAGCGCAGACTTGAGTCACGACAGTTTTAAGACAGACTAAAGACAGACTATTGCTTTACAAAATGTATGAAGATGCAAGACAAAACAGTTTTGTTTCCGTTTTAAGGCAGACTTTCTATGTGAGGAAAGTCTGTCTTAAAACTGTCGTGACTCAAGTCTGCGCTCAGCCTAACCGAATCCAGGGCTTTGGATGCGATCAACCCAAGACTGAAAAGAATGAGAATGCTAGTTGCTGTGTGACACCACACCCACTTATATGGCTATCGTTTTCGACAAACTCGAAATCGTAGATTACAAAAAAGATGTCCATTTCAAAATCCAAGATGGCTGACATTTTTTTATCGCAAAACCCACTCTTGGTTATCGATTTCGATCAAATCCAGGGTGAAGGTTACGAAAAGGGGAATACAATTAAAAACGAACAGTATACACACCCGCCCCGCGAGCTGCTAGCTCGCGCATTTATCTATAATATAAAAATGAATCGCAAAATGTGTTGGTAAGCGCATAACTCAACAACGCCTGGACCGATTTCGCTAATTCTTTCTTTGTTGTGTTTGTTATTGTTAGGAGAAGGTTCTTATGAAAGAAAAAATTAAGAAAGTTGGAAAGATAAATTTCCACGGGGGCGAAGCCGCGGGGCGCAGCTAGTAAATAAATAAAAAGAAATAAATAAAGCTGGACAATTCACACAGCATTATCTAACCCCAAGTTAAGCAGACCTTGTGTTATGGGTACTAGATAACTGATATACTTAATGCAATACACTACATAGATAGATATTTTTTATTATTCATAGAAAACATCCCGAACGCCCTGGACAAATGTCTGCAGATCGTACAAACATTTGTCCCGAGGCGGGAATCGAACCCGCAACCTCCTGCGTCGCAGGCAGACCTTCGCCCGCTGCGCCACAGAGGTCGTCGTATAAACAACTAGCATACTATTTTAATTGCATTTAATAATGAGTGGCACAAATTGGAAGAGTCCTACTTTCACCCAGCAGTGGGTAGGTACAGGCTGATGATTTATTTATATATTAGACCATCGAGATATAAAATTACAGAAGCACTTAGCCTAAACAGTTATATTATTTGGTTACGATACAGGCCCAGCCTAGTGTCACAGTATATAAATGTATACAGTAGAATGACTCAGCCGTCTCTTTGAACTTTATACCTACAGTTGAGCGGAGCGCTAGGGTTGGTACAAACAAGAAATCTAATTTTTCTGTGCTTTTCTCAGTCGTTGATTTGATATGGGGCCATTCATTTATTACGTAAGACGATTTATGGGGCGACCATGAGTTATATTTATGTATTGTGCTAGTGTGGCAATCGTTGTCATTTCACTAAGTAAATTATCTTTACTTACACAGAAATGATTTGTGTAATTAGTTATAGTTCTGTAATCCTAATTCTGTTTAAGTAGCAAAAAACATATTTTTGTTTTAATTTCATTTCAGTTACATCCTACTAATCCTACTAATATTATAAAGCCGAAAGTTTGTGATTTTTTTTTACCTAGGATCTCCAAAACTACTGAACAAATTAAGATAAAATTTGGCGTACGTTTAGAGCAATGCCTAACTTAGATAATAGGCTACTAATTACACCGAAAATACGCGTGCGATGCCGCAGGCGTTCTTTCATCAGATCTAGTCTCTTATACGAAAGAACGTCATCTCTATACAATATAACAACACTTTCGCCGTAAAAATTTCACAGCAAAATACTATTCATACAAAAGTAGACACAAATTATCAATAATATACACACAAACACTTGTAAATGGCAATAACAATAAAACAGAAAAATTAATGATAATGATGATAATGCGAGGATGTTTTTACTATTTTCAACCCCTGTTTTTTCATCAAATCAGAATAGAGTATTTATCTGTGTGTTTATGGCCGTGATCTCTACCACACAACCTTATAGATAAGATACAGATAAAGATAGTTTGTTTGAACACAATGTAGGTTACACAGATGTTAATAATATTTTAATTTCAATTATGTTATACTAAGATTAGCAAGCAAATGTTACAGTAAGTTCAAATTAATACTCGATATATTGTAATTTTATTATAATATCAAAAAATTAAAGAGTAATAATAATAACAAGCGCGAAAGTAAAATAAGGCGATTGTAAAATGTATCCTACTTCCTACTAATATTATAAAGCCGAAAGTTTGTGAAATCTGAATTTTTGTTACCTAGGATCTCCAAAACCACTGAAAAGATCAAGATGAAATTACGTTTAGAACAAAGCCTAACTTAGATAATAGGCTACTTATTATACCGAAAATACGCGTGCGAAGCCGCGGGCAGAAGCTAGTCTGTCATAAAATCGTTAATATTGTAATAGCATTTGTTAATTAATAATTGTTTCAATTTCGTTCTAAATACATGTGTGTGTACAATGTGTATTGTCGTCTGGATCATTTAATGATTTAGGTATTTTTAACCCCCGACGCAAAAAGGGCCCCTCCCTTTTTGCGTTAAATTTAACGTGTCTGTCTGTGTATCTGTCTGTGGTATCATAGCTCCCAAGCGGATGAACCGATTTTCGTTTAGTTTTTTTTGTGTCATAGATAATTTCATCCCGAGTGTTCTAAGCTATTATGAAAATCAGTCGGGGGGTTTTTAAAATTTTTAATTTTGTTCTTGTATTATAGAATTTACGTGATATACTTTTTTTGTAGGAAAGCTGTTTTACTGTAAGGCATTTGGAGTTTACTGCTATCATGTCTATTTCGCACTACAAAGTCAGACTTGCATGGGAAAAGATGGGGATATTTTCTAACAAATAGTGCCATTTCAAATATTATATACGACGACCTCTGTGGCGCAGCGGGCGAAGGTCCGCCTGCAACGCAGGACGTTGCGGGTTCGATTCCCGCCTCGGGACAAATGTTTGTACGATCTGCAGATATTTGTTCAGGGGTTCTGGATGTTTTTCTATGTATAATAAAAAATATCTGTCTATGTAGTGTATTGTATTATATATATATCAATTATCTAGTACCCATAAAACAAGCTCTACTTAGCTTGGGGCTAGATAATGCTGTGTGAATTGCTCAGCATTATTTATTATTATTAATAATAGCATCAACCGTAAAATCTTGTGCTCAAAGAACAAAGGTCGGATAAGGATAAACATGGATCTAATACATCTTATTTGTGTTTTAAATATGAAGACTTTATGCGTAGAGTTAGGTTCTTTGGACACGGATTTAATAAAACAGAACCTAGACTACATAACCAACTGCAATTTGTAATCTGCACTCAAGTTTGAACAGGGCACGTGCTTGCAATATACAAGGATGGCGTATTTGATGAAAAATGGATTCCTGCAGCGCACGCCGCCAGAATTGATAAGCATTGAGTATGAACTGTGAAAGTATGAACTATGTTGTGTACCTACATGTCACACTAATATTACATTTCACACTAATATTATAAATGCTAATATTACATTTCACACTAATATTATAATAGTACATTTCACACTAATATTATAAATGCGAAAGTTTGGATCTTTAGATGTATGGATGTTTATTTTCACGCCAAAACTACTGAACGGATCGGGCAGAAATATCGCATACAGGTAATTCTTATTCTGGAATCAATTATAGCCCACTTTTTATTGGTGTATTGTATTAAGTATATCAGTTATCTAGTATCCATAACACAAGCTCTGCTTAGCTTGGGGCTAGATAACGCTGTGTGAATTGCCCAGCATTATTTATTTTTTATATTTATTTTTATCCCATAAATAAGACAATAGGTAATGTGAAATCCACGTTTTCAACTAAATTTATTTGCTAAATGCAAGGATCAAGACCGTTTGCGTCGTAGTATTCGTGTTGCCATCTAAACGACAGCAGCACCCTCATTTATTTTCTACTATTTTCGGTCGCACTGTACTATCTAGTGTTTCATCTAGGTTTGACCATGATAGGTAACACAAGTATGCTTGTGCTACAAAGATTAAAATAGTCTATAAATACCAACATTGTAAACCTACTTTTGTGAATAAACATTTATTATCTATGGACGATTCTGCGATGATACCACTTTCATAGTAAAGCGATGTTAGCAGTATTACAGCCCCTGGAATAAGGTCCGATGACGATAGCCGATAACTTAAATGCCAACAGTGTTTGTTATTTATTTGTTACTAATGGAACTTTACGACAGTTCAAATTAAACAGATGACAGTCATTTCGAGAATCATTTGTTTTTGAGTGTAATAGAACCCCAGGTGGTAAGTTTAAGGTGACCTGAAACCTCATATTTAGGTTACAGTCATATGTATATACTGTACTAGCTTCCCGCGGCTTTGCATGCGTATTTTCGGTATAATAAGTAGCCTATTATCTAAGTTATGCTATGTTCTAAATGTACGCCAAATTTCATCATGACCTGGTCAGTAGTTTTCGAGATCTTAAGTAACAAAAATTCACATTTCACAAACTTTCGGCTTTATAATATTAGTAGGTTACTGGGGAAATAAAAATTACTAATATCAAATTTGTTAAAAAAAACGCTATATCTGATTAGCATCCCTCTCGGAAACACGCTACTGTTTTAACTTCGGCAGTAAATTGTCGAATAATAGCCGCGCTGTTTTACATGCCAAATGTAGAGAGAGGCGTACGATACGGGTTGTACATTTCATAAGTATTTTTATCCGATTTTCCGGTCATTTTTACCCAAAATTTACATTGAAATGTCAACATTTTTGTCTATTAGTTTTTGCTTTTAAAAACAATGAGTTACCTATCTGCTCTTTTTATACCCATCTAAAACTATCAATTTCCTATCTTTCTTGCAGCAACTTTTCTCATATTCTTTTGTCGACACAACACAGCTAATAACCCAGGGATAATGCAGTTTATTAGATCCGAAAGACTTTAAAATCAAACTTCAAACAAAACAGTTATCTTGTTATTGATCATGAAATGCAAAACCAACTTGTAAAATAACCCTTCCAAAACAATAATCTTGTTATTGATCATGAAATGCAAAACCAACTTTTCAAATAACCCTTCCAGGTCAATAAATCTTCAAAAGTAACAAAGTTTGGAAAACTTTCTGTAAACTAGTGGTGATTTCGGATCATTCGTCTGGTATGAATGGAAGAGTCTAGACGGATTGAGACGAGATCGTTCTTAGGCGCAACGCACACAGAAGGCGGCGAGGCGAGGGTAAGGCGCAGACACGCCGCTCCTCGCCCCCCGCCACGTCGCCCGCAGATGGGATACCGGTAAGGCGGCGTGGCGGGGGGCGAGGAGCGGCGTGTCTGCGCCTTACCCTCGCCTCGCCGCCTTCTGTGTGCGTTGCGCCTTATGCTTCACAGATTGGTGATTTTTGATAAAACTTGGAGGATAAACTAGCGTGCCCACGCCCATAACAGAGAATATATATATAATAATACTGACGTTTAGAATAGACACTCCTCGCCCTCCACTTGACCGAGGTTCCTCACCTCACCCCGCCGGCCCCTAGTCGAGTTCGGTTTGCGTTCCAAATGCAGGGGTGCACGGCGCACGCATAAGGCGCAGGCATGGTTCATGATTTTGACAGATCACGCCGATGGTGATTTATTTCTGATTTATTTATAGTGTTTGATGTTTTGTTTGTTTGATCATGGACATACAATTTTTTTTCCGTTTTGAGGTTTAACTTTGGTGAGAGGAAAATAAAAAGTAATATAAAAAGTAATGTTTTTTTTATAATAATAATAAATAAAATATTAAAAATATAATAAAATTAAATAATATAAACGATAATAAATATTTTTTATTATAATAAGGTTTTTTTCTATGTAAAATAAAAAGTAATGTCTTATTATTATGAGTTATTTTGCAACTGTCTCACTCGCACAATATATTAATGGAATGACAGTTGCACGTGTAGAACAACACAGTTGCGCTTAAATTATGTTAGAGGCTTTTGTATAGAGAAATGGGTAAATGTCTGCCGTCTGGTGTGTGCCAATAGTTTCAAAGTGGTGGTGTCGTCTACTAATATTAAAAAGGCCAAACTTTGGCGATTATTTGGGCGAAGAAAACACTAAAACTACTGAAAGGATCAAACTGAAATTGTTCACTTCAATTTTGGACCAAAAAAGAAGTTTAAATGTCTAGAATAACATATAGCCCACTTTTTATTCCGGATAAAAGCGTGCAAAGCCGCGAGTAAAAGCTAGTACTGTATATTTATTCTGTGGTGGTGGGTAGGTGTATTTTTTATTCTTTATTATAGACTTTGTCGCACATGTTATTATGACGCCCTGGTGAGTTAAACAAAAACAAAAATAAATCTTATAAACTAGAAACAATCAACCTAATTCCCTAACATAACCAGTTTGTATAGCGTTCTAGCTACGTCCTAAACAGGCTCAGCTAGAAAGCTATTGCAGTAACCGATATCTCTATAGCTAAATGAAACGATACTATTTCTAAACGATTCGTACCGAACACGTTCCATCAAAATGTGGTCAAAATCAAAAACTTGAATACAATAAATTTACACTTAGAAAAGGTCAAATTATAAAACTAAACACTGACACGGATATGTTGACTAAAGTAAAGAAGCGACGAAGAAACCTCTAGCCTGTTAGTTGTTATTTTTCGAGTTGGAGCAAAACCCGTCCCAAGCTTTTTTATCCTCTAGGTAATCTGATATTAAATAGTAAGCCGTAGTAGGTAAACATCGTTTATAGAATTGCATAGTAGGCCATTTGGAGTAGATTTTTTCATTAAATGTAAAAAGGTATTGCCTGGGATGGGATGTGTCCGGGTCGAAGTCGTAATGCGATAACGATAAATGCGATAATACGATAGTTTCGTAACGATTCAAAATGTTGTTGTCAAACCATGGAGAACTCAAGGGATGTGGTTCAAAACTATGACTCATTTAAATTTCTGAAATATTTTAAGTTAAGGTATTTATGTGGAAACATGAGCGTGACTTTAACTATCGATCCAGCCTATTATTAGTCCGTTGTTCTAAGAATTTGAGTGGAGCTAATGACTCACTGAATACCTAATGATGAAAAGTTACCTCATGATAATGACTTTACAATTTCAAGTTCTTATTTCGTCCTTTAAATTATATGTCATGTAGGAAGGTTATTTAAGTTCTTAAAAAACACCCCAATAAGAAGAAGAATAAAGAAATAAAATTCAAAGGCCATGAAACAATCTAAACTTACATTATAAGACAATTTTTTTTACCTATCCTTTGTGCTAATTTTTTTACCTAAAAACTTTAAACCACCAACCAATCCAAAGTAAAGTATTTTATTAAAATCCAATCCATTTTCTTGCAACATAC
Organism: Eupithecia subfuscata; assembly: GCA_963564075.1. NCBI lineage: Eukaryota > Metazoa > Arthropoda > Insecta > Lepidoptera > Geometridae > Eupithecia > Eupithecia subfuscata. The sequence continues at coordinate 9,180,704 of OY751117.1, read as the reverse complement.
ACCAGGCACTGTGTGCACACCTGCCCTTCTAAACAATGTATTTTCTTGTTATCAAAGTATTTTCGGTGTGAGGGTGTGTGTGTGTGTGTGAGTGTGAGAGGGTGTGTGTGTGTGTGTATTAAAGTTTGCAACTTGTGTGTTTTATATGGGCCACAAACAACGGGTCTGAAATAAACGATTTTTATTTTATTTTAAAACACACTACTGTTAGTGGTGTTCATTCACAGACAGCCGCTAAATCTGTATATATAAAAGAAAGTCGTGTTAGTTACACTATTTATAACTCAAGAACGGCTTTACCGATATGGCTGAAAATTGGTGAGGAGGTAGCTTAGAGCCAGGAGACGGACATAGGATACTATTTATTCCGTTCGATAGCATTCAAGTGTGACTTGACATAACCTCAAAAATAGAATAGGATAGAAATAACCTCAAAACGTTTCCATAGAAACAACGCGTGCGAAGCCGCGGGCAGAAGCTAGTATTTTATGAAAACGTTAACAAAATTCAGCTGAACCGGTACCTAACGTAATAACATGCACAGACACATCGCATCTTTTGCGATGTGACAAGAATCAACGATGTTATGTCCGATGTTTTTATTCAGTGTTATCGAGATTGCAATTGTTATTGCTGTCACTTTACTTTTTACCCGACTACCAACGGCGGAGGGCTTTCAACAGCCGCTTGTTCGTATGCTGGTCATTTCCTTAATTAACACGTTCATTGCGCACGACACACACGATAAAAGAAAGAAAGAAAGAAAATGTATTTTATTGGTTCAGTTTGAAGTACAGCTTGCAACTGTTATAATATGAATGAGATCATCACTACATAGTATAAAACAAAGTCGCTTTCTCTGTCCCTATGTATGCTTAAATGTTTAAAACTACGCAACGGATTTTGATGCTTTTTTTTTAATAGATAGAGTGATTGAAGAGGAAGGTTTATATGTATAATAATGGTAATAGTAATAGTAGTATTTTATTGACCCCGTGCGAAGCCGGGGTTAGTCCGGGTCGCTAGTTAAAAATAAAAATTACAAGCGCTTCTCTCCGTGCTGAGCTGGCTCTGGCTTGGCAGTGAATGCCAGCTGCGTGTGAAACTGGCACTGACTTGGCAGTGAATGCGTTAATTAAAGTATCTTCATAGCAAGAAGATATTTCTCAGACACAAAAACAATAAATTACAACTCACATCAATTTCCTAAAGATCTAAGCCATCACTGAAGGCAGAGTGCCCAGAATGCTAGCAGCATTGACACGTTGAATGGCAATGCTAATTTGTTGACTGAAATAATAGTCAGCTTGCCGATCTGTGGATAATTTATGATCATATCTCCTGTCAACGTCATTCAACAAAACCGAGAGAACCACTATTATATTTATTTATTATTATCAATAATCAGCGTACGACAAGCGGCTGTAGGTACCCTATAATAGGGTACATAATAGGGGCGTAATGTACCATTCGCAGCGAGCATGTATGTACGTTACCAACCTTTAGAATGTTTAATATCAACAAGAACAAAATTAAAAATCCCCCGACAGATTTTCATGAAACCATACCATATACTTTCAATGTCATTGAAGTAAAACGGTACCAGATTCCGAATTGATCGGACTTATAGAAGTTTGTCAAATCCCCTTATCAACTAGAAAAGAGCTGATGATCTTCAAACGGCTGAACAGATTTTCATGAAACATGGCTAAGAACACTCGGGATAAAATTATCTATGACACAAAATAAACTAAACGGAAATTGGTTCATCCGTTTGGGAGCTACGATACCACAGACAGATACACAGACAGACACGTTAAACTTATAACACCCCTCTTTTTGCGGCGGGGGTTAAAAATGGTTTTATTAACAAATTGTTACGGAATAGACTTGAAATCTAATCTGTAACAATAGAAGCGTTTTTCAATATCGACAACAATCGGTAGTGAATCAGCCCACGACGGTTAGAATTGTTGTTATTTTTTAGGGATCTGGTTATTATTTTATTTTAGGCCCTATTGATATGAAAATAGGGAAACTTTTAATGACCCGCTAGCCGTCTCCATTATGACTCAAGGGGTTACGGATATTCTCAAAATAAACCAGTTAAAGAACCAGGAAAGGCTTTATTTGTTTTCTTGTTTGTTCTTTATCCTTTGTTATTTTTTTAGGAAACAACTATTTTGACCTTTTCAAAGTGTACGTTTAGCGTGCCTATTTAAGGAAATAAAGAGTTATTGATTCTTGATTCTTGAAACAAACGGATGGGTCGATTTCTATGATACTCACGTCCATCTATTAAATTTTTCTTAATTTTGCGAGTTTCATTAAATTATGACCTATATTTAAAGTAATACAAAATCAAAATAAAAAATTTTAAAAACCCCCACAGATTTTCATGAAACATGGCTTAGAACACTCGGCATAAAATTATACATAACACAAAAAAAAAACTAAACGGGAATCGGTTTATCCGTTTGGGAGCTACGATACCACAGACAAAAACACAGATACACAGACAGACACGTTAAACTTATATCACCTCTCTCTTTTTTAGCGTCTTGGGTTAAAAACTCTATAAAACGACAACTAGAAGTAATAGTGTAATAAATACAATATGATTGTTTTGAAAAAAAAAAAAACGATTTCAAATTCCTTAATATTTACACGGTTGTTTGATTTTTTCGGGACAAATACCTACTTATCCTTCGGTAATTTGTAAGTTATTTCGTAAGTATCAGTGTAACCTCGCCACACAGGCTCTTCAGAGACCTAGCGCGAGGGACAGAGTTCTGCTTAGGTACACTACATACCATAAAGCTGGAAATATATTTCTCGTTAATATTACTTCTAAGTTAAGTCGAGTAAAGTAGTAAAAGTGAAAACATTTTGATTATTTCATTTGTTGAATTTTTTTATTATTTTTATTTCTATTTTTTTTATTTGTTGGACCATCACGGGATCAAGGAAACGACGAAGTCCTCCTCATCCTCCTCATCATTTTGAATAACCATTCTGTCAGGTTTTAATTTTTTTCCTTTTGTTACATTCCACTTTGGTAAATCGCGGCCCTATGCCTTGCGTGTCCCCGAAATGTAATCACAGTAGGTCATGCAGCCACTGATTTTACTGTTTACCTTCGCTGCGATTGAATATGACACAGCAGATAAGCCGAATATAAAGTACTAACTTTCGGAAAGCTTTTAGGCGACAACGTCACTGATATTTTGCAAAGTGTTTTCTGTGTGGTGTCCTGTGTGGTGCCAGCTAGCTGTGTGGTGCCGGCTTAGAATTTGCATCACCCTAACTCTTCCCGCGGGTGTCGTAAGGGGCGAATAATAGGCTTGGCCAAACCAACGCGTTCAGCTCGCGTCCGCGGTGGCGTGCGCGGTGGCGGTCAGTTGTTGTGCACGAACTTGTAGCGACGTGTTCACATCGATGCGTCCTCTGATTGGTCGCGGCGTCCGGTGCAGCGTCTGCACGCGGCGGTGGCGATCAGATCGGGCTTGTTACGTTAGGACGCTGCACGCAGCTATTTATTTGTTCGAAGAACTATGTTGTTTAGTTTTAGTAGTAGTCAATGACGTGACTCCAGCCTGGTGAACGCAAGAACAAACGCGACGGTGTATACGACTTTTGCACGCGCAGTAACGCCACCGCGCACGCCACCGCGGACGCGAGCTGAACGCGTTGGTTTGGCCAAGCCTTTAGGGATATCCACCGGGGCGGGCAGCAGCACCCCCTGCAAAGCAACCCGCATGCCCACCGTGGGGATTATGGGCATTACCGCCATTAGATAAAAGCCAATAAGGCACTTATCAGGGGGAGGCCTGCTTCCAGCAGTGGACCAATATATAGGCTGTTGAGGTTGAGGTTTATGTCAAACTGTACTTTATCGATGGGTTAGTTCTACTTAATGCCAGATTTCTTCCCAGAGAATGCCACGAAAGATGTACACGGAGGTTCCAACCAGTGCCATGACCAGCAAGTACAGTCAACGGTAACATCATAGTAAGATCGAAGAAGAAATCCTAGAGCGAGATAGTAAATGCTTGGGCGAAACAAAATATTGCTTTACATCTTCTTGCGCAAAATTTCAACTCGGATTTAGGTCTATAAAATAAAATGGTAAATAAATAAATCATTTATTTTTTTCTCATAAGGGTTAATGCGATAAACAAAAGGTTATGTCTACTGGATCGGGATGGATAAGACTCTAAAGTTAACCTGCTGTCTGAGAGACTGGTTTACCGTGGACTGGTGCCTGCAAAAGGGTTTAGAAATCTGTATTATACGTCACCAGTGCTCTGGCTCCGCGAATCTAACAGTCAGTTTAAACTAACAATAATAATAATAATAATAATAATAATAATCGACAGAGCCTACACATTTGCTCCCCTTGGAGTCGAGACCCTAGGTCCGTGGGGTACCGAGGCTCTTCGGGTTTTCAAAAAACTATCTGAGCGTCTGGTCGAAGCGACGCGTGACCCGAGCTGGTGAATATCTGGCACAGCGTATCAGCATTGCCATACAGCGTGGCAATGCAGCCAGCGTCTTGGGGACGCTTCCGACTGGTGTTGATATGGATCAGTTGAGCTATCTGTAGACTGTTTGCAACAGTCGGCAGTTAGCTCAATTGTTTCAATTGTAAATACTAGTATAATTTTCTTTGTGAATAAATGTCTTATAGCAAGAGCTTAAAAATTAGAATAATAATAATAATCAACATCTCAAGAGACTCTCGCTAGGAAGTTGGATCAAGGGCTAGTCACCGACCGCTTGAGTCTAGCTTCGCGGCCGGCCAATTATATAGCACGCCGTTTGATTTGTTACTACCATGTGTGCCCACCTTTTGTATACTTATATATGTGTGCAATAAAGGATTTAAATAAAAAATAAATAAATAAAATTAACTCAACCAAATAAAATAAATTATCAATTTAAAATTAAAATAATTGAATAAGAAAGTGATATATATAACGACACATATGTATATTTATTTGACATACCTTCAAATAAATATACATATGTGTCGTTATATATGTCGGTTTCGGTGCCGGGCCGGGGGCCGGCCAATCAGGAAACGCCTAATAGGTAAAAATGAGTAACTGATATTTTGCAAAGAAAGTATTTTCAGTCAAACTGTACGCAGAGAATATAATTAAAAATACTAATTTACGCGCCAATGTCGGCGTGGATGGAACCTTTAATTTTACTACTAGGTTTTTTCGACACTTTTTGATACCTATCATTGGATGGACGTGATAAAAAAAGACACGAGAAGAGTCGAACGAAATGAGGTATACGGGCAGTAATGTGGATCGAAAGATTTTAGGAAGGTAGATGATTTTATTACAATTAGGACCGTTTTCTAAAGAAACATGTTTTCGTAGAAACTGGTCAGATATTGGTGTTGTTGACTGTACCTTACCTACAATTATAAACAAACATAGCTCGAACTCTATTAACGCTGCTAATAGTAGATACACAACATTAAAAGTGTAGGTACCGTAATTTGTAGAGTAATATCGGAAAAACCTGTTTTTAGCTGACTTGGCACACCACCCCTTATAAAATTAAAATTAAAATGAAATTAAATAATAACTTCACCATAGAACTGAAACTACTACAAATTGCACGTTTGGAAACCAAGTTACTTTAATCAAGCAATTTCAGTGATACCCGCCTAAAGTTGTGATATAAAAATCAATGGTACCTAAATGACAGACAACGATATGAGCGCATTAAGGCGTATATATACCCCGATACTAGCGCCACTACATATTTTATTTTATAATTACGTTATACAAAAGAATTATCAAAAAATCGGACCGCGCGTAGACGATATCTATCATAAGCTTTTTTTAAATGTTACTGTAATAGTTTTTTACTGTATTATTTAGGCAGATACTTGTTTCAAGAGTTTAGTTCCTATTGGTGGCCACCAAGCTCTCCAAACAAGGTTTTTGATTGAATAACACAAAACAAAACTATTACAGATACATTTAAAAAAGCTTATGAAAGATAATTATAGTCTACGCGCGGTCCGATTTTTTGATAATTCCTTTGTATAACGTAATGATAAAATAAAATATGTAGTGGCGCTACTATCGGGGTATATATTCGCCTTAAGGCTCACAGGTACTGTACTCGTTTACGTTCCAATCTTAAGGTGTTTCGTAAATGGCTACATCAGAGTTCGCACTCGCTAAGTAGGCCGATGATGAGGCTATAGAAATAAGTTATTTCAACCAACGGCAGCAACTGTCAGACAACTGGATATTGAATGCTTTTGTTTATGTTAATGTGACGTTTGAATACATTCTGGTTCAAAGTTTTGTACTGAGGCAATAGTAAAACGAGACGTTTTCACATACCTGTTAATTAAGATTTTTATGAGAGACTAGACGATCGCCTCGCGGTTTCACCCGCGTAGTTTCCGTTCCCGTGGGAATTCAGGGATAAAATATAGCCTATGTCAGTCCCTGAAAAGTAAGTTTCTTAACGATGAAATAATTTTTCAAGTCGGTAAAGTAGTTTCGGAGCCTATTCAATACAAACAAACAAACAATCGAATCTTTCCTCTTTATAATATTAGTATAGATAATCTATGGTGTGCGTGCACCTAAACGTGTAAATTACATTCATAATAATAATTTTGACTTATTGACGTCGTGAATGAAATGAACGAAAGTCTCCGTTTCAGGTGTGGCCAAAATGGCTATTTTGTCAGTATGTCCGTACCCCTCTACAGGTCGTATTTTACAACCGATCGGTATGAAACTTTGTGTACAGATTCTATGATTTTATAGAATTTTATTGTCGTCGGGATTTTTTGATTAAAGGCGTACTTCTTCCACAATAAGGCAAAAAGGCGGATTTGGAATATCTCCGCTTTAAGAGATCTGATTTTGATGATTGTACTTTTAATTGAAAGGTCATAACTTTATACTGTTTTCATAAAAATTTGGTAAAGATCTGATGAGGATTTTCGGCATGACGAGCAGAATAGCTTCGCAAAATGCAGTAATATGCAAGAGAGCATTTACAGTACAGCGCCACCTATTAGAACATCTTTGTAACACTTCGAGAATTATATGAAATAGCGCGGCTGCATACACCGTCGTCGTCGGTTAAATAATAACAAAAACTTTGGGCTGATGGATCAACGCCATCTATTGATACTAGGTACAGAATTTCGAGCTTTGCTGAGGAACGTAACTTACGTACTTTGTATGGACAATTGGTCTAATCTAATGGTTGATGTGTTTGTGCAACATTTCGTTCAAAAATTCCGACAACAATCGTATCGCAAGTGAAGTGATCTGTAATACCTACCTACTTTTCCAAGTGCACCTTACTTACCTCACCTACCCTACCCACAAACAAGATTGAATCCGTTCAGGAGAAACAGACGCCTATTCTTGCACGGTGGGCATTATTTCAATAAAGTAGGTATGAACCCCACAGAAGTTCTCATTATATAGGTACCTACCTAGGTACCAAAATATCCCGTTTAAAATAAAATTACTTTAGTACATTAAGTATTAAGTAAATTAATTGTTGAAAAAAGTTAGTGTTCGCGACGTCTACTGTTCGTAGAACTACTAGTATTTAGTTACTTTTGTTCCATTTAAACCTACTCTATAAAGTAGGTGTTACAAATCAGAAAACATTTTAATTTCACTCGGTTTCGTTTATTATTTTAAATATTTACAACCCGAGAAATCTGGGAAGGATTTCTCGGGTAAATACAAAGTTTTATAGAGTTTCACATCTATCGATGCTTTATTTAATGGCATAAAATTCGTTTCCGCTCCGATGAGTGGGAAACCGAGTGTATGACGAGATTATAAGTGCATGCCCTTCACAATGTTCTCCTCTACTGCACCAAGTTACGATATCGATACGGCTACGTTACGCTATCGATACGGCTACGTTACGCTATCGATACGGCTACGTTACGCTATCGATACGGCTACGTTACGCTATCTATACGGTTACGTTACGGACAGATAAAAAATGGTACAGAGCGCTCCTTGCGAATGGTTCTCCGTTGACAAACCCTATTAAATTTTACATGAAATAATATTTTCATATTAAACGCCTGACGATTTTAATTTTAATCATCTTAAAATCAGAACAGTTGAACTTTTATTTTTCAAACACAGCTAAAACACAACAGATATTTTACCTTTTTTACAAAATTAAGATCTGTCAAGTGCGAGTCTAACACGCTCGCCAAGAGTTTTGAACGTTTGTCAATTATACAAATATGTTCTAATGGTATGTTTTTAGGAGACTTCCCTTTTTAATGAATACCTAAAAATACTAACCTACATTTTAGATGGATCGCCTGCATACTTCGGAAATAAGGCGGTCAATTCTTCAATTTTTTTCAAAATTCTTTACAAAGTATGTAACATACAGAAATTTCAAAAATTGTTTTGTCATGTACAAGCCGATACCTTTCATTTGATACCACACTCGGTAAGGTAAAAAATTTGAAAATTATTTCCCCCCTATTGAGCATTTTTCAAAAAGCATTCTACTCACAGACTTTTCGTAAAATATAGAGCCATACATACAAACGCTACATAGATTTCAGATGGATCTCTCTGCAAACTTCGGATATGGGTAATTTTAAAAATATTTCGAAAAGTATGAAACCTACAAAAATTTAATTTTAAATATACAAACTGATACCTTTCATTTCATACCCTTTGTACCGAAAACTTTTATTTTCATCTTTCATTTATTTGCATTAATTTTCTATAAATCTGTACAGGCGCACGAAGTTCATTAAATTTCAAATTAATAGCTGCGGTAGTTGCCGAGATATTAAAGAGGAAGGAAAGAGACAAAGCAAGACCATTAGGGTTTCGAAATTGATCTCGAAACGCTGAAAACTGTATGGAAATTGGTTCATCTGTTTGGGTCATAAAATGGGTACATTAATTTGCACAAACAGGAAGAAAAATAAATGGAGAACAATTTTAATATGAATTTCTTGTCTACGCTATGCATTTTGTACACTGGAGTTAAAGAATCGGTCTATGTACCTTACGTGCTTATTGAAAAACAAAATTTACGGCATTAAGTGCAGTTAGGATACGAAAGCGAATGTTTCAAAACGTTTATCGATATAGCAGCCTGCCTTTTACAATATCCTGCTATATTGCACTGTCGTTATCGTGTCGATACCGGTATATGATAGCGTAGATAACGACTGCTACGCCGTAGCAGTTACGAAAATAACTGGATTTGGAAATTTGGTAGACATAAGCTTCAGTTATTGAATACCAGCTTCTGTCCACGGCTTCGCACGCTTTTTTCCAGGATAAAAAGCCTATGTCTATCCCCGGGATACCATCTTCAGCCGTTTGACATGAAGGTAACAGACAGACAGTTACTTTCGAATATATAATACTAGCTTCTGCTCGCGGCTTTGCACCTATTTTCGGTATAATAACTAGCTTATTATTTGGTTTTATATGGTTTTGTTCGAAATGTACGCCAAATTTCTTCTGGATCTGTTTAGTAGTTTTGGTGATCTAAGGTACCTACAAAAAAAACATTTGACAAACTTTCGGCCTTTTATTATTATTAACCTATGGATGAATTCTTGAAATAAATATAACCTCTTAAATATTATTTCTTGAAAGAAAAATATATCTTACCAATAGAGAAGGGTTTTCTAAATGGGTTTCATCGGAGTAGTTTTGTAAAATTAATAATAATACTATACCAATTTCACACAACAACGTTATCTTGAATTGTCCAGCATTATTTATTATTTATTATTATTATTATTATCTATACCCCAAACTTTGCTTGCACAGCTTGTATTTTACATGTAAAACACTGTTTTTGTATAAAAATCCTTATTACGAAATAGCTATAGAGACCAAATTCCCGTGCACCCAAGCGAAATTACAACAAAAACTATAATGTAAGTAAAAAGCGAGGCTGCGGGGCTCGTGCCAAATCCTGGCTATTCGGAGCACCCACCCCCTTACTTGAGACGTCTATCCGCCTGGCTAATATACGACACATTATATGGCTTGTGTCTAGGTAATTAAGGTCTATTTTTATATGGATAGTACGATGTCTACTTAAGGAAAGAGTTATTGCTTTCAGTAGTTTAGGAGATGCAATTTTGGTTGGTTGAGTCTCCCCGCCAAAATTATATTTACACAGAAGAAGGCTTTTACATTTGCGCGACGAATAAGTCAAATATAGATTATGCCCACTTTAATCTTAGGACCATATTGTACCATATTCATGTAAATAAATACTATCATTCATTTTTTCTACGGTAAGTACCATAGAACAGATCTAACCATTATCTATGGTCTTTAGTCAAATAGTAGAGGCGATATGCATCGTGGTAAGTCGCTTCAGAATAAAAGACCCTTCGCAAACAACGAAGGATCATAAAATATGAAATTTTCTGTCGTTTATTAGTATAGATAACTACTGTGATCATTATTAGTAAAATAGTTGATGATACGTTCGAGATTAGGTTATGTTCAAAAGCTTACCTTCATGCACTTTCCTCTTCAAAGACCTCTTGGCTTCTTTTTAGGATTTCGACATCACAAGCGTACTAAAGTTCTCACATGACCAAGAAACGATCGAAATTATGCGTTGGGGAAAATCCGATTCGCGATACCGACCGAATAAACCGAATTAACCCGAAACTCATGTATTTTTATGAAATACATTCACGAATACGGTATTTTCTATGGAAACTTATTCATTTTCATGGAATACATTAAAAAAACAGCGATTTCGAGTAAAACCCACACTTATACCAAAATCGTAAAGTCTATTTTTCGATAAGGACCTGAATCTTTACAAAGCCTTCTTCAATAGAGAATATGGTAGAAAATCGATTGATGAATGCCAAGGCGGTTACTTGTTTTTAATTGTTTGACCTGCCAGTGAGCACTAGCTACAGCCTCATGAAAGCACACTGGATTGATCAATAAAGGTCCTTGTAACCCTCGAATGCTGTCACGCGCGAACCTAAGACTTTACAGACTTGTAATAGAATTGCTTTTCAAAAACTTGTTAAGAATTCCCCATTTCAGTGCTTCGAGCCATAAACATTTCAGGCTAAGATAAGCAGCGATCGATTGAAACTCGTATGGTGCTAATACAACTGGGTGCAAGATAAGTTGAGGCGATAATAGGTAGGTAGGTACTCACAGTAGGTGGCTCCTGCGGTTACATCAGCTCAGTTCTTGGTACAGTCCGAGGTATAATCACTATCACTTGCGTAACATATGGACACATGTCTTAGGCATCGCGGGGCGCGGTGGTAACGGGTTCTATCGAGCGGGATTTTAATTCTGAATGTCACGTTACGTTGGGAAAATAAAAAATGTGAATCGTTCGGGTGGAGGCAACCTGCGGTTCGATAGTAAGGCGCCTGCGCGCAAAGAGCGTGACGCGGTGCGCGCCTGCTGAATGGAGCCGCCCGGGTCGCGGCTCTCACTCTGCCGCTCACTATACGAGTCATAGCACCTATTATAGGGGTTGCGATGTCGGGACGTCAAAACCGGCGATGGTGACTGTCATTCTTCAGTTTTAGGGCCAGATCAGACACGGTGGAAGCCGCGTGGATGCAAACCTCGCAGATTTACCACAAGCTGTCATTTAGCGCAGATCATGGATTGAACTGACCCAGTTTGTCGTCACACGAAGTCTATTTATTCGAACTAGCTCTTAGAGTTTTTCGCATCGCATTGTAAATCGTTAGTTAAAGTTTTTTTTGTGACTGGTTAGTTACGTTAGTAGTAGTATGGAAAACAGTAGATTACATCGCAGATTTTGATGCTGTCCCGCCGTTTTGTTTGTAGACAGTTGCGTGGACTCTACCTAATAGATACTTATAACCAAACACTATGTAATTAAGTGAGTAGTAGGTAGTACCTAAATCGATTATCATTTTGTCTCTCTTTGTAGAATCTCGTAGACCCTCTACGGCGCAGGTAGAGTTCCTTAGCTACCTAGATATTTTACTAGATTCTCCACCAGCACTAATGGAGTCCGCCTCCACTGCTGAATGTGTCTTTCCCAAACAATAGGAGTTTGGCCATAATAACCACGATTGGCAGGCAGATGGCCGATCGTAGCTGAGGTGTTAAAAATACAAAGAAGGAAGCCATTGCCCGTTCTCTGGTAAAATCCCTTGGTCCGCTCTTACGGTATCCACGAGTTAAATTAGAGAGGTTTATTCTTATGCTGCTACCGCCACGTCCAGTTTTACTAAAATGGCAAGACTTAATCGTAAAGAGATATTCCGAGATAGGGATATCTCGGAATATCTCTTTACGGTCAAATAGAGTTCACTATAGCGAATTTTACTAGAATGACACACGACGAAGTACAGACCTCTCAATGGTTTTGCCCTTAGAGGGATCTGTACGTTTAAATCTAGCTTTTTCTATGTACCTACCTATTTGTCTATGTTTGATTGTATTTTGTGCTGTCCATTTGTGAACCAAATAAACCATTTATCTATGTATCTGTACCTAACGCCGACACGAGCTGATGATCATGGCTTACCTCATCCCCGCTACGCCTTTTGACGAATTCAAACACTTCACAGCTTTTATAAACGTCTTCAACAACATCATTATCTTCATTTAATGACTTTATTTCATTTTTTCCATCTTGTTCATTTGTTTTGTTGTTTCCATTTGGTTTATCGGTTTCGTTTGTTTCGTCATTTTCATTTGTTTCTTCACTTACATCTATGTAAAATATAATATCACTTTCGCTGCGGACATTATCGATGTGTTTATCTTTGGGATCAGCGATCCAATTACTAGGAATAGTATCAGCATTAGAGGTGTTAGTTTTGTTACAAACCGTTACTATGGTTTTGGTCATGTTTTGGTAAACTTTGTATAGAAAATCACAGTCTAAGCATTTCATTGTGCGGAATTACTAACTTTTTTTGTACTTTATTTAAGAGTCAACTTTTACAATTAGCTTTGTGCATTGTCCAGCATTACTTATTTGATTTAGAAGTCCAGGAAGCTCCTAGTCCTAGTTCCATTAAAAAAATAGTTTAATTTTGCAAGACTTGAGTGTGTGGGAGGGCAACTTGATGAGCTTTGACCAAATTATAATATTTAATCAAAGCTATCGTTATCTAAATTAAATATTGACTTTCTGCAAATAAATAGGCTAATCTATCTATCTAAATATTAATGAAAACTGCCACTTTAGGATACGTTTTCAGTGGACGGCATCATCATCATCATCAGTCCATAATAGTCCAGGTCTTCAGCTTGCATCCAGCATCTGCCAGCAGTCTTTCGCAGGTCGTCTTCCCGACTAATGAATGCATCCAACACTATGTTCGGTACTGTAGAAATTCTAATTCTGATTGGGCGAACTGAGATCTGCAGGGACATCTCGCATGGTAGTGTATTGTGCATTATCCCCCTGCCTAAACAGGCCCTAACCAGCCCAGCTCCTGGAAGTACCCCGGAGCAGGTCTTTTGGTGACAGCTTCGTTTCAGCTTTCCTGTGGGTGTGGACGGGGTTGATGCCTCAATAAGACCATTCAGCCCCGTCTTGTGTCTGGTACTGTAGAAAGTGCAAACGTATTTTTGACGGTTCATATTGGAACGGAAGCCGGCCGTGCACTTTAATTAGGTACCTTACAATAACAATTCTTTTTTTATTTATTAATTTAAATAACAATAAAATAAAATATTAAACATTAAATAAATAATGCTGGACAATTCACACAGCATTATCTAGCCCCAAGCTAAGCAGAGCTTGTGTTATGGGTACTAGATAGTACACTACATAGATAGATATTTTTTATCATACATAGAAAACATCCAGAACGCCCAGGACAAATGTCTACAGATCGTACAAACATTTGTCCCGAGGCGGGAACCCGCAACCTCCTGCGTCGCAGGCAGACCTTCGCCCGCTGAGCCACAGAGTTCGTCAACAATAACGATATATATAATATTTTTGTACCTTATAAACCATGCGTGGTTTGTCATGGTACTCACATTCGTTACCCTGTGTGTGTCCCACAGCTGGGCAAAAGTGTATTTTCAACCGACGAAAAACGGAGGAGGTTCTCAAATCGACGCGTATACTTACATATTTTTTTATATATGACCACGCATAACTTTTTACAGAGTAGTCCGATTTCGATATTTTTTTTTATTGATATGATAGGATACCTCATGTGTCATCAAACTAAATAGACTAGAATTTTAACTAGATGTCCCCACTAAAAGAATTTGAAGTCGATTTATCGTTTTTTAAAACACGCCAAATTATACATTATATTCTTTTTAAAAATTAATCCTTGTGACCCTCCAGTGCTTTATACACATAGAGTAAATACAAAATATGTAACATCAAAGATATTTGCTAAATTTCTATTTTATGATCATTATCATAATGCCATGAACCAAGGAAGAAACAAAATATACGTAGGTAAGTAAAACCAAAATATATTTGAATTTATAACAATATTTACAAAAGAATAACAAACATAACGCAAGTAACATTTTGGTTGCTACATTTGTCTACAAAACCTAGGTACGAATAGGTTATAAATTCTGGCTATAACAAGTTTTTAACGTAGATATGTATACAACAATTTATAAAAAATATTCATTAATACCTACAATACAAGTAACAAATAACAACATCAAAATTTAATTAATTTGTTACAAAAATTTGTCATTTCTTACCCTGAATACCAGTTATAATAAGGATAAATAATTATAATAACAATAACACAAAATACATTCATAACTATAGTAAACAATATTGTTCTTTTGAGCAATTGTTCAAAACATTCATAAATAAAGTTCATCTTTATTTATAGTTTTTATCATTATGAGGTCTTTCGAGTATTAATGATTTCAGTAATGACCAGGGTGGAACGAAACGTACGAAAACAGAATACTAACTTAAAACCATAGAGAAGTCTAAATCTATGATCAAAAAGTTCGATCTCACGATAAAGTTCCTACTCAGGTCAATGAACTGAAATAATGAAATGACTAAACCATTTGGCGAGTACGAGGATTATATTATTTTTGTTATTATACATTGAAGATATTGAAAAGTAACTTATTTATCTTGACCATTAGATATGTTTGGTTACAATTTAGAGCCCTCTGGCTGAGATGAGAGAAGGTTAAATCCTTTTGTGCGCAGGCAATACTAGCGAAGAATTTCTGCACCAAAAACTATACAATGAAAGAAGAATACTAAGTCTTGTGCCCAGTGAAATTCCTATCTAGATAGATACAGGTACATTAATCAATCTCCAAACTCTTAAAGCTACTAGTGAAACTAGCGAACATCCCCCGACTTGGCTTCTTGATCCTCTTCTTTTCATCCGCTTTGAATATTTCGCTCTCAATCAGCCAATCTTTGTAATTCTCTTCCATATTCTTTCTCTGTTCCTCATGTAGCTGCTTTACTGGAGCAATAGGACCCCCAAAGTCTTCGGGAAGGAGTTCAAGGTCGACAATAGATTCGGGGCCTTCGGAGCAGAAGTTGAGAAGGTTGAGAAGATTGGAGTGAATAAGGGGTTTGACGAGACACATGACTTGGTTGATGAAGGAGACGGTATGGACAACGTGGATCTTCTTCAGACGGCAGGGATGGGCGTTCTGAGGAGAAAATATTAGAGATGAGTTTTAAATATTGTCGGCACCTGAACTATTAACGAAAAAGTCTTTATTTGGGAACATATTGGGCAAATAACAAAAACAGGCCGCGATGCGACCTGCAGAAGTAAAATACTATGTCGCAGATCGCAACGCCCACCTCCGGGGTTAGAGTTGATGAGTTCCACGAACTATAGGTACTTACGTATATAATATATTTGTCAACAACTTATTATCTAATGAAGTTAAATATAAAAAAGAGTTTCTAAAAGATAAAATCTACCTATAGCAAAAAAACACAAATAAAAGAAAGTAAGGAATAATTAAATACAATTTTATACAACAACCTAAGACTGTTAGCTAAGAAGATGGTATGATGCATTTGACAGTTTCCATCTTCGTAAGATGAAAGAATTCAGAATTTGGCTACCGCTGTCTACCGATATGCAATGTAATACAAGCAACAAGATAGGTACATCATTTGTTGTTTTGTCGGTCTTCACTAGACGAGAAACAAAAGACAGTCGCGGTCACTCTGGTATACCTCTGGTACCTACATAGTCGAAGAGTAATCCCAAACGAAGACGTTAATCTTCGTGATAGACAAATGTCTCTACAATTTCAATTGACCATTTCCTTTAGTAATCAGCTCCATGAGGATTAAGGCCTGTATTAGAAAATACAATACCCACGAAAATATTTCTTATTTCCAAAATAAATGACATTGAAACAGACCTGTATGTAGTGCATGAAAGCCCGTAGCGCCGGCAGCGTGACCCTGGTGAGATGGCCGAGACTGCAGCCCTTCATGTCGAAGATCACGATGTACCCCTCCGAGAGACAGTCCTCGGACAGTTTGATGTCGTTGAACATGCAGAACACGCGCACCGCGTCCCCGAAGTTCAACTTGCTGTAGTCAAAGTCGGAGAGACGGTAGAGAAGTACGTGGTAGCCTTCGGTCGTCTTATTGGGGAGGGCTACCATGTGCCTGGAATTGTAGAATATAATGTTAGTTGTGAGAAACAAATTGTTATATGGCACATTTATAGTTTGGCGCGCCTACACAAACAAGGCTAGAGGCTAGTCGTTTAGCATGGGACTCTGAGATCGCTTCGAACTGGGAACCCGTGTCACTCCTGCGCATATGAACAAATAAAAATATAACTTTTAAATCCATCATGGTTATTAACACTAAAGTCATTAACAACGGGATATTTCCGTTTCGTATCCCGTTGTTAATGACTTTAGAAATAAAAATATTTTTACAACAGATTAAAAGGAAATGAGACGAGAATCTATTAATTACTAGCTTCTGCTGCGATAAAAAGTAGCCTATGTTTGATTCCAGGCTTAGAGCTAAACCGATGCAAAATTTCAGCTCAATCTGTTCAGTAGTTTTGGCGTGAAGACGTAACAAACATCCATCCATCAATCCATCCAAACTTTCGCGTTTATAATATTAGTGCCTAAGCCGTCTTGAAATTCGGATCCCACTGGGGTTACTCTGAACAGACTCACAATATCCAACCGTCGCTGGTGCTTTGGCTGCCCTGTTTACTGTCGTTGTGAGACCTGGCCGCTATGCGACGAACTCCACATGACTGAATCCTGGATCTCTTTTGACAGCTAGTTCCTGAATATCTTGTTATGCCTGTTTTGAGTCCTTCACAACGAAGAAGTACTCCGACCTCTTCAGGCCAGATTCCTAGTTTCTTCTCAGAACCCGCGATAAGAAATAAGACGAAAACCTACACAATTTCGCTTTGGTGGTCATGGGCTTATTTTCGACTCGGCCATTGTTCCGTAGTCATTCAAGACACTATCAGTTTGATTTTTGTTTGTCCTTATTTGCCTTCAGCTATTGTTTAAAATCACATTGATCAGTTGAAACCGATTTAGACGTTTCATGGTATAACATGAAACATCGTTTCATGGTATAACATTGAAACAAACCGATTTAGACGTTTCATGGTATAACATGAAACATCTAAATCGGTTTCAACTGGTATGTTTTGCGAACGATATGCTGTTGTTAGTGATACATCAGTAGTGTTCACCAACACTACCATCATTATCTCAGATCTCTAAATAATGACAGGTTAATCACGAGAACTAGAGACTGATAGAAATCTACATAATCATTCTATAGCACCAACTTGTGCGAGCAAGTACTAAGTACCCTATATACCTAGGTTCGTGGGGTACCAAACTCTACGGGTTTTTCAAAAATTATCTAAGCGGCGACGCGTGACCCGAGCTGGTGAGTATTTGGCGCAGCGCATCAGCATTGCCATACAGCGGCGCAATGCAGTCTTGGGGAAGCTCCCGACTGGTATTGTATATGGATCAGTTGAGCTATCTGTAGATTGTTTGCAACAGTCTGTAGTTAGCTCAATTGTTTCGATTGTAAAAACTAGTACTAATTTGCAATTTTCTTTGTTAAAGTCTGGTATCTATGTCGGGCAATATACGATAAACTACCAGACTCTCACACAGCTGATAGCAGTGCTTGTCGAACAAAATTTATATTATTCTGTGAACGGACTACCAGAAAAGTGAATTTATAATGTTTGTATGTAGGTACATAACATTCGGATTTTTATATTATTTGTTCATTTATGAAACTTGATTCGTTTATTTTTATTAATTTGAACATTACATTTTTTATTTAAACTATTTAGAATGAAAAATATGACAGGTAAATTGATTTTACAATAAATTGCATTTCTGTATTTCCATACGGATTTCTTACTGGACTACGGAATCTTATTCACATGTTGGCCAAGGTTGAGCAAGTCATGACGAGCCTTGATTGCGAGTATATATGTATAGCCGGTCAAATCCGTCATCAACATCGAATTCTGAATTGACTCTACCAACATCTTACTGCACAGCACTTTCAGCCAGCCAGTCAGCTGCAGGTACCCGTTGCACGTCATTTATTAGCTTTGCCTCATCAGCACACATTTGTGCACAGCTGAGCAACCCCCCTCGATTAGGGGAACCTGCCTGCCTGCCTCCAAGCCTGTGTGTCCGCCAAGCCTGGTGGCTTGGCAGACACATTGGTGGTAGCAGTGAAGTGTAAAAAAAATACACAGAAGAAAGCAGCTGCCCGTTCTCTAGTTGGTTCCTGTAGTCGGCTTTTACGAGACCCACGAGCT
Organism: Eupithecia subfuscata; assembly: GCA_963564075.1. Lineage (NCBI taxonomy): Eukaryota > Metazoa > Arthropoda > Insecta > Lepidoptera > Geometridae > Eupithecia > Eupithecia subfuscata. The sequence goes on along the minus strand of OY751117.1, from coordinate 9,161,869 downwards.
GAGTTTGGTTATTCCCAACGCATCATATGATCAGTTTGTGGTTGCATCTGATGACGTAAAAAGTTGCCGATGGATCATTGATCCGTTGCAACTGCTTTATTTAATTAAATGTTGTCCCAGCGGATTAGTTGGATAGATTCTTACGCCGCGATGGTTACAGCCTAGCTTTATTTTTTGTTATTCGGCGAGGAAATTTGTTTACAAATGAACTGGACTGGGGAGAACCAGAATTATGTGGGACTCGACGCCCTGAGAAGGACGTAATACCCACTACAAACCTCTCCGGTGTCCCTCTCTCGCCATTTTCGCCGAACCACGGGAACATTTAAAACCAACCGCGGTCCGACTGGCGTTGGGACGACAGTATAGGAGGAAGAGGAGTCTTCCTCATACGTGGCCGGCGAGCCCACCACTCCACTCGCCGACCCCATTCTTCCGTCACCTTTCCTCCCCCCGTTAGGACACAGGACAGCTACAACACACCCTAGTTTTAGCTTTATCACAAAAGTATACCTACACCTGTACATTCTTGTGTTTACGTTCTCTTGCTCAATTAGTACCGAAATTGAGGGGTCAGGTTCATCCATTGTATTTAAATCAGAGTTATTGTTTGTGACCTACGGTCTTTTGTTCTTAATATTGCAATTTAATTTGCATACATTTTTGTAATGGACCACATTTCATGTGGTCTGAAAAACTTAACAAAGAGACTTAATATTATTGTTGTTTTTCCTCAGCCTATTCCGTCTCTCTGCTGGGCAAATGTCTCCAGTAAAGCTTTCCACCAATCATTTAGGAAGGCGTTGAGGTCGTCCCGCCAACGCTTTCATGGGTGACCTCGACCACGGCTTCCATCCAGGACCCAGGGTGTTGTGATATGAGATCACCTCTCGAGGTGCATTCGTTAAATCATTCTGTTACAGCGCCTATTTTAAAGAATAACTACAGATTATGGTTTTTAATTATAAGACATTTTGAGCGCTATCACACTAGCTCGCTGCGCTCGCCTCGCTGCGCTCGCCTCGCTGCGCTCGCCTCGCTTTGAATTCGCTCGCAAATCGACAGTGTGATAAGACCCTTATAGTTATTGCTATAGTTATGGTGTGTACTCTTTTAACCGCACTGAGACTCGGGTTGGTTAATTGTGCGTGTTTTGTTTTACTAGTTTATAAATTTTCCTGGGATTTTCACAGGCTTCGCTCGATTTTCACAGGACTCGAGGGACCTCGAGTGGTCGAGGATTTCGGGTCGTTGCCCTGTTACTCCCTCGCATTAGAGGACTACGTGGGCAGCTGATTCTTCGTCGCTGAGACACCCCATGAAGAGAGGGATGTCTGTTGCTCCGATGGTGAAGGTTTGTTTGTTCAGTGGACAGTGTCTTGTGAGTGTCCCCCGACTAGGACGCGTAGCTCCATTCTGGTCAAGTTCAGTAGACGCTTAGTTAGCCTTGGTGATGCAGCCGGAAGCGCTGCTCTTGCCTGGCGGCACTCTTGTAGGTGTGTCCATCGTTCGGTATGCGTTCCTCTTGTTTTGAGCCTTATCCATGTTCGGAGTTGGGAGAATGGTGAACCTTATAGTACTTATTAAAATAAGTACTATAAGGGTCACCATTGGGTGCCGGCTTAGAATTTGCATCACCCCAACTCTTCCCGCGGGTGTCGTAAGAGGCGACTAAGGGGTATCCACCGGGGGCGGGCAGCAGCGCCCCTGCAGAACAATTCTACCACCGAACTGCGATCCCAAACCCGCATGCCCGGCGTGGGGACTATGGGCATTACCCCATGTGATAAAAGCCAATAAGGCGCTTATCAGGGGGAGGCCTGCGTCCAGTAGTGGACCACTACAGGCTGTTGAGGTTGAGGTGAGGTTGAGGTATCTCAAGTTTGGCTACAGTACTTAGTAGTTCGCCATGACTTGGTCAACATGTTGACCAAGTCATGGCGAACTTTTGTACGCTATAACTTCCGACTCAATCATAACACTTACGTAATATCCATGATAGTTTTGTTCTTCGGCGCAAGGGGATCCCTATTTGTGAAGAGGTCTGGCGTATTCGCTCGCAGAGTGAAATAGCATTCGATGGTGTCTCTCGTCTCTTTCTGCTTGTAGTAGTTGGAGTGGAGGAACAGCATTATGTACTCGTCTGATATGTGCGGCAGGTGCGGCTGGCTCTTTATCCTGGAATCGGAAATAAATAGTCAACAATATTTTCTTTTTTTACTTGATGACGCTTCCGATTGGTTGATATGGATTAGTTGAGCTACTTGTTGATTGTTTGCAGCAGTCTGCAGTTAGGTCAATAGTTTCAATTGTAAATACTAGCTCTAATTTATTTCTTCTAAATATTTTATTTTTTTGGTATCCAAGAAAATTACAGTTAAAAATAGAAAAAAATTAGAACTAGTATTTACGACTCGACGACCAAGGTGGCATGGCTAGTGAAGCCGAAGGCGAATTAAGGGTCCGGCGACGGATGAATTTCCCATACAAACGTAGTATTTGTAATTTGAGAATATTATCACCATGGTTTGCTATTATTTGTATTAGAATAGTATATACTTAGGGTCCTTCCACAAGCTATTTTCAATATACTTATCTTCACAAATACTAAGAAAACATTGTCTTCTTTGATAAAAAATGCGATTAGTTTGATTTCATTACAGAAAAGTATTTTGAAGAAAAATTGTTGCAAGAACCTAGATAAATACTATTTTAATACAAATAATAGCAGACCATGGTGAAAATAATGCTCAAATTACAATCATCCTAAAGTGTATCAGTGATCTAGTACCCATAACACAAGCTCTGCTTAGCTTGGGGCTAGGTGATGCTGTTTGAATTGTCCAACATTATTTATTTAAATTTATTATTGATTGGCTTAAATGGTTTTGGTGCGCGTTTATGTTTTTTGTATGCGATGCGGCTCAAAAATTATATTGTATCGTTATAAATTATTCTGATTCTCATTATGACTCGGCTCCTGTTTCTTACCATGAATCGGCTTCTTTCTAATCGACTATGATGATGTCCTCCTAGCCGAATTTCAACCACGGCGGCCAGTCTCATCAAAAACTAGATGCGCAGGATATATTATAGTGCACAAGTGTGTGCGCAAACACAGGTGCAGTCTCTATTCTCTAACTCTCATAATCCGATGGGACGGAAGACCAACACGACCGGGGAGAGGTCAAGCGCAGGACCAACGGCTTAACGTGCTTTCCGAGGCACGGGGGTGTGACACCGCCAACTTCCTTACTCCGGGCTGCTACTGTGAATTTTTTTTTCTAGAAAAACCCCAATAACAACTATTGGCCCGACCCGGGATTTGAATAGTAGGTAGTATCATAGGTACCTATATAAATTTATGTAAGTATTATTACATTGATTTAACCATAATATTATTATTTTATAGACTAGAAAGACATTTATTACCAAAGAAAATTATACTAGTATTTACAATTGAAACAATTGAGCTAACTGCCGACTGTTGCAAACAGTTTACAGATAGCTCAACTGATCCATATCAACACCAGTCGTCGCGTCCCCAAGACGCTGGCTGCATTGCCACGCTGTATGGCAATGCTGATACGCTGTGCCAGATATTCACGAACCAAGGAGTCGAAGTGAACATTTATCAACAACTGTAATGTTGGGGGCTAATGTATTGAATTTCTCAATGATATTGTTTTTGTCTACACAAAAGTCCGAAATAAAAAGCTCACACTTTGAAAAATTTAATTCCAAACCTATTTCTAATAATATAATCTATTTCTCGAAATTCGTCTGTGATGATTTTTAGATCATCAATTATTTTATTAGGTACATACATGTTACGATTACTTGTTTGACCTGTAATTTAGAGTGTACTAGTTTTTAAGTTTTGTCGTATTAATTTTGTGATCTATTGTGTTACTTCTAGTTGGTTGCCCTTGGTAAAGACATAAATAAAATAAGTACGTGTACCGCCGTTACATTTACCGACTCATACCTAACTGTCAGGTATTATTAGCAATGTACCAAGCAGCGGAATAGAGGCAATTATGGTGAGATTTAAAATTGCCGGCACAGATGAGATAATGCGAATTAACCGGCAGCTTAGCGGTATCTGTGGTTAAGTTACAAGTACTAATACTCGGTTCTAGAATTATAGGTATTTCTTTGTAAACAAGAGCTTATAAAGCCAACGAAAGATTGTTGGCAAATACTTTACGGCGAATCGAAATCGAAACATCGAAACGTAGATGATCGAAACAGTTTTTGTTTTGGCATCTTTCATTCACAATTTCGATTGTCTCTCGTCCGTTTTATTTTCATTCGTTCGGTGTACAAACTCCAATTTGCGCATTTTTAGCTGTGCTTAGGCGATTATGCGTTGTAAAAGTTCGTTTTAGATTTTGTTTTAGATTTTAGATTTTGTTCACGAAAAAATCTTAGATTCTAGAACCAAGTAACTAACCCGTAGCTCTAGGTGGAGGGCAGGTGGATAGACGGTTTATTGTAGGTTTTAATAAGGTAAGGTAAATAAATAAATAATGTTGGACAATTCACACAGCATTAATTAGCCCCAAGCTAAGCAGAGCTTGTTTTATGGGTACTAGATAACTACGATACACTGCACAGATAGATATTTTTTATTTAAACATAGAAAACATCCAGAACACCCTAAACAAATATCTGTAGATTTTACAAACATTTGTCCCGAGGCAGGAATCGAACCCGCAACCTCCTGCGTCGCAAGCGGACCTTCGCCCGCCGCACCACGGAGGCCGTCACTCGTAGTAGTAAATCTTATGTTCCGAGTCGTCTGTTATAGAAACTGTATGCTTTGAATGAAAGTGAAAACGCTTTGTTCAGGCGTAACTATTTTCTATAAATGTTAATTTCGAGAATTAAGCCAAGAGAAGGATCCAGCTAGGCTGGGCAGCGTTTGGAAATTACGTCGAGTCGTCATCCATACCGCAATGCTTGAAAACGAAAGTTTTCAATCAGTGCGTCCTACCCGTCATGACCTACGGAGCTGAGACGGTGACACTCACGGTAGGGCTGGTTCACCAGTTCAAAGTCGCTCTCGCTCGCGAAAGAGCTATCTCGGAGTGTCTCTGAAGGATCTCTGAAGGATAGGATTCGTAACGAATACATCCGACAGAGAACCAAAGTTATCGACATAGGCACATAGCCCAAAGAATTAGCAAGCTGAAGTGGCAGTGGGCCGGCCATGTCTTGCGAAGATCTGACAACCGATGGGGTAAACGTGTTCTTGACTAGGCAAACTTAGTGTAGGACGCCCTCCAGCCAGGTGGGATGACGACCTGCGAATGACTGCAGGCAGATGCTGGATGCGGCAAGCTGAAGACAGCGAGCTATGGCGCTCATTAGGGGAGGCATTTGTCCAGCAGTGTACTAATATAGGTTGCTGATGATGATGATGATGATAATATTAATTAATCAACCAAAAATATTAAACAGCATTATCTGGCCCCAAAATATGCTGAGCATTGCTGTGTTGTGTTAACAAATATTTAAGAACTCCGTATCATCCGATTAACAAATATTTGACCGCGGTTATACTTAATGGAATTCGCAAACCTTCTGCGTCTCAACTGGTAAAACAAATCACATATTTCGAATTTCAAGACGCCCCCTCACCTTGAGCATTCGTCTGTAATATAACAACAAGATTTTGGGCGCTCCCTACTTTGAGCATTCGTCTGTAATATAACAACAAGATTTTGGGCGCTCCCTACCTTGAGCATTCGTCTGTAATATAACAACAAGATTTTGGGCGCTCCCTACCTTGAGCATTCGTCTGTAATATAACAACAAGATTTTGGGCGCTCCCTACCTTGAGCATTCGTCTGTAATATAACAACAAGATTTTGGGCGCTCCCTACCTTGAGCATTCGTCTGTAATATAACAACAAGATTTTGAGCATTCTCTTGTAGGCGACTTAGTTGCCAGCCAGTCAGCAGGGCTGTTCAAACTCCTCGCATTCGACAGAGATTCAAAAAAATTCAAATATTGTAGTGGTTTTAATATTTTATAAAGATAAAGATACGTTTATTTGGCCAAAAATACATTTACTTAATATAGTCACAAAACAAGCAAGCAGGGAGGTAGGCAGGCAGCTATAGGTGATTTGATTAAGTAAGGTATTGATATGGATCAGTTGAGCTACATGTAGATTGTTTCCAACAGTCTGCAGTTAGCTCAGTTGTTTCAATTGTAAATACTGGAGTAATTTTCTTTGTGAATAAAGGCTTCTGTCATGTTAAAATAACTAAAAAAAATTAAGTAAGGTAAGAAGTAGGTAACACCATTGACGCACACCATCCATCATGGCCTGTGACAGCGTTAAATCGCGAGGAGTGGAAGGAGAAAAGAGAGGCTTTTGCCCAGCAGTGGGACAGTAATGGCTGAAAAAAGTAGGTAAGTTGGTAAGCACTATGAATACCTACCATAATAATACTATTTATTCGTTCTACAAGAAATATAAATAGCGGAAAAGTAGTTTTCTATAAATAGCATCACATTTTCTATGAACCTATGTTTTAACAAATTTTGATTTAGTGCTACTTTTGGAGCAATTCATTATTTAAGAGATTAATTACTAAAAAACAACTACATATAACCAAAAGTTCCATTATATATCATACTTAATTGGTTTTCTGGTCGTTTCTATGTATAATAAAAAATATATATCTATGTAGTAATTTATTATATTATGTATATTAGTTATCTAGTACCCATAACACAAGCTCTGCTTAGCTTGGGGCAAGAAGATGCTGTGTGGATTGTCCAGCATTATTTATTTATTTATTGTAACATGGGTTCATAAGAAATGGTCTACGACTTGTGGAAAACTAATTTTATGGTAGTTTAAATATTATTAATAATAATAATATTAATAATAACAATATTATTAATAATAACAATATTATTAATAATAACGGTGTATAGTTTAGGCAGAGATGCAAAATTCGCGGCTTCGCACGCGTCTTTTCGGTATAATAAGTAAGCCTATTGATGTCGATTCTATTGTTTTAGGATTCTTGACTTAAATTTTACGATTTATAAATTTTCAAAGTTATGTTGACCTAAAATTATGGTATTCTCTGTACAGATCCTAAAAATACTACAAAATCCGTATTTAACTTTTTTCAAAAGAATCTGCCCGTTTTTCACTAGAATAAATTTTAATCACGAAAAATTAGATGCCTGCTGAAATTAGGTAGACGTTTCTAGCTAAAATACAATGCAAAGAATAGGAATTTAACTATTTTAACTAAGTTGAGTTGTTTTAGATCTGTCAACCTAATTTTAAACCTGACAGTCTAATTTTTTTAAAACATACATAGAATTGCTTCCGTCTATTTGACATTTCTAAATCCTAATTTAATCCTAATTTTAGTTAATTCTAAATCAACAGAATCGACACCATTATCTAACTTAGGCTTTGCTCTAAGCGTACGCGAAACGTTGATCTGTTCAGTAGTTTTGGAGATCCTAGGTAACAAACATTCAGATTTTACAAACTTTCGGCTTTTTAATATTAGTACGAAGTAGGAAGTTACCATTCTCTAATCTGCTGAATGTCATCTTCATGTCCCTCCGGCTGCGGCTTGAGGCCGCGCAGGAAAGGATGCAGGAACTTGGTGGCCGACATCGCTGCGTGTGCGCACCCAACCTCTGAAACAAATGGAGTAAAGACTTCTAAGCATAGATATAAGTACAATTCTGTAGATACGGTACGTTCTCCCAGCGCTAGCTCAACAAGGCCTGTGTTGTGTTACAATTAAATACAAAGACACGCTTTTACCAATCTTTTGTAATATACAATACAATACAATACAAAATACTTTATTGTACACCAACAAAAATACAAAACACGAAACCTTACATAAGATACAAGTACAATGGGCGGCCTTATCGCTTAGAAGCGATCTCTTCCAGGCAACCTTTGTTATTATACCTTTAATATACTTATCTAATGAACAACAAAGATGAAAAAACGTATCTAGACCGAAGTTCAACCCAGACAACAATACGCGCGCGAGACACGAACGCCGGCGGCGCTCGGTCTGACTACGACTGAGGTGGGAGGATCTAATTGGACCTAATTTGAGCCTGCCACTTTCAAGTAGCTAGTGCCTTATCTCCCCTTTTTTACATCGATGCTTCTACGTCAATTCGTGTTTTTTCCCTCGAACCATACTAATAATGAGACAAAAGCCAACAAGGCGCTTATCAGGGGGAGGCCTGCGTCCAGCAGTGGACCAATACAGGCTGTTGAGGCATACTAATATCATTATGATAGCGAATCTGTCTTTCGGTCTGTTTGTTATCTTTTTATGTCTAAGCGGCTTAACGGATCTTAATGAAATTTTGCAGGGAATTAAACAATATCCCGGGACAGACATGCATAATTGAAAAGCGTGTGCGAAGCCACGGGCAGAAGCTAACTATAAATAACTAGCGACCCGCCCCGGCTTCGCACGGGTGCAATAAAATACTACTATTACTATTATTATACATAATAAACCTTCCTCTTCAATCACTCTATCTATTAAAAAAACCGCATTAAAATCCGTTGCGTGGTTTTAAAGATTTAAGCATACATAGGGACAGAGAAAGCGACTTTGTTTTATACTACCTACTAGCTGCGCCCCGCGGCTTCGCCCCCGTGAAAATTTATGTTTCCAACTTTCTTAATTTTTTCTTTCATAAGAAACTTTTCCTGACAATAACAAACACAACAAAGAAAGAATTAGCGAAATCGGTCCAGCCGTTCACGCGTGATGCCGTGACCAAGGAAAACGGGTTTCATTTTTATATATAGGTATATATAGGTATAGATAGATGTAGTGATACCTGAGTAATTTTGTTTGGATAAATTCATGAACATGTTAATTTTGGATGTATGCTTCTTTAGACAGTTACCAGTTACATACTCTTCAGATGCAGCGACTCATGTAATTATGCTCAAACTTCACTTAGGGTAAGTTTGTTTCACCTTCAATAACACGCTCGTAACCTAATTTTATATGACGTTAATAATAATAGCACATAACTGAACGTAGCTCTGAGTTCTCATTTTAAGTGAATTATTGTAATTTTTATGAGAATCTCTTGAATTATCGCCGAACCTAAAATAAGGTTGAAGGTTTGTATAATTTGGTAGAGTGCTGCCACCTTAAACTTCCGCACGGTTTTGATGACTGTCGAAAATTTGTTGTAATAAGGGAATTATTAGTGCCTACAAAACGCTTTACGGAATTAAATATGTAGTAAAAATTGTTCAGTTTGGAGTGGAGCCGCCTCTACTCAAGTACGTACCTATTGATTACGTATTGTCAATAAAAACTCTAATTTGATCATACTCAGTCTTTGGATAGACCAATATAATAGAGTAGGTATTTAGGTACCTAGACTGTAGCGTTCTCTGTTTTCGTATAGGCTATGCTTGTTTGCGAAGTACAAATACAAAATCATCCTAATTTCAGCTAGTTTTAAAATACACAATGCTAAATCATGATTTCTAGTCATTAGTTAAAACAAATAAGGGAAATAAAACAAATTATTTCTATAAGTGGCTATCCAAAGAGGTCAGTGTTACAAAAATCAAACAAATTGTTATTAATTATCGCCAAATCACTCGAATACATGCAGATTTCTTTTTGCAGTAGCCTTCATAGAACTTAGCGTACTAAGGCTATTTACGAGAAACCCAACAGAGGCCACGCAAGCTCATTTTTCAACGATATTGTTTCGCATATAATACCTAGAGCTTATGTATATTGTTCACTTTAGACGCAGCACGCTATCTTTCTTCGGTACTAGCTGTCCGTAAAACCAACGAGTTCTCCTAAATAGAGCACACGCAACTGAAAAACCTGTTATTACGAATTCGGGGCTTCATGAATACTGTAATTTGGTGTTACAAACGCAGCGAAGCGAAGGAAGTGGCACCACTTTTGCAATAGTGGACACGAAATAGTTTTTCTTGTTTGGGACTTATTACGAAATAACTAGATACGTTTTTATCATCTTTTTATCACTGTTCCAATATGCCATAATGTTAATTGCACGATTTAATTATGTACCTATTGTTAGTTAGGTATAAACTATTGTTAGTTAGGTATAAAATGTTATTTTTTTTTTGTAGGTATACCTACAGATAGGTTTAGGTTTGTATTTTAGGTTTTTAGGTTTTTTAGGTAGGTATAAATTGTAGTTAGTTTAATTTTATTGTTAGTTAGTTAATATTGTTAGTTTGGTAGAACCTGCTCTTTGTTTTTATAAGTAGCTAAGTAGCTTCTGTCTGCGGCTTCGATCGCCCGCTTTCCGGGTAAATGGAAGATAATAATGAATGTCGAACTACGATTTCAAAGATCTTTAAAGAACTACCATTCCTAGAAACACAGGTTATCAAATACACAGATAACATATCAAATTTTAAACCTAGCCAAACTTAAGTTTAAATGTGTGGATCGTCCAGCATTATTTATTATTTATTTATTATTTTTATTAATATTGCAGGTAGGTACTTATTTACTAATAGAAACCAAAGTCGAGTCTAATTTAGTTTGATAACACATGGATGAAACGACCAATGAAAGAAGGCCTACTTTGGAACACGAAATACAAAGTTTCGGTAGACGAATCTCACGAAACAATTATTTAGGTTGATTTTATATTATATGTAATTTAGTTTTAAACAGGTAGTTAGTTTATTAAATTACGGGGATGACATAGTCAGCAATGGCTCAAAGTCACTTAAATAAAAATTAATTAAAAAAAAACATTACTGCTGAATGTCATGTACCCAAGCAACGTGCGTTGCTTCGGACGCTTCTTCGGACGTGACTAAATGACACCAGACCTTTCAAAATCAAAAACGAACGGATCGGTCATCCTTAGTTTTATGCGATCCGCCATTCGTCAACTTTGGAGTTTGTTTCTCTAGACCTCTTGTCTATGCCCGTTGCCATGGAAACCATTAGTTACCAGTGATTGTGAAAATTATCTTGAGATGGTGTTTATGGAGCAAGTTTTTAAGTACGCTCTAGTCTTACAATTTAGGTTAGTTAATAAGAAATTTCCGGCACAATGTAAATTATTTGAGAAAATAAATGAAATAAAATGAAACATCATCAATTCCTCGAGGGACAAACTTCTACGGTACCAGCCAAAAATCAACCTTTATGCAACCACGAAAGAATCATCAAAATTTATTATTAATTGGCGAAGATATGCCTAAAATTGTTGTAGCTAGTCGCGATTTTTCAAAAGTATTATTTCTTTTTTAAGCTTTACGGGATAAATACTAAATACCCATAGAAAACACCCAGAACGCCCGGAACAAATATCTGCAGATCGTACAAACATTTGCCCCGAGGCGGGAATCGAACCCGCAACCTCCTGCGTCGCAGGTGACCTTCGCCCACCGCGTCACAAATTTCTTAAATTCTTAATTTCTTTGTTGCACACACAAGTTATTTCATACATAAAAGTTAACAAAAATACTGGACATGTACAAAGGCGAGCATTTCGTCGACAGTTTAACAAAATAGACAGAATAACTTAATAAATAAGAATAAGAAACATCTGTATTCACAAAGAAAATTAAAATCAAATAATAGATATAAATTAGAACTAGTATTTACAATTGAAACAATTGAGCTAACTGCAGACCGTTGCAAACAATCTACAGGTAGCTCAACTGATCCATATCAATACCAGTCGTCACGTCCCCAAGATTCTGTCTGCATTGCCACGCTGTATGGCAATGCTGATGCGCTGTGCCAGATACTCACCAGCTCTCGAGATAATAAATAATGATAATACTACTAGTATAGTATTATTATATCTGTGATTATTTAACTCAAATAATAGCTATAGGAAATAATCAATAATAACCTCTGTAAACTTTACATTTAAATGTTGTTTACACTTTTCACGGTAACTAACATAGATAATTGATCGACCAGTGTCAGCAAACACCGTACAACTCTGGCCTTGTACATTTTATACTAGTTTGTGCCCGCGACTTCGCACGCTTTGTTTCTATGGACACGTTTTCTATCGCATGGGAACTGGGAAATTTATGGGATAAAAGGCCTATGTTTGATTCCAGGATTAGAATTACCTGTATGCAAAATATCAGCCCGATCCGTTCAGTAGTTTTGGCGTGAAGAGGTAACGACACAGAAATCTGAATAACACTGTTATTCAGATTTCTGTGGGTAACGAACATCCATCCATCCATCCACCCATACATCCATACATTTAAACATCCAAACTTTCACATTTATTATATTAGTATGATCTATGTGAAATAATACCGCCTACAGAAAACCTAGCCCTTCAAACTATTTGCATCCTTATCAATATATTTGCGTTTCCGATTTTGTAAATAAATAAGCTCGGCTCTTTTCTACATATAGTTGACATGAGGTATTTATAAAGAAAAACATACGGTTAATAGCCTGATAAGACGTAAGATCAAATAACTCATTCTTACTTCAAGGTCATCAAGACAAACGTATAGAAAACAGACCTTTTATTATTTCACGAGGAAAGACGTTCCTCGTGAAATAATAAAAGGTCCTTTATTAACAAAAGAAAATTACAATGATAAATTCAAATGATAAATACAAATTAGGACTAGTATTTACAATTGAGACAATTGAGCTAACTGCGGACTGTTGAAAACAATCTACAGGTAGCTCAACTGATCCATATCAATACCAGTCGGAAGCGTCCCCGAGACGCTGGCTGCATTGCCCCGCTGTATGGCAATGCCGATGCACTGCAATTATATTATTGATAATTTTTTATATGGAATTACTGAGGGAGTTCGGATTTTGCTGAGATCAGCATGGCTTACCAATAACTTTACAATATCTAACCCGTACCGTGTGGCTTAGAATTTGCACCATCCCTACTCTTCCCGCTGGTGTCGTAAGAGGCGACTAAGGGATATCCACCGGGGGCGAGCAGCAGCGCCTCCCGCAGAACAATTCTACCACCAAACTGCAATCCCCAACCCGCATGCCCAGCGTGTGGATTATGGGCACTACCCCATGAGATAAAAGCCGATAAAGCGCTTATCAGGGGGAGGCCTGAAGGCCTGCGTCCAGCATTGGACCAATACAGACGGTTGAGGTTGAAGAGGAACGTAGGTATTGTGGATAACTTTATTGATGCAGCCAGCCAGCTGGCCTTTAGTTTGTAAAGTAAGAAATATTTTTCAGCAAAGATTGGAGTTTAAAATATTTCATGGTAAAAATCGGTTACGAAAGATTTGAACTTTGTTCAAATTTTGACAGCATGTCATGAAGTCTAGATTTTTTTATACAGGGTGTCTTATTGAGAAGGGAATGGATGGTCAAATCCAAAACCATGAGAGTTAGATCTATAACGCACTGTTGACTGGTCGCCGGCAACTCGGTCGACGTCGACTGTGACATTCTTTAGTTCGTTAAAGGCGTAACATTTGGTCAAGTCGACAGTACGTAACGGTAGAACGCCCTAGAGTTCCTTCGGTTCGATTTCCCGCTGAGGGAATAGATTTTAAAAATCTAAATGCAGTAATTATTTCCTCAGAAATCGAGGATCTCTTTCACGAGTTCAAACTCTCATGGTTTCGAATTTGGCCATCCACTCCTATCACAAAAAGCCATCCTGTAAATTCTGCAACTAGTTTGTGATTTCTATTTTTCGGATTTTAGTATTCTTTCAGGTCGAGGTCTCAACATCAACATTTATTGACGGCCTCTGTGGCGCAGCGGGCGAAGGTCCGCCTGCGACGCAGGAGGTTGCGGGTTCGATTCCCGCCTCGGGACAAATGTTTGTACGATCTGCAGATTTGTTCAGGGTGTTCTGGATATGTTCTATGTATAATAAAAAATATCTATGTATGTAGTGTATTGTATTAAGTATATCAGTCATCTAGTACCTATACCCATAACACAAGCTATGCTTAGCTTGGGGCTAGATAATGCTGTGTGTATTGTCCAGCATTATTTATTTATTTTATTATTTATTACGGATGTAAGCGGGTTAACTACTAACCTTATTTGTGTTGGAATAACACCAACGTTTCATTTCTCATGAATCCGTCAAATTACGATAGTTTTTATAGTAAAATCCGTGCCTCGGAAAGCACGTTAATCCATTGGTCTTGCGCCTGACCTCTCATCGGTCGTGTCGATCTCTCGTCCCATCGGATTATGAGAGTGAAGGAATAGAGAGTGCACCTGTGTTTGCGCACACACTTGTGCACTATAATAATATGACCTGTGCATCTGGCTAGTCTCCGATGAGACTGGCCGCCTTGGTCGAAATTCGACTAGGAGGACTATTATATGTAGTAAAATCAACATTTAGCGCCATACCCATTCATTATTATTTTATTATTACGATAATGTGAAGTTATCTATCTAAACTTTCTTCTGGTGACGGCTTAGATTTTTAAGAAATAGACACAGGTACTAATTTCTAAGAAATCAAATAATATCGCAAAAACCTATAGGTACGTGTATATACAAGTTGTTATATTCTGTTAATGTAATTTTCTATGTGCTAAATTAATATATTTCTAGACTTGCGGATTTATATATTCATGTTTTTGTTACTGCTACTGCGATTTTATTAACTAATGTGTGTTTCTCTCATAATAATTATATTACGAGAAATCATCTACTCAGTCATATATCACGATCGAGAGATGTTTGCCGTCGTAATATTTGTATGTCACTTTCTACGGCATCCGTGTGAAAGTTAAATGTACCGTCAGAGGCAGAATGTTCTCTTAGTAAAAAAAAATTATGAATCTATTATGGATAACTGTAATTTATGTTTCTTTACACTCAGGCAATGAGACACATTAAAATATCTATTCCACGGCTATCGTGTATATTTAATTATTGTTCCCAGCGTTTCAACAGGTTTACACACTGCCGTGGTCACGGTATGACTGGAGTAGGCATGGAAGTTATAGCTACTTTTATTTCACTATCACGTCGTGAAGTTATTTTTTCTGTCACGGTTATATCACGCGTGATAAATCACGGTCGTTATATTTCATTAGTGATGATTATTATCACAGTGGGTGCATTTTTTCCGCCTGTTACATGTCGCAGTGATAGTGATATGATACAGAAGTTATCGCTTAGCTCATCGGCGATGTTTTTTTGACAATAAAACGTGTTTTCTTCAATGAACTTTCCCTCACACTTCGACAGGCTTGGGACTGTCTATGTTTAAGTAATTATAAATCACTAGGTTGACCACTTTATTTCTGTATTAACAGACAATCTCAGGTGAGCTTAGTTTAAAATAACACGCGACTCAAAACGCAGCGTGCACGTTCAGCAGCAACAAGTAAAGATTACAAGTGAGTGAAACTCTCACAACGTTATTTCACTGATTTCACTGGTATTATAAATTTCAAGTATCTACTTGAATGAGCACCTTAACTTCTTTAAAATAAGACTCATTTTCATTATGAAGTTTTTGTAACGGAGCGTTATTTATATAAGCAGTAAGCAAGTTTTAAAAATACTCCAGATAAATTAAAGCCTAATGGTGTTGAGAATAAGATGCAATTTCACTTAAACGAATTCTCTCTTCTAGCTAGTGGCACGGTGTCGCTACAGTCGCTCTCGCTCAAATGCTGTAGCTTTGTCTCTTTAGCACGATAGAATTCTGCGAATTGTAATGTAGCTTAGCCCGCGTGAAAAATCACGATCGCGTTATAAGTAACTCATGGTTTCGATGCATTTAACTGGTGTGGCACGTGATTTTTTTTTCACTAGTGATATAACCAGTGATGCGTGAAATCTTCCATGCCTAGACTGGAGCATGTTATAAAAATACAAGGTATGCTACTCTGAGAAACAATGGTCACGTGGGTTTTCCCAAGCTAAGTCATATACGGTGGTTATCAAACTTTTTAGTTTTTGGAGATTCGAGATCTAGATCTAGGTTTTAGGTTTTCCATGAAATTCTTCAAACTTAGTTTCCATAATTTGAGCAACGCTAATGAGCCCTGCACATTGATAAATCAATTGAAATGAAATTTATCTAATCGCAGGAACATTTTTCAGCCACAGATTCTCTTTTCGGGAATTTAAAGAAACTGATTTGAGGGGTGCAGTATCATAACCCGCTATAATGCTTTTTGACCAATATCGTGTTAGTACCATCAATCAAAAGTTCTTAAAAATTGCTTTGAAATGGTTGGCTGCTTTTCTATTAAAACCCGTTAAAACACAGAGAAATCCGCTGGTAAAGAACGATGTAAGGATCAAAAGCCACTATAATAGCGTAGGTCAGTTTCAAAATCCTCTATAACACAATCGACCAATCACAGCACCGGATTTGCGTCGCCTCATCGAGAAAATAGTATGGCGGTTGTGACTTTCTGTGTACAACAAGTGTTCGGATTTTTAATAAATTTAATGCAAAAACATGGAAGAATTAGCCCAGTTTGTGCAAAAATCAGATCTGAAGCATTTGAGGAAGAGGCCACGCGTTCCGTCATCATGGAAACGTGAAGTGGAGCGCAAGAAATGGTGAGTGAAAATGGAACAAAAATCTCCTGGAAAGTTAGCAAGAAAAGTTTTATGCAAGATGTACCTAGTTAAGTTTTCAGCCAGTTATGTACGTAGATACCATTTTATACCTAAGAGAAACTCGTGTTTAATACATTTTGAATAAAAACTATAATAATACTTCATATCTTTTTATTTTATGTATGTACGCAGGTAAATAATACATTTTAGGTAAAATATCTTTGCTATGTTAACAGTAGGTACCTATTTTTCTTCCTTCACGTGTCAATGACACAACAATTAAAAATATTATTATTTATTATTATTATTGAAAACATAGTAATCAAATACAATACACCTAGTAATAAAATAATATCCTACCTCCGACCCCTATTTTAAAAATTATGTCGTATAACGCCATCCATCCACCATCTTATTGTTGGTTTTGGTTGGTTGCAAAACCCGCCAAAATATGACTGTTCATTTTCAAAACCCGCCATTATGTAAGATTAGTTTCAAAATCCTCTAAAACGAATTTTAATTTGCTTATAATTCAGTATTTTCTCTATGATTTCTGTTGGTAAAGCTAAGATTAGTGGCGCCATGCCCAGGACTAATCATCAAGACCAAAAACTATGAATTACGATTCATTGGTCAAGATTTAACAGTTATTTCTAATCTGTGAAAATTTTGAGAAAGCTATTATAGTGGTTTTTGATAATACACCCCTCATTTATCCATCGACTTTAGGTACCTACGATATTTTTGGCTATGATCCTAGTCAAATTAGTTTTGGTATCAGGTAGTTATTGACACTCATTTAGATTTAAGTGTTTTTTAGTAGGTATCTGAACAGCATACGTTATAGTCGTTAATAAATAAAATTTAGTTAGCTCAATCGATGTGGCCAACGCAGGGGCCCAATTCTTCTAACTAATTGCTTTACTATGATAATGGTATCTCAGCAGAATATCCTGGACCGTGTACGATCTCACAAAATTCGGGAGTCGCCCCCGACCCAAATCAGCGCCACCACATTTGTAACCCCCGACGCAAAAAGAGGGGTGTTATAAGTTTGACGTGTCTGTATGTGTATCTGTGTATCTGTATGTGGTATCGTAGCTCCCAAACGGATGAACCGATTTTCGTTCAGTTTTTTTTGTGTCATAGATAATTTTATCTCGAGTGTTCTTAGCCACGTTTCACGAAAATCTGTTAAGCCAATAAACGTCGGCAGGTTTCTTAAAATTTAAATTTTGTCTTATATCTTAATAATCTGGAAAACGAGTTAGTTTGTATAGTGTATATGCGAAGTTGCTCTTTTTTGCCACAATGGCCAAAACGAGCAACTTAGCATCTCTGCTTATACGCTTCCATTTGCTGTAATCTAAAGGGTTAAAATATACAAAATAAAACTTTTACAGAGGCATTAAAAAAAGCTTATGATAGGATTCAGAAACTGGCCAATCGATTTTTTAAAAATTCCTTCGTTTACCAAAATCTATATATATAAAAATGAAACCCATTTTCCCTGATCACGGCATCACGCGTGAACGGCTGGACCGATTTCGCTAATTCTTTCTTTGTTGTGTTTGTTATTGTCAGGAGAAGGTTCTTATGAAAGAAAAAATTAAGAAAGTTGGAAACATAAATTTATACGGGGGCGAAGCCGCGGGGCGCAGCTAGTAATAAGATAAAATAGGCGGTGGCGCTGATTTGGGTCGGGGTTGCGCCTTAATTTCCAGCAAGAAATTAAACCTTTGAATAATATTGAAAGGTAGCACAAAAAAGTCAATAGTTTCGTGTCGTATAAAAACTCAGGAAATGACAGATAAATGCAGTGTAGTGAAGGACGAGGCATAAGGCCGCACCAGAGCCATTGTCGCCATGCCCTACAGATAAGTGTTAGGCATTGTTAGATCCGTGTTTTTCACACACACATCACGCTATGCACGTCACATACCTATAGCTCCAAGCACAAAAAGTAAATTCCTAAATTCATGGCCACAAGTTAGCTATGGAGCTCGCATAGCTTTTGGTTTTTGGAAAATACTTAAGCGAAATAGTTTTGCTTCGACTCGAAAACTAACTAAACAACTTAACATGGTAAAGGTTTCTTGTTCGCTTCTTTACTTTACCAGTGAACAAAAAATCAAAGTGATCACTTTATTTCCTAGTTTTACTTAGCGCGCATGGCTTTTGGTTTTTGGAAAATACCTACTTTGGCGAAATAGTTTTGCTTCGACTCGATAGCTAAATAAACAACCTAACAAGGTATAAGTTACCTTTTACCTTCTTTACTTTACCTTAAAAAAATTCATTAATAATAAAATTAAAGTGACTACTTTATTTCGTAGTTTATGAAGTAAACAAAAAATTAAAGTGACTACTTTATTTCGTAATTTTACTATAAGTAATTTGAATTTTGTGACGTGTCCTAGAGTCCTGTAAGGTCTAAAGGAAATATACTCGTAGTACTTTGATATTTGACTAGGTTCAATAAAAAAGAGTCGAGACCCTAGGTCCGTACGGTACCGAGGCTCTTCGGGTTTCCAAAAAAAATTCTGAGCGTCTGGTCGAAGCGACGCGTGACCCGAAAGCTGGTGTGTATCTGGCTCATTGCTAGTAAATACCAGTTCTAATTTATTTTTATTATTTGATTGTAATTTTCTTTGTCAATAAAGGATTTATGTATAAAAAGAAGTTAGACGTTTTTTCGGTTATGGTTATATGAAATAATAAAAAAATAAGTTAAATTAATAAGTAAAATAAAATTAACGTTTTTTGGTTAAAGTTAAAAAGAGGTTGTCACTTTTTGTATCGAAGAGTCGTTATGCTAAGGGCGTGTACTTCACTTGGCGTACTCAAAAACACCATAGAATAGAATAAAAACAGAGTGCGACCTTTTTATCGAAACTTTTAAATGAAATAAATAATAGAGTAATAGAATTTACAGCACTCCATTTTTCCGTGGGGTGGGTGTCGTAAGAGACGACTGAGGGATCCACAGGGGTCGGCAGCAGCAGCGCCCCCTGCAAAACAAATCTACCAAATAACTACGATACCCAATCCGCATGCCCAGCGTAGGGATTATGGGCATTACCTGCATGAGATAAAAGCCAACGAGGCGCTTATCAGGGGGAGGCCTGCGCCCAGCAGTGGACCAGTACAGGCTGTTGAGGTGTGGTAAGGATGATGATGAAGCTCTCGCTACATTTTTATAGATATTTTAATCGATCATTTTGAGACTGATTTTACATTCTTGGATGCGTTTGTAGCATCTAAAATAATACTCAATTGGAATCTTGTCTTTCCACGGTATCGTGATACCAAAACATATACCTAGTTTACTAGAGGTTCAATGGGGGAAACCGGTTTAGCTAGTTTAGACTTTGCCTGGCTACTGTTATTTAAGCTAAAGCTTGACGTGTTAAGCTTGGACCTGTTTTCTATAGCTTTTACAGAAATCTAAAATCAGAAAGTGCTCATCTGTATGTGAATTTATTGAAATTAACCATAGAGGTGAGAGATTAAGAACATGAACCTTTTTCAATTCATTTTTACAGTTTTTCACTAACGGTCTTTTAAAGTGGAATAATTTGGTTTACTTATGTTTTAGGTTTTAGTGTGTATAATGGCTCGACCATTATCTACATTAAAGCTCAATGAAAGAAGATCTGTCACTATTTTACTGAAGTCTTCATAAAGAATATATTTATTAAACCCTGTACAGTGGCGTTCATCTATAGTTGACCCCCCCCCTTCCCCTGGCAGGTTGAAGTCTCGTAATTAAATCAGTTTTGTTTTGTTTTATTAAATTTGTTGATAAATAAAACGGCTTACTATCTTCATTTTACAGAAAGGTTCTAGTGTTAAAATAGTTCTTTATTCATAGAAATTGCGAGAATATACTTCAAAAGCGACAGAGTCAGGTCAGATGACCCCTCGGTCACTTTTGAAGTCAAATAATTTTAAATTTTTGTTAGCTAACAATAAACGCCACTGTACGTGTATATACCCCCCCCCCCCCCCATTTTTATAATGTAATGATACTCTACATACAAATATACAGTAATATATAATATATAAATATTTAATACAATATGCAACCATACAGGGTTATTGGTTAATCACTGACACTGACACATGATGGATTCTAAAATTGGTGGAAAAGGAATGATATTAGTATGTACCCCCCCTCTATTCAAAAATCGTTCAATATAGAGGTTTTCTTTGAAACTAAAAACGTTCTGCCCTGAATTATCAGTGGGTGTGTGTGTGTTCGGCTGTCTCCCATAGATATATATACTAGCTGCCGCCCGCGGCTTCGCACGCGTTGTTTCTATGGAAACGTTAAAAGGTGATTTCTATCCCATGAGAACTGATTTATGGGATAAAAAGATAGCCTATGTTTGATTCCAGGGTTATAATTATCTGTATACAAAATTTCAGCCCGATCCGTTCAGTACCTAGTGTTGGCGTGAAGAGGTAACAAACATCCATCCATACATCCATCCATCCAAACTTTCGCATTTATAATATTAGTGTGATATAACGTTTGCCTTTTTTGGGTAGTTTTAGACAAGTTCCTAACTCATTTCCGGTTTTTAACGAGAATGAAATTCCTCAGCTGGCTTGCGTGACCGTTCCATCACGTAATGCTCGTAACAAGACGATTGATCAGTAAAACAAGTATTACATGACTTACAATAACCCTATATATCTATAGGAGTTAAAGAAAACAAAATGACTTCATCATTATAAACAAAGAAAATTAATAATGATAAAGTCATTTTAATGACAAACGCAGGTTAATAAAGTCGTTATTATCAAAGAAAATATCAAGTATATAAAAAAAATATTAGAGCTAGTATTTACAATTGAAACAATTGAGCTAACTGCAGACTGTTGCAAATTTGGAATTGAATAAAACTTTAACTTAAGTTTTTAATTTGTTAAATTGTTTCTATTATGTGATTGTATTTTACTTTGTTAATAAGGTTTATGAGATTATATAAATGTATGGGAAGGCCATTTCAAATGAAATCGTATTAAGTACTTACTTATTTTTGGAATATTTTTTATAAATCAAATAAAAGTCCGAAGGTTCTTAAAGAGCTGTTTTTAAAGGCTTTTCTATTTTATTTACTACTTTATTTTTACAGAAGTAAAAATACCATGATCTTCCAAAGCAAATCCTTCTCATATGTGAATATTTTGCCTAAATTGAAGCTTGCTTTCTTATATTATATACTTACCTAAGTTTTCATGTTTTCCTTTTTGTTATGTAATGTGGTCTTCACAAAGAAAATTACAATCAAATAGTAGAAAAAAATTACAACTAGTGTTTACAATTGAGCTATTTGCAGGCTGTTGCAAACAATCTACAGGTAGCTCAACTGATCCATATCAATACCAATCGGAAGCGTCCCCAAGACGCTGGCTGCATTGCTCTGCTTTATGGCAATGCTGATGCGCTGCGCCAGATATTCACCAGCTCTCGGGTCACGCGTCGCTTCGACCAGACGCTCTGATAATTTTTTAAAAACCCGAAGAGTTTCGGTACCCAATGGACCTAGGGTCTCGAATCCAAGGGGAGCAAATGTGTAGGGTCTGTCGAGACCTGCATATTTGCACCTCTTGAGATCAATGGTTTTTCTCACTCAAAGCTTAGGTAATAATTATGTAGAGCAATTTAGATTTTATGTCAAGATTAATGGTGAACAATTGACCTACTGCTGTTAAGATACTGTGAAACTATCCTACTTAACAGTTTACCAACATTGCTGCATTGTCGAGACAATTATTATTGCGAATATTTACGTGACTATTTGAATGAGAAACGAGAAAATAATTGACAACAATAAAAAGCCGACTCTTTCCCCTTTTTAATACTTTTTTTTCACAATATGAGGGGGGGGAGAATACTCCCGGAATTCAGACAGGTACTTTGACTTGGTAAAAAAATTCAGAAATCTAGACTTAAATTATAAATCTCCTATTGCTTAATTAGTTAGAGTGCTGCCGTCTTTAGACGGAGGTTCAAGTCCCAACAAAAGCAAATGTTTTGATGGACATTTTCACGTAAAACTAGACTTTCTTTACTAGAGACGATATTTAAATTATTTACCAACCAATTAAGTGAGATAGAAAACAGCGACAAGTAGGTAGAGTACCTAACTTTATTTATAACTGTCAGCTTTTACAACAGCATTTGAGTTTAATTTCGTACAAAGGTAAATAAACAATAATTAGCCTCCCTCTATCTTTCCCATTTGCTAAGATTCTTAAAAATAAGTTCAGTACTTTCTGCGATTAGGTAATAAACCATCCATCTCCATATTTCCGCTTTTATCTTACTTGACACAAAATCGAGTCTCAATTAAATCTTTTATTTTTATTCAGAAGCCTTTATTCACAAAGAAAATTACAATCAAATGATATATATAAATTCGAACCAATTAAATTGACCTCAGAATAGACCTCTTAATCAGATATTCCTCACGGTAAGTCTCTCGTATCGATAGACCTCTGAGTTGAACGAACTGACTATCTAATACTTTATATCAATACCTACTTCACTTACACTTTCATAATGCCAATAAAACGCTGACAAAACGAAAACAGATACCAAAATGCACAAATCAAAAATATGGTGTTTTATAATCGCCGTCGCAATTTTATATAACTACGTAAGTAATGTTAATTAATCAAGATACTCACAATGATCCCTTTCTAAGTTAGAAATAAACACGAAAAAGGTTAAAAGTCCAATTATTCACAACACGTGTTCACTCTGCGACATACAAAATGCGACTGACCACTCGGAGCCTCTGAGGTTTGCAGACGCTACTTTCTAAACGCGAATCGTAACCACCTGACAGGTGAGTTTGGGCACTTGACTTGCGCGAGCGCATGGTGGTACATTAGGTATTCTGTGTCGCGTGTTGGTAGGTCAGGAACAACCTGCATTCTTCAATCTCGTCACATCACGTTCATAGATAGATCTCCTAATGGCATACAGCTATAGGTACCATAAGTTTGTCAGATTTGTTGGTAGTCTCATAATTTAGATAGATAGATAGAAAACTCTTTATTGCACACTTATAGATAGAAACAATACAGCAAAACAGCTTAAAAACTAAGTGACAAGTGGCGGTCTTATCGCTCAAGAGCGATCTCTACATATACAATTTAATGAGTAGGTAATCTTTAAAAATATGTGTAGGTATCGTTCGTTATTCTAACACCCTCGAAATGTTTATTTATAATGATGTGTTCGGTTGGAGGATAAGAGCGAGCAGAAGCTTTTGTAAAAAAACTTTTCAGAATCGAATCAAGGTACGTATTGTATTGGTAACTAAAACGTACAAAGGTTATTCCTATCCCATGGGGAAATATTTATGGGATATAAAGTAGCCTATGTTTTATTTACGGTCTAGACATACATCGATGCAAATTTCAGCACGATCCATTCAGTAGTTTTGGCGTGAAGAAGTAACAAACATCCATCCATGTTTCCATCCTAACTTTGCATTAATAATATGATTAATGCGAAAGTTTAGATGGATGTGTGAAGTGTGATAACCATTTTGTTGTCGTAGGTAGTAAAACTTGTATAGTTCAGAAGTGGTGTGGTGACCTAGATTCTAAAGGCATTATCTTGCAGCCATTTGCGGTCCTTACGACCTTTTTAAAATATTATTTTCTGGGTCCCAGGTTCAAACCCACAAAGTCATTTTACATAATACTCGTAATTATCATAATTTAGAGCCTCAATATATTATCTATTTCATTAGGAAATAAAACAGCAAAAATAAATACCTAACATAATGTATTCTAACACCATTATAAATGTATACCTACTAAAACAATTTGTCATAAGTGTTCTATAATATTTTGCTTGAATTAGATGAAATTTACTATTTTAAATCGTAGTAAGCTTCAAGCGAGTATGATCTTTATGGTATGTCTCCAATTATGAGTGCAACAACGGTACAGATACGCGGTATATAGACTTGACAGTAATTATTACTGCCTTAGTACTTACAGAACAAAGACCTTAACGAGTTTATAAAATTGAATATTCAATATTAATGAGACCTAATTTCACCAGGACTGCAATGAATATAGGTGATAGGTCAGGAGCGTTGTTCTTTGACTTGGCCATTCCATATAATTGTCCTCGGGTCAAATCTTATGTTGAAAGTAGTATGCAAAGACTGAGGGTTCAGACAGGGCAAGACTCTATGACCTCTGCTCTACCTATTATATAAGGTAGATGTTTAAAGAATTTTGCGATTTCCTTAATTTAGCTATCGGCATTTTTAATTCCGAGTTGTCCATGTCTAAAAGTGCATTTTCTATGTGATATTTATGTATGTAATTTATTAAGTGTAATATATATGCAGTAGCCATAACACAAAAGTGCATAATTTGGGGCTGGATGATTCTGTGTGGATTGTCATGCATTTTTTATTTTATTTGAACCTTAAAAGGTCCGTGTGTGCTTCTGTTGATGATTCCTCATGAACCAGTTTTTCTGATAAACATATTTTAATATTATCATTGCATGTTATGAATTATGAGTAGAAATATTTTATAACGTATTTAAATCAGAACGAAAACAATAGATTTGAAATATTTCGATTTATTTTCAGTTTTATGATATTACATAATTTAAATATTAATAAAAAACAATAAAATATTTATAACTTCTTTTATTATCAAGTTTTACTCAATACATGAAATGTGGTTTGCCTTTTAGGAGTATTTTAAGGATATAGAAATATGATGTATTTGTTTTTTGTGTGTGCTGTAGTATTTATGCAATATGTTGTAGTGCAATGTCTAATACCAGGGCTGATTGTAAAGAAGCGTAAGTTTAATAAAACAAAAAACTTAAGTTTTATCAAAAGGCTAATAAATTAAAAAAATCAAGCCACTTTCAGAAATCTACAGGAATTAGGTTCTGCAGGGGTATTCATTCAGAAATCAGGTTTCTGAGACAAATACTAGGAAACTTGATTAGACGGATATGCGCGTATATATGTAATTCAACTAGTTTATGCCCGCGGCTTTGCACATGTTGTTTCTATGGAAACGTAATTTCTATCCCATGGGAACTGATTTATGGGATAAAAAGCAGCCCGATCTGTTCAGTAGACTTGGCGTGAAGAGGTAACCAACATCTATCCATCCATCCAAACTTTCGCATCACACTAATATTATAAATGTGAAAGTTTGGATGTATGGATGGATTGATGGATGTTTGTTACCTCTTCACGCCAAAACTACTGAATGGATCGGGCTGAAATTTTACATACAGGTAATTTTTATCCCATAAATCAGTTCCCGTGGGATAGAAATAATCATAAAACGTGTCCATAGAAACGACGCGTGCGAAACCGCGGGCAGAAACTAGTTTATAATATTAGTGTGAATATTTTTGCAATTTTTAATATAAGCTGCGTTAACTGCGGACTAGTAATTTTCCGCAAATCGTAGACCATTATCCATGACCGCAGAAAACTTAAAACTGCAAATAAAAAAAATTCGCGATTCCGTTTCAGATTCGTCTTCGATTCGAAACCTGAGGAGCGAGTCTATTTGACGTTAGTAACGATACGAAATCATGAAATCTCCTTTTTCCATACAATTGGGTATAAAGCCTCTATCGTGCCAACAGGAAACTGCATAAATTCCATACAAAAAAGAGACGTCACGACCTGTTCTCGTTACTAACATCAAATAAACTAACCCTTCAGAGATAGCCCTGCTGAAGAATTTTAAGTAAAGAGAAAGAGAGAGTATAGAGTTAGAGACCAGCGCCATAGAACATTGCAAGCTACAGTTTTGCCGTGTCACGTAATTCTCAAAGTCGTTACCTAACTGGTTTAAACATGACGATTTTATTGCTGCGATTTTTTCTCTCGCCGCGACACTTTGCCCCGTGGAGGTAGTTCTTATGTCATCTATTGTTTTTACTTCAACTCCACGTTCCTTGGTGATGAAAAAAGCCAATGAAAACCTGGTTTCTTTGAAACAAGAGTGAATAGGTGTGTTATAGACCTTCGTAATACATCGTTGGCCGCATTGTGTCTTTCCATCAGCTGAAATTGTGGTCAAAAGAAGGACTATTGATTATAAAAAAAACGGTAATAAAATAGGGCGCTAGGTGCAGCCTATATCAAAAATATCACTTTATTTCCGTGTCAGTGTTTAGTTTTATAATTATTTGATGACCTTTTCTAAGTGTACATTTATTGTATTTATGGAAATAAAGAGAGTTTGATTTTGATTTTGAAAAGGGGACTGGTAAACGGCTGACGGACAAACCGAATTACGGTTTATTTTAGCTGAAGATAAAATAAGTTAATAATTATGTAACATAAATAAATGAAAAAAAAAAAACACTCACTTCCAGACAAGTTATTTACAGAATAGCTTTTATTGGTAACTAGTTTCTGCCCGCGGCTTCGCACGCGATGTTTCTACGAAAACGTTTTAAGGTTATTTCTATCCCACGGGAACTCATTTATGGGATAAAAAGAAGCCTATGTTTGATTCCAGGATTAGACTTACCTGTATGCAAAATTTCAGCCCGATCCGTTGAGTAGTTTTGGCGTCAACAAACATCCATCCATCCATCAATCTATCCATCCAAACTTTCGCATTTATAATATTAGTGTGATGTGATGTGAGCCCTTATCTGTCAGTCTTATGTACTTTTATGCAATAAATAATTTAAATCGAATTTAATTTAAGTAATGTTGTTAATATGGTGTAATAAAAAAATGTTAACCTTTTTGTTACAGTCGACAAAACTCTGAACACAAACATCCATCCATCCATCCATCTATCCATCCAAACTTTCGCATTTATAATATTAGTGTGATGTGATGCGAGCCCTTATCTGTCAGTCTTATGTACTTTTATGCAATAAATCTATTATTAACCCCTTTTATTTGTGCAAGCTTCCCACTAACTTTGTGTTGTTTTTTTAGGTACAAATCAATGGTACTATTCAAAAAGAGTTATTTGTTTGTCCTTTTTTTTTTAAATAGAAAATTCTACCGTTTTATAAAACTCTACAAAAGGTTTATGACTCTTTTGACACGGACACTGGCAGAATTGTGGCAGCACAGTCACAGCGAGCCATCAAAATAAGAAGTTGAAGTTGAATTTAAATCGAATTTAATTTAATTAATGTTGTTATTATAGTGTGATAAAAAAATGTTGACCTTTTTGTTACAGTCGACAAAACTCTGATAGCAAGAAAACGCCAGGACACCATGGACATGTGCAGACTCTTCACTGAAGAGAACGAGAAACTCCGTCGCACCAATCACGCTCCAAGAATTATAAAATCATATAGAAAACCTTCGCGATTCAAGAGAGATTTGGCGGAAATGCAGGAAGATATTTTTACTGCTAATCCAAGGTAGACTGTGAAACTGACATGACATTTTAGTCGTCCAACTAAACTTTGTTGGTACTTAGTACATTTTGCTAGACAGAACCATGCACTGAGATTATAAGCAGAGTCTCACATATTCGGCCATTTTATATTTTCGCGTCAGAACCTTGAAAAAAGTTTTGTGTAATCTATTGATTCAACTTGACTAAGTGTACGTTAAGTCCTCTAGATAAGATCACTAACCTTGATTGGTATTGATATGGATCAGTTGAGCTACCTATAGATTGTTTGCAACAGTCAGCAGTTAGCTCAATTGTTTCAATTGTAAATACTGGTTCTAATTTATTTCTATTATTTGATTGTAATTTTCTTTGTGAATTTTCTTTGTGTTATTTACTAACCTTAGGTTTCCTATTTCAAATCAATAAAAAATAAACCTACATGTTTGTAACAGTAAATTTTGACGACCTCTGTGGCGCGGTGGGCGAAGGTCCGCCTGCGACGCAGGAGGTTGCGGGTTCGATTCCCGCCTCGGGACAAATATTTGTACGATCTGCAGATATTTTTTCAGGGTGTTCTGGTCGTTTTCTATACATAATAAAAAATATCTATCTATGTACTCGTATATTATTATGTATATCAGTTATCTAGTACCCATAACACAAGCTCTGCTTACCTTGGGGCTAGATAATGCTGTGTGAATTGTCCAGCATTATTTATTTATTTATTATTTAGTAAAATTAATTTGCTACTCAATTTCATTTCAAAAACAAAGCTCTGATCATATCAGCGGAGACGGATGGAGAACTCTTGTGTTTTTTTTATTCTTGTTCCTCTAACTTAAGCAGAGACTTTTTACTATCTAATTTTTAACCGACGAAAAACGGAGGAGGTTCTCAGTCGACGCGTATATTTTATTTTATGTAAGTATAACTTTTTACAGAGTAGTCGTAGTAGAATTTGCTAATAACATTAAATAAAAAAGGTTTCTTATTTTTTGCTTCTCAGTTTTTTCGGAGGTTTAATTTTTTAGTCAAAATTTTTGAAGTGAAAACTTCTTTAGCGGCGCTGAGCACTTTTTTTGTATGGGTAAAAACTTTCAAACTCGCGTCAGGGTCACGTGATGCTGATCGAAAAAGCGTAAGATCGTAAGATGTAAGTTTTCACTTCTGCCGGCACTCCCGGAGTGCTACTTTTTTATATTTATTTAACGTATTTCATTTTATCTTATGTCTAATGTTTCTGCTTTATTTTGTATAACTGCTATAGGTATTATTATATTTTGATATATACCTATATAAATCATATTTTAACAACCTATTTCTTAAAATTACTTAACTTCTTTGCTATCTTAATACAATAGTTTAGAAACTTGGGCGCAGAAAATTATCATTAATTATTGCATATAAATTGGTGCATGTAATTTGTACGTCCAGTTCGTTTTCAATATTAAACTTTCGTGACCAAAAACAGGTCAATCAAAAAGAATATGTTGCACGGTTTCTTCTGTGCCTGGTTCACAGATACACGACGGGTTTTCCTTAGGTACACCTAAACCGGGCAAGGTATTCGGAAAACCCACCGTGGCCCGTCATAACCTGTGTCAACACATTGTTTAGGTCTATCTTCCTCTCCCCGTGGCAATACGATATGCGTGCGCATTAAAAAAAAAAGGTCTATCTTCCTGACGATCTTATATGCCTCAACTGCATCTCGGAAGAATAGCTTGGTTACCGCAGCTTTATTTTCAGTCTTGTATCTCCGGTTCCAAACGTCAAGCAACTCCTCTCAGATATGTCGCTTGACGTATGAAGTCGGACACAAGTCATAGTCAGGCTTTCTTTTAGAGTTTAGAGCCGCCTCTTTTGCTAGCATGTCTGTCCTCTCGTTTCCATCCATCCCTGCATGAGCTTTGATCCAGAACAAGGAAACATCTTTGTCTTTTGGAATGCGATGGTTCGAAGGTTAACGCGTGTTCCTATGGCAAGCCTAGTGGAGGAACTCTTATGTTGGAGGCAAGGCAGGTTGAGTCAGTTCAATTATTTCGGGTTTTTCTTACTTAATCAATGGTACTAACGTAAAATTTCAACAGGTCAAAAAGATCAGTTACGCCATTCGCAGTGAATCCGGCACTAAATGCAGGAGACGCCAAACGAGTGGAGAGTATTGTCAATAAGCTGTACGACGATATGGAAGAGAGAGGAGAAAGAGTCACCTATCGGCAGATGAAGACCAGTCCGAGCTCTATCTTGGTACCTACCTAATTTAAATTTAGAATATGCAAAGATCCTATGACTATGCTCCTGAATTTTTTAGCTTACTGACCACAAAAAAAATTGCTACTGACCGCATCAAGAACATACAACCTTCGTACAACCAAGAAAAAATACGAATTTACCTACTTTCTTTACGTATAAGCTACCCTAGTACTTGTGTAGATAGGGGACTTACATACCTACTTAACCTCTTTGTTAGTTTATATAGGTACACAGGTAGAGATTTACAGGTAAGTACAGATAAAATTATGCTATAAGAGAGTAGGTACTTTGCCTTACTGTACATGATACATTTTCGTCGGACGAGTATGTAGGGAAAGAGAAAGTGACGTCATAGGAAAGTGACGTGGTAAAGAGGGAGACGAAATAGCGAAAGTGACGAGTGATCAACGCAACCATGATTGCAGCAGCGTGTTTCTACTCTTTCGTTTTTAATTTGTATCTATTAACTTCATAGATGATACGTTGAGGTTGTGTTCGAATTGAAAAAGGTCTTTGTAAAACAAGGTTTGAAAGCGACCTTTTTGTTTTGCAGGGAACCAAGAACCAAACCTTCCCTAGCAGAAGATTCGACTTTGCGCCCGCTTTCCTGACAGGTCCTCAAGCACAGCTGAATAAGGAGATAATACCTGACAACTACCCCTTCCCGAGCAGAGCCAGGTGGAGGCGCGGGATTGTGCCTTATTTCATTGACCCAAGGACCTACGGTAAATACTTTGAAGAAATCATTATGAATTTAAGCTGGTTCACTTACAACGTGTTGAAAGTTCCTTTATAATTGTTTTATTTATTGATGGTGCAATAAAGAAATAATCTATCTATTCATAAAGAATTCGTCAAACTACGAAAGTTTTGCATAGTAAAATACTTTCAAGAATGATTTCGCCGTCAACAGAAACAAGATATAGACTCAAATAAGAAATTTTGAGCCTTCTCAACCTCAACAGCCTGTATTGGTCCACTAGGTACTGGACGCAGGCCTCCCCCTGATAAGCCCCGTATTGGCTTTTATCACCTGGGGGTAATGCCCATAATCCCACGCTGGGCATGCGGGTTGGGATCGCAGTTCGGTGGTAGAATTGTTCTGCAGGGGGCGCTGGCCGCCCTCAAATTACCTTACGACCCTTAGTCGTCTCTTACGACACCCGCAGGAAGAGTTGGGGTGGTGCAAATTCTAAGCCGGCACCACACAGCTATCTTGATACTATCCTATCACTGCTTTTGTTTGAGCCTATGTTTTTTCTATTAATGGTGCTTGTATCAAAAAACACTTGATGATAAAGAGAAAGTAGGTGCCAACTTGTCTCGTTTGAGCGAGTCCATTTGCTTGATAACATCACGTTACACCTACCATCCACTCAGGCATATTACAAAAACAAGTACTTTTGTACATGGCAAGTGTTTTTACACTTGCCACATAAAACTTAAAAATTGAAAAATTCTCGCTAGATCTCGTGTAGATCACACACACAATAAAAATCGCTAAAATCTGTCATTTCCAAAATATCGTTTTATATCTCTGCTTACTCTCTATAATATTTAGGTATAATAAGCGGCACGAGTCGTGAGCACAGATGGGCAGTAGTGGGGGTAAGCTCGCGCATGTACGAATGACATGAATGTAGCCGAATGACACGCGAGCCTCCAATAGACGATGTGCATTGACTGAGGAACCAATCGCGTGCAGTTCGGCACCCCGCCCCGCCCCCATGGCTTCAAAAATTAACTACTGCGCAGGTGTCAGTTTGTGCTCACAACTTATGCCGGTCACTATACCCTGTTTTTGGTCTTGTTGACATTGACTTTATAAAATCTTGCTTTTTATCAGACGCCCACCTCGCCGACGTAATAATGTCAGCGTTTGATTACTTGGAGAAGGCGACATGCATCCGTTTGCAGAAGCTTCGAGAAAAACCTACTGACCGGGCCTCCATGGAGAGGGTGCTCTGGCTCTACATATCTAATCCAACTGGGATCAGGCAGTGCGTGCATAGCAATGAAAGGAGAGTCATCAACGGTGTACAGGTATTCTGGAACTCTAGGAATGTTCTGTTCTCTAGGCATAAACATCATTTGAAGGGTAAAGGCAAAATATATATCGAACCATGGTAAAATAATACAAGATATGCTACTCCGAGAAACAGCGGTCACGTGGGGCAAACCGCAGACCTAGAAGACTACATTTATCAGATTACCTTACTTCTTTACTAGTGAACGCCTGAAGAACTGCATTTCATGATTTTTTTAACAGCATCACCTAGCCCCAGAGTGGCAAAGTAAGCTTGTGTTAAGGATTCTACATACCGAATCTGACAACGCTATCGACACAGCTGAGCATATTAGATAAAGCCGGGCTGTGTGGGCGGCGTTGGCGACTTTGGTGTGTAGACTCCATTATATATAGCAGATAAATGTTATGTTAAACTAGGTACTCTATAAGGAAAGTAAAGTATTTTTATTTCACATTTTATGGAAAACTACTTTTCTGGTAGTTTAATTAATTGCAGAACGCAGTAAAAAATCTAAATCTGCTAAATATTTGTATTTTGCGCAAAATTCCGATTCCGTGCCGATGACTCCGTAGCGGAGAGTTTGCATAGCCCTGCTGTAAAGGTTATCTAGGAATAAGGTAAATTAAAGCAGAGAAAGCAAGCACTGGGAATCGACCCAGCAACAATCTGCGTCTCAGCGTCATTCTTTGCCCACTGCGCCACGATGACCAAAAAAATTTACTGACTCCTCCACAATAACTAGATCCTTTGTAGGCTTTGTTGTGAACTCTAGAATTGGCTTAAATCATGCTATCCCCACAGCTTACAGTATTCGGCTACGACTGCATGTCACTCGGAGACATAGTACACGAGGTGATGCACATCCTCGGGTACTCTCACGAGCACCTGCGCTCCGACCGGGACCAGCACATCTCCGTGCTATGGGACAACATCAAACCTGGTGAGTAAAATTGACATAGACTGACAAGCTCCATAACTAGTATTCGGATACACCTTGGTGTGACTCGGAGACATAGTACCTACACGAGGTGATGCACATCCTCGGGTACTCTCACGAGCACCTGCGCTCCAACCGGGACCAGCACATCCAAGGGCGGATCCAGGATCTCATTTTGGGGGGGGCCATTTTGGCAAAGATTGGAGAAAGGGTTAAAATTACAGGTAAACAAAAAATAAAGCTTTTATGCTAATAAAAACTTTATTTTTTGCAAATATATCATTCTATGAGATAGCGGTTCTTAAACCCTTTGGACAT
This sequence comes from Eupithecia subfuscata, assembly GCA_963564075.1. Lineage (NCBI taxonomy): Eukaryota > Metazoa > Arthropoda > Insecta > Lepidoptera > Geometridae > Eupithecia > Eupithecia subfuscata. The sequence continues at coordinate 9,128,350 of OY751117.1, read as the reverse complement.
CGAAATATTGGACAGAGACCTAAAATTAAGTTCGTTGCCTAAATGAAAAAAATGGAGAGCGTAGCGAACTTCGAAAATCTTAAAGACTTTTTAGGGACTTATATTAGTAAAAGAAACGATGAAACATATAAAATAGGCGAGCGGAGCGAGCCTCGAAATTTTTAAAGATATTTTAGTGACTATTGAAAAATTTTAGAAGAAAAGGAAGAAAAGACGATATAATAACGGCGAATGAAGCGAGCCTCGGAAATTTTAAAGTCTTAGCGACGACGATTGGGAAATTTGCGAGAGAAAAGATGATATAAAAACGGCGAGCAGAAGGAGACTCGAAATTTATAAACATATTTTAGCGAAATTTAGGAAATTTGTAAGTGAAAATGTAGAAAAGACGATATAAAAACAGTGCGGCGAGCGGAGCGAGCCTCAAAAATTTGAGAATTTTAGCGCCGATTGGGACACTTGTGAAAGTAAAGAGTGTACATACAAAATAGGCAAGCGGAGCGACCCTCGAAATTTTCATGCTTTTTTAGCGACGATTGCAAAATTTGTGAGAGAAAAGAAAGCAGAGCTGACATAAAAATGGCGAGCAGAGCGAGCCGCGAAAATTTTAAAGACTTTTTAGAGACGATTGGGAAATTTATGAAAGCAAAGAAGCAAATACGATTTAACAGCGCCGACGAGTGGTGCGAGTTGCGACAATTATTGAGACTCTAGCGGCGGTGGGAAAATTTGTGGAAGGGAAGAAAGACAAGGCAAAAATATCGGCGAGCGTAGCGAGCCGCTAAAATTTGCGTCATTTCTAGCGACTGTTGGGAAAAAAGAACGTATGAACACTAATAGGTGTTAAAACGTTCTTTTTTTTCACGCCTAAACGGCTAAACGGGTCTTAATGAAATTAAGAACTGCAAAAACAATTCCGCAGTACGCAGTATTCCGCCGCGCTAAAATTGATATGATTATTGACTGTCATATAACTTAATATAATATTATATAATGTATAATTTTCTCCACAACCATGTTTAGGTACTGAACTTTTATTTTTTTATGTGACCAGTATTGTCGCGGAGCCCCCACAGAGGCCCGGGGCACACTTTGAGAATAGCTGCTCTAAGGGGGTAAAATAGTAGTTTCTAGTTTAGTTTTCGATTTAACTTGAAGTTAAACCAGTAAAATTGGATACCTAGGGATTTTAGGTATTTAGTTTTTCGGTCGATAAATAAATAAGACATGCTTCAGTATTTTTGTAAATTTATCGCTTGTAGTACTTATAGGAATTCCATTACTCAGAAACATGAAAATTGGTAGGTAAGTATTTTGCCTATTGCTTGATGGAAAATTACGTGTTCAGCTTTTTAGAAATTCAACCCAAGAATGTAAAAGTTTAAATTTTTAAGTATTTATGTTGCTGGTGCAAGTGGACGTGGTGGTACTGACAAGTAAAAATTCAGGATATATTTCTGTTTCCTAATAAAGGTACATAGCTAACCTACCGATGAGTAGGTAGGTATGCCGTGTAAACCTAAACCTAAATTGCATCTAAATTGACTCGAAAAATAGAGTCGAAAGTATAGAATTCCCAGGTCTTTTGGGGGGGGCCATGGCCCCCATGCCCCCCCCCCCCCCTGTATCCGCCAATGAGCACATCTCCGTGATATGGGACCATATCAAACCAGGTGAGTGACATATTACTTTAGTTAACTATAATACTTCATTGGTGACCTACATATAAATTGGCAAGAAAAGATAGGTTGGCGTAAAATAATAAGCACTATCCTTGGAAATCTGACAGCATATAAATACAGGGATCAGCAAACTATGTGTGCATTATTTTTTCTATCGAAATCTATGACAGAAACTTCAACTTTATATCGTGGCAAACAAAACATATAAAACGTAATGCTATAAAATTTTAATTTTTATGATCACTAATTTTATAGTAACCCTCTAACCTCAGCCAACCTATCACATATTGTAAGAACATTATATTTCCAAGGTTACAAGAAGTTTTTCGACCTGAACGTCCCGCTGCCCACGGAGTATGAGCTGGAGAGCCTGCCGTATGACTACTCCAGCATCTTGCACTATCCAGCACGAGCCTTCTCTAGGAATGGACAGTCTACCATCATGACTGAGGTATCCATTCAGTTTCCATTTAGCACTTCCTCTAAACTTGCCCACGACATTGCCGCTTTTCGGTTTGCCTTTTCTATTTGGACTTTGTGCGAAGGTGTCCCAGTCTAGTTTTGGCAGGGTTAATAATAGATAACCACTGAGTTCTTAGGGTAGGTACTGACCTACCTTCATCATCATCATCATCAGCCTATATTAGTCCACTGCTGGACATAGGCCTCCCCTACTGAGCGCCATGACATACGCTGACCTACCTTACCTACATATATTTATGTAATCCACAAGAGATGCAGCGGTAAAGAACAGGGCCACCAAAGATTTAAGAGAAATGGAAAGCTAGCAAAAAGTTCTGACTTTAAAAATGCTCTTATAAAAGCTAGTAAAATATTCCTAAATTTATTTCACTTTACAATCAACAGTCAGGAATCAAGATAGGTCAACGCGAAGGCCTGAGCGAGATCGACGTCGAGAAGGTTGCCCTGATCTACTCCAACGAATGCGTCTCCCGAAACAGAGAGTACCTCCTGCAAACCTGTCCCACTGTGGTTAAGTCCACAACTAAGCCGGTCAACGTCACGTCGCAGGCCATCAAGAACTACTTCGAAGATAGATTGTGGAAGTTCGGTCTCATCAGTTACAAGTTGAGGGATAAGTTGGAATTCAGTAAGTGGTTTTTCAATTATGAAAAATAGGAAACTTGTTTTTGCTATGGTTTATTCATTTATGTAATTCGGATTGCCTTCAGCTTAACTATAACAATAGAATTTAAAATAGACACATAATAAACATTGTATAATAAACAACCTAGGTGTGAGCACAAAAATTATCAGTCGTCGAAAATTGCGTACTTAATAAATTAATTAATTAATATTAATTAAAATGTTAAAAAAAGAAATACAATAAATAAAACTTGAGAGGTGTCAAGGGACACCCGGATGGAACGAAGTTCCTTTCGAATAATTAGTGAAGGAATTGTAACACACAACTGTACACTCAACAAAAATAATCGTCGCGACACCACACTGTTCAATGCGAAATAGAAAGACGAAACGAAAATTACTGGCTTGCTTTCTATAAGAGAGAGAGAGAGAGAGAGAGAAAGAAACACGCGCACGCCGCACGGCTGAATCACGGCTTACAACTATAGCAAAAAGTGTCGTTACAACTTTTGGTCTTAATTTTTTCCGTCTAGCCCCCTTTCGATAAGGAACTTCGTTCCAAAAATTAAGAGTATAATTACATCTCCCGCAATCATCATGTGCAAGAGAAGTTTAGAGACATACATCGCCTTGCCCTGTGTCCTACTTACTTTGATTAATTTAGTTATAAAAGTCTCTAAGTGAATTTGTAAATTCTTAAGAGAAAAATAAATATCTCAAACCTCATCCCCTCTCCCAAGGGAGCTTTACTCAATTCCGGGATACAATGTATTATATGTCCTTTCTCGTAGTTTGAACTCAAATCATGCCGAGTTTCATTTGAATACATTCAATAGTTTCGGCGTGATGCGCGGGCAAGATGCAGACAGACAGACAAACAAAAATGAAAAAAAAACCGTTTTGGCTTCAGTACCAGATCTGTTACAGTTTTATTATAAGTATAGATACACAGATTTAGCAAGTGATTTTTTTTAAATGCGTTTGTACAAAAAAAATTAAAAGCACTAAATTTATATCACGGTTAGGGATTTTACATTGATCTTGTTTTATCTGATTATTTATACCAAAGTTTAGTAATAGTAACTCATAATTATTTTCTAGCTGTCGAAGAACGAGCTAACATTAACGCAGTGTTCAAACATATAGAGCAAGAGACATGCTTACAGTTCAGGGACGTAGGCGACGATGATGATGATGAAGACACCAATGGGTCGTCATTAGAGGAGGAAGGAGGAGGAGGACTGGCAAATTCGACGGAGGTAAGTAAAAACACAAAAAAATACCTTTAGCCACCGGTGTAGCGTTTAAAAATGTTAATTTGAAACCCTATTTAAAAGGTTAAGGAAGAAACGAGATTAAAAGAAAGTATTGAACATGTACAACTAAATGCAGAACTCATACCAGAAGATGAAGTACCAAATCAAGGTACAGAAGTTAATCAAGATATTAATGACGTAACAGAAAATAATGAAGAAGCCATAGATAATACTGAAGGTGGAACTCACGATAATAACGAAGGTGAAGCACATGACAATAATGAATTAGGAGAAACTAATAATAATGGAGAAGAAAATCAAGATAACAATGAAGGAGATCAAAATGTAGAAGTGGATGAAAAGCAAAAAGCTGAAATTATAATCACACAACCTGAACTACGACAGAAGAAGGGTGATTATGATCAGAGCTACAAAAGAAAGGAAATTTTGAAAAACATGAAGAAATATAATATGACTGTAAAGAAAGATCTTCTCAGGCAAGGTAAGCCTATATTATTTTTGGTCAGAATGTTTGAATAAAATTGAAAAAGTAGGTAAAGTTTGTGAAAAACTAAGTGGGTAATATGATAAACAGTTTCTGCGCTGCTAAACTAAGCGCCTTTTATGATTACTCGGTACGGCAGGTAGGTATTTCTAATAAAATACTGAAAACGCATGGCTAGCAGAAATCTCTGTAGTGTCCGAGCTTTACGCCTGATTCTTTTTCACATCGCACATCACATCAATAGCCTTTTACCTATCCACTTTTGGACATATTGTACCTTTTCTGTACTCAAAAGTAAATCGTGCCTTAAATATCCACGGTCTTTCGAAATAGAGCTGTAAAAAGCTTCTCACAGTCTGGCTACTCAACAAAGACTATGACGAAACTGAAAGCATTCTACTGTTTGATAAATAGCACACCAAAATAAATAACTGAATTAATCTGGACATTCACAATGGGTGAATAAAAACGCGTATAATATATATTTATAGTATGCAAAACCTAAAAAATATATTGTATAACGAAAAAATAAAACACAAATAACTTAGTTCACTCTTACTAACTTACCTACGTAGGTACTATTTACAGGTATAGTACCATTTAAGTTGATTTATATGTATACAAATTTAATCTTTTTTACTATTATTGCTATTACTATTACTATTTTTATTATTTTTGTTTTACCTAACTACAAGTAAACCTATCAAATGTCTGAAAATCATTATCAGGTATTACTTTTCCATTCATCCACATTGATTATTTAGTTTTTAGTTTTATTGTTGAAATAAGAAGATAACGAGAACACTGTTATTGACTACAATTGACTACATTTATCCATTCTGTCTGTTGTATTGGTGACACAGGGAATCCTAGTGTGTAGATCAATATCTTTGTTAGTTGTTACATAATTGTTACTTAAGTACCTAAATTCTCTTTTGCTTACTTTCAAGTAGGTACCTTCATACATTGTCAAAATTGTAGTTTTAAGTAAGCATGCAATAATTGTGTTTTTATAAATTTCAAAAATAAACTTTATTACTGGCCTATTATAATAGGCCAGTTAAACTAAGCGCCTTAAGATGGACGCCTTTTGTTATCATTTGGAAGTTATGTTTGTTATTCTGTTTAATCGGCTACAAAGTATACGAAATGACAAGATAATTTCAGCAATGGTAAACAAATGGAAGAAGCGGTTTATAAAGCGGACCAAACGAGACACAAGCAATGCTAGTCCATCCAAGCCCAATAGCCCACCAAAACTTCCTAAAGGACCCACAAGACGGCATTCCAGCGCAATGTTAGAGTTGAGGAGATCAGCTGATCCGGGCTGCAAGTGCCCTGAACCTGGGGCACCGAAGACTGAAAAGGTAAGCTAAGCAATAGTCCATTCACATTGCTGGAGTCATGACGTGCTGTGGTTTGCACAGGCTGTCGACTTTGTCATCACAAGGACGTTTCCAACGACAAAGACGACATGTGGACAAACCAAAGTTCTTTCAAACTGATTATTCCACCTTCCAATTGGCCTTCCACTGCAAATGGAATATACCCTTTACGGACAAGTTTTAACAGTTTCATCATTAACATCAACACAGCCCTTATGCCACCCACTGCTGGGTATACTACACGCTTTCATTTCTTGACTATTTACGAGACACAAACTTTCCTCATCGTTAAAAAAATGTTATGAATATTTGAAACGTAATAAGAAATTTTCAATAATCGTAACATGCACAGGTACCCCGATCCGTAAGGAGTTGATTTTGCTCGGAAAAGTCTATTTTAGCCGTTGAAACGTGCAGCGTCAACAACTGAATGCAATGAATACCACGAAATTCAGTGAATTTCAATAATTGAGTAATTATCTATAACCTAATATTTTAACTAGATTCTGCTCGAGGGTTTACACGCGATTTTCCAGGATAAAAATTAGCTAGTCGTAGATAAACTCTACTTATGTTCGTCCCTGAGATAACGTCTACCTCCCTGCCAAATTTGTTAAGGTGTGAAAATGTGACAGCAGACAGACAGAACTAAGTACTTTTGCTTTTATGATATTATACATATATATTTGCTTTAATAGTATGGATTCCACACCCTACTTCCGAATTACAATTCTTACTACTAATACTTCTTCAATCCAACGATCCTATCCATCCACGGTTATCTGGTAGAGAAGACCGCCAATTGTCACATATTTTGTAACTTTTCTTGTTTATTTTGTTTGTAAATTATTTTGATAAGAGTGCAATAAAGAATTTTCTATCTATTTATTTATCTACAATGGTAACTCAAACATTCCTGGCCCTGTTCTCAAGTTGAAACCAGTAAATATGTATCACATTCTTACATCGCTGGTTATGTAGTAATCACGCTTCAATTGGCATCGGGATTAGCACGGATTACGCAACGCTAACATGCGAGGATTGTTAAATAAATCCTGATCAATCATATAATGAACACGATGAAATTCAGCCTAGTTTTGCTGGAACACTGAAAATTATAGCAAAGAATCGACTGCTGGGCCAGCCATATCTCGTGAGATATGGCTGGACCAGCAGTCGGTTCTTTGCTATAATTTTCAGTTAAAGTTCTGCGTGAAGAACTGATAAACGATTTCTTGAGTGCAGACCGCGACTGGCAAAAGAGTCTGAGATGACGACCTGTGAAAGACTGTAGTGAGCTTATAAATTAATATACTAATCTTTACATTCTTACAAACTTTCGCTCGTATAATATTATATTAGTAGGGTTACGATTTTGTGCATTTTTAGTGTCCTGCGCACATAGCTAGTCTCTGTTGAGACTGCCCGCCGTCGAAATTTAACTAGGAGGACATCAATATTATGATTTCCTAGAATATTTACGGTAGTTTTGTCGCTGGTTTAAACGATGTCATCGTCTCTTTGGCAACTTTAATATGGTCATTTCGTATCCTTATTTACAACCGTAAATAAGGACCAGGAACAAAACGTACCTTACAATATACTTATTTCTGTGCCTTCAGTATTTTCAGTATTTTTATTTACTGCAGTCATATACCTCAACAGCCTGTATTGGTCCACTACTGGACGCAGGCCTCCCCCTGATAAGCGCCTTATTGGCTTTTATCACGGTAGTGCCCATAATCCCCACGCAAAGGCATGCGGGTTGGGGATCGCAGTTCGTTGGTAGAATTGTTCTGTACCTATGGGGCGGAGCTTATTAGACCATCCTAAATATCGGATATCCTACTTAGTCAATCCTGAATTCAGAGAAGTTTAATCGCATTTAGGAAGGTAGCATCCTAATTAGGCTCCGATTTAGGACAAGAATGGCTTCCAACGTCCTAAATCTATTTTTAGCGTCTGCTTCAGTGTTGCCGGCAGTCAAAATAAAAAAGCTCCGATCCGAACGCTAAAATGGTCCGAAATATGACAAAAAGATCCGTTTTAAAAAGTGTAAAAAAAAATAACTTGTCGTAATGGGGATATTAAATTTTCCATATGAATTGTACTTAATGTTGCTTCATCTTGATGAACTTCAGAAAGCTTCGCTTATTTTTACAAAGGTTAAAAGACTGAGATAAAATAAAACGTCAAGTGCGAGTCAGACTCGCACACTAAGGGTTCCGTTTAATTGTAAGACCTCTGTGGCGCGGTGGGCGAAGGTCCGCCTGCGACGCAGGAGGTTGCGGGTTCGATTCCCGCCTCGGGACAAATATTTGTAAGATCTGCAGATATTTGTTCAGGGTGTTCTGGTCGTTTTCTATATATAATAAAAAATATCTATCTTTGTACTCGTATATTATTATGTATATCAGTTATCTAGTACCCATAACACAAGCTCTGCTTACCTTGGGGCTAGGTAATGCTGTGTGAATTGTCGAGCATTATTTATTTATTTATTTATTTATTTATTTACCTTGTTTCTTGACAAATATCATGATTCTATGTCAACATGATGTAGGTACCCGGTATTATTATATATTTATTATTTTGATCGAGGGAGAGAATCAAAATTTATGATTTTTTTGATAATAAACTACAAAACGGTTTTCAAATTTTTCTCGTTATTTGTGCTATGTGACCTTGCTTCTTACAGATATTTTTTTTTTAAAGAAAAAACAATAAATTTAGGTACTGTTTTCAGATTGTTCCCTTTATTTGTGCTATAGGGCCTTGTTTCTTGCCAAATTTCATAATTCTAGCAGGGTTCTGATTGCGCTAGGTCTACGGGAAGTACGTACCCTATAAGTTTTGGTCCATGGCGTGCATTAAAAGTATTTTTTTTGTGAATATTTTCAAATTTATGGTTTTCGGATTTTTCCCTTTACTTGTGCTATAAGAACTTGCTGCTCACCAAGTTTCATGATTCTAGGTCTACGGGAAGTACCCAATAGGTTTTGTGTGCATGTGATTCCCTTGGAAATTTCCGCAAAGAGTCATGGTCCGCAAAAGATCCGCAGAGGCAGAAAAAAGTCCGAAACGGACCAAAAAGGTCCGCACCGGTCTGCTTAGAGACTCTAAGCAGACCAGTGTTGCCGGTGCCAGTTGGCAGCCTGAATCAGTGAACGTGTAATTAGGAGCTCCAGCGAATAAATTTCTTGTCCTAAATCGGACACTGAATTTAGGACCCGATATTTAGGATGGTCTAATAAGCTCTTTAGTCGCCTCTTACGACATCCGCGGGAAGAGTTGGGGTGGTGCAAATTCTAAGCCGGCACCACACGGCTCAGCAATAAATAAGCAGTTCTTATTGACTAGGATAATCAATTTATGGTCACTGTATGTACCCTACCCATATACGGTGTTGCAGTGGAATACTGGCCAGGTATCATGCCTGTCCTTCACCTTCTTATTACTTCACCAGCGTCTTCATCATAATTTTATGGTCTTTAACCATCTGTCTGTTCAAACATTCTGTCTTGACACAGTTATTTTTGTTCACTTAGACATTTTATTCAGGTACCATACTATGTTTACAGGATCAAGGTATTCGCCGCCCCGGTACCATGTAATCGAGGCTGCGTGCAAAAGTACTAGTTTAGATTATAAGATAGTCATTAAAAAATGAGGACATGACCATCAACTCAACGGTCCCTATACCAAACATCCTGTATTACTCACTGTTATACAGGATGTTTAGTATTGGGACCGACATAATTTTTTGGGGAGTTGGCGGGGAGTCATGGGCTACATTTCTCCGGTAGTCCTAGGTATCACGGTTGCTGAGATATGATGTTTTATTTTTTATTTAAATTCACCCAAAATCTCACCCTTAAATTGTCATTATCTTTGTTGTTTGTAATGCCACAAAGGAACTTGTGGTGTATTCTTTAGTGTATATATATTCTATAAAAATTACTACCTACTTGATAAAATTCACATATACAAAATAGAGCATTCAAAGACAAAAATCTGTGTAAAAGTTATAAAACGCGACACCTTCAAAATTCATAAAAAGAAAAGTAAAAGTCATATTTAATTTAATAATTTAATTTTTTTCTTTCAAAAAAATTTATATCTATTTCCCTGTTTTTAATTATTTATTATTATTATTATATTTTTTCTGCTAGGGTCATGATTAAGCTGACACTTTTTTTATGTTTTGTTCTTCTGAATTAATTTAAATCGCAAAATTACTCAAAATCCCACTTTCTCCCTTTATATCACACAAATATTATAAATGTGTCATGCCACAGGCTGCTCGTCTATAATATTAAATAAATAAATAAATAAAATAAAAATCTCCACATCCCACAAATACAAAATCAAATCAACATTCCAGGCAATAGAAATAGGAGCTGGCTGCTTCAACTCTGTCAACGACCTCCTCCATTTCTTCGTCCACATACTGGGCTTGGATCATCAGCACAACATGCACGATCGAGACAACTACCTTTATATCGTCTGGAAAAACCTTACAAAAGGTAATATATATTTACCTATCCGTTCTTAGTAAGAATAAAGTTACGCTTATTCTGGATCGGTAGGTATCGAAGCGTACGGAGCGAAAGGATTTGTTGCTTTGTATTGATTTCTATGATACAGCGTGCACTGGATCTCAGCAAACTCGAGCGCTTTCGAAATCCCTATAATAGTTGCGGATGACGTCACCAGCAAACTCGAGCGCTTTCGAAATCCCTATTCGAGTCTACTGCTTTCGGATTTGCATCGGCAATATTATTTCCGAAAGCAGTAGACGCACCTAATCGGCATATTGTACCTAAATACCGACGACGACGACGCCCCGAACGCTCCGCTTCCGTCTCAGTAGACGCGGAGGTAGCTTAAGAAAATGAGAGGTGACCTGAATGAAATCTCAGAGCCGATTGTAGAAATAAACTGGAATTTATTGTAAACTAGCTTCTGCCCGCGGCTTCGCACGCTTTGTTTCTATGGAAACGCTTAAAGGTGATTTCTATCGCATGGGAACTGATTTATGGGATAAAAAGTAACCTATGTTTTATTCCAGGCCTAGAATTATCTGCATGCAAAATTTCAGCCCGATCCGTTCAGTAGTTTTGGCGTGAAGAAGTAACAAACATCCATCCATCCAAACTTTCGCATTTATAATATTAGTGTGATGTAAATAAATATTGTAAATTAGTAGGTAAAAAAACTGTAGTACGAAAATGAAAGTAGGAGCGCGTTGAAATCTTTTGTATGGAAAAAGCGCTTGAACTAAACTGTTTGAAGTTGGTTCACCTCACCTCAACAGCCTGTATTGATCCACTGCTGGACGCAGGACTTTTATCTTATGGGGGGTAATGCCCACGCTGGGCATGCGCGTTGGGGATCGCAGTTCGGTGGTAGAATTGTTCTGCAGGGGGCGCTGCTGCCCGCTGCCGGTTGATATCCCATAATCGCCTCTTACGACACCCGCGGGAAGAATTGGGGTGGTGAAAATGCTAAGCCGGCCAAACAGCTAATTTGGTTCAAACTTCTAGGAACCTTAATGTTTTGACTTTCTTTTCCACTTCTATAGACGTAAAGGAGGAAATACAGAATAAGCTCCCTCCAGCCGCCGCAGTTGGCTTCCAGTACGATTACCAGAGCGTCATGCACTACCCATGGCTGCAAATCAAGGATGGGAAGACGAACGTCATGTATCCTATTTGGGTAAGTGAGAGAAAAGTTTTTTTTATGTCAATTTATTTGGCAAACATACAGTTTTTGGAAATTTGCTGTTACTTTTGACATTTGCTGTCACTTTTGACATTCGCCGTTGATGATGATGATGATGATGAACTTTATCATCATCATCATCGGCTATAATAGTCCACTGCTGGACATAGGTCTCCCTAGTGTGCGCGGTATAAGGCACTTGCGCGAAAGACACTTGCGCTAAAGACACTTTCGCGAAGGACATTTTCGCGAATGGACATTTTCGCGAATGGACACTTGCGCGAATGGACACTTTCCCGAAGGTCGTTTGCGCGAGTGGACACTTGGGTGAATGGACATTTGAGCGAATGGACATTTGCGCGAATGGACACTTGCGCGAAAAAATCACAAAACTCCTAATATCTCTAGAAATAGACGTCGCAGAGAGTTGCGAATTGACAAACGTTCGAAACCCTCGGCTTGCAAGTTACACTCGCACTTGACGGATCTTGTTTTTTACAGAACGACGGCTGGGCTATGGGTCACTGGCAGGGCCTGAGCTCCGTGGACGTCCAGAAACTGAATATGCTGTACTTCTCCGAATGTGCCGAGAGGATGTGGCACGAAAATAAAGAAAAAGGTTATAGAAAATACTTGTGTAGTTTTATTTCTTGAATTTAGGATATTGATATTCATATTCATATAATTTATTGTCATTTTTTGCATACAGATGTTTTTCTTAGGTAGTCTTAGTGGGTAGGTACACAATGCATAAAAACCCTGCCAGGGCGCTACAATTAGGTAGGTATTTTGGTTACTTAGATCAATTTAATCTATGTCTATGTAAGTAATAGAAAATTGTCACAAAAGGTAGGCATACCCTATTGACAAAGGAAATTACAATTAAATAATATAAATAAATTAGAACTAGTACTTATTTGCAATTGAAACAATTGAGCTAACTGCAGACCGTTGCAAACAATCTACAGGTAGCTCTACCGATCCATATCAATACCAGTCGGAAGCGTCCCCAAGACGCTGTCTGCATTGCCCCGCTGTATGGCAATGCTGATGCGCTGTGCCAGGCGCTCATGCACAAGCTCTCGGGTCACACGTCGCTTCGACCAGACGCTCAGATGCTCAGACGCTCAGAGCCTCGGTACCCCCGGACCTAGGGTCTCGCCTCCAAGGGGAGCAAATGAATTTAGGTACATCTAGGCCTCCTGTACCGCTATTCATGACGTCGTAAGTGTTTTTCGAAACCATAAATAAATTCTCATGACCCAGGCCGGATTTTGGAAAGGGCATCCGCGGCTACAGGCCCGGGTACTCCACAAAAGAGGGGCCCCCAAAATAGACACTTCGGAAAAAATCTTTAACATTCCGACTAGTAAATACGAGTAAACAACTTTTCCTTTGATTAAATTGTTCTTAAATATTGACAGAAATGATTCATCTAAGTATATTTGTTCACTCCAATCAGACAATCAGTAAAATATAAAATAATATGTAAAATAAAAAATAATAAAAAGCTCGGAAGGTTCCGTTCGTTATGGCGCTACCCGACGCGCTACGACGGAATTTTCAAAAATCGATTAGCCTGTTTGTGAATCCTATCACGAATAATAAAAAAAATTGGTTGTCTGTAAAGTCGGTTTACTGACGATAGTTGAACGTGACAACGTCTCAGAGCGAGGTAACGCCGCATGACGTCATGTTTTTTCGTGCGTGCAGCCGGCTCTATCGAATTATAAGACGTTGTCACGTCAAAAATGTCAGCCATCTTGGATTTTGAAATGGACATCTTTTTCGTAATCTACGAGTTCGAGTTAGTCGAAAACGATACCCATATAAGTATGTGTGGTGTCACAAAGCAAGGCTCGCTTCGCTCGCCTTGCTGTGTGACGTGTGTCGTATTGCGGTGAGCGAAGCGAACCGCCGTCATCAAATTCGTAATCCTCGCCCCCATGTTAGTCGAAAACGATACCCATATCAGATTTTTTTATATATTTTATATATATATATATAGGAAGGGGTTCCGGGGGGGGGGGCACACGAGGGTCACAGCACGGCTCGCTTCGCTCGCAGTTCCCCAAAAGTCGCATTGCAATGCGACTATTGACTATTGCAATCCGACACACGCCCGCAGTCATCAAATTCGTAATCCTCACCCCCATGTTAGTCGAAAACGATACCCATATCAGATTTTTTGATGGGAAAGGGGGTTGAGGAGGGCAGGGGACAGGGGGCGAGGGGGGTCACATCACGGCTCGCTTCGCTCGCCGTGCAGTTCCCCAATAGTCGCATTGCGGTTAGCTTCGCTCACCGCTCTCGCTTGCACTTCAAGCCTTACATGAAACGCCTCAGAGCGAGGTAACGCCTCATGACGTCATAGCGAGGTAACGCCGCATGACGTCATGTTTTTTCGTGCGTGCAGCCGGCTCTATCGAATTATAAGACGTTGTCACGTCAAAAAATATAAATGAATAAATCCCATACAAAAACGAGACATGTAAATAATAATTTAAATAATAAAACATTTAAATAATATATATAGGACTTTTTTTAAGGAATAGGAATACCTAAAAGGCTCTTTAATTTTTTATATTATTTATTAGGTACCTAAAAGCCAGTCGGACTTATTATAATGCCTAACGGGTATTTAATCTATTCGAAGGGACTTGTGCCAATCGTATGCATCATTTTGTGATGTAGAAAAATATACGGGTAGAGACAACCCGCACCACAGGTCAGTCCAAAAAAAACTAAAAATCATATCCACCCTACATTATTTCCTTACATTCAAAAAATTTATTAGTGTTTCTCCTAAAGTATGGCATGTAGAACGACGGATGATACGTCCACTTTTGACGTGACAACGTCTTATAAATTGGTTTGCCGGGTGACACTTCAAGAAACTGCGTTACGCGTTACGCTCCGCTCACGTTATGCAGACATAAAAAGTGAAAGGAACTCAAAGTCGTTGTCACGTAAAACTTTCGCCCGTATACCGACCGACTTTACAGGTAACCAATTTTTTGTAAAGAAGTAGGTAGTTCAAAACATTGACCTAACTTGATTTATCCTTGGAGGTTGAACGAAGGCAATATAGTCGAAAACATGGAGCTCTAAGATTGAAAATTATATTCTCTCTAACTTCTATACCTACTGTTCAATTTTAAGTCATTATTTCTTTTTTACAAATGCACACAGGTGCTGAACTACACAACTACAGTATTGAAAGTCAAATAATCTGTAGATGTATTAAAAGGTATGTTTTGAAATTTTTTTTTTACTGTTCTGAGAGCTCGAGTTGAACCTCTATAACTCTGTAGCAGCGTTTACTAGCGAGTTCGAACATTCTTTGCTAAATCCTAAAATAAAAAAAAAACCACCATGGCAGCAAAAAAGGGCAATTTCACATCTCAGCCTACACTTTACAAACTAAAACATTAATAGACGCATTAAAAAAAGCCTAAGGTAGGTATCACAAACTGGCCAATCGATTTTTTAAATTTACTTCGCGTAGGGTGGATAGTGGCGCCACTACATATTTAATTTTATAATTACGTTATACAAAGGAATTATCAAAAAATCGGATCGCGCGTAGACGATATCTATCATAAGCTTTTTTTAAATGTATCTTTAATAGTTTTGTACAGTATTATTTAGGCAGATACTTGTTTCAAGAGTTTAGTTCCTATTGGTGGCCACCAAGCTCTCCAAACAAGGTTTTTGATTGAATAACACAAAACAAAACTATTACAGATACATTATATGTATAAAAGCTTATGATAGATATCGTCTACGCGCGGTTCGATTTTTTGATAATTCCTTTGTATAACGTAATTATAAAATTAAATATGTAGTACAGAATAATAAGATAAAATAGGTGGTGGCGTAAAATATGTAAAATCAAAACTGATGGAAATAATAACTGTACTTGAAGTTTATTCAGATTAAATAAGATTATTAACTTGTTACTACAAAACAGCATTCACGGTGGCAAGTGTGCAAGAGAGAGAGCAATACATTTTTGTTAGAGCTAAGCTAATGACGTGAAGTTGACGTTGCACACACGTTGAAGTTGACATTGACATGTCTATTTTCTTTCAACAAAAACAACAAAATACTGAACCATGATTTTGCAGTTTCGATTAGAAAGCTTGTTTATTGCTCTTCAGTTAGTCGGGTTACCTACATTTTTTAAATATTTGAAATAATCTATATTCTACCATTATCAACAATAATATTGCTGTGCATGATCAAGGTTATGCTAAGAGTTCCATTGTTCACCCATAGATGTCGCTGCTAAAAGTGACCGAAGCCTAGATCGCGCTAACGAAGCGTTTCACGAAAAAGGTCGGGCGAGAACCATAACTCGGTAGTGAGTGATCTTCTCCAACAGTCAATCCATTCCATTGACAGTGAAAAATTCTGTACTATTTTTGACGACACCTCTTTAGAGGTTGTCATTCTTAAAATTATATTAGAAGTGTGTACTTTATACTTTTTAAAGTACACATTTACGTTTAAAGTGCAAGTATACATTAACACCGGGATTTAAATTTAAATACACTTTGCAATGATTTGAGTAGGTATGTATTTTCAATTTTGGCTTTTCTAATATTTCGGCACAGTTGCATTCGCCATGTGATCACGGAATAACTTTATAAATTACTAGCTTCTGCCCGCGGCTTCGCGCGAGGGTTTTGGTATATTATGTAGCCTTTGTTCTAAGGCTTGTAGGCTTTGTTCTAAGCGTAGGTAGGCGTACGCCAAATTTCATCTCGATCTGTTCAGTAGGTATTATAGTTTTAGAGATCCTTCCTAGGTAACAAACATTCAAATTTCACAAACTTTCGGCTTTATATTTTTAGTGGGATTCATTATTACTGTTTTTTTAGTACCTAATTATTAGGGTGGTCCTATCGAATTTAATGTCTTCGTTACTGAAAGGAATAGTAACAGTGAAACTAACGCCACCTGGTGGTAGTTAAAACTGTGGTCCATTTCTATTCTATTTTTTCAATTTATATACAAAACTAGCTTCTGCCGCGGTTTAACACGCGTTTTTCCGGGGAAATGTAGTAGGGTAGTTAATTTAATTGTATTATCGTGGGACGAGTTAGGTAGTTACTTAGATACACGTTTCGTTTGACGTTTGAAATTGACTATACTACAGCGGTAGTACAGAAATTTCTGAAATTTGTATCACAGCTAGTTAGTAGATAAATTAGTGCGACTTTATCCCGGAAAAAATGCGTGCGAAGCAGAGGGGACAGAAACTTTCATTCTATAATCTAAGTAGATATATTATTATTTTCAGAACCACCGGAAAATAATAGGTATATAGAATTGTTCTTATATAATAATCACAGTTAAATTGTCTGTAGGCCAACCACAGCAATTATTCTATTTCTAGGGAAAATATATAATAGACAAAATTTACATTGCATCGTCATACAAGTTGAAACCATTTATTTCTTTTTTGTGATTGCGGTAATATAGGTACAACTGATCTTAAATTTAGCTTTAGGTCACCACAATCTAGGTAAGTACTCTTTCAAGCTTACAATATACCTACTACTTATATAGATATTTTTTTGAGCATAAGTACATAGAAAACAACCAGAACAGGACAAAACATCTGCAGATCATACAAAGACAAACATTTGGCCCTACGCGGGAATCGATTCCTCGAACCTCCTGCGTCGCAGGCGAACCTTCGCCCACCACGCCAAACAAAGGGCGTAAAAAAACTAGGTATAATAAATAGCGTTTCGCTTTTAGTTCACAGTCACTGAGTGAGTAGTTATCTCCGATACAGAATGAAGATGATGAATAATAATGAAAAATTGTCCGGAACCTAATTAATTTAGTAGAGCGATCTCCTACTCCCAGTTATTTCAGGGCAGCGTCAGATCGTCGTCGTGGAGGGAATTCAGGCGCAGTCGCCCTCACAAGAATCGTCGCTGAGGGAATCGACGTAGGGGGAACTCGTTTTTTTAATTAAAAATTTTCAGATTAAAATTTAAAATTAATAAATCCTCTCTCTAAGAACGATAAGACCTGGCATCTTCTCAAACGTGTTTATGATGATGGGCAGAACCTGTAGTTCATGCAGTGTCGGTGAATTACCAACAGCCCTGAATAATTTCTGCCTATAGGTTGTTTGAATGGTATGACATTTTTATACCTCAAGTTTTATGCAGTTAATAAAAAAGTTATGTATTTCTACAATTTATTTTTAAATCACATTTTCAAACATGCATGTCAACATAAATTGTATTGCACAAACCATTAAAAATAAAACTACCTAGCATACCCAAACTTATTCACTCACTCTGATAACGAAAAATTATGTCATGTTATGTGTTTTCTAACATAGAACATTGCAGTGGCAATCACCATGAAATCTATAAGTAGATAACCATTGATCTGTAGGCATTGTATTATTTAAAACTAATTTATTTTTCATACAAAAGCACAAACAGTTTGAATGCCTATCTAATAATTTGGTTGTTTTCAAAAACTAAAACTGACTTAAAATTCCTTAGTCCTCATACTTGTTGTAAAAATTTTCTATGACAAATACTGACATTCAATGACAAATACAATTCCATGACAAATAATACCTCAGGAATTTAAAAAAAACATAAAAATCATTTATTGGACACAATTAGTGTTTCAGTTTAATATTGAATCCGTAAGGTCCTAAACTAGCCTAGGCTGTATTTCAGGATCCAGGGCTTCTAAAATTATATCATGTCTATAAATGTTGGAGATATCGACAAACATACATAATAAAAAATACATACAGCCGAACAACGAACCTCATCCTATTTTAAAGTTGTATAATAAAGTAAAGCATAGCACATGGCATATTCTGTGTGGGCATGACTTCATTCCAACAGGCCATTTCTCACAAACATGTAAAACTGTAGCTGCTAAATGGAATGTTTGCCGACACAATGTAGCGATGTCATTGAACTTAGGATAATGCACTGAACTTAGTATAATAATGTGATGGACAATCCACACAACATCAACTAGCCCCTAGCTAAGCAGAGCTTGTGTTGTGAGTACTAGAAGATTGATATACTTAATACATTACATGGATCTGTTTTTTTATTATTCATAGCAAATACCCAGAACACCCGACACAAAAATTTGCAGATCATTGTCTCAAGGCGGGAATCGAACCCTTAACCTCCTGCATCGCAGGCGGACCTTCGGCTGCCGTGCCGCATCAGTTGTCAATATAGGATAACTGTACTGTTTTTCAAAATCAAGACAAGACAGTACCTGCATTGCATTATACCTAGAAACATAAATAAATACATAACTGACACCTACATAAAAATGCTTGCATTTTACAAAATGTTATAAAAGTACAATAGAAAAATATTTATATTCCTATTCCAGAACAAATTACTGTAATTATCCTAGTCATTTGGATGATAATCATAAGTACTGGCATATCCTGTCAGATAACATTGAGCTTCAATTTTTGTAAATAGCTTCCTGAACGCATAACGAACGTAAACAGGTTAACTACGAACCTTATTTTTATTGGACTCTCACGATCTTCAGCATCAAGCACAAGCAGTGCATTAAATGTTGGTATTCTAAGTAGGTAAGGTTCCTAGTTAACCCACTTACATCCATTATGAGCTTCCTGAATGTATAGGAATGTGCTCTCAAATCACACAAATCAAATCAGTGCATACCTTCACTAAAACCTGCAACTAAAATTAGTTTATAGCTCATCTTTGCCACTTTTCTTTAGTTTAAATGTCTGTAGGATGTTGAGTCTGATCTCTAGTTCTTTTTTCTTGTTATTGGAAATTTTACCATTTAGAAGCTTATTTACTCGTTCAAATTCTGTAGAAATAAATTCATTCCCATTATCTAGGACTTTCTGCAGAAGTGTTTTGTAGATTTTTCCAGATGGAGCATTCTGAAATATAAAATAAAGTATTAATAAAGCCCTGGTCATCCTACTGCTGGCCAAAGTAGCCAATGGAGTCATCTTCTAACCATCCACAATTCCACATACATAGGAAATAAGGCCAACCAACATGAATAGTTCTTAGAAATGTAAGTACCTTTTCAGACAATTTTCTTTCAATTTCTTCAGCTTTCTTCAGAATATCTTTTCTTTCAGATTGATCCTTAGATTTCATAAACTTGATAGCTAGTAAATCCAGCTCTCTGACGCAACCCGGCAGGCTGAGGTAAATGCCGGTATTTTCTCGAACGAATCTACGTAGGTTATCACTGGTGAAGCCTTTACTGTCGTCAAATGAAAACGGCTCGCTGGAACCCTTCAAGAATAACTTTACCACCGGGAAGTTATCCTTCGTCGCTCCGTACTTTCTCGCCAAAGCTTCGTTTTCTTTCTCGCCGTAGTCTTTTACTCCAACTTCTGCTAGTAAAAGTTCGTCGTTGTCGCTGGCGCCCTTAGCAACTGCCACAAAGGCATCGTGCTTGTCGCCGTACGGATATGCAACGTCGAACTTCACCAACGTAGCGTCGAATTTACTAATGACTTTGTAAAATGATAGCTCGTCTAGATTTACCGAGCCGCTAGGGGATGTGGTTGAGGATTGATGGGTGAACGGAATCACAAAGATAACAAACAGCACAATCAGATAGCCTTCCATTTTTACAAGTATGGAGAGCAGAGCGCTTCTGTTCGAGAGCTTAGAGACTTTCTAGGAAGAAGTAGATTGAATTGCAGTGAATTAAGTGTAAAAATTCAATTTCAGCCGCCACCTTCCACAGTTTTTCTACAAATCAAACAAAAAACAAAAGACGTCGATCGACGTTTCAAAATGACACCTTTCAGTTGAAGTGTTTTGTTATGACGTTGACAGTCGACTGACAATGAATGTTTAATCTTTACGAAAGATTCGCCGGCCGCGCGGCCGGCGTAACTTCTCTGAAAGCCGGAAGTGATTCAGAGACCGGCAAAATCTGAAATATGGAAATAACAGAGGCAGTACCTACCGTACGTACGTAACCTAACCCTATTTTATTACAAGCTTTAATTTATCTTGCCCCTATTATGTATGTTTATACGTAAGTATGTGTCGTAGTCGTACAAATCTTGCAGCTGAACTGAATTTTAGACCAGTTAGGCATGTCGCACACCTGGAAAGCACCGCTGCAGCACAGCACAAAAATGTTCAATACAAATATGGGCTTTAACTCGTTACAGATATATCTTATACTAGACGATCGCCTCGCGGTTTCACCCTCGTAGTTCCCGTTCCCGTGGGAATTCCGGGATAAAATAATATAGCCTATGTCACTCCCCGAAAAGTAAGCTTCCTAACGGTAAAATATTTTTTTTAATCGGTCCAGTAGTTTCGGAGCTTATTCAATACAAACAAACAATCAAATCTTTCCTCTTTTTAATATTACTAGCGGCCCGTCCCGGCTTCGCACGGGTGGACATTTATTTTTTTAAATTTTGGGATAAACGATCATATTACGACGATAATATTACTCTAGTAAATGTTTCTAATATTTCTGTGGCAGGACATTTCATACTTTTATCCGACTGCCCCGTTGGTATAGCGGTCGCGTGTTCAACCACTGATAATGTGGTCCCGGGTTCAAATCGCGAGTCGGCCTAAGATTTGTGTTATTGGGTCTTTTCTAGCAAAAATATTCACAGTATAGAGCCCTGCCTCTGTGGCGCGGCGGGCGAAGGTCCGCCTGCGACGCAAGAGGTTGCGGGTTCGATTCCCGCCTCAGGACAAATGTTTGTACGATCTGCAGATATTTGTTCAGGGCACGGAATTAAAGTAAGGGGAAATGGTAAGTGGGCGTGGCACGCGTGCTACAAGTACGCGCTGGTATGCTTACTCGACCCCAGTCGGGTTCTAACATCGCGTGAAGTAGCTAGTCTCGCAACCAATTCATTTTTTCCGTAATCATGCCGTATTGTTCGATTTTAGAGTGTAAAAATGATAGTAGGAGAAAAAATCTTCAAAATGGAGGTGTCTCGTACCATCGGGGAGAACGGTTTTTATTGTTTTGTAATAAAATCTTATTTTATTTCAATTTGTCAATAATTTAATAGAAGGGTTAGTCAAAATCAACCTTATGCAATTAAGATAAAGTTGATTTTGGATTGATTCTATTCTTCGCTACTCAATTAGTGATGTAGTCAAGTCGGATGTTGATTTTGTCGATTGATATCGATACAAGAAATTCAATTTTAATTTCTAATTTTAATGTTAATGTTAAATAAAATAAGTGATTAGTATTATTATGTAAATTATTTATTTATTTAGTATTTAGATTAAAAGTCACTAAATTGACATCATTAGGTCCTCTAACCTTTATCTTAAATATTTGTAGGTTTCCCAAAGATACAAACGTCAAAGAGAAATGGATAGATGCAACGGGTAGAGTTAATTGGATGCCAACCAAATCAAGCACGATATGCTCTGAACACTTTTTGGAAGTCGATTTCAAAATATCAAATAAAAGATATAGATATACAATTACGAAACATACAGCGCTTGTATCACTGAAAATCATATAGATATACAATTACGAAACATACAGCGCTTGTATCACTGAAAATCGTTAAGTTTAAATATATAAATGTTCACATACACCATTTACTAAAATTAAACATAAAACTTTCCAAACACCAGTTTCCTAATAAATACGTTTTATTTCAGGGGCATAAGCAACATACATTTATTTTTACCTGCCTGTCTGTGTCTATTTATAAATGGTTTAAAATATACAGCTCTTTGTGTGCCAAGTAAGTAAATAAACTACCAACAAGTTCATTTTTTTGCGAATTGAACAAAAAATCGGGTATCTATCGATATCGATAATGTACTTCAATGTGCTACCTGGTACAGCTCTAATCGAGTAGCAGTCGATGGTCGACCTATCACGCGAATGTCAATCTTAAGTCTGAGGAAATTAAGTTTATAATTGCGACCACTGAAAATACCGCCATCTATGGTCAAGTAGCGGAATTAACTTGTCAATCGAATGTTTGGTTACTATAGACCGTAAATACGTTCTGATGCTAAAGTAAAATAAATCTTATCTGTAGAAGTCAAGGTTTATTTCCAAATCAGTGACGTTGGCTAGTTTTGACTAAACTTAAACTACCAATCAAACGAATTGTTTCTTTGTAATGCATTATATGATTACTGGTTTATTTGTGTGAGTTTGGCGACACCGGTGCCCTTAGTAATTTTGTTGCATTGTCCTTCCACTCTAACTTCCATTTCCGTGGTTCAGGGTGTTCTGGATGTTTTCTATGTATACCTAATAGAAAATAATCTATCTATGTAGTGTATTGTATTAAGTAGGTACCTATATCAGTTATCTAGTACCCATAACACAAGCTCCGCTTAGCTTGGGGCTAGGTAATGCTGTGTGAATTGTCCAACATTAATATTTTATTTATTTATACCTTTGCGTAGTACTTACATACTCTTTTAGAATAAAATTTTCATATCAGTAGGTATAAACGAAAATTTAAACGAAATTATATATATTTTACTCAGTAATAAAAGGTGCCTATAAAAGTTACAATGTTTAGTCTTGCATTTTTTACGCCGTTTTTTATTTCACAATATTTTTTTGTAAATTCTAAGCCGGCTAATACCACTGGTAACACTACAATAAGTAGGTTTGTTTGATTACTCTGAAAATATAATTTAGGTAGGTACCTACTTACCAGGAGGTTACGTGCTGGTATGCAGTACTTACTTAGAGGGCTGCAGCTACCTAATAAATACCTACCACAAAAGCAAACTTTTTGACTTGATTAGATACTATTTCTTTACTTACGTCTAGTTGTAGGGCCCAAAAACTTCAAAGAGGTCGTGAGCTTTTTCATATTCTTGCTTAGCTTTAGATGGCTAAGCAAGCAAAAAAGCTGAGACGTCATGATATCAGCAGTAGGTATTGACCGTGGTTCTCCATGGATCGTCTGCTCTCGTCTCCTCTCTCTGAGCAGGCTGCTGTTCTACGCAGCCATGGCAGTCGCTGGAGGCGCGCGTCAGCATTATATTTTCAGAAGGGGAGTCCCAGATTAACCAGACCCAGATTATATTTTTTTTCCTATAGATAGCAGGACTATAGGTAATTTGCAATTTTGTTTCAGATGGAACAAGAAGAGAATATGCCGAGGTTGTGCCATGGGATCCCGTAGGGCTCGGTGAAGAAGTAGAATTGCTAGTTTCTTTTCCAAAAGGAATTGTGCCTTATTATATAAATTCTCAGAGCTATGGTAGGTTATAGTATAAAATGGTAGGTAATTATGATGCACCATTTCTAATACTGTCAATGACGAAATGAAAATTTATTATCTATGAGGTAGTACACTAGACAAACTCGATGTAGAATGTTTATAAACAAACCGACCATAGGTACCACTTTGTTGCCGCGTCTTTTTAGACGCAATTTGTATCAAGTAGGTAGGTACTTGTTTGTCAATTGAGATCCTTCCTTCAATAACATATTGCATACAATTATTTCTGAAACTCGACGCCAAGCCAAGCAAGCAAGTTTTAGTTAAGTATTTGGGTCGTTGTTTGCTTACAAATATTCTACATCGAGTTTGGCTGGTGTGTAAATAATATGCCCATTGATATCGATGGTTATTCTTTTAGGAAATCTTATACCTACCTACATACATTGCTGTAGGTAGTTAGGTAGGTCTACCTTTGAAAAAGATTTAAAATGTCGAAAATATGGTAGATAAACGTTTGGAAAATGTAACATACTGAAGTATCGTCTTCATATATAATGGCAATAACGACCATAACATAATATAATGACAATAACGATCATGATATTACAGATAAAATAATAACAGAACGGATCCATGCAGCCATGGACACGATAGAGGCGTCCTCATGCGTCGTTTTCAAAGGCATGGAGTTCAAGCCGACGGAACCAACCAGCCCCTGGCTTCACTTCACAAACCCGAAGAACGAACGCGAGTGTCAGCATGAACCGGGGATAGGCGTTCACGGAGAAGTTGTAAGATTATCCACAACCACCTTTGACAGCTGGTCAAACGTTTCTTGCTGGCAAAAATATATTCATCCCCCCATCTCGGAAAGAGTTGTTTTACCAACATCATTGGGCGCGATTTCAATTAATAAATAATTCTGCTTTTTATTTTCCTCGAAGGTGTAGTATAAAAGCACTATTTATCACTCGGCAGAAAGTGCGATTCCTACCTCGTGTGTTTTAAGGCCCTCGGCTACGCCTCGGGCCCAAAACGACACACTCGGTAGGAATTGATCACTTTCTCGCCTTGGTGCAAAATGCACTATTTTGCTCTTCGATATCTGAGTGCAAAAGCCGTTTTTATCCGCCTACGTTTGTGATTCAAAACCTATTTACTTCAACCTCCATGGTGCCGAATTTATCACACAACCTTTTTTAATTTGTTAAAAAACAAATTGGTTGTCTGTAAAGTCGGTTTACTGACGATAGTTGAACGTGACAACGTCTTAAGAAAAGAGCGAGGTAACGCCGCATGAGGTAACGCCGCATGACGTCATGCTTTTTCGTGCGTGCAGCCGGCTCTATCGAATTATAAGACGTTGTCACGTCAAAACTTAGACTCCGAACCTTCTTGGTGTACTTTTTATTTAATTTGCTTTGCGCGCGCCATTTTCTTTTTTTGCATTTAGTCATTTCCTCGCTGGTGGGATGAAAAGTTACGTGTTGCACTCGAGTGCAAAGTTCGGAGTCTAAGTTTTGACGTGACAACGTCTTATAATTCGATAGAGCCGGCTGCACGCACGAAAAAACATGACGTCATGCGGCGTTACCTCATGCGGCGTTACCTCGCTCTTTTCTTAAGACGTTGTCACGTTCAACTATTGTCAGTAAACCGACTTTACAGACAACCAATTTTTTTACCTCGTGCTCTTTTGATCCCTCGATAACGCTCAGGATTCTAATTTTTGAATCACTCGCTACGTTCGTGATTCAATTTAAGAATCCTTCGCTTGGTCGGTCATCAAAATTGAGCACGCGGTTAAAAAGCAACTTTGCACTCTTGTATAACAAATAACTATTTAACCGCTGCTAGTTAAAATGTCTTTGATTGCTGGGTGCATAGATCTGAGTAAAATTTGTAGATGTGGTACGTTCTCCCAGCGCTTACTTAACAGCTGGCCTTTGTTACAACTACACGTAAACCCTCGCACAGTTAGGTACATTTCCAATCTTGTGCAATAATTTTAATGAACAAACATGAGGGCTTGCTGTAGTCTAACTAAAGCCGAGACTACCGTGCCACTTAACTTTCCTCATTTGTAGATTACCTGCTTTATGTAAATTACCCAAATTTTTAAATCAATGCACTGCACACTGAAACAATGGATGCAGAAGGTGTACTTTATCCTCAGATCACAATTTTGATCAGATTACAATTTTGAATATGCGTTTCATTTTTTTTAATTTCTTCTAAACTTAGTTTATGGTCTTGACGTCGGCTTGAATCTATCAGTCATCTTTTGAGCCATGGACTTGGCTCAAAAGTTGACTCTCCGTCTACCCGTACCCTAATTTCTATTTCGACGAAACAAAAGAAAATCGTCCATATTATGGTCACCTGCCACGCAAGGGCGAATTTCAATCGTCCATATTTGGGACGCATGCCAGCGGAGATGTAAGCGCAAATGAGGTGCAATTACATAGTCAAATCAATAACTATTGTATTTTATAGGTCCACAGAGGTGTTTTAGCTAATCTCCAGTGACACTATAGATCGTGCCGGACACACAATATTATAATTATCATGGTATATTATTATTTATTATGCTAAGAGAGGTATAAGATGTAAAAACTATTCTAGTTTGACGAATTCATTACGGATGCACCTAAGCGGGTTAACTACGAACCTTATTTGTGTTGGAAGAACATCCACACCATGTTCTCGAACACAGATGAAGGTTAAGATGTTTTTGACGTGACAACGTCTTATAATTCGATAGAGCCGGCTGCACGCACGAAAAAACATGACGTCATGCGGCGTTACCTCGCTATGACGTCATGCGGCGTTACCTCGCTCTGAGTTGTCACGTTCAACTATCGTCAGTAAACCGACTTTACAGACAACCAATTTTGACGTGACAACGTCTTATTATTCGATAGAACCGGCTGCACGCACGAAAAAACATGACGTCATGCGGCGTTACCTCATGCGGCGTTACCTCGCTCTTTTATTAAGACGTTGTCAGGTTCAACTATCGTCAGTAAACCGACTTTAAAGACAACCAATTTTTTTTTTTTTGCATTCGTTTTGCACACAAGCTTGGGTGGAGCTCTGCTATGGATGTGGTTCCATAATCAGAATTGAAAGACTCGAGACAGGTATCTTGCAGACACTTGTAGGGGACGTGGGTATAGAGCTCAGGCAACTGTTTCCTACCATGAGACTTTATTGAAGAACTGAATTTAACTGACTGACTAACTGACAATTTTTCTAAACAACCTACTATTCTTACATATACAATGCAAGGCCCCGCCCCGCTACACGCTGTGTCGCAATGAGATTTTACAAATACTTCAATGCTTAAAATCCTAATATAATTTATATAGGCACTTATTTATATTCTTTGTGTCTCTAATTGTTTGATATTGTTGTCGTGCACATTGAGCATAAAGCTAGGTTCACATTGCTGTGTCGGGGTGTGTCGTGGCGCGCCAGAGCGCAATCGGTTACGTTCATTACCTATGACTAGATTCACATTAGTAAGGCACCCCAACACAACCTATCTACTAATGTGAATCTAGACATAGGTAATGAACGTAACCGATTGCGCTCTGGAGCGCCACGACACACCCCGACACAGCAATGTGAACCTAGCTTAAGTATTTATCTTTTCAGTCAATCGTAGTAGGATTCGAATGTATGAGCGACGCGAATCTCATACACACAGTACTTCACGCAATCGGCTTCAAGGATGAGGTGTCTCACCCTCATAGAGACCAGTACATCAGGATCATGTGGGAGAATATACAACCACGTGAGGATAATCAAAATTTTCTTTGAATTTTCCGGAGAACTGGCGGGATTGATTAGAAAAATCGATAAAGCATCTCTAAAAAGTATCCGAAGGAATCGAATATGTAAGGTTTTCTTACAATTTATATGTCTGCTGCGACGCAGGAGATTGCGGGTTCGATTCCCGCCTCGGGACAAATGTTTGTACGATCTGCAGATATTTATTTAGGTGTTCTGGATGTTTTCTATGTATAATAAATAAAACATATCTATCTATGTACTTAGTGTATTGTATTAGTACATCAGTTAGCTAGTACCCGTACCCATAACACAGGCTCTGCTTAGCTTGGGGCTAGATAACACTGTGTGAATTATCCAGCATTATTATTATCATCATTGTTATTATAATTTTTAACTATCAATTATTTAACAAATAGGATAGGAAGGTAACTGAACCAGGTACTCGGAAGGAACCTACATTATCCCTCTTCTAATCCAAGTTAGCGAAGCAGCGGGAATAAACTAGTTCAGATCTTTTTTATTTTTGGTAAACGTACACTTCTTTAGCACAAAGAAAATTAGAATAATAGCATAAAACAAGTACCTACAACTAGTATTTACACTTATATCTTTTTTTTTTAAATATCTATTTAATAAAAATCTAAGCTACATAAGGCAGGGTGCTCAGAATGCTTGCGGCATTGCCACGTTGAATGGCAATGCTAATTCGTTGACCGAAATAGAAGTCATTTCGATCAATATACATGTATGTATATCGGGTTAGGGTAGGTACATCTGGACCGAATCTCAAACTCATCCGCGGACGAGATGTCCACTTCACTTTTAAGTAGGGGTACATCTCGTCCGAATCAAAAATCACTTGGTTCTAGATTGGGATGAGTTGTACCCTTAACCAAAAGTGAAGGGGACAACTCGATCGAATCTCTTCGTTACTTTTCAAGGGTTGTATATCTCCATAGGTTACCGCAATCTGTTTCGATTGCTGCCCGAAGACACATCATACAAGGTTGTGGAATACGATCCTATGAGCATCATGCATTTCCACGATAGAGCTTACAGCGTCAACGGGGGACCTACAATTGCACCAAGGGTAATAAATGCAACTCATTAACAATTTCTAAGTTATAGCCTTTATTCACAAAGAAAAGTATACTAGTATTTACAATTGAAGCAATTGAGCTAACTGCAGACTGTTGCAACTACAGTCTACAGGTCTACAGGTAGCTCAACTGATCCATATCAATACCAGTCGGAAGCGTCCCCAAGACGCTGGCTGCATTGCCCTGCTGATGCTGCTATGGCAATGCTGATGCGTTGTGCCAGATACTCACCAGCTCTCGGGTCACGCGTCGCTTCGACCAGACCAGATATTTTTTTAAAAACCCGAAAAGACTCGGTACCCCACGGACCTAGGGTCAAGTTATCTAAGTCTAATTAAGTTATCAATCTAATTCTATGGAAGGCTAGCTCCATGACGACGACCACTGTGGATCAGCGGCTGAAGGTCCGCCTTCGAGGCAGGGTTCGAATCCCGCCTCGGGACAAATGTTTGTACGATCTGAAGATATTAGGATATAATAACGTATAACACTAGTCTAGTACCCATAACACAAGCTCTCCTTACCTACTACCTTAGGCTAGATGATGCTGTAAGTATGAATTGTCCAGCATTATTTTGCAGCATTGACGACCTCTGTGGCGCAGCGGGCGAAGGTCTGCCTGCGACGCAGGAGGTTGCGGGATCGATTCCCGCCTCAGGACAAATGTTTGTACGATCTGCAGACATTTGTCCAGGGCGTTCTGGATGTTTTCTATGTATAATTGGTATAATATAATAAAAAATATCTATCTATGTAGTGTATTGTATTAGGTAAGTATATCAGTTATCTAGTACCCATAACACAAGCTCTGTTTAGCTTGGGGCCAGATATTGCTGTGTGAATTGAACAACATTATTTATTTAAATTTATTATTCATTGGCTTAAAAGGTTTTGGTGCGTGTTTATGTCTTTTCTATGCGATGCGGCTTAAAAATATTATATATTTTAATAATGTTAGAATTAACTACCTACTTATAATATAAATATTTAGTTTAGGTACCTATGTAAAAGTAAAAATATTTATTTTTGCTCGCAAGAGCAAAAAATACGATATATTTTGCAGTGCCCCACCCGGGCTCATGTTGGTAGCTGTAATCTATTCTTAAGATGTTTGTACAACATGAAAGCAATAAAACACTTTGAAACTTAAAATACTTATTTAGGCTAGACTATAAGGTACATTTTAAATAACAAGATACTAACCAAAGAGTAATAAAACATAATTTCTTTTAATATTTGTTGATAATTTGATATTTTAAAAATAAATAATGTCATTAATCAAAGAGTTTGGTTCTTTATTATTAGGTACTTTCTATACCTACTTTTTCCTTTCACTGTACCTTATAGTTATTTGCCTTGAACAATAGATTTTTTCGATCATTTTAAGAGCGGTTTCATTCGCCGGAAGAAAAATAATAAAATTAAATCAATCCGGCGAATGGGACCGCGGTCCCATAAGTAGTATAAAATTAAGAAAGCTGGATCAATCATTCATGAATGATCGATCCAGCTTTCTTAATTTTATCATTGAATTAATGATTTTAAATCGATAGAATTGGTTTTTAGAATCGACTGAATAGATATTGAAATCGATTCAGTTAGATCTTGAATCAACTGTATTAAAGATAATGAATCGATCGAGTTGTCTAATTGAATTGAGAACATTGATACCTACTCACACCTACATAGTAGCCGTACCTGCCAATTGCTATAGTGAGTTCCTTATTTAGACAGAGGAATGCAAGTTTGCACCTCTTCAATTACCTACCTACTATTTCTTTTTACAAGAATGAATCGAATAAATACATACATAGGTTATAAGAATAAAAATGCACAAATTTTAATCATTCATTTAATTATTCAGTTTAATCATAATATGCGAAACAGATACTAAGGACATAATAATCCACAACATAATGCTATTATATCGGTAGGTAATTATTAGTAAGAAAAATAAGAAAAATTATTGATCAATTAATTTTTGTATTTTAGATATGAGATCTCTAGTTGTTATATAAATATCATCAAATAAGATACTTTTGACAACGTGTTGAGCACATAATTCGGCTTTACATTTACAAATTGTATCATCTGATGTTTCAAACATTTTTGCATCGTATATTTCTACACGAATCAGTTTATATCCTTGCATTGGTCTCTTAATAAATGTGTAGTTGGTGGACAAGACATCGCTAACAGATCGCTTCCGACGATCATCATTTCGGCGGTACGGTCCTGTTTCATCGGCGCCCACGAAATTGAATAAGTCCTCCGATTCCTGAAAAAAGAAATGTTTTAAGTAATTATGAATATAGGTAGCATAAAATTCAAAATAGTAACATAATAAATTGGTGTTGATAAACTGAATAAAATACAGAGTAGTAGGAATGTTATTGATAAGTACTCACCGACATCTCTGGGAAATATTGTTGTAGGAAGAGGCAGGCTTGTCGTGCTGTTATCGATTACAAAGTGTTTGATTTTATTTTTTCCGAAATATATAGGCCTGCTCCTTTATCTAATTGTTCTACATAAGGTTCAAAATTTAAAGTCATAAGAAAATGCTGATTTTACTAGGTAAAGCTTGTCGCACATCTGAGAAGCACCGCTCCAGCGCAGCTCAAAATATGCATTCGAATATGGGCTTTAACTCGTAATTCTTAGATGTATTTTATATTGACCGCATTAGATGACAGACAGCTCGCGGACCACTCTTTTGATGTTTGTGGTAAGCCATTTTGTCACTGTAAAATGTATCTAATTGTGAACGGGTTTAAGCCTATATTTGTATGCACATTTTTGCGCTGGGTGGTAGTTGTGCGCCTCTGATCTGCGACAACCTTAATGTTACAGATATAATAAATAGTTACTACTCAAAGGAATGTCAGTGAGATACGACACCGCTTTAACACATACCTGGCTTACCTACTGTAGCCTATCTGATCTTGACGCCTAGGTAGGTACCTACTCGATTCCTATTATGATTAGATTTTACTCAACTGTGCAGAAAAGCTAGTAATGTGCTATTCGTTACCCAGTTACCTATGAACTACTACTACCTACATTAATCGAATACTCAGATAGAAACAGATCACGCAAACATAATATCTATTAAATCAAACCCGCGACTGCAAGCGTCTCAGTTGGCTACTCATCCACTCCACCGAAAATTTACAAAAGGTTTTGTTACTATCAAGACTTCATCAGTTTATAATTTCAATAGCTATCCGTACTGTACCTTATAGAAACCCCATTATACTAATACTAGCTGTTGCCCGTCACTTAGTCGACATTTATTTTCTATCACTTTTACCTATAGCCTGGTGTACCTATAGTATTTGATTATATTAACTTTCCTTAACGGAGGCCTATGTCTAGCAGTGGACTAATATAGGTTGATGATGATGATGATATTAAATTTTAATACTACATAATCTTTATTGACAAAACAAAATTACCATCAATTAATAGAAATAAATTAGTAGTATATAATTGAAACAATTGAGCTAACTTCAGACTGTTGCAAACAATCTACAGGTAGTAATTTTAATTAATCATAACAGACGGTCATAGGTATTAGTAGTGTCGTATCTTCGTTTTAAGATGCGATGGGGTTGGTTTAATGTTTGTATGATTTGCATATAATTATTTGAACCGAGTCTTGGTTTATGTGAATATACTAAATAAGTAGGTAGGTACTTATATCAATGATCTGATATCAATAACACAAGCTATTTTCCTAATTTAGTTTACTTTTGTGAATTCTCTTACGATATTATAGGTAAGTACGTATATTATAAAGGAATAACTGCCTCACTGACAGGCAACGCATAACATAAACCTCTGGTCTTAGAGACTTGAAATTTAAAGTGTTTATTCCCTTTAGGGTGTAGGGGTGTACTAAGAAGGGAATAACGAAAATTAGGGCCCAAAAAGGGGTCGAATCTGAATCAAAAAATGCACTGTGTATCAGGAACCGTTAGTAGTAGACCGTCAACATTTTACATACCGATTCCCTTATGAAATAAACAAACACATGTTTCGGCATTTTCAAACGGGGTACTGCTATTAAGGTATATTGGTGTACAGATGTATTTGTTAATTATTCATTTATAGCGAGGCAAGTCACGGTATAAAGCAATGTTCCAATCATCAAAACAAAAATATCAAATTAACTTTTTTACGGTACGTTTGCATTTTTCTTATTGTGCATCTATGCGTTCCCAAATATGGAAAACCATCACGTGGATCGGATAGTATTTAAGCGCATCCTTATTGGATCATCCCACACAACACTTTCCCCGAGGACAAGCAGAGCAAGTGAATCACCAACGACCTAAATCATTTTATTATTTTAAAATGTAAGTACCTACCTACCTACTTGATTAAATTAATTTGTCTTATTATTCAACTATTCAGTCATTCGTAAATAACTACTACTAGGTACATAAGTTTTGTACATATTAATTTTCGACTATTTACAGAAAGTTCATTCGTTAATTTTTATAATCAATAAAGCCTCTTCTTTGTACTCATCATTCAACTATTCAGATGTTCATATGTTTTCTCCTATAATGATTGACTTTTATTGAAAAATGAATAAATTATATCAATAATAATAATAATAAAATAATAATAAATCAACTTACTCGATTATTCTTATCATTCAAAATACTGCTCTAGTAACTAGTACTTGGTAACTATTCATACATAAACTCATACTTTCGTTTTTCTTTACAGGTCGAAGCATCAAAACCTCACCACTGCGGATCTTCTGTTTCCTTCCGGGGACGAATCGGTGGATAATTTTGAAGTAAGAGAAAAATCGAAGAAGCGATCATCAACAACTGAACCTGCTATTGCAGGACCATCGAAGGCCAAAAAACCGAAAGTGAGACCTGTTCCAACTATTGCGAAGCCAACAGCACGTGATCTGTTTGGCAGTGATAGCGACGATGACGATGACATTGAACCAAAAGCTAAAGGTAAAAAACCTACCCCAGTGTATTCGTATTATACGAGGCGATTGGCAAACGGGTTTTCGAGGCAAAGTGATGAGGCTAAAACAGGATCTCATTTTATCGAGTTTAAATTATTTAAAACTGATGAGATCGAGAATGTACAGCCAGTTAATAGATGGCGTCATTCAGTAGTCACTATTAAAAACAAAATTAATGTGGATAGTGAGACTTGGCGTATTATAAGAGAATTGATGGCAGCGACTAGAAAGGACTTTAAAAACTGTCCACCAAATTTCATCAGTCAGTTTTATTAAATTTTTGGAAACCATGCAATCAACCTATTTACGCATTTATGTAATCAGCAATGAAACCCTTGTATGTAATCTCCAATGTATCACTTAGTTTTATTGAAAGTAGGTAACATTGTATTAGGTACCTACATTATTACTCGTATTATTAATAAAATAAAGGTATTACCTATGTTATAACACCAAGTATTTTATTTTTTTCAGACCCCATTTCTCTTGGAACTATGCACTGTGAACATTGTCGAATTGATTTACCAAGATATCGATATAAATATCATTTAAGAACGAATTTACA
The DNA here is from genome assembly GCA_963564075.1 of Eupithecia subfuscata. NCBI lineage: Eukaryota > Metazoa > Arthropoda > Insecta > Lepidoptera > Geometridae > Eupithecia > Eupithecia subfuscata. The sequence goes on along the minus strand of OY751117.1, from coordinate 9,094,003 downwards.
CAAATCAAATTGTTTACTTAAATCTGAATATGAGAATGTTGATATAATTGCTAGTGCATTCAGAAATAGAATAATGACTTATCGTTTAAACCCCTCGCAGAAAGTCGAGTACCTCACAGTTGAGGCGTTTCTGCAGGATAATAAACAAGTTATTTGCAAATTGATTGATACCTCAATAATAAAAAATCATTGTATTAAAATGAATTTCGAATTGTTTGCTAATTTTGTATTATTGAAATCCAATGAGCAACAATTAAAATCATTCAATACTAAATATGAAACTATTTTCCAGAGTACTGATATAAATGAGTTTTATTCTAGAATAATTGATAAATTAAAACATAAATTGTCTGAATTTGAACATTGTGAGTCTGGGTGGTCTTTTATCTCCATAAACCACTTGGAATTAAATATAAATAAATATTCTCCCATGAGAGGCGGGAGTTATATTGAATTACCTGCAGTTATAAAAAATACTAAAAGCTGCATTAATGTAAAGAACTCTGATGATAATTGTTTCTTATGGAGTATAGTGGCAGGCTTGTTTCCAGCTACAAAAAATGTATGCAGAGTAACCTCTTATCCGCATTACTCGAAAGTTTTAAATATAGAAGGTTTATCTTTTCCACCCTCAATTAACGATATTAAATTATTTGAAAAGAATAATGACCAAATTAGTGTAAACATATACGGATTAGACGATAACTATGCTATAACAGGTCCTTTGTACAGAACGATTAAGAAAAAGGCAAATCACTTTAACTTATTATTCGTGGAAAGTAAAGGCCGATCACATTATTGTCTGATCAAGGATCTGGTACGCTTAGTTCGTAAACAGGTATCATTAAATCATAACAAAATGCTGTTATGTGATACCTGTTTACAGTTTTTTCCGTCCGAAACAAAACGTAAAAATCATGATTGTTCTAATGTGCTAACAATATTACCCGAAAAAAATAGTTTTCTTAAATTTAAACATTATGAAAGACAGCAAAAAGTAAACTTCGTTATTTACGCTGACTTTGAGTGTTTATTAATGAATTGTGATGAGTCTAAAACTGAAAAAACCAAACTGAACAAAGTACACATACCTTCATGTTTTTCATATTACGTGTGTTGTTCTCATGACAAGTCTTTAAACAAATTAGTGTCATATAGAGGGCAAGACTGTGTTGAAGAATTCATGAAATGTTTGTTGAGGGAAGTCAAGTATATTCATAATATTCTATGCACTACAGTTGTAATGAACCCATTAACTGAAGAGCAAGAACAAGACTATACGCGTGCCGCATCGTGTCACATATGTAACCAAATGTTATTCGACGATAAGGTCCGTGACCATGATCATATTACAGGCAATTATCGAGGGCCAGCTCATTCACACTGTAATTTGATGCATAGAGTGTGTCCATTCATACCAGTGGTGTTTCACAATCTTTCAGGGTATGACTCACATATATTTATTACCGAGTTAACAAAATATGATGGTGCTATTAATATCATACCTAAGACAAAAGAATCCTACTTAACTATTACCAAATTTATTAAAACAAATGATTGTGCTCGTCCGATACAAATTAAGTTTATTGATTCTTTTCATTTTTTAAGTACTAGTTTAGATACATTGTGTAAAAATCTAACAGAAAAAGACTTTACACATCTTTCATCCCAATTTAGTGACGAGTTTCAATGTAATTTATTAAGAGAAAAAGGTATTTACCCATATGAATATATGACATCATGGTCAAAATATGAAGAAACAAAGCTGCCTGATAAATCTTTTTTTCAAAGTACGCTAAAAATGGAAAATATATCAGATGAAGAATATGATCGGGCTAAAATTATATGGCAAAATTTTAATATTCATTCTCTTGGTGAATATACAGACTTGTATATTAAATGCGACGTATTGCTCTTATGTGATGTGTTTGAGAACTTTAGAAATTTATGCTTACAATTTTACAAACTTGATCCTGTTTATTATATAACATCACCAAGTTTGAGTTGGGATGCCATGTTGATGTATACGAATGTAGAATTGGAATTAATTAGTGATTTAGAAATATACCAATTTTTGGAAAAAGGCATACGTGGAGGCTTAGCACAATGCTCATATAGGCATGCCACAGCTAACAATAAGTATCTACCAAATTTTGATGATACAAAACAGATACAGTATTTGGTATACCTTGACTGTAACAATCTTTATGGATATGCTATGACTAAAAAAATGCCCATATCCGAATTCAAGTTTCTGTCAATTGATGAAGTGGATAAATTCAATGTTATGAGTATTCCTGAAAATGCTAATTACGGTTATATTTTAGAAGTAGACTTGGCTTACCCTGATCACTTACATGATTTACACAGTGACTTACCCTTTGCTCCTGAAAAGCTTATTCCTCCAGGAGGCAAGACACCAAAGCTGATTGCAAGTCTTTATGATAAAAACAAATATGTGATACATTACGTTCATTTAAAAGAATGTATTAAGAATGGGCTTGTCTTACTTAAGATTTATCGCATATTGAGTTTTCGACAAGATAACTTCTTACAAAGATATATCGATTTAAACACTCGATTGCGACAAGCTTCAACATCAGCATTTCAAAAGGACTTTTTTAAGCTTTTGAATAATGCTATATTCGGCAAGACTATCGAAAACAGACGTAAACAAGTTGATGTAAAGTTAGTTACAAATTGGGATGATAAATGCAACAAAACAAATAAGCACCTTGGAGCAAAAAAGCTGATTACAAAACCAAATGTAAAAAATATTTTGATTTTTAATGATAATTTTATTGCTGTCCAGTTAAATCGTGAAAAAATATTTCTAAATAGACCTATTTATATTGGATTTACTGTATTAGAATATGCAAAACAGCATTTATATAAATTTCATTATGATGTTATGAAAAGAAAATATGGTGAAGATATAAAACTTTGTTACACGGATACTGACAGTCTGCTTTATTTAGTAAATACTGTGGATTTTTATAAAGATATGAAAGATGATCTAGTTGAATTTGACACAAGCAATTTTACAAATGAAAATCCGTATGCTATGCCAAAACTAAATGCAAAAATACCTGGCTTATTCAAAGACGAACTTGGTGGCGATGTAATTGCTGAATTTGTTGGATTGAGGGCTAAATTGTATAGTCTTGTTTCAGTAAAATTAAAAATTATGAAAGCTAAAGGCGTATCAAAAGCTGTAACATCAAAATTAAACATAGCTCAGTATGTTGACAGCTTATATAATGATAAAAACTTAGTATGTAAAATGAATATAATAAAATCAATTAAGCATACTTTATATTCGCAAGAAATTGATAAACTTGTATTGAATAGAAATGATGACAAAAGAGAAATCCTTCCAGATCAAATACACACTTTACCATGGGGGCACTATAATTCTATACACCAAAATATTTAAGCACATCACAATAAAACAAATTATAATAATATTATTTAAAATAAAAATGTTAAAATAAAAGATTACATGTTAAATTGTTGTATTAAAGTAAGTAATATTGTTGTATTAAAGTAAGTAATATTGTATTATTTGTATGTTTATTGATAGTAAATAATATTCTCTATTAAATCAGTTTTATTTTAACGATTATTCTTTTATTTAAAGAATTGTAATAAATACCCAATTATTGGTTAGATGAACACGCTATAAATAAGTCGACACATATGCTTGAAGGGTCAGTTATAAGCATGAAGGTAATTAAGCAACAAGTTTCTTTAGAAGTTGATAATATTACTGCAAAAGAAAAAAAGTCTTCTTACATAAAGCATAGTATACTTTTTCCCAATAATATTCGATGCATAATATGTGGACCCTCTAATTGTGGAAAAACGAATGTAATGATTAGCTTGCTGTTACATAAAAATGGTTTAAAGTTTCAAAATGTGTACTTATATTCAAAAACAAACTATCAACCAAAATATAGTTTTTTGAAAGAAATTTTTAAATCTGTCCCTGAAGTTAATTATTTTGTTTATAATTCTGATGACGATGTTATTCACCCCAATGATGCATTGCCAAATTCAATCATAATTTTTGATGACGTAATTAATGAAAAACAAACAAATATACGTAATTATTTCACAATGGGAAGGCATAGAGGAATAGACTGTTTTTATTTATCACAAACATACTCAAAAATTCCAAAGCAGCTATTGCGTGATAATGTAAACTTTTTAATCATTTTTAAGCAAGATATTGTAAATCTAAAACATATATACAATGAGCATGTCTCTTCTGATATGACTTGGATAAAATTCAAAGACTTATGTTCTGAAATCTGGGTAAAACCTCATGATTTCTTGACAATTAACAAGGACTGCGAGCTAAATAAAGGAAGATATCGACACTTATTCGATAAATATATCACGTTTGACCGAGGTGATGACTATGACTAATTAGATAGGTGCCTATATAATACTCTTTACATAACCAATATACTCATTTAAGTTTAAACCCGTCTATGATCAGGTCGAAAAAATGGAACATAACATTACCAGCAAGATAGTGAAATCGGTAAACGTTATCAAAAATAAAATTAAACAAATGCAAGACTATGAATTTAACACAAACAATCATCTTAACTACTTTTTTAAGCCTATAGCTGGACCACTTAATGCAATGTTAGAGACAAACAAGCAATTTCCTCTTATGAATAATGAAAAAGCTAGTTTAAATGTACCACACAATATACGTGTTGGTTCGAATCTATTTACACCTGTTAAAGGTTTAGAAGAATGTGACGTAGATGAAAAATTTGAATCACCGGAAAAATTTGACTCTGAAAATAATTCTGATGATGATTCTGAAGAACCTTTGTCTAATGTTTCTCTTGACAAAGAAGACGTCCTTGAAATATATGATAATATGAATATACCTTTTGGTGTACGTAGTGAAGGTGACAAATTCATGATTGGAAGCAGAGTAGCAAGGTTTTCTACAACACGTGACGAATCAAGCAATAAACTTTATTATGTTACCATTGGTAACGATAAGTATTTATTGACACCCGGTCTTAGAGAATTATTGCTTCGAAAGAAGCCCAACTTATCATTGGTCAATAAACAAGACACCTTAATTTACAAAAATATACTTAATTCTACAAATGTGCATAAAAGAGATTACGATTCCTCTAATCAAATGAAGGGTGATAAAGGACTTAAATATAAGCAAGTAATTAAACCATTGTTCTGTGAGCCTTGCAATCAAACGCAACAAGAAATAAACCAAAATAAAAAAAGCGGTGCAGGACTTCCAAAGTTTAAAACATATTGTGAAAATACCGAGCTTATATACTGGGATGATCCTAATGAGCTTGTAGAAAGACTCAAACTTTTGATTGCATCAAAAAATGCTGGAAATACAAACCTTGATAATGAAATTATATCAATCATTGAAGAGTTAACAGAAAGTAAAATGATAGAGGAATAAATACGGTAGCATTGAATACATTAACTTAGTTATTGAGTAGAATTAGTGAACATGAGCAGTGTGAAGAGAGATATAGTTGATGAAATTTATAAAAATGCAAGGAAGAATTTTCCACGTCGACACGTTATACAGAAAGACATAGATGATTTATGGCAAGCTGATTTAATGGATATGCAAAATATTTCGAAAACCAACAATAACTTCAAATACATTTTAGTAATAATTGATACATTTTCAAAATATGGTTGGGCTATTCCGCTTAAACAAAAAAATAAAGAAAATATGACCAATGCTTTTAGTAACTTATTATTACAACAACAACGTTCTCCTAAAAATTTACAGACTGATATGGGTACCGAATTTTACAACGATAAATTTAAAAAATTATTGAAAACATATTCAATTAATCATTATTCTACTTATTCTACAAAAAAAGCTTCAATTGTAGAACGATTTATTAGAACGATAAAAACTAACCTCTATAAAGAATTTGGTTTGAAAGGCAACTATAAATGGAATAATGGAACGCTTAACAAAGTAATAGAAAAATATAATTATACAAAACACAGAACAATTAATATAGCACCTGCCCATGTAAACAACAATAATAAGACTATATTATTAACTAAATTCAATGAAAGTTTTTGTAAAAAACCAGAGAAAATGCGTGCTAAGTTTAAATTAGGTGATTATGTTCGAATAAGTAAGCATAAAAGCTGTTTTGAAAAGGGATATACCCCGAATTGGTCTACAGAGCTATTTAAAATTAAAACAGTTCGCAACACTAACCCTGTAACTTATTTAATAGAAGATATCAAACAACAACCTATAATGGGAGCATTTTATAATGAAGAATTACAAAAGACAAAGCATCCTCAGGTATACCTCATCGAAAAAATTGTTAGACAAAAAGGAAATAAAATGTTTGTAAAATGGCTAGGACTACCGACAAGTGAAAACTCTTGGATTCTAAAAGAGTGTGTTGTATAGATAACAAATAAAAACAACAATTTCATTAAATATCTTCATTCTGCATTGATACATGAAGGGAAGTGGACTTGTGAATAGCTTAATTAACTGCTTACCTTTTGAGCTTCACCTACCAGGCTATAATTATTGTGGACCGGGGACAAGGCTAAAGGAAAGAATTTCCCGAGGAGATAAAGGAGTAAACCAATTAGACGAATATTGTAAAGATCACGATATTTCATATAGTAAATATCACAATTTACAGGACAGACATAGAGCAGATATTATATTAATGAAAATGGCGAGAAAACGTGCTTCAGCTTCGGATGCTAGTAAAGGAGAAAAAATTGCTGCACGCTTGGTTAATAATGTAATGTTGTCAAAAATAAGTTTAGGGGCTGGCCTTAAAAAAGAATTTAAACAAATCGTTTCTGGTACCAAAAAGTTTATAAAAAAGCAAAAACCAAAATGTAAAAAGAAGTTAATAGAACTCGCATATCACGCGGCGAAAGAGTTAAGTTCCGATAAACATTTACGTATCCCTCGTATTATCCCTGTACCAAAAACTGGTGGTGTTTTACCCTTGATTCCCATATTTGCTGGATTATCAGCAGCTGGAAGTTTAGCAGGTGGAATTTCAGGTATAATGAAGACTATAAATGAATATAAAGCTGCAAAAAAACGTTTAAAGGAAATGGAACGACATAATAAGGCATTGGAAGCTGTAAGCATTGGAAAAGGGTTACAATTGGATCGTTACAAAGGTGGTTTAGGATTATATCTTAATAAATCAACAAAAAACTAAATAATCGGCTACCTAATCGTGCACTCACTAACATAGATATCCATAATTTTACAACCGACGTACCATATTTTCGTGGAGTATTTATGAGAGACAAATTACCTAAATTCCCATTTACAAAAGAATGTGGAATCATAAACTTAGACAGTTCTAGAAACCCTGGTACGCATTGGGTAGCCTACGTAAAGTTAAACAATTATTTCGAATACTTCGATAGTTATGGAAATTTGAAACCACCTATTGAACTCATTCGATATTTTGATTCTGATAATATAAAGTACAACTATACCAACGAACAGAAAAACAATTTATTCATATGTGGTCACTTGTGTATAAAATTCCTAAAATTGTTTTGGAAGAGGCACGGTTACATTGATTAAATAATGAATACACAAATTATATAAATTATATTGCTGTACGCATAAATGACATTTCAGTGCCGTCAATCATTAACACCGACCGCCGCGTGAGTGGCTTAAAAAAACAATGATTATTTACAATATAAAAAACGATAAGAAAAATAATAATGTTATTACATCGTTAGCAATCAACAGACCAAGACCTATTATTAGAACAAAAATAAAACTTTCTAAAGAAAACAAATTATTTTTGCAAAGCTTAGGTTTCAAAGTCAAACCATGAATGTTCTTCAAGTAACAGATACACCGCTGTCTGATAATTCTATAGTAAGCTATGAAATTCATACTTACAATCCGTATAGTAACAGTTTTAAAGAAAACGACGAGATAAGAATACCGATTCATCAGCAAGATATATATGTACTTCCATCGGAAAGCTATATATTTGTTGAAGGTTGTGCCATTGTGATTTCTCAAGATGCAGCCGGCAAACAAACAAGAAAGACTGTAAACTTTTCTAACAATCCCATATCTTTCCTTTTTCAAGACATTCGTTATGAAATTAATGGTGTTGAAATTGATCGAATAAAAAATGTAGGAATAACTACTACTCTTAAATCTTATGTTTCACTAAGTGAAGGTCAAAGTAAAGCTGCTGCTATTTGGGGTTGGAACTTGAATGGTAATAAAGACAATGATGGAGTATTCAGTTTTCTCATACCATTGAAAAATGTATTAGGATTTGCAGAGGATTATAATAAAATAGTGATAAATAGCAAACATGAGCTTATACTAAATAGAAGCAACACAAATCTTAATAGTGTTACTCTAGGTGGTACTGACACAGTGCAAATAAATATAGATAAGGTACAATGGCGCGTGCCTCATATAAAAGTTTCAGATCGGGAAAGGCTAATATTGCTTAAACATTTAGAAAAAGATCGTCCCATTCAAATGGCGTTTAGAAATTGGGATTTGTATGAATACCCTTTATTACCAAAAACTACAAAACACTCCTGGGTTGTTAAAACTTCTTCTCAGCTCGAAAAACCAAGATACGTAATCGTTGCTTTACAAACAAACAGAAAAAGCCAAAAATCAAGAGACAGCTCAGTATTTGATCATTGTAAATTAAATAATGTTACCCTGTTTTTAAATACACAATACTATCCCTACGAATCTGTAAATACTAAATTTCTTGACGACAAATACTGTATATTATACGAAATGTATACAAAATTTCGTCAGTCTTATTACAACAGTGATTGTGAACCGTTGCTTAATTTGGAACAATTTAAAGAAAGAGCACCTCTTTTTGTAATAGACTGCTCAAGACAAAACGAAACATTAAAAACTGGAGCTATTGATGTGAGGTTGGAAATAGAAAGCTCTGAAGATATTCCGGAAAATACATCAGCATACTGTTTAATCATTAATGATCGTTTGATTGAATATAAGCCTTTAAGTAACATTGTAAGAAAGTTAATATGAAAACGGCTATCGTGGATTTACAAGGATTTAAGACAGACCATAATGAATTTATTGTGAAAGAAATAGCAATACTATGTGAAAATCAAACTCTTGTACTATTAATTAAGCCACCATACCCATTTTACAAATTATCAAAAACTGAAAAAATGCAAGTTCAATGGATAGAAAGAAACAGAAAAATATATTGGTATGAAGGATTTACACCGTATTTAAACTTCAAACAATATGTTGCCGATTATCTTAAAGACAAAATTATATACGTTAAAGGATTTGAAAAAGTTGTATGGTTAAAAAATATTGTTCAAGACGGTAACATAGTAAATTTAGATGATAGTCCTAGTTTAAGAAAGCTGTATGAAAACTATTCAATGTCTAAAGATATATTCAGTTGTGTTTATCATACACACATATGTGCTCTGAAAAATGTAATGATCTTAAAAAAATGGTTGTACGAAGTTAACAATAAAATATTTTTTGAATGAAGCTTTGTCGTTTTATTTACGAGTACCTAGTAGTAGTAAGTCTATAGAAAAAACACTAGGAGATAGATATTATAAAAATAATTTGAAGAATAATCGTTTTGAAGTGTAGAAAATAATAGACTTGATTCAAGTGTCAACAAAGTAGATTAAAATATCTATTCAGTACCTACTAGTTATGTAAACAGGACTTATTTGATGAAAAAACCTCGTAAAATGTAGAAAATACAGTTCATTCACGAGACAACTCATCGATTTCAATATCTATTCAGTGGATTCTAAAACTAATTATCTCGATTCAAAACCATTAATTCAATGATAAAATTAAGAAAGCTGGATCGATCATTCATGAATGATTGATCCAGCTTTCTTAATTTTATACTACTCCCATACCTAGCGGTCCCAATCGACGAAAGCCTCCCTAAACGACGGAAGCCTCCCTATATCTGATTCAGGTCATTACATAAGCATGTTGTTATACTTCAGTGCGACACTTGCATTAGCGTGAGTTCCCCACCTCTGTCTCTAACATAATCTGCCTTTTATTCCAGGTTCCAGGTCTCCTCATAGCCCCTTCAGACAAACTCTCTCAACTCGACGTCATGAAACTACGCCTCTGGTTCGGCCACGAATGCAACAAGCGCAAAGTCGGAGCCCTCCTAGACAAGTGCAAAACTGTCTTCAGAAACAGTCCCATGGTTCTTTCCGGGGCTATCAACAGGAATCAATCGTTCGAGAGCGTTGATATCGATTACGAGCAAGCAAATCAACAACAAGCGGGAAATCAAGGAGAAGATGAGGATGTTGCACAGGAGGAACTAGAAATGGACGAAGAGTCAGGAGGTGTGGGGATCGAAAGCGATGACCATGGCGGTTTCGATATAGATGATGATGATGACCATGCTTTCCATGGAAATGGCGATGACCACGAAAATGGTGTTGACCACGAAAATGGTGTTGACCACGAATATGGTGATGACCACGAAAATGGTGTTGACCACGAAAATGGTGTTGATGTTGATGGCGGAGGATTGAGAATGAATAAGAAAAGGCTTTTCCCTACTAAAAAAGCGAAGCCTTTGCTTTTCAAAAAAGCAAATAATTAAAATAGTGAATGTTACGTTATCTACCTACGAAAATCGTAAATAAAAGTCATAAAATATATACGTACGCATTTTTATCTACCTATTTTCAAGCGACTTCGAAAACGGAGGTTCTCATCACGGCTGAAGGTAGGTGTAGTGTACCTATTCTATGTCCATAGACTATAAGTATGGTCTATGGCTGGCTCTAAGTGGGTTAAGCATGTGCTACACGGTTTTAAACGGCGGTTTGAAACAGAGGTTTAAAACAGTGTAGATAGTCGTTTATTCACCCAACGTTCTATTAAACACTGATGGTTTAAAACATGTTTTAAGCCGTGTAGCCGGTAAAGCGCAAATCTGTTTTTTCTGTTTCAAACCGCCGTTTAAAACCGTGTAGCACATGCTTTAAGCTCAGATCAGTGTGACCATTTGTGGCAGATTTCTGCCATTTTGGCAGATTTGGCTATGGAATTTTCAGTTTGGCATATTACGTTGACGAAATAGAAGTGTGGCAGATTTTGACAGATTTGGGAACAAAAACTTTGTGACCTTCTTATATATTTTGGAGATTATACGTATACAAAAAAATTAAATTTTATAGTAAGACAAAAAAATTACGGATATTAAATTTTGTTGGAAATAATTTTACCAACACCTGGCAACTCCTAGTCCGAGGTAATCCTTTAGGGGAATTCCCTTATAATGTTTGTTGATATTTCTACGCCATGTAATCATCAACTGTAAATTCTCTACGTTAAGGGTCCGGCGGAGGATGAATTTCCCATACAAACGTAGTACCTACCAAAATTATTTGTAATTTAAGAACATTTTCACCATGGTTTGCTATTATTTGTATTCGAATAGTATTTATTTAGGTTCCTGCCACAAGCTTTTTTCAAAATACCTTTCTGAAATGAAATTAAACCGAATCGCATTTTTACATTATAACCACAAAAGAAGGCATAAAGGAAATGATTAAGCAAATGGGCTTGGAATCAAAATACGACGAAAAGAACGAAGAATATGAAGCGAATGTGGACATTCAAAGTTGTACTGACTGAAGTTATTTATAACTTCAGTCAGGACTACTTCTAAGCAAATAGGTACTGTTTATTTTAAGTTTTATGTATTTGTGTTTGTGATTTCATGTTTTTTAATAAGTCATCTGAGTATATTAATAAGTGTTTTTTTTATTTCCCAATCAAAGAATCACTAAAAAAGTATGTGGCATATTTTATGGCATTTTTCTTGGAGTGTTGGGCAGATTTTGGCAGATTTTCAGTAAGCGTATGGCAGGTTCTGTATTTTCTCAATGGTCACACTGGCTCAGATTAAATATAGGGGGTTGTGCTCTCCGCTAGGAGTAGTATTATTCTATGGTTGTGCTTCCTTTCCTTTCCGGCTGCCATGTTATGTTGGCGTCATTGGCGTGTGTGAGATGAGATGAGATAAAAATATCTGTTTGTAATGAATGTGTTGTGTTGGGTGTAACAATAAAAGTGTCGTGCCTCAGTACATGGTCTTTAATTAAATAGATACATTGGCTACGAGGATTTTTCGAACGCCGAACAAAAATAAAATCGATCACCGAGAAACAATCGGTGACAAACCTAACCTCAAAGTGAAAATTGTGAATAAACTCCCATGGAGTACATGGAGTATTGCGCCCGCCACACTATGCTCCTCGTCATGCTCCTCGCGCTGCCGCATCGCTGCCGCGATGTTGCCCTGTCTGTCCACACACTGCTCTACTCGCGCAATTAATCGCTACGCGCCGCACTTGTCTATTCGTCGTTGCTACACAATGGACGTTGAAACTGTGGTGGCAGCGAGTGCGTGTATTTGTAGTATAGCTAATTATATCAATAAATAAATAAATAAATAATGCTGGACAATTCACACAGCATTATCTAGCCCCAAGCTAAGCAGAGCTTGTGTTATGGGTACTAGATAACTGATATACATAATACAATACACTACATATATAGATATTTTTTTATTATACATAGAAAACATCCAGAACGCCCTGGACAAATGTCTGCAGATCGTACAAACATTTGTCCCGAGGCGGGAATCGAGCCCGCAACCACCTGCGTCGCAGGCAGACCTTCGCCCAATCAATGTTATGCTACAAAGCAATATACATCGTCGACGTCGTCGGCGTCCTCGCCAACGGAGATGGTGGATGACATCTATTCATCGCAATAGAACGATGGAAGTACCTAACATATTAATATAAACCGAAAACAAAGACGTGCGTCTCGCGTGAGCGCTCGGCACGAACTGCGGCCGCGCGAGTATGTGGACAGTCACTCGCGCTCGTATTGCCGGTCCTTTGACTCGCGGTCCAAAAACCGACAAAATAGGGAGCGATGGGCAGGACGAGGCGCATGACGAGTGGCATGACGAGTAACGTTGCCACACTACGTCTCTGCCTACTTTCCTCGCTACTTCCCACGCCACTCGTCGAGTGTGTGGCAGGCCCATATGATCTAATCGAAAAGCAAATAAAACAAGGAAAAAAGCTTGGATACAGGAGAAAACCAAAGCAGAATTAATCGAGATTGCAAATAAACAATCACAGGAAACTAAATTCAAGGAATCGGATTCTATCGAAGAAATCAGGAAGTATTTACGTGAATACGTAGACAAATTAGAGACAAAAGGCTGTTCACGTGGCGCCATCATGAACGCGATCTCCAGTTTAGAAGTATTTACTTACCGGTGAAAACTGGAGCGCCTATCAACAACGATTTGAATGTTTCATAATATTGAATGAATTAAAGCAAGTTAAAAAAGTGCCATTACTAGTAACAAAATTGAGCACGAAGGTTTATGAATTATTAACAACATTGTGCACACCAGATACACCATTAAATCAGACCTATGAAAACATAAGTGAGAAGCTAACAAAATACTATCACCCACAAAAAAACAATGCATTACTTACATCAAGCGGAATTTCGGAAACGCTGTCAAAAACAAAATGAATCTATTGAACAATACATAATTGAACTAAAAAGATTATCAAAAAATTGCAACTTCAAGAACTTTGATGATGAAATAAAGGAAAGATTGTTGAATGGTACCTTCTGTGATTCAATAAGGTTTGAATTATTAAAACAAGCTGATTTGCTTATAAACTAGCAATTAAACCAGCGTTTTTTGAAGCCGGAACAGTACATTTTTTGACGCACAATGTAGGTGCGAGGAGTGAAGTCAAAGAACGGGTTCACGGGCTGCCTGCGCAACCTCGTGATCGGAGAGTGGCCGATGTACGTCCCGCTGTCGGCGGCCGGCCGGGCGGGACACACACATCGGCGTCTGTCCCGCCGAATTGCAATTAAAGCTGCGTTTTTTGAAGCAGGGACGATACATTTTTCGACGCACAATCTGCTAGAAGGAAAAAATTTGAAAAGACATGTGAATCAAATGTTAAAATGCAATAGTTATATGTTAGAGTATGATGGATGATCTAATCGAAGAGCAAATAAAACAAGGAAAAAAGCTTGGATACAGGAGAAAACCAAAGCAGAATTAATCGAGATTGCAAATAAACAATCACAGGAAACTAAATTCAAGGAATCTGATTCTATCGAAGAAATCAGGAAGTATTTACGTGAATACGTAGACAAATTAAAGACAAAAGGCTGTTCATGTGGCGCCATCATGAACGCGATCTCCAGTTTGGAAGTATTTACCGGTGAAAACTGGAGCGCCTATCAACAAGAATTTGAATGTTTCATAATATTGAATGAAATAAAGCAAGATAAAAAAGTGCCATTACTAATAACAAAATTGAGCACGAAGGTTTATGAATTATTAACAACATTGTGCACACCAGAAACACCATTAAATCAGACCTATGAAAACATAAGTGAGAAGCTAACAAAATACTATCACCCACAAAAAAACAATGCATTACTTACATCAAGCGGAATTTCGGAAACGCTGTCAAAAACAAAATGAATCTATTGAACAATACATAATTGAACTAAAAAGATTATCAAAAAATTGCAACTTCAAGAACTTGATGATGAAATAAAGGAAAGATTGTTGAATGGTACCTTCTGTGATTCAATAAGGTTTGAATTATTAAAACAAGCTGATAAATCGCTGCACGAGTTGACTAACATTGGAAAAACAGCAGAACTTGCTTATAAACTAGCAATTAAACCAGCGTTTTTTGAAGCCGGAACAGTACATTTTTTGACGCACGATGTAGGTGCGAGGAGTGAAGTCAAAGAACGGGTTCACGGGCTGCCTGCGCAACCTCGTGATCGGAGAGTCGCCGATGTACGTCCCGCTATCGGCGGCCGGCCAGGCGGGACACACACATCGGCGTCTGTCCCGCCGAATTGCAATTAAAGCTGCGTTTTTTGAAGCAGGGACGATACATTTTTGGACGCACAATCTGCTAGAAGGAAAAAATTGGAAAAGACATGTGAATCAAATGTTAAAATGCAATAGTTGTTTGCTAGAATAACTCTTTAAAAATAGTAAAGATACCAATTTGTTAAAATTGTATTTCTAAATACATAAATAAAACGTAAATTTCAGGTTATATTAACTACCTTTATCTTTTGCTCCGAAGGAAAGTATTTTTTTTTTTTTTCTTATTAGTTTCTTTCAAACCCATCTAGGGGTGTCCGTCAAGGTAGCGTACACATAATCGATATCACGTTTGTTGATATGCCAATAAACTCTGCTTAAACAGTGTAGAATTAGTGCAAAAGTAAAATAAATACTGCCTCTTTGGTTTAAGAAATAATGACCATTCTTAGTGGGTACGCTAGCTTGACGTCAAGGCAGCGTACCCATTAAACAACGAAATAATTCCTATAGAAAACGAGCTTTTCTTATTATAAATGCTATATGTAAAAATACTGCGAGAAATACTGCTTCTGCCTGTGGTCATACTTTATGCAATTTCGTAGTGCAACAATATAAAAAGTTGATGTGAAGTGCTAGGAACAAATGCATTTTGGTACAGTCGCACACAACAAATAATAAACACCAATGCAAAATCCGGATAATACGCATTTCATCATTCACAAATCCGGATATTAATTCGAATGAAATGTCAAATTTAAATAGCATCTTTTAACTAGCTCTTGTTTGCGGTTTCGCACGCAATTTCATAAGATAGCGTGTACCAGTTTAGACACTCGGCATTACAGTGTATCTGGCTAGGCACCTTGTCCTTAGCTGGCCTTCTCCAGCAGCGGCAGATGCCAACACTCTTTAACAGATCGTTATCTTTAACAGATCGTTACCTGGCAACAAAGTTTGTTGACTCGGGACAAAGTTTGTTGCACTAATATTTCTTTCAGTAATGTATTTGGTAGATGTAGATGCATATATCCGTATAAATAAAAATGGCAATTTTTCGGAATAATTCGGATTTCGAATAATCCGGATTGCAATCTCTACATAAACCCAAACAAAAATAGATCACAGAAACAGTGAACATAAAAAACAAACCGGTATGCGCATGGTGCGTGAGGGACAACGCGATGTAAAACCACACGTGCGTGAGTGAGCTGGATTCGGCCGAATAGTCGCGATATCTTTTTCTAGTAGGTAGGTACCTATTTTATCTTAGAATTGAATGCCTTTGTTACGGTAGGTAGGTATGTATATTATATAGTTAATATTACCGTGCTTAAGTTATTGGTAGATCGTACATGCTATTGTTATACATACCTACCTATGTAAGTATAATCATGTCTGTTCTGTACCTTACCTACTGCTGTGTAGGTATAATAGAAGCTAGACATATACCTACCTAGGATCTATACTTACCTACGTAAGTAGGTATTGTAAGTCATTATGATTTTAATTATCTACTCTTTAATTAATCTTTACAGGTAAGTACCTACTTTTTATTTGCCTAACTATGCTACGATAATTCTGATAACTGTAATAATACTCATAGTAGATAACTGTAATAATACTCATATTATTGTTTAAGGCAAAAATAATAGAGCTCGTAAATAAGTTTTAATTTTAATTTTTCTTCGTGCTTTTTCCTTGCTTTCTTCTTCGTGTTATTCCGGTTACTCCAGTTTTGCTGCACGGCTACGTACATAGGTACCTATATATCGTATTGTATTTATGCTTAATGCCTGCGTAGGCATTAAGCATAAATACGACGGGGGTAGCCCCGTGCCACACCATACACCGCGTCTCCCGCGCACATTTCTGTTCAGGTAGTCGTTCAATGAGTTTTCGGTGGGTTCAAAAGGTTCAAACGCTACTTCGTGGAACTGCCTTCTTCAAGTAAATAGCCTAGTTGAAAGTAGTTGAAGACTAGTTGAATAGCCAGATACACTGTAATGCCAAATGTCTAAACTGGTACACGCTATACCAACTACTGACACTTAAGAAATTGCGTGCGAAACCGCAAACAAGAGCTAGTTAAAAGATGTTGCTTAAATTTGACATTTCATTCGAATTAATATCCGGATTTGTGAATGATGAAATGCGTATTATCCGGATTTTGCATTGGTGTTTATTATTTGTTGTGTGCGACTGTACCAAAATGCATTTGTTCCTAGCACTTCACATCAACTTTTTATATTGTTGCACTACGAAATTGCATAAAGTATGACCACAGGCAGAAGCAGTATTTCTCGCAGTATTTTTACATATAGCATTTATAATAAGAAAAGCTCGTTTTCTATAGGAATTATTTCGTTTTTTAATGGGTACGCTGCCTTGACGTCAAGCTAGCGTACCCACTAAGAATGGTCATTATTTCTTAAACCAAAGAGGCAGTATTTATTTTACTTTTGCACTAATTCTACACTGTTTATGCAGAGTTTATTGGCATATCAACAAACGTGATATCGATTATGTGTACGCTACCTTGACGGACACATCTAGGGGGGTACCTTGTCACTGATTGTGAGGGGAGAAGAGCTCTAATTGCATAGAGTAAATTGTACTTAGTGTCTAAGAATTATTTTGTATCCATTAAATAAATAGCTTCATAGTAGATTTAAGGATAATGTTTATACCTACTACAAAAATAGTTTTATAATGAATATAAGGCATGCTTATAGTTATGAGGGGAAGAGTGTAGTGTACCTATTCTAAGTCCATAGACTATAAGTATGGTCTATGGCTCTAAGTGGGTTACGCTTCCTTTTCCGGCTGCCATGTTGGCGTGTGTGAGATAAAAATATCTGTTTGTAATGTAGTATAGTATTATAATATCTGTGGTAATGTGTTGGGTGTAACAATAAAAGTGTCGTGCCTCAGTACATGGTCTTTAATTAAATAGATACATTACAGTAGGTACCTATATGTATTGTTTGTTACACGGTAGGTATCTTCGCTAAATTGTTATACTGATTTTGATAATTCTTTTCGCTTTTGTATTAGGTCAGAATAATAAAAGTTTTATTCCCGAGGGATAATATAATTAATAAATATTTATCCCGAAAACTAAAACAAACTGTTGTGATAGATTTCAAATTATGTTTAAGACGAAGGGAGTAGCGATTTTAGCGCCACCTCCCCTAACATCACAAAGAAATTAGAATAGAAAAGTCATGTTTGTGGAAGGTTTTATAAAGTCTCTGTCTGATATAAGTAGATTTTGTTTGCCAGAGATACGGAATTATTAGAACACTAACATTATAAATAGGAATGTATTGATGGATGGATATTTTGTTACACCTTTTTACGCCAAAACTACTAACTGAACAAATCCAGGATGGAAATATAAGCATGTAGCTAAATAGATAGATAAATTTAAATTAATACTTTATTGTACCACACAAAGACAGATAACAATACAGAAATAAATGCTAAGAGTAGACGAAGTACAAAGGCGGCCTTATCGCTATGAGCGATCTCTTCCAGGCAACCTTGGGATGGACTGGACATGTAAGAACAAAATAGACGGTGGCACGCGAAAAATAATAATAATAATAAGGTTTGATGGGGCAACACTAACAGCGGGGGAAGACTATCACTTTCAAATATCTCGAAAAGTACCGCGTTATTGTTGAGTTGGCTATGTCGATAAAACAGTTTTCATGAAAAGTGTCTTGGCTCAAAACACAGATGTCGCTTTTGCTGGTAAATGGCGCCAACATACCGGAATGTAAATGTCAGTTGTTAAAAAATAAATTTGCACGTGGTTGACCCTGACAAACTTTTAAAATTTTGGTGATAATAAGTGTTAAATTGAGATGTGTATGAATGTAAGTAGCATCATATTAATATTGTCTTTTAAGTTATTATAATATTATGGGTTTAAACTAAAGATTTCCTTTGATATTTTACGAAACCAAAACCTAACCTAAAAATATCCAAACGGGGGAAGACTGTCAGTCTTTCTGGGGTAAGACAGTCATATGTTATTCTTGCCCCAAGTCAGATATAATCAACATTTTCTCATCATGGTACATATTTTTCTTTCGAGTTTGTACCTCTACAGTAAAATCCACCAGCACACACAAAGGGCATTGGGTAAGTTTGTATGGAGTCATGGCGTTGTTTTTTTTTTATGCGGCCACTGATGGAATTTGTGTTGAATTTAACACGTTGATGGACACTACTAGTATACTGATTGTTACTGATTTGTCACTACTTTTTTTCATACATTGTCTATAGACGTAGTGTCACAACGCGTGGTAAAATATAAATATGTAAAACGACAGTACGTCTATAGGCGTCATCTATAGGTCATTTCCATACGGGGAGTATGGAAATGACCTATACCCCATCGTCAGCAAAAGGGTCTTCACTTGACTCAGGAGTAGAAACAGCATCAAAGAAGTCTTGGGGTCTTTTTTGTTGCTCTTCATAGGAATCCCTAGCCGCCATCTGCAAATAATATCAATGTATTTTAGTATCACTAAAACTTGCTCAAAAAAATACAAATTCATGAGTAATATATTGTTTACGGACACAATATAAACTTGAATTAGTGTTATACAAATAAAAAACAACAGAAATAACGTTTACAAAAACATTTACTAACCTTTCAATACGATTCACCCGCCAAAATGGTGCGAAAGCACGCGGGGCACCACCGCTGCGCACTACTCGACTGAGTGTATGAAAATACGACGTCCACGGGCGTAGTGTGCGTGCGGAGGGGGAGCGGAAAAATGTCGACGTGTGCGTGACCGTGGGTGTTTTGAAGTTTTATAATTCATTTCATGGTGACAGTATAAGAGTCTAAGTTACCTCTACGGTGACACTACAGCATGCCCTTCCTAATGTTTGTATGGAAAATCAATCGTCTTGGGGCGTACTGACTTTGGCTTAACCTAAACTCTTACGTCGAGAGGCGTACTGTCGTATCGCTTTTTTACTCTTTACGTCTATGGGCGGTACTGTCCAGCAATGTGTTAAGTACTACACCTGTGTATTCATTATAAAAAACAAAATACGCCGTAACTTATATCGGAGCCGAAATATTCGACTTTGAAGTTGAGAACAATTATCATCTAAGTTAGTGATAAAATGCACTTTAATTTAAAAAATACTACCTATTATTTTACGTATGGAACGAGTAAGTTATGAAAAAAAAACATGTATCCCATCAATAATATTTTATTTCTAATACTACTATATAATATATAGGTGTTTATGGTCATATAGCTATATATGTATATAGATTGGTTAGCATAACTGAAACGAGCTCCGGGCCGGTTTACAATCGACCTCGTTATGTTTAATTTCATTCTACTACTTCTATGAAATGCAATGGTTGCTAAAAACTGTAGGGAAGTCTTGTTATTTGTTTATTTAGACGATCATTTTATGATTTTTTGCCATTCGATATCTCGCTTCCGATATATTTTAGATAGTGGCTGTAGTAATGAAAGTTGCTCATTTTTGAGAGTACTAATTAATGGCAATAGTTTTTTAACTGGCCGCGGACCATCAAAAACAACGCCACTTTTACCCAATGCCCTTTATATACTGTTTACATTTATTTATTTTTTACCGAAGCTACACCCGTGGTTTGTGCACACACCCGGCACAAAGTGACATTAAGCTATTGATGTCACTTAAAAGGTTCTGCGCCTCTGATTCCTGTTGTGTGTTAGTCTTACCCCAATTCGTTTCTTGTACGAATTGCCGCAAAAATAAACGTTGTAGCGTTGTGATAGAGTTTAAATTAAATTACAGTACGTTTAACATTTACGATTTTCTTTTAGGAATTCTGATAAGTTTATGTTTTCAGCAAAAAACCGTCACTGTTAGTCTTACCCCAATTAGTGGGGCAAGACTAACTATTTTTACTGGCTTTTAATTTATTCAAAATATCTATTCTGAATGCATTACCGGAAATATACTCACTATTTCCTAAAACCTTATAGTTTTGTAGTATCAATTACATGATTATCTCAGAGGCATGTCAAATATCTTAGCCATAAAAACCGATCTTTTCGGTCTAGCAGGAAACTATGTTAGTCTTACCCCATCTAACCTTACTTACACTACATACATATAGCCTACAAACAATATAATACACAATAAAGTTGTCTAACTTTGCAAGGATAGATAATGCTGATGAAGCAGTTTTTTAAAGAGAAGGAGTGATTAGTAGGTGCCTCCCTAGTCACCTGGAATAATACAATTACTTTTCTGCCTACTTTTCCCTGAAAAAACGCGTGCTTAGCAGCGGGCAGAAGCTAGTTTTCTATAATTTGTAAATAGACTGACTAGTAACTGCCCGCGGCTTCGCATGCGTTTTCTGTGGAAACGTTTTATTTCCCATGAGAACTGATTTATGGGATAAAAGTTGCCTATGTTTGGTTCCAGGATTACCGGACCGGTATGCTTGCTTGTAGCCTGTAGGTATGCAACATTTCAGCCCGATCGGTTCAGTAGTTTTGGCGTCAATAATGCAACCATCCATGCATCTAAACATTCAAATTTCGCATCACACTTATCACATCATCACACTAATATTATACATGCGAAAGTTTGGATGGATGGATGTTTGTTACTTCTTCACGCCAAAACTACTGAACGGATCGGACTGAAATTTTGCATAAGTAGGTACAGATAATTCTAGGCCTGGAATAAAACATAGGCGACTTTTTATCCCATAATAAATCAGTTCCCATGGGATAGAAATAACTTCAAAAAGTTTCCATAGAAACAACGCGTGCGAAGCCGCGGGCAGAAGCTAGTTTATAATATTAGTCTTATTTACCAAAAAACAATAACAGATTTATAAAGTTGTTTCGTGATCATGGCGTATGCAACTGTGCCGAAATATTAGAAAACTCAAATACGCCAATCATTGTAAAGTGTTTATAGATAGATCCCGGTTTTAATTTTAATGTAGGTACATTCAAAAGTATAATTAAAGTACAATATACCTACTCGTGATATAATTTTAAGAATGACAACCTCTAAAGAGGTGTCGTCAAAAATAGTACAGAATTTTTCACTGATCGATCACTCACTACCGAGTTATGGTTCTCGCCCGACCTTTTTCGTGAAACGCTTCGTTAGCGCGATCTAGGCTTCGGTCACTTTTAGCAGCGACATCTATGGGTGAATAATGGAACTCTTAGCATAACCTTGGAATTACATCAGTAGGCCAAACGGCGATTGTTGTTAATGGTAGAATTTAAATAAATTAAAATATTTAAAAAAATGTAACCCGCTGAAGAGCAATAAACAAGCTTTCTTACAAGGTAAAATCGAAACTGTAATATCATACGAGGTCCAGTATTTATACTGTATGTATGTATTTTTATATCTATGTTCTTTTATTTAAAGTTTGTGTTTGAGTTACAAATAAGCGTTTCTATTTCTATATTTATTTTGTTTTTTGTCTACTATCTATATCACAAATTCTCCTTATTGCGGCAATCTAAATTAGTATTTGTAAAACCTAGAAAAATAGTAAAAACGCTTTTTTTTGTCCAGCATTGTTTACTTTATTATTTATTTATTCAAAAAACCTATTGTTGGATTGATGGATGGATGTTTATTACCTCTTCATGCCAAAACTACTGAACGGATCGGGTTGAAATTTTGCATACCTACAGGGAATTCTAATCCTAGAATAAAACATTGGCTACTTTTTATCCCATAGGTAAATCAGTTCCCATGGGATAGAAATCACCTTTAAACGTTTATAGAAACAACGCGTGCGAAGCCGCGGGTATAAACTAGTATTAAATATAGGTACTACAGAATCGGCCCCCCGGCCGGTACCGCCGCAACCGCTATGTCCCTGCATTTTAAACCTGTAATATCTTCGAAAATCCTCATTCAAATTACATGCTGTAAAGGGCAATATTGATTTATATGAAATGCACAGTGTATTTAAGGTATTTATGAAATGGATAAGGATTAATGCTGTATTACTTAAAATCGCCTCTTAAATAACCCATTATTTCTCGTAAAAAATAAAGGATAAAAAATGGTTATTGTGGGTTATCCCTAAGAGATAGACATATCCATCGCGGACTTTTTTGTAGACCTTTTTAAGTTGTACAATACTGTAGTACATTTATGTAAGCGCAAACAAATGTGTTTATTTACGACATCACATTAGAAACCTCTAAAACTATCAGTGTTTCTCTACTATACCTAGTATTAAACATATAAACCTTCCTCTTGAATCACTCTATCTATTAAAAAGAACCGCATCAAAATCCATTGCGTAGTTTTAAAGATCTAAGCATACATAGGGTCAGACAGACAGACAGCGGAAGGAACTTTGTTTAATACTATGTAAAGATGTAAATTACTCGTAGAACCTAGAAATTTAAAAAACGCGGTTTTTTTTGTGTCACGCGGGACGAACCTTAACCAAAGTCAATAAAACCAAGTGTAATGTACTTGAAACATCCGTTATATTCAGATTTTAGAAAATTTTGTCACATATACCACTAGACTATAAATTTGAAAAACCGGAATGCAGAATATGAGACAATGGTATGTGTGACAAAAAATATATTACATTATTTTACGTTGCAACATTTTAAATTTACTTTGTATAATATTGGGGCAAACGTCACAAAATAGACATGTACAGTCAAAAACACTTATATGTATAATACATCAACATGGCTAGTGTTACAATTATTAATTACACACAAGCAATGCAACCTATTACAACAACGACGAACTGGTGCAGCGGAGGTCCACCTGCGACGCAGGATGTTGCGGGTTCGATTCCCGCCTAGGAACAAATGTTTGCACGATCTGCAGATTTATTCCAGGTGCTGGGTGTTTTCTATGTAAAAAAAACTTGAGAGGTGTCAAGGGACACCCGGATGGAACGAAGTTCCTTTCGATTAATCTCGCGTCCTCGCTTCATCTTCAGTGAGGCCGCAGAAAACTGATATATCCCGCTCACTCCAATGACACGTTGCGCGAGCGAGCGGAACACACGATTGTTCGAATCGAAGCGCACCTCGGCTCAACTCGGCTGCGGTCGTCGCTTCGGTTCTACTCGGTTCTCTTCGTCAAAAAGTGTCGTTACACTTTTTCGTATGATTTTTTTCCGTCTAGCCCCCATACACAGCGCGCGATAAGGAACTTCGTTCCAATAAAAAACTACCTATGTAGTATAATGTATGACGTATATACTACGAATAAGTAATAAGTTATTCGTAGCGTATATATCAGTTATCTAGTACCCATAACACAAGCTCAGCTTAGCTTGGGGCTATGGCGCTGTGTGAATTGTCCAGTATTGTTTATTTATTTATTTAAAAAACCTATTACAAGTTTTGAATATGACTGTATCAATGTCGGTAAAAATGGAGCACATTATATTCTCAATAACTCTAAAACTAATAAAAGCTAAATGTCTAACTCAAGCACATACATAACTGTAAAAAAATATATATACCTATAAATTACAATTATTTCATAAAATGCAGAAAGACTCGCTCTTAGAAAAAAATCTTAACTCCCAAGGACTAAGTAGTGTTCTTTTCTCATTCTAACTAATGTCATAAGAAGAAAAGATGCTCTATCTTACAGGTAGACTTAGCACGGGGATAGTTGTCTAGGGTAGAATAGAGTAGAATGACATCGCATTGTCATACATTGCGTAAATTATTGAAGTTGAAGGAATGAGTTTCAGACATATTACGCATTCGATGACGATGTCACGTAATTTTTCTCTATTCTAACCTAGACAACTATCCCCGTGCTAGGCCTACTGTTGAGAGATTAGTAAGTTAGTATGAGAGTCAATGGCCAAATGTAGCCTATTTAAAAATAAAGTTTTGACATAAATGTAGCTCATTTAAAACTAAGTGCGTGTAAGTACGGCGCATCGCGAAAGAGCGGCTTTGAAAGAAAGAAAATAAATGAATTTTTAACTACAACCAATTACACAGTTATACACACATTTTAAACTTAGAATTAAGATGTCGCCAAAACTAAACTTAACCCTAGGTCCGTGGGGTACCGAGTACCGTGGAGTACCGAGTACCGTGGGCTCTTCGGGTTTAAAAAAAATTATCTGAACGTCTGGTCGAAGCGACGCGTGACCCGAGAGCTGGTGAGTATCTGGCGCAGCGCATCAGCATTGCCATACAGCGGGGCAATGCAGCCAGTGTCTTGGGGACGCGACGACTGGTATTGATATGGATCAGTTAAGCTACCTGTAGATTGTTTCCAACAGTCTGCAGTTAGCTCAATTGTTTGAATTGTAAATACTAGTTCTAATTTCTTTCTATTATTTGATTGTAATTTTCTTTGTGAATAAAGTACCTACTTGTTCAACTTAACTAATAACAGGACAAAACATTTTGCCGTCCATAACATATGTAACGGTCGAAAACTCGAAATGACAAGGATGGTATCTTTTTAGTGCTCTCAAATTAGTTTAGTTATATTTGGCGATATCTGAATGACATTAACCCCTGACACTGCAAATGGCCAGATCAGTAGGCCTAGCACGGGGATTGTTGTCTCGGCTAGAATAGAGAAAAATTATTACGTCACATCGTCATCGAATGCGTAATATGTTTGAAACTCGTTCCTTCAACTTCAATAATTTACGCAATGTATGACAATGCGATGTCATTCTTCTCTATTCTACCCTAGACAACCATCCCCGTGCTAGGCCTACAGGCCTTACAAGAGTAGAGGATGGGTACAGTTGCAATATACCGTTCGAACTTCTTGAGTACTTGGCTTGCTTCTTGCGTCGGGACTCCGCATAATACGATGCGCCGTCACTTATGACGCTTACTAAAATAGCACTAACATTATGACAGACTATATATGCCAACTTAATGCAATTCCAAAACCCTGCTTTCACTCGCTACCTGGCTATCAGCATATTCAACATCCCAGAGAAAATTGGGTGTAAGAAAAAAAAATTGGAACATAAATGGTTCAACGGCTGCTGAAACAAGGACAAGGTCTGCGCACATTAATCCAACACGAATGAACATTTTTGTGTCGTGCGGTAGCGATGCGAACCCTGATGTGCGCCAACCAAAATTATGAAATTTTATAAACAAAGTCACGGACTAGTCATCGCGTGACCACGGTGTAAACCTGCTGAAACGTCATCGGGAAAATCAAAGTGCTAAATACCCGTGAAAACCTAAAGAAAATGTTGAATAACTGTTTGTGTTGTAGTCAGATTGAGCAAAAACGGCAAAAGCGCAAAATTGACCTGAAATATATTTTGCGCTTTTGCCGTTTCGCCCACTTCCATGTAAAACCTTAGTGCTCCTCTTCATTATCTATCTATCGTCGGCGGATCGTTGAATCATAGAATGACTAGGCCGATTTCAAAACGGCGCAATTAAATTAATTGCCTACACTGCACTTAGCCATCTCGTTGTATGAAATTAATTAGGTATTCCAAACAAATCAGCGTTTTGTAATCGGCCTAGCTATTCTACAAACAGGCTGATTCTATGATCGAGCGGCGATATACCCACAACTAAAATAAGGCATATGCTAGTAAATATGAACTTTAAAACCTTTATTCTAATCTAGTAATATTCTATTGAATATCAAATCCAAGTATTGAACAGAATGTTCATTTCGTAAAAAAATTATACAAGTACCGCCAATCATAACTTTGGAAATAATAAACAAGAATTTTTAAAGCTGATCGTCACCGGTCGCGCGGGATGTATTTTCTGCGTACTACAAGTAATATAATGTATCTATAGCTAGTAGGTAGTTTTGCGACAAGTGTAAGCTGTTTGCTGGGCATCCATGCTAAAACAAACTTCGAATCAATTGTCGTTTTGGAGTCTAATAAACACGTAAAAGATTTGTTACTAAATTCAACTTAGTATCAATACAAAAAAACAATTTGGTACCAATTAGTAGAGGGTAGGTTTAGGTGAACTTCATTCGCAATAAGTGTTATGTGGTGTACAAGTGCAAGCTGGTGCGAGTAGAGCAGTGCGTGTTTGTGTAGAGAATGTGTGTTTTGTAAGATGCACCCGAGGACACCTATCTCTTAAGAATTCGGGCAACAGAAGCTTAGTGTGTGACTCATGTGTCACGAAACGCATGTATGTTTGTTGTTGTGTAAGTGTGCTGTGTGAGTGTTCTATAGCAAAGATTATAGTTTATCTACTCATCAATATATTAATAATTTTATATTTATAACCAAATTCATATCTTAATCCAGGATTGTTTCAGTTGAAGTTTTCGCACAAGTACAAATCAAATGGTTTAGAATGGTCGGTAACAAGTTTTCTGCTTAGAAAGCAGAAAATAAAATAAAAAACATCCCATGCGACCATTGACAATCAGACTTTACAAATCAATGTAACTTGCTTCTTAGAGGGCAGATATATTGACAATATACTTTATAAATGCAGATTCAACTTCATCCAAAGTTATGAATGGCCTCTTATAAATAACAACATTGTATAATCTATTCCTCTTTGTCAACAGTGAGTTTCTTAAGCTGTAGCACAACACCATCTGCATCTTTTTTTAGTTCATTAGATTTATCATTACTGTTAGGTTCAGGAGTGTAGGTGTCTTCGC
The DNA here is from genome assembly GCA_963564075.1 of Eupithecia subfuscata. Classification (NCBI taxonomy): domain Eukaryota; kingdom Metazoa; phylum Arthropoda; class Insecta; order Lepidoptera; family Geometridae; genus Eupithecia; species Eupithecia subfuscata. Next base: position 9,066,368 of record OY751117.1, on the reverse strand, counting down.
TGGATGAGAGGCTGTTCTCTGTCTCCTCTACGTCTTCCTCATCAGATGTGCGAAGATCATCTGTGTATAGACTACACTTGGTTCTGACTATTTCTTGTGCCTCAGCGAATTTCGCTTTCCATAGTTCTGCATCTGAAGTTGAAATATGAAGGGATACAGTCAAACCGTTTTGGAATGAGTAATCTCTGGAATTTTTGCTAAGGTTTAGAAAGCCCTTTGGTTGATACATTATGTGTAACTAAAGCTGGCAAAAACTAGTGTATACACACCTTTTTACACTAATATTATAAGGAGGTAAAATTTGACTGTTGTTATGTTCTTGACTCACAAGCTTAAACAGCTTATTTGTAAGGAATAGAAAATTTCTGAAGTCTGATATTGAAAATTATTGACAACTAGCTTCTGCCCGCGGCTTCTCGCGCGTATTTTCGGTATAATAAGTAGCCTACTATCTAAGTTAGGCTTCGCTCTAAACTTACGCCAAATTTCATTTTGATCTGTTCAGTAGTTTTGGAGATCCTAGGTAACAAAAATTCAGATTTCACAAACTTTCGTCTTTATAATATTAGTAGGATAGAAAGCTACATTATCCCTGAGTGACATCGGCAATGTTTTATCCAGATCCCGCATAAGCGAAGCCGCAGATGCTAGCATTTGCTTACGGCTTTGTCTAAATTGAACTCCTAAGATAAAAAAATCAAATTTTAATTACTTACTCTCAGGGCTCCTAAATCGGATAGCCAGCATCTCCTGCTTGCAAGTCTCATCAGCAAAGTCAGCAAACACGGACCAGTTGAAAGCCTTGTTGGAACCGCAGTGAGCGTTCATCCTTATATCAGGGGTGATAAAATGGTTCGCACACACTTTGTGCGTTTTCTCACGACGCATCACCACTCTGACTGTATTGTTTTCTTTATGGCGAAGCAGCTTAATGTCTCCAGTTCCTCGCTCCTGGAATTTATTTAATGAAATTTTGGTTTGGCAAATTCTACAGTTCAGTAACATTAGTCACAAATATTAAGCATGGTATAACCTTTACGAATATGAAATTTATCTACATTAATGAGATATATTTCAAGTCAATTAGCAGACAAGTTAACTAGGAACCTTAGTTACCTAACAACGTTCCTTGTTAATTTGTATCAATTAGTTTAATCTACAAAAATATTCCATTATTCATTATTGTTCATTAATAAAACAGGTACCTGATAGGTATTGAGATAAGTATCATAGTTATTTATGTCTGGGTATCCTGTTTCTTGAAGACTGATTACGACGAGTACCTATTAGATTAAAAGCAAACAACCTTGATCTTATTTCGCTTTTACCTACGTACCTTCCACTCATGGTCCACAGTATCGTATCTGTAGAGTCTGGAGCGAATCTTTACCAATTCCTCTTCATCTTCTTCGTTGGTTGGAACATCCACCAGCGGCAGAGAAACTATCGGCTCGTAATGAGGATCATGCTCTTCCCCATCACCGGCCTCGCTCTCACTATTGCGCCGAATGCTTTCTTCCTACAAACAACACAATTATGCACAATGGAAAAAAATTAAATGCCGTCACAGCATTGTTTTAGGACTTGGAAATTGGTTTAGATTTCTGATGAAGTGTGTAAGAATAGTAAAACTTTCTACTTGCCTGGGAGGACATTTTTGAGCTTCACAAAAATATTTTTTAGTTTTTTCCAAAATACAAACAAAAGCGGAGTAAGGGACAAAGTTTCAGTTTATGAGTGAATGAATGAATGAATATTTACAATTATTTGAAATTTCAAGGGGGTGATTTCGTTCGTCCAACTGACAAACAGAATGAATGAACGAATGGAAGTTATCAATGAAATGTGTTTCATTCTCAGATGGTTTCATTCATAAGAAATCAAATAATATCGCAAAAATTTTCGACTTCGACGGGACTTGAACCCGCGTCCTCCCCTCAGTACGGGGATGTGATAACCAACTACACCACGAAGTCAAGTGACGTGGGAGTCGAAAAACTCTGCGACTTACTACGGTCTCTAGCGCCGTTAGCTCCGGTTTCATTCATGTCCCTATCATTTCCCTATAGTAGGAATAGCCATGATACAATTAAACAAGGTATGCTACTCCGAGATCTTCCCAAGCCTACGTCACTGTCCACGTGACACAGTGCTGCCGGCGCGGCAGTCAGAATGAAAAAGCTCCGATCCGAACGCCAAAATGGTCCGAAATATGACAAAAAGATCCGTTTTGCAAATTTTGTGTAAAAAAATACTTGTCGTAATGGGGATATTAAGTCTTCCTTATGAATTGTACCTTTTGTTGTTTCATTTTGATGAACTTCAGTAGACTTCACTTATTTTTACATTACATTTTTAAATATCGATAGGCACCTGAAAATAGAATGACAATGTAAGGTATTGCAAAGGTTGAAAGACTGATATAAAAAAAATATAAAAAATGTTCCACTCTCTAATACATTCATGTAGAGCAGACGAAGCGCCCAACTCTGTCGCCACGCGAGTGAAAGAAAACGTCCAATCCAGAAACTCAAGTCTGTTGACTTCAAAAACACTAGGGTCCTATCTACTTACCTAAGTTAAGTTTGCTGTTATCTGTCTGATTCCCTACGTCACGCAATTACATTCAAGCTTCAGAGATTCAAGCACGTAGGTACGTCTTCAGTCAGTTCCTTGCTAATAGCATTTTAAAAATGAATTTGCAATAAGTCACTAAGTCCACCATTCCATTCAACTATATAGAAAAGTTAAAGAAATAGACAACAGAAAAGCGAAAATGTAACCATGGACGAAGAATAAATTTTCTACTTTAATGAATGTGTTCTACTGGACAGGACATGCTATATATAGCCTATTGAGCCATACTGCCTGGCCTTTTTCATAGGCACCAGATGATTTTTTTTTCAAATGTTTAGGTTTGCTCTGGGATGTACCGAGGCCGTTTGGATAGGCGTTTTGGTCCGAAAAGATCCGCAAAGACCGCAAAAGATCCGCAGAGGCAGAAAAAAGTCCAAAACGAACCAAAAAGGTCCGCACCGGCAACGCTGACGTGACACAAAAATGTGAGGTTACGTTCATTTGCCGGTGACTATCAAACTTTTATTGACGCCGCCGGTGAATCACTCGCGTTTTTGATCGGATAAATCTTTAAAATAAAATGGGCGCTTACTCTATCCGTAACTGAAAGTGTGAAGGGCGGTAAAATAAGGTTCTTTAAATTCCCGAAAAGAGAATCTGTGGCTGTTCCTGGGATAAGGTAGATAAATTCAAGGGAAAAATTGATTTATCCACGAGAAGAGCTCATTTTAGCGTTGCTCAAATTATGGAAACTAAGTTAGAAAAATTTCATGGAAAACCTAAAACCTAGATCTAGATCTCGAATCTCCCAAAACTAAAACGTTTGAGGACCACCGTAGCGGATATGACGTACGCTTGGGAAAACCCACGTGACCGCTGATTCTCGGATTAGCATATCTTGTTTATTTGTACCATGGGTATATCTATGTCTTTTCTCATACTCTCTCATCATTTCATTCGAAAGAATTTTGATTTTGTTTGTGTTGTTTGTGTAATGTGAGTATAAGTACTGATAAGTACGTACGGCTGTGCTTGTCCCCCAAGTGTCTTCTCTCATTCTCTCTCTTCGGGATCGGAGGTGGAGTACCCGGGAGTACCTTTTAAATTAAATATAGATAATATTTTTTTTTCAAGGGGCTGTGTGAAAACAGTAGATAAATAAATAAATCGGCCTGATCCTCCCTCGGTTTGATCCTTAGATTTCTGTAAGATTTCTATGTGGTTTTCAATTTCCTGAAATCGGTAAGTACAGACAGACCTGATGAATGCCATACCTTCCTCACCGAAGTCATCGACATAATTATGCATGACCTATATTCCCGGTTATTTTGAGATTTCTTCCTGTTTTTACTCACTTTCCGGGGCACGCCAACATTACCTACTCCAGTTAATTGACATGTTCTCTATTTTCGTACGATTTGTCTGCGTACAGTAGGTACATATCTGCTCAAAACACCCACTCAAAACTTACACCAATCCAGTCCACAATTTCTGAGTAATTGATTGAAGAATCAAATACTTTGTTCCGCGAATAGACATTAAGAAAGTAAACTGTTACATCTGTGTTCTCAGTTTGGTTGCTAATTTTATGTCCTACTTCATCAGGCTACATGAAATTTTCATCACCAACCAACCAAATACCTTCTGGGTGTCATAATTATCTTTATTGATAATTTTAATTATTATTATGGGTGTCATGAATACAGCTTTTTGTCCCTTAGCCATGTGCAGTTGTATTGTCTATCCCTAACCAAAATGTCCATGTTTTAGGACACAATCATGTCAGCAAAAGTGTCAACGGAGGAACTCCGCAACCCTGAAGAGCTGGATGTCAGCCTGAGGATGGAGTTTGGGCCGTTTGAGACGGTCCACAGGTGGAAACTCCTCTCGGAATGTAATGAATTTGTTGGTGCCAGGTTTGTAATCAATAGATACAATATGATAATATGTGTATTGTATTAAGTATATCAATTATCTAGTACCAATAACACAAGCTCTACTTAGCTGGGGGCTAGATATTGCTGTGTGAATTGTCAAGCATTATTTATTTATGTAAATAATAGTTGATTTTGTAGTTCGTTATTTGATTTTAATTTTATTTGTGACTAAATATATCTAGTAGATACATAAATAGACTGCTCCAACTCGAAGAACAACAACTAATAGGCTAAAGGTTTCTTTGTCGGTTTTTGACTTTAGTCTACATCCCAAAGCAACAGAAATCAAAAATAACCCTTTATTTCCATGTCAGTGTATAAATGATCTTTTCTAAGTGTGCATTAGAAATAAAGCCTTTATTCACAAAGAAAATTATACTAGTATTTACAATTGAAACAATTGAGCTAACTGCAGACTGTTAGAAATAAAGCATTTTTTATTTTATTTATTGTACCATGCATAGATACAAGAATCTCTCCAACCAGCCAACAAAACCCACAGCTATGTAGAGCCATAACAATGTAAAGAATCTATTTCTATAAAGAGTAGTAAAGATAGTAGTAAAAATATCTGCGAAAAACACAAAATTATAAAAAAGAAATGGTTCAGGGGAATTTAATTATTTATTTCAGACTAGTTTATGCCCGCAGCGTAGCACACCTTGTTTCTATGGAAACATTAAAAGGTGATTTATATCCTATGGGATTGATATATGGCATAATAAAAAGTAATTTTGATTCCAGGATTACAATTACTTGTACTTATGCAAAATTTCAATCCGATCTATTCAGTAGTTTTGGCGTGAAGAGATAACAAACATCCATCCATCCATCCACCCATCCAAACTTTCACATTTATAATATTAGTTTAAAATAATGTGGTTCACAAAAGGTTTTAATGCTCTATATGGTCATACAGGGTGATTGGTTGGCTGGGTGCAAAACTTCAAGAAGCTAGAACAGACCATTTAGAACCATTTGAGCCATGGTTGTCTAAGACAAAGTCTCACTATTAATTTTTTTATAATTATTTTGGTTTTTGGGAAGAAACCCCAAAATTCAACAGTTATTTGCTGATATAATGGCCAGTTTGTATCGAATGACAAGCTGGAGAAAAGGAAAAACAGGACTAAGGATTAAAATCAAACTATTTTATTCAGCAATGAAGGCTTATTTTAAAGGCTTTAAACAATAAGTCAAGTTTTTGATTTTATATTATTAAAGTAATGTGTAAAAAATCGAACATAACTACATGACAAAGAAATGTGGTCACAGCACATTTCTTTGTCATTTAATTTTTTACCCTCACTCTTTGGGTACGGAAAATTAGAAATTAACAAATACCTACCTATAAATTTTTTCAGAATTTCAGGTGTTCAAAAAATGTTAATCTCTTGAACTGCTTGTTTATTAACAATATTTCATAGCCAGCATACACACACAGAAGCTAGGTTAAATTCAGTGCTCTTTCAAATAAAGAGTCTGAGAGCTCTACTGCATTTGCATGGACACCCAAAGTGTTAATGTCAATTGTCTTAGCTAACTTAAGACCTTTAACATTATTCCAGACGAAGCAAACACACCGCAATCGCGTACAAAGACGCGATCTACGTGTTTGGAGGCGACAATGGCAAGTCTATGTTGAACGACCTGATCCGATACGACATTCAGGAATCATCCTGGACCAGAGCTGGGTGTATGGGGTCACCGCCGGCCCCGAGATACCATCATTCTGCTGTGGTATGTCTTATATAAATACTTGTAGTGCTGGACACTTTCACAGAACATCGTGCAGCCCCAAAGTGAGCTAAGAGGAGTTATGAGTACCAGTACCCGACGACTCATGTACAAGTACAACTAGCCAGACCATGTTTTTTTCTAAATTCGTTTACATTTATGCTGATACTAGTTTATGCCCGCGGCTTCCAACGCGTTGTTTCTATGGAAACGTTTAAAAGTGATTTATATCCCATGGGAACTGATTTATGGGATAAAAAGTAGCTTATTGGATTAGAATTACTTGTACTTATGCAAAATTTTAGTTAGATCCGTTCAGTAGTTTTGGCGTGAAGAGGTAACAAACATCCATCCATCCATTCAAACTTTCGCATTTATAATTTTAGTGTGTAGGGGCCCAATTTTTAATGGAAGAACGTATCCGCGGGTATATGCTTATTTTACAAAAAAGATAATCGTTACCTGTTTCTGGACTGGTTTCCGCAACTATGCCACAGATATCCCTTTTCTACGTGTCGGGTGGTGGGCTACTAATAGTCTAACCACCCGATGTCCTCCAGGAAAACCAGCAGCTCGCTGCCGCCGGTACATGCTCTACTTTTATAATAAGCACGGCCAAAGAGTGGAATGAGCTTCCTGCGTCTGTTTTCCCGCTAGAGTACAATCTTGGAGTCTTCAAATCCAGCGTAAATAAGTTCCTTCTGGGAAAACGTGCTCCATCTTAGGCCACATCTTCACTTACTTTAAGTGAGTTGGTGGCCAAACGCTTAAACTTTTCCAATAAAAAAAAAAAAAAAAAAACATGCAATGCCTCCCCTTGCGTCCTCGCTGTCCCGAAGTAGTGTAGTCGTTGAGACGCAACGCTATCGCACTCTACAAGCACATGCGGCCGTCTCCTCTGCATTCATACACCCTCTGCATAGAGGGCTGTCCGTGATACCCAAATTAATTTTTTGTATTTTTTGTATTGTATTTTGTACCTTGTACTCTTAAACCTGTATGCAGGTAGTTATTTAAACGTACCTGACGATAAAATAACCTAGTGGCAGTGTGACTGGTACCTAAACTGTGTATTGGTGCTTCGGCTAGTTGTAGGCAATATTTGTGTAAATCTTTGATAATATTAGGTATACTTAGGAAGTATATTATATGACAATGTTTATCTAAGTTTAACTTCATGTTAAATGTGTGGCAACACGCTGTAACTGTCGACACTAGACACACCTTATATGGTTTAAAGTGTCGTAGAAATAAGAATAGAATAAGTTTTTGATTTATAAAAAATACAAATACCTAATCTTTGGTAACCTGTTGTCCCCAGATCCATAGGCATTCCATGTTCATCTTCGGCGGCTACACAGGCGACATCCTCGCCAACTCCAACCTGACGAATAAAAACGATCTCTTCGAGTACAAGTTCACTTCAGCTACCTGGTTTCAATGGAAATTCATGGGACCGTGAGTAAACCAGCCTGTAGAACATTATTTTGTAGGTATCATGGTGGTCGTAGCTTAAGAATTGGCTCTCTCTGATTCTGCCCGTGGAGGTCCCTTGGCTTTTACGGCCAGCAGGGTATTTTAATTCATTCGATTCGTTTCCGAATCGAATCCGACGGATCTATAAAACGCTATTTTTATTTCACCTTGGGTTGATGATCGAAATAAGGAGCTCCTCATTGATATGGCAATTAGTCAACAGGTTCGCTTCGGATTTTCGATCATCAACCCGACGCGAAATCAAAATAGCTTTTTATAGATCCGTCGGAATCGAATTCGCATCCGTCGTATTCGATTCGGAAACGAAACGAATGAAGCAACCACTGGATTGAGCTACATGACCCAAAAGTTCTATCCCGTGAACGCCACTACTACAAAAGGATGGTTCGAGAGGCGATTGAGATCAAGAAACATCCGAATTTTAATCGTGAAGTTGGTTTTTGTCTCTCTTCCTCGTGGAATCCTGTGATTAATATGTGTGTGCGTCGTGATCCGACTATACTGCAATCGGACACCGTCAATGTAGTGTGTCGTAATCTGAACTTGGACATTCCTGATTCTGAAGACGAATTGAGGGTAGTCGTGGATACTGCCGTCAATTCTCGGCTGTAACTCCCGAGTACATCTAGTCGCCCCGTAACCACGATCGCTGTAACGCGGTAGAAACGTAGGGGAAATAAAACAAAAGCTACGCGATAAATACCCGATAAAATCAGTAACTATGTTAACAAATCGCGAAAGTTTAAAAAGTTCGAAACGTATGATTTAAAATACCCCTGCTGGATAAGAGCAGCAGCTTCCTACTGTGTATTATTCAACATCTTCACTGCACCAATGCAAGCTGGTGATTCTGACAACCTGACAAAAAAGGGGGTGGGGCCCCTTTTTTGGGGATGGCTTGTTCACTTGTGAATGTGTATACTGATGATAGACACCTATATTTGATCACAATCTCATCAATTACGAAGGTCTACAACATACCTATTCACTCTTGTTTGAAGAAGCTCCGGTTGTATTTAAAGAAAAAAACAGGCAGAAGGTAGCTTAGAGTTTCAGGCACAAAGCTTAAGCCTAATGTTACGGCCCTATCTGCCTGCTATAAATAAATAAATAATTGCACAGCATTATCTAGCCCCAAGCTAAGCAGAGCTTGTGGTTATGGGTACTATAACTGATATACTTAATACAATACACTACATAGAATAGATATTTATTATTATACATAGAAACATAACTATGAACAGGCTTTGTTTTGTAGTGTTGTAGTTGCCAAGGTAGGTGCTACAGATGGGCCAATTTGGATGCAGATTAAGATAGAGCATGGGTATATTGGAAATACATAAAATAAGAAGCAGCTCAATCAGACAAAAGACCAACCAAGCTAACAGACGCACTCACACAAGCTCTAAAATTTAAGTGGAAATGGGCTGGGCACATCTCACGCCTCACCGATAAAAGATGGACCATACGGACTACACGATGGAAGGGACCAGATGGCAAAAGAAATGTTGGCAGACCGTATAGACGGTGGGCTGATGACATTATACAAACAGCAGGAAAAAGCTGGATGAGCCAGGCACTCGACAGACAGTCGTGGATGAAGATGGAGGAGGCCTTTACCCAAGAAGGGATCCAACTCTCCCAAGAAGTATAAATACATACTAATATATAAGCACCTACTAACTTAATCCCAAGCATAAAATACTAACCTGTAATTTTTTTTTCATAACTAGGAGTTTGGAATAAAAAGGCTTTATTATTATTATTATTATGGGTATATTGGGTGTTCATCGGTGTACCTTTTGTTATAATAACCAATATGATTATTTAAACTTATGTTATTTAATTTCAGGGAGCCAGTACCTCGCTCAGCACATGGCGCTGCCGTGTACAAGGACAAGCTATGGATATTCGCTGGATACGATGGTAACGCGAGACTTAATGACATGTGGACATGTAGCTTACTTGTAAGTATCTAGGTATAACTACAGAAGTATTTGTCTAGGCAATAATGTCGTCATTTGTGTTGAAAAAATAGTTTTCAATTATTTTACGCATTCAGAAAACAGATCAGCAAAACAGCTAGCAGACTTAAGGGCGTATACAACCTCAAATTGCTTATTTTCAACTCCGTCGGACCTCCATATCTTCCAAACTACTGAATATTTAACTTTGAAATTTATATATGGTAAAGTTCAGGACTTATTCTATCGATCATATGTTTCGAAAACACGATTCCATAAAATTTTCTCGATAGAAAAAAATTGCAAAGTTACCTCTAATTTTTTACTAAAACCCTAATTTCTCAATAAACACAAATGATACGATCTTGAGATTAAGCATAGTAATTGAACTAAGTATAAAGAACATTTTATATGTTGCCTTTTTTTCAATTAACTATTCTAATGTTTGTGGGGAGCAAATAACTACTAAAAACTTGATTTTTGGGCTTACGCCGCTTTGCTCTGTCCCGCTCCTGTGAACGCGAAAACCTATGCCTATCCTCTTCACACAATAACGAGGTAGGGTACCACCTTAAGCTTTGACACACCTTATCAGCACTTCAGTTTTTGTTGGTAAAATTCGTTACAAAAATATTAAAATTCTATGATATTTTCCTCCACAAATTCATTGTCTACATTATCTATGTAGACAATTTATCTATCAATTTATTTATCTATCTATTTCATTATCTATGTCTATCTACATTGTAGACTTTACACTCTAGCTATGATGTATGACCGCTGACCAAATTTGTATCTTGGTACAATTTTGTCAAAATGTTTCTTTACTTCCCAGGGAGAAATGCACACGTGGGAGAAGATAGAACAAAAAGGCACATGTCCGCCAACGTGTTGCAACTTCCCGATCTGTGTGGCGCGCGGGAAAATGTTCGTGTTCAGTGGACAGAGTGGCGCTAAGATCACCAACGCACTGTTCCAGTTCGACTTCGAAACTCATACGTAAGTGTAGGCCCATAGGGTGGATATTTGAATGGGTTAATTTGAGCTTAGATCACCACCGAAATTTTTGGGTATGCTTAAAAAATAGATGTTTAAAAAATAAATGTCCACCCGTGCGAAAATGGGCCAGCTTTCGTTTCAATAGTTCTATCATGGAACTGCAGGGATAAAAAAGTGGGAACCGTTCTATGACGTCACAGTCCTATAGAACAAATTGGAGTTACCGGCGAAGGCGCTAGTCACAACTATAACAAAAGTATGTCAAATTAGAGATTCAGTATGACTTATAACAGAATGAACCCTATTGCATGCAATCACACATTATGTTTTGTTAGTGTTTCGTTCTTCTGGTCGCTTCTAAGGGTAATACTGAAAATCAGTGTTTTGCTCTTCGAGCAAAACTTCTCGCTGAGCTATTGCCTTTTTGACAGGCTGCAGCACACACACAATTTCTACAAAACTGTACCTACTTCTGAAATCGTTTACTATTATGAGGTTTGAGATATTTATTTTTTCTCTTAAGAATTTACAAATTCACTTATAGAGAAACTATAACTAAATTAATCAAAGTAAGTCGGCCTTTCAGCTTTACCAATATAGGTAAATAGTAAAGGTAAGGTATTACAATGGTATATGAATTAATACCTACTTCGGTTGTTAGGTCGATTTATTTATTGTTCTCAAGTTTTGTTCCATCAAAAAACTAATAAGTTTCTCTGTGTTATGTTACTATAGGCCTTAATTATTGTGATCGTTTTGTATTATGTGCTGCAGTGTCCAATAAATCTTTTAACTATTTAACCCTATTCCTTCCCAGTTGGAGTCGAGTTTGCACTGAGCACCTGCTCCGCTGCGCCGGGCCAGCGCCCGCGCGCCGCTACGGGCACGTGATGGTGGCACATCAGAGCCATCTGTACGTGTTCGGAGGCGCCGCTGACAATACTCTGCCGGCGGACTTGCATTGCTACGATCTTGATACGCAAATGTGGTACGTATGATAAGAGACCTTGAGGGCTATTCAGACTCTCGGCTACCGAGTGATCGACTCGGACTATGACACAGATTCGCGCGAAATTCAAATCTTTTAGCGGTTCTTAATATTTTCTGCGTTCTACGAGAATTTGAACTACAGACAAGTATCACACTTCACACTAATCACACTATTAGACATTTATTCACAAAGAAAATTATACTAGTATTTACAATTGAAACAATTGAGCTAACTGCCGACTGTTGCAAACAGTCTACAGATAGCTCAACTGATCCATATCAACACCAGTCGGAAGCGTCCCCAAGACGCTGGCTGCATTGCCACGCTGTATGGCAATGCTGATACGCTGTGCTGTACTAATATTATAAATGCGAAAGTTTGGATGGATGGATGTCTGTTGCTTCTTCACGCCAAAACTACTGAACGGATCGGGCTGAAATTTTGCATACAAGTCATTCTGATCCTGGAATCAAACATAGGCTACTTTTTATCCCATACTCAGTTCCCATGGGATAGAAATCACTCACACTAACCTCAAAACGCTAAACATAGAAACAACGTGTGCGAAGTCGCGGACATACACTAGTTTCCATAAATAATAAAACATTTCTTATGAACCCATGTCTCAACAAATATCGATTTATTGCTACTTATGGAATTATTAATAACTAGCTTCTGCCCGCGGCTTTGCACGCGTTGTTTCTATGGAAACGTTTTGAGGTTATTTCTATCCCATGGGAACTGATTTATGGGATATAAAGTTGCCTATGTTTGATTCAAGGGTTAGACTTACCTGTATGCAAAATTTCAGCCTGATCCGTTCAGTAGTTTTGGCGTGAAGAGGTAACAAACATCCATCCATCCATCCATCCAAACTTTCGCATTTATAATATTAGTGTGATATAAAAGCTTTATTACTAAAAATCAACATATTATCCAAAGCTACATTATATCATACTTTATTGTAACATAGGTTCATGGAAAATGGTCTACAATTTGTGGAAAACTACTTTTCTGGTAGTTTTATTCCTTGCAGAACGTAGAAAATATTACAAAACCTAAAATATTTGAATTTAACGCGAATCTATGTCAGATTCCTAGTCGATGTCTCGGTAGCGGAGAGTCTGAATAGCCCAGCTAGAGTCCACTTTCTGTTGTAGAAAAGTAAAAGTTTATTCACAAACAAAATTATACTAGTATTTACAATTGAAACAATTGAGCTAACTGCCGACTGTTGCAAACAGTCTACTGATAGTTCAACTGATCCATATCAACACCAGTCGGAAGCGTCCCCAAGACGCTGGCTGCATTGCCACGCTGTATGGCAATGCTGATACGCTGTGCCAGATATTCACCAGCTCTGTAGTAGATATCATGTCATTTGAAATTCCCTATCTTGCGTTCAGTGATATCAATAGACATGCCTCGATTCTGTTGCTATAACATCTAAGTTATCTAATCTAATTTGACAGCTATTTCGCTATTTGCTACGTTACCTCCTAATACAGGTATTTTTGACGTGACGTCTTATAATTCGATAGAGCCGGCTGCACGCACGAAAAAACATGACGTCATGCGTTACCTACCTCGCTCTGAGGCGTTCCATGTAAGGCTTGAAGTGCAAGCGAGAGCGCTCGACATCCGTCTCTCTCCTACTTGCGTGAGCGATGCGTCTGCGTGGACAGCTGCTATACTATAGTACATTTACATGTTTTGATCGAGTATCAAATGCTACCATTCCATCAGTATTTTCTTAAGACGTTGTCACGTTCAACTATCGTCAGTAAACCGACTTTACAGACAACCAATTTTTTTTATACTTAAAAGGAGGTCTCGAACACTGAACAATGTATAAAGTAATTTAAGAGAACCATAATAAACATTTTGTATTTTTGTATTTTATTTCATACAGATTAAGGTCGATTTTCGTTTCAGGTCGGTAGTCCAACCATCGCCAGACTCACAGATACCATCTGGGCGACTATTCCACGCGGGTGCTATATCCGACGACGCTCTCTTCATATTCGGAGGAACCGTGGATAATAATGTTAGGAGTGGGGAGCTGTTCCGGTTTCAGGTGAATTGAGATTTATTTATATTAGAATAAGAGTCATATTAGCTGAAAGACAGTTACCATCAGGTTGGCAGTTCCACGCGGGTGCTATATCGGTCGACGCTCTCTTCATATTCGGAGGAACCATGGATAATAATGTTAGGAGTGGGGAGCTGTTCCGGTTTCAGGTGAATTGAGATTTATTTAAAGTAGAATAAGGGTCATATTAGCTGGATGACAGTTACAAATAGGTCGGCAATTCCACGCGGGTGCTATATCGGTCGACGCTCTCTTCATATTCGGAGGAACCATGGATAATAATGTTAGGAGTGGGGAGCTGTTCCGGTTTCAGGTGAATTGAGATTTATTTAAAGTAGAATAAGGGTCATATTAGCTGGATGACAGTTACAAATAGGTCGGCAATTCCACGCGGGTGCTATATCGGACGACGCTCTCTTCATATTCGGAGGAACCATGGATAATAATGTTAGGAGTGGGGAGCTGTTCCGGTTTCAGGTGAATTGAGATTTATTTAAAGTAGAATAAGGGTCATATTAGCTGGATGACAGTTACAAATAGGTCGGCAATTCCACGCGGGTGCTATATCGGACGACGCTCTCTTCATATTCGGAGGAACCGTGGATAATAATGTTAGAAGTGGGGAGCTGTTCTGGTTTCAGGTAAATTGATCTTTGTTTCCATTACCATAAACGTCATTTTAGCATTAGCTTTAGCTTTAGAATCGTATTTGTTAAAGACATAAATACCATTAGATGAATAAATAATAAATAAATAAATAATGCTGGACAATTCACACAGCATTATCTAGCCCCAAGCTAAGCAGAGCTTGTGTTATGGGTACTAGATAATTGATATACATAATGCAATACACTACATAGAGTACACTCCAGAACCACTGAACAAATATCTGCAGATCGTACAAACATTTGTCCCGAGGCGGGAATCGAACCCGCAATCTCCTGCGTCGCAGGCGGAATGATGAATGTTTCCTTTTAAGACGAATTGAGCTTTATTTGTGTGTGTGTGTTTCAGTGTTGCGTGTCGTGATCGAGTTGTGTTCGATAATTAAACCGGTGGTAGTACTTAGGTAGTAACGTTCGTAGCAAAATACAAAAAATGAGGGTAGATCGATATATCTGCCAACGACAACTCACTCGCCCTCAGTTATTCCGTGATCATGGCGCATGAAACTGTGCCGAAATATTGGATAGCTCAAAACTCAAATCATGGTAAATATCCCGTTGTAAATGACTTTTGAGCTTTATTTTATACTAGACGATCGTCTCGCGGTTTCACCCGCGTAGTTCCCGTTCCCGTTCGAATTCCGGGATAAAATATAGCCTATGTCACTCCCTGAAAAGTAAGCCTCCTAACGGTGAAAGAATTTTTCAAATCGATCCAGTAGTTTCGGAGCCTATTCAATACAAACGAAAAAAGAATCAAATCTTTCCTCTTTATAATATTAGTATAGAAAAGCCAATGAGGGGCTATCAGAGGAGGCCTATGTCCAGCACTAATCTAGTAGTTATAGTTGGCTGATGATGATGAATTTTATTTTCATAAAATTTAAGATCATATGCGCTCGAAGATCAATGTTGATGTTCAATGTAAATTACGGATCCCTAAAATTTACCTACAAATCGGTTTAAACTTATTTTTCTAGAGATAAGTTTTTTTTTGTTAGCGATTAAAGTGCATACCCGACTCAAATTAGCGCCACCCCCTATTTTTAACCCCCGACGCAAAAAGATACGGGTGTTATAAGTTTGACGTGTCTGTCCGTGTATCTGTCTGTGGTATCGTAGCTTCCAAACGGATGAACCGATTTTCGTTTAGTTTTTTTTTTGTGTCATAGATAAAATTTTATCCCGAGCCATGTTTCATGAAAATCTGTTCAGCCAATAAACGTCGTCGTTTTTTTAAAATGTTTAATTTTGTCTTGTATCTTATTTATTATTATGTTATATTAAAGAATTTTCAAAAACCGATTTTGCATTTTGTGATACCTATCATAGCTTATTTTTAATGCGTCTGTAAAAGTGTTGTTTTGTATAGTGTGGCAGAGATACGAAGTTGCTCATTTTGGCCTTCAAGAAAGAAAAACTGTATTTGATTGAGAGAAGTTCATAAGTAAGATGGTCAATTACAACTCTAACCACCCAAATCTTCTTTTCCAGCTCTCAAGCTACCCCAGGTGCACCCTCCACGAAGACTTTGGCCGCATCCTCAAATCCCAGCAGTTCTGTGACATCACGCTTCTGGTCGGTCCGGACCAGACGCCTGTCATGGCGCATCAGGCCATCATAGCGGCCAGGTCTCACTTCCTCAAGGCTAAGATCAAGTAAGTATGTCTTCTTCAAGGATTAATCAAGACAAAATTAAAAACTTTAAGAACCCGCCGATGTTTATTGGCTGAGCAAATTTTCATGAAACATGGCTAAGAACACTCGGGATAAAATTATCTAAGACACAAAGAACACTAAACAAATATCGGTTCATCCATTTGGGTGCTACGATACCACAGACAGACACGTTAAACTTATAACACTCCTCTCTTTTTGCGTCGGGGGTTATAAAAGAGTTAATTCATCAAAACTATATCTAAGTTATAAATGACTAGTTTATGCCCGCGGCTTCGCACGCGTTGTTTCTATAAATGTTTCAAGGTGATTTCTATCCCATGGGAAGTGATTTATGGGATAAAAATAGCCTATGTTTGATTCCAGGATTAGAATTACCTGTATTCAAAATTTCAGCCCGATCCGTTTAGTAGTTTTGGCGTGAAGAGGTAACAAACATCCATCCAATCATCCATCCAAACTTTCGCATTTATAATATTAGTGCGATGTGATGTGATTTTAAATCTTATAAGTACTTACTTAGACACTTGATAGATACAAAACAAAGAACACTTTTGAAATAAGGTTAAGTATACAAAGAAAGTACTTGGTGACGTGATAAAGATAAGATAAAGTTAAGGATTCTGCATCGCTGATTTTCAGTCCCACCTGGACAATGTCCGCTGTCGCCACAAAGTGTAGATAGTAATGGTATAACACAAATTTTGGAGTTGACTAAGTACTCACCTCCTCTTCTCAACAGCCTATATTGGTCCACTGCTGGACGCAGGCCTCCTCCTGACAAGCGCCTTATTGGCTTTTATCTCATGGGATAATGCCCATAATTCCCTCGCTGGGCATGCGGGTTGGGGATCTCAGTTACTAGAATTGTTCTGCAGAGGGCGCTGCTGCCCGCCCCCGGAGGATGTCATAGCCTCTTACGACACCCGCGGGAAGAGTTGGTGTGGTGCAAATTTTAAGCCGGCACCACAGCCAGAAGATTAACTAAATGTTGGAGCTAAAAGATTAATCCGTAGAAATCCGCGTTGTCCGCACAAAGCTTAAATAAAGTACCCGAAGTAAAGTTACGTAAGCTAGCAGCTAGTTCTCAAAGGAGTTCGCCAAGAAGGACCAAATACATTACTGCTAAAAATGCCAACAAGGGTTTTCGCAGTGGAGGTGTTTAAACGTGTCCGTCAAATTAGCAGCCCTGCCATGGAATTTGGTGGTTTCAACTATGCCAATAAATGTGTCCTGTAATAGTGCCCCCGATGCCCTAGGTAAAATAAATAGTGCCCCAGTACTTTGGAGATAGGAGATATTTCAATGTGGCTGCTATCTTAACGTCAAGCTGGCAGCCCCGCTGATTTCGACGAATCTATAGCGAGATATGAATCATGAACTATGTCAATTAACTGTGCCATAAGGTATCTAGTTCTCCTGCAAAGATCAGAAATAGACCTCCTGCGGTTTAAGAGATATTTGACTCTGAACATCTACATACATTACATAAAGTACAGACGAGTACACAGAAGTGAATTGTTCCTCGCACGTTGATTTCCGTAATGTTGATTCTTGTGAAGGCGACCGCGCCTGAATTCCCTTCACGACGATCTCGCTTTTTTCGCGGTGTACAGTAGGCTGCGGCGTAGAGAAAATGAATAAAAACTATATACGGCTGATAAAATCCAATTCCATGGCGGGGCTGCTAACATGACGGACACGTTAGAACTAGGTCCCCTTAGTCGGCTCTTAAGACATCCACGGGCTGAGTTGCAGAGGTCGATTCTTACGCGATCGCCACGGTCACGGGCAAAATTTTGGATAAAGGACTTAACCTCTGACACCTGGAAATAAATAGGCAAAACTCCTCCCACTCACAGGCGTATGCGCGGAAATATATGCGTGCTATAAACGTACTAACTTGAAGAGCTTAGATCCCAATAAATAAAGCAATAAAATGTGAGAACATGAATCTGACTAGGTGACTAAAAGGTTTGGTAAAAAAAAATACAAATCATATCCCAATGACGACCGATGTGGCGCGGCGGGCGAAGGTCCGCCTGCGGCGCAGGTTGCAGGTTCTATTCCCGCCTTGGGACAAATGTTTGTACGATCTACAAATATTTGTTCCGGGTGTTCTGGTCGTTTCTATGTATAATAGAAAATATATATCTATGTAATGTATTATATTATGTATATCAGTTATCTAGTACCCATAACACAAGCTCTGCTTAGCTTGAGGCTAGATGATGTTGTGTGAATTGTCCAACATTATTTATTTATTTAATGCAATATCTCAGACGGTATTCAAACCTGTTCCTTCTTTCACTCATCAAAATGTCATTTATCCTCACCTAATTCACAAAATCTTATTTCCTCAGGGAAGCCCGCATAGAACGCGATAAGTTAGAGCGAGAAAGACAGAGACGCGATCCGAGCGAGTTACGAAAGCCTTTAGAAGTGACCATCAAAATACCGGAGGCCCATCCCGAAGCGTTCAAGATGGTGCTCAATTACATTTATACCGATCGGATAGATCCTACAGAAAAAGGTACGGATACTATCAGTTTGTTACTAACTTACGTCCTTTCTCTGTTTAGAACGCAATAATTTAGAGCGAGAAAGACAGAGACTAGATCCGAGCGAGTTTAGCGAAAGCCTTTAGAAGTGACCATCAAAATACCGGTTCAAGATGGTGCTCAATTATATTTATACCGATCGGATAGATCCTACAGATAAAAGTTCGGTTAAGGTCAAACCGCACTTGAGCGGCGGCGCGGCGCGGACCGACGACGGGCCGCGCCGCTAGTGCGGTTATAGCTCGCGGCGCGCCCGAATATTCTAGTCAGTTATACGATTATAATCAGTTATACGGGAGCTATATGACTTAGAAAATTAACATTTTATGAACATAACCAGAAGAAATAATATTTGGTATATTTGTTAGTACAATATTGCACTTATTTCCAACCAAATAAGTATCTTCATCTTTAATGACGTCTATCTTTAATGAAATCTTGCCACGTTTGACTTTTTCTGCCGCGCGCGCCGCGCCGCTGCAGTGCGTTTAGGAGAGGCCACGCCGCTCAAGTGCGGTTCTAGCTTTAGTTTAACTTTGTTATCAGATTGCCACCTTTCTTATAACATAATTAAATTTACGAACTCACGCGCTGTATTTAAATCATGATTAATCAGCAATACATTGAATGATTCAAGCGGGTGTCGTCGCGTTTGACACAGCTCACAATTACCCTAAAGCCTCGCCTCTCCATCTGCATCGCTGAAGTTTGGCACTGAACGCGCTAACCACTTTTCCCCTTGCAGACGAGGACCCAGCCTCCTCCGCAACCGTACTGCTAGTGATGGAGGTCCTCCGGCTCACACTCCGCCTGAACATCCCCCGCCTGCGCGCGCTGTGCACGCGCTTCCTGCGCGCCACGCTGTGCAGCAGCAACGTGCTGCCCGCGCTGCACGCCGCGCATCACGCCAACCTTACCTGCATCAAGGAGTATTGTCTGAGGTACCGCGTAGCATCGCATTAACTGCCAGCTCAGCGAGTGCTAGCCACTTCAGTATTTATTGCAGACATACGATCAAATCTTAGTGATTAGGTAAGTTTAAATTATGGTCACAGTATGTATCCACTTAGGGTGTTTCAATAGAAGACTGACCAGATAAGCCTTTCTACGTGAAATGAACATACATTATATTACATTACATTATATTTATAACATAAATTTATTACCAGTTCGTAAAAACATATTTGACCGCTGCTGCAATCAATGTCTGCGTTTCTATATCTATCTATATCCGTCTATATTTATACATCTAGAAACTTTTAATATAAAGATGATTAAGACTTTCTTTAATGAAATCACTTTCATCGAAAAGTAAACTTTTAAAAACTGTATTATGAGGGTGCTGTAATCCCCGGTATAAAACAATCCCCTTCCACAGGTACATAGTAAAAGACTACAACTTCACCCCCATTGTGATGTCCGAGGAGTTTGAACTGATGGAGCAGCACCTGATGGTGGAAATTATCAGGCGCCGGCAGCAGCCGCACACAAGGCTGTCTGTCAACTCCTGTGACAGCGAGGATGAACGGATATCAGGTAGAATCTATCAACAAATGAAACCAATAGCTTTCGAATACAAGTCGTGATAGTCATATGACGATAATTATGTTATCTTGCTATTGGTTCATTTCCACTCCAATGTGCTTTGCTGTAGTACTGGTTGAAACTGGCAGATGGCTGTTAATTTGTAACCCAATTGTACTGTGTTAAAAATACGGGTTGAAATTTCAGTATAGTTACAGACATAACTTTAACTGAGGCACCTTCCCGTAATATTATAACCTGTTGACAGAATCAGAAAGTGTTCAAGCAAAATCTGTTGAATAGTTACTGTGAATTACAGAACACATTTTCTACTACTTGGTGTGACTACCAGAGATAATAATAATCATCTAATAAAAAAACTATATAAGCTAAAGTGCCAGTTTGCAGTGAATCTCCATTCCTTGATAATCTTTATATATATAATTCTTCTGTGAGTGTGTATGTCACTGAACTTCTCTCAAACGACTGGACCGATTTTGATGAAATTTTTTGTGTGTGTTCAAGGGGATCAGGGAATGGTTTAGATTCACAATTTTGTCCGCTGAACAATGTTTTTTTAATTTATTTTTAATATTCTATAGAATAGCAATCTCCTTTAAACGTTTCCATAGAAACAACGCGTGCGAAGCCGCGGGCATAAACTAGTTAATGTCTATAATTTTTGGTCCGGTTTTTACCTATTGACTATTGATCCTCGTTTTCAACAAAATTTAATTGCCAAACGCAATTAAATTTTGGATCAAGACCGTTTGCGTCGTAGTATTCGTGTTGCCATCTAAACGACAGCAGCGCCCTCATTTATTTTATACTCTTTTCGGTCGCACTGTACTTTGTTCTTTCAGTTGAGTTTGACATATTCTGTTGCTTAGCTATGTAGGATTTTTTCTGGTGGAAAAGATCGGGCTGCTTTTCCACCGAAGTTAGCATATCTCGAAATATACTCTTGAGCTTTACACCGGCCGTAACTTTACAATTGCCCTGTGCCTACCTGCTTTTGTCACTTAGGCCCGTATTATGAAAGCTTACTGAGTCATCGAGATCTGCTTGAGTAAAGGGGATGCCATTGAAAAGCTTTACTCAAGCAAATATCAATGACTAAGCAAGCTTTCATAATACGGGCCTAAAAAACAAAAGCAGGCCATAGTGCACATCTGTAAATTATACAATTGGTGTACAATATTGTAACTTGTAACTTTAAAACCGTTTCTCCAGGCACAACCCTAGAACAAGACATGGCGATGCTAATAAGCAACGACTCCTCCCTAAGCGACGTGATCCTCCAAGTGGGCAGCACGTGTCGGCGCGCGCATCGCTCCGTGCTGGCCGCGCGGGCCTCCTACTTCGAGGCTATGTTCCGCTCCTTCTCACCGAGGGATAACCGGGTCCAGGTAATATACACTTCATATTCCACTATATACACTTCATAGTCCAGTATAGTCACACTCATATTATAAATGCGAAAGTTTGGATGGATAGAATTTGGATGGATGTTTGTTACCTCTTCACGCGAAAACTACTGAATGGATCGAGCTGAAATTTTGGATACAGGTAATTTTAGGCCTGGAATAATATATAGGCTACTTTTTATCCCGTAAATCAGTTCCCATGGGATAGAAATAAACTCAAAACGTTTCCATAGAAACAACGCGTGCGAAGCCGCGGGCAAAAGCTAGTATTATAATATATGTGGTCCAGGTAATATATACACTTCAATTTGCAATTCAGTTCAGTTTATGCAATTATTGAGTAAAGGACGGATGGATTTAAAGAGAGGGCCATGGATGAATCACGAGCAAGTGAAGGATTCGTTTCAAGTGCTTGAATTCTGAGCGACGACGCGAGTGATTCATGGCCCTCGATATAAATTCGTTTTATTCAAGAGTTGCATACTATACTTTATTTATATCATGACTAGACGATCGCCTCGCGGTTTCACCCGCGTAGTTTCCGTTCCTGTGGGAATTCCGGGATAAAATATAGCCTATGTCACTCCCTGAAAAGTAAGCTTCCTAACGGTGAAAGAATTTTTCAAATCGGTCCAGTAGTTTCGGAGCCTATTCAATACAAACAATCAAATCTTTCCTCTTTATAATATTAGTATAGACTACTAGAAAAAGAAACCAATCAAATCTCGAGGAGTTATTTGCACAAGGAGTTTATATGTCGAGTATTTCTTTGCACAAGGAGTTTGTATCGAGTATTTTTTGCGCAAGGAGGTTGCTTAGCATTGAGATGGAGGTCGAAAATATATTGGTGTGTCCTAAATTCACACACCAAAATAGAGAATAAATTCACTTAAAACAGTGAATAAAATAAGCTTTTTAAAGGGCCAATGATATAAATAAAATAAGCTAGCCGCTATCCGCCATGCTGTTTTTTTTCTATCTGCAAATCAAGGCGCTTGCATTTCGTGGCCTAAAATATATGCAATCTTAATCCGTTGTAGACAAGTGATACTTTATTTATCCACTGCTGAACATAGGCCCCCCCCCCCTAATCCATAGCACCACATCCAACAGTCTTTCGCAGATAAACGCAGCGTGCGTTTGCTGAGTCGAGGTCTCCAGTCAAAACCGCGCTTAAAGCCGCATACGAGAGACTACACATACGCCGCCCGGCGGTGTATGTGTCTCTTTCACAGTAGCAGCCTGGAGTCAAGAAGTTGGCGGTGTTACACCCCCGTGCCTCGAAAAGCACGTTAAGCCGTTGGTCCTGAGCTTGACCTCTCCCCGGTCGTGTTGGTCCGCCGTCCCATCGGATTATGAGAGTGGGGGAATAAGACGATACAAGTTATTTTTAAAAATAAAAGTCAATAAGTTTCGATGGAATTTCATAATTCATTTCTCTGCTATCCTACGTGATTTCATGGACACCCTAGTGACCTTATCACGCCGCGCCGCCCGCTCTCGCCTGTAGCCGGCCGGTGGTGTAGGTATCGAATCGTAGGTACCTACAACTTGTGATGGAACTTTCCCTTCATACTTTTCCTGGCTTAGGACAGGCAAAAATAGCTACTCTAACACATTTGCCAGTAAGTAGGCTAAAGTAGGTAGGTACTTTTGGCGTATTTAAAAAGTTCATCATCAATCAAGTTTTATAATTAAAATTTACAGCTTTATGTACAGTTTGATTTACTCACATTAGGCATAAAATGTTTTCATGACTTGTGCATGACTAGGCACGGTGAACTGGCCGTAGGCACGTAGCCTTTGTGTAGCCGCTAGGATCGTTTCCCGGCTTGGCACACGTTGTTCTGGGAACCGCTCTGCGTACATCGTACGAGCCAAGTTCATGTTGTCACCAGCGATGGCATAAAGTCGCACCATTTCAGTCCACTGTTCATTTGTGAACGACACTGTTCATTTGTGAACGACATCGTCACTTCTCTACTTAATACAATACGCGAACAAATCGGCACATCACAAATTAGCACCGAACGCGTCGTGACGTGCTCACTACCTAGCAGACGGACCGCGACTGACGCGCGCGAGCGGGCGGCGCGTAGGCTAGGCGCGAGCGGCGTCTTTGTTCGAAACCGACAAAGCGGGCGGCGCGGCGTAGGTATAAATGTAGGGTGAAATGTTTTTATGATGTATGAGGATATTTTTTCAAAATTATGTAAAAAAAAAGTTTAGTTTTTTCATCGGTTTTGGATTCTGCTCATGATTCTGAACCTCTGGTTTCAAGGATAAGACTGTTTAGCCTTACACCCTGTATAGTTTTTTTTTTTTTTTTATTCAGCCTGTTCCGTCCCACTGCTGGGCAAAGGCCTCCCCCAAATGTTTCCTAAAATAATATTTTAAATAATATTAGTTAATAATATTTAAATATGTGGTATTTTACAAAAGTGTGTTTGTTGCAGCTCTCCGACATGATTCCATCGGACGAGGCGTTTGACTCTCTCCTGCGGTACATCTACTACGGAGACACCAAGATGCCGACTGAAGACTCACTCTACCTCTTCCAAACACCTATTTATTACGGTAAAATAAAATGTCTTGTTTAAAACTAAAAATATATATAGTTTCATATTTTCAGTAACTCAGGCCTGAGACCCGGATGAATATAAGCATATTCATCTGGAGCAGCATGAGTGTTCATAATAGGATAACGAAAAAGTTTTCGAGAGCTTGTTAGATTTTAACTTCTTTCTCGCTTGCACGTACAAAAAAATAATGACACAAGAACGTTTCAGGAAAATAACCCCTATCAAATCTCACAAAACCATTCGAAAACTAAATCGTGTTCATATGAAACTATTCAACTGCTGTCAAACTACGACAAATACTTCCCCTCTGTCCGGTGCTGCAAGACGCCAACTGGAAAGAGTTGATAACTATTTTCGCTGTCGTAAATTAAGGCGAATAGTAGGGGTGATAGTGGCGCCACTACATATTTAATTTAATCATTAAGTTATACAAAGGAATTATCATAAAATCGGACCGCTGGTAGACGATACCTATCACAAGCTTTTATTTAATGTATCTGTAATAGTTTTGTTTTGTGTTATTCAATCAAAAACCTTGTTTGGAGAGCTTGGTGGCCACCAATAGGAACTAAACTCTTGAAACAAGTATCTGCCTAAATAATACAGTACAAAACTATTAAAGATACATTTAAAAAAGCTTATGATAGATATCGTCTACGCGCGGTCCGATTTTTTGATAATTCCTTTGTATAACGTAATTATAAAATTAAATATGTAGTGGCGCCACTATCCACCCTACTATTCGCCTTAATGCACAACAGATACTAAGCTACTTACGGCAAATAAATCAAATTGAAATGTGTCGCGTAGGTACTTATAACAAAACACCCACACACAGATAGCTGATGTAGCAAACATATAGGTTGTTTGCTACATCAGCTATCTTTAGCTGGTAGCTCAAGTGATACCAGTCGGAAGCGTCCCTAAGACGCTGGCTGCCTTGCCCCGCTGTATGGCAATGCTGATGTATTTAATTTAATTTTAACTATTTCAGGTTTCACCAACAACCGTTTGCAAGTATTCTGCAAGCACAATCTCCAAAGCAACGTCACGCAAGACAACGTGCTCGCGATATTGCAAGCGGCGAACCGACTTGGCGCTACCGATATCAAAGAATACGCGCTGAAGATGATTGTGCATCACTTCGGTTCTGTATGTATTCTACAGTTTGTTAAATATAGCTTGATACGCGGGACATTGACGTTGACATACACGTAGTGATCACGCCCTCGAAGTTCCATATTTTTATACCATCAATATTTACGCAGGACAAACATACTTTATTGGTGGTAGGGGTTGGTTTACCATAGAGTAGGGGTATCCACTGCGTCATCTTAACCACAGACTATAATGAATCGATTATGAAAATGTGAAAATCGAAGCAATGTGATTTAACTAGGTACCTACTTAATTATTTAAAAAGTTGTAGTTAACAATATGTTATCTTCAAAAAATATACCTAATCAATATATTATTGCTATATTTAACTTTTTTATAATTCATAGGTTTTCCTTTTATGGGTAATAAAAGCAGTCACAACAGGATGTACATCCAAGACAAAATACCATGACTTGGGATTTTGATGTGGTTTTCCTATACAAATTTTGGTGCTGTAGTTGCATGCCCTATATGTAAATGTTCCGCTCATTATTCTCGACCGTTAATTCAACTAATAGAAACGTAACTAGGTAGGCGCCATGTTATAAAAGAAATAAAACATGGCGCCAACCCACGGAATAACTGGTCACATATGAGTAGGTTGTTATTGACACATTGAACTGTTTTTGATCCCTCTATTGCCTATCTGGTATTGGGGACCGTAAACACGGTAATACGTACGTACGTACGGTACGTAATTCGGTATTTTACTACAGCATTATCACTACTACCAGATAATCAAACTCACAAACAAATTAAATGTAATATTTTGCAGACTAATTCTCTCTTTTTTTCCCCACAGGTGGCCCGACAAGACGCTATAAAGAATCTCCCCCAACCACTCCTAGTCGACATAATCTGGGCGTTAGCAGAAGAAACCGCCTTACAACTACCAGCCGAGTCAACAATGGCAGCATCGGCGTCCAACGATACCCTCTGCGAAGATTCAGATCTCAAACATCGAGGCATGGGCAAATCATGACTAGAAGACTGCAAGATGGATGAAGTTAATAATCACAGAATGATGGTCGTGTTCTTTGACAAATTATCAGACAGTCCAATTTAAATCAGGGTTTTTGACAATGGTTCCTATACCTTACCTACATTATATGTCAATAACTGATCACAGATCTTGATCGTCTAAGGTCCGATTTCACTGTTTGAAGTTCAGCTTTAACTGGATCAAAATGCGGTATGCGCTGAACTCGTCCAAAAGGGTTAAACTCTGTTTATTTTACATTCAATTTGATTTCAATTTTTGCATTTAATTGCAACAGTGAAATTGGACCTAATTATCTTTCAAAGAATTCCTAATAATTGTGTATGTGATACAGCATCATCTAGCCTAGCCCTAAAGTAAGCAGAGCTTGTGTTATGGATACTAGACGACTTATATTGTATCCATATAATTTTGTAAATACATTGTACATTTCATACATTTAATTTTAGACATATATTCGCCCAGGACACTATGTACACCAGTTGACTAACATAGGCTGATGATGATGATTCACCAAGGCAAGGAGAATGAGTTTTTGTAACAGTTCCGTGTCGCAGGGGGAATCGAACTTGCAACACTTGCGTCTCGCATACCTTAGGTCGTCTTAGGGAATGTACCCATACTACGGGACCCGTTTAGGTTTTCATCACAAAGTCAATATCCTCTGGAAATCTCGCGCGTTTTCGAGCTATATTCAAACAAGACATATTTTTCTACTTGATAATATTATTTCACTTGTGACTATAGGTATTTTTTTTTTAAACTATTATTGCAAAAAATGATTGAAAACCTTATAATTACTATGTGAAAACTAGAAGGGAGGTAAAAAATGGGTCACATAGTATGTTCCCTTAGATGAATAACATCCATCATGCTTTAAGTATTTTTCACTAGTGAACTAACTCTAGTCATCTATAAGTGAAGTAAGCAAGAGTTTTGCATCCAAGTGTACATACATACTATTATGTTTATTAAGTTTTAGGAAGTAAGTCATACAATAATGCTAAATATGGAGTGTCAAAAATAAAACAATGTTATCAAATTAACATTTTTATTCTAGTTTTATTTTAAATAAGGACTGCTGAACATTGCAATAATTTACTATAATTAACATACTTTTTCCTTTACTTCTACTTCTTTCACCTTAAATCTGTCTTTGACATCTTCCCACCGTTTCTGAAACAATGTAGCGATATTAAATAACTGACCCTGACGCACCTTGATACCTTCATCGCTCACAATTTATGTGCCCAACTGGAGCAAGGTGTAATGCCATGAGGCTGGGCAGTGAATGCTTTACACAAGAATTTGTTGTTGGATCAAGCAGGTGCAAACCAATAATTTTATAGTTGCTTAACCTTTAAGCTCGGAATGCGTATGAATTCATACGCATGACTCCATACTACCGTTGACTCGGAATGCGTATGAATCTATACGCATACACCAACATTTCAAAAAGTACATTCTAGTGTTTCTGTCTTGCTCTGTCTGTTAAAGGTTTGTTTATGAAAGAAAGAGAGGATAATGTGCTCTTTATTTTGGCGTATAATACATGTGATTTGTTGTCTTTGGCATCAAGCACTGCCATTTTGAAATCAGGTGTTCTTTACGTCGAAGTGTGTGTTGTTTCTGTTTACAAAAATAAATGTTTTTGTGAAAAGGAGAGTGAACATTGATAAAATTCTAAATTAGAAATATATATTGATCTTTTACGTAATCAATTTTACCATAAATTGAACAGGACATGCTATAATTACGTTTTTTTTTAATTTTCTACATAAAGAAAGAAAAATGGATGCCTATTTCATTATTACCTCATTTATTCTTTTTTGTTGAATATTCTTATAAATCAGTATGTGTTTCAACAAAATAAACATATTTCCTTCAAATGCAACTACTTTTTTTTCTATTGGACTTATCATCATAGATTATTTGTCATTACAAAATGTGAGTAACTAACTCTCAGTATAGGGCCTGTTTTCTTGAAGGAATTTAGAGTACATAATGTTGTATACAAGACTAAAACTACTACATAGGTTTTTAGACTTATATTCAAGATTACAATAGGCATACAATTTTTTTCCAAAGTTGCCTAGTATTCCTAAAAATATTTAGTTTACATGAACATGTCTAATTTTTCAATTTGTACATTTTTAGATAGAATTGGAAGTGTATGCGGCAACAAATCATACGGAATTTCTGTTGAAATTTAGAGCTGTACTATCATAGAATAGTCTACATTTTGTTTCAAGTAAAAATTCCCAGTAGTTTTAGAAATAACGTCATTCTTGTAAAAGTCGGCAAATATTGGACCTCGCCGCCATGACAGGGCGCGAGTTTACTGGTATATGCCATTACAGGTGACAGTCGAGTCGAAGGGTTAAACAGCTAACTTAGTTTCTCAACTTAGCTTGCAATGCAAGCTAAGTTGAGAAGCTAGCTGTTCAAGCTTTGCATAGCTGACAGTTTTTCATCAGACTGGAAACTTAGTTGATAAATGTGGTATGGAAAACGTAATCAGATAACCCCTGAATACTCAAACACAATTGAGATTTTAGCACATCTCAAGTTGCGATTTTTTGTAAGCTCACTAGCGTTCTGCTTGTGAGCGCACTAAAATCTATTTGAGCGTAATTCTGAAGGCACCCTTTATCTTGACATTTTACACTCAGCCTAGCCCCGTGCAAGGTTTTAAAATAACACATTCACTGCCTAGCCGCTATATGGTGCTAAAGAGTAAAGCTCAAAAACATTGCAGAAGAAGTTGAGGGTGTAACTTGCGAGTTTGAGGTTGGTTCTTACGACAGAAAATTGTGTCCACTAAATGGGTATGTAATAGGTAACGTTATGTTCAATACCCCAAAGGAGTTGGAAAGTGGTCAGAATATCCTAAAGGTCGTGCAAAGGAATTACATAACGAATAAACTTACTCCCTTGTTGATGGAATCAAATATTGACTGAGATATCAAATCGAAGGTCCTTTCGAAGAAGAATGCGCCTGCAGCGACGGCGAGGGTGAAGGTAGATGTTCGCTTGAAAACACCGCGGTTCAAAGTAGCCCAGAGCGACATTTTGGGAAAATTCAAGAAAAATTCACGTCGATCAAAATTTGGTGACCCTAAATAAAAATTGTGGTGTGACAGTGACAGTTATTCAGGTGTTGACTTTGACAGTGACAATTTGGGCGAATGAAAATTAATGAAATCCAAGCGCCCAGTGGCCATATAAATAAGAAGTTGAAGTTGAAGCGCCCAGTGTTTCCCCTAGTGATGTGCCGAGTCGCTGTTTTGGTGAATCGAGTCGACTCGAGTCGATTTAAACGGTATTCGAATCCTGACTCGATTCCGGTATTCGAGCCAAGTACTCGAGTTCTATTTTTTGGTATTCGAATGTTGACTCGAATTTCTAGACTCGAGTCTAAGACTCGGGTCCTGGACTCGAGTCCGCGGCCGTGCACCGCTTAGCATCCGCGTAGTAGTCTTTCATAATGATACAATAAGAGATACAACTCGCACGCCTCCGCCTCCACCACGCCTCCGGCGTCTGTGTGGAACTGTGGAGGCCTTAAAAGTTGCAGGTTCAAACTTGTATCAAAAGGCGTTACTTCATTGCTTAGGTAAAAAGAGATTGAGTATAAACGAGTCAACCTAATTCGAATACAAGACTCGAGTCAGTTGGACTCGCATAATACTAGTTGTGGGTCGTTGACTGTTTTTGAACGAAACCGTTTTCTATAAACGGTCAACCGGTTAAAAAACAGGTTGACGTTTTTAACAGGTTTGTCGAAACGTTAACTGTAGTGCATTGGCATTCCGGCACTTTGCAAATTGTTTTTTACTTTATTTACATTTGAACTACTTAGTATTATTTATTTACAATAAAACACTGTCCTTATTTGCCATATATATCCTAAATTATCACTAACATTCACTACCTATACATAATAAAATAATTATTTAACTTTCGCGCAAAAAAAGCGTTGACCTCAGACGTGTCACATAAACAAACTAAGTAATTAAACGAACGAAAACAATTAACCTGTTTTTCTTGGTCAGTCAGAAGGCCGGCGCGCGGCGCACGGATCGCTTAGCCCCCGGAATGAACGAACATACATTCATCTCTTTCACTCTCCAACAATCTTAAGCTGTCGACTACTGCGGCGTCTCGCTCGCTCGTGTACAACGTGTTTTACTTTTACCTAGCGGTTCGAAGCTCTTTCGTTCATTTTCAGATGGTGTTCGTTCGTAAAGTGTTTTTAAAGTTCAATCTTCCATGTAACTTGTCCGTCAACGAACGAGATAGTATGTCAACGTCATAGTATGTCGTTGAATGAAATAATAAGTTGATTGAATCAACTTGTTTCGCGGAAAAGAGAAGGTGGTTGATTCGTTTTGTCCGTCAACGAACGAGAATGTGTCAACGTCATAGTATGTCGTTCGTTGAATGAAATATTATGTTGATTGAATCAACCTGTTTCTCGGAAAGAGAAAACGGTTGATTCGTTAAATGTAGAAAAGCTGTTTTTTATAACAGTTCGTTGATTCAACGCTCACAACTACATAATACTCGTATGACTCGAGTACCGGAATCGAGTCCGGCGTACTCGAATCATAATAAATTGGTATTCGAGTAGGCGAGTCCTAAGCAGGAATCGAGTCTGACTCGAGTCAAGCCGTACTCGGCACATCACTAGTTTCCCCCGTATGAAGATGGTTTCCCCATGAAGCTGTAAACAGAGAGGAGAGGTTCATGGGTTTCCCAGTGAGTAGTAGACAGGATTAATGGGATGTTCCATCTTCCATATTGTTGTCATGATCATCCCAATTTATTAGAGAATGGTTTGAATTTATACAGATAAGATTTATTTTACTTTAGCATAGAACGTATTTACGGTCTGTAGTAACCGAACATTCGATTGACCACGCGATTGACAGACAAGATAATTCCGCTACTTGAACATAGATGGCAGTATTTTCAGTGGTCGCAATTATAAACTTAATGATCTCGAGTTTCTTGCGAGTGCGGTGATGAATTTGGTGACGAAAATCATATATTCTTTTCTTGTAACAAATACGACCACAGTTCCTTCTATGATGATCTCATCTCCCTCCGTATTCCGCTTC
Organism: Eupithecia subfuscata; assembly: GCA_963564075.1. Taxonomy (NCBI): domain Eukaryota; kingdom Metazoa; phylum Arthropoda; class Insecta; order Lepidoptera; family Geometridae; genus Eupithecia; species Eupithecia subfuscata. The sequence goes on along the minus strand of OY751117.1, from coordinate 9,034,857 downwards.
CTGTTAATATTGCCTCTCTCCTTTCCTCCTTAGACCCCTCTATATATCATTCGCTATCATCCTTTATTTGTACAAATAATATAAATATATAGTCTATAAAGTATGTTAATTCCCTTATTATATTCCTAACTATTAATATATCCTATCCTAACTCTCCTGATCCTTATCACGTAATATTCTCGTGTAGGGTTTTTTATCTAGGGTAAGTATAAATGTTTCCCAAATTTTTTAATTTAAAAAAACGAATGATGGAAGCGCTGTAGGTTTCGTAATTGTACCTATATCTATATCCTTTATTTGATATTTGTGCTTGATTTGGTTGGCATCCAATAAACTAACCATTGAATGGTTAGTTTATTGGATGCCAACCAATCGTTAATTATACCATCGATTAATTATAATATTATATGATAATGCTGGACAATCCATACAGCACCATTTAGCCCCAGGCTAAGCAGAGCTTGTGTTATGGGTACTAGACGACTGATATACTTAATAAAATAATATTACATAAATTTTTTTTTAGTATACATAGAGAACAACCAGAACACCCTCCCCTGGACAAACATCTGCAGACTGTAATTTAAATACTTTATTTATTGTTAAGGAAGGCCTACAGCTTATATGTACTTTCAAATACAAAATAGGTTAGAATAAACTAGCAACAAAAAATCCAATAAATAGCCTTCACAGCTAAATGACAGATTGGAAAATAAATACGTTAAGTATAGGCATATCAATCTATTATGATAATAATCTAATATATTAGCTATTTAATTATTTTTAATAAGTTCAGTTGTCTCAACTGCAAATAGTAGTGTAATTTTCTTTGTGAATAAAGGCCATAGATAGACTCATTTATCCATACTAGAGATGTAACGAATACTCGCATTCGCAATCGCAAGAATGCACGCGAATGTAATGCGAATGTTTAAGGAGAAATAAAACATTTTATTTTTTAGTCACTGCACTGAATTATTTTTAAGTCATTTAAAACGGGTTATTTACCATGATTTGAGTTGTGAGTTTTCCAATATTTCGACACATTTTCATGCACCATGATCACGGAACAATTGACTAAATAACTTTAAATGACTTTAGTTTTAATAACCTGTTAAATAGTTTTAAAAGTTTTATGCTGAATTACTTTGTTTTGTATGGAAGGAATTATAACGTATAAGTTTCAATTATTAATTTGAATCAAGCATTCAGAAACCCTCGGATGAGTTTTGCATAGTTTACGGAAACACAATTTTTCGGAGTCAGCAATCCAACACTTTCATACGAAGTCGGTTTTAGCTTTTGAATGATTTTGAGTGATTAGTTGCATTTAAGCAGTACTTTGACAATTCAGCGGTAGTAGTTGTACGAACATTTTGTCCCGAGACGGTAATTGAACCCGCAACCCGCAATTGAAGGCGGACCTTCGCCAGATTGGGTGCTGGGCAAGCTAAATCCATCCATCTAATATCATCCAGGTAGTAAAGTGTCCTGTGCAGCATGAGTAAACAGTTTCTGACGCTAATTATCAAGGTACCAAACGAAATTCTTGAAGGAAAGTAAAATTATTACCTTAGTGTTTTTGTAATTGTCCCTCAAATTTCATCGAATAAGCTTACAAAGGCGATTGTTACCATCTCAATCGACGTCGTGAAGCGAAATCGTCGTGGAAAAAGGTCACAAAGGCGCTTAAAATAGCGTCGATTTGAAACTTGCACGCGGAACAAGGTGTTAAGCGACAAAAACTAGAGAAAACGGTTTTTTTTATTTATGAAACCTACATGATTATTTAAAATCACGATAAAGTTTTTTAGAAAAAAAAAACTTACTCCTATAAAGGAAACTTTTCGAAATAATAAGAAAAAACCGTCTCCTGTAAAGTTGGTGTTTTGCAACTGCAACCTTATTCGTAGGATACGACTTATTTGCATCTATCCATTTCTCTTTGACGTTTGCATCTTTAGGAAACCTACAAATATTTAAGATAAAGGTTAGAGGACCTAATGATGTCTATTTAGTGACTTGTAATGTTAATACTAAATAAATAATTAATTTACATAATAATAAATATCCTAATTTACACACTTACATTAAAATTTGAAATTAAAATTGAATTTCTTGTATTGATAAAATCAACATCCGACGTCAATAATTGAGTAGCGAAGAATAAAATCAATCCAAAATCAACTTGATTGCGTAAGGTTGATTTTGACTAATTCTTCAATTCTTAAGGCGAATAGTAGGGTGGATAGTGGCGCCACTACATATTTAATTTTATAATTACGATAAACAAAGGAATTATCAAAAAATCGGACCGCGCGTAGACGATATCTATTATAAGCTTTTTTTAAATGTATCTTTAATAGTTTTGTACTGTATTATTTAGGCAGATACTTGTTTCAAGAGTTTAGTTCCTATTGGTGGCCACCAAGCTCTCCAAACAAGGTTTTTGATTGAATAACACAAAACAAAACTATTACAGATACTTACATTAAATAAAAGCTTGTGATAGGTATCGTCTACGCGCGGTCCGATTTTTTGATAATTCCTTTGTATAACGTAATTATAAAATTAAATATGTAGTGGCGCCACTATCCACCCTACTATTCGCCTTAATGGTGCAGGCGTAACTGGTTAAGTGGTTAGTTATGTATGACGTAACTGGTTTTTTTGGTCTTCTGTATAATCTGCCTCACTGTGTGAATGTGGTCTATGGTGCACATATCCTCGGCGGAACCCAACCTTATCCGAGTGCCTCGTCTCCTCGCGAGACGGTTCGTGACCAATCGCGAGATTAGCATATAGAGGAGCTTAGTCAGGTCACACTCGCAGTTTTATCATGCAGGCATTTGTCCGCGACGGGAATCAAACTCGCAACATCCTGTGTTGCACTATCACCTGCAACCGTCTCCTGCTTTCTTAACGACCAAAGCTTTGGAATGCCTTTGAATATGAAGTACTAGAGTAAGGGAAAAAATAATAATGCTTTCATTAATTTACGTTTTATTAATTATAATATTGTAATCTTACAATAATAAAATTCAGGGAAACAGTATCATACATGAATAAATACAATGCTAAACGATTAACTTTCTTTCTGCATTTTATGTTAATAAAATCAAGAAAGTAAAACGAATACAGATATAACAATGTTATTTATTTAGAACATACAAAATTAATGGTAGGAATGATTTGAATGAGTCATTTCAACAATGATAAATATACTTTGTTAAGTTTGTTACAAGAGTTAAATTCAACTATAAAAGTAAATCTAATAATTTAGCAGATGCCTAGCATTAGAGCACCTTAGATGTAATTTTGCGTTATGATAAGTGAGTTTATATAATGCTATACAGTTTCGCTTCTCTGTACGCGAACCCGAAAGTCATTGTAGAGACTCTAAAGGTAGGACCACTCCTACTGTAGTGTATTGTGCCGTGTCGCGTCAGAAACATACCAGTTCATACATTTAGTATGGGTAGAAACTCATTATTGTTGTCGTGGTATGTTGTGTCGCTGTAGTTTTATTTATAACCATACTAGATCTATGAAACCAACGTGCTTCCGACGCGTCACGAGTTAAGATTTAGACACACCACACAACAATATTGTGGTTCTAGCTCAACTTATCTAACGGAGGCATCAATCCAAGTGACAAACAAAAGCATCACGCGTGAATTCTAGCACACGCTCGCAAACATTACATCATGTTAATAATCATACCACTTAATTATTCTGTCTTATCTATAATCTAAAAATATCTAGAAAATATAACATGAAACCGGTATTATTAAATTAAATTTTCAACTGGCTTAATTTTTTGAATCATTATATACATACAATTAAATACTCTATGTCGGGATATATGTGCATTTTGAGATGAGATAAACCAAATTATTGCACTGTGTAGGCCTGCTCGCAATAATTTTAAGATGAATAATGTAGATGAAGAATTAAATACATTATTAATTTATTAGTTAATAATTTCAATACTAATTTAAATATTGGACTCGAAAAGTACATGGAAAACCACTATGTACATAAGACTATGCTATTATTGTTTTCTATGCACCTAGCGGTAGATCTTAGTACCGTGATCTACTCATATAATCGTTTATTTTACTAACATAATCCGTTATCATAATGAAACCGGTTTAAGTAGTTAATAATCTCTCGCAGAATTGGTATCAATAATTTAGCTGTCAGTACAATTTATTTGTAGCAGCTAGAAAACATCTACATAACATGATTGAATATTACATTTTTTCATCTAATTTAATTTCCAATATTTGTCCTAATAGAATTTTTGATGCGAAGCCGTTACATACTCTCATTGTTGATAAAAATAAAGCACTTTTTTTAATGAGAGCTAAAATATATTAATATAATTTGTACAGGCTAATAATATTGTATATCCATGATAAGCCCACTACCTCAGTGCAATCCCGACTAGTACTATGCAAACTTAGGCCAACAATAGAACAGAAACCAGTAGAAAACTAACGCTACGTCATAAGAACTGTTTAAACTACCGAGAAGGAACGGCGACGTCGGGATTGAAGAGAGATCTTTTAAAACTGCTCCGTTTACGAACATTGGTGCGCGTGGTTCGGTCAAGAAACAATTGATGTCTAAGCAAATGTCAACATTGGTGAAATAAGGTGTTTGTATTTTACATCAGTCTGGGTAGTCAATCGCCGAACGCGGTAACATACACCGTACATGATGACGCGAAGGTTTAAAACAAGACAGTTCCAGTATCGAAGTTTCAGCCGAAAGTATGATCATATGTAATCTAAGATTTTCCGGCTTTATTTCCTCTTATAACAGTTGAATTAGACATGTATAGATATTTTCAGATTTATCTAATTAAACGACCAACGCATCTAAGACGGCGTTCGAGAACACTTGTTCTGAAGAACTACGTACCCGAATCGTTTCGATTTCATCGAAATTACCGCCTAAAAACCCAGATACCGACAATCAGAAACGAAGTAATCTAGTCTAACATTTGCTAGTTCTTATAGCCTCAGAATCGACCACTGAGAGCTACAATGTATAATTACTAATCTATCGTTGACCACGGATGACTCATAGTTGCGTTGATTACAAAAACGCGCGGCGCTAAAACAAATCTATTGGTTATTGTTGCTTGATCTCCCCACACACACCCGTTCCAATACACAGTTCGCTCAGAAGCGGGCGAAGTCCCCCCAGAGGGGGGCTGCAGAGTCCTACATGCCGTAGCCGTGGTACGGCGCGGGCGACGGCGCTTGTGCCGCGTACGCGTAGGGAGAAGGCTGCGCTGGCATTCCGGGGTACTGCATTGATGGACCTGGAAGAAACAGTCATATTTGAACTTCAGTGCTATTGCAGATACGAAGTTTGTGTTGTTTTATTTTATTTTGTACTAGCTTCTGCCCGCCGCTTACTAGCTTCTGCCCGCCGATTCACACACTAATATTATAAATGCGAAAGTTTCCATAGAAACAACGCGTGCGAAGCCGCGGGCAGAAGCTAGTTTTCATTATAATAAGTAAATGAACTCACCAGCAGTAAGCATAAGTTGCGGCTCCATGATCATGGCGGGCTTGGTTTCGTTTTCTGCGCTCTCGGTGGTGCGTTTTGCGTCCGCTTCCTCCAGCTTCTCTACTTTCGTTGTTAGTTCGCGTACGGTCTGCAACGAAAACAAATGGTGAGGTTAAGTTTTGTTTGGAGTTTTTCTTTTAGGGTGTGTTCTCATGAATGCGGAGCGCAGCGAAATCAACCAATAATATTGGTTTAAAATAGGCACTCCGTCCGACTTATACGCACTACAGTATGTTTCCGATTGTTCCGTGAAACAGACCTATCATAGTGCGGGGGTCATAGTTGATCATATATCCACCTAAATTAGTCACCATCTATAATCCTGTTTTATAAGCTTTTTGGGAATAACTTTTTTGTATTTGTTATATTTCCCTCCACTCCGCGTCAGAGGCAACGCTCCCATATACAACAAAAATAGCAACAACCTATAGCAGTCCAGAGCTGGACCTAGTTCTATTTCCCTAATAAAATTACTGTAGAATTGGTGAATAAGTTTTTACCTGAATAAGGAATGGCATAGCGAAGTCCATGATGTTATGTCTCCACGCGAGCTCGATTACGACATCAGGTTTCACCAAGTCGTAGCACTGGAAAATATAGATCAAAATAAATAAGCAATAGTATAATATGTACAAAGGGGATAAAGCAATATCAGGCTAATCACCTCCTTTCGGTTGGGATTACATGACATATAAAGTTTCTTTTTTTTAGCATATAGTGTGAAATATCATGAAATTATCGTGAAAAAGAAACATTTTTTTTTTCATTTATTTATGTTACATTATTTATTTATTTTTATTAACTTATTTTTTCTACAGCTAACATAAACCGTAATTCGATTTGTCCGTCAGCCTCCGTCTCTATAGTTGGTACTATACATAGTACATGATACATGTATCTTCCTACGCAAGTTGGTAGTTTAATACAGTAAACAGCTCCTCTATGAGTTCTGAAGAAATAACTGACACTTTAATAAGCATTTTCATCGCCTCGTCCCAAAACTGTGGCTCGATCTACATACCTGGTAAAGACACGCAGAGAAGCACTCATAGTTCTCTCTCTCAAGGAACCAGTTGAGTAGCTCCTCTGCCACTTCGGGTTGTCTTGACTCGGACGCATATTCCATCGCGTCCGCGTAAAGTGCGTCCTTTTTGCAGAGTTCCACGCTCTGCTTCCATCTGTTGTTGCCTGTTGGATTTACATTAAGTATATTATTATTTATTATATATATTAAGTATTTGGATGTTATGGTCTATGTATAATAAAAAATATCTATCTATGTAGTGTATTGTATTATGTATATCAGTTATCTAGTATCCATAACACAAGCTCTGCTTAGCTTGGGGCTAGATAATGCTGTGTGAGTTGTCCAGCATTATTTATTTATTTTATTTATTATAATAAACAGCTACTTTTAAAAGCCTGTTCAAACTACTACCGGTAGCAGTAGGTTTCGCTTGGGATTTCGCGCGGTTCGCATTATTCCGCCGAGTATTTTAGTGGCAGTAGGATTACCGCATAACAACTCGAATTTTGATGCCGCTCTGGGTAGCGAATACCGCGAGAACAGGCCATAAATCTATTCATAATCGCAGGGAAAGACTGCGCTGACTTTCAACCAAACTGGTGCCACCTACATAATTTTTAATAAATGTCAAAAGGCCAATGATGGTGATCACACCGATATTATAAATGTTTGTTGAATAGATGTTTTTTACCTCTTCGCACCAAAAGTACTGAACGGATCGGGCTGAAATTTCGCGTACAGGTAGTTAGGGCCTGGAATAGAAACACTTTTTATCCCATAAATCAGTTCCTATGGGATTTAAATAACATTAAAACGTTTCCATAGAAACAAGGCGTTTGAAGCCGCGGACAGAAACTAGTGATTTCATAACCAGCCATTATACATTCTTATAATAATTCTTAGCATCTGCAAGTGTGCTTTACCTTTGTATAGGTAGGCAGCAATTCGTCTAAACTCTGTAAGTTCGTGTTTCTCCAACTGTTGCGCCAACGCAATAGTGTCGAAGTTGTCGAATGCATCTATCGATGTTCGTAGTCCCTGAAATAATACATTGAAATTGATATATTATAGGTGACTAACAAAAGTAACCTGTTAAACCGATACTTTCGCTCTACGAATAAAAGAAAGATTTAAATAGGTAGTGGCAGATACTAAAAGAACCAAAAAATAGAACAAGACATCATGCAAGAAAAACTTGTTCAGTTGTTTGCTGAACATAGCTGCGCCAAATTATAAATCCGACAGGCTACGCCAATCACCTGACAATACAGCTAGGATCAATAACAAAACTAACCTGATAATCTTCTTCATCAATAAGCAGCGAATTCAGCGCCTCATTAACAGCCTTATTGTTCAAACTCTGCACAGATCTGAGGTACGCCTTCACGAGTTGCAGATGGGCGGCCTTGGTGAAGAAGTTGACAGCTCTGGTGTGGTCCATGCGTGGGGCTAGCACGAGAAGTAGATCGTTGAGGAGGAGAGGCTTGAAGTCTAGGTAGAATTGGATCGCTTTGTAGTATAGTTCCATATTGGCTACCTGCGGGTGAGATAACAGTGGAATCAAACTAAAAACTTAATAAATATTCTAAAAATTAATTAACTATGAACGTAAAAATAATTTGAGATTAAGTGTCACTTCCACAAAGTGGAAAACAATCATTACAAGCACGAATTAATGTTGTGATGATCATGTAAAGTAAAAATGTTATTTAATGACATAATAGCTCATGTAACAGACAATATGAGTCCATAAGCTACTGAATCCATGAGCCAGATATTGGTTATTTTAATCTACATTCCGCTTCGCTTTGATGGAAGCCCAGCCGCCCCAAGAGAACATAGGCAATCGAATTATTTTTTCCCAACATTACTGTCCCCTGTCACATGCCTCTCTTCTCCTTCCAATCCTCGCGTTGAATGCAGCAACAGGCCACGATGGATAAGATAAGATAAACTCGATGGAAGTGTGCGTTAAGCTCGATTCTCCATCTCTTACGTTACTGGGCCATGTTGCCGTCTCCTATTGTAAGGTGAGCTTCACACCATGGTGGTATTTACCCACAACTCCCTGGACACACGTATTTGGTCATGTACAACTGACTAAGCCTTTCGCAACTATAATAATCTAAGTAAGTTCTTTATTGGTTCTACACACATAATATTAAACCTACCTCATTGAACCAGTCTAGATAAGTTGCCTTTTACAATTTAGATAGGTAGGTAGGTAGGTACGTCTCACAGATGAGCCAAATGCCTACCCCTGATTTTCTGATGCTGCTACTTACTTTAGTAATAATGTCCTTGAAGTGTCCCTCGCGCCAGGCCTCGGTGGGGTGCTGCATCATAGTCAGCGCCGCGTTGTCGTACTCCTCATATTTGTCGTACAGGAACACCAGTTCTGACCAGAGATGCGCGTGTTCTGCTGCGCGAAGCACCTGGGAAAAGGACGTTAGGGTTAAGATAGCGTTAAACAGGTAGTATGAAGCTTTTGATAGATCCGAACAAGCTTCAGACAATCGTGACTGCTGGAGTAAAACTGTATCTGAAGGAGTTCGACCAACATGACAGTCCCAAATATGGAATTTTAAAGTGTTTTTAAGGTCAAATGAAATAGAATTCACCTGTTTGTATTATTACTCTGAAAAGGTGAGTTGAATCCAGATATTATCAATCTTTGTATGTGTATTTTGCCTCGATGTTGTCATAGTTCGAGGTCTCATTGGTTGGGAGATGCTGTCACATCCATAGCATAGCTGTGAGTTCTATTTTGCGTTTTTTTTTTTGCCGAAGCCTGTACTTAACAATGTATATTCTATCCTACCTTGGGAATGTTAACCCTGGACCAGAATAGTTCGAGATGCTCCCGCATCTTGGCGGGCTTGTATTTGGAGTAGAGGATAGCTAGCTCTGTGAACATGCCCATGTGAGCGCGCTCCAAGCCCAGCGCTGCTTCTAACAGACTGATGAGCTCGTCGAAGTGACCTCGGTCCTGTGGAGAGAAGAATTAAAGTTAGTTTATTTGGTTTACTTTCACTTGTTTACTTTATTTTCAGTGCTTATAGGACAAAGAAGCACAATCATATTTGGTTTTATTTTCATAACATATGGATTGATGTATAATTAAACCGTTGGAGTACATTCCAATGACGTGGAGAGGGTAAAATACCAATAATGTATTCAATATTAGTAAACGCCATATGTATTACAGTTTGCTAATATTATCGACTCTCCATGTCTGCCTCTTGCATTGGTCCAATCTGTGCACGTATAACTCACAATCCGATCTGCAAATGCCGGTGGCGCCTTTGCCCTTGTGGTCGTTCCCTTAGCTCTGCTTCGTTTGTTAGTATGGTTGCAAATAATACACATCTGCGCCAGGCGGAACTCTCCGGCGTCCACGCACGCGAAGCAGACCTCTATCCATGTGCGGGTCGAGTGAACTTTACATTACCTACAGAGCAGTAAAACGCACCTGGTAGTAGTTGATGAGGTCCTCTAGTTCGTCGGCGTGCACCACGATGTGCAGGCCGCACATCTGCGCCAGGCGGAACTCTCCGGCGTCCATGCACGCGAAGCAGACCTCTATCCATGTGCGGGTCGAGTGAACTTTACATTACCTACAGAGCAGTAAAACGCACCTGGTAGTAGTTGATGAGGTCCTCTAGTTCGTCGGCGTGCACCACGATGTGCAGGCCGCACATCTGCGCCAGGCGGAACTCTCCGGCGTCCACGCACGCGAAGCAGACCTCTTTCCATGTGCGGGTCGAGTGAACTTTACATTACCTACAGAGCAGTAAAACGCACCTGGTAGTAGTTGATGAGGTCCTCTAGTTCGTCGGCGTGCACCACGATGTGCAGGCCGCACATCTGCGCCAGGCGGAACTCTCCGGCGTCCACGCACGCGAAGCAGACCTCTTTCCATGTGCGGGTCGAGTGAACTTTACATTACCTACAGAGCAGTAAAACGCACCTGGTAGTAGTTGATGAGGTCCTCTAGTTCGTCGGCGTGCACCACGATGTGCAGGCCGCACATCTGCGCCAGGCGGAACTCTCCGGCGTCCACGCACGCGAAGCAGACCTCTTTCCATGTGCGGGTCGAGTGAACTTTACATTACCTACAGAGCAGTAAAACGCACCTGGTAGTAGTTGATGAGGTCCTCTAGTTCGTCGGCGTGCACCACGATGTGCAGGCCGCACATCTGCGCCAGGCGGAACTCTCCGGCGTCCATGCACGCGAAGCAGACCTCTATCCATGTGCGGGTCGAGTGAACTTTACATTACCTACAGAGCAGTAAAACGCACCTGGTAGTAGTTGATGAGGTCCTCTAGTTCGTCGGCGTGCACCACGATGTGCAGGCCGCACATCTGCGCCAGGCGGAACTCTCCGGCGTCCACGCACGCGAAGCAGACCTCTTTCCATGTGCGGGTCGAGTTGGCTTTACGGGCGCCGTCCACGGCACCTGCAAAATAGAATAAATAGGTGTTTTTTAATTGTGGTCTCAGTCAGGCAGACGTATCCATACGTCGCCTAAAAGTAAAATAGGATCATAGTATGCAACATTGTTTAATAATAAATGTCTTCTACTCCCGCTGGCGCCCCCATACTACTTTAAAAACATTCAAAAGGTAATTTTAAATATCACAGTAATTTCAAGAATTATCTTCAGATATTTTTTTCTTTCAAAGATTATGTCTCACTATGAGTTCTGTTAGTAACATGTTACCGTTCTCTTCATAACAATAAAAAGGATGGCACCATTTTTGGTCCTGCCAAATTAGTTACGTTAGATATTAACACTCTTGAAATTCAATGTGATCTTAATTGACGAATTAAAAATAATTCTGATTCACAGAACACAATAAAGTACTTATTACTTTTTTAAGAAAATACATTTGTGAACATGATTCATTTTTATAATTCTTTGTCGGTAGTACTCGACAGATCAATAAATTAGGGAGTTAGAAAGAAACTTTGTCCAAAAAGTTCTTGCCTTGGAACTCCTTCAAATGAACGAGAGTGATCGCCAGCCGCGCGAAGTTGCTGACATTATTGTACAGCAGTTTGGCCGCATTGTACATCTTATCATCGAAGCAGCGGTCTCCTATCTTCTGGATGTCCGCGTGGTTCGGTCCGGAGATGAACTCCTCTAGGTCGGCAAGGCGGCCGGTGCGGGCGTATGCGTAGATAAGTTCTGATTCGATGTAAGATTCGCGGGCCTTCTTGCGGGCCATCTGGAAAAAGAAGCGTTAGGTTTTAGTTGTGGTTGCGAGGTTGATGGTTTTAAAGTAGATACGTAATTTACGGCTTTGCGGAAAATTCGACTAAAACAATTCGTCTAAAACAATTCGACTAAAACAATGCGACTAAAACACAATTCGACTAAAAACATTTCGACTAGTAACAATTCGACTAACGACTAAAACAATTCGTTTCTACAACAACAAAAAAATGTGTCGAGATATGGCTCTGGGTGCAATTATACATATGCACACCCTTTCAGTCACAGAGTCGCCACGAACATGCCCCCCCGCTTCGCGGGGGTGGGTCGCCTCAAGGTAAAATTGCTTTAGTCGAACTGTTTTAGTCGAATTGTATTAGACGAATTGTTTTAGTCAAATTTTCCGTAGACGAATTTACGAGCATTTTTGGTGGTAGCGAGACCAGATTTTGGACAGATTTTTAAAAATATTGCGAACGGCGGGGAAGAGTTCGATTGAAATTGTCAAAAAACTTTAAACACAGCCTTTGATCAATGTTAAGCTAGGTTCACATTGCTGTGTCGGGGTGTGTCGTGGCGCGCCAGAGCGCAATCGGTTACGTTTATTAACTATGACTAGATTCACATTAGTAGGTTGTGTTGGGGCACCCCAACACAACACAGCCCGACACAGCAATGTGAACCTAGCTTTAACTAAGAAATGAAGACAGACATTGTGACAGCGAAATTGTACAAAGTAATCTTGTATTCTCCAGAGATTTCAGTGATAACTTTTTAATTTTAAAGAAACTTAGATATATTTCAGAAGACAGAAATGTAACAATTACACAAAGTAATCTTGCATTCCGCAGACATTACAGTGATAACTTTTTTTAAATCATTATTTCGAAGCTTGACATACATTTCAGGCACGAGAAGACGTCCATAGCTAGACACAGGCGTCCCCCAAAGATCAATGTTTGGGAGATTTGCTTTAAGCGCCATGCTTGGCAAGCGGATTAGAGATCGCAGCTCACTAGTGGGTCTGTTTTGCTGGGGGTGCTGCTGCCCTCCCATCCGTGGATATCCCTAAGTCGCATCTTACGACACCCGTGGGAAAAGTTGGGGTGGTGCAAATTCTAACTTTACATACCTGCAAATACCTAACAAGATCATCCCAGCTTTGCTCCTTCGTAGCCGTATCAACAACGTCCATGTACGCCGACGGGTCATCTGCCTTGATGTAAGAATCGATGGCTTCTTTCACCAAGCCCTGTTGGAGTTGGGCTTTGGCCAGTTGTGACCAAACGCCGGGTTCGTTGCATCGCTCGGCGAATTCATTGGCGCGTTCTAGGTCCTTCACTTGCTCGATTAGGACCTGGGAAAGAAAGGGAATTGAATGTAAGGCTCCTGGAAGTTAAACTACAAGTAGGATATCCCTAACCGGCTTGTAGTTTTGAAAATGTTATATTGGCGTTATTTTGATGTAAAGTACCAATGAAATAAGAAAATGGAATAGTTGCATTAAATTTATAAAAAAAAAGTTCAATGCTCATCTTCAGGTGCACATTCACTATTTTGTACGAGATAACCTTTAATCTTAACAATCTTCAAAGTATATGGTTTTCCACTGTTGCGTGTAGACTTTCTACTCTAATTTTATCAGTACTGAGCATTCCATATTCAGATATTGCTTGCGACTAAGTCGTACTTTGTGAATCACTCATAACATAACTTATTTTTTATTACAGTTCCGCATTACATTACAAAGTAAATAGGCTTTGGTTGAATGACATCTCTTAGCTAACACTTACTTGAATAGCCGAAGTATTGACATCAAACTTCTTGAAGATAGCGAAAGCTTCCTCATACAGTTCGTTGTTGATAGCAATGTTGGCGATGTCAGGCGCATCGTAGTTGTCCAGGCGATTGATGTATTCCATCACGCGGGAACGGTCCGCCTTTATTGCTGTTGAGGTAAGGGTCAATATTGAATACTTTGTGATTGTAAATGTGAAGTTAAACGACGCTTCAGTCAGTGTTCAGATGGCAAAATGAGGCATCCTGGTATTTACTTAACAACCGTTCACATGCGCGGGCGTTAAAGCAACGCACAGAGGAAAAGTCTCTAGACGCGCATTGATGCGCGCTTTGATATCGTAACATCCGTTGGCTGTTCAGATGAGCGCGCTCTTTTATCGCGATTGCACGTCCTTTTTGACCAGACTAACAAGTAGTGACGAGAGCTCACAACGCGCGTTATCGCTCGTCATCTGAACTCTCTTCAAATTTGATCGTGCGTGATGTGAACTTAGCCTACACATCACATCGCAAGGACCATCGCATTACGTTCGTTTCGACAAAGCCCGTGTCTTGTCTAGGAAAAATTCTTTGTTCCCCGGAAGATACGCGAGGCGATAGAGATTGAACGACGACCCAACTTCAATAGAGATAGAGGTTGGAACTTACCACCCGCTTGGAAGCCGTGTCTCCTTGGGAAGTCGGATAGCAGTATAGAGCCGGATGTAGATACTGTTAGTTCCGTATGTACACAAAGTATAACTACAGTGATATCTCCGCGAGAAGCTGGCTCTCCTACTCAACAGCATCGACAAGCAGCGTGCCCCCCGCCACCCCCGGCGCCTACGACCCGTGCTCTGCGTGCCCTAGCCCGTAGTGCGCGGAAGGACGCGGTACAGGCGCGACGCGAACCGCACTCACCCTGATGAAGTCCCTCGTTAAGGGATGAAACGTTGGTGTTCTTCCAACACAAAATAGGTTCGTAGTTAACCCGCTTACATTCATAATGAATTCGTCAAACTACGAAAGTTTTTATAGTAAAATTAGCCTACACAATTTAAAGTCTCTTTGTAATTGTGAAGAGTTCAGTATAGGTACAATAATATGCTCTATTTCTGTTTTGCTGACATGAATATCATTAGATTCAATTCAGTTTACGTTCAGATTGAGCTTATGAACAAAATTTTTCGGGTTTGAGTACAAAGGAATATCATCATTGTAAGACCTTGTCTACCCACTGTTGGCCATTAAGCCTGTGTGGTAGTGTAGGCCAGATGTAGACTACGGTTTTTGCGGATAGAATAGAAAACACTTTAAGAGAAAACAATACAGACAGAAATGCAAATAGAGGAAGTACAGTGGGCGGCCTTACCGCCATGAGCGATCTCTTCTAGGCAACCCTGCGGATGTCATTGATCTGCCGCGAAAAGCCACATCTTGTTCGAAGATTTCTAATTTTCTTCTCAATTCACAATGTTGTAGACACCGAGATTAGACCATAATTAACTTACCAGTCAATATAAGCAAGTTCTGCAGATTCCTATGGTCCGAGAAAACTGAGTTGTCCAGCACAATCTTCTCGAGCAACTCAATCAGCTCATTAGGTAGGTCGGCTGTCATGAAGGCCTTCACTGTTACCGAGATGTCTTCAGGGTCTTGAGTCTCTGACAGGGCTGTTTGGACTACCTGTGAAATTTCAAATACATGTCAGGGTTCAATGTTTCATCAATGTTTGGGTATAAAAAGTTTCAAATGATTCGAGAACTTTCGAGCGATCAATCTCTTCATATCGTTAATCCGTTTAAAGACATGGTTCAAAATGTTCAATAGCTTGCCTTTTCAAAACAGACATCACTTCTGAAATAGAAAATTATTGAACATGACGCGATTTCCTCTAAATTGAACTCATTCATTAGATTCTTATTTCAAAAGCATCTGGTTTCAGGTCCACATAGCTACAACGAGCTAGTTTCCACTCACTGGTCGGTATAGGCTTCCTTTTGAGCAAGAGAGGATACCGACCTATAGCAAAAACATCATCAAGACTAGAACATAGAGAAACATTTACCTGATCAATCAGCTGCCTCTTGTAAGGGTTAGCCTCAGCCAGCACCTCCAACCATAGATCCTGGTCGCGCCTCCTCACAAGGTACCGCGCTTGCGTCTTGAACAGAGAGTTGTCATTGCAAACGGCGATCAACTCGCGGTCGCATTGACCCCTCTCGTAGGCGACGCAGGCTAGGTGCGGGTCGCGCTTCTCGCAGTAACGACCAACCACGCGAGAGTCGTACCTATGGTGGGGGTATTGGGTTTATTATTGAGTGGTCCAAAGCTATTTGACTAACATACATTCTAGTCAGTTGAAATAAGATCTAATGCAGTAATACAGAGAGTTCTCAATGCAAACAGCGAACTCAACTCGCAGTTGCATTGGCCCCCTCGTAGGCGACGCAGGCTAGGTGCGGGTCGCGTTTCTCGCAGTAACTACTGACCACGCGCGAGTCTTCCCTATGGTGGAGGGTATTGGGTTTATTATTGAGTGGTCCAACGCCATCTGACTAACATAACATTCTAGTCAGTTGAAATAAGATCTAATGCAGTAATACAGAGAGTTCTCATTGCAAAAAGCGAACTCAACTCGCAGTTGCATTGGCCCCCTCGTAGGCGACGCAGGCTAGGTGCGGGTTGCGTTTCTAGCAGTAGGTAACTACTGACCACGCGCGAGTCTTCCCTATGGTGGAGGGTATTGGGTTTATTATTGAGTGATCTAAGACCATCTGAGTGACATAACATTCTAGACAGTTTAAATAGGATCTTATGCCGTGATGCAAAATTGTCATTGCAAACAGTTGCACAACGGACATGAGAGTCATACCTATGTGAAGGGTATTAGGTTTATTATTGAGTGGTCATTAGCAGTGATCGGAATTAGGTGGGCTAAAATACCTAAAGTTCAAAGAACAGAGGCAAAAAAATGGAGACTTCCTTACTACAATAATTTTATTGGACCCAATTGGGACGAAAATGGAATAATTGTCGCAGTTAGCATGTATATTTAATACTAGCGGCCCGTCCTGGCTTCGCACGGTCGGACATTAATTTAAAAAAAATTGGGATAAACGTAGGTTTCTAATAATTCTGTGGCAGGACATTTTATACTTTTATCCGACTGCCCCGTTGGTATAGCGGTCGCGTGTTCAACCGCTGATAATGTGGTCCCGGGTTCAAATCCCGGGTCGGCCCAAGATTTGTGTTATTGGGTATTTTCTAGCAAGAAATATTCACTGTAGCAGCCCGGAGTAAGGAAATTGGTGGTGTTAGATGGCTTAACGTGCTTTCCGAGGCACGGGGGCGTGCCTCAGAAAGCAAATTAAGCCGTGGGTCCTGCGTTTGACCTCTCCCCGGTCGTGCCCACCCCTGGTGGATATCCCTTAGTCGCCTCTTACGACACCCGCGGGAAGATTTGGGGTTGTGCAAATTCTAAGCCGGCAGCACACACCAGCACACACACTTGTGCACTATAATATGTCCTGCGTATCTGGATAGTCTCCGATGAGATTGGCTGCCGTGGTTGAAATTCGGCTAGGAGGACATTAATTATTATTATTTTTACCTACCTCCCTCACTGCGTTGCCCGAGTGCGGCGTCATTTATTTTTCCAATAGTATTTTGTTTTGATTCACATTTTTAAATTCTGGAATGTCCGATTTGAATAATTCAAATAATTCAAAGTAATCTACAGGTATTGAAACAGTCTTCATTATGAAATGATTTATTTGGATAAGGATTAATTCAGAGGTATGGATAACATGGTCAGACGTTGGTCGGTATTTCTATCAACTTTTAAAAAGTAAAAATATAGTTATACTGACATAACTACAATAGTTGGACATATGGTATCGCTGAGTTTTTTGTAGATATTTATATAGTCTTTAATATTGTAGAACATTTTTTTGTTCTATCTTCAATAGTTTCCGCAGAGCATGCGATGATAGACAATTTATGGCTAATTTTTTTACACCTTGGGTTACATTATTGAAGTTTTAGTAATGATCCCTAATTTTTTCAAGAAATAAATATAGCCTTTGTTACACAAGAATAATGTAGCATTCTAATGGTGAAAGAATTTTTGAAATCGGTCCAGTAGTTTTTGAGTTTATTCGTAACACACATTAAAAAACACAAAAATACAAATCTTTCCTCTTTATATTATTAGTATATAGTATAGATCAATGTTTTAATAATATAACGAACTAATTCAAATCATTTTTAACCATCCAACCCAATATTTTATAACTTACATTTCTAATTGTTATTAGCTCAGGTAAAAACCTGATTCACCTCATTGTTTTCTTTTCCCAGAATAGCAGAAGCTTGTTCTCTTTTGTTTGTCACTGGTTTGCAGTGTAAGTACCTATTCAATAAACAAGTTTGGATGGATGTTTGTTACTTCTGGGACGAAAAAATAAACGGACGAAAAATTGCGACGAAAAAATATTTAGTCCTAAGGCGTCTCCATTTGGTCTCTGTTATTTTTCGAACTTTAGGTATTTTAGCCCGCCTAATTCCGATCACTGGTCATTAGGCATATGAATGATATTGTTTTTAGTCAGTATAGATAGGATCTTGTGCAGTTAAAGATAGAGGTGAGAGTTGACATTGCAAACGGTGAGGCCATTTTGAAATAGCCCCTCAAAAAAATTTGGCTCACTATTTTACCAGCACATTACACAAGTCTAATCTCAACACGCTTCGCTTACTCCGAGGCAAGTTTGAGAAGTCTTACCATTGATTCTCCTTGAGGAATCGTTCGGGGTTGTTGTTGGAGTCGATGTAAATCTTGGCCAGAGCGTTGTGCGTCGCTGGTTCGACGCTGCCGTCGTGCACGCGAGTTTCCAACCATGGGAGGAGTAGCTTCAATCTGCAATGATATTGGTGTTTATTATTTATTCACAGGACAAAGGTTAGGATAGAATAGTGAGTAGGCCCGGCAGTATCTACTCACGGGCTGAGTAGGAAGATCTTCCAAAGACCAAGTAGCGCCAAAGCCTAGTCAGATTGCTCCATTTTGCATCTACCTACAGCTTCCGCAGACTGTCAACCCACAAGGCATGAGGATCTCCCTCAAGCGGTTGTTGTATTCCATCCCACAAGGCAGAAGAAAGTACTTTTATTCAGACCATGTTCACCCACTTTATGAGCATGAGTGCCCCTTTTCTATTTTACCATTCTTTCCGGTCCTATGCCACCCTAAGAAGTCGTAGTCTGGAAAAATTCTACATTATTCTGTATTTATATTTTCCTGTATGTATTTCTGCGACTTACTTTGTGATAAGGAGTATTTGTTTTTAAAATTACATAGTCTACATTTAGACACCACCGACTACTACTGGCAGCCGCTCAGCTCGTGCGCACTTACATTTATAGAGTGTACATACTAAAGCCGGCGGCCCATCGACAATTTGACAAAACACTGACGGCTGCCTAATTATATAATTCATAAATTGAAATGTCACACCAACCTGCCGGGTGGCACGCTGCTGACTTTGGTGTACACTCTATCATAGCCCTTCTTTCTATTGAATGTGTCTCACCATAAGTTGGGAGTAGTTTAGAAGTTTCTATACCTGTTTCTCTTCTCAACCTCAGCCACGAGCTCGTCAGTGGAGAATTGTCCTCGTACCACTAGGATCAGGTTCTTGATGATGTCTTCAGCGCAGTCTACGTCTAGAAGACCGCCGACCACGACTGGCAAACGTGAGGGGTTCACCTGTGGAAGAACACTGATAATGTGAAATGAAACTCTCCTATGAGACTGGCTGCCGTGGTCGAAACTCGGCTAGGAGGACATTATTATTAGGATGACCGAGCAACCTTCATACGAGCCTGTATAGACTAAATTATCTGTTCAAGTTACGCTTTATTCTTGTATGTGTTCATGAAAATGACTTTCTAGCTAGAGGGAGGACAAAGTCTCGTTAAGAGCTACTATAGGTGGATTAGGAACTGGTTAGTGGTTAGGCAGGGGGATAGCGCGCAAATGAACAATACACATCCATGCGAAATGTAACTGCAGTTCCCAGTTTGGAATTATAATGAGAAAACGACAGATTACCTTCTAGACAGATTGATCGATTTTTCAAGATTGTTTTTAGTTAGTTTCACTCAAAAATGAACCTTACCTTCTGCACATAAATCTCAATATACTTCTGCAGGCTGTTTCTGTACAGATACAAGACCAAGTCGTGTACAAAGTCAAATCTATCGCAGACGATGATCAGCGGCAGTTGATCGGGCAACTTGGCTTCTTTCAGGAAGTTCTTGACACGTTCAGCGTTGTAGCAGTTGGATTCACGGCAGATGCGCTCCACTTCCTTGATCTGACCGGTCTTGCAGGCGGCCTGAGGGTTAAAAGTTGTTTTTTTGCAGAAAAAGTAAGATAAGACGATAATGAAAGATGGTATTTAAATATTTGATCAGTAAAGTTTGTTGAAAGTTGATAAGTTCAGAATTACACAACACAGGTTCCTCTTTGTTTTATCTTGTGGAGATAGAGCTCAATTTGGTATCAAATAATTTAAAGATTATTCGATTCGCTTTTAGTGCGCCATGACCCTTACGATTATAAAAATACATATAAATTGCATTACGTTTCCATTCCACGAAATACGATCCCTCATGTCAATGACCTCAGAATAACAATAATTAATCTGTGATTGTGTTGTTCTGAGGTCATTCAGTCTTCAAGTATCTCTTACCTGAATATACTTGAAGTGTACTTCAGAATCCTGGCTAAAGTTGACAATGGATCCCAGGAAGTAGAAAAGCCCCTCATAAGTCTTGAAGCTCTCAAACAGCTCGATCAAAGACTTGGTGGTCAGCTGCTCATGGTACTTAGTTGCAATTTGAACGCATATCTGCAGGTTCTGACGGATGTTGGCTTGTAGCATGGCCTTCAGGCATTCGAGGGAGTCTTCTACGGAGAGGCTTCCGAAGTAGGTCACCAGCCAGTCTGCTGGGAGGAGGTGGGTGTGGACCTGGAGTGGTCAAGGTTATTTTAGCTTCTGCTAGGCTGGAGTATATTGGACTTCTCATCATTATCATCAGCCTATACAAGTTTACTGCTGAACTATCTGCTACAGCTGGTATATCTGCCAGTGATTATTTTAGAAATGTGTGCTTTGGTAATTAAAGACCATCAATTTAAAAAGAAAGCGAAATACGGTCATATTATTGACGAATGTTCTAAAATATTTTTAGCCACAACATCTCGCGATAAAACAATATTTAGTAACAATTCCGCGCAAAAGTTGTTACTAAATATTGTTTTATCATAATATTATACAATGGATTTCCGAAAAGTAACGCCTGAATCTATTATTTATCGGTTAAAATACGTAAATATGGCAGAAATACCACACACAGTGAAAAAACTACCCTCTTCAATGATTTTATTTTCAGACTTACTCTTCAACAATTTTTAACAAAACTAAGATACTCACCACAGCTCGCTTGATGTCATACAAGTCAGTGTAATGCTCCAATGCACGCTGAAGCAGGCCTGCCTTCTCGCAGAGCTGAGCGACGTGCGCTCTGTCGTAGTGAGTGAACATTGCGTTACCCAGGATCGCGTCTGCGACTTGCGGCGCCGACATTAGATTCATTTCTAGGAGCCTGGAAGAAAGGGCAACAATCATTAACATCGTTAGAAGCCAGGGATTAACCCTGTAAGGGAGGTTATGTCTCCTTTCGCTTCTGCCAGTCTCCCCTGTCCTGTGCTTCTCGTATCTAAATGCGCCTGTATCGACGGTCAACTCATAGGGCAACAATAATACACACAAATATCCACTGATAAACATGTCTATGCTGTGGGAGGTTTTTAGTGGGTCCTTCTCGGGGCGTCGAGTCCCACATAATTCTGGTCCTCTGGACCAGTTTATTCGTAAGCGAATTTCGGAAGGTGATGTCGAGGCCTTTAAGAATGATGTAAACTCACCTAGTCTGTAAAGGTCCTTCCTCAGGCCGGTTGTTCTTCAGCGCGTCCAACAGGAAAGCGGTACATTGCTGCACCATGTTCTGTTCCATAAACACGTCGACGATCTGGTTGATGTCAGCCAGAGGAGGGTCCTCAGCGACCAACATTCCGGCAAAACCAGCGCCTTGTTCGGGGTTGGTTCGCATCACGGAACGGAGAAGGAGGATGTACTCGGGTGTGTAGCCAACCTAAGGATAGATATTACTCGTTATTACTACAGCACTATTGCACAACTTTATCTTTAGACCATAAGCAGGAAGACTTAAATGTTCTGTATTTTTATAGTTTTATAGTTCAAATGCAAGCAGTTTGTAGGTAAATGATGGGAAATGTCAGCGGCCAATCGTCCACGGTTGGATATAAACAAGTCATTTTCAAGACAATGACAATATAAAATCCTACTAATATTATAAAGCCGAATGTTTGTGAAATCCGAATTATTGTTACCTAGGATCTCCAAAACTACTGAACAGATCAAGATGAAATTTGGCGTACGCTTAGAGCATAGCCTAACTTAGATAATAGGCTACTTATTATATCGAAAATACGCGTGCGAAGCCGCGGGCAGAAGCTAGTATTGATATATAAACATTGTTGAAGACAGACTGAATGAAGTTGTGCATAAATAGACGTCATCATCAGCCTATGCTTGCTCACTGCATGGCACAGCGCTATAGCGCTCATACGAGTATCCTCAAGCGCCATAATCCCCTGTTTCCAGCTTGCCGCATCCAGCACTGCCTGCAGTCTTTTGCAGTTCATAATCACACCTAGCTGGAGGGCATACACTACGACTATTAGATACAACTGTTGATTAATCAATTGTATCCTTTACCTTCTTAGCATAGAGCACAATCTTCTGGAACTGTCCCGTCTCAGCGAAGCACTGTATGACCTTGCCGGCGATATTAGCGCGCAGGTACACTGACAGAGCTAATGTCGGGTCTACTTGCTTCACTAGATCGCCGAGCTCTTCAGAGCATTCGAGTTTTTCCTCTTTCAGCCATTTCT
The DNA here is from genome assembly GCA_963564075.1 of Eupithecia subfuscata. Lineage (NCBI taxonomy): Eukaryota > Metazoa > Arthropoda > Insecta > Lepidoptera > Geometridae > Eupithecia > Eupithecia subfuscata. Next base: position 9,012,197 of record OY751117.1, on the reverse strand, counting down.
CTAAGAGTTGTTTGCGGCCTGGGGGGTGAAAGAGTACACATGGTTAGTTTATATGACAATAACATACAAGTTATGATGGTGATCGTGTATCGCATAAACAAGGAAGACAAAGGCGTTAATAGTTTCCGTCCTCTTAAATGAGAGGACTGGAGCTTGCAATGATAATGACGACACCAAATGGCTCTATCGGAAGCTCAGCATTGTTTGTAACGTGTTTAAACTAACTAATCAGTTCACTGAGCCAGACACTGTTTTGAGAATCAATGTTTAAGTCTGGTTTGTCTGTGCCTAACTTTTATTGGAGACCATGTCATTTTTTAGATACAAAAAAATTGTTCTTATTCATCTTCATGTTTCAAGCCAACTCACATTCTGCTGTACATAGTGGATGGATACCAAGTCATCTATTTAAAGTCGGTTTTGTGCAAGAAGAACCCATCAATTTTCGCTAAAGGTTGTCGCAAATCTGGACCGAACCACTGCCTCACGGTGCTAGATGTATGCGAGATTATATCATAACTCGTTTTTTTTACCTACTAAATCAAATTTCATTGGTTTAGTCTCACCTTGCAGCAGCACAGGCCGGCACAGCTCAAGCGACTCGAACTTGTTCAGCTGCGCCTGATCCAGCAGGATCCCGAAGTACTGCAACAGCGGAGACGTCTGCCCTGGCTGAGTGGGGACCTGCTGGAACCGCTGGATGGTCTGCGGCGTTCGCAGGATGCCGCGGGGGGCCATTGCTGCTACCTGGAAATGAAAATTATGATTTGTTCATTATATAAGCAATATTTAACTGTGATCCTAAGATATGTGGTACATTAGCAGCAGATGAAGAGAGATAGACTCGAACGAATTCAGAGATCAAAGCCCGCAACCAAACTGCTGAATTAATTAATGAATGTCTTATATTTAAATCACAGTAATATTATAAATGCAAAAGTTTGGATGGATGGATGTTTGTTACCTCTTCACGCCAAAACTACTGAACGGATCAGGCTGAAATTTTGCATACAGGTAAGGAATCAAACATAGGCTTTTTATCCCATAAATCAGTTCCCATGCGATAGAAATAACCTCAAAACGTTTCCATAGAAACAACGCGTGCGAAGCCGCGGGCAGAAGCTAGTAAGAAATAAACATAGTACAAAAGGCGGCCTTAGCGCTGAGAACGATTTCTCCCAGGCAACCTTTAATGATGTCAACTTTACAAAAGGCCACCCACTCTGGGCAACGTAATTTACAGGATTAGATAAGTAAACACGCGCAATTAGCATAAAAAGCATTTTTCAAAGCTCTTCATCAACTTCTCACGGGGTTGGTTGGATGAAATCGACGCAAGAGAAAAGTCGATGACAAATGTAACAATCGTGTCGGAGCTCAAAACGGTGTTGATGCGTAATTTAACCCAGGATAAGATAGTGTGTGATTTTGATTTAACATACCTTAGCAGCCTCTCCATACTGTCCATTAGTAAACAGCATATTGAACTTCCTGACAAACAGTTCTTCAGCACCGGCCAAGTTGTTCCTCACTGCAATGCGGAGAGCTAGGTCCGCATTCTGAAGGACCGTGTTGATGTATGTGACTATGGATTCTTCTTCCACGGTTACTGAGAGTACTTGGCCTTTGCGGTTCACGCCTGGAGAAAGAATTATTCTGATTAAATGGAAGTTTTAATTTTTTTGGACCTTCTTTGAGGCAAAATGGCTAAAAAGCCTGTGACGCAGAAAGTTGCGAGCTTTATCTCGCCGCGGGGCAAACGTTTATATGATATGGAAATATTTGGTCAGTTTCTTGTCTATTTAGAAATATAAAAAATAAATAGATGAAATTAATATAATACCTACTTACATATTTTTTTAGGATGACTGAATCAACTGATGGACTATCAAAATGGTTTCAGTGGAAAACGAAAACGTCGTTCTGTTTTTGGCACGAAAATATCATCAAGTATTCTCATAAATCAAAGCAAGTTAAGAAACTCGAGCCAATTTTAATATCAATAACAGCAGATTTTTATATTGACCAAGTTTGACACAGACAACCATTTATGGCTGTCCAATAGTGTTGTGCAAGCAATGTTGCATAATGTTATTGGAGTCTGGCCAGACAGTGGCCACATAAATAAGGCTTGATCTAGATGGAGTAGCTTCGAGTTCATAGATGTATTATAGAACCTAAATAACTCTGAGAGAAATGAAACTAACACTACATAAACGATACGTGTGGTCAATGATGATGATAATTGATCACCAACCAATGCAGAAAACACAATCACATATAATAAAATGAATATGAACATTTTAGGCAATTTCCAGGGACTAGTCAAGTTTTTCGCTGTGTGGCTTAGAATTTGCACCACCCCAACTTTTTCCGCGGGTGTCGTAAGAGGCGACTAAGGCATGTCCACCGGGGACGGGCAGCAGCGCCTCCTGCAGAACTTCACCATCGAACAGCGATCCCCAACACGCATGCCTAGCGTAGGGATTATGGGCATTACCTCCCATGAAATAAAAGCCAATATGGCGCCTATTTGGAGGAGGCCTTCGTCCAGCAGTGGACCAATATAGGCCTCAACCTTAACAAGGTTGAGGTGAGGTTGAGGCGAGGTTGAGGCAAGGGTGAGAGAGTGAGGAGAGGAGTATAAAACTTGACTTTTGTTACTGAATTAACTAAGGTTGCACTTCATCTGCATCTTACAATCTCAATTACTCACTGAACATCATCAGCAGCTTTAGCCTTTAGGGCTTTAGGCTCGCAATAAAGTTCAAAATGTATCATTAAAATCACTAATAAGTCAAACTTACCTATAATTCCACCACTGGCCTCATGCGGCGCAGTCACAAAGATAGTATCCGATGAGATTCTGTTCATATAGATACACGCTCCGCTCTCGATATCATACATGTGTATGTATCCGTATTTGGTGATGAGGTATATGACGTCGTACTTCGGGGAGACCTGCATAGCTACAGGGAAGTCGTTCTGAGCTTCTGCGGGGAAGAAAACGTCTACGGCTTTCTTGGGGAACGGCTGGTTGCCAGTTGGTGTTTGGCCGACCTCTGTGGAAGAATATATTTTATGATGTTACTTTGTTATTGGTACCTTAAACTGTAAGGACGAAGTAATAGTAGCTTCACTTTACTACAATTGTATTGTATAAGGGAGAATATGTACTCTGATGATGTTGTTAAGCTTCAATATATTTAATAAGGCTCTGAATCTGGGCCCCTACTCGAAAAAGGAAAATCGTAGTTGAGTGCAAAACTAACTCTTAAATCGCTTGCATAAGAATAGCTTTTGCTTGAAAACGAATATGAAACTTCGGGGGTTTGTTGCTAGTTTCGTTTCAAAATAATATCATAAGCTCTCCACTGGACGTAGTAGTCTGAAAACGCGTTTTCTATACCCTGCCTTGGAATCGATAGCTTGAAGTGTTTGTGAACGTGTGAACGAACATTTCCTTGGTCAGAACTGTTAAGAACACAATTTGAAAACTTTAGAAACCTCACCAAAGAATGTTATAAGATTCTTGAGAGAACAATATCCACAAACTGAAGCTTAATCTTATTCTTACGCTGAGATCAGAAGCTTCAAGCCACTTACCAATAACATGCAGCTTCCCGCCCTGGGCGGTTCTGACGGCAAAACAGAACAGAGTAGAGGCCTCAGCGTTGCCCTCCGCCTTGAATGTAGCGAAAGATGCTGCGTGTCCCTCGATTGGCTGAGAGCATTTACGCTCGACGGAGTACAGTTGCATGGCGCCTACTACGCGGTTTTGCTGGGCGGAGATACCTAGAAAGAACAAGGCATTTATTGAAAACTATAAAGAAAAGACTCTATCCCCGAAAACATATTTCAAAAAGTAGCTTAGAACCATCCCGAAACTTATCTATACTAATATTATAAAGAGGAAAGATTTGATTGTTTGTTTGTATTGAATAGGCTCCGAAACTACTAGACCGATTTGAAAAATTCTTTCACCGTTAGGAAGCTTACTTTTCAGGGAGTGACACAGGCTATATTTTATCCCGGAATTCCCACGGGAACGGAAACTACGCGGGTGAAACCGCGAGGCGATCGTCTAGTGCCTTATATTATACAACAAAACCGCTTTGATGATGCTTCGAGAGTTGAGATAGCAAAGAGTGTCGGCCAACCACAGAAACACTCGAAAAACCTAACCCGCGGCTCGCGGGTATGAATAGGATGGTACTTTCACATCCTATTTTTACCCGTACATATTTGACTTAATGTCCCTTCTAGAGAGCGAACTTGGGAACTTTTGTAATTTGGCGTGTATCGAGAATACAAGCATTACGACTTAAGTTACCTATACCCCAATACCTACTCGATTTCGACTCGATCGACTTTGAAGGCAACGTGTGTTCTGCAAACATTCGTTCCACTGACTAATAATACGAATTGCCGCATGCCGGGTCAAATAATTTCGTGTATTTTAATATTCATAAATCTAAGAGAACTTTCGTGAGTCCGTCCGATGCAGATTGGAGTACCCGTACACGGCATTCGTTCGATACCCTGAATGGAAATTCTAAATCCGGTACTAAATTGTCTCAACGTAAAAGGCATCACGGCCTTTTATTTCCTATCAATAAAATCGCGTGCCTAATATAACGGATTCATGCTTGTACGTGGTTACGGTTGATCATAATTCATAACCTTATGATTATTGATTTCAATCTAGAACAAAATTTGTAAAAGTAGCATAGGTTTATTCATAATTCGATTGTTATCTGATTTGTGAATTAATAAATAATCGTTATTGTGTGTTCAGAATTAAACAATATTAAGACTACTCGGCATTAGATTACCTAATGAACGCCACAGCACGCTGCTGTCTTCAGCTTGCTGCATACATCATCTGCCTGACTTTCTCAGGTCGTCATCCCACCTGGCTGGACTAGACCTAATTTAAAGAACCCAAAAAGCGTGATATTCACTTTATTGTTCTTACAAAAGATCAATTTTCAAAACAAGCCCATTCAAAATAGATTTTCATGTCCGCAACGAGAAATCAAAGAAGTTTTCACAAACAACCACTATAGGTGTTGTTACCGAGTTCGTACGTCACCAATCGATATTAGCGCGTCACTAGATCGCTGACCCGGCGGCGAATAGCGTGGACGTAGAGAATAGATAAAGGAATTTAGGGCATCATTTTAGACACCTAGCTATTATATTTGTGGTGACAGCTCTAGATTGTGGCTTTGCGTCTTGCGAGGGTTTTTATCTATCTCAAGAAAATATCAAGACACTTTCACAGTATATTTACTGTGAAAGTGTCTTGATATTTTCTTGCGTTCGTTACCGCAATTACATTAAATTTGGCATGCTTACAAATTGTTGGGTTAGTAAACTAATTAGGACTAAATTTCAGCGCTGTTTTTTCTGTTTTTAAACAATGTTATAACTTCATAATTTTTTGTTGAGTTTGCCGAATTGTTACGTAAATTGTTAAGTAAATATTTGGTATTTAACATTGAAAAAAAAAAATAGAGGCTGTTCAAAATGACTTTAAAGAGTAAATAGCTGTGTCCAACAAAATATGAGCATCGCAGGTTTTTTTGATAATTCGATTTTTCTTCCGCATTTATACATATTTTAGTCCAAGACAATCTCGTGTGGAAACGTTACAATTAAACCGTACGTGATTCCACAGACATCAGTCTTTTGTCACAGAACATGTCAATGAGGTAAACATCGTTATTTAATCTGTTACTATTATTGAGCTATGCTCGGAGTTTTTCTACGTGATAGGATTCGGAATACGGAAATCCGTAGAAGAACCAGAGTAACCGGCATAGCTCTCAGAGTTAGCAGGCTGGAGTGGCGTTGGGCAGGCCTTATAGCTCGCAGAACCGATAACCGGGAGTAAAGGTTCTCGAGTGGCGACCGTGATGCGAAACGGAGTGTGGGAAGACCTCCCACTCGATGGACCGACGACATTGCAGCGGTCGCAGGGAGTCGGTGGATGGAGGCGGCGAGGACCGGTATTTGTGGCGTCGTTTGGAGGAGGCCTATGTTCAGTAGTGGCCGTACGGGCTTATGATGAGTATTATTAAACACTTACCAACAAGCAATAACCACTGCTGCTTCGGATCCGTCCTGTAGTTGATAATCTGGCAGTCAGCGAGCGACGAATGCCTGTCAAACATCTTCACAGGCGTAGAGTCACCCTCCATAGACCAGTGGTACACACTCATTTTGGTGACCAGAGCTAAGGTGTTGAGGGATATCCACTTCCAGAAGACGACGTCTTCGTTCATGGTGTGGGCTTTCATCTTAGACTTCATCTCGATGTTGAAGATTTGGAGCGTCTTTTGTGCTGTTGGGAGAAGGAATAAATTAAGTTTTTTGTTTAAGTATTATCATTTTGAATTGTATGGAAATTATTGTAATTCCTGCATGACTAGTGTAAATGGAAATGTATTTCTGTACCTACTAGCTCAATAAATAAATTGTATCAAACCAAAAAAACTTAAATCCGAAAACAAAAACAAAAGTAACTTAAGGGCCATCCTATTTATTTCATACATATAAAACGGACGATTCGTATAGTTTCTGTGCAAACTGAATTGACACCTTTTCTTTCTACCTGATTCTGCCTACATGGCTAAAGGTATCTTTATGTGCTGGAAGAATGGCTGGAAACTATGTCCTATATACGAAATAAATGAGCTCAATTGAAAGAAAGGCTGTATGTACGCTGCCCTCTCTTCAACTACAGCATTCTGCGAGGTAGATAAAACGGAAGACATTTATGGCTGCGAATGTATGCGAGATATACTCGATGCGAATGTATATTATATTCTGTGTAGATGGCGTGAACACCTTTGGTAATGTTAGATGGAGGATAATACATTGCTAAAAGTCTATAACTGTTCGCTTGACGATAGTTGTGATAAGATAAATCTATCTTCAAAGTCTTCGAAATCATAGCCTCTAGGGAACCCACTGCTCAGGCCGCCTGTAATTCTTGACAGGCTCCTCTGTCATAAACCTTTCGCATACAAGGGTGCCCAGACTATTAACACTTTTGGTGCCTATGACTCATACTTATGGAGATGTTCACCATAGTCATAAGAGGCGGGCAGCGAATGGGTGAAGCGTTTTTGCAGAGAAAGTATAATACATTTTTGACTGCCTAATTGTAACTGATAGGGCCAGACGCGTGACGGACAGATTCAGGCAATAACGGGGGCGGTGCCCAAAATATACCTTCTCAGTATAAAGTTACCAAAATACAACATTCTACCAATACCAACTGATCTAACGGATATGTTTTCTTTATAAATGAACAAGAGGTATTAAAAACTACATTTTCATTCATTAAATTATTCACGTGCCACGTAGATATGAGTCATAGTCGCGACCTGACTTTAGGTACATTCTATACATAATTATATGTACTACGTATGTATTGTTAGCCGCTGCAACTTTTCACACCCTTTTAAACCCTCGCAAGGCTTCGAAGCCACTTGTGGTTGAATGGAATCGCTAACAGTTGCAGTTTTGTTTGAGTCTGAAAAGTGCTATACAAAGATAATATCGCTTGCTAGTTGAGAAGGTAAATTCTGGAGAATCTTTTTGTCATATGTGCGCAATTTGCGCATCTTGTGAAATAAATAAGACTAGAGACTAATAGAATAGGAATAACTTGAAAAAGGGGAAAAAAAACTACTGTTGTTTTTTAAAGAAACCGAATTTACTGAGAAACCTCCCTCTGTCAACATCCCACCAAAATTAATTGGCAAAGTTTTGTTTTGTTTCATTTAAAACCAAGTTCAGTTATGGAATTTCTCAACTACGTTCTCGCACGTTAGACCGTAGTTACTATCATCTATTCTATGGCACTGAACGATGCGGTAGGCTGTAACATCATATCACTGCTTTCGCCCAAGCGTATTACGTGAGCCATATGGCATAAAAACCACGCCATATACTTTGGTACCGGGTTCTTGGCAAAAGAGCCGAGCTCTGGCTGGACTAGAGAATCAAAACCTCTTTATTTCCGTAAATACAATAAGTGTATACACTTAGAAAGGCATATTCTTAAAATTAAATTAGGTAGATATTGAAATAAATTGATATTTAGGATTTCTGACTCGACTTGATAAATCAAAAAGAGTTATCTAGCCCCAAGCAAAGCAGAGCTTGTGTTATGATGGGTATACTAGTTTCTTTGTCCGTACTTGATTGATAATGATAACTGATTGATAATGATAATTGATATAATTACATTACATTATATAGATCCTGGTTTCTGCCCGCAGCTTCGTACGCGTTGTTTCTATGGAAAAGTTTTCTATCCCATGTGAACTGATTTATGGGATGAAAAGTAGCCTATGTTTAATTCCAGGATTAGAATTACCTGTATGCAAATTTTCATCCCGATCCGTTCAGTAATTTGGCGTGAAGAGGTAACAAACATTCATCTATCCATCCATACATCCAATTTGTCGCATTTATAATATCAGTGTGATTATTTATTATACATAGTAAACGCCCAGAACGCCCGGTACAATCTGCAGATCGTACAAACATTTGTCACGAGGCGGGAAACGAATCCGCAAAGCCTGTGTCGCAGGCGGACCTTCACCCGCTGCGCCAGAGAGGTCGTCTAAAGTTTATAAGCGGCTAGTGCATCCGTCAATATCTCTCTATATCTATATTATGATAATGTGCTAGTAATTTAGGTTAGTTACGCGAAACCAGAGACAAACGCTAGTAATTGGACAACGGATCCTATGATACGGAACTAGCTGATAAAAACAACGACAAGTCTAATGAAACTCGTCATCACAAACATGACTCACTCAAGTTCGTACCCTGATAAATACAGTGTCCAACCAAAGTCAAAGTCATTGGATGATAAGAGATAGCCTTCTTTTGAATTCAATTCATAAAAGTTGTCCAAGACAATGAATGAACTATGGAATGGACTAAGTTGAAAAATAAAAAGTTATTTTTCAACTTAGTCCATTCCTTAATAACAATAACACACATTAAATAATTTGATTGGTTTGAAAAAACTAAAGACCAACTTCGAATCCCTTGGTGTTCAACTGTTTTTAAGTTTCGCTGGATAAATACGAATCCCTGGGGATTTTTTATTTATTAATTTATCCACCTCGGAATCGTCTTCTATACAACTTCAAATCATCTAAATCGGTACGTAAATGACGGAGAAATCGGCATACATAGAAAAACATACAGACAAACATAGAACCTCCACCTTTGTTCGAAGTTGGTTAAAAATATAGGAACACACGTACAAAATAGGAACAAAATACGTAAATACCTACAACTATGCTACAAAATTACAATGCTCTTCTACGAGCAGATTCTCCGCAGCTACACTAAAAATGGTGCCGACACATTTTTATCGATCGAAATAAAAAGGATGGCATCTATTTTAGTGCTGTCAAATTAGTTCTGGTGCCACCTCATTTTGACACCTCTTTACAAAAATAAGATTATCCCCTGAAAAATAATGTATCCTGGCGATGGTGAAATTGGCACTTTTGTACACCGAGTTGAATAAAATCATGTATTTGATGTGACGTCTGAAGATGATTGATGGTGTGATGTGCTATAGAGTTCTGATATCACAGGGTTGATAGATTGGATAGGTCATCCAAAGACCTGTGTGAAGTGTGTGACCCACAAATAAATCCTAAGACCTAATCTTTGGAATAAAAATATGTCGTCACGCTGACGCTCTTGTGCCTCGTTATAGGACTAAACCCGCCGTTAGAAGTGGGCGTGGGCGGATATTGCTTACCCTCTAATGATTCTAGCACCAATTGTGAGCGAATCGCCTTGCAATCAAACTTAAGGCGAGGATTCCCGAGCGGACGATGCTATTAGGCCAGGCCCCTTCCCCGCGCGCATCTCTCCGAATTCTCGAAGCGCGTGCGACTTGACTATACTAAAAGTTTGTAGGTATTTATTGGTGTAAAAAATAATGATGAAATTATGGTACGGTGCAGAAAATGATTTGTCTATTTTTTATAATCTAAAATCATTTTTTTTGACGACCGATGTGGCCACGGAATTAAAGTAAGGGGAAATGGTAAGTGGGCGTGGCACGCGTGCTACAAGTACGCGCTGGTATGCTTACTCGACCCCAGTCGGGTTCTAACATCGCGTGGAGTAGCTAGTCTCGCAACCAATTCATTTTTTCCGTAATCATGCCGTATTGTTCGATTTTAGAGTGTAAAAATGATAGTAGGAGAAAAAATCTTCAAAATGGAGGTGTCTCGTACCATCGGGGAGAACGGTTTTTATTGTTTTGTAATAAAATCTTATTTTATTTCATAGAAGGGTTAGTCAAAATCAACCTTATGCAATTAAGGTAAAGTTGATTTTGGATTGATTCTATTCTTCGCTACTCAATTAGTGATGTAGTCAGGTCGGATGTTGATTTTGTCGATTGATATCGATACAAGAAATTCATTTTAATTTCTAATTTTAATGTTAATGTTAAATAAGTAATTAGTATTATTATGTAAATTAATTATTTATTTAGTATTTAGATTACAAGTCACTAAATTGACATCATTAGGTCCTCTAACCTTTATCTTAAATATTTGTAGGTTTCCCAAAGATACAAACGTCAAAGAGAAATGGATAGATGCAACGGGTAGAGTTAATTGGATGCCAACCAAATCAAGCACGATATGCTCTGAACACTTTTTGGAAGTCGATTTTAAAATATCAAATAAAAGATATAGATATACAATTACGAAACATACAGCGCTTGTATCACTGAAAATCATATAGATATACAATTACGAAACATACAGCGCTTGTATCACTGAAAATCGTTAAGTTTAAATATATAAATGTTCACATACACCATTTACTAAAATTAAACATAAATCTTTCCAAACACCAGTTTCCTAATAAATACGTTTTATTTCAGGGGCATAAGCAACATACATTTATTTTTACCTGCCTGTCTGTGTCTATTTATAAATGGTTTAAAATATACAGCTCTTTGTGTGCCAAGTAAGTAAATAAACTACCAACAAGTTCATTTTTTTGCGAATTGAACAAAAAATCGGGTATCTATCGATATCGATAATGTACTTCAATGTGCTACCTGGTACACCTCTAATCGAGTAGCAGTCGATGGTCGACCTATCACGCGAATGTCAATCTTAAGTCTGAGGAAATTAAGTTTATAATTGCGACCACTGAAAATACCGCCATCTATGGTCAAGTAGCGGAATTAACTTGTCAATCGAATGTTTGGTTACTATAGACCGTAAATACGTTCTGATGCTAAAGTAAAATAAATCTTATCTGTAGAAGTCAAGGTTTATTTCCAAATCAGTGACGTTGGCTAGTTTTGACTAAACTTAAACTACCAATCAAACGAATTGTTTCTTTGTAATGCATTATATGATTACTGGTTTATTTGTGTGAGTTTGGCGACACCGGTGCCCTTAGTAATTTTGTTGCATTGTCCTTCCACTCTAACTTCCATTTCCGTGGATGTGGCGCAGCGGGCGAAGATCCGCTTGTGACGCAAGAGGTTGCGGGTTCGATTCCTGACTTGGAACAAATTTTATTACGATCTGCAAATATTCGTTCCGGATGTCTAGGCTTTATATATGTATAATAAAAAATATCTATCTATGTATGTATTGTTTTATATATATATCAGTCATCTAGTAAGTACCCATAAATAACACAAGCTCTGCTGTCCAACATTATTTATTTTATTTTGACTTTTTTAATGTAGGGTCAGTCGGGGTAATAGCAACTAACAAAACTAAGGTGGCTCAGAATAAAAATCATTTAATAACAATGAATAACTATATTATACATATATATTTATTGATTTTTAAAATTCATCAAAGTTCAACTGTCTTGGTTGGTACGAAACCATTTCATTTTCTATTTCTGAGCTTTGGCCTACCTCCTTAGACTGAGTTTCTTTTAATATTATTGCCCTTATAGGCATGCCCCGGATGTGTCGGGGATCCACAATTTCGGGCAAAAGACATTTCATATAAAAATCTACAATTTTTTTTCCATGTTTTTTTTTCCAAAATTCATCATCTCTGTGGATGTATTCTGTTTGCACTGGGTTATGTTCACCAGACCATATTCCGAATATGCATGTTTTCCTTTGCGTCACATGGAGCTGACCTTGAACTTGATAGTACCAATTACTGTTGGTGTTAATCTGTCTTATTTTGTTCTTTTTATTATAGTTATATATTTGTATTTTATTTGTTTTAATTGCAGCATCAATCCCTATTTTGAATGATGATATTGGACATTTTACTTCAACGATTACGTCATCCTCAACTAAACCATCTGGAGTAGCTCCGATGAAAGGGTAGGTTTTATCAATAAATAGCCCACACGGCTCAATGTTTATATCCAGCTGTCGCTCCATTTGTGGGAGTGCTTGTTTTTCGTTTTCAACTCCATGGGCGACTGACGAAATGTGAGCCAAATTCTTTTTATAGAGTATATTTTTGACCATTGGGGCACTACTTTTGGATAGTTGTCGCTTGCAGATGGCTCCAAAATTTGAATCTGTTACCAATGATTTTCTAAGCTCCATCCACTCACTTGAATCTCTTTGGAGGATAGTGCTTCTCTCTATTTTAGTTCTATCATTAGTGATTGTTTTTAAATTTGACAAAAAATCTGACTTTGCGCTTTTCATTTTTGATGGGCTCATATCTGGAGCCGAACATGTAGAGCCATAGTTGTGCTGGTGAAGAATCTCAATTTTTCGTATTTTTTTTGTTGGGTGTTCCCTATTCCATTTTCTTTTTAGAGCCCTTCTATTTTCGATTTGTTTTACGGTTCCTTTAGGCGACTTTCCAAGAATCTGTTTTTGCACAGATGATATCGCAGTACCACTATTAAAAGATATAATAAATAAAGATAATAATAAAGATACTGAGAAAACCCAATACCTGCAGCCACAACACCAGTGGTTGCCGCAACATTTATGCCGACGTTTTCTTTATTGCTACTATCTTCTGAGTCAATCAAAACTACTTCTCGGCAGACACCACATTTAAACTTAAACGTACTCATTAATCCAGACCGCTTTTCTCCTAATAATTTAAAGGATGAAACCTTACAATCGAATAGATTGTTATGATGCGCCTTTTCTTGAAGTTGAACCATGAGATAATTTATATCAATAATTCTACGACCACTGATTGGAAGATATTCGTTTTCTTTTTCCTCTTCAATAATCAGAGCAACATTCTCAACGGTCCTGAAATCAATAAATAAAAATAGTAAGTAATTTTCCTTATTTCGTCAGAGATAAATAGGTATTTAGTAACACAAGCGCACGTAAAAACGACAGTATGAATGATACCTGTTATTCTGCCTAAATGTTTTTTGTACCAAATAAGAGGACTATAAACCTGTTACTTTTGTCTACTGATCAATATCATTGCTATTGTACTTACTCTTCTGTCCTGGGCGTACTACTATTTTCTCTTGGTTCCATTGATTCCGAATGCATTTCAGTGTGTTCTTTTGACCTATAAAGTGTAACATAATCATTACATTTCCATACACTGTCACTCTAATTTTATTTATGTATTTTTTGTATACAACCTAAATAAGGTGTTAATTATAATACAAAATTAAAGCACTACAGTTACTTACATGTTGTACTCATCTCCATCCATCTCACTTGTAACTATCGAGTCCAATGTAAGTAATTGACTTTCCTCTTGCTGCGTTGAACTAAAAAATGAGAGATGATAATTAATTTTATTACTACATTTACAAATTTTATATGTGTTTCCTTAGTTCGTTATTTCATAATTATGTACATCCCATTTGCCCCACCTACCTAACTACCCCGACTGACCCTAGGTATGTATTATTTTCTCTATGTTGTATCTCTCTTATTATTTTTTTCTAGCATCATTTCTGCTTGAGGACTTACTTGTGACTGTGGCAAGAAGGACCAGCAGCGTGTAGATTTTTTTCGAAGTATTGTTCTTTTTTTTTACGGCGCATATCAACTCTGGAAAAATAGAAAAAAATTTAAAAACGGTCTCACTACACTAGGTACTAAACAGCGGTAAAATGCAAATGATTAGAAGTATTATACCAATTTTTTGTGTAAAAACGCATACAATAAACAACTAGATAAAAAGGTAGGAAGGTAGGTAGGTACACTTACGCGTGGTTCTGCAGCATTTTCTTGTGAGCCTTGCAATTCAATGTTTTATTGTTTTTATTTCTTTTGTTACCCATTATAGAACCCAATAAATTTCAAAAATGACTTGTGATTATTTACACAACCAACAATGTAATTTTTTACACAACAAATATTCGAACGTGGAGAGCGTAAACGGCGCGGCGCGGAGCGACGTGACCACTCTCTGTGGCGCCTCGGCGAGTACTGAGCAAGACGGTGCGCAGGCAGCCGAGCACGATTTTGTAGGTATTTAGGTGTTTTGAAAAATTTTTGTATGGCAGATAAAAATATTTTCTAGTGATGCACTGCATAATAACGTTTGCAATGTTTTGGTATACATTTTGTGTCATTTTATTCATTTTTCTAGTCACACTGATCATTCAAAGTTTCATTTAGAGGTAACTTTGTAATTTTTTTCTATCGAGTAAAATATCACCAATCGTGTTTTTGTCTAGTGATGCACTAGAACATATCCTCAACTATAATATGTATGAATTTCAAAACTATAGGCCTTATAGTTATTCAGGTACGGACAGTTAAAAATCCCGAAATCCGGGAATCCTCGCCTTAAAAAAGCACTTAATTTGGCTGTTACTTAGCGTTCGGTGCGGTTCTCATTGCAATTGGATAAAATTTATTTAGTTTTCTCTTCTTTTACAATGGAAAATCTATTCCGCCTACAAAGAGGACAAATTAGGGAGGTACCTACGTTTTTTTTTTGCCCACACGCTAAAAGTAGTTCTATAGATAGTATAATGTGGTGAAGTGAAAGGATTTCGCGAGCCATAAAGTGTGCAAGCAAACGATGTTAAGAGGGATATCCCTATCGCGTGATCGCGTTACGGTGCTGTGTTGGAAAATTGAAGAGTTTTTCTGCGTTACGTAACGGTATGCTGGTATATTGTGTCTTGTCACGCATTGATACGTACGTGTAAGGGTTTGGAAGTGATAATTCGGATTTGGACCAATTTAATTTCGGCCCGGGGAAAACTATCGTAGACCGATCGGTCGTCCACCACAGGTATTTCGGTTTTGGTCAAATATAATTTCGGTATCGAGAAAACTATAGTAACCAGTCGGCCACCCTAGGTATTGCTGGATTCGATGCTATTAGCTAGCGAGACAGGTCAAAACCGATGTATGGTATGCCTAGTCTTGTGGCGGAAGCAAGATCCAGTTTAGTTTACTAAGCCACAGGAACAAGTACCGGTAGTTGCGATTTCGGGAACAGCAGAGTGACGACTTGGTCCTCAACCTCAACAGCCTAGATTGGTCCACTGCTGGACGCAGGCCTCCCCCTAATAAGCACCTTATTGGCTTTTATCTCATGGGGGTAGTGTCCATAATCCCCACGCTAGCCAAGCGGGTTGGGACGACTCGGTCACTCGCATAGAATCTATCATGAAATAACTACGAATATTGACTACCTTCGTCAAAATATTATCAATGACGTAAGAGCTGTCGTTAATAAGTTGTATTTCTTGGAGTGGTTACGTCATCGTCTTGGATTGGACACTTTTAACTTCAGCCATCAAACTATTGTGTAAAACAACTAGAGGTCAGTTCTGATGGACTGAGGAATCATAGATAAAATTTTAGGAATCCATACACTGTGGCTGACAACAGATTCTCGAAATTTGGGGTTCAGCTACCGGCGTTTCGGTGTTGGTCACATAAATTACTAACAAAGTAAGAGGTATCAGTTGTGAGGTTGTTAGTCATTAAAACTTCGGAAACACGGTTTTGTTTGCGCAATATTTCTAAAGTTATTGTTTGTTTTTGAGACAAGGTCTTCTTCAACCTCGCAAAAAAACTTCTAAATTAATTCTTTAAACTTTGCCCTTTCTAACATTTTATAATCATACTCGAACATAAATACTTTATTGTGTGTGTTTAGATAAACGTTTCCTCTTTTATTCTAAAACATTCTTTCAACTTGGACACTGGTTTTTGTGAATTGCAAGGAATATGGGCCCTCATTTATGATGCAAATGTGAGCAGTGACCTGGATATCTAGAGATGCTGTAGATATTAACATCTTGCACATAATATGACCTCATGTTATGATTCTTCATCTGCATATTGTTGAACTTAACTTTATAATATTGTTGATATGAAACAGCTGTCCAATAGAATAGGTTTACGTTTTTAGGGTCCGTACCTCTAAAAATTTTTGATTCTCGCTATGGATAAAATATACAGGGACCCGTTGACCACGATATTTGGCAAGAAACAAGGTCTTACGGAACGGAAGCCTTAGTGCGCAAGTCTGACTCGCACTAGACGTTTTATTTTTTCATAATACCTACGCAGAACCTTGCGAGATTCTAGTATTTCGGTTTTTAATCGAATTAACGTAATATAAGTTATATTCTACAACCCACACTTCACCTCCCGACACTTACACGACAAAAAATGCAAAGGGTCTAAGCACATTCTAATCTTTAGATTAGAAATAATTATTTAGATGACAAGCCGATTTATATCGTCTTTATTCTAAGCAAGATTTCCAAAAATTCAACATAAAGGATGGCCCTGAGATAAACAAAGCGTGCGTTGACTTCAGCATCCAAACTTTCTTTGAATTATATTATTATAAACTTCCGTTGTAGCTTTGTGCCAAGAATATAAGATTCAAAACATAAATATGTGAGTCATTGCCAGCTATGTGATTCCCAACGGTCAGTGTTATGCGTGATGTACTCGTAACAAAGATTATAACTTATGTTACTTTATGGTTACGCTACGCGGTGAAGCTCCAAATTAGAGTATGCAAATTCTTATATGAAATTAAATTCGCTTCATGAATTTCATTGTGAATTTGTGATGAAAAAACCAAAGAACTCAGTTGACCTTTTTTTTGTTTAAATAATTAATTTTGTGTACCAGAAAACGTTCTTGTAAAAATGAAAGTCGAAGTTCAGATTAGCTTTTGTTAAAATGCTATTTATCTTGTCAATTGACAGAAGAGTATGATTTGCACGAAAACGAATAAGAAAGTGCGTTAGTTTGATTTTTATTTTCCGAGTAGTCTCCAGCTATCTCGTATCACTTTAAATAACTTCATTGACTTTGAATCTAAGTTTTTATAAATCTGTCCTAAAATATACGATGGCGCCATCAGCCCAAGGACATTAATACCATTTGCCTTAGTCACAATGAAAATGTAGGTTAAATTGAGGTGTCTGGCGATTTGGCACGTTTCAGGGTATTTTATTATGTATGTCACATAAATTGGGGCTTTATTTTTAGGACAGAAAGGTCCAATCACATTTACAGTCCGGTATCTGATAATGAGGATCAGTAAAGTTATAGCAATTTCAATAGAACTAGTATCCGCGTTATTCTTTATGACATAAGAATAATATATCTCTTTGAACTATCCAAATCGGAGCATTACTTACGAAGATATTAAGTTATAAACAATATGCCGTTACAGCTGGTAAAATCAAATTACGCGGGTGCGTGTGACGACACTGACTCGGCCGAGCGAACCGAGCGGATCGCAGCCGGCACTCTTACTTCACGATTCGACGGATAATAAGGTGAATTAAACACAAATCGGACACTTAATTTGTTTCAATTACAAATAAGCAAACAAACGGCTACGGCTAACTGGCGGCGAGGCGACCGAGGGAGTGACGTCACAGCGACCGCGGCGGTCACTCAGTGAACTTCGATAATAATTTGGCATAACTTCGTCAATTATTGTCGTAGAACAAATATGTTTGCACTAAGGATTTCTTTTACTGTTCTCTAGAACTCTGCATTGTCAACTAAAAACGTTACGGATCCTCATTACTGTCATTTTCCAATATCTATGCTCATTTTAGCTGAAATTATCGTCTTCTGTATAATTGCTCTCTATTGCATGATCCCATCCCGTTTATAATTACGACCAGTAAAATCGATAAAGTAATGTGTTTGTCTGGAAAAGACGTCTATTAAATCTGTTATCAGAAGTTTGTTTACTAAAAATACTAATTTGTAGGTTGTTATCATTATCAAGACATTATATTTTAGTAGAGTATGTGGAGATGCTTGATGGTTCATAAATTATTTATATTGACACAAAAGAAATGCTTGCGTTAATAGTCAGTTATGATTTAAATGTTTGTGAAATATCATCTTGTTTAGTTCATTGTCCTACATTGGCCTGGGCTTTTTTTGTCTTCTAACTTTTTAGCTTACGGGACATTCTTTAGGGAATTATCTTCATGTTACTAAGATTTTTTTTTGCATATGGTAAATTAGTGATCCAGGATCAAAACTTAAAATCAATTAATTAAAGCAACCATAAAAACACTTACAACCTGATATTTACCTCAACAAATTACAAAACAAGCTATTGACATTCCTGTGCTAAATTTAGGTGAATGTTCCTACAAAAACAACACCAAAATCATGGTAAATAATCCATTATTCATTCACTTGCCCCCTTACTACAGTTAACAACTTTAATAACAAAGAAAATTACGATTAAATATTAGAAACAAACTAGAACTAGCATTCACAGTTGAAACAATTGAGCTAACCGCAGACTGTTTCAAACAATCTACAGGTCTCTTACTCAAATGTTGTCATAGCACTGTTTTGTCTTATTCTTGAATTATGACAGAAAACAAACAACTGCATTTTACTCCCAAACTTAAACCCCTCTCAACTTTATGCAATTGCTAGCAAGTGTTTTGTCTTATCTTGCTGTACGTCAACAGAGAATACAAAATAGCAGCTGTAATAGTTATGATGATATATATAAAGTTATGATTCGTTTTTAAGGGAGGAGGTTTTGTACATAACCATAATTCTGCTTAGCTTGGGACTGGATGATGCTGTGTGGAATTTTCAGCACATTTTATTATTATTTTATTAAAATGGTCTCAAAATGTTTAAGCTTACCCTCAACTCCAGCCTTGCCCTTCAAAGCAATGACTTTGCTGGCCGGATTCATGATAGCGGAATCAGCACTGATCGGCCGACGGATGGGGTTTGTCGGGTCAGCCATGTCAATGATGACCACCTCAGCAGTGTCCCCCACCTTCTCCCGGACACAGATGAACTTGTCCGATTCCATGGTGAGGGTGTTGAAGGAGATCGAAGCCGGATTGATCCCAACATTTGTGAGCTGAAAGATGTTTACAGTTGAGGACTCATGTCTTGCTAACTTAAATCTCAAGAATACATATAAATAAATAATGTTGAACATCTCCAGTTCATACAGCATCCTCCAGCTCTCATCATCAGCCTATGCTATACTAGTCCATATCTGGACCCAGGCCTCCCCTAATGAGGGCCATACATAGCACCGTCTTCAGCTTGATGCATCCATATCTACCAGTCTATCTCAGGTCAGTGGGTTTCCTACACCCTAGCTCTTAAGTACAATATAGAACTAGAAATATTCTGATATGTACCTATAACCATCATTGATTTGTAGTGGGGCATTTTTTCCTTATAAATTATACACTGGTGAGCATACAATACCATATTCTGTCTGCTATTATAAAAAGAAATGGTTTTCGGTTCTTTCCTTCAATAAAGTTTGATGATGACCTTTATGCCAAATTTCAACTTCCTAGGTCATCTAGAAGTAGTTTAGGTTTTTGATGAGTTAGTAGTTAAAAACGCTCTAAGGATCCCCGATAATTATGAATACACAATTCAATGCTCACAAAGTAACAGTACATTCAGTTGCAAATGGGCAAAAGGAAAGTTACTTTCAGTAAAAATTAACAAGCTCTTCCCACAAAGGCTATTGAGAGGGAGATACACTAACACCCACTCCCTCTATTATAGGGGGTGGGTGGTTCGTCCAACATAATTGTTTGTTAACTGCCACAGAAATGGACATGATATAATTATTGAAGTTAGGTAAGTTACTTTTACCAATTATTTGTCTACATTGCACAATCTATTCTAGCCTATGTTTCAAGACAGTATTTTTTAAACGAAGAATGTGTGTTGTTAGAAGACGATGTATATATATTTTTTTTCTATGGATTGCTTAGTTCTTTAGATGACAAATAAATCAAATAATAAATGAATTTATTGCCATTCATTTACTCTTTCTGATAGTGCAAGATAAGTGTTATGTGATAAGAATTTTGGGTAACTTTGTTTGTTTGGAGACAATGTGATTATGAGGTGGGTTAGTTTCTATCCTGAGCAATATTTAATAGGCAATTTCTGTTGGAAAGATAATTTCAAAGTGGGATTCTTACAAGAGAGCCCAATAGGAAGGGAATAAGAAGTTGATAGCAAGAGTTAAAATTATCAATGGAACCTCCTCCACACAATGACCATGTTTCGTTGGAATCTGGCATTTAGTTCGTGGAACATAGGATTCAGAGTGAATTTGGAACAAATCGATACCGGCCGCCCTCTCCCGTGGGTTGTAAAGGGGGTGGAAACGGTCATAGCCGTAATTGCGCAATGGTTCTACCCACTCCTACGGACATAATGTACGAAGAGAACGCGATTATCGGGCCTACAGACTCGGTGCACCCTCCATAGCATACGCAGGGGAAGCCCGATCGGTAAATTCAATAAGTTGATGGGCGTACACTCACCTGTAAATGCTCCTGAAAGCGTATTGGAAGAACCTGCGCCATGGCTGCTTACGCTTCCACCCTAATAATTCCGAACTGAACAAAAAAGCGACCCTTCGATATCGCGGTGTCTGAAAAAATTTCACAAATCAATTTCACTGCTGTCTCATCCGAAAACACTTTTGACAATCAACATGGCGTTCATGTCCGCTCAAGTGACAACGACCGGAACGCCATAAACTTATTTCGCTGCGATAAAACTGAATTTACTCACTATAATTTTGAAATCTACATGAAGGAAAAGAAATGTATTACAAATAATTCGTATTTCGCAGAAATATGACGAACAATCCACACCCGCAGCTGCCACATACACAAATGAAATGAACGAATGAGTGAAGGAAAAAGAACGAAAGATGGCTAAATGATCGAGTAATCGGTAATTTCACAGCGATCGAGTTGAGAATTTATATTTGATACGTGTAAAATGGCCTTATCCTGATTCAAATTTTTCGAAAAATTAACTTAAGTTCACTGTTACATTTTGCAATGTGTGAGTTCTATCGTTTTGTCCTTTTCGTGCAAATCATATGGACCACTCACTTACTGTCAAACTGTCAAAGTCAAAATACGTTTTTGTTTCACATGCACATGATTGTTTTGATTTTGTTTTGTTGTTCCGTTCGGATTGTTGCATGATTTAGCAATAATAAAATTTCTCTTACTTATTTTTGTAATAAACCGCATTTGAATAAACTACATTCAAAATGGTAACTTACCTTACATCTCCTCATATTTCTACAACCATACTGCTGCGCTTTGTCTCACTAATTTTTCGTTTTCAGTTCGGGTTCAACATGTTTCATGAGATACCCAGGCCATTTAACATGACCTACAGATGCTACTCCGTATCCATGTTGCCAGGAAACGAGAGACAGGACGTGGAAAGGGGTGGAAAAAGTAAAAATCAACTAACACTTTCTGTCATTGCTTATAAAATCTGTAACATTGGTCTTACTTACTAATAACTGTTCGCAGTGTTCACTGGGTCTTACAATAAGACAAGATAATAAGCATAAAAACTTAGTTTTAGTACACCTAGGGCTCTCTTCTTATGATTCTGTACAGCAATTCCTACTTGTTTCAGTTATAATGCCACCATCTGCTTTGGAACTACTTACAAGGCTCAGTGTTGAATACCCAATGATATTCAAACTTACCAATAAAAGGACAAGGAGACAAACTCACAGTGGTGTTCTAGAGTTTGTTGCTGATGAAGGAAAAGTTTATTTACCTCATTGGGTAAGTATTTCTATTACAGCCCCTTCCTACTTGTTGGGTGTCAGGCCTGACAGAAAATCGGACATAACATTTTATATAATAATAATAAATAATGCTAGACAATTCACACAGCATTATCTAGCCCCAAGCTAAATGAAAATGGTGTCGGGTTAGTGTGAACCAGGGTTAATCAGCATTAATTTAGACATCAGCATCAGCATCCACATTGATCGATGCTGATTTTCAATGCTGATGTTCAAGCGAACATGACCCGAAGGGGCGAGGCTTAAAGCGCATTTTTGTACAAATCAGGTAAACAAGCACAAACCTGCTTATTTGTTGCACTACTTACAACTTCTTTTATTAGATAAACACAAATCCTAGTCTATTACAATTTAATTATCACACAATATGATACAAAAATAGGTACTATAATGCACACAATTCATTAAAAGACAAGACTTCTTTCTAAGCACAAAAACACAAATGCTGACATAGTTCTGAAGAAATCTCCCAAGAAAATAAGTTCCTAATGGTACTGTTTGGACACTGGACTCGTCTTCTTGACCAATAATAATAACAGTAAATAACAAAGAGCCTCGATCAACATCTCATGAGACTCGCTAGGAGGCTGAGTCAAGAGCCAGATTCAACATGCCTCCTGGACTCAGTGCGCATTGTCACTAGTCACTGGTGACTAGGGCTGCAGAGAGAGAAACTTCCCGAGCCAACTCCAATTGCCCGTTTCAAGGGCAAGGGCCCTTGAGCCTAGCTTCACAGTGGTGCTTCACTGTTTTGATATAAATTTTAATGTTTTTTAATATTTTATTTTCTATACCAAAAAAATATTTTATAATTAGATTTAAGAATTAATGAGCATATAATAATAATAATCCAATAATTTAAAGCTATTCTCTTACAGATGATGGCCAACCTTGTGCTAGAAGAAGGAGCATTGATGCAGATTGAGAGTGTATCTCTGCCAGTAGCCACCTTCTCCAGGTTCCAGCCACTTTCTGAAGACTTCTTAGACATTTCCAATCCTAAAGCAGGTAAAAAGACACACTTTTATGTAGCTGTTACTATAACTATACTCAGTTTCAAAATCCTAGATTTTATTTGTAAACAAAGGAGATAAAAAACCTAAGAAAAATTGGTGAATATTATTTTATGACACTGGTCATCGGTGAAAATCAGAGAAACTTGAAACAATATTGGCTTTTTTGACAGCTTTTATTCATCAGAAATCATTTATTTTGTCTTTCGTCTGCGCTTGTGCTATTAGGCGTTTTGTGTAGATTTTTTGAGGCAACTTCGCAAGACTACGCGCGTCAGTACGCATAGGTACTTAAATCCATTCAAGAAACTCCATCAAACTGAATCAAGCTCAAGACAGGGCTGTGGCACTCATTAGGAGAGGCCTATGTCCAGCTGTAGACTAATATAGGTTTATGATGATGATGTTGAAAAAACTCCATAATTTTTTATTTAAATTCCAGTATTAGAAAACTGTCTACGCAACTTTTCCTGCCTGACGACAGGTGACGTCATTGCTATTAAATACAACTCGAAGGCCTATGAGCTATGTGTGCTGGAAACTAAGCCGGGCAATGCTGTCACCATTATTGAATGTGATATGAATGTAAGTAAATTAAACTCTCAATGTCGCCGCCGCTGTGACGTATCAATAGAAATTCCGTACAATGACGAATGCTATTTATTCCATGTCATTTAAGATGCATGCTCATTTTGTCTCACAATTATGATTAGAGAACATTAACACATCGAGTGCCCAAGAGGGATTTGAGATTCTTTGCCAGGTCGTAGCGCCGAGGCGCGCCCGTGCAAGTTACACTGGTTGCCACTTAAGATTAATCCATAAAAGTTGTGGACGACGTCGTCTGAAAGACCGTTGTGTCGATGACATTGTACAAGTCTGAAGGCAGGGCATCTGAATGTAAAAGGCACTGGACAGAGGTTCTTAAAATTTAAAGAAGGTCTAGGTCCAACAGTGGGTGACTTAGTAGGTACTTAAGTATATCGCATTGCTTTGCTCGATTAATGTCCAAAATACAGAATGTCCAACTAGGATTAATGTCCAACACTAATTTTGTCCAATACGAAAATTGTCCTACACGAATTTTGTCCAATATGAAAGTTGTCCAACTTAAAATATATTTTAGTCTCTACGTTTTATTTCATGAATATAAAGGAGTCCTAGTTTTAACTTGTTCTTACTTGAGTTAAGCCGACCTGTAGGCGTCCCACCGTACTAAATGGAAAAGCCGCCGGAGAGGACGGAATAACTTCAGAGCTTTTGAAAGCGGGAGGAGCTCCTGTAATACGGGAGCTACAGAACCTCTTCAACGCCATCCTTCACAGTGGGAGAACTCCAAAGGCGTGGAGCGGGAGTTTGGTGGTGCTCTTTTTTAAAAAGGGAGATAAAATCTTTAAAAACTGCAGACCCATCTCACTCCTGAGCCACGTCTATAAGCTGTTCTCACGAGTGGTCACGAACGTCTCGCCATGAGACTCGACGGGTTCTAGCCACCAAAGGAGGCCGGGTTTTGCGGAGGGTATGGCACCATAGACCACATACACACAGTGAGGCATATTATATACAGAAGTCCGAAGAGTACTCATATAATCGCCCCTGTGTCTGGCTTTTGTGGATTATGAGAAGGCCTTTGACTCCGTGGAAACCTAGGCTGTTCTAGAATCCTTACAACGATGCCAAGTAGACTGTCGTCGCCATATGTTAACACAAAAAAGGTTGGACATTTTTAGACTATTTGCCATTTTTCATAGATGGACATTAGTCGTGCAAAGGATCGCATTCACTGCCCAACCTCGGCAGTGCGACCCAAGGGGCGCGCCGCCGCTACATGGAGCTGGAGATAGGCATGTGTGTGGGTCATGGGCATTTAAACTGTTAAGGGCTGCGATGATGATGATATTCAAGAGGCTACACACATGAACCTTTATTAAAATTATATAGAACACTATTTATTTCAAAATATACCCATCCAGGTGGAATTTGCCCCACCAGTTGGCTACAAAGAAGAGAACCATATGCCACGCCGCAACGAAAGCGCGGAAGGTATGGAAGAAGACCCAGCTTCCATGATGCCTGAACAAAGCGGTTTTATCGCCTTTAGTGGTGAAGGAAATCGGCTAGATGGCAAGAAGAAGAAGCTTGTTAGCGAGAGTGATACTGAGCCGCAAGCGTCGCAGCCTAGACAGGTATAATTAATTATCATCCACCCAGTACCTACTTTCATCCACTATACTCCGCTTACGCGTTTATTTTCTTTGTCTGAATGAAAGAATGCAGTAAGTATTTCATTATCGAAACTCTCGATAATTTCTCTAATCGACGGTACCGTAACATTGCATTGTTGCTGAACTTAATACATAATTATATTAATTATATGCAAATTTCAGCTCAATCGGTTTGAGGACAACTGGTTTAAAATTCAGTTGTAAGATTTGTCCCACACATACTAACAACCTTCTGTTTCCAACATCAGACCAGATCGATGGGTTAAATAAAAGCTTTTAAAAAGGAATGCTAAAAGGCTATGAAATGTGGCATCCTTTTCAAAGTCAAAGAAAATAAAGGCGTGTACGGAGCATAGATTTCCTAGGTTCCTTCTCTCTCCACAATATAAAAGGTGTTTGATTCAACTCCTTAAAATACATCTACGTAAATGCCGACAAAATAACGTACATAAACCCTTTGTGGATGGGTTTATGTACATTTTCCTGGTCTTACCTAATTAGGTTTGTAGGTAATTTTAATTTTCCTACGTGTCCCAAGTTGAAACAGCGTAGCGCCATGTGGCCTCAACATAACCAATGCTATTTATGAAGCTATAAATGCTGAGTGTTAAGTAAAATATTTGTGTACCTACATATAATAGGATGCAATAAATGAAATATGCTTTCAACTTCGTTCAGTATAAATGAGTTAATATACCGAAGTTCACTGTTTCAATTCAATATATCTAATTAAATAATGCTGAACGACTCACGCAGGATCATCTAGCCCCAAACTAAGCAGAAAATTGAAAATTGAAATTAAAAATTGTTTATTTGGTTATAAATATTTTACTCTACATGCTAAACAGTTGGTAGGACATCCTTTTAAGTATGTAAATATACTTGTGCCAGGATGTCCTGCTCCTCCATTCAAATACAACAAATAAACTAAATTAATTAAGGTTGATCATCATTACTTGCCTATACCTACTAAACATATATTCCTTCCATTCTCCTCTATCACAGTATTTGTTAGCCACACCACGTTTTTACAACCATTTTGTGTACCTACAGGCTTACGTACGCGGCATACCAGACTACGATTTCGAGATCGGTACTCTCCGGTTCATCAGAAACGCACGGCCTAGCAGCGCTCGAGATGACACTCCTGAAGAACCATTCCAGGCTTTCAAAGGCGAAGGATTCACTCTTAGGACTGCTAAATCTAAAAACTAGCCTTATAAAAGTAGAAGTGAATAAATATTTAAATAAATAATGGAAGGTTGAATGTCTAGAGAATCTATAACAAATAATGGTTAAGGTAGAGAATGACTAAAGAGTAGGTATTCTGGTGTCAATTCAGATGTCGTCGGCTAAACTAAACTAATTTGCACCAAAAAGATGCCTTTTATTTAAAAAGATGGCAACATTTTGAGTGCTATCTATCTATCAATATAAGTAAAAAAGGGGAGATGAGGTACTTTCGGATGAGCTTCTCGAAAGTGGAAGGCTCGAATTAGGTGCAATTAGGTTCACCCACCTCAGTCATAGGTACTCACAGATCTTATAGAATATAAACGACACAAGTCATAGTCGGACTGGCGCATGGCGGCGGCGCGGCGGCGGCGGCGTTCGTGTTACGCGTGCTTGCTACGGCGTACTTTCGTGTGATTTATTGATTATAAGACCTTCGTATTTGTTCATTATGATTGAAAATGTTACTGTTAGCGAGTGTTTGTCTAGGCACAGGCTAGTTGTGAGTAAGCGCTGCGCACAGGGAGAACGTAGGTTTATCTACAGATTTTACTTAGATCTATGGTGCTGTCAAATTTTAGTTTAGTTTCGGCGACATCTCAATTGACACCACTGTAAGTCAATGGACAGAAATTTAAAAAGAATGAAAAAATTGGGTTGTTTTTGTCTAGTCTAGAGACCATTATCTGTATCTCCCTAAAGTTCTAAAGCCAATTCATGAACATTCGAATTCCACTACTGATTCGCCGCGTGATACTCGCTATCTAGGTGGTCTCAATAGCACAATTTGAGATCGATCGAATATCTATATTTATTTGCGGACAAATAAAATTATGAATGAGGGTTTAAAAACCAAAAGTTGTTTCCAACTTCTGCGATTTGGTGCCAATGATACCTGTGTCGCAAAATATTTTCCACAAACATTTATCTTTGGTTTGGTGACCCCCTTTGTTTACAAAAAATACATAGGATTTTAGAACTGTGTCTAGGCAGCTTTTCATTTTGATTCAAAAGACATCCTCACATCCATTTCATTTTCTTATGTTACATTACAGGCAATTTATATTTTGAACTATTGCTGTAAGAAACTTTCTGCCTGAACAGTATGTCCAATTTAGTTTATCTGTTCATTGATAATATTGAGGTGTGTTATTGATTATTAAAGTTTGCGATGATTCCTATTTATTATCAGTAAAATAAAAACTTGTAAGAATGCATGAATTTTATTTGTAGGAAGCAGGAACATAGAAGAAAAATTTAGAAATGCATATAAAATAATTTTATTTTATAAAAAAAAAATTAAAGGTCAAATAATTAGAAATTACATAAATGCCTAAGGAATTAGTAACTTTACTTAGAATTAAAACTTAATTCAAAGAATTATTACAAATAATGTTCAATATTCAGGAAATAATTTAAAAATACTGACTTAACAGAAATTCACATGTTTATAACTTAAATTGTTTTCAAGAGTAGGTTTAAAAACTCCATTTAACTTGTGCTCTTACATATTGAGCTAGGCAGTAGCCTCTATACACCTACCCACTAATTTATTTAAACTTATAAAGGATAAACAAGCAAAAAACCAAATTACTACTACTGAATTTGAAGTCTTTCAGGTAAAGATTATTTTACTCAATTTTTTCCTTGTTTTTGGCAAATAAAGCATTGCCTCAAAGTAATATCCTCATACATAAACAATTTGTTTAAAAGTATTATGCCTTAAACATACAAGAGATAGTTAACTATATTTACACAAGAGGAAATAAAATAAACCTTCAGTTAATGCTAATTGAATATAATGTAAGTTCTTCTCTTCAATGATTTTATTATTAAGATTTAATCTGAAGGAATAATATTGCTATTCTTTACAATATTTTATCACACAGATTTTGGTTAAATTTCAGTAATATACAACTAAATAAAATCATAGCATGATCAGTTGATTCTGTGAATAGAAACTCTGCTCATTGCATGATTAATATTTCCACAGTTAGTTATAAACAGACTTGGGTAAATAATGATGATTACCCCACTGGAACTTTATGTATGGATTAGGGTCACATCTGTGGGGCCCGCAGTGACAAAGAGAGAACAAGAGACACTAAACACCCTTGGAATTAGAACCTTTTTAAGAATTCTTCTGAGCAAATTCTAGCACGAGCATTCACAGCTAACTTCATCTCACTGATTTCCTTATCAATCTCTTCCATGAAATAAATGACGAAGTCGACGAGTTTGTGCTTGAACATCTGTTCTGTGTGGAAATTTGTGATCAGGAAGCTGATATGGTATCCGTCCACCGGTTTCCGCCTCAAAACGATAAAGTTTTCCGCCCTCATCATCATAAACCTCATGAACTTTTTACAGAGAATCTTCTCGATCTCGTCCGCTTGTTTGATCATAATGCTAACTCTTATCGAGTTTATTGATGACTCAATCAGCACTTTCTCGTTCGCGTTTCGTGAAATCACAACAGGGTTCAGCAGAAGTTCTTTGCTTGTTCTAACCTCGACTTCGGGTTTGTTGTATCGCTCCACCACTTGTGATGAGAAGTGTTCTAAACACATTGCAGCTGTGAGCGTATGGCGCACTGCTGTAAGATAAGGTTTTAAGGTAGCCGACATTATTTAGAAATTAGAAAATAAACGTAATCACTCTCCCGTTACCACACCTAGCGTTTTGACAATTTGACAACTATTTTGACTCATCCTCCACTCGACGTTTGACATTGACTGACATATGGGATGCACGGCTGCGTTCCATAGAAAATCTTCAAAAACTTTGAATTAGAGCATAATAGCCTCAGATAGGTTTCTCTTTCTACGATAATAGCCTCGGAACAATAACAGGCATGCATGTATGTGTATTGTTATTGTGTATTGTTATTGTGCATGGCATGCACAATAACAATGCCTGTTATTGTTCCGAGATAATAGCACTTTTTTCAAGGACTACTTCCACAGATTAAGCATATACATTGCCATATAAGCTACCAAATACTTACAAGAATTGGAAGAAATATAATTGTTTTTCTCAGTCCGATAAATTCGTCGGTTTACACATACTTTTGGTCTGTTGTACCGTAAAGAGCATAATGTACAAATTTTTAACGTTGTTATATTTTTGCTACTTGTTTGTTGAACTTAAAGAGCGTTAGAAGTTCAACAAACAAGTTTTGTCTTTTGGGTAGAAAATATTTATCCTACTATTTATCATCCTTATTTTTTACACTAGCAATAAAAACAATAATGGCGGACGTATTCTAATGTAAAATGACGCAAGTGTAACGTTTTGTACGGCATGCGTTTTATCAATAATTCTATGGTAAAAATTAAGCTTTATCAACCAAAAACGCCAACTGTGAACACATGACCAAGTAGTAAATTAGTGTCAACAAATTTTTGCAATGGCGCGCGAGTTTGACCACCTTTTCAAACTGCTCATTATCGGTGACAGTGGTGAGTGGGCGAGGCCTATGATGTCTTCACAACAACCGAAGTCCGATGGTTTTCGTCATGAGTTGATGTGTTTCAGGTGTGGGGAAGAGTTGCTTACTTCTGCGATTCGCTGACAACACGTTCTCCGGTAGTTATATCACGACTATAGGTGTGGATTTCAAAATAAGAACTTTAGAAATAAACGGTGAGAGAGTGAAGCTTCAGATTTGGGATACAGCAGGACAAGAGAGGTTTCGAACGATTACTAGTACGTACTACAGAGGCACACACGGCGTCATCGTGGTCTACGATGTCACGAACGGCGAGTCCTTTGCAAACGTAAAGAGGTGGCTCCATGAAATCGAACAGAATTGCGACGTCGTTAACAAAGTACTAGGTGAGCACTGTGACCTTTCTTCCCTTAGATCTTCTGTTAAACTCTTATCGGAATAATCAGAGCATGAAATCATAGTAGTATTTTGACATAGAACATAGTTACAGAGTCTTCGCAGAAAGCCTTGGAAGTGATTTAGTGGTCACTGCCCACCTTTTTAATCACATCAGTGTGTCATACCATGATATGTAAAACAATAACAATTGAAAAATTGGTATTCATTCAATTTGTGTACTCATATTTGGTAATTACTTTGTTTCCTTTGCGTAATGTGAATGAAGTGTATTATAATTTATGTAAGTGGCCTAGTTTTAGTAACTCTCAAATCTGGCTTTGTAATAGGATAGTTGCGTAAAGGTTAGAAACAAAGCTAATTAGATTTGATATAGGTGAATTTCTAAAAGCACTATTGTTCTTTTCATACTATCAACCACACAGTTGTCACAAATCTGTCAATACTGGAGGCCTTCCTTCTGTCTCGGAGTTCTTTTCATCTGCAGTTTCAATGCTCTTGCTTAGAATACTCTTGCTTACATAACGAAAGGGCTGTTTTTGGATGAATTTTCAGACTGACTTGAATACATAAACCCTTACCAGAACCAAAATTTCTGTGTCAAGTAGAATGAAAAATATACCATCATCATTCCAATGTGAAAAAGCAGCTCAATTTCGTACAAAATTTCCGTTTTCGATTAGAGTAACAATTGAATGAAGAAAAATTAAATTTTCTTATGCAGTATATAAGAAAGAAAAGAGGTTTTGGCCAGGTTACCTACTTGTTTCTGGACTGGTTTCCGCAACTAGGCCACAGGTGGGCCCTTTTTGCGTGTCGGGTGGGGGGGGGGGGGGGGGGGGGGGCTGTTAATCTAACCACCTGATGTCCTCCAGGTCTATGCCTCCCTAGGCGTCCTCGGTGTCCCAAGGTGTTGTAATTTGGCCAGGTGTGTGTGGCATTGATGAATCAACCAATTTACAGTATCCAGTTAAGATAAAAACATTTTTATTACAAGGATTTCCACAGGATGTTATATTATGTACTGCATTGTTAGGATACCATCAATATTTACCATATTAGGAAGACCTTGTTGGGCTTTAAATTGTTTATTTCATCCAGAAGGTATTTAGACCTTCTTCCAATCAGAAATCTTTATAGTAATCTAATATCTGCTAGTTATACTTTTGTTACCTGATAAGAATTTATTATCCACACAACAACAGTTCAATGGTTGGTGATTGAATTATGATTTTTCTATTCATTTTCTAGCTGTCTCTAAAAAGGTGTGAATTTTATTCTGATTCACTTCTTCAAAATAATTTTATGACTTTTTAGTACACATTATTAGTATTATTTAACGGGTATTTCTCGCGTTTATTTACCTATTTTTCCCGACGTTTCATACAGGTTTACATACTGTCGCGGTCATGGGGTGATGAAATAAATGCGATAAATACCTGTTAAATAATACTAATAATAATACATTTAAAAATGGGCACATTTACCTATAACCCAACCTAAGTTAAATGATTTGTGTTCTCTATCGAAAAATAATTTATATTTTCAGTTGGGAACAAAAATGACTGCCCATCAAAAAAAGTGGTGGTCACAGAAGATGCACAGAGGTTTGCCAATCAAATGAATATTCCTCTATTTGAAACTAGTGCAAAGGAAAATATCAATGTTGAAGAGATGTTCCTTACAGTCACTAAAATGGTAAGTTAAGCATGCAGATTTTGCTGCAAAAAAAGAGCTAAGTAGCTAGCCAAACTCAATGCGGAATGTTTGTAAACAAACCGCCCATATTAAAATTCGCTCTGTTGCCACATCTTTATACACGCAATTTACATTACCTGTCGATTTAAGATCCATCAATGAATATATCTGAAACTTGACACCAAGCAAGTGAGTTTTAGTTTTTTTGTGTCATGGTTTGTTCACAAACATTCTTCATCTAGTTTGGCTAGTGTATAATTGACATTATTATGCTCCTACTTTTTATTTTACCCCTTAGGTGACCATTAGTAGGACCATTTTTTGTGCCCACTATCTTGGCAAAGCAAGACAAACCTTGCTTGTATTGTAAAGTTTACAAAACAATGTACACATGTCCACTGCTACTTTTATATGTTAATGATAAAAGTTCGCAAGTAGAAAGTGACTCATGCAACACAGATTAAATCTTGGCTCAAAATAATGTTAACCTATTTAGACACCCACTTTTTTATGACAATGTGGGTTTGGGTCAGAAATTGAGTGATAAGGTTGGTTTTTATTTATTTCATTTTATTTATTGCACGAAATATGGTCATAATACAAGGTCTTAAACATTAGAATAGTGTCACATGCTTCACCAAAACACATTGGCATGCAAAATATTTTAAAAGTAGGCTTCTATATAAATTGCTATTATATTATAATCATTACAAATAATTTAAAGAATAATTAAACAAAAATAAATATCAATAATGTTGATTACTACTAATTTCTCAATTTCAGGTCCTTATGTTCCTTAACACTATAAAAAGCTTTTTCAATAAGCCAAAATTTTAACTTTTTTATAAATAATTTTAAAGGTAGATCTTTAACTTTGTACAGTATGGTTTTTACCCAGGTTAATATTAATACAACCACAAACAAATAGTCCAACCAACTAACAACAAAAAGAAATACAGTGGTAAAGACCATTTATATTACTCCTACATTTATTTACCTACTTTCCCATTCAATTTAACATCAGGAAACATAGCTTAAATTGATCACTAGTTTATTAATATTACCAATTTCCGTGACACGAGTTCGTTAATACGTCATATAATGTAATTCCCATGCAGCAATATTTGTGTTACACAAAAACTGCTCCTGTTACTGTAGAAATCAATTTAAACAATTTTTTATTTGTAGCTAAAGTAAGTGCCTTGTTCACACACGTTATTTTCGTCGTAAAAATCTACTATTAACGCATTCACTGCCCGGCCTCAGCGGTGCGACCTGCAGTGGCGCGCCGCCGCCGCCGCTACACAGGGGCGGAGAGGCGGAGGCCTTGTGTAGGCACGGTCGTCAGTAATGTATGGGTCACTATGGAAGCTTGTTTACACAAAGTTTTCTCGCTCCGTCAACAAGCTTTTATAGCGATCCATACCACACTGACGACTGGGCCTGCACGTGGCGAATTAATTGTAGAATTTACGGCGAAAGAAACGTGTGTGTGTGTATAAGAGCTCTGAGTCAGTAAAGCTATCCTATGCCCAGTAAAACTAAGATTGAAGAAGAACAATGGAAATAAAATGTAAAGTTTTCACACACTACACAAGTTCAAAGTGAGCTGATTTGTAACAATTACCTCCTGATCAACCAATATGTTTCTGAAGAATAGTTATAATGATCTTGCTTCCAAAGTTCCCTGGGTTAAATCGCTTCCAGCGATACGGCCGCCTATAGTACTATTTGAAATTCAGATTTAATTTTTTCAATAATGTTATTTTTTTATGTTTTCAAGCTTTTCAAGTACAATAAAGTGTTCATTCATTAATTCTTACTATAGGTCGCGCAAATCTTTATGAATTCTGTGAACATAGCCGCGAATGCGAAACAGCGCATGGTACAGTAGAGTGCGTAATTAATTAATTAATCATTCATTCTTAAATTTAGAAATTCTTTAATGTATACAAAGTTAATTTATACATAAAAGATAACGAATACTGGACATGTACAAAGGCGAGCTTAACCCTAAAAGAGGTTTTCATTCCTTCTGACACCTTAAATAAAATAGTCTACTGCGCAGCCAGTCGCGCGTACTTCTGAGAATTCATAAAGATTTGCGCGTAATAAACATTAATCTAAGAACCGTTTTTTCCTTTGCAGGTACTAAGATCAAAATTAGAAATGAAGGAGAGACAAAACGTCACCTCAAATGACATAGTGAACATAAAAAAAACACACAAAACAAAGAAGAAATGTTGCTAGTACTAGTGTTATGGACCATGCTTCAATGCTCAAATGAGAGATGTGCACAAGTCAACCCCAGAGCTTGTACCAGTTTATATTTAGCAGGATTAAGGTACAAAACAAATTGTTTTTGTTGTAGCGGGTGACCAATTAGTGTTGTTTGATCTGCAGCAGGTTTTGTATGGGTCGATTTGCTGAACCAAATAGGCTATGAAAGAAACTCCAGTCTACACAGTTTGAACAAATTCCAGAAGTGGTATTGACTAAGGCTACATACGCTTCGCACTGACATACGAGTTACTTAGCGCCTAGAGCCTTATCGAACATTTTAGTAAAGCGAACGTTCTGAAGTGTTCGCAAAGGCTCTAAGCGTTGTCTGTTAGTGCGAACGTAGCCTTTAAAAAAGGTTGGAATGTTAATAAATGGTCAGAATACGTCTTAAAAGCCTGTTCAGACCTACTCTACCCAGAGCGGTCAAAAAACTTGAGTGGGAATGCGGTAATCCTTTTCTAATATACACGACTGAATCCCGCGCGAAACCAAGCGGAATTTGCCGCTACGCTCTGGGTAAGGTCTGAAAAGGCCTTGGAAGTTTTTTTATGAGATTTTTCATAAACTCAAGTTAAAAAGTCATGCCTGGTTCAGACTCAGATATAAACATGCTGCATTCTCACGAGCGTGTATAAATAAGTATAATGACTCCAAAAATTCATAGTGTAATGTAAAATTTAATGCATATAGTTAATGTGTATGTCTGTATTCTTTTAAACATTAAATGTGATGGAGTGTTTATGAAATTGTCTCGCATAAAATGTATATGCTAACATTATTGTAAAGTTTAGGATTGTATGCGATAAAATAGTTTTTTCGTCTGAACAAAATACGACTCATCTATACCCTAGCCAAACTCGATGTTGAATGTTTGTAAATAAACCATAACACAAAAAGCTAAAACTCGCTCGGTTGGCGTCGAGTTTCAGATTAATTGTAAGCAATATTTATTGAAGGCAGGCTCTCAAATCGACATGTAATGTAAATTGCGTATAAAAAGATCGGCAACAGAGTGATTTCTAGGTTAAGTATGTGTGGTTTGTTTACAAACATTCCACAATGAGTTTGCTAGTGTAAGTATGTGCCCTAGCGAAAGGACCCTATTTTGTTTGGATGAAAAGAAACATTGTTAATTTGGCTATAAGAGTGGGGTTTCTAAGTTATTCTATGAGTTGTCAGTCGTAAAACTTTACTATTCATGATTGTTGGCTTATTTATTTGCCTAATTTTAATGAATTTTCCAACAATTTACAAGAAGAAAAGTTTTAACGCGTCTAAACGATGATACAACCCACCTTAGAAAGCTGTGTATTAAAATGGTTTGCCGACGATAGTCTATCGACTACGGGCGTGTATCTTGCCGTGTAATACCCGCCGGCAGAGTTGGTCCTTAAAACTGTGTAGTTTGTGTTCTATGTTATATTAAAATAGTATTACAATCAAAGCAATGAGCTAGTTCTGGTGACATATATGAGATCCAGTGTATAATTAGGGAATAATAAATAGTGAGAACATATTTATTTAATTGGCATGATTTTGTGCAGTATATTTCTATCATTTTCATATTTATATGTTGACTTCCTAATAATGTAGCCAAATTCGAAATTAATTTAATTTTCTTGCATTTATAAGCATTACCTTTTGTGATACATTCAGTTTGTTTATAAAACTGAGTATTTTAAATTGGTTCCTTGGTGTAATTCCATCACAAATATGCTAGAATTAAAACATATCGCAAGGTGTACTACCTTAATTGGCGTCTAAGAGATTATGTTGTCCTAAAAACTTTAGTTTAGTTTGTGTTTGTCTACTATGTATTCGTAAATTATTATAATATACAACAGGGCAATCTACTGTCCTAAATATCACACCAAGGGCATGTCGAAAAGTAAATTGTACACCGTTTTATTTGATTATTAAAATAATCATTCTGTACTACACAAAAATATTATGTAAGTACCTATTACACTATGGTTCTTATTTTGCATGGATATGATAACTTACTCATTTTTATTTTTAAGATATTATTTTATTTGTTTATAAAAACCAGCATTTTATTTGTTTTATAAAATGTAAATAGATATATTTTGCCCATAATAACAATATTGTTTTAGTTCTTCCTTCTACCCTCAATCAACCACCTAACTGATGGCCCCCCTTTATACTTCCTTTAGGCTAAGCATTTCCTGTTTTATTGTTTTCTTTCTTTGTGTGTTAAAATAACACAGTACCTATCTAAACTATGGGTGGACAACAGCAAGGCCTCCACCTATTATATTATATATTTGACGACCTCTGTGGCGCAGCGGGCGAAGGTCCGCCTGCGACGCAGGAGGTTGCGGGTTCGATTCCCGCCTCTGGACAAATGTTTGTGCGATCTGCAGATATTTGTTCAGGGGTTCTGGATGTTTTTCTATGTATAATAAAAAATATCTATCTATGTATATAGTGTATTGTATTATGTATATCAGTTATCTAGTACCCATAACACAAGCTCTGCTTAGCTTGGGGCTAGATAATGCTGTGTGAATTGTCCAGCATTATTTATTTATTTATTAAGGGTAGGGTCAAAGAGTAATGCTAATGAGCTTCTCAAGCTGCGTAAGGATCTGGGTGCCTGAATGTAGCCTACAGCCTACTAGAATCTTTGTTATAGGTAGGAGCGGTATTTGCTACGAGTGGTAGCGGTAAATTTCGCGCGCTCCCCGGTATTCCGTCGAGTTTGTATGTTTTGTTTTTTTAATTAAGTTAAACAGTTACTAATACCCATAACACAAGCTCTGCGCCACAATGCCCACAATAGATAAATCTGCGCGCTTAGTTTGGGCACAGATATTATAATACTATACTAGGTTTGGGGCTAGATAATGTTGTGCGAATTGTCCAGCGAGTGACAGTAGTAGTACCGCATACTTACCTACTCAGATTTCGCTAGCGCTCTGGGTGGGTAGCGAATACCGCGTAGGTCGTAACAGGTGAAGGCACGATGCCTTTATTCTAAGATTGGGTCATGATGATGATGATGATGATGATTATTGGTGGCTAGCCACTATCGGTTCGGTCATGAATCTATCAGAAAGTACCTTTAAAAGCCGTCACACACAGAAGTCGGCTGGAGGCGGACGGTAGCCGAGCCAGGCGTGGCGTTCGCGGTGCGGATGTCTTCACACTGCAGGCGAGCGAGAGCCGTGGCGTCGCGGAGGCGTTTTGGAGCCTTGTGTGTGTAGGTCACGGTGGCGTCGTCGTTGTTTATATACGATTGCCGTATAAACGATTATAAAATGATTTATATAAGGACATCTTTACAATAATGTGACGCCGCCGTGACCTACACACACAAGGCTCGAAAACGCCTCCGCGACGCCACGGCTCTCGCACGCCTGGAGTGCAGTGCAGTGTAATCTGCATCATTGTGAAGACATCCGCACCGCGAACGCTACGCCCCGCGCCCCGCCGCGCCTGGCTCGGCTACCGTCCCGTCCGCCTCCG
Source organism: Eupithecia subfuscata (assembly GCA_963564075.1). Taxonomy (NCBI): domain Eukaryota; kingdom Metazoa; phylum Arthropoda; class Insecta; order Lepidoptera; family Geometridae; genus Eupithecia; species Eupithecia subfuscata. The sequence continues at coordinate 8,974,309 of OY751117.1, read as the reverse complement.
GCCCATAGAATACTACTCTCCGGCCTCTGTGTGCGACGGATTTTACGGTTTCTAAAGCTAGATTCATATTATTGCTGTGTTGGGGTGTGTCGGGGCGCCTTCTGTCGTGTCGCGGAGCGTTCATACTGATGTGTTGTGTTGGGGGGCAATATGGCGCATTTTTAGATCATTCATCGTGTGAGAGTCATGGTGTCAAAACGTGTTTTAAAATGGAATCATCTGCTACTCACAGTGATTTTGATGAAGGTACCTACCTATTTACTTAATTTCTGCTATTAAAAAAAGATAAATAAATTAATAATAATAAATAATACCGGACAATTATTCATAGAGCATTATCTAGCCCCAAGCTAAGCAGAGCTTGTGCTGATATTATTATTCTGAATACAATACACTACATAGATAGATATTTTTTATTATACATAGAAAAACATCCAGAACACCCTGAACAAATATGTGCAGATCGTACGAGCATTTGTTCCGAGGCGGGAATCAAACCAGCAACCTCCTGCGTCGCAGGCGGACCTTCGCCCGCTGAGCCACAGAGGTCGTCAAAAAGAAAAGGAGATATTGGGTTCATCCTATAAATCGCTTAAGAGAGACATCGGTCATTTCTTTAAAGTAGAACCACGTAGAACGAATATAAAAATGCAATTTCTAGTACCTACGACAGAATGAACCGCGCGGTTACGCGTCGTACAGGCAGATTCACATTGATTGGTGTGGTGTGTTGTGGCGCGACCGCGACAGATCCCCCACCCACCAGTCCCACCACACCACCTCTCTGGCGCGACCGAACGCCGAGCGATTTTACCGCGACACAACACGCCATAACCCACCCAACACAACCTACTAATGTGAATCTACTCTAGTCATAGGCGCAACGCACACAGAAGGCGGTAAGGCGCAGATACGGTGGAGGCGCGATATCTGCGCAAACAGATGCGGCGACGGTAAGGCAGAGAGTATTACTATACAAGGTGCTTTCGGTTTTTTTGTATCATATAATCCCAATCAATTTCCAAAAGTGGCAGATGGGTCATTACTTTGTGGTGATGTCGCTCTAACTACCCCTATTTATAGAATATGACCGTGAGTAAATGTGTGTAGACCGCTATGTACCTATGTTTGCGGTATGTAACTGCTATGTTTGCTCCTTAAGTGTTTTAAAATATAAAAAACAAGTTAAATTACATCGGATTTTCATTAAAACCATGGATAAATACCCAAATAAACAAAAATTTTAACCGTTTAAAACGTATCTTTGTTCATACTGTATATAATACGAGACGCCGCTTGCGCCTTACCGGTATCGCATCTGCTGGCGACGTGGCGGGGGTGAGGAGCGGCGTGTCTGTGCCGTCCGCTTGCCGCCTTCAGGCACGAACTGATAGTTACGCAAGAGGCACGTCGCTTCGTATACAGGATGCGTGACGAAATTGAATTTAATATTGAGTTTTGCCAGTTAATTGAACAATATCACTTAGGTACCTTAAAGTTATCAGAAGTCTTTCTTCAGGACTGATAGGTTTTCTCCAATTTGTCAGTTGCTTCCGAAGTCCTTTTACTTTTGACAATAAGATATGGTAACATTCCGGTGACATTTTATAAACTGTGCGAAAACGATCAGGATATTCATATAAAGTTTCCATTATCTTATGGAACCTGTGCTCTTCTGCTTCTCTCCACACTGGAGTAGTTAGAGTGGTAGTTAGAGCGACGGCACCACAAAGTAATGACCCATCTGCCACTTTTGGAAATTGATTGGGATTATATGATACAAAAAAACCGAAAGCACCTTGTATAATAATACTCTCTGCCGTACCGTCGCCGCATCTGTTTGCGCAGATATCGCGCCTGCACCGTATCTGCGCCGTACCTTCGCCTCGCCGCCTTCTGTTTGCGTTGCGCCATAGGTAATGCAATAAACGTAACCGATTGCGGTCTGGCGCGCCACGACACGACACACCCCGCCCGACACAGCAATGTGAACCTAGCTTAAGACCAGTTAAGACCAGTGTTGCCGTTCAACTAAATTAGAAGTCCCTAGCCAGTATTAGAAATTCCTCTAGATATGGAAAAAATCGATCCATAAAAATCCGCTAGAAGTCGCTAACCTACCTCATCTATTGTGACCTCAGTAACGCTCAAACCGAAATGCTTTAGGTAGTAGTTGTGGTTCTATTCTTCCGTAGTTGTTTGTTCTATTCCTACTCTTTGACGACCTCTGTCTGTGGCGCAGCGGGCGAAGGTCCGCATGCGACGCAGGATGGGGTAAGTACTTGATAACGATATCCTTAAAAGGGACAATAAACTACCTACATAGATAAACATCTATGTTTTTTCTAAGGGTTTTCTATGTGTATTTTTTATTACACATAGAAAACACACAGAACAAATATCTTCAGATCGTACAAACATTTGTCCCAATGCGGGAATTGAATCCGCAAACTCCTGCGTCACTCAAGAGATATCGAATTCGATATGTGTAATGAATAAAACGTCAAGTGCGAGTCGGACTCGCGCACTAAGGGTTCCGTTTAATTGTAAGACCTTGTTTCTTGCCAAATTTTATGATTCTACGTCAACGGGAAGTACCCTATAGGTTTTGGTCCAATTTATTCTCTAAAAAAATTACTTTTAATGCTCGAAAGTAATTTTTTTAGTGAATAAATTACAAATTTATATTTTTCAGATTTTTCCCTTGTGCTATAAGAACTTGCTGCTCACCAAATTTCATGATTCTAGGTCTACGGGAAGTACCCTATAGGTTTTATATGTGCATTTGATTCCCTTGGAAATTTCAAAATATTCGGACTTAAGCGGCTGTAACTTTTGAGTGCGTTGACTTAGAAGTATTATTTATATCGCGGCGTCAAGAGGTTACGGACTTAAAGAAAGAAAGAAAGAAAGAAAATATTTTTATTTACCTTAAAACTACTATACACAATTAACCTTAAGACTACCAAATAGTTACAAAAAGAAAAAGATTTGTTTTGTGCGTAGCAGCGTCAAAGGCAAATTATGGCCCTTCACTCAGCGTAGTGCTGGATGCACACTGATGTGTCCACTCAGCGCTGATTTTCAGTGAAGACTTGAGTAGTTTGACGTTAATTTCAACTCGATACGTCCAAGCGTTTCTGAGGAAAGGGGGTTGATAGACGGACAGACAGATAGACAGACGGACAACAAAGTGATCCTGTAAGGGTTCCTTTTTTATTCGCTTTTTATTAGCTTCACCTGTATGTTTGTATGTTTGTTTGTAACCGACTTCTTTGGGCGCGATTTTGACCCACTTTAAACGGCCAGATTTCGTTCAAACTTTGTAGATTTATTGAGGACCGATGACAATACACTAATTTGAATGAAAAACAAGCTATTATAAATAATCCAAACTAAAAAGTAGAAAATAAATAATAGTTTAAAAAAACTGAAAAACACGCTTTTTATAGAAAACCGAACTAAAAAATAGAAAATAAATTTTAATGAATTTAAATTAAGAAAATAGTGTTAAAAATTTCAATGAATATAAGTTAATAATAGTGTGAATAAGAAAAAAATATTTTATTTTAAAAAAAGCGTGGGGTGCATGGTGTCAATAGTTATAAATATTTTATTGACAGATATGAGTAGCAACGGCAACACTGGTTAAGACCTCTTCCTTTACCCTATTTTCCTCACTATTTTCCCTATATTTAATATGAGCTATTTTCACTCATCCAAGCCAACATCTATTTGTTCGACATTGTTCGCTGGACGCAGTTGGCAGCACTGTCAATTGTCAAAGACAAAATCTGTGGACAAAATCGTGTGGCGGTGGCGCCAGCGTTGCCACCTTGGTGATTTTATCACTAGATTTAGTGATTTTTTGGAGTACGTTAGTGATATTCTGAAGAAAAAATCACTAAAAAAAAATTGGTTGCCTGTAAAGTCGGTATACGGGCGAAAGTTTTACGTGACAACGACTTTGAGTTCCTTTCACTTTTTATGTCTGCATAACGTGAGCGGAGCGTAACGCGTAACGCAGTTTCTTGAAGTGTCACCCGGCAAACCAATTTATAAGACGTTGTCACGTCAAAAAATTGGTTGTCTGTAAAGTCGGTTTACTGACGATAGTTGAACGTGACAACGTCTTAAGAAAATACTGATGGAATGGTAGCATTTGATCCTCGATCAAAACATGTAAATGTACTTTAGTATAGCAGCTGTCCACGCAGACGCATCGCTCACTCAAGCACAGATTAGATAACGTAACAGATACATCACTTACTCGATTTAACCAATCTACTTTGAGTCTTAAGAGAGAAGAAATAAAGTTCGTAACGCTCTACTCGCTGTTAGCGAGGCGGCTCGATCAAAGCCACCCGCGCCCCCCTACCTCTACAGTTCCCTCGCCGGCCCTTGGCTTGACGGTAGGGTTGACCATCGATAGTTTTTGTCCAAGTGCGGTTATTATACTTTAAGTGCCTTAACTCTCTAATGCAATATAACTTGGTAGGTAGGTACCTTGGTACTTACATTTTGTGAAGATCAAGTGTATTTAAAAAAAATCTAAGTGAATGTTTAGTTTGATAACGCGTTTTTTTCTTCAAATTTCTCTACAAGGCCTACCTACGTATATCTCAAGAAATACTTATCTAGGTACCTATGTAGAACCCAAATATAGGTAATATCATTGGTACCTAGAACCTAACTAAACTGATCAGGAAATACGTACCTATGTAGTATGTAAGCACCTACGTATACTCCAGCCAAATTCGGTGTGACATTTTTGTAAACTAACCGAATTTTGATGGAGTGTAGGTAGGTTCGTCATACGGTTCTGCTTCTGCAATACCTAGGATATACCTAAATTTAGGATTAAATACACCAGTAGGTACCTATCACACCTACTTAATAAATAAGTCCGTGAACAAAAACAATAGTAGAATAAAAAATACATTTTAATTATTAGAGAACATTGTAAGCTAGGTAAAAGGTATTATTATTGCTAGGTAGGTAGCTGCTTATATCCTAGGATATAATTTAAATATTTTTGTGTCAAGACATTATTTTCTGTATACGTAGTAGGTATGTACAGATGTGTCATACGTATGTACAGAAAAAATTGTACACTTAAATCACAAATGATAGGTAGATGTAGCTGACATATCTAAAGTCCTTTCAGTCATTTTCGTAGTCTACAAAAAACAAACCTACGCATAGTATTATATTATCTGTGCCCGCGCGGAGATAATCTCAGCGCGAGCCGCACGCTCGCGCGCGGCGGCGGTAACCTTTGACAGTGTCCCCTCGAGGTGACAGGAAAACTGTAGGTAAATAACTCAAAACTGAGCGCGAGTGACGGAGCACTGACTCAAGTAGGAGAGAGACGGATGTCGAGCGCTCTCGCTTGCACTTCAAGCCTTACATGGAACGCCTCAGAGCGAGGTAACGCCTCAGAGCGAGGTAACACCGCATGACGTCATGTTTTTTCGTGTGACAACGTCTTATAATTTGAAAGAGCTGGCTGCACGCACGAAAAAACATGACGTCATGCGGTGTTACCTCGCTCTGAGGCGTTACCTCGCTCTTTTCTTAAGACGTTGTCAGGTTCAACTATCGTCAGTAAACTGACTTTACAGACAACCAATTTTTTATCAAAATATTACAAGAATTGGCGACAATAAGAAACACAGAGTTGTGAAAAAATTTTGCTATTAGATATCCGTAAGTATGTTGTTTTTTTAGTTTCTTATTTTCACAAATACATTATTTTGTAGTACCTAGCGTGTAATTTCATTTAAATTATCTAGTGATTTTGTCCAAAATATCCCGAAAGCTAGTGAGTTTTGAGACCAAATCTAGTGATATATTTTTCTGCAAGGTGGCAACACTGTCGCGCATGTTTTGGAAAATCAAATCATCGAAGAAACGAAAATGACATACAAGCGAAAGAAATACCACGCTGGTGATACTCATCTAAAAAAGCGTTGGAGAGTGAGAAATAGGAAAAAAGACCTTGATCAGATCGACACAGATCTGAAAGAAGGTAAGAGCCAAACCCTGAGGCCAACTCACGTTGTTTTCAGATTGTTCTTGTTTTGAGGTTATGCATTGAGTTGAGATACAGTTTTGTGTTTTTGTTTCAGAAAATGCAGATAAACTACTGAATCAGAACGTAGATTTGGACTTACCCGGTGCAGCACAGCATTACTGCTTGCATTGCGCGCGGTACTTCATAGACAATCAATCATTGCAGGATCATTTCAAAACAAAAGTGCACAAGAGGAGACTCAAAGCCTTAGAACTTGAACCTTACAGTGTAGAAGAATCTGAAAGAGCAGCGGGTCAAGGCAATTACAATCAGGCGGCTAAACGAAAGATTGTCACCCAAAACAGTGATAAAAGTGTGGTAGATGAAGATGGTGATGCAATTCTAGAAGAAGTAAGTCCAAGCAAGAAGACGAAAATTGACGAGCATGCTTCGTAAATGGGTTATCAAAGTGAGACACTGCAAGTACAGCCAAGTGAGGAACTCAGCCTTATTTGTGAATGGTGCTAAAGCTACACAACAATTTGTTTATGTCAGTCCACATGTTGATATCACTGAGAAACTGAAAAATAAGGATATCACAACACAGCAGCTTGATCAAAGAAAGTACAACTTAAATCTTAACAAAATAGAAGATCTCTGGTCTGTTTATGTTGAATTAAAAGCAAAGAGACTTGAATATGAAGGGAAAAAGGGAGAAATATCAAGAGAATTAAATAAACTGATAAAAGATGATCCAGATAGTGAGATAACCAAGAAGTTTAAAATCCAAATTGATCTAATAAAAGATAACATAAGAAAGTTGAAGGAACCATTGTGGTCTGCAGAGGAAGCAGCTATGTTAGAAGCATTGAAACTACCAAACAGCTTACATCCAAGGATATTAGACCAGCATACAATATTATTTAAACATTTAGATCCCCCAAAGAATAATAAAAACCACCTGAAAATTGGAAAAGAAAGAAATCTGATAAAATACATAAAGAATGAAAATTATTATTTCACTGGAGAAGCTGCTATCTTTGAACTCGGAGCCAAATTCTACTTCAGCTCCATTTTGAAAAGTCATAATTTTATTCAATTCTCTAATGCTGATTTTGTGAAAAGCCTTATTGTTGAAGGCTGTGGAACAGACCATACCGACCCAGATTGTTCTTTCATTTTACATCACAACGAAGATACTGAAGTAAATAAAGATACCCGGTTGCATCTGACAGGATCAGCTTCATTGGCTTCATTCTTAGCTTACCACACAAAGAATGTCATATATCCCAAAGTTTTACCTCTGAAATACTTTACAATGGGTCGACAATACAACCCATCTGCTCATAAGGAAGACAGCTTGTTCCATGTCAGTCAATCTTCTGTTATCGAGTTGTTTGGAGTCACTAAAACAGCTGAAGATCTTGATAATTTACTTGATTCCACAGTGGAAACATTGAAAAATGTTTACAGTATGTTTGGCTACCATTTTCGGTTGATTATTGCACCAGCAGAAGAGCTTCAAATGTGGGAATCACTGAGGATATCTATACAAATGTATTCAACATCTTTAGAAAGATATATTGAAGTAGGTAATATATCTTTGAGTGGGGACTTCATAGCAAAAAGGCTTATGTATACTTATGTTGAGAACAAAGAACATAAGTTTCCTTATCTCTTATCAGGCACTGTGCTGAATGTACCCAAGCTTCTAGCTTGTGTTTTGGAACAGGATAAAGATTTTGTTATTCCAGAAATCTTTCTAGTAAAAAATTGGACACTGTAAAAGAACAACAGACAAATCTATACCATGTTAAGAAGTTTTATCGATGTTTATTTTAAGAACTGTTCAATAAAATAATGATACAACAATAACACTATAATTTAAAAAAATGCCTTTTCTATTATATTTATTCAATGGTGTGTACATAATGTACATAAATATCAGAACATAAAGAACTCTATAAATTCAATTTAAACTCTGTTTTCTTCCATTGAGGGCTGTTCATATCTATAGGGTGCTGTAGAGTCATTTCTAAGATGTCCATTTCTCCCTTTTTAGTCAATAAAATTAGGGTATGTGTTCTGAAAAATAAAGATATTTTATTTTTAGTTAGGAACACCTTTATAGCATAAAAAAGTAGGTAGGTAAAGGGATTGACTTGTACCTTGTCCCATAGCCCCCTTCTGGTATACTAACAAATAAAGAACTGAGTTGCTTGTGCAAAGCTGGTCTTCTCAATTCTAGCTCCGGGTCTGGTAAATGGCTAAAAAAAAAAATTAATAATAAAAAGTTATTTTTCCTGCTACTAGAAAATAATGTCCTGGGGTGATGTGGTTGCCGAGCATCAAAATCTATATATTTTACCGCAAAAAAGAAAAAAAAATGTGGTAGGCTTACAATATGAATAAATTAAATAAGCATTCCGAGCTCGTGGATAGAAAGTTCCAACCCATAAAAACCTTTATCAAGTTTATTTAAACAATAGCTGATTTTTTTTTAAGTTCAAGCTTTAAAATCTCATACAATACAGACCTTTCACCATCCTTTAAAAGTTGTACTAAATTCACAATCAGTTCATCTTTTGTATGAACTTTGCTAAATTTCCGACATATTTCATTCATTTTTGTTTTACCAGCTTCAACTTTCTTAAGTGGTGAAACAGGGAGGCTATTGCCAAACCCCAGGCATACTTCTTTATGTATAGATAGTTTATCTGAGGCATTACTGTATGTAGATACAACCGGCTGTAAATTTCTGAAACAATAAATTCAGTACAGGTATAAATATATAAGTTCAGTAACATAAATAAATATTTGCTTGGTTTTTAATAATGATGAGGCTGAGTTTAGTAATGAGGCCATCTATCACTAAAAGGTTAAGATAAGTCAGAAATTAAAGTTATTTGGCTGTAGAAATTAATTATTTAATTCATTTGACAACCTCTGTGGCAAGGCTGCCAAAGGTCTGCCTGTGATGCAGGAGGTTGCGGGTTCGATTCCTTGGGACAAATGTTTGTACGATCTGCAGATATTTGTTTTGGGTGTTCTGGATGTTTTTTATTTTTAATAAGAAATATCTATACAAATAATATATGAAGTGTACATAATCAAATCAGTTATCAAGTACCCATAACAAAAGCTCTCCTTAGCCTGAAGCTAGATGATGCTGTGTGATTGTCCAGCATTATTTATTAAGGGGAGGGGCCGCTCTTAAGGCTGGGAACTATAAACTTTAAATGTGGCAAGCCACAAAAATTTTGTGGTTTGTTAAATTATCGTGTAGGCTGAATATGATAGGTGAGGCTCACTTGCATAACATCATAACTGTATTTAGGTGAAAATATAAAGTTAGTTATCAAAACATAAATTTAACAATTATTAGCAGCTAATTACATCGGTAAGAGATGTTAGTAAACATAGGTACCGGAATTCAATAGCCATGAAGACAAAGTCATTGTATTTGGTTCGGTTGTCTCGGATAGATGCAATGTATTCAACTGATGTTGATTCTGATTTTACAAAATCTGATACAATTGCCCCTCTACCTGAAAACATAAGTATACTAATTAACTTAGGAAGTTTTAAAACATACATTTAAATTAATTAAGGTTGCAAGTTTTAATAGTGAACAGGAAAATTATAAATGAAACAACAAGCTTGTCTATATACTTTTGGCATCAGGTTTGGGGATTCTTGGCAGATTTAGTAGCACCCCCAACTTCTTGCGAGATGGAGAAATTGCCAGCCATGATCCCCCACTACTGTCAGCTTGTAAGTCTCGCCCTGGAAAATTTAATAATATAATAACTTAAAATTCTTAGTTGGTTTAAACATAAATATGTTTAAAACCAATTAAGAATTATAAGTATGTCTGCTTCTAGGACATTGGGTGGTTCGACTAGTAGCCCCCCACCCAACAGGCAAAAAGGACCCATCCTACTCGCAGAAATCAATCCAGAAATGTGTTCAGTAAGTAGTGTCTGTGATCTGTAGGGCAGCACCAACCATCCTTTATAATATATAAAGTTTAATTCTAATGTTCCTAGCCCTGTGTAGGAAGTTGCTGTATGTAATAGATTAAACTGTACATAAGGAATAAAAGTTGGGCTAACCTCCAATAATTTTGGGATCTTCCTCCCAATACCCCATATTCTTTGATGGTCTTTTGTAGTATTCATCTCTATTAGAAGCAATTATCAGGCTGTAGTCGCTGTCGTCATCCTGACTGCCGATGTATGCGAAAATTACACACATTCTACGTATCAAAGGACAGAAGGATATTCGGCCGGTGGACATAGATGTCAGGGCAAAGTTCGTGATAGATTTTCGTATACGTTATCGTAGTAGGCAAGGCAATGAGTCAACATTAAATATTACATCTCCAAATCTTCACTCGGTAGGTACAGGCAAATTTTATCAGATAAACTTTTGAGTAGTTTGTTTGTTTACATTTTGCGAAAAATATTTGATAAAGGCAGGCCGTAGGAAGCTATTTCAACGTATTTCAAATTTACAATATTTCAATCGGGATGCCAGCTTAGATTAGATTTAATTTCACAATGAATTTGAAAGTGGCTATCTCATCGATATTATTATCAACATCAATGGTTTCATGGGTTAGGTTCATGATGAGTCATCAATGAAACTATAACCATGAATCTTTAGAGTAAACTGGTCCGCGCACGACCATGCTAATTAGCTCAACGGAGTTTTTGCGTTCAGGCGGCGGCGTCTGGCGAGTGAGGAGTTAAGATTGCAACGACTGAAATTAGTTAGGTAGGAACAAAGACTTTCAAAATGTTGTTTGCCATACTAATTCATTGTTTAATTGAAAGATTTTTTAAGTCTTCCTACTAAGTGTTATTGTGCCTGTTGGTTCCAGTTGAAACTAATCGTTAAATACAATTTTTGTAAGAATTATTGTTATTTTTACTGAAAATATCCCTCAAAAATAAAAGTAAATACGGTACATTTTTTTAAGAATTTTGGCAGAACGAAGGCTTATGTGTAGGTAAGTTATTATATTTATATGAAAATAATTAAAACCATAAATATTTAAGCATTATAAAGATCATGCCATTATTCACAAAACTATATGGTACATTTCACATTATGGAAATTACCTCAAGGTCAATATAATATGAAGAAGATACACGAATATATTTGCTAAACGAAACCAAAACAAAATGTATTAGATTTATTCTACCTAATGTTAAACAAGTGAAGGCTGATGTAAACGTTAAAGGAGAAACTTTAGAAATAGTAGAAAGTGCCGTATTCTTAGGAATCACCTTAGATAATAAACTTCAATGGGGCCCACACATAGATAAGCTATCGAAGAGACTCAGTTCTGCAGCGTATGCAGTCAAAAAAATCCGTCATCTTACAGACGTGGATACATCTAGACTTGTTTATTTCAGCTACTTCCATAGTATTATGTCTTATGGTATACTGCTGTGGGGGAACGCTGCAGATATTAACACCGTATTTGTGCTGCAGAGGAGGGCTGTTCGGGCTATCTATAACATGGGTCCTAGAGAATCTCTACGTGATAAATTCAAAGAAATAAACATAATGACAGTACCATGTCAATATATCTATGAAAACTTATTGTACACTCATAAAAATATAAATCGGTTCCCTAAAAATAGCGATAAACATATTTTTAATACCAGAAATAAACATAAACTCGCTGTGCCCACAACTAGGCTACACAAAATAAATGTATCTTTTAAAGGGCAATGTATACGCTTCTACAACAAAACTCCTAGTGAGTTGCAAAAATTATCAGTAAATAAATTCAAACAAATTGTCAAAACCTTGCTGTGCAAAAAGGCTTACTATAAAATATCAGATTATCTAGAGGACAAAAAAGCTTGGGTCGGGTTTTGCTCCAACTCGAAAAATAACAACTAACAGGCTAAAGGTTTCTTCGTCGCTTCTTTACTTTAGTCTACATACCGAAGCGACAGAAATCAAAAAATATCACTTTATTTCCGTGTCAGTGTTTAGTTTTTTATTTTGACCTTTTCTAAGTGTACATTTATTGTATTTATGGAAATAAAGAGTTTTTGATTTTGATTTTGATAGATAAATAATACTCGCAAGTTCGCAACACAAAACAATCTTAAATGTCTCCTGTAAAATCACAAAGATGGCAATTATGCCCTTGTTCTACCGAGGGTGCGATATATACTCTACGGGGATGAAACGAACCCGAACGCCAACAGTATACTGACTTAGGCCAACTGTGATGACGTCAGGACCTAGTTGAGAATCAGGAGGTGGCATAATATGGAACTAACTGTGCACTGGCACAGTTAGTTCCATATCCTCTCTGTATTTGCTCCGTGGTCGTTCCACACGAGGTTAGGATTTTTTTGACGACACACGGGGGAAAAGATTGTAAAATAGACGCGATCTGAAAAAAAAGAACACCCCCCACCGCTGGGCAGTTTTTAACTATATAACAGGTTTGTTTTGTTTGTTTCATGTTTCTCAGTTTCTCTTGTCAGTCAGTTCCCATCAGAGTATTTAATTAAGTTCCTTGGTTCTCATGGTCAGGAACTCACCTGCCGGAGAGTATCTAAGTTCCTTGCCAGCTGCGCTCCTTGGAGTATTTATGTTCCTTGCACCGACAAAGTACTTTCTTTATTGCACCTGTGTAACCAGCCCTTAAACAGCCATTTGAGAGGTAATCCACATTCACTTCGTTGGCGAAGGATTTGTTTGTGGATTTGTTCCCGAAAATACTATGTCAAACACTGGTTTTGAACAGAAGATTGATCTTACTGACGATGACGAGAAAAAGTTTTTCGGTATTCAAGACATTCCTAACGAATCCATACTAATCAGCAGTGATGAAGATAATACAGCAGCTACAGAGGATATCCTCACTTCCGATGAAGAGCTCCCAGATGTCGATTTGACAGCTAAAAAGCAGGCAATTTTAAACCTGTTCGCCCCAAAAAAGGAGCCAGATAATAAATATCAAAACAAATATAAAAAACATGAACCATCCCAAGGTTATCCTTACATCAAAATAAAAAACGATCGTCTGCATGAAAATAACCACAACCGCTCTGAAGGTTTCCCTTCAACGTCAACTAATTTTGATAAAGCAAGAGATCCAGGAGTGAATAAAATGATTGAAGGTGTAAAAATTAACTTACCTGTGAACCCGTATGGTTGTCAGGTAGCCCTCATGTCTATGGTGAGTCAAATTCCTTTATTCAATCTAAAATAGTGGAAGTACTTTGGCAGAATTTGGTGTCATGTTTTTGACCCAACTATGCCTCATTTTATTAAAGCCAATAAGGCTCTTATCAGGTTGAGGCCTGCGTCCAGTAGTGGACTAATACAGGCAGTTGACGAAGCCTCATTTTTGATCCTCGAAACTTTATTATTTTATCTTACCTAATCACTAAGCCCCACTTGCATAGCGATTTTTAAATGTCTAATTTTGATTTAGATTTGACGAATTTGTAAAGTTTAATAATTCAATTTCATTGAGTTGTCAATTAAATTGAATTCTCTCATAATCTTAACTCAGCCAGTTACCTAATTATTGTTGTGCAAGCAGGTCTAAGTTTACTATCTTAATCCCTATAGCATTTAAAACACACCTACTCTGTTGATTTCAGTTGATAAAAGCTATAAAAGGAAAGAAAAACTGCTTGTTGGAAAGTCCAACCGGATCTGGAAAGACCTTAGCACTGCTGTGTGGTGCTCTCGGTTGGCTTACTGCTGAAAAAGGTAAGAGTTTTTGAAAAACTAACATTACCTTCCAATTACCATATTTTTTTTATTATGTTCCTACACATACCCACTCTCCCCTAGGTGGTATAAAGGTGTAATAAAAGTCACATAAGTATTCCTACTAAAATCTCATCACACTAATATCATTAATGTGATGGTTTGGATGCACGCATGCATGCATCCAAACCATCAGATGTTGCATGCATGTATGGATGGATGTATGTTTGTAACTTCTTCAAACCACACTGATATTTTTATTCAATCAAATCTTATCTCTTTTCAGAAAAATTAGCCCAAGTCAATGCTAGGCAATACTTTAATGATAATCCCGAGTTGAACCTAGGTATTGCAGCCGAGAATGGTTCTACTCCAAAGAAGAATAGCACACCTAGCTCTCCTGAAGAAATGTTTCGTAAAAATAGCTTTGGTAAGTAGTGAGTTCAGAGAACTGACATGTAGAGCTTCAAAAGTTCAGATCTTTTTCTTAAGGCGCTTGTATGCCTCAAACTAGCGCCGCTGCCTTCTCCTTCTTATAACTACGTCAATCAAAGGAATTTTTAAAAGTCCATTGTACTGTACAATGGACTTTTAAAAATTCCTGATGAGAAAGATTCCTATGATAACTTTCATAAGCTTTATTTTAATACACATAAAATATTTTTCTTTTATTTCATTTATGCAGAATAGCGAAGTTGCTCTTGGTGGCCACCAAACTCTGTTTTCGCTTCTCTGTCTAAATTATACGAAACTAAACTACATATTTCAGAGGGATTAAAAAAAGCTTACGATAGGTATCACAAACTGTACTTGGATATTTGCAAATTCTTGTGTTTAACGTAATTATAAGTAAAAATAGGTGGCGGCGCTAGTGTGCATTCGTCGGCCATAACTAACTGGTAGGATCAATATTAAAATGCTGAAATTTACAGTGTAAGTATTATTATTTTAGGTGAAAAAAGCATTTATGATAGCCCAAGTCATGGAGGTAGTATGAAGAGAGCACAGCCTATGGACTGTGATGAAGGTAACACTAGCTCAAAAACCTAGAAAAACCAACAAAAGAACAAAAATACAAAGATTCAAGAAAAGTAAAGTATTTTTTTTTCCAATTCAAATAAAATAAAATAAACATTTGAAAACTATAATTACTCTACTAATAACCACACTAAGATCTTTATAACACTGGGGATGCAAGCGATTTCAAGGCCAGTGCAAAGAGAGCTCGCTGCGTGTCCACAGCGTCGTCGCGGCGTGCTCGCTGCGCACTCGCATCTCTTTGAAAACGCTCGCTCCTCGATAGAGTGTTATGACTCTAACTCAACATAAAATTTTCCTAAAATCGTTGTCGTACATCTTCTGGGTAAAAAAGGTACACCAATCTTACTTATAAAAAACATTAAATCTATAATTGTGTATAATTGTGTCTATGGTTCAATTTATGGGTCTGTAATTAATAATTTATTTAAAATCTCTAATTGCAAACTATTCTAAGCTTTTTATTCAAAAAAAAACAAATTGTTGGCCTACAGACTCGGAAGCAGGGCTGGTGACGATCCACAAGAAGAGGAAACTTGAGGAGGATGAAACTTTTGATGATATTTTCTATGAGAACAACTCCGAGATGGATGACTTAATGTCCACAGTTGAAATGCCTGAGAGAATGATGTAGGTATTTATAAGGGTAACATTGGCTTATCAATAAAATTGTTATAAAGCATGTCCCTCAAAAATCTGCAATCCTCAAATCAAAAAATCTAAGAAGAATCAAAGAATCATATCTCTTTACTTCCATAAATACAATAAATAAATGTACACTTAGAAAAGGTCAAATTCTTAAAATGATTCTCCCATTGAAATTTGTTTTGTTTTTTTTTCAGTATTTTTCTATTCATTATGTTTATCTTATTTCCAATAAGGCCTCAACTTACTTTGTATCATGCTATTTTTAAGTATCTGCAAAAGCTAGTAATTAGCCGCCAACAAACATGCATTGATGTGCAGGCATGTTCTACATTTTCATCAGAATTTTAGTAAACCTAGCTGTAAGTTTCTCCAATATTTTGTAAAATAAATAGACTCAAACTAAAATGATCAAATGAAAATAGTTGACACCCTGTTTAATTTGGTTGATGGAATTTTAAATTATTGTAATGTAATTATTTTTTAGTTACTGTCACGAAAAAATGTGTTAATGTAATTCCTACCGACACACCAATGTCGGCAGATCGCCGCGACGAGAAGTTGACAAAACACTGTTGGCTGCCTAAAATATTCAATTCACACACTGAAATGTCGCACCAACCCGCCAGGTTGTGTCACTGACTGGTGTATAGATTCCATTACAGCCAACACAAAAACATAAGTTAAAGCTAGATTGAGAATATGTCCTTCATTTCACTCCCATTCTCTTGAAAATGTACCCTTTAATTAAAGTCTCACATAAAGTTGAAATTAGTCACTAATCCGGTCCATCTTCCAGTGTACCAACAATCTACTACGGCGCCCGGACTCACAAACAACTGCAGCAAGTTATAAAGGAGTTTGGACGGACTTCCTACTGCAATACCGTGACTATGTCCATCCTATCCAGCAGAGAACACAGCTGCATCAGGGAGTTTGATAAACAGATGTGGGGGACTAAGAATGATATGTGCAGGGGATGTATTAAGGTAAGCTGCGAATTTTATACGCTTTATTGTAGGTTAAAGTGGCTTTTATACTAGAGCTAAGCTGCATAGCTGATTATATGTAATGTTTCAAACTAACCCAATAGATTTTAACGATTTTCATAGCTTATGATCAAGGCACACTGAAAACGAATAGAAGCGAAACTAAAAAAATATCCATAGGCAAATGGGATTTTGTCCCTCTCTTCACAACGTAGTGCTGATCTTCTCCTGACTATCAGACTAGACATTTATAATTTCGTGATGTTCTTTTAGCAAGTTTTTAACCCTTCATACGTGGGGAGGTTCTCTCTCGACTGCCGCCTTACTCAAAATCACTGTATTTATTTGTAGTAGTGTGTAGTGTAGATACAACAAAGTTTCAACAAATTCTGAATATTGTCTCTAAATACAGGTGTAATCTTATTTTGAAACATTAAGAACCATCATAGAAAAGTCTGTCTGTCCGGTTCAGAAATCGCGCGTAAAATGTAAAAAATAAACACACGTGATATCTCACCTCGTGATATTTCGTGATATTTCGTGATTTCTTCCCCTCCCCTTTGAGCCTCACGTCGTGGACAACCCCTAATCTAAATTATTTACTAAAATTAACATTAACTTGCAGAAAATACCACCAAAAGACCAGCACCCAGGCACACCAATCAAGAAAGAGGAAACTAACTGTAAATACTACGATAACCGCAAAGCCCTAGACAGGTCTCGCCTACCTCCTGCATTTGACTTAGAGGACCTCACCAGCGCAGGTCATGACTTGATGGCGTGTCCGTACTTCGCTGCTAGGGAAATGGCTCAATCTGCTAACATCGTATTCTGCCCGTATAACTATCTCATAGACCCGTCTATAAGATCCAGCGTGAGTATAACCTTTATATTGATTTGAATGTTTTGCCGCAATAGTCTTGGCCAAGACCTCACTAGAAGAAGGCATGACTTGATGGCGTGAGTATAACCTTTATATTGATTTGAATGTTTTGCCGCAATAGTCTTGGCCAAGACCTCACTAGAAGAAGGCATGACTTGATGGCGTGTCCGTACTTCGCTGCTAGGGAAATGGCTCAATCTGCTAACATCGTATTCTGCCCGTATAACTATATCATAGACCCGTCTATAAGATCCAGCGTGAGTATAACCTTAATTACTACAAATTTAAATACTTTGCCGCAATAGTCTTGGTCACGTCTTCACTAGAGCAAGACATGACTTGATGGCAGGTCCATACTTCGCGGCTAGAAATAGCTCAAGCTGCCAATATCGTGTTTTACCCGTATAACTATCTTATAGACCCGTCTATTAAATCAAATATTTCGACTATTATTTTTATTTCGATGATATGTGTGGTCATCTCGGCATAGGAATTCATGTAATAAACTGGAATTGAGTAAAGAGTCATAATCATAACCATAACCTCATTTAAATGGAAGGTTATGTGTTATTTACATTGATTTAAAACGGCAGACCGACACGATCGCGGAGGGATTAGGCGCAGGGAGGGAGAGTGAGGGAATAGAGTGTGCATCTGTGCGCGCACACTTGTGCACTATAATAATGTCCTGCGCACCTGGCTGCTCTTCGTTGAGACTGGCCACCGTGGCCTAGGAAGGCGTCATCATCATTGATTTAAAACCAGAAATCTGTGATTTAAAAACAGAGGTTCAAACATCAACCTTACTACCATCTAATCAATGTTAATTTCAGATGCGAATCAACCTGCAAGACAACATAGTGATAATCGACGAAGCGCACAATATAGAGGACAATTGCAGAGATTCAGCCACGTTCGCGTTTTCAAGAGATAATATACAAATGGCTTTGAAAGTTAGTGAGTAATCTACATAGAAATTTCATATAAATTATAAAGGCGAAAGTTTACCATTGAACGGACAAGGCACATATAACTAAGAATTTTGAGTTCCGAAAATCCATGCATGAGCAGGTACAGTGTGTTATTTTAACTGGGACAGTATGGGGACACCCGTACTAAAACTAGTAGTTCTACGAACAGTAGACCTCGTGAACACTAACTTTTTTCAACAATTAATTTACTTATTACTTAAGTAATATTTGGGTAGTATTAGTAAGTGATATTGGGTAGTATAGTATTCCTGTTTGTAGGTAAATGTACCTTCAAATTTCTGTGGGTTTCATACTTTTTGAAATATTTTGAAAATAGTCGAAATTTTACCCATTCCCCCATCTCCGAAGATTGCAGAG
This sequence comes from Eupithecia subfuscata, assembly GCA_963564075.1. Taxonomy (NCBI): domain Eukaryota; kingdom Metazoa; phylum Arthropoda; class Insecta; order Lepidoptera; family Geometridae; genus Eupithecia; species Eupithecia subfuscata. The sequence continues at coordinate 8,955,631 of OY751117.1, read as the reverse complement.
CTATCCATCTGAAATGTATGTAGCGTTTGTGGATTAGAGATGGGCCGAATATTCGTTTTATATTCGGTATTCGGCATATTCGGCAGCTTTACCGAATATTCATATTCGGCCGAATATTCGGCTGAATCACCTAATGTTCGGCAAAGTGATACTCAAAGTTTTTACTGTTAAGACCCGTGTATTATCATGATTTGAGTGTACAGTGTAATGAAGTTAGTATTTTAGAGTGTAGCTTTCTGATTTTGTCGTCACTGAAGCTTTACTTTCAATTAAAGTAAGTTGGTAAAAAGATAATAACTTCAATCAATATCTTCACGCCGGATCCCTTGCAGGGTAGGCAAGGAATCCATAATAACTTAATGCAAATTATAGGTATCTAGCGGTTTTGGGATTAGGCTTCTGTGTTAACTCTTTAGAATATTAAATTATACAGGCCTTAATTGAAGGAAAATAAACAAGATATTTATTTCGGTCAGTCTTTATTGTGTTAGAGAATAGCTGAATCAAATCACAACACCTTAGTAGATTATGAATAATATTTTTTTCTAGTTTCTACTCAGCATAGCGTCGCAAAATCAAACGCACGTGTCATTGTTCTACTCGTTACTGCATGACCCAATAATGAGAACTTGAGCGCTGCGGGGCCTGCGGGGGTAGCGGGCGGGTGGGTCTGACGGCAATATTTATAATTTGACCTTTTTTAAGTGTACATTTCGCTTGTTTGTAACAACGATGACATTTCTCAATTAAAGTTTGAAAAATTATATTTTATTAATTCTGGCTCTTTGAAAGAAACTTCCGAAGAATGAAATATTGCCTGATTCAATACTTATTAAAATATATCAGCAAATATTATATACGATTATCTCCTAAAATCCTCTGCGCATTTTTATGAAAAAAGGTAGAAAATGTGCCATTCTTTCAGAAAAACGAAATTATATTTTTGTATTATTTTGACATAGGACATTACTGCCAATATGTTGTGTTAATTTTGGTTGTTGATTTACTTAATAAAACATAGTGACATTTTAGAAAAATCTTTTATTAGGATTTACACGACAATTTACCGAAACACGGACACTTCTTCATTCTAAATCTCTGTCAGTCATTGAAAACGTTAGCTAAAACTATAAAAACCAACGATCTTGGCGGAGTACTAATCAGTATTCATTACATTTCCAAAGAAATTTGATGCTTTAGTACTTCTTAATATGTTTCTCAGATTAACCTGACTATTATTGATTAGTTTAAAATTAAAACAGAATCAATAAATAAGAGTTTCATAAACACAAAGATAATGATGCAATCAAAATAAGGCAGTGCTCTTCGCAAAGTCCATTAAAGGTTTTCCAGAGCATGATAAAAGCTGCGCTGCAGATTCTTACACCGTATTTGTGCTGCAGAAGAGAGCCTAAAACCTAAAATCTTTTTTACTGACATTCCAATCTCTACTACGAAGTATCTAAACTCTTCTCAATTAATCGCTGAGTCATTCTCTCATAGTCATTCACTCATAGAAAATGTACCTAAATGCGAAAATAAACTTAATTTCAACTATGTCGATGAAAAAGATATTAAAAAAGCCTTCAAACTTTTAAATATAAAGAAAACTGCAGATCTCTGGGGCATTTCCGTTAAAATTATTAAACCTTTAATTGATACGATTGCACCAGATCTAGCTTTTATATTCAATGAATCTATTGATTGTGGCGTATTTCCTGATCTAATGAAATGTAGTAAAGTAATCCCACTATTTAAATCGGGTAGTAGGTCTGACCCCACTAACTTTAGACCAATATCAGTACTGCCAACTTTCAGCAAAGTTTTTGAAAAACTTATTTTACATCAATTGCTTAGGCATTTTAATGGCAATGACCTGCTACATGGTAAGCAATTCGGGTTTACTCGGGGCAGGTCAACTACTGATGCCGGTGTAGAGTTAGTATCGCATATTTTTGATGCTTGGGAGAAGTCGCAAGACGCTTTAGGCGTTTTTTGCGACTTGTCAAAAGCGTTCGATTGCGTACACCATGAAACATTAATCAGGAAACTACATCACTATGGAATAAGAAACACCTCTTTGGATCTTCTTACATCTTATTTGAGTGATAGGATACAAAGAGTTGACATTAATGGGAAACGGTCTTCGGGGTCTGTAGTTACAATGGGTGTACCGCAGGGTTCTATCCTCGGTCCTTTCCTATTCTTAGTTTATATTAACGACCTGCCTCATCTTGTCAAGAATAATCACGAGATTGTATTGTTTGCTGATGATACTTCATTAATTTTTAAAATGATGCGACAAAACACAAATTTCGACGATGTGAATAATGCAATCTCAAAAGTAGTTCATTGGTTTAGTGTCAATAATCTTTTGCTAAACGAAACCAAAACAAAATGTATTAGATTTATTCTACCTAATGTTAAACAAGTGAAGGCTGATGTAAACGTTAAAGGAGAAACTTTAGAAATAGTAGAAAGTACCGTATTCTTAGGAATCACCTTAGATAATAAACTTCAATGGGGCCCACACATAGATAAGCTATCGAAGAGACTCAGTTCTGCAGCGTATGCAGTCAAAAAAATCCGTCATCTTACAGACGTGGATACATCTAGACTTGTTTATTTCAGCTACTTCCATAGTATTATGTCTTATGGTATACTGCTGTGGGGGAACGCTGCAGATATTAACACCGTATTTGTGCTGCAGAAGAGGGCTGTTCGGGCTATCTATAACATGGGTCGTAGAGAATCTCTACGTGATAAATTCAAAGAAATAAACATAATGACAGTACCATGTCAATATATCTATGAAAACTTATTGTACACTCATAAAAATATAAATCGGTTCCCTAAAAATAGCGATAAACATAATTTTACTACCAGAAATAAACGTAAACTCGCTGTGCCCACAACTAGGCTACACAAAATAAATGTATCTTTTAAAGGGCAATGTATACGCTTCTACAACAAAACTCCTAGTGAGTTGCAAAAATTATCAGTAAATAAATTCAAACAAATTGTCAAAACCTTGCTGTGCAAAAAGGCTTACTATAAAATATCAGATTATCTAGAGGACAAAAAATTTTGGGACGGGTTTTGCTCCAACTCGAAAAATAACAACTAACAGGCTAAAGGTTTCTTCGTCGCTTCTTTACTTTAGTCTACATACCGAAGCGACAGAAATCAAAAAATATCACTTTATTTCCGTGTCAGTGTTTAGTTTTTTATTTTGACCTTTTCTAAGTGTACATTTATTGTATTTATGGAAATAAAGAGTTTTTGATTTTGATTTTGATTTTTGAGCTGATCGTGCAATCTATAATATGGGTCCCAGAGAATCCTTGACTGATAAATTCAAAGAAATAAACATAATAATAATAATAATAATAATAATGCTGGACAATCCACACAGCACCATCTAGCCCAATAATAACAGTACCATGTCAATATCTTTATGAAAACTTGTACACATAATAATATACATTCATAATTATAAATACTAGAAATAAGAATAAGTTTGCTGTACCCACAACTAGGCTACACAAGATTAATGTATCTTATAAAGGGGAATGTATACGCTTTCACAAATAAACTCCAAGTGAGTTGCACCTTATTACCACGTCTTATCCTTTGTGAAAAGTCTTACTACAAAATATCAGATTATCTAGAGCAGAGCTAGAGGATAAAAAAGATTGGGATGAGTTTTGCTCTAGCTCGAAAGTAACGCCCTAACAAGGTAAAGGTTTTTTGATCGCTTCTTTACTTTACCTTAAAATGATCGAAGTAAACAAAAAATCTAAGTTATCACTTTATTTCCTAGTTTTACTTATGTTATTTGATGTTTTGTAACGTTTCCAAGAGTACTGTGAGGTCTTAAAGAAATAAAGCACTTCAATATTTGAAAACGGGGCGTAGGACCTCGGTACTAAAATTTCAACTTTAACATAACAAGATAATTTTAAAGTTTTAAGTGTCGTTCTTCGTTTTTCGTAGTATTTACTCCCATCTCAATTCAAGCATCTTGCCAAACAAAAATTTTTTATGTGCACATTTTATTTAAATAAAATGGTTCAGGTTTCTAACTCATCGGAATTGGGTGGTACCTGAATAGGTTTATCAAAATCTGGTCTGAATTTACTGTCTGTCATAGCCTAGTAAAGTAAAATACAGTAAACAAATAGTTTCTTTAGTAAAAAAAGTGACAATTGCTATCAGTAGAATTTTTAAGGTTAATAGGCAGTATATACTACTTTTATCCAATGTAAACTCTTGATCGGGTGCTTTATTCCTGCTTTGGTTGATTTTAGCTAGTATTATTTTACTCCCTGACAACGCCATTGTAACGAATCGGCTGAAAAAATAATAATTTAACGTCAAAGTCGGTTACTAAATGTATGTTTTATTTTACTTAAAACGTTTTAACTAAAGATAGTTGTCAATAAATACAAAAACAACCCAAAAAATTCCAGCAAGAGTGACCTTTTTTGACTTAAGTTTTAACTTAAATTAATGATTTGTGTTTTGTTTACAGACAATATCGTCATATTTTATAATAGAACTTTTACTGTTTTAACTTTTTTCTGATAAACTGACACATTACCAGATATATACACAAATATTTACTTAATTATTTTGAGCAAAAATGACCCTTTTATATAGATACATTATTTTTGAAACAAATTTTATAAATATCCAACCAAGCATTTTACGTAGAACGTCAAAACCAAAAATATGTCGTCCTTGAAGATAACATGCACCACTCATCGCGAACGAAATTGCACTACCGCTGAATAATGACCTTCTTGCCGCAAACCATTTATACCAAATGAGACAGCGCAACAACGACATATCTTCTATCCTGCTCTAACCTTACCCCTTAGAGAAATGTCGTTTTGCAGGAAAAAACTAGATTTTTTTCTGGACTTAGGTGTATACTTAACTTGAAAATCATGTTTTTTGAGTTATGTCGTCTTTGTCGCAAACAAGCGATTTATTGTATGTATGGAAATAAAGAGTTTTTGATTTTGATTTGAATCCGCGCGCTTGGCGTATACAAGTTTAGACTTGCATTTGTGCGACGGAACGAAATCAAATGTACCGAATATTCGGCCGAATGTTCGTAGGTATTCGGTGAAACCCATGTTCGGCTCATCTCTGTTGCGGTCTCCATCTAACTAAAATGTAGTTTAATACCTACTATTTATAGGTACATACTTATTTATTAAATAGCCAGATTGAAGAAGAAGAAGAAGAAGAAGAAGAAGAAGAAGAAGAAGAAGAAGAAGAAGAAGAAGAGGAAGAGGAAGAGGAAGAGGAAGAGGAAGAGGAAGAAGAAGAAGAAGAAGAAGAAGAAGAAGAAGAAGAAGAAGAAGAAGAAGAAGAAGAAGAAGAAGAAGAAGAAGAAGAAGAAGAAGAAGAAGAAGAAGAAGAAGAAGAAGAAGAAGAAGAAGAAGAAGAAGAAGAAGAAGAAGAAGAAGAAGAAGAAGAAGAAGAAGAAGAAGAAGAAGAAGAAGAAGAAGAAGAAGAAGAAGAAGAAGAAGAAGAAGAAGAAGAAGAAGAAGAAGAAGAAGAAGAAGAAGAAGAAGAAGAAGAAGAAGAAGAAGAAGAAGAAGAAGAAGAAGAAGAAGAAGAAGAAGAAGAAGAAGAAGAAGAAGAAGAAGAAGAAGAAGAAGAAGAAGAAGAAGAAGAAGAAGAAGAAGAAGAAGAAGAAGAAGAAGAAGAAGAAGAAGAAGAAGAAGAAGAAGAAGAAGAAGAAGAAGAAGAAGAAGAAGAAGAAGAAGAAGAAGAAGAAGAAGAAGAAGAAGAAGAAGAAGAAGAAGAAGAAGAAGAAGAAGAAGAAGAAGAAGAAGAAGAAGAAGAAGAAGAAGAAGAAGAAGAAGAAGAAGAAGAAGAAGAAGAAGAAGAAGAAGAAGAAGAAGAAGAAGAAGAAGAAGAAGAAGAAGAAGAAGAAGAAGAAGAAGAAGAAGAAGAAGAAGAAGAAGAAGAAGAAGAAGAAGAAGAAGAAGAAGAAGAAGAAGAAGAAGAAGAAGAAGAAGAAGAAGAAGAAGAATATCAATCAAATGTCTTGAAGCCGAGATATTCTAAAGACCTCTTTTTGCCTTTTTTTAAAGGAAGTACACCTTTGATCAAAAAACCCCGACGACAAAAAAATTCTATAAAATCGTTGAATCTGTACACCAAGTTTCGTACCGATCGGTTGTAAAATACGACCTGTAGAGGAGTACGGACATACTGACAGAAAAGCTATTTTGGCCAGACTTGAAACGAAGACTTTCGTTCACTTTCGTTCACGACGTCAATAAACTAGGTATAATAATTTAAGGCGGTACCCCGAAGCACACTAGCGCCGCCACCTATTTTATCTTATTATTACGTTTAACAAAAGAAATTGCAAAAATTACTTTGTGCGCCTTAAGTATTTCAAAAATTATCTCTGTTAGGTGTAGGTCTATCTCAGACGCAGAAGGGTGCATTGCAGGTTGGATTTCCGCCCAATTTGTTAATGATCTACACTGCATTAGTACCTACATTGGTTTTGGGTCTAGGTGTTTTCTGTGTATAATTTGTAATAAATGTAAACGTAGTAGCAAAATGATTTGTAAATTGAGCATATTTTCACCATGGTCTGCTATTATTTGTATTAAAATAGTATTTATCTAGGTTCCTGACACAATTTTTTTTTAAATACCTTTCTGAAATGAAATTAAACCGAATCGCATCTTTACATCAAAGAATGAATGTTTTCTTAGTATTTTTCTAGATAAGTATTTTGAAAAAAGCTTAACGCCGGACCCTTAAGTAGTTTATCAGTCACATGTACCCTAAACAGAAGTTGTGCGTTCTTGAGGCTGATACTTTGTGTGTTTATTTTTATCTATAAAAAAATTTATAAACTTCATAAAAATTCTTTCTAGGAATTGGAATACGCATCCCAATACCGTTACTCGGGCGATGATTCATCGAATTACATCGAGAAACTGATAAAAGTACTCAAAAGCTGGGACTATTGGTAAGTTCTTAACTTCAAGAACCTAATTCAAGAGCATTTGTATCTTTAAAAGTACAACACCAAAAGTTTATTTGCTCAATTTTTAACTATTTACTCGGCGCAAATGGAGGGGTTTTAAGTTTAACGGTGAATAACGGAGGATTTGTATAGTTTTACATTTTGGGTTTCAAGAGGGCGCATTGCGCGCCACTTTGTGAAATCGATGGGCATAGGATTTCCCGTTCATAGGAGCGGGACAGAGCATACGTTTGCTTATTTGCAAGAAAATTACTCAACTTGCGAAGAAACTGTATTAACGACTCAAAGACTTAGTAATAACCTACGAATCAAAACAAAAATCTTTTATATAGTCCACAGGGTTCCTGAGAGCTCGACCAAATTAGGTGCAAAACGGTGCACTTTAATTTTTAGAATAACAAGTAATTTTATACATATACATGTAAATTATGTGGCGCAGCGGGCGAAGGTCCGCCTGCGACGCAGAAGGTTGCGGGTTCGATTCCCGCTTCGGGACCAAAGAGATATGTCTTTGCTTGCAGATATTTGCTCAGGGTGTTCTGCATGTTTTCTATGTATATTAAAAAAATATCTATCCATGTATTGTATTGTATTAAGTATATCAGTTATTTCATATTTCATTTATTGCATTCATAATTACAGGTAGGTACATGAATATTTCACTATTCCAACACTCTCAGTTGGTAGATCTTATAATTATGTACCCGGCCAGGGTGTAGCAACTTGAGAAGATGGTTACTAAAGTTAATATTTAATTATTTACTATCACATTAATAAGTATTATCATCAAAGAATTCAATAAATGTATAATAAAAAATTTTCAGTAGCATATTCTCTAGTAATTTATTAAAATTAATGGCAGATGTATCTTTTAAATTTTCTCTTTCAATTTATCTAGTACATTGTGTTATGCACAATCTTTGCTTAGCTTGGGGCTAGATAATGCTGTGTGAATGGTCCAGCATTATTTATTTATTTATTATATTTAACCGGCGTCCTTATCTTAATCGAGTTTATATGTTAACTTCTAGGTTCACAAACCAGAAGGCTCTAATAGACAAGATGCCAGTAAACAACAACGAGGCGTCTTACTCGTGGCAAGCGGAACACTTTACGAAAACGCTGCAGAACCACGATATTGGACGCGCTAACTATTATGGTCAGTACATTCAAAGTCAATAGTTACTTTTTATCAATCTCTATTCACAAAGAAGATTACAATAAAATGATACAAAGAATCAAGGGTAGTATGGGTACTTAGTGTGGGTCACGTAGTATGGGTATTTTCCCCAAGTACTACCTATTCAAATGATAATGGTGTTAGTTAGTAGTAATTATAACTATTACGAGACGATATCATTGTCATAGTCTCAGGACAAATGTGTGTACGATCTGCAGATATTCGTTCGGAAAAGCCCCCCATTGCACTCTCTGGGGGAGGCTTTGGGCTGCCCTGTAGTGGACTTCATAAGATATTGTATAGTATTATAATATCTGTGCGATCACTGTAAATGCATATCGACTTTAAGTTAAGTTACTGTATCTTAGCTACAAATAAAGATTTTCTTATCCTTATTCAATATCTTAAATTACCAAATCCAATCCTTCTTCGTGAATCTACTTCGTGATCAAATTGCTTATTGCTGTTTGTTTTAGAGTTCCATGAGTCTGCAGAGATGTTCTGCAATAAACTGCGCGATGAGCCGGGTTCTCTATACGGTATTGGTCAGGCTACTGGAACCTTGGTCGGATCTTTAGATGTTGCTTTAGGTAAAAAAATTTATTTGCCAAAACATGTTTTATGAAAGGTAACAAGTAAATACATTTTATTAGTGAACATGCTTGACCGTTACTCGGAATGCAAAAATATTTGAGAGAGAAGGGTAATCTACACTAATTAATATTGTAAAGGGGAAAGATTTCTATTTTTGTATGTTTGTAACGATAAAAATTATTTCACCATTAGAATGCTACATTTATCCCTGAGTAACATCACACTAATATTATAAATGCGAAAGTTTGGATGGATGTATAGATGGATGGATGTTTGTTACCTCTTCACGCCAAAACTACTGACCGGATCGGGCTGAAATTTTGCATACAGATAATTCTAGGCCTGGAATAAAACATAGGCTACTTTTTATCCCATAAATCAGTTCCCGTGGGATAGAAATCACCTTTAAACGTTTCCATAGAAACAACGCGTGCGAAGCCGCGGGCAGAAGCTAGTGTTTAATAAATAAATGTCCACCCGTGCGAAGCCGGGACGGGCCGCTAGTAATTGATATAATGTTTCCCAGGCTACCTATTCCGGCATGACTGCAAATACATGGATGATTTCAAACCAGTGATTGTTCGCACGTTGCCTAGCGACAACAAATGGAGTCGCTTTAAAAAGGTCAGTCATATAAGTTTTTCTAATCTAAGATAATAATATCCCAATTGTTTTTCTTCCTTGACGGGAATTGAATCCGCAACTCTTTCTCAGTAGGTACAGGATGCCAATGGCGCCACGACGTCATGATATTTTATAGGACCCTCTTAATAAATTTCTTAGAAATTACCCTAAGTACTATAACTTACTCACTATAATAAAAAAACCTTATGTGTTATCTGGTTGTCTGGCAGAGATCGCTCTGGAGCGATAAGACCGCCAATTGTCACTTAGAGTTATTTAATTTTAAATTGTTTCTTAGTTTTATTTATTTATTTATTTATAAGGCAATGCCAACAATACACATAATGAAACATTCTAATAAAGTAACACAAGTATAGTTTTAAGTGTGCAATAAAGTATTTTCTATCTATCTAATCTGTTATGATTTGGTGCACAATGTTTTTGGCAATCTCGGAACGGTTGGTTCTATTTTCAAACATTATCCTTACCTACCTACTTAAGTGTCATTGACATAGGCTACGTTTTATAGGGGTACCACGTGTAAAGCCGCGGGCAGTGGCTAGTATATCACACTAATATTATAATTGCGAAAGGATGGATGTATAGATAGATGGATGTTTGTTACCTCTTCACGCCAAAACTACTAAACGGATCGGTCTGAAATTTTGCATACAGGTAATTCTAATCCTGGAATCAAACATAGGCATACTTTTTATCCATAAATCAGTTCCCATGGGATAGAAATCACCTTTAAACGTATATAGAAACAACGCGTGCGAAGCCGCGGGCATAAACTAGTTATCTATAAATTTAAGAGAAGAATACTCGATGTTAAAGTTCATAGTTGTATCAGAACATAACATGTAGTTGAGCTACCTGTAGATTGTTTGCAACAGTCCGCAGCTAGCTCAATGTTTCACTTGTAAATACTAGTTCTTATTTATTATTATTTGATTGTAATTTTCTTTGTGAATAAAGATATATATCAGAACCAGAACATAAGAAGATAAATTAATATCACATTTTTACTTTCATGTTTTCCCAGGAGAAGAAAGAAGAAGTGAGTTAGTTACTTATCAGTTTGTTTAAAAGCATGTAAAGGCACTTAAAACGCTTATTGCTTCTTAAAATTTCCTCTAAAAACCGATGCAGTATTATAGTTAGTAACGTAATGAAAACATTTTGGATTCGCGGGCTTTTGATATGGCTGTATTTTCGGTGGGCACTAGAGCTGATTTTTCTAACTATGTTAGAAAAGTCTGCTTGTGTTTTCAGCAAAATACTGTACGTGTTTTTTAAAACTGTCTAAACCGCGCGCTGCCTGCCAACCGAGAACGCACAATTTTGATTTCATACTTTTACCATCAATCAACGTATTATTCACCCATATCGAAGACTCATGTACTCAAGTTTTGTATAAATCCATAGTGATAGAAGGGATATCACATTAAATCCGGTTTCGGAAAGTCGTCCGGACGAACTTAACAGAGGGCGCGGCCTAAATATATACATTTATATGCTATCTCACCTGACATAATAGATATACCTACCCGCGCGCTAGGATGAAATGCACAACAACGATTTATTCGTAAAACAGCCGCGTAAAAGAATGGGAACGACTTTTAGCACAAGGGTTATTTTATTATAGAAAAACTATTGAGAGTACCTATCTTTTCTATTGAGAGTATTAAAGAAAAACTATAGAGAGTATCTTTTCAAAATAAATTTGTTTCTACTTTTGAATAATTAAACTATGTCGGTATGGGTTTTATTTTAGAGTTTTTTTAAACTTTCTAAATCACGCACTGGCTGCCTACCGAGAACGTACTATTTTGATTTTATACTCTTACCATCGATCAAGGTATTATCCACTTGAAAACTTGAGAACATGAGTCTTCAATGGGGATTGAAGACTCATGTTCTCAAGTTTTGTACAAAACGATAGAAGGGATATCACATTAAACCCGGTTTCGGAACGGACTCTAAAAATGCAAGAGTTAACTGCATACTTGTATTTTAACTAACAAATAGTCGAACGAAAAGGAGTGAGCGAGCAAAAGCGTTGAAATTAACTCCGCCTCATCTCTCATTTCCCGTTCATAACCCTTTCGCGTTGGAAACCCGACTTTACACTTAACCCTTTCATAGGCTTACTACTTTGTATATTATCTATTTATTGAACTAACAAACTTTGCTTCGTATTTATCAGTCATAATATGTACTGCAGGTATCTATCGCAAGCGCAGCTTACTTCAGAGCTCAATAATGCTGTTTAAAATGTTCAAGATTTTTAATATCTATTAATATTGCAGGAAACAGAAGAAAAAGACAAATACGAGCTCCGTCTAATCTGCCTGAACCCTGGCGCTGTATTCGAAGGGCTCCAACACTGCCGGAGTACCGTCCTCGCGTCTGGCACTCTCACGCCGCTAGTCAGTCTACATTCCGAGCTGCAGGCTGAATTCCCGCTCAGGATCAGCCCAGCGCATGTTATACCGCCGGATAGGGTGAGTACTGACCTCCTTTGATTTATAGTTGCCTGGTACTTGAGGAATATGCTCAGGCAGCGTCAGGTCATATCAGTCTAACGCAGCTCATACTGCTCGGAATTGTGAATGATTCTTTGGTTTATACTTGCCTGGTAAAAAGACTCCGATGGAAATGTTGAAAATAGATTGGCGCCGTTGCCGCGGTGGTCATACATACCGCCAGTTGTAGTGAGTGCTGACAGCGTTAAGTCCTCCCTTCTGGTACTTTAAATCCGCTCGGTAATCTACGTTTATTTTATTTTTATAATTTCGGAGAAACTTACAGCTAGGTTTACAAATTTCAGATGAACATCATAGAACATGCCTGGATAGACCAGTGCATGTTTGTTGACGGCTAATTACAAGTTACCGCGTGTTAGGCCTCTACGATTCCGCAAAATATCGCGCATGTTAGAAGAAACTAATCTAAATAATAAGTCTAATTAATTCGAATTATTTATTCAGGTAAAAAACATTTACATTTCGGTTAGAAGTGCCTTATAGCTTATGTTAGGTTTAATTAGACACAGAGTTGTCACCTGGTTCAATAGGAGGAGATTATTAGGTAGGTATATTAATCGAAATACTTAGGTATTTTTAGAATAACTACAATAAAATCTAAGACAATCCGATGAATATCTGGTGCCTATTGAGAAACATTTGACAAAGATTATCTCCATGACTCATGAGCTAATTAGGGGCTTTACTTGTTCGCGGTCAGTAGGTATTCATATTTAGCTGAGCTAGTAGTAATAGTATTTCTACATCATCATCCGTAGCCCGATTCTCTCAAGGTTTGATGAGTAGATATATTCGAATGATTTTAAGACACCTCGTTGGTCTAGCGGTCAGCTTCAGCGGTTGAACTGCTAGACCAGCAGCAGCTGGTCTAGCAGTTCAACCGCTGATTATGAGGTCCTGGGTTTGAATCCTGGGTCGGGCCAATATTTATTGGGATTTTTCAAGCAAGGATAATTCACAGTAGCAGCCCGGAGTCAGAAAGTTGGCGGTATTACACCCCCGTGCCTCGGAAAGCACGTTAAGCCGTTGATCCTGTGCTTGACCTCTCCCCAGTCGTGTCGATCTGTCGTCCTTTCGGATTATGAGAGTGAGGGGAATAGAGAGTGCACCTGTGTTTGCGCACACACTTGTACACTAAAATATGTGTGCATCTGGCTAGTCTTCGATGAGACTGGCCGCCGTGGTCGAAATTCGGCTGGGACGACATTATAATCCTATGTTTGTGCCATCCACTGCGGTGCTGTGGTAATCACACTAATATTATAAATGCGAAAGTTTGGATGGATGGATGGATAGATGGATGGATGTTTGTTACCTCTGCGGTGCTGTGGTAATCACACTAGTATTATAAATGCAAAAGTTTGGATGGATGGATGGATAAATAGATGGATGGATGTTTGTTACCTCTTCATGCCAAAACTACTGAACGGATCAGGCTGAAATTTTGCATACAGGTAAGTCCAACCCTGGAATCAAACATAGGCTTTTACTTTTTATCGCATAAATCAGTTCCCATGGGATACAAATAACCTCAAAACGTTTCCATAGAAACAACGCGTGCGAAGCCGCGGGCAGAAGCTAGTTTCTACATATATTTTTGTGTTTCTCATTAACTTTCCTGTACATTTCAGGTGTGGATAGGTACACTAGTGACCCACCCCGACGGCACCTCCCTAGAATGCAAGAGCCGAGACACCAACCTCCCTGAGACACAGGATTCAATCGGGCAGGCCATACTGTGGGTGTGTCAAGTGACGCCGAACGGAGTGTTGTGCTTCGTGCCGTCTTATGCACTGTTAAACAAACTTGTTGAGAGGTAAGTTCGTTTGATGTCAAGGAAGGTCAGTAAAATAATTATTTTTATGCTACTGGCTTCACACGCGTTTTTTGGGATAAAAAGTAACCTTAAAATAATTTACAACGGGATATTTACCATGATTTGAGTTTTGAGTTTTCCATTATTTCGGCACAGTTACATGCGCCATGATCACGGAATAACTGACGGCACTGCGGGTGAGTTGTTATTGGCAGATATATCGATCTACCCTCATTTGTGTCTTTTGCTACGAACGTTACTACTACAATGATTTTAGTGTTAATAACCATGATGGATTTAAAAGTTCTATATAACCTTATCTGGAGTATTATATATTAAATTTCATTGAAAACCGTTCTAAAGGTAGCAGCAGACAGAGTTTCGAATTTATAGTAGTAACATCTAGGCACCACCGTTCACGCACTAATGTTTAGAGTAATAAAAACAAAATTCCCGGATAGGTACGTCTTCTCGACCGCTTGAGGGTTAGTGCCCATAATTTGACGACCTCTGTGGTGCGGTGGGCGAAGGTCCGCCTGTGACGCAGGAGGTTGCGGGTTCGATTCCCGCCTCGGGACAAATATTTGTACGATCTGCAGATATTTGTTCAGGGTGTTCTGGTCGTTTTCTATGTATAATAAAAAATATCTATCTATGTACTCGTACATTGTTAAGTATATCAGTTATCTAGTATCCATAACACAAGCTCTGCTTAGCTTGGGGCTAGATAATGCTGTGTGAATTGTCCAGCATTATTATATTTATATATATATAATTCCCACGCTGGGCAAGCGGGTCGGTTGATCGCAGTTCGGTGGTGGAGTTATATTAGTATGGCATGGATGCCTTTAACTATTTAAAATCATAAAAAGCTTTTTTGTACCTCCGTTTCATTAATTATCTACAGCCTGATTTTACCCACTGCTGGCCTGCTGGGTGATAGTCCTCTTCAAGTTACCATGAACTTCCTGTGCATAAAAATAAGTTAAATTGATTTGTATACCAGTACTGTTCGTTCGTGCGCAGTCTTTTGGAATACGCCTGTCAATTATGGAACCCGTGCTACGATGTCTAATTGACTTTCATTCTTGATGCACCTTTCTGGAAATAAACATCTCAATATCACGCATTGATAATTTTATACTTACAGGAAAGGAAGTACCTACATGTGGTTTTATACATACCTATTTCTTTTTCAGATGGGAGAGCACAGGTGTGTGGAGACAGCTTTGCAAACAGAAGCACGTCTTCCAAGAATGCAGGAACTCAAAGGATCACAATGATATTATGGAGGTTGGTTGAATCACAAAACCTGTTATGCGAACTTTATTCTTAAAAAAAACCATTCATACTAAATGCTGCTCCACACAGCTGTTGTGTGAAAAAACATGTTAAGGCTGTGCTGAGTCCCACAGATGTATTTCTTCTTAGACGCAAGTGCAGATTTTTTTTGAACTTATTGTTTGAAGACATAGGTACGGTGTGTTTTCAGCAGTCAAAGTTTCTGTCCCATAAATATTTTATTTGGGGCCAATGATGTTGTATAAAGGGTTAAGCACAATTTGTGGCAAAAATAAATAATCTCCTATATAAAAATAAGTCGGGTTTTCCTTCCTGACGCTATAACTCCAGAACGCACGAACCGATTTCCACGGTTTTGCATTCGTTGGAAAGGTCTCGGGCTCCGTGAGGTTTATAGCAAAGAAAAAATTAAGAAAGTGAGAAACATAAATTTCCACGCGAGCGATGCCGCGGGTCGCAGCTAGTCAGCTATAAATCAGTCTGAACAATGAACGGAGAAAACATAGAAGCATTCCTTGCCCTAGAAAATGACCGAAAAGCAAAGTATGCTGTGGTAGGCGGCGCTTGTAAACTATGCTGCGAACGAGTTTAATTCACAAGGCGACTGGCGGTAGCATGTGTCAAGTTGCGCGCATAACGAGGATCCGTAACGTTTAGTTGAGAATGCAAATTTATAGAGCTAAGAAATCCTTAACACACAGGGCAAAAATTTTTGTGCTACGACAAAAATTGACGAAGTTATGACCAAATTACTAACAAAGTTCACTGAATGACCGCCGCGGTCGCTGTGACGTCACTGTCTCGGTCGCCGCCGGTTAGCCGTAGCCGTTTGTTTGGTTTTTTGTGACTTTGAAATAAGTCCGAATTGTGTCTAATTCAACATTTTAACCGTCGAATCATAAAGTAAGAGTGCCGGCTGCGCTCCGCTCGGTTCGCTCGGGCGAGTCAGTGACGTCACACGCACCCGCGTAATTTGATTTTACCAGCAGTAACGGCGTAATGTTTATTACTTAATATATTCGTAAGTAATGGTCCGATTTGGATAATTTAAAAAGATATATCATTCATATGTCATAAAAAAAATAACGTGGATACTAGTTCTATTGAAATTGCTATAACTTTACTGATCCTCATATCCTTGAAGGCTTTTATGTTATTTCCGTTCACTGGGTCAGAATACCTGAAGTGTAAATGATAAACGTAGAACGGCTCTTAAAATATTTTGACGTGACAACGTCTTATAATTCGATAGAGCTGGCTGCACGCACGAAAAAACATGACTCATGCAGCGTTACCTCGCTCTGAGGCGTTCCATGTAAGGCTTGAAGTGCATGCGAGAGCGCGGAACGAGCGACAAAGAAGCACAATCGGCCTTTGCGTTCGGCAGCGTTCGACATCCGTCTCTCTCCTACTTGAGTGAGCGATGCGTCTGCGTGGACAGCTGCTATACTATAGTACATTTACATGTTTTGATCGAGTATCAAATGCTACCATTCCATCAGTATTTTCTTAAGACGTTGTCACGTTCAACTATCGTCAGTAAACCGACTTTACAGACAACCAATTTTTATCTACGGTATCGTTTCAGGACTACTACAAATACGTATCGACGGACAAAGGCGCGTTGCTATTCGCAGTGTACAGAGGGAAAGTCTCGGAGGGCATGGACTTCAAAGACCAGCAAGCCAGAGCGGTTATCACTGTGAGTAGACTGATGGTCCAAAACGCAGATAGTTCATCTGCAGCGCCTCGTACAGTCTGGGCAGTGAATAATAAATAATGCTGGACAATCCACACAGCATCATATCTAGCCCCAAGCTAAGCAGAGCTTGTGTTAAGGTTAAAGAATCTTTATTTTCTCATAAAAACTATAAAAGTTCATTTACAATGAGAATAAATTATTCGTAAATAATGTTTAAATTACATATTACCTCTAGGACCTAGGTACTTATATGTAGGCATAGGTAATTCAATTTCTTATATAATAGTGCTATTTTGTTATGTATGGGTACTAGATGACTGATATACATTAATATAATACATTACATAGATAAATATTTTTTATTATACATAGAAACGACCAGAACACCCGGAACTAATATTTGTAAAATGCGTTAACGCTGCCTTTTTGAATGAAAATTGCTAGTCCCGCACACGCGTAGTAGATGCGTTGTACCAAATTTCATTTAAAATAGAACAAGCACCCGCCATTCCGATTTAAACTGACCATACCTATTGATTTAGTAAGCCACTCAATTTACTGGGAATTTACAAAATAACTAATCATGTAACCAGGCACGCAACCGTACCAAAATAAAGCTTTTACCGTACCAAAATAAAGCTTTTACCGTACCAAAATAAAGCTTTTACCGTACCAAAATAAAGCTTTTAAGTTCGGAAGTATAACCTACAGAAGCTATTCAGATAAATAAAAAAAAAAATGCTGTACAATTCACACAACATTATCTAGTCCCAAGATAATCAGAGCTTGTGTTATGGGTACTAGATAACTGATATACTTTATACAATACACTACATAGATAAACATTTTTTATTATACATAGAAAACATCCAGAACACCCTGAACAAATATCTGCAGATCGTACAAACATTTGTCCCGAGGCGGGAATCGAACCCGCTACCTCCTGTGTCGCAAGCGGACCTTCGCCCGCTGCGCCACGGAGGTCGTCAAATAGCTCGTATATATTACACCAATCAGCTGATTTCTACCTTTATAGCAAAAAGCTCAAACAGCCTGCTGGCCGCCGTGGCGCAGGACCTCCGCTCCAGTATCATGGGCCACTGGATGATGATGCTGAAACCGGTATCATCGCTGGTGGCTCAATGATCTGGCACAATGCTAGGCTTTATTTAATTTATTTGATTGTGTAATAATATGATTATTATATTTTATTTAAATTTGTAATTGTGTATTTAAATGTCATCTATGGATTTTGTAAGTCTGTAATAAATGATTTTTATTTCAGACTTATTTATTTAAAATCTCTCTTTGAGGCTAGATTAGCTGATTCCGTGATATGCCCAGCATCCTGTGCTATTGATTGTTACAGATTGGAGTTCCATACCCTAACACTTTCGACATGGCGGTCAAGGCGAAAATGGAGTACAATGATCGATACTCGAAAGAACGGAGTTTATTGAATGGACGGGAATGGCTGAAAGTCCAGGCGTACAGGTAAGCGAAGTCTATCCCGTTTATTTTTTTTCATCATCATCAGCCTATATCAGTCCACTGCTGGATATAGGCCTCACTTAATGAGCGCCATAGCGCCCTGCCTTCAGCTTGCCGCATCCAGCATCTGCCTGCAGTCTTTCGCAGATCGTCATCCCACCTGGCCGGAGGGCGTCCGACCCCACGTTTGCCGAGTCGTGGTCTCCACTCAAGAACAACTTTTACCCCAGCGGTTGTCGGTTCTTCGCGAGACATGGCCGGCCCACTGCCACTTCAGCTTGCTAATTCTTTGGGCTATGTCGATAACTTTGGTGTTTTTTATTTGTTTCTTTGTTACTAAACAAATAAACGACGAACAAAACGACAAATAACGAAAAAACACGATTTTTATAAACCAATTACACTAGTTACTTCGAAAACGGCATTTATCCAATAAGTTAAAATTAATGTAAAACATTTCATAAAGTAAATCATTATAGAATATTAAACATTGAAAATTAAATATTTTTAAACATTGAGGCAAATAAATTAATTGATTGAAAATATATAAGATTTTCAGAATATTGAAATGGTTAACACAAATTAAAATAATATTACCAAAAAAACAGGCATCCTTTCAGTCATCACTCTCGCAAAACCTCAGGCATACCAACTTTAAACTTCTCTCGCAAAACCTCAGGCATACCAACATTAAACTTCTCTCGCAAAACCTCAGGCATACCAACATTAAACTTCTCGCAAAACCTGAGCCATACCAACATTAAACTTCTCGCAAAACCTCAGGCATACCAACATTAAACTTCTCGCAAAACCTGAGGCATACCAACATTAAACTTCTCGCAAAACCTCAGGCATACCAACATTAAACTTCTCGCAAAACCTGAGGCATACCAACATTAAACTTCTCGCAAAACCTCAGGCATACCAACATTAAACTCTCCATTCGTCTGCGAAGATATCAGTCTGGGTTCTGATCAAGAAGTCTGTTGAGCCCTGCAATTGTACAGTGGAGAGCTGGCACGAGCGACGACGATTTTACTGAAGGGGGAACGAATGGGATCATGTTACAAGGCTATTATCATAAATCTTACTCGGTGAAGTTGGAGCTATGATTTCGCTATCGTGTAGTGTAGTAGAGTAATAGATGTGCGTGTGGATTGAGAGCTACTTTAAATCCTTTCAAACCAAATTGAAAAATTATATTGTCTCGCAAATTTGTTAATTTTGCTTGGAAGTTCAAAGAATTACAATCAAATAATAGAAACAAATTAGAGCTTATTTACAATTGAGCTAACTGCAGACTGTTGCAAATAATCTACAGGTAGCTCAACTGATCCCAAGACGCTGACTGCATTGCCCCGCTGTATGGCAATGCTGACGCGCCGCGCCAGATACTCACCAGCTCTCACGCGTCGCTTCTACCAGAAGCTCAAATATTGTTTTTAAAGTTCCTTATATTGGTTTCTAAATTTGTGTCTGTAGATATCTCAAGACCTATTTTTTTCCCGTGTGTATCTCCCAGAGCGAGCGGAGCTGACAACACATGTGATCACTAGCCCTGCGGCTAGGATACTGAATAGTTTTTGACATGGTCCCGCCGCCCGTTCCCCTCGCGGCCCCCGCGTGTCACACCCCACGCCCCCGTAAACTCGCCGGGAGTGGACCAAGTTACCTGGTTTTCCTACACTATTTCTTTCGGTAGATAGCCCATTAAACTTCTAAGCAAAAAAAAAGATCTCCAAAACTACTGAACAGGTCCTGATGAAATCTGGCGTACATTTAGAACATAGCCTAATTATTATACCTAAAATACGCGTGCGAAGCCGCGGGCAGAAACTAGTAAACTATAAATTAAATAATGAATAACGTATTTTTTATTTTTTCAAAACTACCCCAAGGGGGTGTGCAATAAATTTCTGAATTTTCAGCCGGGGGGCGCAGCTAGTGTTTTAATAAAAAATAAACAACTTTGCAGGGCACTAAACCAAGCCGTAGGGCGCTGTGTGCGACACAAGGGCGACTGGGGCGCCGTGCTGTTGATCGACGGACGGTTCCAGAACCCGGTGTACACCGAACACTTGTCCAAATGGGTGCTCAAGTTTGTAAGTAATAATAATAATAATAAAAATAATGTCCTCCTAGCCGAATTTCGACCACGGCGGCCAGTCTCATCGGAGACTAGCCAGATGCGCAGGACATATTATAGTGCACAAGTGTGTGCGCAAACACAGGGGCGCTTTCTATTCCCTCACTCTCATAATCTGATGAGACGACGGATCGACACGACCGGGGAGAGGTCAAGCGCAGGATCAACGGCTTAACGTGCTTTCCGAGGCACGGGGGTGTAACACCGCCGACTTCTTGACTCCGGGCTGCTACTGTGAATTTTCCTTGCTTGAAAAACCTCAATAACAACTATTGGCCCGACCCGGGATTCGAACCCAGGACCTCATAATGCTGGACAATTCACACAGCATTATCTAGCCTCAAGCTAAGCAGAGCTTGTGTTATGGGTACTAGATAACTGATATACTTAATACAATACATATACAACCAGCCGCGCCGCGGATTTGCCCGTGTGGAAATTAATGTTTCCAACTTTATTAATTTTTTCTTTCATAAAAACCTTCAAAACACAACAATAATTGGTCCAGCCAGACCTTCACGCGTAATGCCGTGACCAAGGGAAAGAGGGATTCATTATTAACGCAAAAGGGGTGTTATAAGTTGTGTAAGGACGTGTCTGTTGGTGTTTATGTCTGTGGTATCGTAGCTCCCAAACGGATGAACCGATTTTCGTTTTTTTTGTGTCATAGATAATTTTATCCCGAGTGTTCTTAGCCATGTTCCATGAAAATCTGTTCAGCCAATAAACGTCGTCCACGTATATTGGCTGAACAGATTTTCATGGTTTTCTAAAATTTTAATTTTGTCTTGTTATATATAATAGATACTATTATTTATTATCAATAATAGTAATACATAATACTTAGTGCGAAGTCCCGGGCACAAGGTAGTTACGTTATAAAGTTTCTGCCAAACTATAGAACAGTAGTTTATCGGCAGTAGCTTCGTGGACACAATAGACATACATTGTGAATGTACCTAACTACTTAAACTAATTACTAATCATATATTCTAGCTAGATTTTTACTTATGTGAACTGATGACTTATATGAAATTTCCATACCAATATAACAAATGCAAAATAAAGTGCTGTTTCATAATAATTTATAATACATCACTGCCTGTTTATTACCCTTTCACTCCTCAATTGGAACTGGTATACTGTCTTGTGTGTGAACTCACTCATACAACTACATCCTCCATCGCTGAATAAAAACGTATACGATAAAACGGGCCGGTAAAACGGTGTGTGTACGTACCATAAGACTATGCTTAGATGGTGCTATGTGTATATGATCTATATTAAATTTTCTTTACAGCTGGCAACGAATCACCATTCATTCGAGAGTCTCCAGAACAGCCCGAATAGTTTAGAATCCTTCATGCAAAACATGACCATCAGGGAGGCGGAAGACTCAAATGATTTTAGTTGATACTTAATTAAACTCTACCCCGATTCATAACGACTGGAATCTCAATCAAACTAAGCATTGCCATACAGCGTGGCAATGCAGCCAGCGTCTTGGGGACGCTTCCTACTGGTATTGATATGGATCAGTTGAGCTACCTGTAGACTGTTTGCAACAGTGTGCAGTTAGCTCAATTGTTTCAATTGTAAATACTAGTTTAATTTTCTTTGTGAATAAAGGCTATTGTCCCAATAAAAATATCAAACTATGTATGAGTAATTTTGTTTTTCTAATTACAATCTTTGAATATTTTGTAAGGGTATTCCTTTAATTTTGTGTTGGAAATACTGTGCAAGACATACTTTTGAAGACTTCTTTGTTGTTAATTGATCAAGGTATTCTCCGCTGGCGAATACCGTAATCGATTTTTTTCAATTATATAATATTTGATGTTATCCATTGTTGAGCGATTTGAAGATGCCTAACGTATTTAAAGTAAAAGTTACCTCTGTAAACAACACTAAGGCTCGTATTATGAAAGCATGCTCAGTCATGGATCTATACTTGAGTAACGCTTTTCTATGGAATAAACGTCACTCAAGCATAGATTATAGATAAAGCTTGGTCAGTCATAGGACTAAGCAAACTTTCATAATACGGACCGAAATTATATAATACTAGACGATCGGCTCGAGGTTTCACCCGCGTAGTTCCCGTTCCCGTGGGAATTCCGGGATAATATATGGCCTATGTAAATCCCTGAAAAGTAAGCTTCCTAACGGTCAAAGAATTTTTCAAATCGGTCCAGTAGTTTTTCCTATTCAATACAAACAAACAATCAAATCTTTCCTCTATAATATTAGTATAGACAAAAAAAATGACAAACTTTCGGCTTTATATTATTAGTACCTAGGTTTCTTCCTAAAAGATTATTTTCAAAGAACAAAACTCGAATGCAAGTGTGGTCATAGCTAAAAGTTGAGGTGTGAAAACGATTATTTATTGATAAAAACTGTTTATTTGATCAACTCCATTTAAGTTAGAAGAAATAAAATTGAACATTGTATACAGTTGCTTTTGATTTAATAAATATCCTCTAATCTAATCCCATTGATCCTGATCCTCTAAGACTTAATTTACTAGGTAGCAAAACAATCAATAAAACTATTCTACAAGCTAGACAAGGAAAAAGGGTTTGTTCCGCCCAGACAATACAATACAATACAATACAAGTACTCTTTATTGCACACCAAATAAAACAGAAACACAGGACAGGAAAAGACAAACACAGATTACGCACAATGGGCGGCCTTATCGCTATGAGCGATCTCTTCAAGACAACCAAACTTCACAACTGGTTGTCTACGCGGAAGATTCGCGGGGACAACCAGTTACATGGGCGGAATTTTATTTCCATCTTCACAACTGCTTGGTAACTAGTTTTCTCCATGGAAAATTATCTTCCGCGGAGACAACCAGTTATCTGGACGGAATTTTATTTTCATCTACACATCTGTGCTCGATAATAATAATAGTCTTAAAATGTATCTTCTGTGGAAGTGTGTCCACCTATCTGGGCAGTTTTTTTATGTATCTTTTTTCAGTTTCCGCATCAATATACTGAAAGCACCCTTTTGTCTGTGAAATAAAATTCGAAATC
Organism: Eupithecia subfuscata; assembly: GCA_963564075.1. Classification (NCBI taxonomy): domain Eukaryota; kingdom Metazoa; phylum Arthropoda; class Insecta; order Lepidoptera; family Geometridae; genus Eupithecia; species Eupithecia subfuscata. The sequence goes on along the minus strand of OY751117.1, from coordinate 8,932,147 downwards.
GTATAATCCTTTTAATCTTTTGTAGACCTTATCATAAAAAAGGCATCGACAATGATGAACTGAAACCTTTAATTTATGATCTCATGCAAAACAAAACAACAGAACAGTATCTTTAACAAAACTATAAATAACTTTAAACAAATATCCGATATTCAAAAGTGTCATTACGAAAAAAAGTATTGCATTCACCATTAAACAAATAAATTAACACATCAAAATAAAATAAAATCAGTCGCAAACAAAAGCCTAACCACTTCCAAATCGTAGCTGAGCAATTGCTTTCTCAATGCGAGCATCAGCTTGAATATCTTCAGCTCGTTTTTTTTTAGTAAACGTGTTGGAGTTTTTTTGAGATCTAATGGTACCATAAAATTTTATTTCACATACAAAAGGGTGCTTTCAGTATATTGATGCCTAAACTGAAAAAAGCTACATAAAAAAACTGCTCATATTGCTGGACACACTTCCACAGAAGATACATTTTAAGACTATTATTATTATCGAGCACAGATGTGTAGATGGAAATAAAATTCCGTCCAGGTAACTGGTGGTCGCCGCGGAAGATAATTTTCCATCGAGACAACTAGTCACCAAACAGTTGTGTAGACGGAAATAAAATCCCATCCAGGTAACTGGTTGTCTCCGTGGAAGATGATTTTCCGTCGAGACAACTATATAGTTACCAAGCAGTTGTGTAGATGGAAATAAAATTCCGCCCATGTAACTGGTTGTCCCCGCAGAAAATTTCTTCTGCGTAGACAACCAGTTGTCAAGTTTGGTTATCTGGGCGGAACAAACCGGAAAAAGTTAATGTTATAAATATTACTTGTTATTATGCTTAATACATTACAAAATTGACTTTCTCATAAACACGAAGGAATATTTATGTACATTAAATACTCCAATATTTAAAACTAAGCCCCAACAGTGTATCGGTTGGGATATCGTCTTTACTTTCTAAGAGATCAGTATTGGTATATTTACTAAATAAATATTATTTTTAAAAGTTGTTACTGCGTATGCTAGAACTTCAAGATTTTTGAGTTGCAACTGGTTGAGCTTTTTTCTTCTGTCTTATAATCTTACAATAATCATCAATCTTGAGTCCATTTACTTTGGTTGTCATCTTATTAGAATTGGAAGTAACTACAAAATTACCATTAGGGGTCTTTACCTTGTTTTCTTCACATGACGTTATTAATTTAATTTTCGCAGTTTGTTTACTATCCAAGTTTAATTTATTGGTAACAAACAAGCTCATGGCTTTGTTTTGTTCAACATTCTCCAATTTCGGCCTTACTCTTTCAATTCTAAAATTACTACTTTTTATAAAAAATTCATCGTATTCAGTAGTATTTTCTTTTTTAGAAACCATAGCTTTTATAACTAAACTGCCGCTTTTTGGTGCCTGCAGTTTGATAACTTCCTGTTTCGAAGTGTTGAAGTTACTTTTATTTAATTGAGAACTCGGAGGTTCCATTAGTATTGAGCCTTTCGGTTCTTTCAATTTAGTTTCATCGGTAATTAGTATTGGGCCTTCTAATTTAGTTTCATCTATAATTAGTATTGAGCCTTCCAATTTAGTTTCATCGGTAATTAGTATTGAGTCTTTCAATTTAGTTTCATCGGTAATTAGTATTGAGTCTTTCAATTTAGTTTCATTGGTAATTAGTGAGCCTTTCGGTGCTTTCAATTTAGTTTCATCGGTTTTCGTAGTTTCGAATTTGTTTTGTTCAAATTGTAAATTAAGATGTTCAATTATAAACTCGCCATTTAATGTCTCTATTCGAATTTGATCTGCTTTCAAATTGTTTGGTTCTATTTTTGGCTTAAGAGGTTTTATTAAACTGATTTCGTGTGCTAACTGTGGTTTGACTTTATCCATTTTTGAATTCTGATTATCAACTAAAGTGAATCCTTTTTTTTCTCGCGCTATTCGCAGTGTTTCATCTTTAATTATGTGAATTTTCTTATTTTCATTTATATCAAAATGTTTTACTTTATTATTTACATTCATTTCTATTTTTGAATTCAAAGGTTCGGTTAAAATGGGTCTTTTCACCACCTTTAGCACCTTGTACAATCTGTCATCTTTATTAGTTAAATTCATAGAATTTTGGACATTGGAAAGGTCCAAAACTCTTTTGCCATCTATTCCTATTTTTGAAAAAACAGGTGTAACTGAAATAGGTCTTCCCATTTTTGGATTCTTTCGAAATGTTTCATCTTTAGTTCTTTCGATTTTCTTAGTTTCGTTCATTTGTAAGTTGTGTAAGTTAATTTCTATTTTTGATTTTAAAGATTCAGATATAATCGGTGTTTTGATATTTAGCCCTTTTTGAAATGTTTCGTCTTTAATTATTTCAATTTTCCTAGTTTCACACGGATTATCTGAATGTTGTTCATTTTCTACATTAATATCTGTTTTTGTATTCGGAAGTTCAGCTAATACGGGTTCTTTCATTAGCACATCTTGCAATCTTTCATCATCACACCTCGTCGGCCTGGGCATATGCTTTTTATCAACCTTTTGCAATCTATGATCATTAATTATTTTAATTTTCTTAGTTTCATTCTTTTCTACATTTAAATTGTAAGTTGCTTTAAGTAAGCTCCTTGTGTTTTTTTTCTTGGAATTTTTCAGTTTGTTAGGTTTTCTTAAAAATTTTAAAGGTAAAAGAAGTAAATTTCTTGCTGGTTTCACATTTTGATCCGCGTCTGTTTGAACCTTCTTTGTCTTAGCTTCTTTTTTGACAGTATTCAAATCATCGCACACATAGAGGTTAATGATTGGTCGATCATTTGTTGCCACTTTCAACCGCTTCGGTCTTGTTGAAAGTACAAGTTTTGGTTTATCAAACCTGAAACAAAAAATGTAGAAAATCGGAGACAAACTTAGACATAACTTGTGTTTATTATATGGAAACATTTGTTGTTTTACTTACTGTTTCGTGCAATCAACTTTTTTGATATGTCTAGCGAGATTAGAGCGCGTTTTAAAAGTCTTGTTACAGATGTCACAGGCGTATGGTTTCTCTTGACTGTGAGTTCTGAAAAAGAGGACGACATAGTTTTAAAATTAATCAGAAACCTTTTCCCCATTTTTGTCTGTAAATTTCTATAACAACACCACAAATTCTTGAAGTCGTGAGACCCTTTCGATTAGATCGTAAGTTTGGCAACATCGATTGCCGAATATGATCCCATACATCATCAATCTATAATTGTCCACAGCTGGACAAAAGCCTCCCATAATGAGCGCCATAGCGCCCTGTCCTCAACTCGCCGAAACTAGTCTTTAGCAGGTCGTCGTTCCACCTGGCCGGAGAGCGTCTTAAACTACGTTTGCCGAGTCGCGGTCTCCACACAAGAACACGTTTACCCCAGCGGTTGTCGGTTCTTCGCGAGATATGGCTGGCCCACTGCCACTTCAGCTTGCTAATGTTTTGAGCTATGTCGATAACTTTGGTTCTCTGTCCGATGTATTTGTTACTATTCCTTCATTCGTAAAGCCGATAAATCAGCTCAACTCCAGAAGGCGCTAAGCACGAGGTTTTGAAGTCTTCATCTGCTCAGCTCTTTAAGGCGAATAGTAGGGTGGATAGTGGCGCCACTACATATTTAATTTTATAATTACGTTATACAAAGGAATTATCAAGAAATCGGACCGCGCGTAGACGATATCTATCATAAGCTTTTTTTAAATGTATCTGTAATAGTTTTGTTTTGTGTTATTCAATCAAAAACCTTGTTTGGAGAGCTTGGTGGCCACCAGTAGGAACTAAACTCTTGAAACAAGTATCTGCCTAAATAATACAGTACAAAACTATTAAAGATACATTTAAAAAAAGCTTATGATAGATATCGTCTTCGCGCGGTCCGATTTTTTGATAATTCCTTTTTATAACGTAATTATAAAATTAAATATGTAGTGGCGCCACTATCCACCCTACTATTCGCCTTAAGGGAGGTCAAATTCAGTTTAGCGTGAACGTTGCTAAACTAACATTCATATTCTTTGGCATGCAATTATTTTAGCCAACATGGCTAAATTACTTACTTTTTATGTACATCCAGATCCCATTTAGAAAAGCATTTCTTCTTGCAGTCGTTTATATCACATTGGTAAGGATGGACCATGTGGTTGAGGACTTTGTGTTTTTTTAGCTGGAAAATGGAAAATTATTATATCTTTACATATATAATTCTTCTGTGAGTGTGTATGTCACTGAACTTCTCTCAAACGACTGGACCGATTTTGATGAAATTTTTTGTGTGTGTTCAAGGGGATCTGGGAATGGTTTAGATTCACAATTTTGTCCAACGCGGGCGAAGCCGTGGGCAGAAGCTAGTATATTATAGTTTGTTAGTATAGTGCGTGACCCCACACTCAGGGTAATTTCTAAGAGATCAAATAATATCGCAAAAATTTTCGACTTCGACGGGACTTGACAAACAATCTTAGAATTAAGCAACGCGACATCTCTCGTCAAACGAACGAAATGTAACTTTAGTCTTTGAACAGGATTGGATAAACTTCAATGTTACCCCTGTAGGTGGAGCTAACGGCGCTAGAGACCGTAGGAAGTCCCCAAGATTTTCGACTCCTACGTCACTTGACCTCGTGGTGTAGTTGGTTAGCATATTCCCGTACTGAGGGAAGGATGCGGGTTCAAGTCCCGTCGAAGTCAAAAATTTTTGCGATATTATTTGATTTTTTTAGTACTTTTATTTGTAATAAAATTTAATAAAATATATTATGGTCCGTACGCATCGTATCACATCCGTTCTCATGCACTCAATGTAATAAAACGTAATAAAAACAAAATTCCCGATAAGGTACGTCTTCGTCCACCGCGCCGTCTATTTAACGCATTCACTGCCCAGCCTCTGCAGTGCGACGATCCGGAGGGGCATTAAGGACCTGCAGATGGACCTTGTGCGTCTTGGGCTACTAAAGTGTTAAGTATGCTTTAAACTAAATGAAGAATGGACGGTGCGCGGCGGTCGAGAAGACGTACCTATCCCGGAATTTTGTTTTTATTACTCTTAACATTAGTGCATGAAAACGTGGTCCGTAGATGCTACTATCAGGATAATTATTTCGAGAACCAGATGCAAGTATAATTGATGATCAAACGAACTTACTAAGTGAAGTTCAATCATAATTATACGAAGCATCTCGTTCGAAGAAATAAGTATCAATCAATTGCAATGTTTTGTCTGAATAATGTCATAGGAAGTACTAATTTCTTACCTGATAAGAATTTTCATAGCTCTTATTACATTCGAAGCAATTATGCAGAGTTTTAACAAAAGGTGTGTGCTCTTTACGTGTGTGCTTGTTGAGAGACGATTTGTAACTGAACCTTACTGAGCAAATTTCACATTCGAATTCTTTGGCGGCTGCATCGTGGGTCCCTGGAAAGTAGATCTTACTTTATGGAACATAGAGAATGCAAAGCGATGATATAGCTGTTTCATTCTATAGCATTTTCTATTCATAATGGAGGTGCAATAGAAAAAGGCAGAGATATGTTTGTAACTACAATTCAAAACCAGAGACTAAACGCTCAGCGCTAGCCATCTCACTTTGACTTAAAGTCAAAGTCTGGGACAAGTAGGTAGCTACTCGAGTGCAAATTAACTTTATTGCGTTGGGGTTAGAATCTTAAATTTGTATTTTGCTACCCCAGGCAGCCAGTCTAACTGACTTGCTACTGCTACTTTTGCTATAGGAACAATTCTACAAAACATCTGTTGTAGAAATATTGCTGGTCTAAAGACTGCTTTGCACAAAACTTACCACGATGCGAAATGTAGTTGTCTTTTTTACTAAAAGATTTCTTACACTTCAAACAGTAATACTTTGTTTTCATTCTGACCTTCTTTACAGGTTTAACCTTTTCAGGAACTTTTTCCACTTTCTTGACCTCTTTTTCATTATCTAAATCTTTGTTCACAACCTCAGGTTGTTCAGAATAATCTCCAGTCCTGAAGGGTTTATTTTCCATGCCTATGTTCAGCATATCTGTTAGTTGTTCGGCATCAATTTCACTGTTCAAATTTATTATGAACGTATCGTCGTGTTCGGTTGATATGTACTGTACATTATTTTCTCCTATAAGCTGATTTAGGTTCGCAGCTAAGTTCGTACTAGCTTCTAAATCAACATCACTTTCGAAGATCGTCGAGCAATCATTAACTGAAACCGGTGGGTTTAAAAACTCGTTGACTTTAACGTTTATTTCTGGTGGGTTAAGATACTCTTTTGGTATATCATCTTTGACCTGATCAATTCCTCGAACGAACGCGTTCATCAAGTCCTGATCGAGACTCTTTCCGTTCATGATATGATCTATACTTCTGGTGTCGTTCAGATCGAAGAGATCAGTACGTTCGCAATCGATATTATTGCACATAGTTTGAAAGCTGTCTATGTCTATATCATTGTATAGTAGCTCATCATCATATATGTCGTTATCATGTATATTGTGCATTTGGTTCATTTCTTTGAGCAATTCTATTTGCATAAGGTTGTCTTGGTTGAGTTGATTGACTTCTGGGTAGTTTATAAGGTCATTTTGTGTCGACATCGTCATGTAATCGTCTTCAGCTGAAAGGATATCGTCGACAATTTTGTCGACGGTTCGGTTTGTGTCGAGGTGAAGTTGGTTTGACTTGTCTTCTTTTGGCGGTTCGGGGGGTGGCAGGGATGGGTTGTTTGAGTGCTCTCTATAATTAGAAAATTGGATAAATTATAACTTTTTTCAAGACATGTTTCAAATACTCGGGGTTATAATAATTGAGCGACCGTTCCAAGCCATGCTAATCAGGGGCTATTTAAAACAATATTTAACTATTTTCCGGCATTTCATATTTTTTCTGCGTTCTACAAGTTATTTTACCTTGCAGATAAAATAAGTTTTGCGCATTAGAACCAAGGATTAAAAGTGTCGCAAAATTAATTACTCGCTCACAAAACGAACCGCGCTTTAAGGTTCATAGTCAGATAAATGGTCAGTTATCTATATATATAAAAGAAAGTCGTGTTAGTTACACTATTTATAACTCAAGAACGGCTTTACCGATATGGCTGAAAATTGGTGAGGAGGTAGCTTAGAGCCAGGAGACGGACATAGGATACTATTTATTCCATTATAATAAGTGTGACTTGATCTAACCTCAAAAACAGAATAGGATAGAAATAACCTCAAAACGTTTCCATAGAAACAACGCGTGCGAAGCCGCGGGCAGAAGCTAGTATAGTACTAAAAATTCATTTCGGTCAAGCCGAAGCAGGCCCGTATTTTTAGGAGAGTATTTTTAATAAAATACAGATTAATGCAATACAATACAAAAACTCTTTATTGCACACCAAATAAACAAACACAGGACAGGAAAATACAGATTACGTTGCACAGTGGGCGGCCTTATCGCTATGAGCGATCTCTTCCAGGCAACCTTTGGATGGACAGGAAGTGATAGAACAAGTATAGAATAAGTAATGACGTTTTATACAGAATAATATTTGGATAAAACATATGTGAACAAATACTGATAGCTATAAATATAATAATTAATATGACAGGTACATAAAATAAATATATAATAATACTGGACAATTCACACAGCGTTATCTAGCCCCAAGCTAAGCAGAGCTTGTGTTATGGGTACTAGATATCTGATATACTTAATAGAATACACTACGTAGATAGATATAATATAAATATGGAGTATATAAATATATTAATTTGACATTAATTACCTGACACAATGCTCCAACAACGAGCTCTTATACTTGAATGTCATTCCGCAAACTCTGCAGTAGTTGTTTCGATAGGACTTCTTGGGTCCAGCCGGGTTCTTCTGAACCATTGTGCATTTCTTGCTGTGGCTATGCAGTGAGGCTATCTGCGAATAGCAAGAGGTAAGAGATCAGTTATTTAGTTTTATTTGATACAAGAATAAATAATTACACAGCATTAACTTGCCTTAAAGTAAGTAGAGCTTATGTGTGGAAACAGATGTCTAATAATCCTACTACCGAGGGAATGGAACCCGCGACTGTCGGTTCTTTGCCCACTGCGCCACGTTTTCGTCAAGATAATGTATATGATTAAATAAATAAACGAGGACATCCGTGAGGGCGGGTGCGGCGGCAGATTTGGCCGAAGATCTCAAGAGGCGCAAATATGCAGGTCTCGACAGAGCCTACACATTTGCTCCCCTTGGAGTCGAGACCCTAGGTCCGTGGGGTACCGAGGCTCTTCGGGTTTTCAAAAAACTATCTGAGCGTCTGGTCGAAGCGACGCGTGACCCAGAGCTGGTGGATATCTGGCACAGCGAATCAGCATTGCCATACAGCGTGGCAATGCAGCCAGCGTCTTGGGGACGCTTCCGACTGGTGTTGATATGGATCAGTTGAGCTATCTGTAGACTGTTTGCAACAGTCGGCAGTTAGCTCAATTGTTTCAATTGTAAATACTAGTATAAATTTCTTTGTGAATAAATGTTTACTTTGTATGGACAATTGGTCTAATGAAAAAAATAATAATAATAATAATGCTGGACAATACACGCAGTACCATCTGGCCAGGGTCGGAAGCAACTTGGTGGTAAGGTTGTTCGTTTCGTGCGTCTCCAGGTTCGATTCCCGCCCCGGAAAATGTTTGAATGATTGCAGATATTTTTTCTGGGAGATCTTAGTGTTTTCTATGTATGGTAAAACATATCTTAACTATGCTATGTGTGTGTAACTTATTAAGGCCGGCTTGCTTATGGATATTTAACTTTCATAATTATGATTAGTGAGTTGTCAAACCATACAAAATATACGTTTAAGTTAATCAAAATTTGACATTTAAAAATCGTTGTGCAGGTGTAAGTATATTAGTTACTAGTTTATGCCCGCGTCTTCGCACGCGTTTTTTCGTGTCCGTCAAGGTAGCGTACACATAATCGATATCACGTTTGTTGTTATGCCAATGAATGGAGCATAAACAGAGTAGAATTAGTGCAAGAGTAAAATAAATAGCGCCTCTTTGGTTTAAGAAATTATGACCATTCTTAGGTAGATAGATAATACTTTATTGTACCACACAAAGACACATAACAATACAGAAATAAATGCTAAGAGTAGACGAAGTACAAAGGCGGCCTTATCGCTACGAGCGATCTCTTCCAGGCAACCTTGGGATGGACTGGACATGTAAGAACAAAATAGACGGTGGCACGCGAAAATAATAATAATAATACTTACACTACATACTATAATACCTACATATAGCCTACAAACAATATAATACACTTACATAAACATAAAATAAAGTTGTTTAACTTTGCAAGGACAGATAATGCTGATGAAGCAGTTTTTTAAAGAGAGGGAGTGATTTGGCACGTCTGATGTCCAGGGGGAGAGCATTCCATAGACGGGTAGCTTGTACAGTGAAAGATTTGTCGTAGAAAGTGGTAGTGTGGGCAGGGACTTTTAAGATGAGTGTTTCAGAAGAACGCAGAGAGAGAGAGTGAGAGTTTGAAAGGAATTCAAAGCGCTCCTTGAGATAGGAAGGGCTGGGAGGATAGAACAATATACTGTACAAGAGAGATAGTATGTGAGTATTCCTGCGAAGTCGGATGGGCAACCACTTGAGTTTAGCGCGATATTCGGAAACGTGGTCATATTCATTCTTAGTGGGTACGCTAGCTTGACGTCAAGCTGGCGTACACATGACCGTACTCGAAATCGGCTTATACTGTAGCAACAAAATTTACACACAATAATAGAGCATAAGCACCGCACGAGCTATGCAAAATTGTATAATGATTGCTCTTATGCGAACGGAGATATTGAACAATACTTCTCAATATGACGACTTCTGTGGCGCGGTGGGCGAAGGTCCGCCTGCGACGCAGGAGGTTGCGGGTTCGATTCCCGCCTCGGGACAAATATTTGTACGATCTGCAGATATTTGATCAGGGTGTTCTGGTCGTTTTCTATGTATAATAAAAAATATCTATCTATGTACTCGTATATTATTATGTATATCAGTTATCTTTATCTAGTACCCATAACACAAGCTTTGCTTACCTTGGGGCTAGATAATGCTGTGTGAATTGTCCAGCATTAAAAAAAAAAAAAAATAACATTCCGGCCAACGTCAAGGCAGCGTACCCATTAAAAAACGAAATACTTCCTTATACTTCAAAATACTTCATATAAATACTACATATAAATGCTATATTTATAAATAGAGCGAGAAATACTGCTTCTGTCTGTGGTCATACTTTATGCAATTTAGTAGTGCAACAATATAAAAAGTTGATGTGAAGTGCTAGGAACAAATGCATTGTGGTACAGTCGCACACAACAAATAATTTATTAGTGAAATTATACACCGAATAATGTAGGTAGGTGGTAAGAATAGGTAGTTTCGTTACTATATGTGAGCTTTTATGAGTATTTAACCTTTATTTAGCTACATATAAAGCTAGGAATTCATATGTGTCTAGGTTGGTATGTTATTTTCATCCACCTAGGGGTTGCAAAATCCGGATAATACGCATTTGTTCATTCACAAATCCGGATATTTATTATTTGGGCTTTTTTCTTCGTGTTGATCCGGTTACTCCAGCTACCTTGACGTCGGACACCGTTTTTTCTATGGAAACGTTTAAAGGTGATTTCTATCCCATGGGAACTGATTTATGGGGTAAAAAGCCTATGTTTTATTCCAGGATTAGAATTACCTGTGTGCAAAATTTCAGCCCGATCCATTCAGTAGTTTTGGCGTGAAGAGGTAACAAGCATCCATGATAGATAGATAGATAGATAAATGATTTATTTGACACTGCAGCACATAATTTAAAACGATTACAATAATTAAGGCACATCTTAACATAACACAGAGAATATTAGTTTTTTTGATGGTACAAAACTTGAGAATAATAAATAATAGTAAATAATTTAAGAAGTAGGTACATTTTTTAGAAATTGTGTGTGTGCTGCAGCCTGTCAAAAAGGCAATAGCTCAGCGAAAAGCTTTGCTCGAAGAGCAAAACACTGATTTTCAGTATTACCCTTAGAGGCGACCAGAAGAACGAAACACTAATAAAACATAATGTGTGATTGCATGCATTATTATATATTTAAGTCATGTTGGATCTTGACTGATGCAGTGTATAAGCACATGATAATAAATAAGGGTTTGGTGTTTTTGAGGCGGTACAATTTGTCGTAGGTATACTGTACTTTGGCTGGAATTAGGAACCATTAAATAAGTAGAAGTAGCAGCCCCAGTGTTTCCTATCTCTGGCAAACGAAGCGTTTCGGAATACCCTCTTTTTGTTTCTGTAACAGTAAAAGCTTGAGATGTAATTTGAAAGTGAATTTAGTGTTGAGATTACGTAAGGGTGGAGGTATATTGTTCCAACACTTCGTTGCCAGATATCGAAAACTACCTTTAAACGCTGCTGTTTTATGGCTATGATACAGGAGTGCTGATTTAATTGACCGCAGGCCTCGAGTCGTATTTGTGAATTTTAGCTTAGAGTGCAGGTATTCAGGTTTATTGAATTTGACAATATCAAAAACCAACCCCCCAAGGTGCAACTCTCTACGCGATTCCATATTGAGCATAGACATTTTGTTCAAATAAGGACTAATGTGACACCGAGGCGGGATGGTGAAACAAAAACGGCAACATGCGTTTTGCACACGCTGTATAACTCTTCCATCCATCCATACAAACTTTCGCATTTATAATATTAGTGTGATTTAGTACCCATACACAAGTTCTGCTTAGCTTGGGGCTAGATGATGCTGTGTGAATTGTCGAGCATTATTTATTTGTAATAATTTATCATGTTTTTGTTAACTAAATTAATCTAAACTAGAGTTTACATTTGAATTCTTAATATATGTATTTTAAGTTTACTTAATTGTTATGAACTATGTAAAACTTTTTAAACTTTCGCGATTTGTTAACATAGTTAATGATTATATCGGGTATTTATCGAGTACCTTTTGTTTTATTTCCCCTACGTTTCTACCTTCATCAACTATGAACTATGTAGTTTGTATGGGAGGAATAAAGTTCTTTAAACTTATAAGCCTGATTAAAATAGCTGAGTAGATAGAGAAGTTCACCTGTTTATACCGATGACCACAGCCGGCACAAGGGTAAGCCTTCTCATCCCCATGGCTAAGCATGTGTCTCTTCAAGTTGGATTTGTCTGTGAATTTCCTTTGGCAAACAGTGCATGCATGTTTTTTGACAGCTGTAAACAATAAAAAACAAGATCCGTCAAGTGCGAGAGTAGAGCGCCGAGGGTTTCGAACGTTTGTCAACAAATATGTTCTGAAGGTAACAGTTAGAGACTTCGCAATTTAATGAATACCTAAAAATAGTAGGTTCAGATGACATTTCAGATGGATCTCTCTGCATGCTTCAGTGATAAGGTTAATTTTTCGACTTTTTTCAAGATATTTAAAAAAGTATGTAAGTACTCGTAACTTATAGAAATTTTAAAAACTGTTTTGAAATGTCCAAACCGATACCTTTCATTTGATACCACCTTGGTGGGTAGCCCCCCTATTGAAAAGGTTGAGGGTATTAATGAATGGTTAAAATTTTGACTTTTTCGAAATATTTGAACCTACAGAAATTTCAAAAACTGCTTTGAAGCGTACAAACCGATACCTTTCATTTGATATCCCACTCGGTGAGGTAGCACCCCTTTTGATAAATTTCCCCCGTTTTTTTCTTCAAATCTATAATTGTGCTGATCGTTCTTTTAAAATAGGCGGACGGCGGAGGACTGCGGTAGTTGCTGACGTATTAAGGAGGGAAAAAAGGACAGACAAAGCAAATCTCGAATCCCTAAAAATAGATTTGCTATTCAAATCTTTTGAGAGCATGCAGCACACAATTCAAATGTTCGATCTGTGGTCAGGTCAAGTGATGCTTCCTTACTGACCACAAATAAATTTTTATAACAATTCCAAGCTACACAATTACAAAATAGAAAACAAAATACTTACTTAAAATGAGTGCTCTCTAATTAGAGGTAGGCATAACATTCGAAATCAACAAACTCAACTTAACTCATCATCATAACATACCTAGTGGTGTTTTGATTTTGACTCAGTAATTTAAAGTATTTCGTTTTCCATTTTGTAATTACTTTGTGTAATCTCTAGTTGGTGGCTTCTAATAAATAAATGAGACTGTCTATTAAGATGTATTGGCAGACCAAGAATATCTTTTACCTGCATGAACATCCTTATGTTTGTCCAAGTCAGACAGCTTGTGAAATGTTTTGGGGCACAATTCACATTTGTGTGGTCTGAAAGCAGAGAAGTAAGATTGGAGACGTTTTCTCAAAAACAAAAACAGTATCCTAATAATAATAAATATATTATACACTCAAAAAGTGAACAATCATCATTGCTCTGTGACATGCAAAGAACGCTTCCTGTATTTTTAACCAGAAAAGGTCCCACAACCCGTCCTAGTCTGCTGCTAGACATAGGCCTCCTTTTATGAACGCCTTCTTCTTCTTCTTTTATTTTTGGCTTTGCATCATGGTTTGACACAATTCTGCCAATGTCAGTTTTCAAACGAATAACATTAAAATTTATTCATACAGAGGTTGAGTTTGTAATAATCAAAATAAAAAGAGGATAATTTAATCTCAATCAAGTTCATAACACTAATCTTTTCTGTGCTGACGCTGTCAGCACAGAATCATTCAAGAATTCATCTTATGTCAGTTATCTAGTACTCACATTACACAAGCTCTGCCTACTCAGGGGCTTGATGATGTGTGGATTGTCCAGCATTATTTATATTTCATTCTTTATTTCTCCAGTACCTGTAATCCAAGTGCTTAGCGAACAGATGCTGCTGCAGTCTCCACAGCGCCTCGAAGGACATCTCGCACTGAGGACATCTCCACACTCGCTCCAAGGGCTGGTGCGTCAGACTGTGCTTCATCAGCTGCTGTTTGGTCGAGAACTTCTCATCTGGACATTTGTCTGAAACCATGTTTCATTATAGTTTAAATAAATAAATAATAAAATAATAAATAATGCTGGAACAATTCACACAGCATTATCTAGCCCCAAGCTAAGCAGAGCTTGTGTTATGGGTACTAGATAACTGATATACATAATACAATACACTACATAGATAGATATTTTTTATTATACATAGAAAAACAACCAGAACCCCTGAACAAATATCTGCAGATCGTACAAACATTTGTCCCGAGGCGGGAATCGAACCCGCAACCTCCTGCGTCGCAGGCGGACCTTCGCCCGCTGCGCCACAGAGGTCGTCTATAAATATAAATGCAGTCTATGAAGATGATTTAGAATAAACATTGACTCTGAAACAATTATAACTATCCATACTAAAATTTAAAAGGGAGTCTGTCTGTAATCTTTTCATGGCTAAACAGTTGAATGGATCTTATTTAAATTTGGCAGGGAGATAGACGAGTCTACTTTTTAACCTAGAAAATAGCGTGCGACGCCGCGAGCAGGAGCTAGGTAGGATGTAAGTTACTTCTAATGTCTGTGAAGCATTGAGCGCTATCAAAGCAAGAGTATCTATGAAATTATTATTGAATACCCACCACATTTCCAAAGATTATCCTTAGAATGCACTCTCAAATGCCCGTAGTACTTCTTAGCATTATCAAAATGCTTCCTACAAATCTCGCAGTGCAGTGTAGTGGGCCCATTCAAGTCGGGCTCTTCCAAAGGATCATCACCAGACAGAAACTGGGCCAGCACATCATCGTCAGCGCCCAGCAAGGATCCGTGTGGTAACGTAGGATGCAGATCATCGTACTCACAATCCTGACCTCTAATCTTACCAAAATCTAGGTCTTGACCGTCTACAAACTGTAAAAAATAAAAGTTAAACACGTAATAAAACACCATTTTGAAGGTTTCCTGTATTGCACGTCGTGCTGTGAGAATGAAAACTTACAGGTAGACTGAAATAGGATAAATTTGGATCCATTTTCACATAATTTTTAATAAATTAAATCTACGAGACAATTTGGTAAAATAAATTCACATGAAAAAAATCAACAATGGGAATTGGGATAGGTTACGACGGCCATGTTGGTTGACATATAGTTTCTGTTTTGACATTGAACGAACATTGAAGTTGACATTTATTGAAGCTATTTCTACGTGTGGTACAACCAAGCACAAAAGTTATTCATATTCCATAAAGCTTGCGATGCTGTCATGAGATGATGAGACGGATATTGGCAAAATTGTGTCAAACCTGACGCAGAAGCCATCAAACAAGAAGTTGAAGTTGAAGCACAAAAATTCATACTTCCGGTAAAAAATAAAAAAACCAAGCGGGTAAAACGACGAGTCGTTGGCCGCTCTTGTGTGGTTGGTCACTTTAAATATTTCCCTGTTCTCAGCTTGAATCTATAGGTAAGTTCATGGTTCTGATCTGAGGTGGTCGCGTATGCAAGTGACCTTAATTTTTAAGTGGTCAACTTATGAAATAAATTGCAATTTATTAGAGCTTTTCACTCAAGCTATTCGTATAAAGGTAGTTTTTAGACGAGGTCGGCCAAAAATATGTAGTTATGGGGAGGTCAAGGATTCGCATTAAAATATTTTCTTGGCCCATTCAAATAGTTTTGGCTAGGCGGCTGTTATACAGAATGATGGAATAGGTTTATGGAACGAGTTCATACCAGAAATGCTTGCTCTTTCAATAATTCCAATCAGACCTTCTGCCTGAATCCAAAATGGCGCTGAGATGACACCATCACCAAAAATGGATTATTGGAACGAAGTTCCATATCGCGCGTTACGAAAGGGGGCTAGACGGAAAAAATTAATAGCAAAAGTTGTAACGACACTTTTTGCTATAGTTGTACCTAAGCCGTGCGGCGTGCGCGTGTTTCTCTGTCTGCCTCTCTCTTATAGAAAGCAAGCCAGTTATTTTCGTTTCGTCTTTCTATTTCGCATTGAACAGTGTGGTGTCGCGACGATTTTATTTTTGTTGAGTGTATACAGGTTTTTTGTACTTAATAAATAATTAATCGAAAGGAACTTCGTTCCATCCGGGTGTCCCTTGACACCTCTCAAGTTTTTTCCATCTTATTTGCTCTCGTGCGAAGGCTATAGCTGGGCCTGCCACACACTCGACGAGTGGCGTGGGAAGTAGCGAGGAAAGTAGGCAGAGACGTAGTGTGGCAACGTTAATCGTCATGCCACTCGTCATGCTCCTCGTCCTGCCCATTGCTCCCTATTTTGTCGGTTTTTGGACCGCGAGTCAAAGGACCGGCAATACGAGCGCGAGTGACTGTCCACATACTCGCGCGGCCGCAGTTCGTGCCGAGCGCTCACCCGAGACGCACGTCTTTGTTTTCGTTTTATATTAATATATTAGATAGATACTTCCATCGTTCTATTGCGATGAATAGATGTCATCCACCATCTCCGTTGGCGAGGACGCCGACGACGTCGACGATGTATATTGCTTTGTAGCATAACATTGATTGGGCGAAGGTCTGCCTGCGACGCAGGAGGTTGCGGGTTCGATTCCCGCCTCGGGACAAATGTTTGTACGATCTGCAGACATTTGTCCAGGGCGTTCTGGATGTTTTCTATGTATAATATAAAAATATCTATATAATGTAGTGTATTGTATTATGTATATCAGTTATCTAGTACCCATAACACAAGCTCTGCTTAGCTTGGGGCTAGATAATGCTGTGTGAATTGTCCAGCATTATTTATTTATTGATATAATTAGCTATACTACAAATACACGCACTCGCTGCCACCACAGTTTCAACGTCCATTGTGTAGCAACGACGAATAGACAAGTGCGGCGCGTAGCGATTAATTGCGCGAGTAGAGCAGTGTGTGGACAGACAGGGCAACATCGCGGCAGCGATGCGGCAGCGCGAGGAGCATGACGAGGAGCATAGTGTGGCGGGCGCATAATGGTTCGTTCAGCCGTAGAGTAGTGAAAAGGGTACCTACTTCCTACACATAGGTAGGTCGTCGGTACAATACAAAAGTAGGTAGGTACTAAGTACACCTACTTTTTTGTGGAGAGGCCTATTCGCTATTCAAGATCGTTTAACCATGAGCCTCTTGTGCACCCTTTTTCCTTACGCGACATTTTTAGGGGTTGGAAAATATGGAGTTTTGTCTGTGGAACGCGGAGCATGCAATAAGGGGTTGTCCCCGCATGGTTTCCTTTCCTACGGAATTCATATAAATGACGAATGACTACGTACGTACGGTTCCTATATTTTTTACCTCGTCATTATCATCATCATAATATCAAGCTGTTGACACCCACTGCTGGAAATTAGGCCTCTAATTCACGCCACCTTAGACGGCCCTGTACTTGCCTCACCCGCAGTCTATCGGCTACCCTGACGATAATAATATCGTTCAATAAGTACCTAACAACCTCGCGAGTCAGGACCGTACATCATTTTTTTTTAATTTTAACTGATATATTTAACGATAAACTGTAGTTACTAATGAAATGATAGTGAGACGCGTGTGTCGATTGACAGGTGATCGCGAACTGAATATAATAAAAAGTATTGCTAAAATGGATGACTGGCGTAAATGCGCGGTTGGCATTAATTAGGGCAATGCACAATGTACGTGCTCGTACAACTATAATCCTGGGAAATGCTAAAATACGGTGGCTTATGACTAACAATTTGAGGGGACGAGTGAAAATCGTAAAATAACTAGCGATTATGTCGATAACCGCTGGTTATTTTTCGATTTGATAGTTTTTGTACCCACTAACAAAAATCGACACCACTATCACAGCTTTATGTTTTTATTATTGTTTTTGTTTGTCTAATGCTGGTGTTCACCGAAAGATATAATCGGAAAATTAGGCATCTTCTTCGGTTAACTTTGATGTTTTATGTATGAAAACTTGTGCCAAATAAAACGTCCAAACGACCGTTAAAAATTTAACGATCTGTTGGTGGAGTCGGGGTTAAGTGTAGGTACCTACCTAACAAAAACGTGTCAATTTACTGCCATCACGCACGGCTAGTTTCATTTAAATGACCTTGAAATTGAATGGCATCATTGTATCATCATCTAATGATGATGACAGACTAGAATAATGGCAAATCTTTGCGTTAGATACCTATTAATAAAAAAGTTATACCAAGGTCTAAAAAAAACAACTTTATTCACAAAGAAAATTATACTAGTACTTACAATTGAAACAATTGAGCTAACTGCTGACTGTTGCAAAAGCGGGTAACTTAAGCTACTTTTATATTGCAAAAGAATTAAGGTCCCGCGCAAAAAAAAAAACATTCAGGTTTTAATATTTTTAGTTTTTTTTATTCCAATCCGTGTATTAAATACTACTTACTCCATTCAGATGAACACTTGGATAGGTACTTTCAGGGATTTCCAAATAATACAATTAGATCAAGCTAATAACTTTATATTCGTGTGAAAGAACTAGTTTTTAAATAACAACTATATTTTTAGAATCATTACATGACGCGAGCTAGTTTCTCAATCAGCTAAGCAATGAATCCTCGTTCTACCCGCAAATACAATGCTAGATTATCAGCAACGTCTAAGCGATTCCCAAAGCTGGGGTACCCGCATTTTGGCCTGAATATATAAAAATAGTCAAGCGGTAGATAAAAACCCTTTAAAACGGACATCGATTTCCAGCATCGATAATACCTACTATGAACTGTGAACCTAACCTAAATGTTAACGACCGATAAGTGAGGCATTGTTGATTGTACTTAGCTATTTAAGTTTAGAATGAAAACAAACTGATAATTTATACTTTGTGGGACTGAACTCTAAAGTTCTCTATTGAACCCAAATTAAAAAAACGACTGTGACGAAACTCGTTAGACCTCACTCTTCCACTTTTTATTGTACCATTCAGTCTTCAACATGTACCTGCCGGAAACGGTAAAGTCCTAGGCAGGTACTAGGTTGGTACATTTTAATAATTATAGGTAGTTGCAACAAAGTACAATGTAGTTAAGTGTTGAATACTTGAAGATTCAGTTATATTGTGTTATTTGTTTATTATGTAGGTATGTATAGGTGAAAAATATAGGTAGGTATTAAAAAATTAATTGACCTTTGTTAGTCTCATAAAAACTCGAGAACGGCTTTGGCCAATTTTGGCTTTGAAATATTTTTAGAAGTCTAAGGAAGGTTTAAAAGCTGGGAATTTGTTTAGTAAAGAAAGTTCAGACAATTTTACTGGCTGCTGGCTGTACGAAGTTCGCCGGGTCAGCTAGTTTTTACGTAACCTTGAGTGTGCAAGGTTTACTATTTTGATAAATTTAATAAAGTTTATATTGAGGGTGAGATGTTTTTGATGAGGGTCTTACCTACCTGAGTACTTCATCATCATCAAGATATCAGTCCATTCACGTCCACTGCTGGACATATCCATACAACAACGCCACAAATAAAGGTCCTGAGCGGCCTCCATTCGAGGTAAGTACCCATTTATAATTTAATTATTTGGATTGATTGTTTGCCAAAGTCCACAGTTACAGCACGTTACAGCTTATAAAAAAAAACAGTAGAAAATAATGGGGGCGCGTAGGTATGTATGGCAACCCGTATATCGCACCAAGCTAGTCTTGATACTTAGCTGGAAGTATCTTGTAGCTGTTGAATATTCCACTTATTCCGTATGACATTAATTCAACCCTGCTTTGGGGCCATCAAGTAACGTTTGATTAAAAAGAAATCAGTCTCACATACCTATCATATCAGCGGTTCTCTTCAAACATCGTTGAGATCCGAAAGTCTTGTTTTGGCCTCAAATTCCAGACATCGCCTGTATACCGTAATAACCTCCCTGGCAGCACTTTTTATGCATTATTTTTAACAGTTTTATGCATTATTTTTCACTTTTGCGTATGTTACTCACCGTTTGACCGCTCCAAGTTAAAAATCTGAGAATTCCTAATCGTTGTTTACATAAAACGTCATTGCTTTATTTTGAGAATGTAGCCAAAAAAAAGTTCTGTTTCAAGACATTTTTGCCAAGCTGCAGCTCAATTGTTTCTTGTAAATACTAGTTCTAATTTATTTCTATTATTGTATTGTAATTTAAAGATAATCTAGGTACCTTAATATTTGGTAATGATAATACATTTATTTACCTAGCAGAAACAAAATAAGAATAATATAATAAAAAAATCTTCTCCGGTGGCAAGCGACCATAATAATATGGCCTTTTAAAAAAATACCGTAGCGTGGCAACATACACTTTAATATATAATATTTAATAAAAATCTAACTAGAAGGCAGAGTGCCCAAAATGCTGGCGGCATTGCCACGTTGAATGGCAATGCTAATTCGTTGGCCGAAATAGCATAGAATACATAGGACTCTTTAATGAGTGCCATAGCGCCCTGTCTTCAGCTTGCCGCATCATCATCTGCCTGCAGTCTTTCGCAGGTCGTCATCCCACTTGGCCGGGGAGGGCGTCCTACTCTACGTTTGCCGAGTCGGGGTCTTCACCTACCACATCGACCTACGTTGGGTACTTAGTAACTAAATAAATCTATATAATCGGTAGGATAAAAACTTTAATGTATGTACCTACTTAGATACTTACAAACTCGTAATTATTTTAATCTCCTCTAACTAAGGTCAGTTGGTGGACATTTATAATATCTGATAGATAAATATCCTTATCTGGGCTAAATACCTACTTTTTAATCTGAGCTATTAGCTAATGCTGCTGTCGAAGTAGGTAATATATTCAACGGAGTAATGTTTAACCGACTTCTAAATTGAAGAGGTTCTCAATTCAGCTCTATTTTTGTGATAAATGTATGATACTCGATATCTTCGCCAGTTATGATTGTGAACTGATTTCGATGATTCATTCGCTTTTAGGTAGAGGTATGTGTTAAGAATTTGCAATATTTTGAGTACCTACTTAATTATTTGAGCAAATGTTGGTAGGTAAACACAAAATAATATAAACCATAAACCGTAAATCCCATTATTAATGTTTTTTCGGTAGTTAAACATGTTTATTCTCAAAGAAAATTAGTAGTAAGAAAATTATAAGTTCGTGGCGACTCTGTGACTGAAAGGGTGTGTATATATATAATTGCACCCAGAGCCATATGTTGAACGGTCAAGTGTGTGTTTGGTGGGACCACGAAAAAGTTTTGTCGCACCAGTGGGACATCGCAGTGGGACCACGGTTCCGGAGTGCTCAATATCTATTTGCCTACAGTTTGTATTGCTAATTATTATAATTTGTAATTAATTTTTTTAGTGTTTTACCTAAGACTATTAAGATCATAAGAAAAAAACACTTAAAAATGGGTTGGAATTGGAAAATCCTGCATACGTGGTGTCAATTCTGATGGCAAACTAAACTAATTTGTCGGTAAGGTTTTTGTTATTATAGTGCGTAACACTCTTTTTGCGATATTATTTGATTTCTTAATTTGACAGTTTTGACAGCACAAAAAATTATATCCCACTCTTTTCGATCGAAATAGGTACTTACCTAATGATTTGATTGTATTGAAAAAAAACTAAAAATTTACATTGTTGTTCTATTTTGCGGGACAAATACTAATCCCTCGGGAATAATAAAAAAGAACATTCAAAATAGGTCCATAATTGACGGAGAAATCAACGAAAATAGGTTAGTACTAGGTACATTAAAAAAAACATGCATACAGCCGAATATAGAATCTCCTCGTTTTTCTGAAGTCTGTTAATATAAGATGGCACCATTTTTTGTGCTGTTATGTAAGTTTAGTTAAGATTTTGTGTCAACTGAATTGACACCATTGACTGCACCAGGTGGTCATGTCATGTATTCGTTAGTGTATCACTCGCACTATTTTCGCTGCTAATGGTTCATTTTCTTTTATTTTTTATTCGACGGTACCCAAGGTACACACACACAAACAAACAAACAAACAAAAGCAGTCAATGAGTGGCAAAGATAGAAAGTTGCTCCATGTTGATGTTATTATTCTAACAACAGATACCTAGTTGTGTTACACTGTACACTCGCACTACTACAATACTTAATGTACTATCTACTAAAACAAACATGTTATTTAGTTGTTAAGTAAAAATCTAATGAAAATGAAATATTAAATATTATTAGAATCAGAAGAAATCTAAGTTATTTTTGAATATTCAGGGGTTGGTCTCTGTTTTTCTTCTCTAGAGTTGATTTTCCCGGACACACGAGCAGATAATATAATACTATACTAGATATTTTGTACTTAACATATTATTTAGTTTATATCTATTATGGTAAATGCGAATATTAGCCTGTTATTATTATTTTTGTGTGTTGTAAATTTGTATACTGTTTCAATAAGTGGGAACTTGTTAATAGCCACCTGTCTCTTCACTATATTGTTCTGAAAGATCCCCTAATATAAAAATTAATAAATAAATGTATTCGTTAGTGTATCACTCAGGAATACATTTGAATCGACCAGCAGAATGCAGCTTTGGACTGAAGCTTAACGCATTCACTGCCCAGCCTACATGGAGGTGAACGTGACCATGGTAAAATAATACAAGGTATGCTACTCCGAGATCTTCCCAAGCCTACGTCACTGTCCATTTGTCACAAAAATGGGAGGTTACGTTCATTTGCCGGTGACTATCAAACTTTTATTGACGACTCGCGTTTTGATCGGATAAATCTTTAAAATAAAATGGGCGGTTACTCTATCCGTAACTGTAAGTGTGAAGGGCGGTAAAATAAGGTTCTTTAAATTCCCGAAAAGAGAATCTGTGGCTGAAAAACGTTCCTCCGATTAGATCAATTTAATTTCAAGGGAAAAATTAATGTATCCATGTGCAGAGCTCATTAGCGTTGCTAAAATTATGGAAACTAAGTTTGAAGAATTAAATGGAAAACCTAGATTTAGATTTCGAATCTCCCGAAATAAAAAAATTGGTTCTCTGTAAAGTCGGTTTACTGACGATAGTTGAACGTGACCACGTCTTAAGAAAATACTGATGGAATGGTAGCATTTGATACTCGATCAAAACATGTAAATGTACTATAGTATAGCAGCTGTCCACGCAGATGCATCGCTCACTCAAGTAGGAGAGAGACGGATGTCGAGCGCTCTCGCTTGCACTTTAAGCCTTACATGGAACGCCTCAGAGCGAGGTAACGCCGCATGACGTCAGAGGTAACGCCGCATGACGTCATGTTTTTTCGTGCGAGCAGCCGGCTCTATCGAATTATAAGACGTTGTCACGTCAAAAGTTTGAGAACCACCGTAGCAGACATGACGTAGGCTTGGGAAAACCCACGTGACCGTTGTTCCTCGGAGTAGCATACCTTGTATTATTATACTATGAACGTAACCATCTGCGTTCTGGGCCATGATAGTGTTAAAGATACTGTTGGTAAGTACTTCGGTTCCTACCTACACCTAGTTAAGTACAGAGATAGATAAATGTAGGTATGATTTGTTAATTTCCTTATCGGTCTAAAATATCTATTTTATTGCCAGTTCATGTGCACTAAGAGCCAAGGCTGGACGGAAACATGGAGCCCTATTTCGGATTAAGTTATAAAATGGAGAGATCTGAGAATTTTGAAGATTTATTGCTGTATCTCGGTAAGTTTTTTTTTATGACTTGTTTTACTAGTTTTAAACGTGGATAAAGATCAAAGTTAATACGAACTAACAACTCGAAGGCTCCATCCAAATGGCAGAGGTAACAACATTGCACCAGCATAAAAATACTAAAATACTGAATAATAATCACACTCATATTATAAAAGCGAAAGATTAGATGTTTGGATGTTTGTTACCTCTTCACGCCAAAACTACTGAACGGATCGGGCTGAGATTTTGCATGGGTAATTCTAGGCGTGGAGTAAAACATAGCCTACTTTTATCCCATAAATCAATTCCTATGTAATCGATATAGCCTTTTAACGTTTCCATAGAAACACCGCGTGTGAAGCTGCGGGCAGAAAATAGTACTAAATAAATATACTTACTAGCTTCTGATTGCAGGACTTGCAGGGTAGCTCAGTATAAATTAATCACATCACACTAATATTATAAATGTGAAAGTTTGGATGGATGGATGTTTGTTACCTCTTCACGCTAAAACTACTGAACGGATCAGGCTAAAATTTTGCATACAGGAAATTATAATCCTGGAATCAATAGAGGCTACTTTTTATCCCATTAATCAGTTCCCATGGGATAGAAATCACCTTTAAACGTTTCTATAGAAACAACGCGTGCGAAGCCACGGGCATAAATTAGTAAATTATAAATAAGTGGTACTTAATAAGAAAGAACCAAAATAGAAACAATTAGACGATTAAAACACGTTAATAATTCTATGCAACTAGATAGATATTATAAAAAGTATTACCTCTATCATTATATTTATCTTATATTAGACGACCTCTGTGGCGCAGGGGGCGAAGGTCTGCCTGCGACGCAGGAGGTTGCGGGTTCGATTCCCGCCTCGGGACAAATGTTTGTACGATCTACAGACATTTGTCCAGGGCGTTCTGGATGTTTTCTATGTATAATAAAAAATATCTATCTATGTAGTGTTTTGTATTAAGTAGGTATATCAGTTATCTAGTACCCATAACACAAGCTCTGCTTAGCTTAGGGCTAGATAATGCTGTGTGAATTGTCCAGCATTATTTATTATTATTTATTTATCGTATATTATTATGAAAAGTGGTAATTTATACCTTTATTATATTTTATGGAAACGTTAAAAGGTTATTTGACAATATACAGGGTTATTTATTAGTAATTCACTGACACTAAATAAGTGAACCTCAGGTTCACTTATTTGGGTCAGTGAATTATTTATTTAGTCCTCAGGCTCTACCCATCATCGCGAACACGTTTGTGAAGACGCCAGTTCCTCATTCTTAAACTTGGTATTGGTAGTAGGTACTCCATTCAATAATCGTTATTTAGAGAAACTTTATTTGAAACTTATTTCAAAAATGGGTCTTGAATTAACTATGGCGATGGTACTATGGTGTGGGAGTGGGAGATCGGTTTTTAGTAAGTTATTGCATTCCCGACAAACGTGTTTTTTCTTTTTGTATGTCAGGTGGTTGAAAGATGGACGTTTTGAGAGACCCATCGAATAAAAAAACATAAAAAAATCAAAAAATTCCATTCGATGTGTCTCTCAAAACTGAGTCTATTTGGTTGTGTGATTTTTTTTCCTAAACTTACAGTTTCGGAGTAAATCACTGAAACTGAAATCTGCCTACGGTTAACGGGCGGCGAGCGACCCAGTGACGTCACACGCACCCGCGGTCACTCAGTGAACTTCGCTAGTAATTTGGTCATAACTTCGTCAATTTTTGTCCTAGAACAATAATTTTTGCACTGTGTGTTATGGATTTTTTAGCTCTATAAATCTGCATTCTCAACTGAAAACGCTACGGATCCTGATTATGACTTTAGTGTCTTCACAAACGTATTCGTGATGATGCTGCCCACCTGCAGTTTACGCAGTGTCAGTGAATTACCAATAACCCGTTATAAGGGCAACTTTTGAACATGGTAGGTAACTAAATAACATTTCATGTCCATAAATATGAAGTTAGTTCAAATCAACAAATTAAAAGCACCAAGTTTTATTTATTTATTTATTTAAAATATTGTACACCTATCATTACAGGCACACCTAATGCGATAGAGTACTTATTTATTCCCAACCATATGGTTACAGTCATCTAGGTGATACTAATTAATACTAATTTGAAATTGTCACTATTGGTTATTCTTAAGATAATAAATTAAAAATTCTATTAATAACATAAAACAATACAAATTAATTAAAAATAATAGTAATTAATTAAATTAAATTGAATTCGAAATTAATCACTCACGTACACATAAAATAATAGGTAAATAACAATTTATTAATCATAAATAGGTAAGATAAAACTTATAAGAAAACTTTTCCCCTCCCCAGACAAAAGCTTCGTGGAGCGAAAGCTAGGAGCTACCCTCCGCTCAGTCGAGGGTATCAGGAAGAATGGCGATGGTACCTTCACGATCCACTACTCCTGCATTCTGGCGTCTTTCGAGCTGGTCTTCACGCCAGGAGTCGAGTTTGAGGAGGTCAAACCTGATGGGCACAAGGTGATTATACCAGAATAGGCAGATTTTACAAGAATAGGCAGATTTTACAAGAATAGGCACATTTTACAAGAATAGTCAGATTTCATTGAACAACCTCAACTTACCTTTACGACCACAGAAATCTAAATTGTTATTTAGATTTCTGTGTTTACGACCGATGTGGCGTGGCGGGCGAAGGTCCGCCTGCGACGCAGGAGTTTGCGGGTTCGATTGCCGCCTAGGGACAAATGTTTGTACGATCTGCAAATATTTGTTCCGGGTGTTCTGTGTATTTTCTGCGTATAATAAAAAATATTCATGTAAGTTATTCAATTTATTACATCATACCATAGACTAATTAAACAATGTGTTTAATTAGTCTATGACCATACTAATATTCTGCTTAAATTCGAAACTAATAAAATATTGGGAAGCTCAAAACTTAAATTATGGTAAATATCCCGTTGTTCCGACTTTATTGTTAACTAGACGATCGCCTCGCGGTTTCACCCGCGTAGTTCCCGTTCCCGTGGGAATTCCGGGATAAAATATAGCCTATGTCACTCCCTGAAAAGTAAGCTTCCTAACGGTGAAAGAATTTTTCAAATCGGTCCAGTAGTTTCGGAGCCTATTCAATTCATACAAACAAACAAACAAACAAAAAATCAAACCTTTCCTCTTTATAATATTAGTATAGATAACCATGATGGATTTTCGATGATGGATTTAAAAGTTTTGAATACGAAAGTTTGTTACCTTTTCGCGCCTATACTACTGAACGGATCGCGATCGGGCTGAAATTTACAACAGGTAAGTAATTCTAATCCTTGAATCAATACAGGCTACTTATTTCCCATAAATCAGTTTCCATTAGATAGAAATCACATTTAAACGTTTCCATAGTAACAAGGTGTGCGCAGGCGCGGAGCAGAAACTAATAAAGCTTTACAGTCACCTAACTACCCATAACTCAAGTTCTGCTTAGTTTGGGGCGAGCTGATGCTGTGTGGATTGTCCAGCATTATTCATTTAGTATTCATAGGTATGTATAGGTATCAGACGAGTTCTTCCTACATTACATTAATTGATATTTCTTCGAACGAGATGCTTCGTATAATTATGATTGAACTTCACTTGGTAAGTTCGTTTAATCATCAATTATAATTGCCTTGCATCTCGTTCTCGAAATAAGTATCCTGAAAATAAGAATTATAAAAGCACACTTTTTGTTCACTACCTAACGCCAAACAATAATTATAATAATTTATTTATTTTTAGATAACATAGTAGACCCATAAATTAAACAAATAATCTTATGTTAGTTATAATTTGTAATTTCATTATTATATATTCTATTTAATTAAAATACAGATGGAGTGCTTGTACACAACTCCATCCATTTTATCGGCTACTAGCTTCTGCCCGCGGCTTCGCACGCGTTGTTTCTATGGAAACGTTTTGAGGTTATTTCTATCGCATGGGAACTGATTTATGCGATAAAAACTAGTGTGAGGCATGTTTTTATCCACGCCTAGAACTACATCTATGCAAAATTACAGCCCGATTCGTTTAGATCTTTGGTTTAGGTGTTTTGGCGTGAAGAAGTAACATACATCCATCCAAACATCCATGTATCTAAGCATCCAAACTTTTTCATTTATGATATTAGTGTCATTGTTTTTTACAGACTCCTAAACTTGCAGGAGCCCACCGGCGGGCTCGATGGTATGTAACGGAAAAGGCGTAGACTTGCGCGAGCCCGCCGGTGGGCCGGCTCGCCCGGACGATTGTAAACCGATTTTTCATCATGTTAGAGACTATGCTTGTTTGAACAACTTTTGACAGGGTCAAAGGATAGTTATTATTCTACCTATTGCAACACTAAAAGGCTGGCCAATAACCAAGAAGAAGATGACATTTGCCTTTGAATCAGTCAAAATTTTAGCGCGTACTGTCCCCATACATTTTGTTCGTGTTTTTCTAATTGGTAGTATCCACATTTATTTCGTTTTCGTGTAGTTGTTTGTAGAAATTAGCTTGCATAGAAAATAAATACACGAAGATAAATTATTTGGGAACCTAATACCGTTTACAGAACTTAGATAGAATATCTAGTTATTTTTATATTATGAGCATTTATCTGAAGTGTGACGTAATTTGCGCATTTCGCACGCACACACGCATGCGAAATTAAATACGCCCACATTTGTATACGTAATTGTTGTAGTCTGATGGGTTGCGATGGGAAAGAAATAATTTACATGTTTCTATAGAAACAACGCGTGCGAAGCGCAGGCAGAAACTACTCTACCATAACCTTGTATTCTTTGCTTGTATTTCAGGTGAACCTTATTTATTACTTAACTAGCTGCGCCCCGCGGCTTCGCCCCCGTGGAAATTTATGTTTCCAACTTTCTTAATTTTTTCTTTCATAAGAACCTTCTCCTGACAATAACAAACACAACAAAGAAGAATTAGCGAAATCGGTCCAGCCGTTCACGCGTGATGCCGTGACCAAGGAAAACGGGTTTCATTTTTATATATATAGATTTACTGAATTTTCTCTAACCATGTACTTTTGGTTGTTTTTCAGGTGATGGCCCTGATAGAATTCGAAGGCAATACCATCAAACACTCACAAAGGGATGCCAGTGGAAGAACTCTACACCACGTTTACGAGTTTACACCGGAGACTCTGACGATTGTAAGTAGTAGGATTTACTGACCTTTGCTTATAAATCTAGGTCTTAGGTGATGTGATGCTGATGACCTAAGACCTTTTTTTTTATTCGGCGAGGAAATTCATTTGCGAATAAACTGGTCTGGGAGGACCAGAATTATGTGGGACTCGACGCCCTGAGAAGGATGTAATACCCTCTAAAACCTCTCCGGTGTCCCTCTCTCGCCATTTTCGCCGAACCACGGGAACATTTAAAAACTCCGCGGCCCGACTGGCGTCCTCTCTTCCTCCTATACATGGCCGGCGAGCCCTCCGATCCACACACTCGCCGACCCCATTCCTCCGTCACCTTTCCTCCCCCCCATTAGGACACTGGATGACCTAAGACCTACGATTTCGGAAAGAAATTAGGAAAGAGGAATTAGTAGGCCTTCCATAAAACACAGATCTGATTCTAAAACCTGTGCCATAAAAATATAGTAAAAATTTAAAATTTAAAATGGATATACATTATATACATACGAGTATATACATTTTAAAATGGATGGAGCTGCAAACAACAATCGTTTTCATAACTATAAATACAATAATAGAATGTTATTTTACGTTGGCGGTACGGAACACTCGGTGCGCCGGTCGACTCTTACTTGGTTCTTTTTTAACCCACCTCAAAAAATATTAAAATATAAATATAATAAACAGGTGAAGAATACATATAATCGGCTGTTTGCAGGTATAAGGTTGTTTTGTTGTATAATGCAATCGATTTCTTCGTCATTTATGGACCGACTCTTTCGCTATAGCTGTGTGGTGCCGGCTTAGAATTTGCACCACTCCAACTCTTCCCGCGGGTGTCGTAAGAGGCGATTAAGGGATATCCATAGAACCAGCAGACGCACAGAAAAATACCACCCGTACCAGGTACCACAGTATCGAACCAAAGAATTCTACTA
Organism: Eupithecia subfuscata; assembly: GCA_963564075.1. Lineage (NCBI taxonomy): Eukaryota > Metazoa > Arthropoda > Insecta > Lepidoptera > Geometridae > Eupithecia > Eupithecia subfuscata. The sequence continues at coordinate 8,902,336 of OY751117.1, read as the reverse complement.
CTCTACTTTTATAATAAGCACGGCCAAAGAGTGGAATGAGCTTCCTGCGTCTGTTTTCCCGTTAGAGTACAATCTTGGAGTCTTCAAATCCAGCGTAAATAAGTTCCTTCTGGGAAAGCATGCTCCATCTTAGGCCACATCTTCACTTACTTTAAGTGAGTTGGTGGCCAAACGCTTAATATTTTCCAATACGAAAAAAAAAATCCACCGGGGGCGGGCAGCAGCGCCCCCTTCAGAACCATTCTACCACCGAACTGCGATCCCCAACCCGCATGCCCGGCGTGGGGATTATGGGTATTACCCCCATGAGATAAAAGCCAACAAGGCGCTTATCAGAGGGAGGCCTGCCTCCAGCAGTAGACCAATACAGGCTGTTGAGGTTGAGGTTGAGATATCTTCGGTTTGTGGCTTCTAAGCGATAAGGCCGCCCATTGTACAAGTCTTATGTAATGTCTCCTTGTAATGTTATTTTATGGTGATAATAAAAAAATATAAAGAATTTTTGTATTGTATTATTGTATTGTATTATCTAGCCCCAAGCTAATGCAATGATTTCGTTTTATTACAGACAACAACTAGCGAAGGTTTGGATAAAGTGGTGAAAAGATATTACAAGCTGAAGAAATGAAGATACAGGGTGTTGGCTTTTGTACACTCTAGTCATTATTTAAAAATAATGGTTGTATTATTAGGGGACTAGGTTTTTACGCACTGAAGGACGGTAAATTCCAAACTAGGATTATGTATAAATCAAGAAGGTGATTGAATAAAGTTACAAAGTATTTATCAGACTTTTTATCAGATTCTTATAAGCATTAAGATAGAGCTAATATTGTTTACTTTATCAGGATTAACGTAATTTATCATCACTTAGTTTTACCTAAGTGGACCTTTTTATTGGAAATCAGCATAATTCGTGAATATTTTTTAAAAACTCAATTAGATAGGTACATATACTCCAGCCATTCTCAATGTACAACGTTTGTAAACAACTCTCAACACCAAACTCTAGTCTCTTTTTGGTGTGATGTTCGATGTTATATTGTCTGCGTTTATGCATTGTAGGAAAGAGCTCAATTTGAATAGTACAAATTTTGACTTGAAATCGACAACAAGAAAGTGATTTTCAGGTGAAAGTGATAGGCAATATTTACAAATATTCCATATTCAGTTTGGCCAGAGTACCTATAGTATTGTTGGTTTAAAATGTTTAATAAACTAATCGTCATATTTTGTCGATCAAGTCCAAAGTCAAGATGTGGAATCTTTTTCAAACAATCTTCAAACATAATAATTATGCATATTGTAGATAGGGGAACGTAGGTACCCATAATAAGTGACCATCCGTAGTATATGAGAAAACCCCCCGTAGTAATTCATGAATACGGTTTTACAATCATTTTTTGCAAACAGAAAGTTAAAAAATATTTATTTGGCTCATATTTGTCTTTAGTTATTAATACAGCGCTTGCCACGTGACGCCAAGAGTGCTTTTCAAACTCACAGATAAGACTTGTTTTTGTAAATTAAGTTCCTTTTACAATATGTTTTGACACAAGTTTTTTCTTCTTGATAATGTTCTTTTCACTTGTAACTCTATAGTTGCCATTTGTGAGTTTTAAAAGCGCTAAACGCTACGCGCTATATTTGAATATAGCTCGAAAAAGCGCGAAATTTCCCAAGAGGATATTGACTACGTGACGAAAACCTAAGCCCCCTTCTCCCTGTGACCAAGCGTAGTATTTTGAAGACCCCCTTCCCCCCTGAATGGGTCACGTAGTATGGGTCCGTTCCCGTTCCTACTACTACTGGTAGTAGTGTACCTTTGTGCAGGTATTTCCATTAGATAAGTATTAGAACAGCATGAGGAGTTATTCTCTGGTATAAGGTTAATTAGGTACTTATCGTTTCAAAATTCAAAATCTATTTCATTTCAACTGCAGTTGAAAAGTTGAAATGGTAACCATAGTAGCTAAGTAGTTTACAGTTTATGTTAAGAAGCACCGCCATTCTTTATTTTTCTCCCATCGTTTTGGTTGCCTGGAAGAAATCGCTTTAAGCGATAAGGCCGCCAGTTCCATTGCTGTTCTCTATATGTTTCGTGTAAAATTTGTTTTTTGTTAAGGTGATGAATAAAGAATTATCTATCTATCTATCTATCATAGTGTAACACCAAAAAATTCATACAAAGAGGTTACCTCTTCAATCGAATAGCGCCAGGGTTACCCTTTCACTAGGGTTTTGTACGGGTTACCCAAATAAGGGGTAAGTAACAGGTAACCCATCGATGTGAGTAAAATTCGGGAGATTGGGCACTGGCTTCTCGAAAGTGGAACGCTCAAATTGAGTCCAATTAGGTCCACCCACCTCAGTCACAGTCGGACCGGCGCTGCCGGCGTACGTGTTTCGCGTGTATTGTTGTCTCGATCGCACTTCGGTCTAGATACGTCTTTCTATCATTTTGGTACAATAGTTAGGTATATTGCATCGATGTGAGTAAAATTCGGAATTTTACATATATCAATGGTATCATCATCATCAGCCTATATTAGTCCACAGCTGGACATAGGCCTCCCCTAATGAGCGCCATAGCGCCCTGTCTTCAGCTTGCCGCATCTAGCATCTGCCTGCAGTCTTTCGCAGATCGTCATCCCACCTGGCCGGAGGGCGTCCTACACTACGTTTGCCGAGTCGTGGTCTCCACTCAAGAACACGTTTACCTCAGCGGTTGTCGGTTCTTCGCGAGATATGGCCGGCCCACTGCCACTTCAGCTTGCTAATTCTTCGTGCTATGTCGATAACTTTGGTTTATCAATGGTATATTGCAATAGAATGGAAATAGTGTGCCTTTGCGTTTAGTTGTAGGTAACATAAACACAGGCCATTTTGTTGAGATAGCGCTGGGAGAACGTGCTATATCTACAGAATTTTAGTTAAGTATATCAATGAGGTAGCCCATTCGTAATGCGCAGGATGAAAGTGTTACCCATTCGAAGGGGTAACCCAAACTCGGGGTTGTACGGTCCCTGATTTCATTAAGGCGGTACCCTACCTCGTTATTGTGTGAAGAGGATAGGCATAGGATTTCGCGTTCACAGGAGCGGGACAGAGCAAAGCGGCGTAAGCCCAAAAATCAAGTTTTTAGTAGTTATTTGCTCCTCACAAACATTAGAATAGTTAATTGAAAAAAAGGCAACATGTAAAATGTTCTTTATACTTAGCTCAATTACTATGCTTAATCTCAAGATCGTATCATCTGTATTTATTGAGAAATTAGGGTATTAGTAAAAAATTAGAGGTAACTTTGCGATTTTTTTCTATCGAAAAAATTTTATGGAATCGTGTTTTAGAAACATATGATCGATAGAATAAGTCCTGAACTTTACCATATATAAATTTCAAAGTTAAATATTCAGTAGTTTGGAAGATATGGAGGTCCGACGGAGTTGAAAATAAGCAATTTGAGGGTAGGTACCCCCTTAACAGTTCATGTGCACTTAGAGCCAACGCTCGACTAAAACATGGAGCCCAGTCTCGGATGAAATTATAAAATACTGATAATGTTTATGATCTATTGATATTCCTTGTTGGGTAGGTATGTGTGAAAAAAAACTTGAACATCAACTTTGGTAAAGTTGATGTTCAAGTTTTTTTCACACATACCTACCGCTGTCTTGGTAACATGGACATTACCTTTATTTATACAGTTCTTCATAAAAAACCTACTACAGACAATTTAAGACTTGACTTTTGCCATTACTTTTTGTAAAATAGGTATCTACCTATCTATATATAATAATGCTGGATAATTCACACAGCATTATCTAGCCCCAAGCTAAGCAGAGCTTGTGTTATGGGTACTAGTTAATATGCTTTAATATGTTTAAAACTGTAAATTTGACGTTACCAAGTGTTCTAATGTGTGTTCCTATTATGGGTTTTTATTAAATGATCTGAACTGAATTGAAGGTTTGGATAAGGTGGTGAAAAGGTAAGTACTACAAACTGAAACATTGAAGATACAGGCTGTGGGCTTGTTGTACACTCTTGTCATTATGTAAAAATAATGGCTGTAATAATAGGGGCAAGTTTTTTACGCACTGAGGGACGGTAAATTCTAATCTAGGTTTAATTATAATAAAGCCAAGAAAGGTTATTTATTAAAGTTACAATTTAATGTACCTATCACACTTTTTTTTATTATATTGAGGTATTACCTCACCAATAGATAAAAATAGAGCTAATGATAATCTCCACCTATAAATAATTTGTTTCAAACTAAATAATACCTACAAATCGAAGTAAATAAAATAGTAAAGTCACTAAAAAAAAATACAATTAGAGTATAGAAACAAATTAGAACTGGTATTTGTATAAGATTGAAACAGTTGAGCTAACTGAAAACTGTTGCAAGCAATCTAGAGATAACCTTGGATAGCCTAAATGATTGGTAAAGTGCTAATGGATCGAAAGTTTTCAACAATGTAAACTCTACATTTCCAGGAGGCCTAGCACGGGAACTGTTGTCTAGGGTAGAATAGAGAAAAATTACGTCACATCGTCATCGAATGCGTAATATGTCTGAAACTCATTCCTTCAACTTCAATAATTTACGCAATGTATGACAATGCGATGTCATTCTCCTCTATTCTACCCTAGACAACTATCCCAGTACTAGGCCTACAGAAGTGCTTTTATACGGCTACGTTTTATCCTGGCGTACCCATGGACAGACGTCAGTATAGATGTCGCCGGCACATTCTAGAATTGGCCCGTTTGTAGAATAGGCAGGCCGATTGCAAAACGGCGCTAATCATTAATTGCCTATGACAAACAAATAGCTAAACGTCACTTAGCCAAACCGTCGAATGAAATTAAATATTAGCAAAAGTTTGTCAAAGGTAAACCCAAAATCAAATCAAATAGTTTGTTTGCAAGAATATAAAATTATACAATATGTCAGATCTTATAACTAGTTTAGTCATTGTATTAAAACAATTCAGCATTTGTTTTACAATCAGCCTAGGCATCCTACAAACGGGCTGAATGCCATTAAAAAGCAAAAGTTGATACAATTTAAAGAATAACTTGTAAAATAAAATGGCGAAAATAAAATTAATATTAATTTTACTATACAACAATTTTACGGTCACTACAGTTCCGTGTAGTTGCCAAAATTATCTCATAAACAATTCAGATACTTTATTAATAACCCCAACCCTACTCAATTACCAACAGAATCATTAATTCATCTTCAATCCTACAAAATCGAATTTCGTATCCTATCGTATTTCGTACCCGACATCTCGGGGCCACTTTACCGTTCCCTATTCCATTAGACGAAGTATCTTATTTACATTGACCGTGTCTTATATAGTCGACCCCTATGTGCTTTGAGTTTTCCACCCTTGAGCTTCACTCTTATTGTCACTGTCATAGAGTTGAATCTTGTCTCGGAGGGTAAGTGTGGGGTGTCGCGGTGTCGTTGCCATGGCAACTTAGCACCCGGTCGCGGGATTCTGACGCCCGTTCGTGTCGGCACCCCCCCCGCTCCCCATTCACCCGCCGCTCAAGTGACACGCGCTGCGAAAAGCACAACCACCCTGTATGTAGGGTGAGTACCGGTTGGGAATTGGGAAGTTTATCGTTCTACAATGAATACTAGTTCGAAGTTTGTGTGAGGAAATTGTATCCTAATAATTTATAAGGTACATTACATACAACAACCTACTGTTGGCCTAGCACGGGGATTGTTATCTAGGGTAGAATAGAGAAAAAATACGTAAACTTTGTCATCGAATGCGTAAATTATTTGAAATTTATTTTTTCACCTTCATAAATTTACGCAATGTTTGACGGTGCGATGTCTTTATTGTCTATTCTACCCCTAGAGAAAAATCCCCGTGCTTGGCCTGGGATTGGCTTGACACAGAGGCTTGATAAAGTGCTTACAGTTCTAGGCCTGGAACAATACAATAAAGCCTCGGCCGAACCTGCGTGTCAAATACGCGGGACGCGAAGCGAGAGCGTCAGTAATGCGAAAATTTCTCACTAAAAATTTCCCGTGTTGCCACGTACGTTGGTGTGCATGGCGTCATAATAGGCGCCATTGCAACGTTCGCCGCGCGGCTGACGCTCTCGCTTCGCGTCCTGTATCCCGCGTGTTTTTCGCGCAGGTTTGACCGAAGCTTACGCTGCAGATGCAGACACCGTATTTGTGCTGCAGAAGAGAGCTGTTCGTGCTATCTATAATATGGGTCCCAGAGAATCTACGTAATAAATTCAAAGCAATAAACATAATGACAGTATCATGTCAATAATTTTACAGTATCCTTGGTCCTTTCTTATATGTATAATAGATTAAATGTGCCAATAATAATAGTTGTAAGAAAAAACTTAAGGATAGACTGCAATGTATGTCATAATATGATGCGACGAAATTTTGGGTGATTTAAAAAAAAAACTTTAATTTTTTTTATCTCAGCAACCGTGAAACATGTGATTACATTATGTCTAGAACGGGAGATTGAGTCTGCCGGAGAAGTGTAGCCCATGATCACCCAAACATCTCAAAAAATGATGTCGAACGCAATTCCAAACACCCTGTATACTTACCCATATTATTTGTAAACATTGTATTTATATTAAGTTTTATAAGTAACACAAATAAAACACATAGGTATATTTCTTACTACACACCTCCTAGGGGTAGTTTTGGAAAAATTAAAAATACATAATTCGTTATTTACCTTAGACTTAGTTTATTTATACCGAGTTTTGAGTGAATCAAACCAAGGAACAATAATTTTCCATATTAACTTAACAACCCTTTTAAAACCATACCATACCATATTTATGAGGCGTACGTTTAGAGATAAGCCTATCTTAGATATTAGGCTACCTATTATACCGAAAATCCGCGTGCGAAGCCGCGGGCAGAAGCTAGTATTATAATATATTAGAAAGTAGGATTTAAAGAATTTTTAGAGGTTTGCTTTATCTGTTTCTGGCGACCTCTGTGGCGCAGCGGGCGAAGGTCTGCCTGCGACGCAGGAGGTTGCGGGTTCGATTCCCGCCTCGGGACAAATGTTTGTACGATCTGCAGACATTTGTCCAGGGCGTTCTGGATGTTTTCTATGTATAATAAACAAATATCTATCAATGTAGTGTATTGTATAATGTGTATCAGTTATCTAGTACCCATAACACAAGCTCTGCTTAGCTTGGGGCTAGATAATGCTGTGTAAATTGTCCAGCATTATTTATTTATTATTTCTCAGGAACACTGGATATTTCAATGTTCGAGGATTTCCTCTCCCATGGTCACCCTCGCCTCCCCGGGTCGATGCGCTGGGGGGGTGGGCGCTCGCACCTTTTGTTTAGGACCCTGCCCCCCTCATTTACCGACCCTCCTGTTTGCTAACGGTTTACGTGGCTAAATGCAGGAAATGTCACGTTTTCGCTTTTATATTTGCTATCCGTTTTGTATAACGCTATGTCAGGGGTTTTAGAGTGTATGAATTATCTATGTTGCTTTTTATTTGGCTATGTTTTTCTACTATCCTTTCCTAATCCTACTTATATTATAAAACCGAAAGTTTGTGAAATCTGAATTTTTGTTACCTAGAATTTCCAAAACCACTGAACAGGACAAAATGAAATTTGGCATACCTACACTTAGAACGTAGCGTTACTTAAACAATAGGCTACCTATAATATCGCAAATACGCGTGCGAAGCCGCGGGCAGAAGCAAGTAACATTATAAAGCCGAAAGTTTGTGAAATCTGAATTTAGGTTACCTAGAATTTCCAAAACCACTGATCAGGACAAAATGAAATTTGGCATACCTACACTTAGAACGTAGCGTTACTTAAACAATAGGCTACCTATAATACCGCAAATACGCGTGCGAAGCCGCGGGCAGAAGCAAGTAACATTATAAAGCCGAAAGCTTGTGAAATCTGAATTTAGGTTACCTAGAATTTCCAAAACCACTGAACAGGACAAAATGAAATTTGGCATACCTACACTTAGAACGTAGCGTTACTTAAACAATAGGCTACCTATAATACCGCAAATACGCGTGCGAAGCCGCGGGCAGAAGCAAGTAACATTATAAAGCCGAAAGCTTGTGAAATCTGAATTTAGGTTACCTAGAATTTCCAAAACCACTGAACAGGACAAAATGAAATTTGGCATACCTACACTTAGAACGTAGCGTTACTTAAACAATAGGCTACCTATAATACCGCAAATACGCGTGCGTAGCCGCGGGCAGAAGCAAGTAACATTATAAAATGGTTTCGACGCGACAACCGTCTAAAGTGTATATGGAGAAGTACTTAAAGTACTTATTTAAGGATGGTATCCTTCTAGCCGAATTTCGGCCACGGCGGCCACGAGACTAGACAAGTGCACAGAACATTACAGTGCACAAGCGAGCAAACACAGGTGGACTTTCTATTGACGACTTCAATGGCGCAGCGGGCGAAAATACTCGTTGAAGATAGTTTGTTTGAGCTTTCTTCGGCTAAGGATCACAGCGTCTCTCAAAATGAATCTCTATTATAGGTTTATATTATAGTTGTTCTATCTCACGAAGTCCGTTGGGCTATGTATGTCATAGTGAATGCATGTACACATTGTTTTAGTGTGCGTGAGCTCAGAAGCAATCAGTCTCGCCCGTAAATTATTGAAGTTGAAGGAATCAGTTTCCAACTTAGGTATTTATTACGCATTCGATGACGACGTGACTTAATTTTGCTCTATTCTAGCCGAGACAATAATCCCCGTGCTAGGCCTACAGAATGAATAAATGAATGAATGTGAGAATGAATGAATGGATCAGTTTGATTTTGAGCACTTCCTGGTCCGATTAACATAATTAAACTTGGTAGCGTCCGTTATTTTTATTGTATTTGATTGCTATTTTTTTGTAGAAACGGTAGAAGATTTTTGATACGTATGGCCATTGTAGCTCTTACTTATTCTTAGTTTTAGTTTTATTTTCTGCCTTATTTGTTAGTGTTGTTGCCGTGTGGTGCCGGCTTAGAATTTGCACCACACCAACTCTTCCCGCGGGTGTCGTAAGAGGCGACTAAGGGATATCCACCGGGGGGCGGCCAGCAGCGCAGTGCAGAACTATTCTACCACCGAACTGCGATCCCCAACCCGCATGCCCAGCGTGGGGATTATGGGCATTACCCCCATGTGATAAAAGCCAATAAGGCGCTTATCAGGGGGAGGCCTGCGTTCAACAGTTGACCAATACAGGCTGTTGAGGATGTTAGTGTACTACCTTTTTCCGTTTATCATGGTAAAAAAACTATGTATTAACTAGCTGCGCCCCGTTCGCACGCGTTGTTTCTATGGAAACGTTTAAAGGTGATTTCTATCCCACGGGAACTGATTTATGGGATGAAAAGTAGCCTATGTTTGATTCCAGGATTACAATTACCTGTATGCAAAATTTCAGCCCGATCCGTTCAGTAGTTTTTGCGTGAAGAGGTAACAAACATCCATCCATCTATACATCCATCCAAACTTTCGCATTTATAATATTAGTGTGATGATTTCCCCGCAAAACAGTCCTAGCCTAGTGCGTGGGTCATACATAGTTAACCATTAAATTCACCTAAACTAGTCACCACACAAGTGTAAAACCTATTTAATCAATTGTTAATTTATTATGTGTTTTTATAAGCTTTTGGACATAAGCTTTTTGTATTTTTTGTATATTTTTCACTTTTACCGGTTGATACTCTCATTTTCAATTTTGTAAACGTATATTACTTACTTAATTTTATTTTTACCTCTATTGCTAAATTATGTAAAATTTCTACGCCTACACTTCATTTTATTAATGAACATCCCTGTAATAATTGTTTATCACAAATGAATAAATTAATGAATTAATGTATTATTGCTCGGCTAACCAACTGCTGTAAAAGTAGATAAGTACTTACTTCTTAAAACAGGTACAGAAAGTGTATTCCGCCTCAAAGTCGCATCGTACACCACAAATTGCGAGGATTTAATAAAAGTGCTAAAAAGGGCCATCTTTCTAAAATCTTTGTACAGGTAAAAACGTAGGAAAATTTGTGTGCGTATTTTGGTCGTTGAGTGTACCCTGGGCGTTGTACAACTGGTAGCTAATGTAGGCTTAAAGATATTTTTAAAAAAGGTGCGATTGTGTTTTGTTTTTTCATACAAATTATTCACGTTGACGTCTAGGTCACAGATTAGATAACGTTACTTCGTAATCTAGGTCTCCAGTATAGGAAAAACAAAAGGGATCGCACCAGTTTAAAAAAAAATCTTATACAAAATGTATGAATAGGTACGATGAATGAAACCTTTTGTAAAAAGCTAAAATTATTTTTATTATTTTTATTTTTATTAGCTCAATTGTTTCAATTGTAAATACTAGTATAATTTTCTTTGTGAATAAAGTTCTTTTTTTTATTTGAAAAATGTTATTATTCTATTGACCAATTCGCTACGGACAAACTAAAATGACACTAACCTATGATGAAACAATGAATAAATGACAATTCGGTTTCTAGATTTAATTTAATCAATTATATTAGTTAAACTTATTTTTCTGTGTGACGCTATATTAAAAAAGGTGCGATTGTGTTTTGTTTTTTCATACAAATTATTCACGTTGACGTCTAGGTCTCCAGGATAGGAAAAACAAAAGGGATCGCACAAGTTTAAAAAAAAAAAATCTTATACAAAATGTATGAATACGATTAATGAAACCTTTTGTAAAAAGCTAAAATTATTTTTATTTGAAAAATGTTGTTATTCTATTGACCAATTCGCTACGGACAAACTAAAATGACACTAACCTATGATGAAACAATGAATAAATGACAAATCGGTTTCTAGATTCAATTTAATCAATTCTATTAGTTTCATACTAACTAGAAACTTATTTTTCTGTGTGACGCTATAATAATAATGGTCTGGGTATAATGCCATCCACTATTATTATTATTGTATATATAAGTTATTACTTATATATACAATAATAATAATAGTGGATGTGCTTGAACGAAGCAGTTGTGCTTGTAAAGACGGTGGCGTTTTCGCCACCGTCTTTACAAGCACAACTGCTTCGTGTCGATCCCACGGTTGTCTGGAAGAGATCGCTCTTAGCGATAAGGCCGCCCATTGTACAACTCTATAACTCTCTTTTCCTGTATTTTTACTTTTGTATTTTTTTGGTGTGCAATAAAGCGTATTTGTATTGTATTGTATGGTATTAGCAAACTCCTTCATAAAATAAATTAAAATAAGAAAATAGGGCTGGACAATTCACACAGCATCATCTAGCCCCAAGCTAAGCAGAGCTTGTGTTCTGAGTAAGTACTAGATAACGAATATACTAACCTACTTAGTACGTTTTACCTCATCGATATAAAATATTTTTTACTGTCGATAGAAAACACCTAGAAATATTTACATTATATTGGGGTACCGAGGCTCTTCGGGTTTTCAAAAAACTATCTGAGCGTCTGGTCGAAGCGACGCGTGCGTGACCCGAGAGCTGGTGAATATCTGGCACAGCGCATCAGCATTGCCATACCGCGTGGCAATGCAGCCAGCGTCTTGGGGACGCTTCCGACTGGTATTGATATGGATCAGTTGAACTATCAGTAGACTGTTTGCAACAGTCGGCAGTTAGCTCAATTGTTTCAATTGTAAATACTAGTATAATTTTCTTTGTGAATAAATTTTCCTAGAAATATTTATTTATTTATTGATGTACACAGTGTTGAATTTAGTCATTGCGTCACATTTTTAGTTAGTTTTTGACGTCGCGTAACCAGTTGTCAAGTTTATTCTTGAAATTACTGATATTGGTTTATTCGTAAAATATCTGCGAATGGTACAAATATTTATCCCGAGCCGGGAATCGAGCCCGCTACCTTCGCCTGCAGAGGTCCTCACAATAAATATTCAATTTGTGTAGCTATATAGCTTTAATAACATCAAAATTCAGCAATCTGCTATAATAAAACAGTCGAATGATTTCATGAAAATTCGTCGCAAAACACTGAAAAGCTACCACCGATCGATAAAGTCCAGGGGTGCGAGGCTCCGCCCACATTTCACACGAAAGGTGACGATTGGACAGACTTGACACACACATACACAAACACAACATAGGTTTGTGTGTGTGTTTGTGTGTGATGTTTTCTAACGGCATGCGGCATGGTGACACAATATGTATAGTTTATGTAGGTGTATATTTATATCGCGTATGACGGTAACGTTCAATTAATCCCATCGAGGGGCCTACTCTGAAAACGAACACTTCGGTGTTCGTTTCTTATTCGTATTGTGCAAAACCTATTCTTTGGTCAGTGTTATTCAATTATGATAGCATTTGCACGGAAACGAATCAGGAAATTCGATTTTAGTTTTTTTATTATCAGACACAATATCTATAGGTAAATCACACTAATATTATAAATGTGAAAGTTTGGATGGATAGATGGATAATAAATAAATACTTAAATAAATAATGCTGGACAATTCACACAGCATTATCTAGCCCCAAGCTAAGCAGAGCTTGTGTTATGGGTACTAGATAACTGTACATAATACTACATACTACATAGATAGATATTTTTTATTATACATAGATAACATCTAGAACGCCCTGGACAAATGTCTGCAGATCATACAAACATTTGTCCCGAGGCGGAAATCGAACCCGCAACCTCCTGCGTCGCAGATGGATAGATGGATAGATGTTTTGTTACGTCTTCTCACCAAAACTACTGAACAAATAGAGCCAAACTTTCGCATCGGTGTAGCTCTGAGCCGGGAATCAATCATAGGCTAATTTTTATCCCATAAATCAGTTCCCATGGGATTGAAATTACCTTTAAACGTTTCTATAGAACGAACGCGTGCGAACCCGCTGGCAGAAGCTAGTAAATAATAAAATAAATAATGCTGGACAATTCACACAACATTCTCTAGCCCCAAGCTACGCAGAGCTTGTGTTATGGGTACTAGATAGATAACTGATAGACATAATACAATACACTACATAGATAGATATTTTTTATAATACATAGAAAACATCCAAAACACCCTGAACAAATATCTACAGATCGGACAAACATTTGTCCAGGGCGTTCTGGATGTTTTCTATGTATAATAAAAAATATCTATCTATTTAGGGTATTGTATTGAGTACCTATATCAGTTATCTAGTACCCATAACACAAGCTCTGCTTACCTTGGGGCTAGATAATGCTGTGTGAATTGTCCAGCATTATTATTTATATATATCGGGACAAATGTTTGTACGATCTGCAGATATTTGTTCAGGGGTTCTGGATATTTTTCTATGTATAATAAAAAATATCTATCTATGTAGTGTATTGTATTATGTATATCAGTTATCTAGTACCCATAACACAAGCTCTGCTTACCTTGGGGCTAGATAATGCTGTGTGAATTGTCCAGCATTATTATTTATCCCGAGGCGGAAATCGAACCCGCAACCTCCTGCGTCGCAGGCGGACCTTCGCCCGCTGCGCCACATAGGTGTATATTTATTGCGCGTATTTCGGTACGGCGACGTTGAATGGAGCTTCAGGGAGTGTAGTCGCAAAATGAACACCGAAGTTTCTCATTGAGTAGGTATTGTTTAAAACCATAGCTTATAGATAACCGGGGAGTAAAGGTTCTCGAGTGGCGACCGCGATGCTATCCGAAACGGAGTTAGGTATTTGTCATTTATTTATTCACAAACAAACACATTTGTGTCGGAATATTTACAGTTAAAAAGTACAGTCAGCTGCACAGACATGTATACACTTCCAAGTTTTAACTTTTATTTTACTCGGAACTTTTTAAATAAAAGGACATGCACACGTCTTTCGTACAAAGTAGTCATCGTACTTCATCAGAATGCGGTACATAAATTATCACAATTCCTATACACTATTTAGTCAAATTGAAAACTTGGGAGTGCATACATATTTTTGCAGCCGACTGTACCTATACAAAATAAAATAATCACATATATCAAAATACAAAATAAATTAAAGAAGAACATAGATTAAAATACACACTTGGTATAAATAAAAATAATTCAAAATATCTAACATTGATTTGGATTAGAAATAGAAATAGTATAAGTATCTTTTATTGTTTAGGCTAGGTGTGTTTGATTTTTGTCGTTATAAAAATCTTCAATAGAGTAGTAACACTTTTCCAGTAAGAAATGCTCCAAATGCTTTCCAAACTTAACAGGACAGTATATACAGTAGTACCTATATACTGTGACTGTAGTTTGAAAGATAACTGGAAGTCTAGATTTAGAGCTTGACAGCCTGATATCGAACACAGTGATTGCAAGACTAAACGTAGTATGTTTAGTCTTGCAAGAAAGTCACTAATAATGTATTTTCTCCTAGTTTTTTCCCTTATTAACTTGTCTTCCATATTTTCATATCTATCGAGATTTTATATGAGACTAGTTTATGCCCGCGGCTTCGCACGCGTTAATTAAAAAAACATTGTCCAGCGGACAAAATTGTGAATCTAAACCATTCCCAGATCCCCTTGAACACACAAAAAATTTCATCAAAATCGGTCCAGTCGTTTGAGAGAAGTTCAGTGACATACACACTCACAGAAGAATTATATATATAAAGATTTGTCAAAGTGACTAAGATGTATAGACATGGCACAGTTAGGATACCCACCTGAATGTTTCCGACAAGAATCTGTTTGCTGTTTACGTACCATAGTCCTAATCGATGAATGGAGGCGGCTGAGTACCGGTATTTGTGGCGTCGAAATCAAATCTAATCAAAAACTCTTTACTTCCATAAATACAATAAATGTACACTTAGAAAAGGTCAAATTGTAAAACTAAACATTGACACGGAAATAAAGTGATATTTTTGATTTCTGTCGCTTCGATATGTAGACTAAAGTAAAGAAGCGAGGAAGAAACCTTTTTCGAATCGGAGCAAAACCCGTCCTAAGCTTTTTTATCCTCTAGGATCTAAAGGAAAAAAGTTTACCATAAAATATCAGATTATCTAGAGTCTACATAGATAATCTGATATTTTATGGAAATTTTTTTTGCACGGCAAGGTTTTGACAATTTGTTTGAATTTATTTTGCCACTCACTTGGAGTTTCATTGTAGAAGCGTCGTTTGGTGGTTACGAATCGAGTTAATTAACATATCCACCTAAATTATTTACTAGTCTAAAATGTATGGAATCCCGTGTTAGTGTTTTTATAACCTTTGTATAAATAAACTTTTTTGTATAGTTACGGTAAACTTGTTTTTACACCACTCCAAAATCCTGCCCGCATTTAAGGAACCCATACCAATCAATTGACTACCGAATCAGAATATGAGATCTCATTCAACAATACAGCAGATGCACACTTAACACAAAGAGTAGTTTTGTAAACGAGCTTTATGAAAGGGAAGTTCGCGCCTGACGGACAGATCTCTTGATTTGAATATGGAAAGGCATTGGAGCGTGCGTTTGCGCAAGATAATTCGAGTTTTTTTGATGATTTTGTTATGTTTGGTGGATCATAGTTGTAATAGCATATTTTTATCTATTGGTCTCTTTTACATCTTTGAAATTGCTTTCTTTCTCTAAACTAAAATACAAACATAATTAAATATAGAACCAGAAATAATATTATCTATAAACAAGTGGTTTGAACTAAGAATCAGAATCATTTATTTATACATCTGCATGAATATAATAAGACCATAAATTGTATATATAAATAGATGTAGGTTGCACTGTATCTTAATTATGTTCTGTTTTATACATAATTACATAATTACACCTAGATATACTTATAATATGAGCTTTAATGTATGGGAGTATTCTATTCGTCGCCAACTCCTTCCTGAGTACCTAATGTCTGAGCAAAACCACCGTGTGGTTGCTCCGATACGCATATTATGCCATCTTGGATATAAACAAATGACAGGATAAAACAATAAGTCGAAAGTTGAGTTGGTAACCCAAATCTTCGCATGATGAAACAATCCTTAGCGATGAATAAACAAAAATGAACAGACACACACAATAAATAAATAAAGTCAAAGACACAGTTTTATACTTTTAGCGTCAGATATCGTTGCATTTTTATAATAAAACACAATATGGCCCGAGATCATGGAAATGAGGAACACAATAATAATACCTAACTACTTATTTCATGTATTTTAGACGACGATAGAAAAGTTACAGATCGTATTTTACTTATTCTACGGTCCATAGATACATATCGTAGAACTAGAATTAATAACATAGATAATGTTGTGCCTTGTGCCAAAAAAGTACCTACCTAAATTGTATTTTTATAGAGATACCTAATTGTTCTGTATAAAGTATAAAGGAGTAAACTGTATAAAGTAGAGTAGATTTATTACTAACTCTATCCTAGAAACGCCGGTAAAATATACCAGTTTTTTAGTTTATTTACCAGTAGGTAACATTCATTATTCGGTGCGTAACATACTTCGTTACTCACAGATTAATGAATGTTACCTACTACCAGTACTATTACCAGTAGGTAACATTCATTAATCTGTGAGTAACGAAGTATGTTACGCACAGAATAATGAATGTTACCTACTGGTAACATATATTTTAGCGGATATTTAGCGTTTTTAAAAGCCACTGCAGAAGACACCGTAGACCGTGAATATTACATGTAATTAAAAATAAAAACCTGAAACAAGTGAACAAAAAAGCTCCTCGTGAAATAAAACCTACAAATCGATGTTTCCTAAAACACTCCCTCAGTCAACAAGGCATCGTAAAAACCGTGCAAAACGTACTACGTATACCCATCGATTTATTGCCTACGAGATGGCAGCTATGGGAATTTAGCTTTAAGCTCCAGGATGTACAGGTGGTATTTGCTTGGAGTGGTCTTTTGGTGGGGAAATGCCCGTCTTTATAGGAATGGTGGAGCTAGGCGACATTTTTACAGGGGGTGGCCAAAGAAGAATGATGTTGGGTGCAGAAAGGACCTTACGCGTCATGGTGGCCTAAGTGTATGTACGTTTAACTTTTTTTGAGAAACTTTGACGCAAACGTCAGCAAACTTATTTTAAAATAATATATTGTTTGCGTTTTAAGAAAAAAATTCTTAATTCTTAATTTTTTATTGACTATGTAAACCATACTGACATATAAAACATACTTAAAAACATAAAACTAGAGAAGGAATCGCAAAGGTGAGCGTAACCCTAAAAAGAGTTCTCATCCAGCAAATCTTATTGGTAATTAATAAATAAATTAAAAAACCATACTTAGTTAAAATTAAGTAAAAATATCACAATCATAATCGATAAATTATCGATCACGTGTTTAAATCGTTTGCATAAAATTATGCGTGGTCGTAGCGAAGTGCTACGAATTTTCGTAGTACCTAGTTTTTGTCATATTTTGCTATTAGTCGTTCGTGATTGCAACAACGACAAAAACTGAAAACTAAAATCGTTAGGTATATTAGTCAGATAATATTTGTAACTAGCTTCTACTCCCAGGTTAACACTTTCAGTGCCTAGAAGCTGAGGCGCGCTCCTTAATTTAGATCGAAGGCTGAGCGGGCAGTGAACAGAACACGCGATTTTCCAAATTAAAAGCCACGTTATTCCATTTTAAGAACGAAATCTATTCAAAATTTTAGCCTGATCCGTTCAATGCCTCTTTTGTCGTGAAGGTTACAAACATACATTCATGTAAACAAAACAAACTATCGCATAATTATAATATTCTGTGATGTGCTGTGATAGTGTGATTTTGATAATCCATGATGTGATAATCCGTCCTGTCCACCACCATAGACATTTTTGTTTTATTAAAAGCCTATTAGACCATGCAGCCTGAGTGTATGTAGGTTCGCCATATCTCAAATAATAAAATTTATCGTCATTGAGCTTGAGTTCTTGCTGTGTAGTGATAAATCGTGCAATTCGATCGAGGTGTCCATCAAGGCAATTTTACGCGACATTTTTACAGAGGGTGGCAACACCCGACGTCATTTTGTTGTCATCGGATTTTTGCGCGATCGCGTCGGCGACGACAATGCTGTATTATTCTGAAGAAAATAAGAGAAAATGAACGGCCAAGGCAGAGTTGGACGACGATTTAAGGGTTTTCTATCTATAGATACACAGATATTCAGGCTCTGAAGTTCCAAATAAAGAATTTTCAATAATCTGTGTGTGCCTTGGCCGTTAATTTTCTTTTATTTTCTTCAGAATAATACAGCATTGTCGTCGCCGACGCGATCGAGCATAAATCCGATCTGAAGTTCAGACACCCACATACAGACTTTGTACAGTTAACCTACTGTAGGTATACTGTATAATCGCTATATACTATACATATACACTTATAAAAATAAAGATCTATTCCTTTCTAATACCAAAAAACTAATACCAATGGTATTTGTTTATTGTCCTCATTAAATTCCATTCTTAACGAATACCAAATTCGAAATCTTTTAATGAAATACAAAATCTATTCCCAACGAATACCAAAACAGCACTTTTGGTACAGTCACAGAAACAATTTATTTTGCTTTCAAATAATTTAATATTATGATCATAATTTTTAACCTGTACAAATTCATTTCATTGCGGCATTTTTATCTACGAGTAGGTACCATAAGTGAATCACTTGCCAAAAAAAAAATACCTGCAAAAAAGGGTGAGCTTGCTATTGTTTTAAAATCCGAAACAACCAATCAACTCAAGCGCCGCCGTGCAAACGAAGCTCCATAAAATGTTTTATTGTTTTGGTGGAATAAACGTTAACTCAATGAAATAAGGTCTGTTTTTTCTTACAATAATTATGTCCTTGCATAAATTATAGTATTACTTGCCCTAATTTTGAGGGATGTTTTGTCAATTCCTCCTGTACTATTCCGTAAGGTGGCAAGCGAGGAGTAGGTTACTAGAAACTTAGTGAAAGTGGTATCTGGTAAGTTTTTTATTAATTGTTATTTTATGGTGTTTTAATTTTATAATTATCTAACTGTTCCTATATTCGTAAAATATCGTTTGTTTAATTTAAATGTATGTTCAATTTTTTGAAAGATAAAATTCTTAACTCGACGGACGACCTCTGTGGCGCAGCGGGCGAAGGTCTGCCTGCGACGCAGGAGGTTGCGGGTTCGATTCCCGCCTCGGGATCGGGAACAAATGTTTTTACGATTTGCAGACATTTGTTCAGGGCGTTCTGGATGTTTTCTATGTATAATAAAAAATATATCTATCTATGTAGTGTATTGTATTAAGTATATCAGTTATCCAGTACCTACCCATAACACAAGCTCTGCTTAGCTTGGGGCTAGATAATGCTGTGTGAATTGTCCAGCATTATTTATTTATTTATTTATAACTAATTTGTCATGTCCAAGTATTCTCCGATTTAGATACTAATGTATATCTTTTCTTAGATATGTCTGATGAAGCTCGGCCATCCACATGTTCGGGAATCACTGGAGTATAAACATTCATAAAAAGAAATATTAGTCTATGGTTCTACTAAAATCTGGTTCATCAATCATCATCATCATCAACAGCCTGTAGTGGTCCACTACTGGACGCAAGCCTCCTCCTTATTGTTTTTTTTTATAAAATCTGGTTATCAATACACAAAAAAAAGAGAGAATAAAATTGGAATAAAAATGTTTCGATAAGACTGATTTTGTTTAAATAAACACTACTTTGAATCACTTGAGCATTTTTATTACTGACTGTACCTCATACCATTTATCTTGTTTTGGTATTCGTTTGTGAGTGGTATTCGTTAGGAATAGAATTTAATGAGGACAATAAACAAATATCATTTGGTATTACTTTTTTGGTATTAGAAAGGAATAGATCAAAATAAACAATAATAAAATACAGTTGACTAATAAAAACAAACAATACCAAACAATAACGCAGTATAAGTAAAATGTCTATGTATTGAAAGAATTTTGAATTGATTTCATTAAAATTGATTTGATTATGAAACAAATGAAGAAAAATAAATGACGATAAAACAATTGGGTTCAACCAAGCTTACTATTTCTTCCTTAATCCGTTTGTGGCTTGAAATAATTTATGCCATCTGCCTGCAGCTTCGTGCGTATGCAGCTTTCACTATGTCCTTGGTCGGGATAAAATCGGGATAAAACGGGGAGGACGCGGGTTCAAGTCCCGTCGAAGTCGAAAAATTTTGCGATATTATTTGATTTATTAGAAATTAGGGATAAAATCACTCTCGATGTCATGTTTTATCGAAAACCGTTCAGCCGCATTGGCGTAAAAAGGTAGGTGACAGAAACAGAATGACTCTAGTATATTTACAATATTAATATGGATGAATAAAGTTAAATAAAATAAATTAGGAAGCAAGTGTCAGTCGGATAGTCGATTTAACGTTAGGTACCTAAGTGCATACATATTTTACTATTAATAAATAAAGCCCCAAGCCAAAGAATATTATTATAATTCTAAAGCTAAGCTTGTGTTATGGGTAGGTACTAGATAACTGATATACATAATTTAATAAAATACATACTTACATAGATATTTTTTATTATACATAGAAAACATCCAGAACACCCGGAACAAATATCTGCAGATCGTACAATCATTTGTAGGCGGAAATCAAACCCGTAAGCTCCTGCGTCGCAGACGGACCTTCGCCCGCCGCGCTATCGAGGTTGTCAACAGTGAGATTCCATATCTACAGTTCTCTTTTTAGAACGTTCATTCGAAGTCAAACTTCATGCTTCCGATTCGTTCAAGGAGGCTTGATATACAGACTTGGTTTGCTTACTATACAGTTTCTCTATGTCGAACGAACTAGCTTAGCTTGATGACAAAGGTTTTCCCGATGTCATAATCCCGCTGTCCCCTAAAACGGGGAGAAAATGACGAACAATGTCACCCTTCGGCACTGCGTGGTATCACCGCCGTCGGGAAATGAGCGCTTTGTGGCCGAGGCACGTTTCAGTTACATTACTCTTGTCATTTCCATTACAGGACGATAGACGTTGTTGATAAATGTGGACAAAGCTCTAGTTAGTAGTCTTTTTGGTTTACTACTTTTTATATTTTAGATAGATAGATAATACTTTATTGTACCACACAAAGACAGATAACAATACAGATATAAATACTAAGAGTAGACGAAGTACAAAGGCGGCCTTATCGCTATGAGCGATCTCTTCCAGGCAACCTTGGGATGGACTGGATATGTAAGAACAAAATAGACGGTGGCACGCGAAAATAATAATAATAATAATACTTACACTACATACTATAATACCTACATATAGCCTACAAACAATATAATACACTTACATAAACATAAAATTAAGTTGTTTAACTTTGCAAGGACAGATAATGCTGATGAAGCAGTTTTTTAAAGAGAGGGAGTGATTTGGCACGTCTGATGTCCGATATTTTAAGTATACGCAAATGTGGTACGTATGATAGGACACCTTGAGGGCTATTTATATTTAGACTCTCCGCTACCGAGTCATCGACACGAAATCTGACACAGATTCGCGTGAATTTTAAATGTTTTAGCGTTTTTAATATTTTCTGCGTTCTGCGAGGAACTAAACTACCAGAAAAGTAGTTTTCCACAAATCGTAGACCATGTTCAATGGACCCATGTTACAATAAACTATGACATAATGTAGCTTTTGGTAATGTGTTGATTTTTAGTAATTAAGCACTTATACTATTAATTGCTCCAAAAGAAGCACTAAACCGAAATTTAAACATGAACAATGAACCCGTCATTGAAAATGGTTTATTATTTACTTGTGTAAAACTACTTTTTGTCTAGTTTAATTCCTCGCAGTACGCAGAATATATAAAAAAACGCTAAAATATTTGACTTTAGCGCGAATCTGAAATCGATTTAGTTTTTAAAAGTACAGGCCCTGAATCGATCAGCTTAAAACCAAACGATTCACGATCAGAAATTACGAAGACTCATACTTTATTATCATACTTAATTATTTATTTATTTATAGATGATCGTTTACTAATAACGCAGGTGCTGCTCGCCATCCGTCGCTCAATTTTGAAAAGTGAAATCTGGCCGTAGGTTTCTTGTTTGTACTTCATTGTGTCCGCTTATAGCAGAGTTAGAGAAACGACAGGCTTTTGTTACCCATCCACTTTTCAAAATTAAATAGGTACCTAGTTATTCATTATTATACTTATTTCAATGGGATTTTATACATTTGCCACTACGTAAATTCGTCACGGAAAAAAGCATGTGTAAATTTGCCACGATTCTATTTTTCTGAAATATTCCTTTGTTTATTAATTTTAGTCTTGTTTATGGCGCTGTGTGTGAGTCGCTATCGCGCTATCAGGTTAGATAGATAGATTAACTCTTTATTGTACCATCAATAAATAAAACAATTAAAAGGAACTTAATACTAACTATATCCTAGTGTGGCACAATCGGTTAAAAGGATTGAAAAAGGCGCTCGGTGCGTCTGTAGCTTTTGAATAAATTAATCATTTAATTTATATATGAATCATTATCAAACTATCTTAGCAAGTTAAATAAACATATTACCTATCTTTAACAATAAATCCCAAGTTGATATTCACAGCAGTTATAAAAATATTTGGATTTTAAATTTTAAAAAGTATCATTATAAAAAAAATATCTTTATCGAGAAAAGTTTCTCCTATTATGTTTTTAGCTTAGCTAGAGTCTACGTAGGAACCTGAACTAATGTACTTATTTATATAGGTACCTATATTATTATGTCGTGGCCATATCCTAGAATTGATCACTTCATGATGTGACCGACCATTTCATGAAATGGTAGAATTTCATGACATGGCTAGCTAAAACTGACAACATTATATCGTTTAAGCATCAACGTTTAATGATATTTCCATGAACGTTTTGTCCATATCATTTATGTAGGGATTCTATGACATCAAAAGGTTTAAGGCTATGGCGCTCATTACGGGAGGCCTATGTCCAGCAGTGGACTAATATAGACTGATGATGATGATGATGAAAAGGTTTAATGAAAAATTCGAATTAGGAAGGAAGTTTATAGTTAAAAATTGCTTAATGCAGTTGGCTTTCAGTTTAGACGTTATGCTCGTTTTCGAGTCACTTTTATAAAATTCCTGTAGTTTCTTATCGTAACGGCTCCTTACTTCATTTTTGTCTTCTATTTGCACAATTTTATTCGCTTTTTTAACTAAGTAAATAATTGTCCGCCGACATGATGCATCACAGAACAGAAACAAACAAACACTCAAAAACCACAGATGTCAAAAACAAAACAATATCAGCGCCTCTAACGGTGGATAATGTAACTATTTTATGATATTGTTTGACCTTATCATGAAGTAGCCGTGCGTTTAGCTTTTCATATCGTTAAACGCTGATTATTCATTGATCTGGCCTGATCATCATGATATGGCCAGCGCGTATTTTCCATTTCATGAAATTCTACCATTTCTTGAAATGGTCGGTCACATCATGAAGTGATCAATTCTAGGATATGGCCACGACATATATATAAATTGGAGACGTAGTTTGTTCAGAAGTAGTATTTTTTTCTACTTGAAAACGAGCAATCGACATGCAGCGCCCTAAGTAGTAACATAATATATATTACAGGATTAAACGTACGTACAAGAACTTCAAAGTACGATTTCTAATTTATAAATAGGTAAAATTTTATACCTATTCTAAGTGTTTCGTAGGTAGGTATCTATGTTATTTCTGATCGATAGAATATCAAATTCAGTTCAGCATTGATAGAATAACCAACCAAAATCCCCCGAGCCTCAGATTTTTTTTTCTGACAAGATCAACGAACAAGGCTGTTTTTGCAAGCTATTCAAAACTCACGTGTTCATATTTCATGTTAAAACACTCTACTACAGTTTGGTAAAAAAACTAAAATTTGATATTTCTTCCAAAACCAAAACTTCTCTGCCTGCGACGCATTAGGTTGCGGGTTCGATTCCCGCCTCGGGATAAATGTTTGTACGATCTGCAGACATTCGTCCAGGGCGTTCTGGATGTTTTCTATATATAATAAAAAAATATCTATCTATGTAGTGTTACTATCTATGTAGTGTCATTATGCTGAGTTAGGGCCTTTTTACAGCAAGTTTATGTACCTATACCCCATAAGTGTGTGTTTTTTTTTCTGTACTTACCAACTGTTGTTATAAATAAATGTCTTTTCTTTTCTTTCTTTCTAGTGTACTGTATTAAGTATATCAGTTATCTAGTATCCATAACACAAGCTCTGCTTAGCTTGGGGCTAGATAATGCTGTGTGAATTGTCCAGCATTATTATTATTACATTACATTCTAAATGGATCGGGTTGCCATTTTCCACAGATTTACTTCTAGACCGGGAAGGTATTACAATACAATACAATACAATACAACATGCTTTATTGTACACCATAAAAATAACATTAGAAGGAGACATTACATAAGACAAGTACAATGGGCGGCCTTATCGCTTAGAAGCGATCTCTTCCAGGCTTACCTACAGTAGACCAAAAGTAGTATTTATATAACCTACTAAAAAAGGGTAGTGCCTTTATCCTAAAAACATGCGCAACCGCGGGCAGAAGCTAGATTGATATTAAAACAAAAATTCAAACAAATA
This sequence comes from Eupithecia subfuscata, assembly GCA_963564075.1. Taxonomy (NCBI): domain Eukaryota; kingdom Metazoa; phylum Arthropoda; class Insecta; order Lepidoptera; family Geometridae; genus Eupithecia; species Eupithecia subfuscata. The sequence goes on along the minus strand of OY751117.1, from coordinate 8,877,619 downwards.
CCGCCTCGGCGGTAGCGGTACCTCAAAAGGCTTTCAGGTCGTAATGGTTTTTTTGGCGGTATACAGGGTGTATAGTTTACGTCTTTTACTAACTTGAAAAGAGCATGCGCGTGTGGTGAGAGGAAACCCGATATCTATTGAAATCGGCAAATCGTAGAGCTTTTGGGTTTGCCGACCACTTATGTTGTATATTAGATATAGCATGCGACATTTAAATAAGACTGGTTTTTAATTTAAAGTTATTTACTGGTCTGTTTGGTTTATTTTAATTGTCTTGTCCTTAGAAACCTGTAGGTTGAGCTTTTCCAGCATTATGTCACATTTTGTTTATTTATTTATTGTTTATTGGTAAATCACAGGGTTTATGGTTGATAAATATATAGTAACCAGCTTCTGCCCGTGGCTTCGCACGCGTTGTTTCTATGGAAACGTTTTGAGGTTATTTCTATCCCATGGGAACTGATTTATGGGATAAAAAGTAACTTATGTTTGATTCCAGGGTTAGACGTACCTGTATGCAAAATTTCAGCCTGATGCGTTCAGTAGTTTTGGCGTGAAGAGGTAACAAACATCCATCAATCCAAACTTTCGCATTTATAATATTAGTGTGATACATATTGATCTTAAAAATAAGCCAAAACATATTTACTCCTACTAGGTAAGTATATATTAAGTTCAGGTAAGATTGAAGAAGTGCTTATAAACAAAACTTTTACATGGTTTTATTAGGTAGATAGGTAGGTACAAAGATACTTACTGCATTGTAGGTATGTGTTTGTGTGTGGGTGGGTGTGTGTGTGTGTGAGTGACTGGTCGTCTTTTTAAATCACGTACTCTATATCATCTACATGATTGACATTTTGGTTCGCTTAGGTAGGCAGAGTACCTACTCTTGGCGTTGAATTTCAGGAACTAAGTCACCTAAGTCTTCTCTACAAAAAACAAACATTATGCAAATCAAGTTCAAACGAACCAGTTATTATTAGTCAGCGTAGAAAATATTTTATTAAGGTAGGTACTTTGTAGCTATTTAAAAATATGGATGGACAAATGCAACAAGAGTTATTAAAGGTGGATATTGGAAGAAACAAGTAGAATAAAAACGTAGGTAATGGCGGAAGTGTCCATGTCATAAATTTTGGGTACCTATGATGAAGCAAGGCTTCTCTTAAAAGCTTTACGATACAGGTATTGCGCAAAAATAACCTAAGCCACGTCAAATTTTTTTATTGCGTGTTATCAAAAACCAACGGGCAAATCAAGAAAACAACCCTTCAATAAAACCAATAACATCGCTACAAAACAGGTGATTACTATGATTTACAACCTTCTTACAACCGATAAAATACTTTTTACTGGCGGCCTCATTTAAAAACGCATAAAGAGTTCGTGATTTAAAAAAAGAAAAGAATAGAATTATCGGGTCTCGTGCCGTTTGGATGTTATTGGAAAGCGATCGGGTTGTTGTGTTCTTATCAGATAGGGTTGGTTGGAGATATCGCGGGAATCGTAAATGTAGAATTATTCATCACGATAGTACAAAAAAGGGTTGATCGAATTAAAATGCACTGTTTTTGTCAGCTGTTTCGATGTTATCTGTTGATTGTGGTAAAGCAATGACCTTTCGTTAATTCAGTAACCTTTGTTTTATAGTGACCAGGAGGTATATTTTAAATCTCCAACACGAAATTGCGTGTTTCGTTTCGGTGGAGTTCAAAGGGGCTTACAGATTTTGGCCCTAACATCGGTCAAGATTAGTATTTTTTTTCTAAATCACCGCGCACAACAAAACTATGCGGTTGGATAGAAGATACTAAAACATATAAAAACTGTCTTATAAAATAATGTCTTAAAATAATTAATTTTAAAAAGTGTAACTATGACAATATCTGATTATCTTAAGTCACGGGACTGGGACAACATTCTTAGCTCTTGTGACAATGTTGATTGCGCAACTAACTGCTTTTACAATGAATTATCCATTTGCATTGATTTGTTCGTTCCAAAACGTAACGTAATGAAAAATAGTAAACAGTATCCACCTTGGTACAATAAGGCGCTCCTTAACATCATTCGAGATAAATTAAAAGCACATTCCAAATGGAAGACCAATGGGAATCATCTTGATTATCAAGAATTTTCAATGTTGAGAGCTAGGGCTAAAAGAATAGAAAATGAACAGTACAATAGTTTCTTAACAAGAATACAAGAAGATATAAAAGTTAGCCCGAAAAAAATGTGGAGTTATATTAAGCTTATGAAAGGAAAATCCAATTATCCTAAGTCACTGACTCTCAACACGGAAACGTTCGATAATGGGATTGATATTTGCAACGGGTTCAACAAATTTTTCGAAAGTGTCTTTGTCAAACCCTCTAATACCTATAACCTCAATGTACTAAATTTACCCACTTCTAATGTCACTAATGTGATTAGTCGAGTGACCGTGTCCGAAGACGTCTTGTTTAACTTATTGAGGAAAATCGACACCAATAAATCAGCTGGCACTGATCATATTCCTTCATTCACAATTGTGCTGAGGCTTTAGTTAAACCTCTAAAAACTATCTTTGATAAATCTTTAAGTGAGGGAATATTCCCTTCAAAATGGAAAGAAGCTAATGTCATACCCATACATAAAAAGTAGAGCTGTGGCAAACCGTATGTATTCGGTACTGAGTAACGGGTGCGCCATCGAGTACCGAGTAACGAAACGTTACACACGAATGCATTTCGTTACTCGCATCTTTCGTACTTTGGGTACCTACGCTGTTTTAGTTCGCGCAAGTACCGTTGATGCGTGTATTGAAATGTTCGTATGTTTTACGCATGCGCGCGCTTATTCGGTGAATTTAAAAACGTACGTTACAAAGAACGATGCTTGAACGAAGAAAATAATTTTCCGAGTAGACCAGATGTATGATATTGAACGAATCATGTGATATAATCGAAAAAAAAACACGGGGCATAGACGTTTGTGTTTAGAACACGTTGGGGGGCATTCATTTATTACGTAAGACGATGTTCGCTCATTTTACCCCTCCCCCCCTATTATAAGAAAAAATAAGAATAGGCCGACCCCCTCCCCCTGTTTAGTATTTATTACGTAAGAATCCAAAGGAAAATATGAATACCTACACGTTTGGTTTGTTCTATTGTTTATTTTCAAAGTACCTTACAATTTTTAGAATTTTTATTTGTAGGTACCTAGGTACTTACAAAAGTACTGATAATTTTTAAATAGCAGTAATGAGTGTTGTTTACGCAAACAAGTGACTAGTAGTCCACAAGCGGGGAGTTCCCGGGAGGCGCAGTGCGACTAGTGCGAGTGGCGCGGGCCCGCTGCCATGGAAATGGAAATCATTTACCTATACGCATCTGAGCGAACGTCGGCACTCGCGCGGTTGCCCGCGCTTTTTCAAAGTATACCTAATAATAATTTTAATTGTCCGCATTTTTGTGATCTTACGTAAGAACTATCGAGACTCCCTCCCACCCCCTTGTAAGAAACAATAAGGCATGGTCGACCCCCTTCCCCCCTAAATCGTCTTACGAAATAAGTGAATGGCCCCTTGTGACGTCATGAGAATGGTGGCCCTGTACGCGTACGTAATACGACTCGATTCGATGCTCTAACATAGCATGTTATGATGAGGTATCAGAAGTAACGAGTAACGATACGATAGTAACGAGTACTAATACATAAAGTAACGAATACATACGGGTACGCATTTTTTCGTTACTTTTACACCTCTAATAAAAAGTCATCTAAGTTGAAAATTGAAAACTATAGACCCATTTCTATCTTAAATACATTTAGTAAAATCTTTGAAAAAATTGTTTATGACCAAATCTACGGCACAATTGTGAACGGAGTAAGTGGTACCCAGCATGGGTTTCTTAAAAAAAGATCCACCGTCACTAATCTAACCGAGTTCACACAATTTGTTTTAGAAAATATGGAAGGAGGCGGACAAGTGGATGTGATTTACACGGACTTTGAAAAAGCTTTCGACCGTGTGGATCACACCATCTTGATCGCGAAACTGGACAGTCTAGGTATACATGGGGATCTATTAAGGTGGGTCGAATCATATCTCTCTAACCGTTCTCAAGCTGTAGTAGTGGGAGGATTTAAGTCTGACTATGTCAACATACCATCGGGGATTCCCCAAGGATCCCACTTGGGTCCCCTGTTATATAATGCCTACATATACGACATTTATATTTGCTTTACAACTTGCAATCATCTCTTATATGCAGACGATAAAAAGATATACTGTAAAATTCGCAACGTCCAAGACTGTATAAATCTCCAAGATACGCTTAATACCCTTTCGGACTACTATAAGAAGAATAATATAACTGTTAATGTACCTAAATGTCAACAAATTTCGTTCACTCGTAAAAATAACCCTATTAATTACATATACACATTAAATAATATAAATATTGAAAGAGTCAAAGTTATAAGAGATCTTGGAGTGCTGCTAGATGATAAACTCACGATGTCTGATCATTTCGATCATATCACAAACAAAGCCTACAAAAACCTGGGCTTTGTTATTCGTACATGCAAACCTTTCACGGATCTTACTTGCATTAAATCTGTTTATTTTGCTTACGTTCGCAGTATTCTAGAATATGCCAGTTGTATCTGGTCACCTAACTATATCATCTATAAAAATAAAATTGAGAATATACAAAAGAAATTTATCAAACATATAAACTATAAAAAACGTATTTATTGTAATTATGAAGATGGTTGCACAACTCATAAACTTATGTCCTTAGAAAACAGACGCACTTTACTAGATGGTATGTTATTATATAACATAGCTAATAGTCACCTTGATGCTCCCACACTTGTCGCTAAATTGAACTTTAACGTACCACTTAAACGAACTCGTCACACCAAACTATTTTCACTGCCCACTCGTATTACTAATTATGCCAAAAATGCCGTTATGTACCGAATTTGTTCAAATTATAATAAACGTTTTTCTAGTGTAGATATCTTCAATTCTAGCAAGCTAAAATTTAGAAGGGATGTTATTGACTTAATCTTATCCAATAACCAGTAAGGCGATCATTTGATAAAAATTTACAAGTCAAACATTAACTTATTACTTAATTTTTTTTTATTTTTTATTTCGCCACTCTTGACAAACGTAGTAAGTTTCAAACTAAATCATTTAGGAAATAAAAAGAACATTGTATTAATTAATAAGAAGCTTTCGCAATTCTGTTAAATGTACCTTTACTATACCTACTATAATCGAATATATTATTATGTAGAGGATTTTTGTTGCACTAAGCTTTTATCTAACTATTTCTTTGAGTAATGTATTTTGATAGGAGCATATTGCGTAACTACCATATTTTGAAAGACCTGTAAGGGCTGTTTAAACGTAAGATAATATTTGTAAACATATTATATTATAACTGTTGGTCTTTAAATAAAATAAATAAATAAATAAATAAAGCGTCAGGTTTGATGAGAAGAACTATATTTTTTCTTCAATGTGAATATCCCAGAAACGCTTTGAGTCATTATGTTAAAGAACATTTTTTAATTGTTTTATTATAATATTATTTTTTATTAAGTATAGTATAATTTCACTTGTGCGCAGCGATATTGAAAAAAATATAAAATGCCAACCTCCATACAAAATTGTCAAACCCAAAAAACGAAACAATGCAACTAAACTGTGACTAAACAATCGATTGCGTATTTTGGAGAATTAAAATGGGTCTTCTGGTCACTTAGAGCAGCTTTATTTCAAGGAAAAAGATAAAAATATATCTCGGCTAGTCACGAAACTTTAGTTAGGTTCAGATTCGTTTGTAAATAAGTAGGTATCCCCTTTAAAGTTTGAAGTTAATTTCTACACTAATACTAGCTGCGCCCCGCGGCTACGCCCGCGTGGAAATTTAAAATTATCACTTAGGGGTATGAAAAATAGATGTTGGCCGATTCTCAGACCTACTCAATATGCTCACAAAATTTCATGAGAATCGGTCAAGCCGTTTCGGAGGAGCATGGCAACGAAAACTGTGACACGAGAATTTTATATATTAGATTACACTTTGCCCTAATATTCTAAATGCGACAGTTTGGATGTTTAGATGGATGTTTGTTACCTCTTCACGCCATAACCGATCGGGCTGTAATTTTGCCTAGATGTAGCTCTAAATCTGGAAAAGGCATAGGCTTAATATTTTTATTACCATAAAAGAGTTCCCATGGGATATAAATATCTTTTTAACATTTTCATAGAAACAACGTGTGCGAAGCTGGGCAGAAACAGGTACAGATATATATCAAAGCTCGACTTTGGTAAAATAAAGCTGTGTTATATAAATAAAGAAATAATCAGATCTCAGATCTATAAGTACTTTTAACTATGTCTATATGCTAGAGGAACGCTTATGCCATAGAAAAGCGTTACTAAAGCATAGATGAATCTGAGCTTAAAAATAAACTTTGACTTAATCTGTTTCTACAAATAACAGTACCTAACAGGTGCAGAGTCTCAGATCTATAAGTACTTTTAACTATGTCTATATGCTAGAGGAACGCTTATGCCATAGAACAGCGTTACTAAAGCATAGATGAATCTGAGCTTAAAAATAAACTTTGACTTAATCTGTTTCTACAAATAACAGTAACAGATGCAGAGTCTCAGATCTATAAGTACTTTTAACTATGTCTATATGCTAGAGGAACGCTTATGCCATAGAAAAGCGTTACTAAAGCATAAATGAATCTGAGCTTAACAATAAACTTTGACTTAATCTGTTTCTACAAATAACAGTAACAGATGCATAGTCTCAGATCTATAAGTACTTTCAATTCAACAATGTACACGATAAGCCCGCCATATGTACGATCACTTAGCACATAACTCGCCCTGGGGGTGTAATATTTTTCACCCCAGCATGGGAGCAACAAAAACACGTCCTAGCTCGGAGCGAGAGTTTCACCCTATTGTCCGAATACAATACCCTGTATACGGTAAGGATTTCAGGGTTCCGTTATTTCACGAGTGAAGGATTTTGGAGGATTATTTTGTAGGAATATGTAAGGCTATATGAAAAATCTGTGAAATTTACTACAGGTATGAAAGAACACATCTTGATTTAGAATAACTCTTCGTGTGTGACTTCGTTTTGCACAAATTCGCACGTTTGTGGTGCAAACTCTTATTTCTTCAATTGTAAATACTACATACTTCCAATTTGATTCTATTATTTGATTGTAATTTGCTTTGTAAACTGGATAAGTACCTATACCTATCCATACTTTATTCACAAAGAAAATTATACTAGTATTTACAATTGAAACAATTGAGCTAACTGCAGACTGTTGCAAACAGTATACAGGTAGGTCAACTGATCCATATCAATACCAGTCGGAAGCGTCCCCAAGACGCTGGCTGCATTGCCCCGCTGTATCGCAATGCTGATGCGCTGTGCCAGATACTCACCAGCTCTCGGGTCACGCGTCGCTTCGACCAGATGCTCAGATAATTTTTTAAAAACCCGCAGAGCCTCATTTGCTTTGTTAATAAAGATATTGTGTTATTTCTGAACAAAAATAAAAGAAAGTAGGCATTCCACTTGTTTCGTACCAAGATTGGACCTTTTTCTATTCTGTTTTAATTTTTCATAAGGTTTGTGACAGTATGCTGTTATAAAGGGCATCTCTCTTTTTATTGCATAATACATATAACAATCCATCAGGGTCTAGTTGAGATTGAAAAGCAATAATACACTGTTTTCGAATTTCTGAATGTAAGTACCACATTGGAGAAGTAGCGATGCAAGCGCCCTCTATGGTAAAACAGCTCGGTTCGCGTCCAAGAAAGTCAATCACCACGCCGCTTGATTAATTTTCCTGTATTTTCCTATGGTCACGACCTTCATGTCTGGTCATCATTGCAGCCCTTGCTGTAGGTACACTGCACAGGATGCAAATCCTGATGGCCTCGAACTTTGGTCTCGGCCTTTATTTCAGCTTGTTCAATAAGGCGAATAGTAGGCTGGATAGTGGCGCCACTACATATTTAATTATATAAATATGAAAAAACAAAGGAATTATCAAAAAATCTGACCGCGCGTAGACGATATCTATCATAAGCTTTTTTTAAATGTATCTTTAATAGTTTTGTACTGTATTATTTAGGCAGATTCTTGTTTTAAGAGTTTAGTTCCTATTGGTGGCCACCAAGCTCTCCAAACAAGGTTTTTGATTGAATAACACAAAACAAAACTATTACAGATACATTAAATAAAAGCTTGTGATAGGTATCGTCTACCAGCGGTCCGAATTTTTGATAATTCCTTTGTATAACTTAATGATTAAATTAAATATGTAGTGGCGCCACTATTCATCCTACTATTCGCCTTAAGGGCTGCAATGCTGACCGAGCTGATGGCCAGGAACTGCACAACGTTGCTCTTTCAGCGATCAGTATCGCGGCCAGTAACCCACCCATAACATACCTCGACAGTAATGTACTATTTTAACGTTGTGAGATAGATAAATAGATAGACTTTTTATTAAGTACACACACAAACAGCACAGGAAAAGTAGTACCTAACAAAAGTATAGTAACATTATGTAAAGTAGGTATACATAATTAGGTAGGTGAGCAGGTACACAGTTATCTATACTATAATCTATACTAATATTATAAAGAGGAAAGGTTTGATTTTTTGTTTGTTTGTTTGTTTGTATGAATTGAATAGGCTCCGAAACTACTGGACCGATTTGAAAAATTCTTTCACCGTTAGGAAGCTTACTTTTCAGGGAGTGACATAGGCTATATTTTATCCCGGAATTCCCACGGGAACGGGAACTACGCGGGTGAAACCGCGAGGCGATCGTCTAGTATTATTATAAATTAAGAACACATAAAAAACATAACAACCTAATTTAGTTTAAAGAAGGCACCTACCCACTAATAGTGCACTCGCCATAATAACAATGATGGTAGTTAGGTAGTCACCACCCAACCAGTGTGTAGAATTTATTTATTTAATTTATTTATTTAAATCTTATATTTTTAAAGGGCTTTTAGCCAAACACTGACTACGTCAGCCCTGTTAGTACATTCAATTAGTTGCTAATCTTATAAAATATCATAAACCATTTTATAGAGAATCCTGGCCGCCGTGCAAAGCGGTGCGGCTAAGATGCTTTGAAAAATGCCAATATTTAACAAATTTAATTCAAAGTGCGTTTCCAAATGTGATCTTAAAGAGTGGCTCCGTACACACTCAGTCACAAGATGATGTACATCTTCTATGACTCCACAAAGCTCACAGTTAGGTGACTCTAATATTTTCATAAGATTTTTGAATTGAGCAAGAGGCATGTGCCCGGAGCGCACAGTGTGTAGAAGAGAGTCAATATGTAGCAAAATACGGGACCTCCAAAATAATCTTACTCGCACTTGGCAGCTTTATTTTAATACTCCCTCGATCGGATGGCCCTGGGCGCTCAATCTCAGTTAATTATTGACACATCCGCTTTTGCCTCAATTCTTTTGTGGTCGGACCCTGAAATTCGTACAACTTACGAACAATTTTAGCATTTTGTACATTGATTTCTACTGCTTTTAGTGAAATGTACGACACAAATGGCTGTTTCCTTGCCTTTGTATGAGAAGGGGTGTGACTTTTGTGTTAAAATTATTGGTTATCAGTTTTCATTTTTATTTTGTTGATTGGCAGCCGTTGATTTGTAGTTATGATTAGCGGGATTTTGGTTTTGTTCTTGGTTTATGAATTGACTGTATTGGATTACATTTTCCTATTATAGAAGTGGCTGGAGAATGCATTCCTACCGTGGTAATCGATGCCAATCGTAAGGGCTATTATAGTCAAAGGATCTATAATTACAGGAGAGTTCGTATGGGTGATGATGGTAAATTGAAAATCAAAGTTTGTCAGTGCCAACTCGGCCAATATATAGGTAACTGAACCATTAAACAAGCTCGATTTTGTAGATACCTCGACAGCCTATAATGGCCCACTGCTGGACGCAGGTCTCCCCCTGATAGCGCTTTATTGACTTTTATCTCATGGGGGGTAGTGCCCATAATCTCCAAGCTGGGCATGCGGGTTGGGGATGCAGTTCGGTGGTAGAACTGATCTGTAGAGGGCACTGCTGCCCGCCCCCGCTTGATGTCCCTTAGTCGCCTCTTACGACACCCGCGGGAAGAATTGGGGTGGTGTAAATTCTAAGCCGGCACCACACAGCTTTTGTAGATACACTTAAAGATTATTACAATGATGTCTGTGATCGTTTATCACAGACGGAAAAAGCCAAAATTCTTAACTATTTTTTCAGAAAGCGCCTCGATTGCCAATTCTTCACGAAAAGTCGCTCGATTTTATAGTTACACCTAAACTTGAACATTAATATAAATGATGTCTGTGATCGTTTACCACACACGGCGCAACCCAAAATCCTTAACATTTTTTTCAAAAAGCGCTTCGTATCGCTAATTCTTCACAAAAAGTCGCATTTCGTACAAGTCGCAAAGTTTGGAGTGTGCGAGCGAATGAAGAGCGAATGTGAAACACTCAGCGGCATTACCCACCACGAGAACACTCGGAGCGAGCGGAGCCGGGCGCCTTCCTGGTGGCACCCGAAACTACTACAATTATAATTCATTTATTTCAAGGCATCATACAAACTGTACAAGGTAACTTAAGTCCAGGTATTTCTGCAGCAGTAGGCGTAAGGGCCTACGCGCGCCTGCCAAGCCGCCGCGCTTAACCTTTTCTAAGTGTAGGTATTGTATTTATGGAAATAAATAATTTTTGATTTGAATTGCATTTATTTCACTAAGTATTCAATCAAATACATTCATAAGCTTTCGTGAGACCAAGAGAGACATCTAAAATCAACCTGGGGCCGTTTGAGTAACGTTTATGTAGAGTTCTTTCGCTCTACAACAACGCAGATATTTACAATGTGAAACGTTACCATGAAAAATCCAAGAGGGACATGAAAGCCTACGATCGTCTCGCAGTGAGTTTGAAACATAGACTATTCTTCTCGTGGATAATGTCAAGCCTTGGGCGCATTTAAATCCCTCGTCGCTCACACTCAAGATTTTAGGAAATCCCTCGCTCCGTTCGTAAGTTGCTCGGTATTCAATTAGCGCCCGTGACGTAGGACATAGCTTTATATAAAAAAAATCATAATTAATTCGAATTTGGATTTTTTTTAAACTAAAATGATACTAAAACCAGCCAGATACAAGTAGTATGAAGAAGAGATTTTATTACAAGTTCATACATACTATAGTGCGAAAAGACTTTTCCCCAACCATATTTTTTTTTTTACTCTTGGTTAATTATCTAATAGTTATCATTCTTGATTTTCTGAATTGATATCCACGTATGTGATATACATGAGTGACTATTCCATCGACTGTTCCCAGTTCTTCCCGCGGGTGTCGTAAAAGGCGACTAAGGGATACCCACCGGGGGCGGGCAGCAGCGCCCCCTGCAGCAGAATTCTACCACCGAACTGCGATCCCCAACCCGCATGCCCAGCGTGGGGATGATGGCAATTACATAAAAGCCAATAAGGCGTTTATCAGGGGGAGGCTTGCGTCCACCTGTGGACAAATATATGCTGTTGAGGTGAGGAGGTAAGAGTGACTATAACACGGCTACAATGGGAATGCGCCCGCCCGCTCTGCCAACAAAAGATGTCGTTAGGGCGTACCTACTACCTAGTGCACGCAGAAGGCCACTTGAGAATTTTCCCTCTTTATAAAACTTCGTTTGGCGTACGTACGTAGCCTACCTATGTTACGTACCTAGGTATATAATTTTACTTGTTTTGATTCATGTAGGTACATAGGTACTTAGGCGTTAAGTTTTAAATGTTCCCGTGGTTCGGCGAAAATGGCGAGATAACACCGGAGAGGTTTTTAGTGGGTATTACGTTCTTCTCAGGACGTCGAGTCCCACATAATTCTGGTCCCCCCAGACCAGTTTATTCGTAAACGAATTTCCTGGCTGAAAAAAAAAGGTAGTTACTTGGTACCTTCTGCCTAATTGCGCCTCCTCGTTGTAACTATCCGGACTGAGGTAAGGACCTTTCTGCCTATATACTCCCGGAGGGGTGCTGTGAGCCTGTGAGTACCTAAATTATTGTTCGCGAATGCCAGAAGTACCCACAAGTATTTGTCCTCAGTAATTAACAAGTCTGGTAAAAGCCAATTTAAAAGGTAAATGTTTCAGAAAAACGCGCAAATAGTTTGCACATCTTTATCACGTTTGATAACCGATGCGACGCAGGAGGTCGCGGGTTCGATTCTCGCCTATTGAAACTATCAGTCATCTAGTACCCATAACACACGCTCTGCTTGGATTGGGGCTAGATGATGCAGTCTGGATGGTCCAGCATTATTTATTTATTTAACTATAAATCAATATCAGTGAAGACACCTGAAGTGAGGAAAGTTATGTAGTATAGCCGTTTATTCTACTCCTATCTTTATACAGAGCGTCCCACGGCCATACCACATGAAGGGAAAGTATCGGTAGAAAATTTCACTGAAAGAAGACTTCATTTTTATTTTAAAAACACTTTAAACTGCATTTAATAGATTTTTTTAATAATCGCCTGTCTGAACCGGGAATCGAACCCGCCAAATCGTAAATGAAAAAACGTCTAGTGCGAGTCGTACTAATAGGTACCTACTTAATTAATTTGACGACCGATGTGGCGCGGCGGGCGAAGGTCCGCCTGCGGCGCAGGAGGTTGCGGGCTCGATTCCCGCCTTGGGACAAATGTTTGTACGATCTACAAAAATTTGTTGCGGGTGTTCTGGTCGTTTCTATGTATAATAAAAAATATCTATCTATGTAATGTAGGTATTATATTATTTATATCAGTCATCTAGTACCCATAACACAAGCTCTGCTTAGCTTGGGGCTAGATGATGCTGTGTGTATTGTCCAGCATTATTTATTTATTTATTAATATTTAGCCTTTCCTTTACTTTGACGTGCTAAAAAAAGTATTACTTAACTTAATTTCTCTCCGCCTAAAATTATTATTTAAATAAAATAGCGACGCAATCGTCTGTCTCAAATCAACGAGAAAAAAAATGCAATTATCGCGCCATTTTCGAAATCCGCTGACAACATGGCTGAGTTATCAAAACAGGGTGCCAGGGGTGCATTACACCCCTGGCACCGGGGCTCATCTTGCTAATCCGCCCGACGTGGATAGTAAAAGTGATGGTTCTATTCATTCCGAGGGCTGGGGAAGATAGGGTTGCCAGGAGAGAGCTTCAGAAATTTCAAATTATTCTGTAAATACTTCCCTAGAATATTAAGTAATCACACTAATATTATAAATGCGAAAGTTATTAGTTACCTCTTCACGCCAAAACTACTGATCGGATCGGGCTGAAATTTTGTATACAGATCATTATAATCCTGGAATCAAACATAGGCTACTTTTTATTCCATAAATCAGTTCCCATGGAATACAAATCACCTTTTAACCTTTCCATAGAAACAACGCGTGCGAAGCCGCGGGCGGCAGCTAGTATTGTATATATCTGTGTAATGTATTATATTATGTATATCAGTCATCTAGTATCCATAACACAAGCTCTGCTTAGCTAGGGGCTAGATGATTCTGTGTGGATTGTCCAGCATTATTTATTTATTTATTTTATTTATGGTATACAAGACGTTAATCTCTTTAGTCAAAACTTATATTATAGAGGTACTTATAAGTTAAAAGTATGGTATACGTTTTGAATTTTGTAAGTTATAACAGTCGGCCACCGTGGCCGAAATTCGACTAGGACATCATCATTGTAACAGACAAGAGATGTAAAAAATCTATAGATAGAAGTCTAAAAATCTATAGACGTGACCCTCTAGTTCACAATTCTGCTTTATATGGGTACTTACAATGGATAGAAAAAAACAGATTTCACAAACCCTCGGCTATAATATTAGTAGGATAGGAAGAAGGATCTCCAAAACTACTGAACACATCAAGATGAAATTTGGCGTACGTTTAGAGCATAGCCTAACTTAGATAATAGGCTACTTATTATATATATACTGGTCGTTTTCTATGTATAATAAAAAATATCTATCTATGTACTCGTATATTATTATGTATATCAGTTATCTAGTACCCATAACACAAGCTCTGCTTACCTTGGGGCTAGATAATGCTGTGTGAATTGTCCAACATTATTATTATTATTATTATTATTATACTGAAAATACGCGTGCGAAGCCGCGGGCAGAAGCTAGTACAAAATATAAAGTATTGTTTGTTAAACAAACTAAAAAAATCAGCAGAGGTAAAAAAAAATGCAAGGAAAGCCCATAATTAAGTCAACAGAAAACTATTGAATAAATTATGCCGTATATCCCCGTTCCAAAACAAAACTCTTGTTTTCACCCATAATAAGACAAAAACTCAAAAATAACATTTTTCGCAACGGCAACCCCAACTCGAGGGGGTAGTCGGAAAGCGCTAAAATTTAATAAAGCCGAACCACCGACGCGGATCGCCCTGCAATTAATAACGCACTAGAGGATAGTGATGATACCCACACACTTACATACATACAAATGTAGCTAAGTGAAGGACAGCTGATTGAACTTAGTTTGTTCCAACATCAGTACCTATGTTGTACGGGTTCTAAGGCGGTTACGACGACGCATTGAAGATATTGGCATCAGGGATTTCAACTTTTTTTTAGCAATTACAAAACATTCGAAATTTATTTTTTTTACTTTGAATTGGTAATGAAAATAACTTTATTCACAAAGAAAATTATACTAGTATTTACAATTGAAACAATTGAGCTAACTGCTGACTGCAAACAGTCTACAGATAGCTCAACTGATTTGGTAATTAGGTTTTCACGATTGGTTAATAACTTTCACAGCAGAAAAGAAAATCCCGAAAACTGCTCTATAAAAACATAGATTTTCACTTTACATGTGAACGGAACCGATTTATGCCTCTAAATTTTCTGTACAGATAAGTTAAACATCCTTTTTAAAATGGTGGTTGGATTTTTCATAATTACCAATAGTTTTTATTTTAACGAGAATTACTGTTTTGGCGCTTACGACTTTTCGTTTCAAGCTAGCTCTCACACTCTCACTGCCACGCACCACGCTGCATGTTGCGTGTCGACGCACCTACGCGCGTAGTCGCGGGAGGCCGGGAGTGCAGATCTGCATCATTGTGCGGGTTTTTTACGTACTCACGCGCATAGTTGCGTTTTGTTAGTTGCGTTTTGTCATACCTTGCGTCTCGCCCCGCACCTACGCGCGTGGGTGCATGTTTATTCTATTCTTTATATACATGTTTATACTTTAATACTTGTTCTAATTTGTTTCCTTTTGGTTCGTAATATATGATTACTATACAAATTACTTCTAAGGGGGAAAACTGGAATTGTAAAAATTTGTATTTGTATTTATTCCATCGTAGGTACACTTGATGTTACACTTGATGTCGTTACATTCTATCTTTATGTACTATTTTAATAAATTAATTTAATAAATTAATAACATGTATAGGTATTTCGTTACAGGAAACACCATAAGGTAAAAAGCTAAAAAAACAGACAGACATGACAGAAAATTAAATTAAATGAAATAAATAATAAATTAATTAATTAAGGGTATGTCAAAGTACCTATGCTGCTGTATAAGGGCATTGTCAAACTAGACTAAAATAATGTAAGTACAATATTACAATGATAATAAACTGACAAAATAATGGTGTTTACAATGTCAGAAATAGAATAATTTAAATTAAATTTACATGTAAATAAAGCTGCTGTAAAAGGGCATTGTCAAATAAGCTAAAACATGAATAAAATAATGGAATAACTAACTAATCAATAAAAATAATGTCAGATAATAATTCCAGCTTTCCCCCTTAAGGGGGATTTGCAAGGGGGAAAAGTGGAAGTAAAAAAAATGAATTCCAGTTTTCCCCCTTAAGGCTAATGTTCAAGGGTGAAAACTGGAAATCATTTTTTTGACTTCCAGTTTTCCCCCTCAAGGGGGATTTCAAGGGGGAAAACTGGAATAACCCTTTCTCCGCGCCTGAGCGCGTGATCTGCATGAACGCGCGTAGATGCATTCTGTGTGTTGGACTGTGCGTGTTTTCTATTCAAACGGAGATACTTACAAGCAACGTTAGAACACGCATTCACGGAAGATGCAGCGTGGTGCGTGGCAGTGTGTGGATCGCCTAAGGGAAGACCTGTGCTGGCTAGGCCTCAAACAGGAGGTTAGCCAGTTATGTTGAAAACCAGCGTTGTTTCCGTCCTCGGGCGGTAGCGATATTAAGCTGAGGCTGGACCTGTTTAGCCACGCACTAGGAAAAGACCAATTTCTTTCATCAGACTCTACACATAGGTATAGATCTTTTTTTAAATCTTTTATGATGTTTGTTTGTTTTATACAGTCTCTATTGTTGTTTAGTATTACTTTTTCTGTTTTGTTTTTACTTTCCCTCGGTGTTTTGTGTGCTAAATAAATCTATATTCTATTCTATTATATTCTATTCTTATGCTGAGTTAGGACCTTTTTATAACAACTTTATGGGTACCTTATCTATACCAATATTATAAAGAGGAATGATTTGATTGTTTGTTTGTTTGTATTGAATAGGCTCCGAAACTACTGGACCGATTTGAAAAATTCTTTCACCGTTAGGGAGCTTACTTTTCAGGGAGTGACATAGGCTATATTTTATCCCGGAATTCCCACAGGAACGGGAACTACGCGGGTGAAACCGCGAGGCGATCGTCTAGTATCCTATATGTGTATTTTTGATTTTTTTATTGTTGTCTATACTAATATTATAAGGAGGATAGATTTGATTGTTTTTTTATATTGAATAAACTACTGGACCGATTTGAAAATTTCGTTTACCATTAGAAGCCCACATTATTCCTGATGAACATAGGCTACTTTTTACCGCGGGAAAATGCTTCTCTATTCTTCTCGTCTTTCTTCTATTCTATTCTTCTACTTCTAGGTTCCTCATCAGCTCATATAGGTACGACATCCCCCAGGCAAGGAAAAGCCCCCTTTTCCATAATCACTACGCTTGATAATTACTACTACTTACCAGTACTTCGTGATGTGACACGACCTCTCTGGTCTTCACTAAAATCAGCGCTGGGTGCACACACCAGTGTGCATCCAGCATAATAATGTCCTCCTAGCCGAATTTCGACCACGGCGGCCAGTCTCATCGGAGACTAGCCAGATGAGAGAACCTCAACCTCAACAGCCTGTATTGGTCCACTACTGGACGCAGGCCTCCCTCTGATAAGCGCCTTGTTGGCTTTTATCTCATGGGGTAATGCCGATAATCCCTACGCTGGGCATACGGGTTGGGGATCACAGTTCGGTGGTAGAATTGTTCTGCAGGGGGCACTGCTGCCCGCTTTCGATGGATATCCCTTAGTCGCCTCCTACGACAATGTTTGTGCACACACTGCACAAGTGTGTGCATAAACACAGGTGCACTCTCTATTCCCTCACTCTCATAATCCGACGGGACAACAAATCGACACGACCGGGGAGAGGTCAGGCGCAGGACCAACGGCTTAACGTGCTCTCCGAGGCACGGGGGTGTAACACCGACTCCGGGCAGCTGCTGTGATTTTTCCTTGCTAGAAAATCTCAATATCGACTATTGGCCCGACCCGGGATTTGAACCCAGGACCTCATAATCAGCGGTTGAACAAGCTGACCGCTAGACCAACGAGTCAGACACAGGCCTCCTTACTACTAGTACTACCTACTACTGTAGGAATAGTGTTTAACACTATAACACCTATTGTAGGGGTGTTCAAAATAAACTCAAGGAAGCTTAAACGTATCTGGCTGAAATTTCGCAAACGCATTTTCAGAAGCAGTAAAACTTAAAGTAGAAACAAAATACGCAGTCGCTCTGGAGAAGGGGATGAAACGTTGGTGTTCTTCCAACCAAACAAGGTTCGTAGTAAACCCGATGACATTCATAATGAATAACCTAATCACAAATGATTAATCTTATTGGGTCATGCCACAGGCAGATTGAAAACTCCTTTTTTTCGGGAGTTAAAATCACACTTCATCGAACTAATAAAAGTGCGAAAGTTTGGATGTATGGATGTATGATTGTATATATATTGACATGTACATAATTATGTTACCTCTTCACGCCAAAACTACAGAACGGATCGTGTTGAAATTTGGCTTAAAGGTAGTTTTAGGCCTGGAATAACTGTTGTGACCACAGTTCCCATGGTAGGTATAGAAATAACCATAAAACGTTTCCTTAAAAACAACGCTTGCAAAGCCGCGGGCCAGTGCAAAATAATGAGAACAGAAATAATCATACTCTAAGTTGGTGTCATTAATATTTCTGTCGAAAGTCGTAGACATTTTACAAGGCAAAAAATAATGCAGTTTCATAAGTAAAATAGCTATCATAAACAAGCTGTGACCTAAACACGAGAACTGAGGGTGTCCTCTCATATTTTATTTACGAACATCTTCATATTTTCGTACATCATATAAGTTAAAAGGTCGTAGGTACTGATTTTATAAATAATAACAGTAGTATCTTTTGATCAAATGGTTCGCGATCATGAAAGTATAATCGATTGTGAAACGTAGCGTACAAAAATAAAAAACAAGATACACAGTAGGTACCTACTGTACTTTTACCGGTTGTTTTTTTTGTTATTATTTAGAAAATGGCTGTCATTTGTATACGATTTATTTTAAATTAAAATATATTGAAATGACTGATAGATAAGAACCAAACAGAATTTGATAATTACCACTACCATGTTTTAAACTTTTTTTAATAGATCAGGATCACCGGGACTGGAGAAGAAGGGAAGGTGCGGTGCATACACCCAAAACTGGATAACGCTACCATGAAAGAATACTAAACTTATTAATAAATAGTTTCTGCCCGCGGCTTCGTACGCGTTGTTTCGATTTATGCCATATTCGTCCCTAGTTTTCGGCTCACGCCATTAAAAAGTCTTTACTCGTCCCGCAAGATAATATTTGTCCATATTCGTCCCGCATACCAAAATTATTGTAAGTACAGTTAGCGTCAAAATTATAATTTATCACCACGACCAAAACTGTGTCATCAATCATTATGTTTATAGGTGATTTCTATCCCATGGAAACTGATTTATGGGATAAAAAGTAGCTTAAGTTTGATTCCAAGATTAGAAACATGTATGCATAATTTCAGCCCGATCCGTTCAATAGTTTTGGCATGAAGAGGTAACAAACATCCATCCATCTATACATCCATCCAAACTTTCGCATTTATAATAGTGTGATTAGTGTGATGATTACAGAAGAAAAAAAAAGTAAGAATAATTAAAGTTACATAAAATAACCCGGAAAAAAGTTAATCAAGTTCAGGTTTTAATTAATTTTTCATTTTGAATGAAAATGGGCAGAAGCCTTTATTCACAAAGAAAATTACACTAGTATTTAAAATTGAAACAATTGAGCTAACTGCAGCCTGTTGCAAACAACAGGTAGCTCAACTGATCCATATCAATACCAGTCGGAAGCGTCCCCTAGACGCTGGCTGCATTGCCACGCTGTATGGCAATGCTGATGCGCTGCGCCAGATACTCACCAGCTCTCGGGTCACGCGTCGGTTCGACCAGACGCTCAGATAATTTTTTTTAAAACCCGAAGAGCCTCGGTACCCCTCGGACCTAGGGTCTCGACTCCAAAGGGAGTAAATGTGTAGGCTCTGTCGAGACCTGCATATGCCGTGTGCTGTGCGTGTGTGTGTGAGTGCGTGATTGTGTTTTCTGTGTGTGTGTTTGGGTAAGGTCTTCTGAGGACACCAGTCTCGAAAGAGTCTGGGCCACAAGAGATCCCTATCCGCGTGAAAAATGAGAAGATAACAAGCAGACAAAATTGGGCCCGAGTAACAAGATGACAAAAAAAATTATAAAATATATTTCACTAGTTTCTAAAATTTTCCACTTTATGGGCCAGGACATAACAGACTTTCTGTTTGATCGTTAACGATCTTTGGGTATTTAGTGACCGTATGTTTACAATTGTATTGTGCAGGGGAGAGATTTATTCAATTTATTATAGAGAAAGTTCCCTTGGAAGCAGAAGAAGTTGTTATTACTTCACACTATCACATCACACTAATATTATAAACTAGCTTCTGCCCGCGGCATCGCACGCGTTGTTTCTATGGAAACGTTTTGAGGTTATTTCTATCCCATGGGAACTGATTTACGGGATAAAAAGTAGCCTATGTTTTATTCCAGGCCTAAAATTACCTGTATGCAAAATTTCAGTTCGATCCATTCAGTAGTTTTGGCGTGAAGAGGTAACAAACATCCATCCATCTATCCATCCAAACTTTCGCATTTATAATATTAATGTGATGCGAAAGTTTGGATGGATAGATGGATGGATGGATGGATAGATGGATGGATGTTTGTTAAGTCTTCACACCAAAACTACTGAACAGATTGAGCTAAAATTTTGCATCGGTGTAACTCTAAGCCTGAAATCAAACTTATGCTACTTTTTATCACGGAAATCAGTTCCTATGGGATAGAAATTACCTTTGAACGTTTCCATAGAAAGAAGCGTGCGAAGCCGCGGGCAGAAGCTAGTAGTTTATATACGACTCGACTTTCCTTGACCTGACTTCCGAACTTGTATAACCCCTTGGCAAGCTCTTACCTATCTACCATAAAGAGCTATACACCGTTACAATAGTTGACTGCTACGCTAAACCTGAAGGCTGTACTCGACTGGTAATTGCCACTTCTCCGCCAATTACGTGGCACTCGATGCTGTCGCGGTGCCTTGTTAGGGCAGGGTGGAGGTTTACCGGGAGGAATACATAATACACATAGAATACACGTGCCGTGAGATAAGTAGATACCTATGTACACTTAGCTACGTGGTAGCACGTAAGCACCTAATTGTATGCAGTGCGTGCCTATGCATAATCAAATCAGTAATCACATCACACTAATATTATAAGAGCGAAAGTTTGGGTGGATGGATGGATAGATGTTTGTTACCTCTTCACACCTAAAGTACTGAACGAATTTTGAAAAGTTAAAAAGTTGATTTTCAAAATTGGCTCTTTGCCTAAGGTGATAGTGGACACATTTTGTCCCACCAGTGGAACATCGCAGTGGGACTACGGTTCCGTCACTGACACACACAACACACACGCACACACTCATGGGGTTTCCTGTTGCCCAGACTCTTACGAGACTGGTGTCCTCAGGAGACCCATCACATAATGTACAAATACACTTTTGATAGAAATTAAGATAATGTTTTATGTAAAGAACCCATGGAAGGTGGTCCCCAAGATACAGGTACCTATATCCTAGTTTGGGTATCAATGATGTAATAATTTTAAGTTTTAAATCTTTTTCTACAAACGTTGATACACTCATTTATTCTTCAATCTCGTCTATAAAATACATTTTTTACTGTAGAAAATATAAATAATAACATTATTGATATATTATTTTATTATATTATATATTAATTTAATATATAAATAATATTATAAAACTATTCTACAGTAAAAAATATATCGGCACGGTGAATCACCGGCCGCGAAGCTAGACTCAAGCGGTCGGTGACTAGGGCTGCAGAGAGAGGAACTTCCTGACGATGCGCGCCGAGTCCAGGAGTACCGCCTTTTGAACCTGGCCCTCGATCCAACTTCCTAGCGAGAGTCTCTTCAGATGTTGATTATTATCTTTATTAATAATTTCGGACCGGTCTACGGTAGACTCGAACGAAATGCACATCAAATTGAAGAGCGTAAAAAATTAGTCGATCCGAGTCGACAACTTATAGGCGGAAAATTCGGATTATCGAGTAGTTTCAATATGAAAATGAATAAATTGCTAAAATTGTAACGGCGTTGCAAAGTAAACATGTCTTCTTCTTTGATTTTTGGTTCTGCGTCATAGTTTGACACAATTCAATGTGGTGTTGGTGTCACACGTCAATCACGTATCACAGGTGTCGCAGGTTCGGTCTTGGTACCGTGGACGGAAGAAATCGCTCCCCAGGGTATATAAATACTCCTTGATCGTAGCTTCGGTCTAATTTCTTTTGTCTAAAAAAAACAAAGTTTTTTAAACCAAAGTCGTCGAAGTCGCGAATGAAATCGCGAGCGGGTCAGCTAGTTATTATTATTTTAGTCCTAATGTGCAGCCCGCCGCTAGTTCAGGCACCAGCTTCGCCACTGTTTTAAAGTTGTTATCGTTCCTGACGAATTTCGGCATTTCCGTGAGTCAAGTGACTAATAGTTGGGTTTCCGGTAATTGGACGACGGAACTGGCTGGAAATACTCGAGAAGATCCAATATAAAGGAATAAAAACATTGCAAAAATTTGTGGAAATTATTTCTGCGAAATCTAATAGGTTTCACAGCTACGGGAAAGAAGAAATCGTTTATAAAAACTTTTAAAACTATCATGTTTTCTAACACCAAAAATATCGGTAGATTTCAAAACTCAGAATTACACAAGTCACGGTATATTGTCCAAAAACTCTAGGAATGCACTAGAAACAAATTAGAAAACAAGACAAAATTAAAATTAAAAAAAACCCGCCGACGTTTATTTGCTGAACAGATTTTCATGAAACATGGCTTAGAAAACTCGGCATAAAATTATCTATGACACAAAAAAAACTAAACGGAAATCGGTTCATCCGTTTGGTTGGGACTGTTTGGGAGCTACGATACCACAGACAGACACGTCAAACTTATAACACCCCTCTTTTTGCGTCGGGGGTTAAAAAGACATCTTTTTTTAGTTTATTTTTGATGAAAAAATCTAGACACTAGCAAAAAGATTTTAGTAAAATTACGAACAACCTTTGCTACATCGTAGGAATTTCACAGATATAGGAAAGAAAAAACTCGATCTACAATAATAGAAGATCTTAGTAAACATAAAACTTACTAAGCCTCGAAATGACAAAAGCCCTTTCAAATAACGCAGGATTTAAAACAAAACCAACGGCGGCAGCTATCTCAATCCCCTTGAGTGAAGGGCCAAGGGACGGTTGGTATCGATTGCGATTATACGCCCCTCGCCACCCTTAAGGACGCGGAGGTACTTGGAACAATCTGAGTGATGACGAAGCTGAGGCCTACTCGAAAAAGGAAAATCAAAGATTCGTTGTCGTGCAAATCCAACTCATAAGTCGGTTGTATAAGATTAGCGTTTGCACGAAAACGAATTAGAAACTTCGATTTCGTTTTTAAAAGTACGGACCCTGGATATATGTACCTATATATATGTCGCGGCCATATCCTAGAATTGATCACTTCATGATGTAACCGACCATTTCAAGAAATGGTAGAATTTCATGAAATGGAAAATACGCGCTGGCCATATCATGATGTAGTCAGGCCAGATCAATGAATAATCAGCGTTTAACGATATGAAAAGCTAAACGCACGGCTACTTCATGATAAGGTCAAACAATATCATAAAATAGTTACATTATCCACCGTTAGAGGCACTGATATTGTTTTGTTTTGTTTTTGACATCTGTGGTTTTGGAGTGTTTGTTTGTTTCTGTTCTGTGATGCATCATGTCGGCGGACAATTATAATTAGTTAATAAAGCGAATAATAATGTGCAAATAGAAGACAAAAATGAAGTAAGGAGCCGTTACGATAAAAAACTACAGGAATTTTATGAAAGTCACTCGAAAAACGAGCATAACGTCTAAACTGAAAGTAAATTTTTAAATATAAAGTTCCTTCCTAATTCGAATTTTTCATTAAACCTTTTCATCATCATCATCAGCCTATATTAGTCCACTGCTGGACATAGGCAACCCGTAATGAGCGCCATAGCCTTTTGATGTCATGGAATCCCTACATAAATGATATGGCCAAACGTTGATGGAAATTTCATTAAACGTTGATGCTTAAACGATATAGTCAGTTTTAGCTGGCCATGTATAAATGGTCGGTCACCTCATGAAGTGATCAATTCTAGGATATGGCCACGACATATAATATACTGGTGTTCGGTTGTGTAGGACCTATTGCCGAAAGAAGTTTGGTTAATGGTGCTTTCGTTTCGATGTTTTTCTAACTTTTGCACTGTAGGATTTTTTTTGTTACTATAGTGCGCAACCCCACACTCAGGGTAATTTCTAAGAAATCAAATAATATCGCAAAAATTTTCGACTTCGACGGGATAGTTTTGCACTATAATCTTACATGATACTTACGAGTAAACCGTTTTTAAACTTCCAAAATTGCGATTCAACAAATTGAAAGATATAATGCCAAACGCACACATGATAGAGGTTAAGTTAGAATATAATATAATATTTATTTATTTAGTAAGTATGTGTTTATCAATGTTACACTATTAAGCAACAATAGTCTTATAGATAAATGTATTTGGATCACTCTTATAATCTACTTAAGAGACAAAAGACAGAAACTCGATATTTCACAATCGAATATTACAATAGTATCATGTTTTACGACAGCTTGTAGAAAAAGAGTTCAGACAAATTTAGTTACATATAAATCCATCATGTTTATTTATTTTTTGTGGGTTTTTATTAAAGATATTTTCGTGATCATGAACGTGCCGAAATATTGGAAAGCTCAAAACTCAAAAACATGGTAAATATCCCAGTGATAACTTTAATTTAGTTACACCTCCGATGTTCAATAGAAAGTCGCGATTAAACTTTTTAGAGGCTTGAGAAATGTTTCTAACTTTCCTTCTTCTTTCACTTCACTTCTTCATACTGTAGAGACGACAAATCGAGAGGAGGGGCTTGTATACTTGTAAAGAAAACATTAAACGCTAAGCCTGTGAATATACCACCGGGGCTTGTAACTAAATTCAATTTTGAAGGTTGTGGCGTTGAAATTATTGGTTTAAATATTGTAGTTTTTTGTATTTACAGAATTCCCGATACTAAACAAGCACAATTAGGCACTTTTTTGCATAAATTAGACAATTTATTAAATTATGCAACAGACACTTTTAGGAAGAAGAAGATTGTAATTTGTGGGGACTGGAATATAAATATTTTGACGGAAAACATAATCTCTAAAGAATTATTAAATATACTAATTTGTTATGACTTTATTGCTCACATTAAATTACCTACGAGATTAAATGCCTGCCTAGATCAAATAGCTAGTAACATAAAAAGTGTCCAGTCAGAATTATACCTCTCGGGGTTATCTGATCATGAAACAGCTCAACTGATCAGTTTTAAAGTTAAAACACACAGAGCTCTTTCATCTTGGTTTGAATTCAAACGTGATTATAGCGCTGACAATATGAGGAAATTCTGTGAGTGCATATCGTCCCTATCTTTTGCAGACGTCTATCATTGTTGCAATTTTGTTGATTCTTTTAATATTTTTTATGATGATTTTATTTTGTTTTACAATTTGTGTTTCCCTAAAATTAAAGTTAAAATTACCAACAAACATAATAAAGTAAATTGGATAACCGGAGGAATAAGAAAATCTTTAGTAACGAAACGTTCTTTATATATGAAATATAGACAAAATAATGAAAACAAAAAGAAAAATAAATTTCAATTTAAAAATTACAGTAATGTTCTTAAGAAATGTATACACAAGTCACAAAAAATAATGAATTTAAAACGTATTCAAAATAGCAAAAATAAAAGTAAAGCTACCTGGGATGCCATCTCGTCGTCTCTATCGAATAATTTGTACAAAAATGACATTGAACTAATTAATTATGACAATATGACCTATGACAAACCTTCTGACATCTGTAATATTTTTAATAATTTTTTCAATAATATCTCATCTAATCAATCTATAGTACATGACAATAAAAGTAATATAAACAATGCGGACAGGTTAATGAACTCAATTTTTATTGCTCCATCTGACGCAGAAGAAATACTTAAAATCATAATGTCCCTGAATAATAGTAAAACCAGTGGTAGTGATGAAATCACTACCGCTGTGCTAAAAAAATGTGCCAAATGGATAAGTTGCCCACTTTCCTATGTTATTAATTTGTCTTTTTTAGAAGGTACTTTTCCAGAAGCACTTAAAATGTCTATTGTAAAGCCTCTCTTCAAAAAGGGAGACAAAACAGACCCAGGCAATTACCGACCTATAACAATCGTACCTATTTTATCAAAAATATTTGAAAAGGCAATGGTCAGCAGATTAAGTAACTTTATTAATAAACACAAAATTCTAAACGATGCTCAATTCGGCTTTCGAAAGGGAAGCTCAACCGCTCTCGCATGCTTTAACTTAATAAAGTTTGTTACAGAGAGTATAAACGAAGGTAGTAGTCCTGTGTTGTCACTTTTTATGGACCTCAGTAAGGCATTTGATTTTGTTAATCACGACAGACTCCTGGTCAAGCTAGACCATTATGGTATTCGAGGTAGCGCACTAGACTGGTTGACCAGCTACTTACATAATAGGCAGCAATGCACAGAGATAACAAAGGTCACTCGAGATACCAACGGCGGCTTTGTGCAGCAAGTGTTTAGATCTGCTAACATCTTGAACAACAGTGGTGTCCCTCAGGGTAGCATCTTGGGACCTCTGTTATTTCTGTTGTATATCAACGATCTTCCTAATTGTGTATCACATAAATGCGTTCTTTTTGCCGACGACACAACTCTTATTATTAAAGTCGACAGTAAAGATCGGGCTCAGCACACTTTGAATAGTGCTCTGTCTGACATAATTAAATGGACCATCAACAATAATTTAATAATTAATATTTGCAAGACCAAAATAATGCAATTTAATTCTTATAATACAATTCCTCTAAAACTTGACATTGACCATAATATTGGGAGGGTGGGTGAGGTTACTTCTTTTAAATTCCTCGGGGTTATACTTGATAGGCATTTGAATTGGAAGGACCATGTAAACCAGGTGTGCCAACGGCTGAGCAGATTTGTATTCGCTCTTAAGAAGGTTCGTCAGACTGTTTCTTTTGACGCCGCTCTAGCTGCCTATCACGGTCATGTGTCTTCGGTCCTAGGGTATGGGTTGTTACTGTGGGGCAACTCAGTTGATGTCGAGAGAGTATTTAGAATTCAAAAAAGATGCCTCAGAGTGATAAACAGGTCTTGGTTCCTTGACAGTTGCAAGCCTCTCTTCAAGAATTGTAGGATCCTACCTCTAGCCTGCATGTATATTAGGGAAATTTGTCTATTTGTAAAATCACATCCCACCTACTTTCAAAAACGTAGCGATGTGATAACCCGGCAAAAAAGGCGTAAATTTAATAATTTGCTATACAAACACCAGTGCCATAAAGATATATATAAAAGAAATGTTTATAACATGTGCATCACTATCTACAATAAATTACCGGAAGAATTAAAAGAACTAAATGGAAATATATTTAGGAATAAGATAAGAGGATGGCTACTTGAAAAGTGTTTTTATACGGTGAACGAATATTTGGAAATTTGAATTGTTACTAACATGACTAAGTAATATAATTTAATATAATTACCTATTAATAATATGACTCGCATAATATTTGCACGCCTGCGTGCAGGCTGAATACATTGACTAAACTAGTTATAAGACCTGACATATTGTATAATTTTGTATTCTTGCAAATAAACGATTTGATTTGATTTGATTTGATTTGATTTCTGATTAGGTAAGTATAAGATTCAAATAAAACTTTTATTATTATTTTCAACCAACGAAAAACAAAAGTATCTCAATTGGGCTGTATTAAACAATGCTGGACAATCTACACAACATCATCTAGCCCCAAGCCAAGCAAAGCTTGTGCTATATGTATGGGTACTTACTAGATCACTGTATGTATCTATACTAATATTATAAAGAGAAAAGATTTGATTGTTTGTTTGTTTTTTTGTTTGCATTGAATAGGCTCCGAAACTACTGGACCGATTTGAAAAATCCTTTCACTCTTAGAAAGCTTATTTTATAGGGAGTGACATAGGCTATATTTTATCCCAGAAATCCCACGGAAACCTCGAGGCGATCGTCTAGTGTTTTATAAGTATGTAAGTTAATCCATATCTTCGCCAATTGGTGTCCGATTTTGATGATTCCTTTGATATTGTAAAGAGAATTATCCCGAAGTGGTCTCATAAATATTTTATTTCCCTATGATTAGGTATTATATTTATTCCGTAAAACTTACAAAACAGTAAAAATATTCCGAAATTTGAAGTCGGTGTTTTGTAAAAACATCGAAATATGATTTTACCTACCTGTTCCTCTTGCCACACATTCTTCTGTCTAAGACATTGATTTTTCCTTATGTAGTAATTTTCAGAAACTGACATCAGTATTTTGAAGATAAATAATTTAAAAAATTATCTAAGCGACTGGTCGAAGCGACGCGTGACCCGAGAGCTGGTGAGTATCTGGCACAGCGCATCAGCATTGCCATACAGCGTGGCAATGCAGTCAGCGTCTTGGGGACGCTTCCGACTGGTATTGATATGGATCAGTTGAACTACCTGTAGATTGTTTGCAACAGTCTGCAGTTGTTTCAATTGTAAATACTAGTGTCATTTTCACTGTGAATAAGTTTTAGTGCCATGTTTTTCCATGGTAAGGTACATACCTACATCATTTTAATTAATAGACGCCTGGTTCCCTACAAAACCACCACCAACGACAGGCCATCTTCCATCTTAAATTCACATCGACGAGGGGTCCAATGATCCCCCGCAATTAATACCGTCGTCCCCCAGCATCCCCATTAGCAATCGAACCCGCTTTGTGCAAGCGACGGGATGGGGGGAATTAATTGCAATGTGACAAATTCATGTCGAACTGGCTGACATTGTGGCTTTGGACGTTGTTTGCCTGACAAATTTGTACAAAGGTAAATATATATAGGTAGAGACTAGTTTCTGACCCGGCTTCGCACACGTTGTTTCTCTGAAAACGTTTAGAGGTTCATTTCTATACAATGGGAAGTGAATGTGATCTATAGAATAAATAGCATATTATGTTTTACTCCGTGTTTAGACGTATAGATATAGGCAAAATTTCAGCCCGATCGTTTCAGTAGTTTTGGCGTGAAGAACCAACAAACATCCATTCATCCAATCTTAAAAAAAAAAAATACAAATGATTGTAACATTTGATAGAAATATTTTTGTATTTTTTGTAAGTATCAATGTTTTATTTAATTTAAATTTGTATTTATAATTTTAGTATGATGAAGTATTTACAATTGAAACAATTGAGCTAACTGCCGACTGTATGATGAAAAGTAGGTACTTATTGATAAAGTGATCGCTCGGCTCGTGACAAAGAAAAAAAAATAATAAATTTGTCGGTTTTTACTGGTAACCGCCAGAACTAAGTACCTACAAGTCACGAAATGAACTTTGTATTTTTTGTATATTGTAAATCCTAGTTTCGCCGCTGCTTGGTTTTTAACCCCCGACGCAAAAAGAGGGGTGTTATAAGTTTGACGTGTCTGTCTGTGTATCTGTGTATCTGTCTGTGGTATCGTAGCTCCCAAACGGATGAACCGATTTCCGTTTAGTTTTTTTTGTGTCATAAATAATTTTATCCCGAGTGTTATTAGCCATGTTTCATGAAAATCTGATCAGCCAATAAACGTCGGCGGGTTTTTTAAAATTTTAATTTGGTCTTGTTTTCTGGGTCTAAGAATTTAATATATGTTGAAAATCCATTGTACGAACATGTGAACCGTTGTTCCTGCATCTAATCTCTCTCCGATCGTGCCGGTCTGCCGCCGTTCCATCGGATTATGAGAGTGAAGGAGTAGATAGTGCACCTGTGTTTGCGTACACACTTGTGCACTACATTGCACAAGTGTGGACGCAGGTGTTCTCTCTACTCTACTTTTATAATAAGCACGGCAAAGAGTGGAATGAGCTTCCTGCGTCTGTTTTCCCGTTAGAGTACAATCTTGGAGTCTTCAAATCCAGCGTAAATAAGTTCCTTCTGGGAAAGCATGCTCCATCTTAGGCCACATCTTCACTTACTTTAAGTGAGTTGTTGGCCAAACGCTTAATCATTATCAATAAAAAAAAATATCCTGCGTACATGGCTAGTTTCCGTTGAGATTGGCCGCCGTAGCCGAAATTCGGCTAGGAGGACATCAATATTATGTTGGTAACCTATGTTTCAACAAAATTTCAACGGACCTTAATATTTGTGGTTTTGTATGAGCTTCAAAACAGCTCTATCGGAAAAACTGCCTCGACGCAATCGAACACAAATTTTAGCTTTACATTGTACCTAAAAATTGTGCTAAAAGCAAATTCACCTGTCTAAATAAATCCATAACATACAAATTAGGCGCGAAATCGCTCAGAAGGCGCTCTCAAAAACCTTGTTAGCCGGCCATGTTTGCTCTGTGACAGGGCACACCCTCTATATACACAATAACTGACAACCCTAGCATTTGGCAAGCGATACCTTCACCCTAACAACTTAGAAATAAAGCTCAATATCCAACACTTTGAATTCAAAAGCTGTAAGAACATGTTGGTCAAGTTGTATGAACTTGTAGCTGACAAAGTGTCCTTTTCTCTATTACGGAGGGCTAAAGTTCAAATTCGATCCGTTTTCTAAAATGTAGCGGTAAAAACATACTGGCAAGGGTGTATGTGCCATAGGGGTGTGGGTAACACCCCTGGTGTCGTTTTGCGACGTAGGTACCACGTATGTGATACTGATGCATAGGAAAGTGATATTTGTTGATATTGCTTTGGTTAGTTTAGAGAAATAACTTGAGCCCTCTCTCTCGAATCTTTAATAATAATAATAAATAATGCTGGACTATCCACACTGCATCATCTAGTCCCAAGGTAAGCAGAGCTTGTGTTATGGGTACTAGATAACTGATATACTTAATACAATAAACTACATAGATAGATATTTTTTTATTATACATAGTAATCATCCAGAACACCCTGAACAAATATCTGCAGATCGTACAAACATTTGTGCCCGAGGCGGGAATCGAACCCGAAACCTCCTGTGGCGCAGGCGGACCTTCGCCCGCTGCGCCACAGAGGTCGTAAAAACAGTACCTATGTGCTATTTCTGGCTTAGATCTTTTTATGCAAAATTTCAGCACGATTCGTAAGACACGCTTGGTGAGAAGTTGTAAACCAAAAGCCATTCATTTATCAAAACTTTGGATTCAATCATGCTAATTTACTAGCTTCACTTTCAAACGTTTCTTTTGTAAAGAATAATATCCTTAACGCATCCACTGCCTTCTCGACACGAGGAAGTAGAAGTACGTCCGCGTCTTGGGTCATGAAAAAGTTAAACAGTTTGCTGTTGGCTTGTAACTAGGATAATATATGTATAGAACCATTCTAAAAATGTACGTAGGTGCCTAGTACGTTTTCTGGAGGGGGCGTGCATTCATTACGGATGTAAGCGGGTTAACTACGAACCTTATTTGTGTTGGAGGAACGCCAACGTTTCATCCCTTCAAGCAATAAAGCAATAAATGATTACTTTACTTTTACTTTACCTTACATCGGTAATGAATTGGTAAAATAGAATGGTTTATCTCTACCTAACTTTTTATAATAAGCCAAAGAAGAACCGATTTAGTTCCAACCTACTACGGAACGTAGGCTAATCTCTGGTGTCAAAAAATTCGAACTTATGATTTTTTTTATTTACTTGATTCATTCGATGAAGTATCAAATACCTACCTCAAATAGTCTCACTCATCTCAATCAATCAGGCCACGCGAAATTTTGTATGTGTGTGTGTATGTATGTTACTCCTTCACTGAACTGCTCAAACACTGAACGGATTTTGATTAAATTTGGTACCAGGATAGCTTATATTCTGGATTACCACATAAACTACTGTTATCCCGGAAAGTGCAGTGTTCCCCTGGGATGATCAAACTCATTCACCGTGGGTAACACCGCGGGGCGCTACTAGTTGTTTATGTCTCTTGAAAGTTATCGAACAGTCCTCTACTCCAGATATTCTACATCCTTTTGATAAATAGTATTAAGTCATCTAATACCCAAAGCTATATATATATAGCTTTGGTTACCAGATGTGTTATATTATAATTATAATATAACACAAGCTCTACTAACTTCAGAGCTATGGAATTATCGAGACTAACATTAAAAATGTAGTAGGCACATCCCAATAGCAGAAAATCAACAAACCTATAGCTTTGGGTACCAGATGTGTTATATTATAACACAAGCTCTACTAACCTCAGAGCTGTGGAATTATCGAGCCTAGCATTAAAAATGAAGTAGGCACATCCTAATAGCAGAAAATCACGACAAACCACAATTTTTCCCATTCACGTTCAAACAGGCCCCTGTTACAAAACAACCGCAAGAGCCTACGGCTTACAATTTCGTCGGGATATGTACAAACTTCGGCTACATAACTAGTTTTGGCGTTATAGTCACCCCCTGGGTGGTGGGGTGTCGCCCTCGGCGGCAATAGTGTCCCTCTGTCCAAACTGGAGGTAGATATAGATACTATACTATCTACACGCAACTATAGAGTTTGGTACCTCTATCTAATGTATATCTAGCTTTACTTGTGTTGGATGTTTCGATGCTAGAGTTCGGAATAGACAAAGAGACATTAAGGTCCGTATTATGGAAGCTGGCTCAGTCATCGATCTGTGCTTGTGTAACGATTTTCTATGGCATAAACGTCACTCAAGCATAGACCTATGATTGAGCAAGCTTTTATAATAGAGGCCTTAAAGTGGTAGGTACCTACGTCACGCGCGGTTTGAAATATGTTTGTTTTTGTTTTACCTGGGTTTTAGAAGCAATTTAGCAAGCAGTAAGGTAGTTAGCGACCATTGAACCTGCCATGAACCTATGTTAAAATCAATGATCGTTTTTTTGGACTCTACATTATTGATTTGAATAAAAAAATCTCCAAATATATCGTGCAGCTCTTAAAGCAATGTAAGACTTAATTCTTATGGGTGACATAATTATTTAAAACCCTGTTTAAAAATAATAAAAGAATAAATGCTAAATACCGATCCTCCTATTTAAATTCACATCATCATCATTAAGTTATTTTACATCCACGAAAGATGATTTAAGTGGCATCAGCCTAACTGGGAGTCAGCCAAACACATACACACACACCCACTGATAACTCAGAGCAGAGCCGTTTTTAGGTTTAGTTTCAAAGTGCTCTAAAATATCATTTTTTTAGTTCGTCGTCAAAATTAAATCTAAATAATGTAGGTGCTCATACGATTATGAATCAAAAACATACCGAGCCCAATTTAGTCCATTCTTATCCACGAATAAAAGAAAACCTAAGGAAGGGTGCGCAGCAATAGAATTTAACTGAATAGGGTGGCCATTCTGTATTGCTCAACATTAATAACAAAAAACCAACTCACAGAACGGATGAAGATGCTTTAGCTCTACCATTATAAAGAGATCTTTAAATTGTAATAAACGAACGAAAATAATCAACGAAAACAGGTCAATGTAAGTTGGCTAACGGACAAAGATTTTCGAAAAGAACATGGGCTCGAAATGTAATAGAATCTCATTTTGTGGATGATATTTCGAGTTGTTGTAGCATTGTGTTATTTTTAGAGCAATTTGCCACCTTTTGGCGTTTGTATTTTACGGTTGAATTGAGATTATGAAATAATTTCGGATTAGGAACATCTGCTTGATGCAACAGAAATAAAATGAAATGTTTTAAATTAAGTATATGAGTGTTTTGCAACGGTTTGGAACAAATTGGTTAGTTAGTTCAATGATTCAAAATGAATAGCTGTTACCTCAGTTTTATTATGAACAAAGAGGATGACAAGATGAAATGGGATGAACTCTCATTTAGCTATTTTTATGAAAGATTGTAAAGAAAAGATTAAAATTTGCTTTTTCGCCTCTGTATACTAACTAAATAAGCGCATAACATTATCATTTAAATTTAAATTATTGACGAAATAAAAAAAATATTGACGACTTCTGTGGCGCATCGGGCAAAGGTCCGCCTGTGATCTAAGAGGTCGCGGGTACGATTCTCGCCTAGGGACAAATTTTTGTACTATCTACAGATATTTGTTCACGGTGTTCTGGTTGTTCCTATATATAATACCTATCTTAGTAGTATACATATTAAAAATATTAGTTATCTAGTACCCATATCACAAGCTCTGCTTCGCTTGGTCCAGCATTATTTATTATTTCATTTATTTGTTCGTTGCGAATGTTAAACAATTTAATTAACTTATATGA
The DNA here is from genome assembly GCA_963564075.1 of Eupithecia subfuscata. NCBI lineage: Eukaryota > Metazoa > Arthropoda > Insecta > Lepidoptera > Geometridae > Eupithecia > Eupithecia subfuscata. The sequence continues at coordinate 8,843,255 of OY751117.1, read as the reverse complement.
CAAATACTAAGTGACTCTATTTATGCATGAATCTTAAAAATGCATTTATAGATACTTTCTACTGAAAATAATGCAATACTTAAAGGTAGCAATGTATGTTGAAAACAAAAACGATTGTAATGAGACAGATGATGATGTATCAACTCTTTTTTACTAATTTACGTTATTTTCTATAATTTATGTAGAGCGAGAAGTCTAGTTTTAATAATACAAGTTAAATAACTGTGTTTGTTTGTTAGTTTACATTTAAAAGGTCTATCACTATCTTGCTAACTGTACTGTAGCGGTTTAAAAGTAGGCAGTGACAAACATACCCTAAAAATAATTTGAGTGATGACAAAGTTACACTAGATTTTTACGATGACAATTTTACCTGGTGATATTTTTACCCTAACCCAACATTTTATTTGATTTAGGATAATATGTTCAGTGCTTGCTATTTACTTGTGAATAGGTAAAACATTAATTGCCTGGGATTGATATAGCCCAACCATTTTATCCAGATCGATGTTCAAAATGAGTCTGAAATAGTAACCTCAGCTCAGTTGGGCTACCTGTTTGCAATAGCCTGCAGTTAGCTCATTTACTTAAATTGTAAATACTAGTTCTAATTTGTTTCTATTATTTGATAGTATTTTCTTTTGCAATAAAAACCTAAAAAACCTACTAAAAACAACACAAAATGTGGAAAAAAAACATGACATGACATCACATCCGACAGAAAAAACCTCCGAGCAATCTAAAAGTAGAGAACACAGTTTTTTGCATCAAACAATCGATTAAAGGAAACAGAAAACCAACTATAACAGCAATCAAAAGACACGCCACACCAAAAGAACAACTTAAATGGCCGCTTAGCATTCTATCGAGCAAAAACAACAATACATTGTCCAAATACCATTGAAAATGTCATCGTTTCGAACGATTAGCCGCGGGCGGCGACAATGCAGCAAAATAGGATGAAAATGTCAAAATACAATCTCCTACAGCGATCTAAACTGATACACCACCAATAAACAACAACATACAAACCAAAACCAACCCTGTCTCTTCACAGTATGACACAAAACCCATCGTAGATGCACATTTGCAGATCAACCAAATAACAATGGGAACAGTAACACTAGAATTGATACAATTGCAAAAAATACATACAATGAATTGAAAGGAAGTTGATAGTGATCTTCTACATCTTGTTAGGATTTAGCGGATGACAATTGAAATCAATCGTCGAGACTATTACAGGATCACAGAATTGCATAAGCTGGAAAAAAGGCAAAGTAAGTCTTGCAATGTAGAGATGAAATTAACGGATGTTCTTTATAAGTTCGCAAGGGTAAAATCCTCTGAACGGATTGAAATGAAACATTTAAAAAATAGTAGTAGTAGGCAGGTAGTATTGATGAGGTAGTATTGACTGTAAAAACCATAACAAAATTAAGAATACAGGTACTCACCAGCTCTCGGGTCACGCGTCGCTTTGACCATGCAGCCAGCGTCTTGGGTACGCTTCCGACCAGTTGGAACTGTTGGAAGACCTGTAGATTGTTTGCAACAGTCTGCAGTTAGCTCAGTTGTTTCAATTGTAAATACTAGTATAATTTTCTTTGAGAATACAGGGAGTGCTGGCATAATTCACTGACATTGCGGGAACTGCAGGTTCGGCCCATCATTACGAACACGTTCGTGAAGACGCGATCTGCTATTTCCTATAGTTTTGTAATTCTTTATTGTACACAACTAATACAAAGCATGAACTTATATGAGCTTAACCCTAAGAAATAGTTTTCTGTAAATCATCTCACAAAATGTAAAAACAGGTTAGTTCAGAACCCAATGAATTACTTCTACTCCCAATGTTAATTGAGGGCAGAGCCGTTTTTAAGTTTAGTTTCAATTAGAGCTCTATAGAATGATTATTAAATGGACGGGGTTACATGTTAGAGATGTTTAGATAAAGAATGAGAGCCTAGGCCCAATTCTGCTAAACATAATCAAAAGTTTCATGAGAATAGTGACATTCTCAACCAAGTAAATTATTTTCACAAACTTGTTCGATACTTGCATTCTGAGAATGGGGTCGCATAAAAATTGAATAAAATGATCTATTAAAGCTATTCAGTTTAGTTAGGATTTAGATGTGAGGTGCGAGTTCGACTCTCGCACACTTTGTTGCAGTGAAATGGAACGGAGCCAAGACAAACGAAATAATAGAATAAGATTTAATATGCGAGGTGCGGGTTCGATTCTCGCACAATTTGCTGCATGTGAATTGGAAGCTCTACCTACTACCATTACCAACTTTAAGAATTAAGACCTAACGTCTTCACGAACGTGTTCGTGATGATGGGCAGAACCTGCAGTTTACACAGTGTCAGTGAATTACCAATAACCCTGTATAATAATATTAACTCTTAAGGTACGAGTTGGCAGCGGGCGACATGAGGCAGCAGCAGACGACGGCGTGTCGCAGCGACACTACTGGTTTTTATGTATTTCTATGAAATTCCGACAGCGACAGGACGTAACGACGTGTCGTGGCGACATGAAGCGACGACACGTCGTCTGCTGCTGCCTCATGTCGCCCGCAAACTCGTACCTTTACGTAGGTGCCAACAAACGATCACTAGGCAAACCATGATTTATGGATGTAGGCTCTTTGATTTTTCATAAGGTTCCTATTGTACTCTACATCTACAAATCGATCTACATATCCATTGCTGGATATATTTCTACCCCAAGGTGAATGTTAAAGGGGTTGGTATATGTACCTACATTTTTATCCTGAAATTACTGTTCTACCTTCACTTGTTTTGAAAATCTTAAGTTCTAATTGACCGGTGCTACGAGGCGTAATGGACATTTACGTGGACACTACGGTAGGGCTGGTCCACCAGTTCAAAGTCGCTCAGCGAGCTATGGAAAGAGCTATGTAAGCTCGGAGTCTCTCTGAAGGATAGGATTGGTAACGAATACATTCGACTGAGAACCAAAGTTATCGACATACCTCAAAGAATTAGCAAGCTGAAGTGACAGTGGGCCGGCCATATCTCGCGAAGAACCGAAAACCGCTGGGGTAAACGTGTTCTTGAGTGGAGACCACGACTCGGCAAACATAGCGTAGGACGCCCTCCGGCCAAGTGGGATGACGATCTGCGAAAGACTGCAGGCAGATGCTGGATGCGGCAAGCTGAAGACAGGGCGCTATGGCGCTCATTATGGGAGGCCTATATCCAGCAGTTGACTAATCTAGGCTGATGATGATGATAATGACGTGGCGCATAAGCAGTGCGAATGATACGCCGTGTGCTAAAATCCGTCTCCTTGCCCGTTGGCGAGCGCCTTCTTTCCCCGTAGGTATTAAACTCCAGGAACCTTCTCTGTGTCAAAATTACGTCACTTTACGCTTCGACACGCTGGTCAGTACAGTACCCACTTCAAGGCAAGGATGGACGGATTACAAAGTTGGTAAACCTCTTACTGAATATTTAATTACTAACGAAGATAATGTAGCTATACCCGTAGGATTATAAACTTAGAGCATAGCTATCACTCGCGACCCAAAGGGAGTATACCCATAAATGCTGAGGCTCGGCCCCAGGGATTTTGGGATTATAAAACATGATTACATGTCGAAAAAATGTACGGCTGTGATTTGAAGGGATGTATTATTCTGAGGATGCAATGGTATTATCAGAATCCTTTGACAGACAGACGCCTTGGGCTTTTTTGTTTGGTTGTCAAACAAAAAACGATTAGAGCGGTTACGCAGTGCATCCAACCCGGACATTAAAAAAAAATTAAATCTTTTTTTCTGACAAGTCCATAGTTTTACAAAATATCATACTATAGGTAACACAAGCTCTGCTTAGCTTGGGGCTAGATAATGCTGCATGATGTGAATTTGTCCAGCATTATTTACTTACCTATATTAATATTGTATAAATCCCATAATATTCAATTAATATTAAAAATGCGAAAGTTTGTGTGAATGATTCACTTTTTTTAGAAGATTACCTACCCCTAGGAGTGCAAAAAATTTCTGAAATTTGTATGATTTCAAACGATTCAGTTTTTAATTGTATCCAAAAAAGGCATAGAGCATTGAATTTAAAATACTTACTGTAAAGATCGATTTACTGATTTGTAAAAAAAATATTGAGAAAAATTCTGATTTTCTAAACATGAATGTGAAAAGTTTAATGCTCTTCATTGTTGATGAAGTGCACTAAACTTATCATGCTTCCCGTAATAATTTTATTAGTAAAACTAGCTGCATTATTACTACCCGTTGTCCTATTACCTGTTTTCCCGTAGGAATGAAGAATTTTCCCGTGGTAAAAAGTAGCCTATGTTCATCAGGAATAATGTGGGCTTTCAAGAATTTTTCAAATCGGTCCAGTACTTTCGGACCCTATACAATACAAACAAACAAACCATCAAATTTTTCCTGTTTATAACATTAGTATACTCGGATATAATTAATTGGTCCCTCTTTCTTTCATGTCTACACGTACATACTTCAAATTTTAATAATTCATGAGAACCAACTTCAACTTCACATAGAGGGATAAAAGAGGTATATCCTCATCACTTACAGAGGATCATGACGACACATGCCATGCTATATAAATATCTACATGCAACTTCAAAGCAATGTTGACAGTAAGCGCTTGGGTCCTGTTTTGTCATGGTCCTTTACAATATCTTAATTCACACCCCTAGCGTATTCACATCCCGATCTGAATCCAACTCTAACATATTTAACTAAGAGCGAAAATCCTTTGAGAGTGCGTGGAAATGACATCTCTTTCATAAGCTAATTCTATTACGGTTCTCGTTGGAAATTCAGATTTATGTGGTGAGGATCAAAGTTGAAATTCGCTTGGAGGATTATCCCTTTTTATTAGGGGTGTACGTAGTCAAAACCAGTGTTAAGCATAGGGTTTGCCGGGCCCTTTGTAATTAATACACATAGCGCCATTGATACGCCAAATTGCCGCGCACAAAGGCTTTTTTTATTTTTATTCCGTCTAAGTTTAGATTTATTTTTTGGGGTTCATTTTTGGCAGTAAATATTGGATGATACGAACTGAATAAGGATTATTTCCTTATCAATTTGTGAAATAAGGCTAAAATACGTTAGATAGGTAGGTAATCGCTATAGAAGTAAGAATTAAAACAGAAACGACCGCTTTACTGAAGTAAAGGTATATTGAAAAGCACCTAATAAACGAAATAAATAATGTTATCTTTTTGTTTTTCTCAAACTGCGTTAACTTATTTACTATAGAAAATTGAATTCTGACAATCTACGCCGAGGTTACGAAAAGTCTACGTCTAGGCTACAGAAGTCTACGAAGCTGCTACGCCGCTACGCATTTGCTACTTTGCCGAAACTGATGATAAATAAATAAATAAATAATGCTGGACAATTCACACAGCATTATCAAGCCCCAAGGTAAACGGAGCTTGTGTTATGGGTAATAGATAACTGATATACTTAATACAGTTCACTGAATAGATAGATATTTTTTATTATACATAGAAAACATCCAGCACGCCCTGGAAAAATGTCTGCAGATCGTATATACAACATTTGTCCCGAGGCGGGAATCGAACCCGCAACCTCCTGCGTCGCAGGCAGACCTTCGCCCGCTGCGCCACAGGGGTCGTCGATAAGGTCGATCGTTTCGTGTTTGGCGGAGCATTTTTTTTTTTGCCGCAGATCGAAAACCATTTTTTATGAACCCATGATAAATATTACTTCTATTTTGGGAGCATTTGAAAATTTGTTGAATGTTAGCCCAAAATCTATTATTTTTCCCATTTGCTCCAAAAATACCAGTAATAATAACACCCAAACCACCGCATAATACACTACCACAGATTTCCGAAAAAAAATATTTTATAACTTTTTGTTAGAAAAATAAGGCTAGAGAAACATAGGTAGTAATAACTCGGTAATTTGATAACAAAAAAATTGAGTTTAATACAGTTTCAAAAACTTCATGAGGTACCTAGTGTTTTTAAGCTATGGGCCACCCAGGTCTCGATACGTTTTTTTGATAAACTTTATCATTATAAAATCGAAAACACGAATTTCTATTTTCAAAAATTTGTAAAAAACAAACATTTGCAGCTAGAAATATTTTGTAATGCGCGATAGCAAGTCCAATCATTCGCGGTTATTCCCAGAGAAAATCTATTTAAAACTATAGAATTTGTAGCCGTAGTGCCCAATAAGGTGAAAAAAGGTATCATATTTCGTACTTCAAAAAAAGAAAATTAAAAAATCGTAGACTGCTGCAGATAGATTTTTTATATATTTTTTCCTGAGTAGCCGTGGTGCCCCCGTTAAGTATCTGCGGGGTTATCCATTAATTACCGGACACCCTGTATATTATAGCTAAGTCTGTGATGGGCTTTAAACGAAGTCAAATAGGTAGGTTGTTATTTATTTTTAAAGGAACTTAATAAATTCTACAGATTGGAGTAATTGCTTGCATTGATTTTTCATAGGACCCAATAACATACGACTATGTCATAACGACTCTTTAGACAAATTAGTAGCAATACCTACCTATTGCACAATTATTTGTACAAAGAAGAGACTTTTACAATGGTTTTACAATTAATTGTGATAAACATTTTTGAACTTTGATTTTGAACAACTGTAAATTGAACAAAGTATGGCTGGGTGGTACTGGCTTACGACGCTCTATGGTGTGTCTTACAATTTTCGACTCTATGTGTGTGGAATTTAATGTTAAGTTCAGTTGAGCGATCAACCCTCCTAAAGTTGACAATCGTGGGGTTAGAAAATTTGCGTCGTAGACCGAAGAGATAGATGGCGCCAGTAGCTAGCTCTAAGTGGAAGTCGCAGTTGTAAGCAGTTTGAAATTTTAGTTCGAGGATATTTCAGTAGATGTCACTTTTCATAAGTTTTCAGACTTGATAGGAAGGATCTTTATGGTCTGTGTTCACCAATAAATAAACGGACAATTAAGCAGTTTTGTCGGTTAACGTTGACGTTTAATGTATGAAAACTTGTGTCAAAAACGTTAAAACAACTGTATAAAATTTAACCATCTGTTGGTGAACTCGGGTTTAAGCGTCGTTTAATAATCACGTTTAAAAAGTTCAGAATCATCATCATCATCATCAGTCTGTATACGTCCAATGCTGAACATAGGCCTCCCCCAAACAACGCCACAAATTTCAGAATATTGTATCTAAATACAAGTATAATCTAACGTGATTAACGGACGACGCCATAAGTTTTAAAGTAGCAATAAGGACCATTTATTCACAAAGAAAATTATACTAGTATTTACAATTGAAACAATTGAGCCAACTGCCGACTGTTGCAAACAGTCTACAGATAGCTCAACTGATCCATATCAACACCAGTCGGAAGCGTCCCCAAGACGCTGGCTGCATTGCCACGCTGTATGGCAATGCTGATACGCTGTGCCAGATATTCACCAGCTCTCGGGTCACGCGTCGCTTCGACCAGACGCTCAGATAGTAGCAATAATAATATGGAGATCCATGAGTAGAAAACCAGCTAGAGAATTTATCTCTAGTTTTAAATGTACAGGGTTTTCATAGCTTGTAAAAATAGTAGAAAGTTTTAAGTTGTAACAATTTTAACTGTCGTAAAGTCAATCATAAAATTATAGGTAGTAGGTACTTACTAGTCGAGTTCCTGAGTACGAGTTATAATCTTTACTTTCATACACTTTGCTAACTAACTTAGTTCGATGCGACGACCATTGACCTCAAAGTTTATCGTATTTTTTTGTGAATTTCAACCTACTTTGTCAAGTTTAGGCATTTATTTGAGAGCACTTGATTCTTTGTAATACTTGGTCTATATCTTTATAGATTCCGTATAGTTTTCGCTTTCTTATGGTATATTTTTTTTGGGCATAGGTGTAGCGATAGCGAGATATAACGATTTATGTAAATAATGGGTACGCGCTCGCGGCGCCGTGATTTTTGTCTGCGAAGCTCGGACATTTAGGGCTATGTAGTTTGGCCGGGCGTTTGAGTGGCTAACGAATACTAGTCGCATGAGTCTTAGTGTAAATGGGTGTAAATTATATTATTTCATACACACACTCACTCATAACTCAATACAAATGAAAGCGGGTAAACTACGAACCTAGTTGGAGTTGAAACGCGCGTGATTCGAACCGCATTTACTCTGCAGAAGTCCCTCAATATGGGATGAAACGTTGGTGTTTTCCCAACACAAATTAAGTTTGTAGTTAACCCACTTTTCATAATGCGCCTAACTACGAAAGTTATTTTAATAAAATACAGTCCCATAACATTTCACGAAAAATCCATAATTTTTACGGCTATTTAAACGAATGGTTTCGCTACTCACCGCTAGATGGCAGCACAATGCTGATTTTTAAAAGTGTGTGAAGTTAAATCTCCTGTTATTTGTTAATTATAAAAAATAGCTACAGTTAGGTTCCTACATACATCCAACTTTAGTGAAGCTTACATAGGTTGGTATTTTTTTTTATCACGAATGAATCTTTGAGATGCTGATTTATTTATGTATTTATTAAATACAGGCACAACAAACAACTACATTTTAAACTTAGGTATACGTGTTACAAAATAAATTTATTAAAAATATAGCCCACTACGTTGTAATCAGATATGATATTAAGCTTATCAATAATTATCGCTACAGGTTGCCGACTCTGCAATACCTACTACAACTAATTTATATAAAACTAAACTTAATTTGATTTAAACTTAATTTTGAAGACTTGGTTTGGGAGCTATTGAACCTTTTTTGAACATAGTAAAAAATATTGTCCTACAATCTAAACATTATTCAATCGAATCTTGTTCGACTGTAGGTATGTTTTTAAAGTATGTTCGTTTTTTAAATTTTTGAACCGATTTTGAATATTCTTTCGCTTAGGTAACTAAGTATAAAAAATTATCCCGAGATACCACGGGAATAAACTTAGTATGGGGACCAACCACCCCATACTAAGTTTATTCCCGAGGTATTAGTATTTATGCCAAACAAAAAAAAACTGTGTAAAAATTAAGGGATTCGTGGTCGGGATTTAGTTTTTTAAGTACAACAATCAAATTATTAATGTTCTAATAAAGAATGACCTTGGACGGATCATAAAGTGATTTGTAATGAAAGTTTAAGTAGCATGGGCAGGATACTTATATTCCACCTTTGATCCCAAAAATAAAAGGCGAACCAAGCGAAGCCGAGGGTAGAAGCTAGTGCCATCATAAAACTGATCGATACTTATAAATTAAAAGCAAAGTTAACCCTTATATTAGTTCTACCACGATTATGATCATTCAAACAATAAAAACAATGAAAAAAACCTCGTCAAAGCATCGGGACAGTCACGAACAGCGAGCTATTAATGGACTGCCGTGCTCAAAACTGTAAAATTACCATTTCGAATAATGGCCACAAAAAGCGTTTCTAGGAGAACCTACTCTATAAGCTAGGTTACGTTATTATCAACGGGACGAGGCGTTTGTTACACTTTTGAAGTGAAAATTACGAATTTGATGACGGCGGGCGTGTGTCGGATATACGTCACACAGCAAGGCGAGCGAAGCGAGCCTTGCTGCGGGGTAGTCTTCTATAATATAAAAATGAATCGCAAAATGTGTTGGTAAGCGCATAACTCAACAACGCCTGGACCGATTCCGCTAATTCTTTCTTTGTTGTGTTTGTTATTGTCAGGAGAAGGTTCTTATGAAAGAAAAAATTAAGAAAGTTGGAAACATAAATTTCCACGGGGGCGAAGCCGCGGGGCGCAGCTAGTCTTATATATAAAAATGAAACCCGTTTCGCGTTGTCACGGCATCACGCGTGAACGGCTGGACCGATTTCACTAATTCTTTCTTTGTTGTGTTCGTTACAGTCAGGAGAAGGTTCTTATAAAAGAAAAAAAAAAGAAAGTTGGAAACATAAATTACCGCGGGGGCGAAGCCGCGGGGTGCAGCTAGTATTTTATATTAAAAAGTGCATTCGATTAAGCTGGATATCGTTGTTAAAATTTTATCCCTGAAGCAGGTTGTCGGTTACAACAAACAGCGGCTAACTACTGTGTACGCATGTTTTTTAGACCTTAGACCAAAAAGACGCATGATAGAATACGTGTGGCCTATAATAACATTTTCAGGTAACTGATGGGCTTGAAGCGGTTCTGTAGTGCTTCTGAAATGCTAACACAGGCCCGCGTAGACTCTTTCAACGCTATTCAGCGGAAGAGGATTGTCTTTTATGTCCAGAGTTGACTCGTGCGATAATTCGATTATCAGAAGTCTGGCAGAACACCAAAAAGACGCATGATAGAATACGTGTGGCCTATAATAAAATTTTCAGGCAACTGATGGGCTTGAAGCGGTTCTGTAGTGCTTCTGAAATGCTAACACAGGCCCGCGTAGACTCTTTCAACGCTATTCAGCGGAAGAGGATTGTCTTTTATGTCCAGAGTTGACTCGTGCGATAATTCGATTATCAGAAGTCTGGCAGAACACCAAAAAGACGCATGATAGAATACGTGTGGCCTATAATAACATTTTCAGGCAACTGATGGGCTTGAAGCGGTTCTGTAGTGCTTCTGAAATGCTAACACAGGCCCGCGTAGACTCTTTCAACGCTATTCAGCGGAAGAGGATTGTCTTTTATGTCCAGAGTTGACTCGTGCGATAATTCGATTATCAGAAGTCTGGCAGAACACCAAAAAGACGCATGATAGAATACGTGTGGCCTATAATAACATTTTCAGGCAACTGATGGGCTTGAAGCGGTTCTGTAGTGCTTCTGAAATGCTAACACAGGCCCGCGTAGACTCTTTCAACGCTATTCAGCGGAAGAGGATTGTCTTTTATGTCCAGAGTTGGCTCGTGCGATAATTCGATTATCAGAAGTCTGGCAGAACGACTTATTCATACAATTACATTTAGACGGTGGGTGGATATTGCCACCTAATACAATATATTGTAATGGGACTTTTTTATGTTTACCAATCTTTGTACTTTTGTTTAGAGATTACATAATTATAATTTTTGTACGTTCTGCAGTTAACATAATAATGTATTTTATAGACAAGATTGACTCTTTAGTTATTATTAAACACTCATTTATTCTTCAATCTCGTCTATAAAATACATTTTTAACTATAGAAAATATAATATTATAAAACTATTCTACAGTAAAAAATATATCAAAACGATGAATCACCGGCCGCGAAGCTAGCTCAAGCGGCCGGTGACTAGTTATTATTATTATTAACTTATTATTATTATAAAAAAACTTTCTAAAGTTTGTTTTGGCTGGCCATCGATTCTTAGGCCTTGACCCGAGGCCCGATAGGGCCCCTCGTCGAAGAATTGTCACTTTTTGGTATGAAAGATATTACAGCTGGAGGGACGCTCCACAAATTTGTTGAAACCTTGACACTTTAGACAAATGTGCAAATATCCTCACGTAATATCTGGAGTTTCTTTCATTTAAAGATTCTACGTGGCGATTCTGCGACGGCACCTTTGTTATAATGAAGCGATTGGTTGGCAGAATTGGGCCCCAGGTCAAAAATCATAATCTAATCAAATCAAAAACTCTTTATTTCCATAAATCCAATAACTGTAACCAACACTTAGAAAAGGTCAAAATATAAAACTAAACACTGACACGGAAATAAAGTGATATTTTTGATTTCTGTCGCTTCGGTATATAGATAGACTAAAGTAAAGAAGCGACGAAGAAACCTTTAGCCTGTTAGTTGTTATTTTTTGAGTTGGAGCAAAACCCGTCCCAAGCTTTTTATCCTGTAGATGATCTGATATTTTATAATAAGCCTTTTTGCACAGCAAGGTTTTGACAATTTGTTTGAATTTATTTACCTACTGATAATTTTTGCAACTCACTTGGAGTTTTGTTGTAGAAGCGTATACATTGCCCTGTAAGAGATACATTAAATTTGTATAGCCTAGTCGTGGGCACAGCGAGTTTATGTTTATTTCTAGTATTAAAATTTTGTTTATCGCTATTGGATCCCTCCGATTTCGCGGCGTATGAATGCTCCAACTCAACCTCTGGAAGTCGTAAGAGCCCGAGGGAATCTACTAAAGAAAGAGCAGCATCTTTCTTCTGCGTATTATTTACATCTAAACTGCGATCACCAATCCACCTACCAAACGTGGTGATTATGATTACGGCATAACCCCCCCTTTTTTGGGAGAGGTATATTGTATTATGATACACTTTTTGAGCAAGAGAAGTGAAAAATAATATATTCAAAATAACTTAGGACTAGAAGGGTAGGTAACAAAGAGATTCCCCTCACACTAGAGCCGCCACCTATTTTATCTAATTACTAGTTTATGCCCGCGGCTTCGCACGCGTTGTTTCTATGGAAACGTTTAAAGGAGATTGCTATTCTATAGAATATTAAAAATTAATTAAAAAAACATTGTCCAGCGGACAAAATTGTGAATCTAAACCATTCCCAGATCCCCTTGAACACACACAAAAAATTTCATCAAAATCGATCCAGTCGTTTGAGAGAAGTTCAGTGACATACACACTCACAGAAGAATTATATATATAACTAGCTGCGCCCCGCGGCTTCGCCCCCGTGGAAATTTATGTTTCCAACTTTCTTAATTTTTTCTTTCATAAGAACCTTCTCCTGACAATAACAAACACAACAAAGAAAGAATTAGCGAAATCGGTCCAGCCGTTCACGCGTGATGCCGTGACAACGCGAAACGGGTTTCATTTTTATATATAAGAAGAAGATTACGTAGGTTTAAGAAAGGAATTTCCAAAAAGTACGTTAGCCAGTTTTTGATCCCTATTATAACCTTTTTTTTAATGCCTCTGTAATATACGAAGTTGCCCTTGGTGGCCCCCAAACTCTATTTTCGAATCTCTGTCTAAAAAAATATTGGCAAAATAAAAATATTACAGAGGCATTAAAGAAAAGCATAAAATAAGTAGTGTGAGGGGAGGCAGCGCCTTAAATTCTAATGGTAGAAATAATCCGTGTACCTGAACTAGGTAAAAACCTGTTTTTCAGGCAAAAAGGTTTGTTCAGCAGACGAGGCAAAGTAGGTGTTCATTATTTGCCTCTTTAGAAACACCTGGCATGGCACCTAACTATCTGTAACCCCACGCTGAGGCTTCCTATATCATAATAGATATAAGAACCATATTACTTGTTACTAACTTCGCTTGTGTAATCTCATGTTGGATGTCCTATTTCATAAAAAGGTAGCACTCCGGGAGTGCCGGCAGAAGTGAAAAAAGTGCTCAGCGCCGCTAAAGAAGTTTTCACTTCAATTCGCGCAAGCGCCCTGTGCCGCCTAAACAGAGCAGCACACTCAGGCACGGTAGAAAGAGTGGGAGATACTAGTTCCTCTCCCTTCCCCTCGATCTTACGCTTTTTCGATCAGCATCACGTGACCCTGACGCGAGTTTGAAAGTTTTTACCCATACAAAAAAAGTGCTCAGCGCCGCTAAAGAAGTTTTCACTTCAAAAAATAAATACTAACCCCATCGCCTTTCTAACAGCACAAACAGTCAAAAACAATATTTACAATGGGAAATAAGCGTGATCGCATCAGCTCGTAATCTACAATTTATATTACAAAAAACTGTTTAAGTATTCTACCCTTCTACTAGGTACCGTGCCACTATTTCCGTGCGACCTCCTGTGTAGCTATTATTTACAGTTTTCAAACTATCTATGAATTTGTGCTTTCTGGTAATAAGACCGAAGGACAAAGCTTTCGTAGGCTGGGCCTACTTTACCCCGTTTTGTAAAAACTGAGTAACTTTAATATTTGTGATACGTGCTTGTACATTGTGATATAGAGCCAGAAGTGTCACAGAATCAAATCGTTGTGGCTATCAATTGTCTACTCTCCAATAATGTTGTTTGGTAGAATTCAAATGGCCTAATTCGATATTCTATATGGGCTACCCTTTGTGCTTCCTACGTCATCGTCATCTAGCTCCAAACTGAGCTTGTGGAAGCATTAAAAGGGAAAACTTTACTAACATACCTTGGTCATTACATTAACTGTCTGCTAGGCTTGGGGCTTGATGATGCTGTGTGAATTGTCCAGCATTATTCTTTATTTGTCTGGTGACTGAATAATATGATTTATTTTCAAGCAACTGTGCAACTCATTTAGGGAAAGTGCCTCTTTGGAATTTAAACGTACATCGATAGTTATATCTAAGTCTAAGTTTAAATGAAAAGAGTCTCCATTAGCTTCTTACTAAATAAGAGCTTAAATGCATAAAAGCTAATCTTGTTAACAATAAAGAATCATCCATTCGGAGCAATTTGAGACCAAAATTTCCCTCCACCCTAAACTTCCAAGGAAAATTTCCATATCCAATCGATTAGTCCAATTCTCCTTCGATTTATAGCCCACTGACACCCGGAAGCATCGGAGGGAGCTATCATAGCAAACGCTTGTAAATTTCTATGCAAATGTCCCCTAAGACAGTTCACAATTTTCAACCTTGGCTGGGTTAAAATAAGGTTGTGTACCCACGATGGGTATGATCAGAGGATGTCGTAAATATCGTTTACGATGCGACGATGTCGCCAGCAAGGGGTTTGGTGAAATTAGCGCGATGCGGGAGGTGCCTGTGGAAGCAGACTCGAGACAGGTGGCCTGCTTGAATAATCAATAAGGTTTTACGACAAATCGGATGGCGATGAGACGAACCGAAAGGGAACATAGTTTTTTGGTATGGAACTGACGGAAGAAGCGAATGGTCTTGATATTAAGTGGCAATGTTCTCACAAGAAACTGATGAAACAGTGATAGACTTGCGTCTGCCAGGTTGTGGCTTATTTGCAGGCTTGGTTTGCAGTGCTTTATGGTGTCAGAAATAATGAGCAGTTTAGTCTATAGTGTTACAACACTGTAGACTTTGGTTTACTACACTATAGGGTTTTGTAGTAGGTACCTACCTAAGTACTTAAAGCTAGTTTTTCATTAGCGCAGATTAATGAAAAATCGAAAATCCCTTTAATAATATAAATATAAATAATAAAATAATATATATATAATTGTGTTATAATTATTATTTATAATAAAATTAATATAATTTAATGCTTTTTTTTAATGCTGTGTGAATTGTCCAGCATTATTTATTATTTATTTATTTAATATTAAATATTAATAATGTCCTCCTAGCCGACTTTCGACCACGACGGCCAGTCTCATCGGAGACTAGCCAGATGCGCAGGACATATTACATATAATGCACAAGTGTGTGCGCAAACACAGGTGCACTCTCATAATCCGTTGGGACGACAGATCCACGACCGGTGAGAGGTCAGGCGCAGGACCAACGGCTTAACGTGCTTTAAGAAGCACGGGGAAGAAAGAAGTGCAGATTTTCCAAAATTCAATTGTTATCAATTTGATAGTCTTTGACAATCGATGGTTATTCGCCGGTCAATTCATATGAAAGTCATATTGACAAGTAGGTATTTGACGAGGATTTCTGCAAAATTGTCGAGAAGAAACGGCATTCGACATTATGCTATTATTTTCTATAATGGCCAACTTCTAAGACCTAGAAGACATATATTGTGACCGGAGAAATAAATGTGACACTATTCAGTCACTGTCTCTTCTTCTCTTCATTTATTATTTAATTCCTATTCCTATCTTAAAGGAACTATAAAACTTAAGAAACCTTTCAATGATGACATAGTGCATTGTCATCTATAATGGCGATTATAATGGCCAATAAATTCGTAGTAAACATCCCGACAAAAACCTACAACTGGTGTTAAATAATTGAGGACAATTATGTCCACTGGACATCAATAACATGGTACACTGGTGGCATAGGAATTAATTGTAGGAAAGAGAACATCTTTATAACCAATTCGAAATACCATTATGGGAAGTACCGCTTTGTAATTTGAGTTAAAAAAGGGTATAGTGAAGGAGTTGAGTGTTTGATAACTGCGATATTGAATATTGTAGGTGGATATTTGTTTTAGTGACTTAGTTTTAGGCATTGATAAAGTAAATTTCTGTAGATATCGTACGTCCTCCCAGCGCTATCGCTATTGGCCTGTGTTGTGTTCGTTCAGACGCATAGTACCAGAAACGCAAATTACCTTATACGCGGATGGCCAGAAATGGATTTCGCAAATTACCAGATACGCAAATTACCAGATACGCATACGACCAGATTTTGTTTCGCAAATTACCAGATACGCATACGACCAGATTTTGTTTCGCAAATTACCAGATACGCGTACGACCAGATCCTGTTTCGCAAATTAAGTTAGGTTTCCAATTGCACGGGGTGCATGGCACAGGCATGGTTAATGATTTGGACAGACGACGCCGATGGTGATTTATTTCAGATTTATGCATGGTGTTTGATGTTTACCTACAACTAAACGCAAAGACACGCTATTTCCAATATATTGCAATATACCTAACTATTGTACAACAATGATGGAAAGACGTATCTACACCGAAGTGCGATCGAGACAACAATACACGCGAAACTTGTACGCCGGCAGCGCCCGGTCCGACTGTGACTGAGGTGGGTGGACCTAATTGGACTCAATTTGAGCGTTCCACTTTTGAGAAACCAGTGCCTAATCTTCCGAATTTTACTTATATCGATGGTTTTAGGCTGTGAATTTGGACTTCAGATTATATTAGCAAAAATCACGGAGAAATGTCCCAATAGTCAAATAGATGAGATGCTTGCATTTTTCGAAGATTTAACAACCTGCTCACGTAAGCTGTTTTAAAACATATCTTATAGTAGAATATCCCTTTCAATTAGACGTTTGACCTATCTCTTTATACGTGGCAGTTGTATTTAGCTTGGTCAATTAGGTAGGTATCTACATTTAACGTTTCAAGTACCTACTTACCTAATCCGTGAAAAAAATCATACCACGAAGGATCGCCAACTAGTTTCAGCCCGCGTCTTCGCAAGAGTTTTCTGGGTGAATAAATTAATAGTAATAAATAAATAAATAATGCGGATTATCCACACAGCATCATCTAGCCCCAAGATAAGCAGAGTTTGTGTTATGGGTACTAGATGATTGATATACTTATTACAATGCATTAATTACATAGACATTTTTATAAATCGTAGCCTATATGTTCACACCAAATCTACAAAACAGATCTAGCTGAAATTGCTGTTATAACAGGCTAGAACTACGTCTTTGCAAAATTGCACCTCGATCTGTTTAGTAGTTTTGGTGTGAAGCGGTAACAAACATCCAAACATCTAAACTTTCGCATTCATAATATTAGTGTGTTTATGCAATACCCTTAGCTAGTAAGCTTTATGCTCCTACACTATAAAGGTAAAGTAAAAAACCAACAATTGGTAGGATTCACCTTAACCTATAGGTAAGTAGGTACACGTAGTAGCTGTGGTAGTAGGTAGTAGTGACAACTTGTCGTGGGCATTTTTTGCATTTCGTTGCAAGTAGTTGACAACAATGTAGTCAATAAATGGAGGTTCCAAGTAGTATTCAATATTCAGTAGGTATTTATTGAAATCATACAATGTAGATTAGTGACTGAAATAAAAATTATTGTGATCTCAGTGTGAATTAGGTTGAATAGCACAATGGCCTGGTAAACTAAATCAAATTAAAAATAACTTAGCAACAATCCACAAAAAATTGCAGTTCCTACGTCGTCGTCGTGTCGTACGACGACGACGTGGGAACTGCAATTTTGTTTTTAATGTTCGAACTAATGAACTGTCGCCATAAAAATACTTTGATTCCCTAGAATGTACAATTTAACGCGACATTCGCTGAGAAATCTAAACCGCGAGACACATGTTTTTGGCGGGTGCGGGGTTGGCTACCGCAGCCATTTTGGTCACGACATTTCGCGCCCAATTTTCTTCTTGTCAGCCAGTTTGACATCTCAATCGTTGGGTTTTTTAAACTGGCAACACGGAAAGGCTCCGCTGAACTTCTGACGTAAAATTGTGGCGTTTTAAAAGTTGAAATTGTGATTTGTCATCGCAGTAACTTTTAATGATATTTTTGACGTGGAAAATAAAAGTTAGGTGATGGGTTATGGTGGATTTGCTTCCGCCAATTTTAATGATAGTGCCAGCGAGATGTCAAGCTAAAAGCGAATAAACTTTGTTTTTCTGCAAGCTTATAGTTTAGCTGCAGTATCTTTACTGGAATAAAACATAATTTGACAAACCGACCGACCTTGATATTTGCCAGGCAGTTATCTAATTTTACAAGTTTTAGATTTTCACTGAAGTACCTACAATTTTTTGTTTTAAATTTAGCTAAAAACATAAAATTGTCTTGGCATCCTAAAGGTAGGTCATTAATTCTTAAGCATCCTAAAAACAATGAATTGCGAATACACTCCCCCATCTATTTTAAAAATCAAGAGCATGATTACAAACTGATGTCCCTTTCCCTTGATGTGAGGAAACCGTTTCTATCCGACACCAGAAAAGCTGTCTAAACCTTGGATTGGGCTATTTCACTCATTCCAACAAGTTGTGATAAAATAAACTTTATCAGCCAATACATAAGGTTCAATGAGGTCTTGAATGCAGATTTTTAGTTTTATCATCATCATCAGCCTATGTTAGTCCACTGCTGGACATAGGCCTCGCCTAATGAGCGCCATATCGCCCTGTCTTCAGCTTGCCGCATCTAACGTCTGCCTGCAGTCTTTCGCAGATCATCCCACCTGGCCGGAAGGCGTCCTAGTTAGTAGTCGTTTTCGTTTCATCAGGTAAATTTGAAAAGACCTACATGTCTATAATTTATACTAAATTGAATTAAACTCTATAATTATTATTTTGCAAAATAATAATAGTATGTGTGCAGTCTATCAGAATTTAAAATATTATATTTTTTGATTCAAATAGAGTGTTCTCTTCAGTTTCTAGGTCAACAGAGTGAATGTTTTCGAAGTAGCATATTGTATTTATTCTGTTCCATGAACGCATCAATTATCCTAACCTCCCGAAAACCGCATCCGACGTGACGTGTCACCGCCCCTACATGTCTTTGAATTTAGAATCATTTAGAATTTCGAAGCTCCCTTTACTTTACTGTTGCTCTGTTCCCTTTTCTCTGCGTTTTCCGTTACGCGTAGCTGGCAACCCTTTTGTTAAATTGAATTTGGAATTCGTCGTTTGACGTCACCGACTCGTATTAGTGTGAGTGAATGCGCTTGAGCTGTGAATTTGTCTGTGATCTCAAATACATGAAAAACCCAAAGAAGTTTAAGTAAGTAGGTACTTACATACTTACGATCGGTAACCGATAAACTTCACGAACTTACTTAGGTAGAATCTACTAGAGTCTGTAGGTAGAGTCTATGCTATGGGAATGTGCACGCTAAAGTTCCTCATCATTATTTGCTTGAATCGTATTTGACTCTGCGCCACCTCAAAGCCCAGATAAAATTACCCATGTAGGTACCTATGATTGTGTATAAGGGTTAATGTAAAAACTTCCAGCTCATGCAATTAATTATAGAATTTGAAGCGATTTTATTCGACATTCTTGTTTCTAGTACTTACCTACTGATTTTGCCTCACAAAGTTCCTATCCAAGTAATTTTTAGTTCCTAGTCGAGTCTACAAAGAAGGTTCGTGACAAAGTATGTTATGCTGAACTGTTCAAGTGTACAAGTTTCGGTGTAAAATCGGATTACTGAGCCCGTTGTCGCAAAAGGCGGTAGAGGAAAGGAAGTTTTCGGAGATACTGTGTAGAAGGTAGGTTCCTTAGGTTTGCTGGATTTTTTGGATCAGTAGTTCTACGGGTTCTACCACCACCGTTGTAAAATGAGGGTTAGTAAATAGTAAAGCAGGGTGTATAATTAGGTTAGAACATACGTTCTCAATTTATCATCCATCGTTTTGAACAACTTTTCACCAAGTCTTTGAAATAGACTTTTGGTTGGACTTTTTCTAATTTATTCATTTGACTGAATGAAAGAATGCAATATTTCATATGTAAACTCTGCTTCTTTTTAAGAATAGTGATACTTACAAATCTTTCTTCTCAAAAAATTTCGGAATTGTATTGTGCTGTCGTGTATAAATTTTTTTGTTCTTTCATTAAGTCAAAGAAAATAAACGCGTGAACGTAGTACCGGGTAAAAAGGGGTGAATAGAGACTTATGGGTGAATAGAAATGGACGAAATACTGGAGCAGAACATCCTTTTGCAGAGGTCAGATCGACTGGCACAGAAGGTGAACAGTCATGGACTAAGGATACTGCCACTGCTACCAGCCAGGTAGTGTCTTGCTCCAGTATTTCGTTCATTTCTATTCACCCTGGAGTCTCTATTCACCCCGTTTTACGGTACCTATAGTTAGTCGGAAATGTCTTCAGTTTCCTGTACCTAAACAAAAGTAATCCATAACCTACGTTTTCAACATAAAAGATGTTTCCCTGAAAAACTACAAAACGCAGCTTTACACCCTCCTTAACACAACAGAAATCGCATGCGGCAAATGCATTCAGTATTGGTAAATCGCAATTTTCGTGTTAGCTATTGTTGGGTGACAGTGTTGCCTGATTTATGCAGCGGTTTTATGCCTCCAACTATCTGGAAGAAGCAATAGTGTCTTGCGTATACTTAGGTCTCTAGTTTTCATAACAATGTTGGCGTTTTGAGCCAGTTTGCATACTTTGAAGGGTTAAAAGAATTTATATGATTTTCGACGTTATCAGACGGTTAATGCTAGCAGGTATTTTAGGTAAGTACCTAGAGTACGTAGTTTCTTTAGTTAGTTCTGTGATGGGGTTCCATGCACGGCCACAGAGGAAGCCAGACGCAAGACGGGGCTGAAGGGTCTCATTGAGGAGTCAACCTCGTCTACACCCACAGAGAAGCTGAAACGAAGCTGTCAGTCACCAAAAGTCCTGCTCCGGTACTTCAAGGAGCTGGGCTGGTTAGGGCCTGTTTAGGCAGGGGGATAATGCACAATACACTCCCATGCGAGATGTCCGTGCAGATCTCAGTTCCCCCCAAACAGAATTAGAATTAGAATTAGATGGGGTTCCATTTCTGAGTACCTAGGTAAAATACAATAATGGAACTCTACATTCACTCGCTATTTATTATGCTGTGTAGATTGTACAGCATTATTTATTCATTTATTTTAATAGAGTGAATCAAAATATTGAAGTTCACATTTAGCATTCAAAAATGCTTATGATACTGTGGGCAAAAATGCAGAATAGGCATGTCTAGACTAAACATGCCTATTCAGCATTTCTGCCCAACTAAAAAAAAAAAAATAAGCAATAACCAGAATTCAGTCGAAACTCAGGGCAATAAAGTCGATTCTTCGTCGGTAAGCCTCCGCAGTAGCACAAGCCCAAAGCCTAAAGGTAGAATCTGGTAGAATACACGCGACACTTGTCGTCAATTGTCGCTTGCTTATGTCAAAACTTCTGTTTTTAAACGAAGCCTTCCAAATTCAAATTCTACATCATTCGCTTGCCTGTGTCAAATGGAAACTTCTGTTTACGAACGAAGCTTTCCTCTTTCCTAGAATTTTCAATATTTACAACATGGTTTGGTTGGACTTTATGCAATGTTTTTTAGACAGTTTGTTAAACTTTTGAATTTTATGAGCTTTGAAACAGTAGCTTTTGGAAAGTATTTTTATTTGTCATTAAGTTTGATAAGTACCTAAGTAAGTATGTCAAAAATATTGTTATTTTAAACTAACTTCCACAAATATATAATAACACTAGCTTCTGCCCGCGGCTTCACACGTATTTTCGATATATTATGTAGCCTATTATCTAAGTTAGGCTTTGCTCTAAAAGTACGCCAAATTTCATCTTGATCTGTTCAGTAGTTTTGGAGATCCTAGGTAACAAAAGTTCAGATTTCACAAACTTTCGCATTTATAATATTAGTAGGATGGATAAACAGGTAACACATTCTCTGATAATTATTTCAGAATCAAAATAATTTTTTCAGGCTACCATTACAAACAATCATCAACATCTTTCAACCCAAAGACTCTAACAAAATTAAAAATTTTAAATCCCCCGACAGATTTTCATGAAACATGGCTAAGAACACTCGGGATAAAATTATCTATGACACAAAAAAAAACTAAACGAAAATCGGTTTATCTGTTTGGGAGCTACGATACCACAGACAGATACAGACAGACACGTCAAACTTATAACACTGCTCTCTAGTATCAAGCATTGTAAGATAAGCTTTATTAAAAGTTATATTCCACAACAGGCAACCGATATTTATCGGATTGTCTTAGTTTCTTATTGTAATCGCTCTAAAAATAGGTACTTAGCTTGAAAGATTGTACATAACTAAAGTATTTCGAATAATATACCTATAAATACCTCATATTCAACCAGGTGAGAACTCTGTGTCTAGTTAAACCTAACATAGGCTTTAAGGCACTTCTAACCGAAATGTAATGTTGTTTTTTACCTGAATAAATAATTCTATTCTATTCTATTCTATTCTATTTTGGCGTCGGGGGTTAAAAAACCAAAGACATATACGCCTCTTCCAAAGATGGCCACAATGATAGGTTTCGGGGCATTGTGGTAGTGGCACGGAAATTAAAAAAAAATATGAATAGCAGCGCAGAATAGCATCCAAGTATTGCAGTTAAGAGTCGCCTTAAACCTACACTCCAACGAAGATGAAGAGCAGAACGCACTTCAAAACCGCGGCTCTGGGGTGGAGGCTTTATTTACCACCGTGGTCATTATTTACACGGTAAGTGATTTTGACCAACTAACTAATGTAACTGATGATGATCCAAAAATGAAAATGCAATCATGGTTCGCAACACAACTTATTACTTTCAATTTTTAACGTTAACATTTTTGTAAGTTGGCTATCTGTTGACTAGTTTGATGGACTGGTTCACGTTGGCCGTCTGAAAACAAAAAAACCATTATAATCAGCTGTTTAGGGAGGACTACAGGGGGGCAATCACGGTGTGGTAAGGCACGGCATTACGGCTCAAACGTTAGCAGTTGAAACGTTAGGGTGTGATTCACAGGCCGGCATCGGACAATTCACACTGGCCCCATCAATGGTTGGGCATACAAGATCCGCACCGCACGGAGCGGACTGTCGGCAATGCCGGCGAGGATTGACTTGAAGGCAACTTTGCTGTTTAGTGCGAATGACGTCATTCAAATTCCATCAGAGGACGCACTTGTCAGTGGATTGTCCGATGCCGGCCTGGGCCGCGATCACGGTGTGGTAAGGCACGGCATTACGGCTCAAGCGTTAGCAGTTGAAACGTTAGGGTGTGATTCACAGGCCGGCATCGGACAATCCGCACTGGGGCATCATAAATGGTTTGCCGTAAAAGATCCGCACCACACGGAGCAGACTGTCGGCAATGCCGGCAAGGATTCTTGAAGGCAGCTTTTCCTTTTAGTGCGAATAACGTCATTCGGATTGCCGATCAGTGGACGCACGTGTCAGCGGATTGTCCGATGCCGGCCTGTGAACGCGCACCCGAATGTTTCAACTGCTAACGTTTGAGCCGTAATGCCGTGTCTTACCACACCGTGATCGCGGCCCAGGGCAAAGCTCATAATTGAAGCTAGAATTAAGAGTAGAGATGAAAACTCTTCTTCAAAGAGTTTTCTCAGCGATTACGGGCTCTCTATGTGTCGATTGACACAGAGTCCATGATCGACGTAGTAAGTGGCCGCATTCGGCCCGAGATGTTTTTTCATCCAGCCCGCCAACACAATATATTATTTTATTTTCACCAACATAATTTATTTTCAAAGGATTTTACGTACCCGTAGTACCTCTTGAAAATAAAGTTACAAACGCATACTTTGTTTACATTACAACATTTTTGCGGCTCAATCCATTCGCCGTTATTTGTTTGTATTCGTTATTTCCAAACATCGCCACAAAGTCTTCAATAAATTACATTGTCTGAGCTTCCTGTGTTGATCGAGTTGTCATTATGAAGTGGGTCGAATAGTGCAATTACCGACAAAGAAAATTACAATCTAATAGAAATAAATTAGAACTAGTATTTACAATTGAAACAACTGAGCTAATTGCAGATTGTTGCACACAATCTACAGGTAGCTCAACTGATCCTTATCAATACCAGTCGGAAGCGTCCCCAAGACGCTGGCTGCATTACCCCACTGCGCTGTATGGCAATGCTGGTGCGCTGTACCAAATACTCACTAGCTCTCGGGTCACGGGTCTCTTCGACCAGGCGCTCAAAGAATTTTATAAAAACCCGAAGAGCTTCGGTACCCCACGGACCTAGGGTCTCGACTCCCAAGGGGAGCAAATTACCTACTGTGCCTACACTAAAATAATGTCTGCAGTCTTTGCAGACACATTGCTAGAACCTACTCCGTTTTGAAATTGGTTTTAAAATAGGGAAGAATAGGTTCATAATTTTAAGTCACAGCACGCGAATTAGTGAATCTCTTCCTCGAAAAAGTTTGGTCGCTTCCGAAAGACCTGTACGAGTCCAAGGGTGTTCACTGTTCAGACCACAGGACCTGCATATGTTATTATGAGAATTCACCTTACGTTCACTTTGATACTGTCCGCATTTCACGAGGGTCACGTAGGTTTAGGAGTCATCATTATATACGACATTAGAGCAATAGCTACCGCCCATCCTAGCCAACACATATTGCGCTTTTTTGTTATAAATTTATAATTTTCAGAATTTTTTTCGTCTAATTTGTTTTGGTTTTGCGGTAAAAATTGACAATTGATACACAGACTTTGATTTTGACATTTTCTATCTTAATTTGATAGATGTTGAAAAAGTTCAGATAATAATGTCAAAGAAGAATGAAAGCACCATATCACCTTACAAATCGTTGGTACCATCTTGGTACTCACAGCCTATACTAGTCCACTGCTGGACTGGTCTCCCCTTGATAAGCGCCTTATTGGCAATTATCTCATGGGGGAGTAATGCCCATAATCCTCACGCTGGGCATGCGGATCGGGGATCGCAGTCTGGTGGTAGGATGGTTCTACAGGGGGCGCTGTTAGCCCCTTGATTGATATCCCTTAGGCGATCAATAGACTGCCACGCACCGCGTCCTGCATCTTGCGTGAATGCGTGTTCTAACGTTTGTAAGTAGCTCCGTTTGTATAGAAAACACGCACAGTCCAACACACAGAAAATACATCCACGCGCGTTCATGCAGTTCGTGCGCTCAGGCGCGGAGAAACATGCACCCACGCGCGTAGGTGCGGGGCGAGACGTAAGGTATGGCACACCGAGGCCCGCACTGCTTTGAATGAGATGAGTCACAACCCCCGTGAATCCACAAAACGCAAGTATGCGCGTAAAAAACCCGCATGATGATGCAGATCTGCACTCCCGCAAGTACGCGCGTAGATGTGTCGACACGCAACATGCAGCGCAGCGCAGCGTGGTGCGTGGCAGGTCGCTTCTTACGACACCCGCGGGAAGAGTTGGGGTGGTGCAAATTCTAAGCCACCTCACGGCCGATCCATTTAACGAAGAAATATCTGCGTGCAAGCACGCACACCAAGGACACATTTGTAGCGGGTGCAGTTTGTGCTTTTATTCGGTCGCTACATGTGGCGCGCTATATGTATAATGATACGAGGTTAATGTGTCCGGTATGCGGCCTCACGAACTCTGAACATTTTATATAAGTCTGTTTGCCAAAGAAACTTAAAGATTTTTATACTATTGGGTACGTGGGTACGTGAGTATAGTAGATGATACTATAACGATCTCCTCAACCTCAACCTCAACAGCCTGTGTTGGTCCTCTGCTGGACGCAGGCCTCCCCCTGATAAGCGCCTTATTGGCTTTTATCTCATGGGGGGTAATGCCCACAATCCCCACGCTGGGAATGCGTGTTGGGGATCGCAGTTCGGTGGTAGAAGGTTCTGCAGAGAGCGCTGCAATGCTGCCTGCCCCCGGTGGATATCCCTGGTGGATAGCTGCGTGGTGCCGGCGTAGAATTTGCACCACCCAAATTCTTTCCGCGGGTGTCGTAATAGGCGACTAGAACGATCTATTATAAGTGTGTTCCAAGCTCACCTTGATGCTTTATTTCAGGTTGGCTTTGTATTTGGAGTCATCATTATGTAAGATAGTAGGGACATAGCCATTGCCCATGCCAGCCAACACATTTTGAGTTGTTTTTGACAGTAGCACCCCTGTGCTATTTATTATTTTTCCAAATTTTCTTCTTGCTAAATTGTTTTGCGGTAAAAGTAGTCAATAAAACATTTTGACGTTTGTAATTTTTTGATAATGGTATCGATAGAGTTTGGATTTCAAAAAGTTCACATGATTCTATCAAAGAAGAATAAGAACCTATAGAACACCCTCCGCAAGAGAATGGATGTTAGAAAAACAAAGAATAAAAAACAAGAAATATCTTTTATACTTTTTTTCCATAAAACCGCGCCTCTAGAGATGATAGCAGAGTTGAACTTCCCTCACAAATGCTCACAATGTTTATTACAATAAAATCACACTTTATTTAATCTCAAGCTGTCACAAAGTAATAAAATTACTTAGGCGCCGAAAATGCATAACCATATTTTATCGTTTACCCACCATTAACGCTTTTGCATTACTCAAATCGCTAGTGTTGCCATGCCATCTTGCCTCGGTGGTTCGCGCCAAATTTTCCCGCTAAAATGTGACATTGACATTATACGAGTGAGTTGTCAGTGCGTTATGGCGCGCATAATTTGGTTTATAACCCCAACACTATGCTATCAGGTTATGCAATTGGGTTAGCTTAGATTTACTTTAGTTAACGTTGTTCTTAATGTTTGTGTTGTTATAATCCCTCCTCAGCACACATAATGTCCACTGCTGGACGTGCGTCGTTATGTCATAATTACCACGTTTGGTAGACAGATTGATGATCGCAGTCGAAGTGTTAAAATACACAGAAATATATCTGCTGCCTCACCTCACCTCAGCAGCCTGTACAGGCATTCCCCTGATAAGCGCCTTATTGGCTTTTATCTCATGGAGGGTAATGCCTATACTCCCTGGGCATGCGGGTTGGGGATCGCAGTTTGGTGGTAGAATTGTTCTGCAGAGGGCACTTTTGCCCGCCCCCGGGTGGACATACCTTAGTCGCCTCCTATGACACTCGCGGGAAGAGTTGTGGTGATGCAAATTCTATGTCGGCACTACACGGTTGCTGCACTACCTCTGGATTCCCTTCCTAGGCTCTTACGTTATGATTCACTGGTTGAGTTGAATGGAGGGCTTCTTACGCCGCGCGACTGGATGGTTGTTATTATCATGTTCCGAATATTCCATCCCTCTGCTATCACACGTCTGTTTTGCTGTCCCGTCTCTTTTAATCAGTGCAACTGTCTCACTTCTACACTTCTTTTTATAAGTAACCTTTTGGTTTTCTTTGTGTTTATAGTGCGTATGCCCCTCACACCCTGGAAGTCTCAGAGATTTTCGACTCCTACGTTACTTGACCTTGTGGTTTAGTTGGTTAGCACATTCCCGTACTGAGGGAATGCGGGTTCAAGTCCCGTCGAAGTCGAAATTTTTTGTGATGTTATTTGATTTATTATATAGGTACCATTAGTCGAGGATCATGCCATCTGCTTTGCCCATATTATTTTTCCTAGAAACGCAAGTGGCTCCAATTAATTCTTTTCAATAGGTAGTTTTTCCAAAGATATTGCAAGTGTCAACCAAAACAAAACTGTGGTGTTTATTCGAGGATGTCACCCCATTTTTCGGGCCATTCACCAGTTTACGTCCGCCTTTTAATACGACTCGCACAAATTGGTGTTCCTCATAAATTACAGTGCAAGGCGGCTGCCCCCTAGCCCCTGTCCCCTTGCCTTTGTTGTGTCTGTTCGGAGTAATGCCACTTTTGATGTTGCTTGATGCCTAAACGCTGTGAAATGCTTTCGGTGGGAGAATATTTCGATATTTGAACCGTTTTGTTTTTCGACGCACCAAATAAGGACTTCAGAAGTTCAGACAGATAGAAGTACACAGTCAAATCACTTACGGAACCTAACTAACCAAATAGGTTTCACCAATCATGCTCGTGTTTTATTTAGTTTAAAAGTAAAAAATCATTATTTCTAATTTATATAACAAAATATGTACCTAATTAAGTATTCATATGTATATTAATAATGAAGTTGAAGTTTGAGAGAAAGCTTATGAAAAAATCACTAAAATTGTAGGGTTACAAACAATGTTGGAGAGAGTTCTTCAAGAAAATAAACTAGCATAGGCTAGTTTGGTTCCTTGCAGAACGTAGAACATATTAAAACCGCGAAATTATTGGAATTTTGCGCGAATCTCCGTCAGATTCCGTGTCTATGACTCGGTAGCGGAGAGTATGAATAGCCCAGCAATTAGTCAACTGCTGCAGTAGACTAATAAAGTTGATGATGATGACTTGCCAGAGAGTACGTGAAGTACCAGGACAACTGTGCCGTATCAGCCCTCCCAATTATTGGCATGCTTTATTACCACTATCTTAGATTCTACTATCATCCATGCCCTCATGACTTTTACCCTACACTGCCAACTGGTAACTACTAGTATTGGCCAAAAAACCGTCCAAACTTAAACTTTGCCCCATGGATATAAGCGTGTAGATATTTGTGGGGCGTAAAGTTTTCCACCTAATTTGATGACAAAACTTTTCGTATCGAACTAATTTATAGCCATATCTGTATCGTGTTTATCTTTTCTTAGATTGATGTTTAGAATCGTAGTAGTTTTATTAGTAAATCCCTTGAGAATCTGTTAACTCAGTAATTAATCTTGGGGAAGTGGCGAACTGATAAGGGAAATTAAAAGTTTGGTCAAGTGCGAATTTAGGGTGGCGCTACCAATTACTGGTCGTGGCCAGTTATTATGCAATTAGTTTACTTACTTTTTTTGGCCTCGCTAGTTTTAGCATTTGCTATACTTATTTAGTTTTTTTGTTACGTATTATCATAAAAATAATTGCGAAACATTTACAACATAAATAAAAACCTACTACCGGACCATAGTTTACTTATTTGATCAATTATTCTGAACACAGAGGCAAAGTTAATTTAATAAACTTGAAAATATAAGTGACCTTTTCAATGTAAATACGCTTTAATAAGCTGACCTTATTTATTGATTTTCTAGCTAGAGGTAATGTGATAATAGTCACCCATAACATAAGCTCTGCTTACCTGAGGCCAGAAAGAAGAAAGAAGAAGAAGCTGCGTGTAAACCTAAATATATAAAAAAAGTAGATTTTTTTATCGTTACCTTAATATTTAACGCAGAATCAGAATGCAAGAAAATTGTTTGGTACAGACTTTATTTTTACTTCCTAAGGTACTCAAAATAAATTCTTATCACATCAATCCCCAAAAAAAACTAGCCACCACAATCCAGACAGGGGTGGATCCAATGAGCGATTCAGTTTGCGCGCTCGTGCGTCCTAACTCCGGCCCCTGATTGGCGACGTCCAGCTGTTTCTGTTGGCTTTGACATTGTTATTGATACGTTTGTTTTTTTGATTAAACTTGGTCAACTGATTTAGAGGTTGAACTACAGATTTGCTATACCTACATATACCTTAATTTGCCCTTTAGGTGTTAGATAAGTTACGAATGTTTTTCTTTGAGTCAAAATGATCCTTCGTGTCAAATCTAGACATCTTCACACAGCGTTATCTAGTTTAGAGCTTCTGAGTATCACAATAATTCTCTGGATTCGACTGAAGTAATGCGTCTCAGGCGTGATAACATGTTTTTTAAATCATTCAAGTGAAAAACGTATGGTACCTGTCTAATTTTATAAATTGGTGGGCATCAATGAACGAATTTTGACGAGTTTTGAAATAATTAAAAATAATAGCTGCGCCCCGCAGTGATCCAAGGTTAATAAGTTTGATCATCCCACGGGAACACTGCACTTTTCTGGGATCAATGTCTATGCGTTAATCCAGGATATAAGTACCAAATTGGTACCATGTTTCTCCAAATCCGTTCAGTCGTTTGATTCAGATTCAGGTTCAGATTTTCGTGAAGGAGTAACAAAACATACACACACACACTTACATAATAAATTGTTATAGGTAGGTACCTACTCAGTTTTATGCACAAATATTTTACATAATAATATTTGTGCGAAATCAAATAATATCGCAAAAATTTTCGACTTCGACGGGACTTGACCTCGTGGTGTAGTTGGTTAGTACATTCCCATACTGAGAGAAGGATGCGGGTTCAAGTCCCGTCGAAGTCGAAAATTTTTGCGAGATTATTTGATTTCTTAGAAATTACCTAGAGTGCGAGGGCTTACGCACTATAATAACAAAAACCTAATATTTGTGCGATTTATACAAAGATTAGCGTTATATAAATCGCACACACCCTGACTGACAGAGTACAACCTACAACATTTTCAGATTACACAAACATTTCTGTCCCGCTGAAGAAATCTCAGTTTATATGGACATACATACATACATAGAATGCAAAAGCAAATTACCAGTTAAATAAAGATGCCTAGTAAAATATTGCTCTCCCCTGCTAGTATGTTGCTATGTCTGTGGGCGACATACGTCGCTAGCAATAACTCTCTGGACTCGACTGGGGTAATTCGTCTTAGCTATGCGTGAATACATGTTTTTTAAATCATTCATGTGAAAAAAGTGCGTTTATAGATTTGTGGGCAAAATAAATAAATAATACTGGACAATCCACACAGCATCATCTAGCCCCAAGCTAAGCAGAGTAGTGTTATGGGTACTACATGACTGATATACATAATGTACTTAATACATTAAATAAATAGTTTTTTTTTCATTATATATAGAAACGACTAGAACATCCAAAACAAATATTTGTAGATCGTACAAATATTTGTCCCAAGGCGGGAATCGAAGCCGCAACCTCCTGCGCCGCAGGCGGACCTTCGTCAGCCGCGCCACCGAGGTCGACGCAGAAAAAAAAACTGTATTTGGGTTTAATAATATAAGATTGTGGTCAAATCAAGGTCTTTTGATATAAATAAAACGAAGGTAACAGAGGGCGATCCTTCTCTGGTTTTGATAATGTTAGATTATTTTATGAGCCTATACTTTCTTTCTACGCCTGGGTTTGGTCCTGGGTATAAGTGAATCCCCTCCCCTATTTTCACCTATTCCGGTCCTGTTCTATCTCGTGTATAATTGAAATTAATTTATTCATACTAACATTGCGTACCTGTATAACTAAATTTCTGCTACGATACATGTTGTCTTAGTCATAAACTCCTTATTTACAGATTTGATAAATTTTACTTACCGACTTAGACTAGACAAGTAGGTACTACTCACTTTAGTACTTACATTATTTTTATCAAAAACAACCTCGGTCTGCCTTCCACTTGTTGAATGGAACGCCCAATATTGTTATATTTACTTATACCTAGATAATTACCTACCTACTAACAGGCGCGGTCGCAGCCCAAGACTTTGGGGGGGGTCACACTTGGTGCGGGCTGTAGCACCAAAATGTACTTGTAGGCGGTTGCAGGCCCCACCGAAAACCACTAAACTTTATCGGCGAGCGGAGCGAGCCGCGGAAAATTTATACTCAACTCCCAACAATAGTAGGTATAAGTTATAGCGAGCGGGACTCGAAATTTTTGAGATGTTTTCTGAAGTTTGGGCAAAAGTAAGCAAGAGTAGGTATAAATGTTTACTCTCGCCTGCATCATTTATTTTGTTGTTGATAGGTATCTTTAACAAAATAAATAACTTTGAATAAGACTTTGTGGTAGTAGATTATAAAGCTATTAATATAAATAGCGAACGGAGCAATGGCATTAACAACAAATTGGGAATACAAAAAAGACATGGAAAAAATGTAACGGCGAGCGGAGCAAACCGCCGATTTTTTTAAAACTTTTTCGCGTAACCACCCGAGCAAAGTCATGTTAAACAAGTGTCAAGCACTGGACCAAATACATAGATGGACAAAATACTATCGGCGAGCGGAGCGAGCCGCAAAAGTGCTGTGTTTTGCATACTGACCGCAAACATGACATCTCTTCCCCCAACTCCCAGCCCAACAATAATAAGTATAAGTAATGGCGAGCGAAGCGAGCCTCAAAAATTTTGGAGTTTTACTGATGTCTGGAGAAAAGTAAGGAAGAGCCTACGACAAAATAAAGTGAGCGAAACGAGTCCCGAAACTTTTAAATACTTTGCGGTGGTATAAATATATAACAATAAATGCACGAATATACATCAGGGCGAGCGGGACAAAGGAGATTACAAAAAAGACACCGAAAAAGATGTAAGGGCGAGTGGAGCGAGCCGCCGAAATTTTTGTTCCCTTTTTCGGGTGGTCACAAACTGGTTCAGAAAATAAATAACAGCGAGTGGACGAGATTAGAACATTTTGGAAGTTTGCGGCGGCTTAGTAATATGTTTAAAAACTAATAAAAAATAAATATCAGCGAGTAGAATGAGCCGCAGCCTTTTTTGAAATTGGTTAGGCATGCGTCCATGCAAGACAAGGAAGCTAAATTATGAGCTAAGAACTGTTTTAAAGTTCGTCGAATAACAACCAAATATGCGGACAACAGAGGAGACACCACATAGAATCAACGGCGAGCGAAGCGAGCCTTTTTGCTGCGCGAAAATTTTTATGATCTGATTGTGCGTGTGAGTTGTTTGGTATTAATTATTTTGCAGTTGCAAACTCACCTGAAACGGAGAAGGAGTCCTGGACTAGAGCAAGCCAGAAGCTTATCAAAATAGCAGAATGTTATCAGAGGCAAGCAGAGCGTGCTGCGATAGTTTAGTATTTTTGTTCGATTTTGGGCACTTTTTTAGAAAATTTAGCAAAGTGACCTAAAGCGGGGCGGGGGTCGAGCTTTGGACCATAGTCAGAAGAAAAAAATGTCATCAGCGATCGGACCAAAACGCGTGGTCTCTACTCAAGAACACGTTTACCCCAGCGGTTGTCGGTTCTTCGCGAGATATGGCCGGCCCACTGCCACTTCAGCTTGCTAATTCTTTGAGCTATGTCGATAACTTTGGTTCTCTGTCGGATGTATTCGTTACGAATTATATCCTTCAGAGAGACTCCGAGCATAGCTCTTTCCATAGCTCGCTGAGCGACTTTGAACTAGTGGACCAGCCCTACCGTGAGTGTCTACGTCTCAGCTCCGTAGGTCATGACAATTTTTTATACTGGTTTACAAAGTGACCTCGCAGATTATTTGTTATATTTTTCTGCTTTTTATTGTGGTGGTTGGATTGATACAAACTGACAATAGAGGACCAGCCAGACCAATAAAATTGGGAACGTTGCCTCTGTGCTAATCAAAACACAGAGCAAAAATAACAGTAATATCGGCGAGCGGAGCGAGCCGCGATTTATTTTTGCTGCAGTTGGTAACCATAATCAATGTAACGGAAGTAAACAGAAAAAAATGATCATCAAGCTGTGGGTTGCAATTTTTTAAGTACCTAAACTAAGATTTTGGGGGGGGGGTCATGACCCCCGTGACCCCCCCCCCCTGGGACCGCGCCTGCCTACTAATGTAATGACAACAATAAATATATTGAGTATTGAAATACATATATTGAATATTAAAACTGAACATTGAAATTACAACTGAAATTATAATGATGTTGAATGATTATTACAAGTTCCATTGCTAACAAAACATAGTGAGGTCAAATAAAATGAGGTTGGTTCTAAGCGTTCCTGGCACTAGTTTTTAACTAGTGCACATTTCTCTATGTTTTATGAACAGTAACACTCTGGCAACAATTTTTATCGCCACCAAAGAATGGCATTTACACATTAAAATCAACGCGACAAACGCCATGAGAAAATATCTAGCGATTAGAAAATGGTAAAAAAAGTTAAATGTGGCCACGACAGTCGATTGTCAACACCTACAAGAAGCGCACGTCAAAATGCAACAAGCGACGACGGCGTAAAGGTTAAAATGGTTGTACTAATTTATTTAACATTTTGACGTGACAACGTCTTATAGTTCGATAGAGCCGGCTGCACGCACGAAAAAACATGACGTCATGCGGCGTTACCTCGCTCTGAGGCGTTACCTCGCTCTGAGGCGTTACCTCGCTCTGAGGCGTTACCTCGCTCTGAGGCGTTCCATGTAAGGCTTGAAGTGCAAGCGAGAGCGCTCGACATCCGTCTCTCTCCTACTTGAGTGAGCGATGCGTCTGCGTGGACAGCTGCTATACTATAGTACATTTACATGTTTTGATCGAGTATCAAATGCTACCATTCCATCAGTATTTTCTTAAGACGTTGTATCTATGTAGACTTTACAGACAACCAATTTTTTCACAAGAAAACTAAAATAAGCGGTAGCAACTTTCCTAGAAATAAAACACACCTCATTCTTTAACCTTGCTCTAATTTTTATAAACTTTATAAAAAAACAAGCAATAAAATAAAAATAAATAAATAAATATTGCTGGACAATTCACACAACATCCTCTAGCCCCACGCTAAGCAGAGCTTGTGTTATGGGTACTAGATAACTGATACATTTAATACAATACACTCCAAACATAGTAAATTTTTATTATACATAGTAAACATCCAATAGAAATAAACTATATATTCGATTCCCCGCGAAACAGGCCTAGCCTAGTGCGTGGATCAAAGTTAACCATTAAATCCACGTAAACTAGTTTCAAGTCTAAAACCTATTAAATCAATTGTTAATTTATAATGTGTTTTTATAAACATTTGGAAATGATCCTTTTTTTTGGAAGAGAGTAATTGGAAGGTAATTTAATCCGTTCTAAATTCTAAGATATACCACAATAAATAAAAATTATATTGATTAAACAGGCCTGCTCGTCGTCTCCGAAGTGGGTTAAAAGAAATTACTTTAGGACCTAGACAAATCCACAAATGACTTGACTTCAGTTGAGCTACCTGTAGATTGTTTGCAACAGTCTGCAGTTAGCTCAGCTGTTTCTATTGTAAATCCTAGTTTAATTTTCTTTGTGAACAAAGGCTTCTGGCAATTGAATAAAAAAAAACAAATGACTACTTACATCCATTTCGCTAAGAGATTTCTCGAGAGCGAGCTCTAATCGCTCATTTAATGGCCATATCATTAAAAACTTGTGTTTCTGTTTTATGTTCGTTTAGTATGTGGCAAGGATAGTTCCTTGTATTGCTACAATGTGTGGCGGTATGCTCGAAATGTACACTAAGCTATGACAAGGTTTAGCACACCTGCCTCACCTAGGTCGAGTAAAGAAGGATATTATTATTACATAAATTGTGAACTTACTGACCCCCAAATATTCAAACGTACCTAGCAAGTAACGAATTTTTGGCAGATTTTTATTTGGTGCGCTTTGGTGCAATACATTTGTCTGAAAAATGTTTGCATTCCCTTACTCTGAAGTAGTGGGGTATTCTTACGAATCATGTAAAATAAATAAATAAATAAATAAATAAATGTTGCCTTCGAAAAAAACTATCTCAGCCAGCTATAGTTTATTTAAAAAAAATTGTTTGTACGTAAAGTCGGTTTACTGACGATAGTTGAACGTGACAACGCAGACGCATCGCTCACTCAAGTAGGAGAGAGACGGATGTCGAGCGCTCTCGCTTGCACTTCAAGCCTTACATGGAACGCCTCAGAGCGAGGTAACGCCTCAGAGCGAGGTAACGCCGCATGACGTCATGTTTT
The DNA here is from genome assembly GCA_963564075.1 of Eupithecia subfuscata. Classification (NCBI taxonomy): domain Eukaryota; kingdom Metazoa; phylum Arthropoda; class Insecta; order Lepidoptera; family Geometridae; genus Eupithecia; species Eupithecia subfuscata. The sequence continues at coordinate 8,807,466 of OY751117.1, read as the reverse complement.
TTCGTGCGTGCAGCCGGCTCTATCGAATTATAAGACGTTGTCACGTCAAAAAACTGTATTATTAGTAACTTTAATACTTTCATCGGTTTTTAGTACTGTATAAATGTCCGTACCAATAACTCCACCATGCATAAATTAAAGCGCGTTGATGGCAACATTATTTAAATAAATTATAATGTACCCTTCTATTTCTCGTCATAGTTGAATAGTTCAGAAATAAGGTTTTATGGTGCTAAATGCGTTGTTTATGACTGTCGATATAAGGTTTAGAGATGCGTGTGAGCGTGTTTAGTTAAATGGTCTACCTACTTACCTTATTGAATACAGTTCCAGCGCCACCAACTATTTTATCTTATTATTATGTTGATTTTCAAAAATCGAACTTGCAGTTTGTGATACCTATCATAAGCTTATTTTTAATGCCTCAAAGTTTTATTTTGTGTAGTGTGAGCAAAAAGAGCAAGATAGGATTGATCGTTTCGTGTTGGCGCGAGATTCAAATTATTTCGTGGTTTCTATCTGCGTTCGACATGGAATACTTATAAGCTTAAAACTGGCGGATTAGTAATTTGCCGCAAATTATAAACCATTTTCTGTTAAGTTATGAAAAAACGAACTTCGATTCACTGGTATTTTTGGAGCATTTAGGAAAATAAAAGATTTTCGGCTAGAAATCAACAATACAATACTATACAAATATTCTTTATTGCACACCAAGATAGAAAAAAACAGAAAAGAAAAAACAAACACAAAAACAGTTGCACAATGGGCGGCCTTATCGCTAAAAGCGATTTCTTCCAGGCAACCTTTGGATGGACACGGAACTATTGTACAGGTATAGACGTATCAACGTATTTCCAAATGGTCTCAGCATCTGCCAGCAGTCTTTTGGCAGATCGTCGTCTCACCTGGCCATAGGGCGTCCTACACTACGTTCACCGAGGGCCTCGGTACACATGACGAACCAAAAGATGCCCTGCGGCATCTTTTGGTTCGTCATGAGTACGGGTGAAATTTAATTTTTTGCTGATATTTACAGTTTATAGCAATATTTCTGTATATTTTCTGCGTTCTACCAGTAATATAGCGGCAGAGAATTAATTTGAGCCCATTGTAAACTATTATCTATGAGCCCATATTCAAATAAACTTCGATTGTCTATTCGGCATGGAAAAGTTTTTACAGAAGTGCACAAAACAAGGTGAATACAAAAAAATTAATTTCTGATTATTTGTAGATCGCACAAAATACAAAAATATTATGATAAAAATATGTTTAGTGACGATTCCGCGCAAAATCTTCTCTGATAAGCTCCAACAAAATGTAATGTATTCCGTGTGTACCGCCCGCCCTGTAAAAGAAAAAGAAGTTTTATACTACACCTGCTCGGAAAGTTGCCTATTCCTTTTCCATTTATAGAATAGAAAGTATGTCTTTGCAGGCCTATAGGAAACCGGGAGGAAAAACCCTATGGAATTTCATTTCTCACGTGTTTTAGCGGGAGGAAAAAGTGTATGGAAATCCATTTCTAACGTGTTATTTTTTTAAATTTCCTAAAAGATCGGCCGGTAGCTATGGTTATTTTCGTTCGGTCAAACGACAAAAAGTTTTTACTCCAAGTCCATTAGGCCTCCTCCGATTTCCGAACAATATTTTGAAAATAGAACCCAAAGGCTGGCGCGGTCAATCAATTAATAATTAATTCTGCTTTTTATTTTCCTCGAAGGTGTAGTATAAAGCACTATTTATCACTCGGCAGAAAGTGCGATTCCTACCTCGTGTGTTTTAAGGCCCTCGGCTGCGCCTCGGGCCCAAAACGACACACTCGCTAGGAATTGATCACTTTCTCGCCTTGGTGTAAAATGCACTATTGTTGGAGCTTATCAGAGAAGATTTTGCGCGGAGTTGTTACTAAATATTGTTTTATCCTAATATTATATAATGGATTTCCGCAAAGTAACGCCTGAATCTATTATTTAAAATAAAAAAAAATTAAATAGTAAATTTCGCGCAGTATCGCAACCTTACATCAAAAATGTAGCATAGGAAGGCTAAATTTGGTGTATAGTTTATTTATACCATGTCACTTCTAGCCAAGCTCATAGATCATAGTTATAGAAAAACACAGTTTGTGATTATGGCAACTCAGTAGTTTAACAGCTAATGCGTTCTTTTTCATTAGAACTAAAAAAAACAAAAGTTTCGACTGACGGGCTCGTTAGCTGGTGACACGATTTTTTCAGTAACTTTCCCCTGGTATGGGTGAATGATTGGTGCTTTTTTGGCGTTCCGCGCTTAAAATCTTTCAAACTCAACACTCATGGTATGGTTGGTTTGTAATTTATGATTATAAAAAAATCTAGTTATACAAATTATAACATTTATTTTAGGCAAAGGTACCTAGGTAGATACTCAATATTATTTAACGCTTTCACTGCCAAGCTTAGCTGTGTGGTGCTGGCTTAGAATTTGCACCATCCCAACTCTTCCCGCGGGTGTCGTAAGAGGCGACTAAGGGATATCCAGCCGGGGCGGGCAGCAGCGTCCCCTGCAGAACAATTCTACCACCGAACTGCGATCCCCAACCCGCATGCCCAGCGTGGGGATTTTAGGCATTACCATAGGCTATCATAGGCTATATTTTATCCCGGAATTCCCACGGCAACGGGAACTACGCGGGTGAAACGAGGCAATCGTCTAGTTTTAAATAAATTAAAAGCTTAAAATGTAAACACCTACGGAACTCCCAACAAATAGCGCTTCTACATGGTTCCATTTCACCAAATTTCCCCTAGGTTGAAAATAGGAAAAAACACAATCACAATCTCATTATACTAAGCGTGTCTTCACACGCGATTCTGTTGTCTTTTTCACGTGTAATCTGTGCCTATTTTTTACGGTACAATTTATTATGTGCCGTTTATTGGTTGCTATTTGTTATTTTGATGTGGGTTGTCATTTTGTGTTTTGGATGGATAGGTTTGTTTTTACAGCAGTGAGACATTTATAGGTTAAATAAATATAAGATTTATTTTTGTTTTTTCTAGCTAGAATACTGCCACACATTGTAACACATCGCTTCGCATGCGTGTTTCCAAGATACAATGAATCTAAGCATAAATGACGACCGCTGTACGCAAAATTTCAGCACGATCCGTTCAGTAATTTTGGCATGAAGAGGTAACAAACATCCATCCATCCATACATCTAAACATCCAAACTTACGCATTTATAATAATAGTGTGATGTCTTTATTAACATACTTGCTTCTGCCCGAGGCTTTGCACGCGCATTTTCGCATACTAAGTAGCCTATTATTTCATTTTTGGTATAATAAGTCTAGCCTATCTTAGTTAGGCTTTGCTCTAAAAGTACGCCAAATTTCATCTTCATCTGTTCAGTAGTTTTGAGGAGATCCTAGGTAACAAAACTTCAGAGTTCACAAACTTTCGGCTTTATAATATCTCGTTTACCTCCGTTTGTTTATTTCGAAGTCGAAGGTTAAAACTTAAAATCAACATTAACTTTCCAGCCTTAGCTAATCGAACCAAACCAATCAATACTAAACACATTACAAAGGCCATAAATTAGGGTAAACTGATCGATGTTGGGACACATTCGAAAGTACCATGCCTGCCTATTATTGCGCCCACTGCGTCGATTGTATGCAACAATGGACTGCGTCATACTAAATTTAAAGTGGATGGTACTATGGTAACATTATAAAGCACTTATGGTGATTGTCGATAGGTACCTTAAATTGCCATTCTATTAAAGACACCTAGTAGGTACCTACGACAGAGCATCGGTGAATATATGGTGGTATATTTTTTCAGCAATGTATTAACCCTATTATGGACTAATTTTGATAATTCTTTCGCTATTTAATAAAAAATAATCCCGAGGTGATCTCATTAAAATTTTATTGCCAAGGGATTAATATTCGTGCTGCAAAACCTAAAAAAGATTAAGGTATTCGAAGTCAGTTCTTTTAAAACAATCAAATAATTATGTAAAAACAGAACAGAAAAGACTTTTCTTGACGCACAACTCACTTTCTATCTGTATTTTCTAACTGGAAAAGAAGTCACTTCTAGGTCTTGGTAGCTATTAGTAGAGATAGTTACCCTATAGAAGTGACACTTCTATATGGTAGATAGTGCAGATAGCTACCTTTTCGAAGTGACTTATTTTCCAGTGGTACGAGGTGGCTCAGCAGTGTGGATCAGACACGTTATCAGACACGGCTCTACCTAATGGATTAGCTGTAGGATGGCAACATTTTGTAAAGAAAAAAAGAAAAGAAAAAACGCAATTTGGCCAAATGTGAATGTGCTGGTATTTTTGCTCGAGGTGTTAAGCTGGCAATCCAAACTGTCCGAAGTTTACCAATCAATTAGTTTGATTGTCTTGAAAAAACTTCAAATTCCATAACTAACTAACTAAAAATTCTATAATTAACGAAGCAATTGACGGACTTACAGAAAAGAAGCAAAAAAATTTACTTATTATACTTACAGCAGAACATAAAACCTCATGCCTTAAAGAAAACCCAAAAAACGGAATAATCCAAAGAAATCTTTAGAAAAGGGGAATAATATGGAATGACAGGATCGGCTCTTACCAACAACACCTTGATGCTATGTCAAGCTAAATCCTAGTTTGCTTTAAATACTGAAGCCTATTTTAATCCTCTCTAAGCTCTATGTTTCAATAAATTATTAGCATGACGTAAAATAAGTTAATTTCAGCAAACCAGTCATCATCCGATATGGTCTAGTGGCTAGGATACCTGGCTCTCACCCAGGAGGCTCGGGTTCGATTCCCGGTATCGGAATACTTTTTGCATTTTATTTTCCAACAATAGACTGCCGCAGTGTTGGCAGTGTTGCCACCCTATTAAGAAAACGCGAAAAGGCGCACAATCGGAAACGCATTACTTTGACGAGTGTCAGTCGTGTGTTATTGGTGTTTGTCACGACATGTTTGTCAAGGGCTGAGCTTGACTCGAACGATGTAGGTACTTACATTGCAATAGTAAAATTAAGTGGTCGGTACTATCTCGGAGCACTTATGAAGAGTTCCGATGTAGACTTCTTCGTCGTTATTGTAAAACTTGAAATAATAACATAACGGTGCGCGATAAATACTCGTCAAATAATCAACTTAAAAATATAAAACTTGGTTTGATTTTCCTTTTTTACCCCCGACGCAAGAATAGAGGGGTGTTGTAAGTTTAACGTGTCTGTCTGTGGTATCGTAGCTCCCAAACGGATAAACCGATTATCGTTTGGTTTTTTTGTGTCATAGATAATTTTATCCCGAGTGTTCTTAGCCATGTTTCACGAAAATCTGTCGGGGGGGTTTTTAAAATTTTTAATTTTGTTATTGTTTCTGCTAGTGTCCCGTTTTTTAACATTCTTGTTCAGCAGCTGAATATGTCTACTAATTTCCGTAAAACAAAAGACGATGCTATTTGCTTCATAGCTATTTCGATAGAAACGTAGTGCTTTATATTTCGAACTAGCTGCGCCCCGCGGCTTCGCCCCCGTGGAAAATTATGTTTTCAACTTTCTTTCATTTTTTCTTTCATAAGAACCGTCTCCTGACAATAACAAACACAACAAAGAAAGAATTAGCGAAATCGGTCCAGCCGTTCACGCGTGATGCCGTGACCAAGGAAAACGGGTTTCATTTTTATATATAGATAGATATAGATAGATGGAATTCCGACCTGTTCCAAAGGTTCAAAGCAGGCTCGCTTTGGAAAAATCTGGTCTAAAAGTATATTTGAGTAAGGCATGTAATTTGTTTGCAACGGTATAAACAAGTGTGTGTCTCCAGTCCTGTGTCAAACAGTCCTCCAAAACTCCAAAGAGACCTTGTCCCTCAAAGGGGCAGCAAAGGGCACGCTCCGCCGGCTCCAGGCGCGCTCCATCACAGTCACAGCCAGAGACTGAATCCGCGCCATCCATCCTCGCAGCGTCGCAGCCAATGGGCCTGTAGGGCTGTGCTGAAGACATGTTGAAGGGATCAGTCATAGATCTACTAAAACGGTTTCGTTTTGCTTCTTCATGCCACTCAGACGTCTTCTGGTTTTAGACCTAGCATGCACTGCGATAAAACGCGAGCAGTTTAGGAATGGCTGAAAACACCAAACAGCGTACAAAAAGGCTATGTAAAACTTTCAATATGGTTGAGTTTTCCAATATTCAAATACATGCATCTGTTTTAGGTGTAACACCCACTCATTTACAGCGGTTTTGCCATGATTTAAGATTTTTAAAAGATGTAACACCGATTGTAGATAAAGACGAACGGGCATGATGGATTATCAGTTTATCTTTATAGAGTTCTTACCATAGACTAGTTAGTACTTCTTAAATTCTTTATTGCACACACAAGTTATTTCACACATAAAAGTTAACAAAAATACTGGACATGTACAAAGGCGAGCTTAACCCTAAAAGGGTTTTCTTACAGCAAACCTATGGATATAAAGAGAATTTATGAAACGAGTGTGGATAGATAATGTGTACATACAAGACAGAAAAACATTATACAGATAATGATATTATTATACTTCGTATTCTTACTATCAATTTCAAATCTGGTCTCAATCAAGATTCTGAAATGCGGGCTAGTGCTATTCAAGGCAAACGAATTACAAATTAAACTAGACTCCTCGAGAAAGTCACTCAAAGATATTTGCAAAGTTTGGGCAGCCCTAGCCGCGTCGGACGCAATGAACCGATGTCATAGGGGCGATGGAAGCCGGACTGTTTGCCGAGACGCAATTATATTAAGATTACATATTTATCTCCTTACCCATTCCTTATAGGGGATGCTGGTGGACGGAGGCTATAGAGCTGTTAATCTCCTTCTTCTTTTATACTTTCTTTTGTTTCTGAGGATCACGATGCAATGCGAAATGGAGTGCTGGAGACCACTTGATGGACCGATGACATTTTACCGGTTGCAGGGAGTCGATGGATGGAGGCAGCTAAAGACCACTTTTTGTGGCGCGGGAGGCCTATATCCAGCTGTGGACGTGAGTCGGCTGATTTGATGACGATGATGTTACCGGGGAGCGTGATTTCACACCATGCTCTACCAGTTCTCTCAAAAGTTTTGTTGCCAATACATGGCTTATGGTTTTTGACAGCGGTTTTTTTCAGAAGTGATCGCTGCGCTCGAACTACTTAATGGCTTTTGCAAGAAATACCTTTGGCCCTTCTATTTGTTTTATAAACTGGAGCTTAGTGAGTCGTTATTTTGATTTTACCGTTACCGCTCGCCAATAGTCATCAAAAACCTCAACCTGATAGATGGGCCTTCTCATAAATGACATGGTTACTTTGGTGCCTGAGAATATTTTATTCTATTTTTTTAAATGACGTGGAGCCTTCGGATCATCCATACCGCAATGCTTGAAAAAGAAAGTTTTTAATCAATGCGTCCTACCCGTCACTTACGGAACTCAGACGTGGACACTCACGGTAGGACTGGTCCACCAGTTCAAAGTTGCTCAGCGACCTAGCTATGGAAAGAGCTATGCTTTCTCTGAAGGATGATTCGTAACGATTCGTAACGATCATCCGACAGAGAACCAAAGTTATCGACATACTTCAAAGAATTAGCAAGCTGAAGTGGCTCATATCTCGCGAAGAACCGACAACCGCTGGGGTAAACGTGTTCTTGAGTGGAGACCGCTAGTCGGAAAACGTAGTGTAGATCGCCCTCCAGCCAGAGGTATGACGACCTGCGAAAGACTGCAGGCAGATGCTGGATGCGGAAAGCTAAAGACGGGGCACTTTGGCGCTCATTAGGGGAGGCCTATGTCCTGCAATGGACTAATACATGTTGATGATGATGATGATGATTTTAAATTAGAGTGGGTATTTAGTCAACTATAAAAGCTCGTCGTAAAACCCAAATAAGCTCAAGGTTAATTATTATTGTCGTACTAAGTGGTATCAACCTCTCTCAGCAAATTCTCGCGTGGTAACTTTGATCCCCAATATTGATTCCGAAATTCGAAGCGTCTGATTTTATCATTGTTTTAAATGTAACGTGGCTTTCGTTACGGAGCCACAGCGGGATACGATGGGATTTCAGTGGGATTCAACGGGATTTTAGTGGGATCCAGTGAGATTGCAGTGGGTTTGTAGAGCCGACAATTTGATTTAGTGATTTATTTGGATCATGATGATCTCTATCACTTATTGCGTGTTTATTTTCGGTTTCAGTTTGTTTTAAGATAATTTTGAGTGTTTTTTGCTCATTTATCAAAAACTACCTTCCAAGTATTATTATAAAGATTTCCCTCTTTTTATCTGGTGAATCGGAATGGTACATATCGCTATGCCTAATCTACATAGGTACAGCAAAAAAAAAATAACATAGTATCTACGCAGTCATTCATAAGGCTCTTGTTTTATACTTAGGTTAAAATCTGTCATTGTTGAACCTGACGAAAGGGCAGCACATACACATACACGTGCATCTTGAAGCAGTCAAGATCGACTGCTTGAAGCTGCGACTGCATCGTGAACAGTGCAACTGCTCGAGCGGTTCCATGTGTGTCTGTAAATAGAAGACTGTAGTTCAATATGCAATCGCCAGCTTGAAGCAGTCAATGCTTTAAGCTGCCCGTGGGCCCAAAGCTGCGTGGTGACAGCTTAGAACTTGCACCACCCCAACTCTTCCCGCGGGTGTAGTAAGAGGCGACTAAGGTATATCCACTGGGGCCCGGCAGCAGCACCCCCTGCAGATTCTACCACCAAACTGCGATCCCCAACCCGCATGCCCAGCGTGGGTACTATGGTCATTACCCTTATGAGATAAAAACCAATAAGGCGCTGATTAGGAGGAGGCCTGCGTCCAGCAGTGGACCAATACAGGCTGTTGAGGTTGAGGTTGAGGGCCCAAAGGGTAACCAGACCCTTTCGTCTGAACTGATCAACTGTAATTTTTTTAGCAACAAGACCAATATATTCAAAGTTCTAAAGCGAATGTATCTATAATATCTTCTTTAAGTTAAGTCCTTGCAAAAAGCTAAAGACTACCCCGATAGTCAATAAGGATTACAGTCCGAGTGTCGGCACCAGCTGGTGGAGATGTTAACACTCCATTACCAGTCGTTATGGACACTGGACGGTTGCTACTCGTGCGCTTCTACTTGTAGGACTGGTTTACATGGGGACCGATGCTCCAGTTGGTTGCAAGTGACTTGGAAAAAATTGGTTGTCTGTAAAGTCGGTTTACTGACGATAGTTGAACGTGACAACGTCTTAAGAAAATACTGATGGAATGGTAGCATTTGATACTCGATCAAAACATGTAAATGTACTATAGTATAGCAGCTGTCCACGCAGACGCATCGCTCACTCAAGTAGGAGAGAGACGGATGTCGAGCGCTCTCGCTTGCACTTCAAGCCTTACATGAAACGCCTCAGAGCGAGGTAACGCCTCAGAGCGAGGTAACGCCGCATGACGTCATGTTTTTTCGTGCGTGCAGCCGGCTCTATCGAATTATAAGACGTTGTCACGTCAAAAACAGATCTTGTTTGTCGTGGTATTTTATTCTCATACGTATTCTATTGCGTATAACACGCATCCTTCGAAAGTTCAAAAGCTTTCACGAAGACGCTGGCTAATTTCTTCCACACATCATCATCACCATCATAACCAAATTTGAGAAGCTGCTGGTCTGAACCAGCGTCTCAGGAAAAAATACACACGCAGTCATATCATTTTGTTCAACTTCGGTCCCGATAATGCGTTAGTAAAGGATTCTCGATAGTCAATTAGGATTGCAGTTTACCTCGAAGAAGCTGTACATTACACTGCTGTACAGTAAACAACATAAGAGCAACAGATTATAATAAATAAATAAATAATAAATAATGCTGGACAATTCACACAACATTATCTAGCCCCAAGCTAAGCAGAGCTTGTGTTATGGGTACTAGATAACTGATATACTTAATAATATATGAGTACATAGATAGATATTTTTTATTTTACATAGAAAACGACCAGAACACCCTGAACAAATATCTGCAGATCGTACAAATATTTGTCCCGAGGCGGGAATCGAACCCGCAACCTCCTGCGTCGCAGGTGGACCTTCGCCCACCGCGCCACAGAGGTCGTCAATAATGCTTTTTGGCCCCAAATTTGAGTGTGGAAGGTGAGTAGACAACTACTCTACTCACCCTCCACACCGAAACACGGCAATGTTGTTGTGGTTGCCATTAGTTATGTATCAGGACGCATATATTTACAAATGGGATAAATTTTAGTAGTGCTTTCATTCACGCCTTTGACGTCGAATAAAACTTTATCCAATTTTCCAAACCTTTTAAAACGTTTTGACCAGTTTTCCATCCGTAAAAGAATTTTCACTAGAGCAACAAGATATCCGAAAGCAGCACCATATAACCCAACTGCGAACACCACTCGCGACGGTAACCAGGTGTTGTAATGCCATTAATATCAATTGAACATTGACCGACTGCCACCAACGTACCCTGACCTCCCACACCCCACAGCACTCACCAATTACAGACCCTGTCCTCACAGGGCAGGGGTCAGGTACGTTTGGTTATTAATATTTTATGAGATTTCCGATAGAAGTGCGATTTGATAAAATAATGTCCTTTTATTGATAAAGTTTTTTGTTGGTCGCGATTGGTCGTATGCCTAGTCTGAAGTCTAGTTTGCATTTGGAAAATATTTTGTCAAATATAGAAAGAACCTTCCTAAGTAGGTATTCTATCCTTTTGTTAAACAAAATCAATTTTCAATTTCAATTCATTTTTACTTACGAGTATAATACCTTTGCGACATGATACTCATCAATCAAACAACTTTTGTATGGAAACGTAAGATTTCTAATATAAAAAATAAGAACGTGTAACAAACAATTAAAACAATCATGTGAATCAAGTAAAATGTATTATTGAATGGCAATTTGTCCAAGTTAGCGCGATTGATTAATTTACGCAGAACTGGGGTTGCCATGTGAATGATAAATACATTTAAATTTAAATAAGAACTAGGTGGAAATTTCCTTTTCTATAATCATTATTATCGTAGAGGGTAGTTTAAGCGTGTTTACCATATTGCTAGGTATCGCTCTGGTATAAGCAAGCAATGTGTGTATATAATGAAATCAGGTGGAACATCTGCTTGTTCTGTCAATTGGAAGGATAAAATCACTACATTCACTACCTCTAGTAGGCGGATTGATGGTCTTACTGAAGAGATTGGTATTAGTGTGGCATGTCAGATCTCTTTTTCGATTTGTTACCTCTTCACGCCAGAACTACTGAACGGATGGGGCTGAATTTGCATACAGGTAATTCTAATTCTGGAATCAAACATAGGCTACTTTTTATCCCATACATAAGTCAGTTCCCATGGAATAGAAATCACCTTTAAACGTTTCCATAGAAACAACGCGTGCGAAGCCGCAGGCATTAACTAGTTTTATAATAATTATGAAGTCAGAAGTAAAAAACTTTATTCCTTTATGTTTGCAAAATAAGCACTTAGACAAATCAAATTGTTTATGTACTATAAAATATTATTATCAAATAAGAAATAATGTATAAGTGATTTGATTTATTATGAGAGACTACATAATTCTCGCAAATAAATGATGGAATAAGATTGATATCTTATTGATATCTTATTCAATCATTGTATGATTTGATATGATTTGATAATCATACTACCTAAGTATAATTTTCGAAAGAAAATGGAACTCCATTGAAATTGTTTCAGCTCTCGCTCCGTTGCCGTAAAGACACTTTATGAATCAAAAATCATAATCAAAAACTATTTATATCCATAAATACAATAAATGTACACTTAGAAAAAAGGACCGAGACCACTACGATAATACCACACCAAAAAGCCACGAGTTGGGCTATGCAGCGACATGCAACTCCATCGCCCTGGCAGTGCAAATCAAACTAAAGACAAAAATTAATCTACAACTGGCAACCCTCAACTTCATCACACCTACTCACATAAAAACGTGTCTTAATACATAGACACGGCCTGTAATTACATAGCTGTATTAATTTGTGTTAATTCGTTAGAAAACCATGAGAAGGTGCAATCTATAATGATATTGTCTCTAGACACGCTCTGTTTTTGCGTCACAGCCACCCAAGCGGTGGAAACTAATCGGGCTGCAATCGTTTTGTTTGCATGACCCACAACAGACGAGCAACTTTAACAACCACTTACTTCATAAATCAGTCGCATGCTTAAGTCTCATAGTGATACAATAATCAAGAAGCAAGAGGCATCTAGCCATCGTAAGTGGCAAGTTTACAACGATTCAGAATTTTTCTGAGGCACTTCGCAGAACTGTTGTCGATGAAATGCTGTTTTCACAGATATTTGAAATGTGTGTCTGTTGGCGATCAGTTTCATAATAAGAACGCGTTTTTGTGTGGGTTTCGAGTTAGGTTTCACTTTAAGAGTTTAGAACAGGAAGGAATCAACGCCTTCTCTTTGCTGCTGTCATTAACACCACTGCTGTTGCGTTGCAAGATGGGACTCCCTTCGTTGAGTGCAAATGAACGGTTATACTACTTCCGATTTACTCTTGAGACAATGTAAATCAAATCAAATCAAAACGTTTATTTGCAGCTTAGACATAAATTAAAAACCGGTACATAACTAATAAAAAATACAAAATGACAATATAATATACTTAATACTATTAAACTTAGTTTTAGCTACAAAATGGTCCCAACTCAGCTTATAAACTCAGCGTTTCACATTCCAACTAACTAATACCAACCCCAAACAGGCCACCGCAACACCGACCATGCTCACTACTGTTACTTTCTTTTCTGCACCTACTTGCTGGGCCTATTATGAACACTAAGGTATTATTTTGTGAGAAAAAAAGGAGGAAAAAATCTGAAAGCTAAGATTTTTATCCACTGACCTCAAAAGGCCACAACACTGGAATCATAACAATGAACTGCTCAACATTGCCTTGTTAGGCGTGTTGATGACGTCAGATTGTTTGTTTCTCAAATCATATGGGTACTACCTTTAAAACACACAAAAACCATTACCCGTCCCTTTATAAACTCAATCTATCTCGATACTAAATCGATCCGTTCGTCTGACAGTTGACGGTGAAAAAACAGAAAGTAATTTTTACTCCAATCAATCACCAGAAAAAACGGGCCAAGACGGGGGATAATTCGCCTGGATGCCGGAGTAGATTTACTGTCACGTCGTCGCGTGTACAACGATGAGTGGATTTTGAGAGGAAGCTGGTTGAAGCCGGCTAGAACCGGTTACCAGCGCTTAGCAAACTTGCACAATTCCCATCGACCATCCATGGTACGTTGTCCTTTGTTGGACAAATAAGCCAACTTCGAAACTGGAGGAAGATATTACTGTTTCCACGATCTACTGAATTTAAGATGATACTACAGGTGCTTTGAACTTTGAGCTGCTGCTCATTTCCTGTTGGGTTTCTACACCGGGGTTTAATTGGCGATATTTTACAATCAGGCCAAAAGCTACGTTAAATAGGTAGGTTGGACTTAAAGGTGTGTATCGGCAGTTTTAGTAGGCTCCTACCAACACGCTTGGAAACGGTTGCACCATGACTGCAGCAATATAATGAGCATCGCCAACTCATTGTCCGCTCCTAAAAAGAGAATATAAATAACCAAATGAGAATGGAAAAACGGCAAAAATGGTAAAATAAGGGAAGTGAGACAAAGGCGCCGATCTCAGATAATTTCTTCGGGATATGCACCAATTGTCACTGTTTTGTTCTATTTTCTCACTGACAGGCTTGGGAAGACCGCGCGAGGCAATAAAATCGTCAGCAACACCTTCCTTTTTTTTGAAAATAGTCAGATAATTATTTAAACGACGAGGGAATTCTTTGAGATCTGACCGAAGATAGTCAACGTGATTGCAACATGCATAATAGGGTGATTGCTATTCATAAGGCTTGCCAAATGCTTGCAATGTCCTAGAGACCCTTCTCATCAAGATTTAGATTAAATCCAAGGTCAAAATCAGGCGGAACCACACTCCCCTTAAATCGCAATTCGAGTATTACGCCAACAATCACCCGTAACTAAAGATATCAAATAAAACTCGCTTAATATTCGACACCATTCAGAAATAAATGTCCAAATATTTGTTCCTCGATTCAAATAAAACCGTGTCTAAAGCCAGCCAGTCCCCGGAGATGGGTCAAGCAATACCATCAGTAAAGTGCACTCTCCTACTATAAAATAGAACACGATTTTCTTTCACTTACGTAACCATGCCATTTGTGTTTACCAACTGATTCCCCCGGCCAATCTTGAGCTCTACATCCATTAGTTTATGGTTTTATTCCCATTGGCAATGATTTTAGTCTAGTTCTGTCATGCCATTGCAAAAAGGACTGTAAAGTCGCTACTGGTTTCGTTGAAGTTGGCTTGGGGAGCTCTGGGCAGAAAAGTGGACAATTCCTTAAGGTAGGATTCGCCACGGCTAATATTTCGCGGTTATATTGGCTAAGAGATAGAGGCTGGATAAAATTTATACGGTTGCCTGAGATGAGTCACGGCTCCGTATCAAAATTAAATATCTGTGGGGTGGAATTTGGGCAAAAATGTGTTATGCTGGACACACTTTCACTTTTATGAGATGTTCTTTGCGGCCGGGCTTAGGGTGGTTATGATGCTACGTAAAATATTCTGCTGTTGTCCGCTTTATCGGCAAGCTTCATACATTGGAGCTGGTAAAGTCAACAAATCAAGACCGGAGTGATTCTTTACAAAAAAGCCTGGGTACTTGAGGACCTAAAAATTTGATGGACAGATCAGGCTCTCTGGAGCTTAGTAATGTGGGAGTAGACATGGAGTAGACGCTTTGTAGTACTCATTAATTACCTAATTTAATTTTTTCAAGGGAGAGACCGACGTCCAGTGCCCTGAGTTTGTTTTCTTGATAGTATTGATGGGTCATCAAGACTTTATGTATACATTTTTGTATGAGATTTCCGTAGATTCATGTCGTTATAGAAGAGCTTATTTACTGTTCGACCACAATCTCACCTGATATTGATAGAACGTGACGATGACCAAATCCTTTGCACTAATATAACGTCTCGATGACGTCTCCATATCGACAAAACCAACTCTTGGCTTTGGTTTTTGACGTGACAACGTCTTATAATTCGATAGAGCCGGCTGCACGCACGAAAAAACATGACGTCATGCGGCGTTATCTCTGACGTCATGCGGCGTTACCTCGCTCTGAGGCGTTCCATGTAAGGCTTGAAGTGCAAGCGAGAGCGCTCGACATCCGTCTCTCTCCTACTTGAGTGAGCGATGCGTCTGCGTGGACAGCTGCTATACTATAGTACATTTACATGTTTTGATCGAGTATCAAATGCTACCATTCCATCAGTATTTTCTTAAGACGTTGTCACGTTCAACTATCGTCAGTAAACCGACTTTACAGACAACCAATTTTTTTATACTTATCATTATCAACAATTTCAACAACCATCAAATTCCGTCAACTGTCCCACCATCCTCAAGAACAGACCGTGACGGGAACATTAGTCCACAGGAAGCAAATTACAAGTGATATTTATTTATTATCGTTTGATTTATGCATCAACTATCAATGGGTCTAAGGGCGCGGTCGCCGTACGATGCGCATCGTTGGATGTGTTGTTCGTCGGTGTTGCTGTTTAATGGAAGTGGCGTGGCAACTAAACAGAAAAAAAATTGTCCGAAAATGGACATTTGAGATTGCAACACTAGCCAATATGTTAAAACTAGTAGGTACTACGTAAAAATCGTATGACCACTAACTCACAAAAGAGACGACGTCGCTAATAGATCACGAAGGTCTAGACTAGAAGACTCCTATTAACCATACCTAATCAATCAGTTATCCAGTACCCATAACACAAGCTCTGCTTAGCTTGGGGCTGGATGACGCTGTATTAATTGTCCTACTAATACTGTAAAGGTGAAAGTTTGTGCAGTTGTGAAGATGTTTGGCCGAAGACAACGCGAAAACTACTGAATAGATCGAGCAGAAATTCTCCACAAATGAGAAATCTGGACGTGGATTAACATAATTATCATCATCATCATCATCATCAGCCTATATTAGTCCACAGCTGGACATAGGCCTCCCCTAATGAGCGCCATAGCGCCCTGTCTTCAGCTTGCCGCATGCTGCATCTGCCTGCAGTCTTTCGCAGATCGTCATCCCACCTGGCCGGAGGGCGTCCTACACTACGTTTGTCGTAATACATAATTATAAAATAAATAATTAAAAATAAATATAAAATAAATAGGTACATAATTATAAATTATAAAACATAATTATAAGCTACTTTTTATTTCAAAATCGCGGGTAGAAGCTAGTTATTACTATTTCTGAGGTTGGTAAGACTCTTCTAGCATTCAAACATCAATGTCCGCCCGTAGCGTCAATTTTCACGCGTCGCTGCTACTATTAATATTCAAATTGGCGCGATCTGTCCTGTGGACGCTCTATAATTTATGTGAACGCAATCCGGACTGAATAACGAAACTGTGTAATTGAGCCTTTGTTGTGGAAGGAATTTTTGAATATTGCGTTGCGGTGTGGGTTGTCACTTGCCAGGTTTTTTTTGAGTTTTGAACGCTGATTTGTTTGAGTCGTCATTCATGTGAGAGCTTGTCTCTTATACCTATGCCAAGGAACCCAAAGGATGCAAAATATAGAAACCGTAGAAAACTTTTCTCAGACTTTTTGCACTGCGATTTTTTTATTTCCCCGGGGTCGCTCATGTCGGATAAATCAAAACGTACAGAAAACTTCGAAAAGTAAAATATTAAATATCTGTGGTCAATCATTCTCGGGGTCGCTCATGTCGGATAAATCAAATCGCACAGAAAACTTCGAAAAGTAAAAAGTTTTCAAATCCAGGTAAATATGTATGATAAGCAGAAATCGTGGCGAAATAAATCGTCGTACCTAAAGTAAAGTAGCGTATAGTATTTGATTCTATTATGGGTCAGATGAGCTATCTCTTGATTGTTTAATATAGTCTCAAGTTAGCTCAACTGTTTCGATTAATTTGTTTCTATTAATTAGCTGTAATTTTCTTTGCTAACAACTGTTTAGTTGAGTCAACTGCAATGGAGATTATATTCAACAATCAAGAGATAGCTCATCTGATCCTTAATGGGAAAATCAAATCCTATTCCCCGCTTTGATTATAAAATTACCAAATACAACTTTAATAAATGGGAAACCATTATTTTCTACTATTTAAGTGGTCAGCGCCTCTCCGATTCAAAAAGCAATAAAACACATTTTAAACGGACATGACAGTCGGACAACAAAAGCCCCAAATAATCATTAGACGATTTATATCCAAATGGCAATACCATTGTAATCGATTCCCATGACATGTGGCGGTCACAGAATACAGAACACCCTGTAGGGTGCGCGCGCGCTGGTCACCCGGAACCGATGTATCAACGGCTGGAGATTTGGGAAGTGATGTTTTATTCTGTCACTTTTATTAAGCTTTTTAACAGCTGGCTTTTAGAAAGTTTAGTTAGTTGACTTTTGAGGAAGCCTTAACAGAATAAAAAATTTGACCTAAGTTCTGGTCTATGGCAAAATGCGATGAGGGAATAAAAAGTTCCGATAAAAATACGTTTGAGCCACATAAATATCATAAGTTAGTAACTTGATACACCTTTCGTGTGGCACTTTGTAGTTTTTCTTTGGCGACGCGTGACCCGAGAGCTGGTGAGTATCTGGCGCAGCACATCAGCATTGTCATACAGCGGGGCGATGCAGCCAGCGTTTTGGGGACGCTTTCGACTGGTATTGACATGGATTAGTTGAGCTATTTGTAGATTGTTCGCAACAGTCTGCAGTTAACCTATTTTTTGTAAATACTAGTTCTAATTTATTTCTATTACTTGATTGGAATTTTCTTTGTCAATAAACTTTGTAGTTATACCAAGTCCAGTTGGACTAAGTTACCCTTACGCAAAAATTTCACCGTGATTGAGGAAATGAGTCACCACTCACTAAAGCTAAGGTAGAATTCCTACGTGAAAACCATCTTTCACAATAGAAATCAATAAATGTTATGTTGAACTGTATCATGTATGACAGGTTCAAAACCAAATAGAAATATTTCTCGGAGAGGTTCCTTTCTGTTACCAAACGATTAGTTATTCATTCAGTTCTTAAAATCAACACAAAAATTAATTAGGGGGTGGTGGTCAAGTCAATGGTTGGAATACAAATAATTTGTAGGAACCACCATTATTCCATGAGCATGTTGCTTCAATAAAATGGATAGTTCTATTTTATTCAATGTTTAAATGTTTATTTATTTAGAATGAACTAATACATAATGTAGCTAAAATAGAATGGAACACTGGAAAGCGCATTAGTTGAAAACTGTGTCACACCTCCCGCGCTCCCAAATTCAGGATATGGTTAAAGCCCAATTCACCAAACAGAAAGCATAGTATATTAATATAATTATAGTTTTCGATTTAACAATTTGGTAAGTAATTGCTCAAATTATTTTTATTTGGCAAAATCGTGCTTTATGTAAAATCGAGATTTGATGTTCACTATAAAATAATATTACTTGCTTACTTAAACTATTTTTTAGAATACTAATATAATAATAGTGTGTTTATTTTTTTTGATGAAGATTTGTAACTATAATGAATTAGCCATCTAATTCATTGACTGCGCAAAAATGATGAATCGAAAATTGTTTCATCGGCAACTATTTCATCGATGTAACATACTTCGAATCCTGGTTTCTCATACTCACTAGATCACTCACTAGACATCCACTGCTGAACGTGCTCCGATGAAGGGCGTTTCTGCCATAATCACCACTCTTGGCAGGCGGTTTGGTGATCGTAGTAAAGTGGACACAGAAGGCAGCTGCTACTGAACCTAACCAGAGTGAACCTACGCGTCCTAGTGGACACACTCACAGGACACTGTCCACTGAGCAAACACCTCTTCACCATCGATGCAACAGACAGCCCTCTGCAGGGGTGCCTCAGCGACGAAGCATCAGTTGCCCACGTAACAGCGCAACGACCCGAAATCCTCGACCACTCGAGGTCAATCCGCGAAGCCTGTGAAGATCCCAGGAAGATTCTGCGCTTCTGGACGGAGTTAGGCTGGTTACACTAGCAAAACAATACACGCTCAATGGACCAACCAGAGTCTCAGTGTGGTGTGGATAAAAGAGTACACATAACATAACATATAACATAAGGCAGCTGCTGGCCTTCTAGTAGTTTCCCGCAGTCGGCTTTTACGACATCTACGGGTCTTCGAAACGAGTTCTTGAGTGGAGACCACGACTCGGCAAACGTAGTGTAGGACGCCCTCCGGCCAGGTGGGATGACGATCGCGAAAGACTGCAGGCAGATGCTGGATGCGGCAAGCTGAAGACAGGGCGCTATGGCGCTCATTAGGGGAGACCTATGTCCAGCAGTGGACTAATATAGGCTGATGATGATGACGGGTCTTCGTATTGGCGGGGTCAGTTCTTACCCCGTGACTGCCAGGGCCGTTACCCAGTTACCTACCTAGTGATTTGACATCCTCCATTGTGGTGGTGGTAGTAATGTGCCACAGGCGCGTCGTCACGGCGCCCGCCGCGCGACAATGCGACGGTTTCACGCGTCACCGGCGCGCGTCGACGCCCGCGATAATTCTACATTCATTATGAAACGGTTGTGATTCTGACGGTAATGTAATCATGTGATAGTGTTCGGATTTGATCAATAGCTCCCTGATTTCGATGATCATCTTGGGTAGGTCCTGTCTGCTCCGGGTTCTGCCCCGGCACCGGGGCAGAAAGGACAAATCTTTCCTGTGTGCCTCGGTCTTTCAGAAATTTCGCCGTCATAACCGTGTCTGAAATTATGAAAGACCGTGGCAGATAGTACCATGACCACATGAGAGGGGTTATTATAACACGTCGGAAATACCTGTGGACACAAAAATACAAAACAAAATACAAAATCGTTTATTTTAGACACACGAAAGAGGTCGGCAAACGTAGAATATTTCTTACACTGTTATTGTTACTCAAATTTCTATCATAAAAACGACCACTCAATGTTTTTCTGCCCTCTATGCTTTCCATTACTCTTTTCAGATTGTCATCAAAAACTGTATCCTAGCTTCTGCCCGAGGTTTCGCACGCGTATTTTCGGTATAATAAGTAGCCTATTATCAAAGCTAGCCTTTGCTCTTAACGTACGCCAAATTTCATTTGGATCTGTTCAGTAGTTTTGGAGATCCTAGGTAACAAAAATTCAAATTTCACACTTTCGGCTTTTTAATATTCGTAGGAAGTAGGATAGTTGGATAGGATAGAAAGTAGGATTATTTATAGGGTATTAATCGAATTCCTTTTGTTTTAATTTTCCTTACGTTTCCATTGAGTTTTTAAACGTTTGTGTGACGTGAAGTGAAGTGAAGTGAAAATGGAGTTTCAAAGACCAAAAGTTTATATTTATAATGCAATGTGCTATCCGTGCATTCAAAGATCATGTCAAATTCAATAGCAGACTTTTCGAGGCTCAAATCCATAAAACATAATTTTTCCAAACATCGCACACGACATAGACAAGTTGCATTATTCAATGCGCAGGAGTCTAGACGGGTGGGCCGATCTATTTCCGACAGCTACCGAGAACTGCCGAGCGCAGATTCCGACAAGATAGGTGCTCTAGATTAATGGTTCTGTACTTATTTTAGCATGCTAATGCGTTATCTTATCTGAGGGTAAATTGAACCTACTTCTGCAATAAGGAATTAATGTGGATTGGCCACACTATGATAGTTTTGAGATATAAGTACTTAGTAGATTTTGTGTAAAACATGACGTGTTGTAAAAATGGTGAGTCTAATTTTACTATGTACCTATGTAGGTATACAATATTGTTCGTTTAATTTCGAAGGATAACATAAATATTTTAGGCTTTGTAGCGTAAAAACTGACTGTTTCTTTATTTCAAAACCTTGAATGTGTGTTGGTTTCCTTATTACATTAACACACGTTCTATTTTTGTAATTTTATGGAGTTGTAAAAAGCTCATTTGTCCTAAGTATAGAAAGTTATTTATTTAAAAAAATATACTAAGAAATCCTAACATCGAAAACCGTAAAATGTTTTTAGGGAGGTTTTTAAGATTAATTCAATTTTTTATTTTTATTTCCCGGAGTAACTTGCAGATTTGATTGTATCAAATCAAATCATTGTTTTGACAACTACATTATTACAGGTACATGTCAAATCAAATCATCAAAAAAAGTACAAATATTAAATCGCAGTGATTGAAATCGTTACAAGAATTAATAATGAAAAGAATCAAGGATAATACAATCGAAGATAAATAGTTAACAATGAGATAATTAATAAACAATCATAGTCAATTATCATAATAAAATATTCTACTCGAAATTAATTATATTCATATACACTACAAAAACATTTGTCAAGCAACCACTTATAGGGGAAATTTGCAATCTTTCTGTGTACTTAACTCATGTGTGGGTTGGTTTCTTATTGCAGAATCATGGAATTGGTAGGTATAGCTTCTTTACTCCTATTCTTCATGATTATCATTCTACCCAAGGTGTCGTAGGAGTCGACTAAGGGATATCCACCACATCAACACCTCCCGCAGGATAATTCTACCACCAATCTGATTGCAGTTTGGTGGTAGAATTATTCTGCTTCTATTAAACTTAAGTTAAGTACACAGAAAGATTGCAAATTTCGCCTATTAGTGGTTGCTTGACAAATGTTTCTATAGTGTAAATGAATATATTAATGTCCAGTAGATTAATTTATTACCTATGTTTTGAGTATGATTTATTAATTATCCCATTGTTAACTATTTATCTTTGATTGTATTTTCCTTTATATTTTAAGCTGGGGATCGCCCCAGCTCGCATGCGCAGCGTGGAGATCGTGGTCCATATGATAAAAGCCAATAAAGCGTTTATCAGGGAGAGGCCGGCGTCCAGGAGTGGAAGAGGTATTCTAGTGAAGATCAATGTATCATTCAAGATTGTTTTTTCGGTGCTATTCTAATTGAAAATTGGTTTCTAATTAAGTTTTAAATTTTATTGTTAAGCTTAAGAAGTTGTTATTATTTGTACATAGACATTGCACACCGTAAAACCGGGAGGAATACATTGACTCACATAATAGACATAAAAACACCCTGTACCTACATGTATTTCATGCAATAAACGATACTTTTCTTTACTTTAAAAACAATCTCATCATCTTCTTACCTTTATTCCTGTCTAGATTGGGTTGGCATATAAAATGTCGCTTTCCTCTATCAAGCTATAGTGCTAACCCGACCCAAATCGCCTATTTTATCTTATGTTAAACGAAGGAATTTTCAAAAACCGATTTTGCCGTTTGTGATACCTATCATAAGCTTATTTTCAATGCCTCTGTAAAAGTTTTATTTTGTATGGTGTAGGCAGAGATGCGAATTTTCTCTTTTTTCTCACCATCGTGGCCACGACGCCACGTGGTTCCTTCGTTTAAAATATATGTAATAAGATAAAATACGTGTTGGCGCTGATTAGAGTCGGGTTAGCGCCATAATTTCTATGTAAAAAAACATTCTTCTGAATATTTTGGTGCTGAGAGTCGAATAGATCCTATAGCTTTTAGGCGAGGTAATGTTTTGATGAGTTGATGCTCCAAATTCGCTTACGAAATCTGCTCTAACCGCGTTCAGTTCCGAAGTCCATTTGATGCGCAGTGGGTAAAGTTCCTCACCTCTCCCTTTGATCCATCTTTAATGAATCATCCTGTACAGTGGCGACCGAAGAGCTATTTATTTATTTGTAAGCATGAGTGAAGTTTACCACCGAACTGCGATCCCCAACCCACGTGCCCAGCATGGGGATTATGGGCATTACCCCCATGAGATAAACGCCAACAAGACGCTTATCAGGGGGAGGCCTGCGTCCAGCAGTGGACCAATACAGGCTGTTGAGGTTGAGGAGGTTGAGGTATGACTAGTGAAGTTTTTAACTTTATAGTCTAATTTATAAGTATCACACGAATATTAACAAGACCCGTCAAGTGCGAGTGTAACTCGCGCGCCGAGGGTTTCGGACGTTTGTCAACAAGTAGGTATGTACTAAAGGTACTGGTTAGAGACTCCGAAATTTAATGAAGACCTAAAACTAGTAGGTACCAACCTACATTTCAGATGGATCTCTCTGCATGCTTCGGTGATAAGTGTAGCGGTAAATTTTTCGACTATTTTCAAAATATTTCAAAAAGTATGAAACCTACAGAAATTTTAAAAACTATTTTGAAATGTACAAACTAATACCTTTCATTTGATACCCCACTTGACTCTGTAGGTCTCTTTTAAAATTTTGACATCTCAATTTGTATAGAAAATGTTTATTTTCATTTTTCATTTATTTTAATATTTTTTTCTTAGAATCTGTACAGGCGCACGAAATGTATTATTATTTTAAATTTCAAGTTGATAGCTGCTGTAGTTGCTGAGTTATTAAGGAGGGAAAAAAGGACAGACAAAGCGAGACCATAAGGGTTTCGAAACCCTAAAAATGAAAGTTTGATGTTAGGAATAGGATAAACATTTCTATAGAACAATTAATTAGCCATACACTAAACCAAACTCGATGTAGAATGTTTGTAAGCAAACCACGACACAAATAACTAAAACTTACGTTGAGTTGCTTGGCGTCGAGTTTTAGATATAATTATTTGAAAGAAGGATCTCAAATCGACACGTTGTGAAAATTGCATATAAAAAGACGCGACAACGCCGTCAACTGAGTGAAGAGTTTTAGGTTAAGTATGGGCGGCTTGTTTACAATTATGCTACATCGAGTTTGGCTAGATCCTTACATTTATTCCGGACTTTAAGGTGATTAATTCCCAAAATCTGCTTCACATTATGCAAAATCCTATTGTTTGGTGCTGACAGGATGTCTATCTAAATTGCAAGACGATTAGTTTCCAAGTATTTCGACTTTGTATGCGATTTGCAAGTTTACGTCTTGCAATCGGAAAAGGACGGAATGAATCGGATATGCATGGATGGAAACGCGCTACTTTTGCATTGTAACCAACACGAGTTATTGACCATAATAAATACCTTTCGATACCCTAACAGGGACAAAGTTATTGATGAAATCAGACCAATTGTTAAGATAATATAATTTTTATTGGTTCACAAGACACAAGAAAATACAATTAAAAAAATTGGTTGTCTGTAAAGTCGGTTTACTGACGATAGTTGAACGTGACAACGTCTTAAGAAAATACTGATGGAATGGTAGCATTTGATACTCGATCAAAACATGTAAATGTACTATAGTATAGCAGCTGTCCACGCAGACGCATCGCTCAAGTAGGAGAGAGACGGATGTCGAGCGCTCTCGCTTGCACTTCAAGCCTTACATGGAACGCCTCAGAGCGAGGTAACGCCGCATGACGTCATGTTTTTTCGTGCGTGCAGCCGGCTGTATCGAATTATAAGACGTTGTCACGTCAAAATAATTAGAAAGAAAAAACAGCGTGAGACTAAAAGACTCTGCGTGTGCTGCAGGAGCTGCAGCGCTGGTCTTCCGCGGCACCTTAGCGTAGAGCGCTTCACTGGCGATGGACATACTGTTCACAATAAAGGTTTGTATGCAACTAACATAAATTACTTATCTAGTAAATATCCAGTATAATACTGTAGTTTTCTTTGTTAATAAAGACACAGTAATTAATGCAATGCCAACAAAACACAGAATGGTGTCGATTCTGTTGTTTTAGAATCAGCTAAAATTAGGATTTAGGAATGTCAAATAGACGAAAGCTATTCTATGTTTGAAAAATTAGACTGACATGTTTAAAATTAGGATGATAGCCCTAAAATTTTAGCTATGATTAGAAACGTCTACCTAATTTGTGGAGGACATTTGGTCATGATTAAAATTTAAAAGCAAAATGGTAAGAGCTTCCACTCCAAAAACCTATAAGTAGATAACTATTTAACTTAGAGGGGTTTTGCGATTTTTAAACTAATACAACAGAATCAACATCAATATGTACTTAATAAAACATTTTTATGGAAACATAGTGTAAAGAGTATACTATAGAGTGTGTGTGTGCTTATAACTGGGCTTGCACATTTGCATCTAAGCCAAATTTTACTGTAATTAAAATATTTTTCACTCTAAACCATTTGTTGACAATTCTAACGAAAGCGAACGAATACTATCCTAGTGTAGATACATATTGATGTCGATTCTGTTGTTTTAGGATTCCCAACTTAAGTTTTACGATTTGTAAATTTTGTAAATTTTCTAAGTTACTTAAAATTATGGTATTCTCTGTACAGATCCTAAAATTACTTAAAATACCACAAAATCCATATTTCACTTTTTTCAAAAGAATCTGCCCGTTTTTCACTAGAATAAATTTTAATCACGACCAAATTAGATGCCTGCTAAAATTAAGTAGATATTTCTAATCATAGCTAAAATGCAATGCAAAGAATAGGATTTTAACTAAGTTGAGTTGTTTTAGATCTGTCAACCAAATTTTAAACCTGACAGTCTAAATTTTGAAACATAAGCTTTCACCTACTTGACATTCCTAAATCCTAATTTTAGCTAATTCTAAAACAACAGAATCACCACCATTGTATACGAGTATAGAGATCTAGTATGAATAGTCATATGGCAAGGCGTTGCAGCACAGCTATGAAACACTCATGCTGTCGTGATCTGTCGCCCATCTCCTCACGGCATCAGGACGTGAGATGCTGCGTCCAGATATAACATAGTTTAGAGATTAAGATAAACGCAAATGGGTGATGGTATGCGTGTTGAAAAGGCACGGTCGTGTCATTGCTCTGTAGGTGCTTCAGGTAAGTTATTTTGAAGCCAGCTACCAAATCTGGCTACGAGATGGGACTAAAGGGTTTTGTCAGGCGGTATTTGAGTTTCCGCGTTTATTTTACGTACCACTTTAAAAAAAATATTGGGGCTGATGAATCGTGTCGGTTCGTCCGTCCCATTGGATTATGAGTTAAATAGGAGAACATTATTAATTTTGAATAAAATATTTACGGAGTTCTTTATACAAGGGACTCAAGATACACGTATGATTTAAAGACAGAATAGCTATGGCAAAACCGGCATTTCAAATAAAAAACCCATTGTTACATAGAAAATATCTAGTTGACTTAGAAGTTTTATTTATGGCTCCAAGAAAATACGGACTTCTAAAAAAGTTAAGAAAAAGTTTATATAAACATATGTTTGGAGTAAAGTCTCTATGGATGCGAAACACGGACCACGCAGTAGGATAGAGAGAGGACTGAGGCGTTTGAAATGTGATGTTGGAGGATTGATTAACACGTCAGAGTTTTTGATGAACACCATTCAAAACAGAAGAGGTAAAATGATTAGACATCTTATACGCCATGACAACTTCATAATAACATCATTGAAGGAAACGTGGAAGGAAAACGAGGAAGGGAAAGACTATAGAAATCTAAATGTTATTTAGATTTCTATGGGAAAGACCCAGAATTAGCTTCATAAGTCAGATCCAAGAGAAAGTCACTGACATGTCATTTAAAGAAGAAAAACACATTGCATTGGATCGAGAAAAGTTGAGGAAATTACATCATCATTAATAATAATAAATAAATAATAAATAATGCAGGACAATTCACACAGCATTATCTAGCCCCAAGCTAAGCAGAGCTTGTGTTATGGGTACTAGATAACTGATATACTTAATACACCACATAGATAGATATTCTTTATTATACATAGAAAACATCCGGAACACCCTGAACAAATATCTGCAGATCATACAAACATTGTATTCTTGCAAATAAACTAAGTATTTGATTTGATTTGATTTGTCCCGAGGCGGGAATCGGATCCGCAACCTCCTGCGTCGCAGGCGGACCTTCGCCCGCTGCGCCACTGATGTCGTCATTACATCGACAACAGCTCTTTAATCTATTTATATAAAAATGAAACCCGTTTTCCTTGGTCACGGCATCACGCGTGAACGGCTGGACCGATTTCGCTAATTCTTTCTTTGTTGTGTTTGTTATTGTCATAAGAAGGTTCTTATGAAAGAAAAAATTAAGAAAGTTGGAAACATAAATTTCCACGGGGGCGAAGCCGCGGGGCGCAGCTAGCTCATAATAATAACGTATGAACCAGCACTACTTGCCACCATTTGTAGTCCATACCCAATATCCTACAACTCCAGCAATTAGTCCAATGGATTACTAGTAATGATGGCTTCGTAACGGTCCTAATTGCCGTCAATTGGTCAATAGGTTTCATGTGACGGTTATTTTGTAATTATTTCAATGAAATGGGGTGGTCTATAAGTGATCACATGCCGATGTGTTCTGAAAATGTTTTTTTTTTATCATTTATTTAGGGTTTGTTCAATTATTTGAACACGCCACCCTTGAAAAGTACACAAATTATAATAATACAAAAGACACCAGAAAAACAGTTAGAGAAACAAATTAAACTACGAGTAAGTAAAGTACAAAAGGGAAAAATGGCACAAAACCTTAATCGCGTGTTTTAATTGCCAGCTGATACAGCTTGCACAGTTTCCCAGCTTCCTCCGATAGAGGATTAGCTAAGAAACTGTTACAGCCTCCTACCTATGAGCGACTTTTTACCAGCGAGGCTTACTAAAACTGGAGACTTTCTACAGCTACTGACCTTGACCAGTTTTCAGGAGTTTTCTTTACCAGCATTAGTTTCTATTGTACTCAAAGCAAATGCGTCTTTAAGGCATGCATGATGAAGTAACCAAAAGGTCGTGGTTAGATCACCATACAAAACCAAACTTAGGTGGTAGTTTTATAATTCCACCTTACCCTGCACTAGTTTCCCAACAATTTATACCATAACGTTCAAAATTACCTGAACCTATCAGCACTTAAAGTGGTGAAACGCTACTAACAAGAGAACATCGTGCATGCAATAATCATCATAATTGGAGAGGCTCCCTACACTAAGCTGAGCACACACTGATGTTATCTGGTAAGCTAGGTGTCACGTACGTAATTGCCGAGGTACTATCTGATGGTAGGCCACTGGATCTGTATGCTACACTAGTTTTGTGGTTATAGTGCGAGAGACTTGGAGCTAGATCTACCTCATTGGATACCAGGACTCCGGTAAGACCTCAAATTAGGCGAGAAAGCAAATTGAAATTACCAAAAGGTCATACTTTTAGTCAGAAAAAGTACACCGTAATAAAACTTAAGAAGATAATAACTAAAAATGTGCCGAAACGGTGTGTGTGAAACAGCTCGGAACCGTAAGTTTGGTGAGACGAAAATCCAGACGTATCACTGGGGTGGGCGTAGTTCCATGTGGGCACGATAGACACGCTGTACCAAATCTCATAGAAAAATGAGACGCCACCATACTATCGACAAACCAAAATCAGGGCTCAGGTTAGAGAGTAGACTCATAGATCGGGATGAAGTCCATAGATTGGCAAATTGTTCTGTCTGAAAAGCCAAAACTATTCTCAGTCGACGCCTTATCCAAATTTATGCAGGACGTGTTATTGCAGAGATATGATTTACTTAAACCTTGAGACGTTTCTTCATATGCTATTTTTGCTTGACACGTCGATAACAACGCATGCTTCGACTCTACAAGACAGGTACACGACGACTTATTTTTCTCCCACTGGCCACAACTCTACAACCTCGCCAGTACCGTTACCAAGGTGCGCAAATCCACGATGTACTTACGATAAGCCCAAGTAACCACCATGCCAGAAACGCCGTGGTGTTAGATTGATTAACTGTCCAGATAAGACGCTTGTTTAGGACTGTCCATTCATAACTTGGATTTTTTGCTTATTATAAACACTATATTTTTATCTGAGATCTGCGAAATGTTGTTTTGATGCCTACTTTTCAAGATTTTGAGAGATTTATTAGGTTTCCATAATAAGGAAATAGTATTTAATGAGAACAATACAGTATAGGAGTAGAAAAAATTAGAGCTCAACTTTTTTCGATTTACAATCAAACAGTTCAACTAAGTGCAGACGGTTGCGAACAGTCTAGAGATAGCTAAACTGATCCGTTTCAATGCCAATCGGAAGCGTCCCCAGGACTATTATTTCCATACTTACTAATATGTACTCGTACATGATATACTTACATGATCTGACGTATGTACAAATGTGTAAACATCTAATTCCTTAAATAAAAATGTTATTTTTTTATTTCTGTTCGGTTCGGTGGTAAGCTAAAGTTGACTAAACACCCCATAGCTTGTTAGTTTTTATTTTTCGGGTGGCAGCTAAACCGTAGATTAAGGAGGATAGTATTAATGGTGTCATGGTGATGAGGTAGAGTTTTATTTAGCTATTTTATCAAAGGTACAAGTTTATCTTAGATAAAAGCAGAATAAATTGTATTCCGGGTTCTTTAACTAAGCAAAATCTTACTCAATTAAGCGAACCCTTACACAGCTGTATTAGTACACATTTTAGTATAGATAAGATGTTTTTTTATAAATGAGTAAGGCATATTTTATAATGAAGATTGGGATTAAAATATCTGTTCCGCCTAGATATACTTATTTAATCAAACATGATCTAAGCGGGACACCATGAGAGAGGCTGTTATTTTAAATCCCAAACATTGTCTACACAAATTATATCTGCAATTACGTAAATGTGATGTCGTTTTTTTCACTATAAAATATTTAGTCATCGTTCACAGCCTGCCATGTTTCAGAGGTGGTTATATCAGTGAAAACGTACCTTTATGTCAGTTTTAGCGTGTTTACATTCATAAGATTACAGTCATTTAAGAATGCTTGCAACGTTATTTTCTCGTCGTGCCACGCATAAGTAGGAACTTTGTGTCTGTACTGAATGTTTAAAGCGTGCTGATTCTGTAGATAAAATGAAGGTACGTAACCTAGTTGAGGAGATGCGAGTATATAAAATTCTCAGCTTCCGATCCGACGACAACAGCCCTTGACAGTCTGCCTGGCCAAAAATTTGCGGTTTATACTTACCCCTCTAAAATAGCTTCTTACAGCGGCTTCGCACGAGTTTTTAGATTAAAAAATTGGTTGTCTGTAAAGTCGGTTTACTGACGATAGTTGAACGTGACAACGCAGACGCATCGCTCACTCAAGTAGGAGAGAGACGGATGTCGAGCGCTCTCGCTTGCACTTCAAGCCTTACATGGAACGCCTCAGAGCGAGGATACGCCGCATGACGAGGTAACGCCGCATGACGTCATGTTTTTTCGTGCGTACAGCCGGCTCAATCGAATTATAAGACGTTGTCACGTCAAAATTAGCCTATAAGTTATTCCAGGTTCATATCTCTATATGTGCAAAGCCCGATCCATTGAGTAGTTTTGTCGTTGTCTTTGGTCATGCATCTTCACAACGACACAAACGTTCACCTTTATAATATTAGTAGAATAGTATGAAAATAACTTGAAACAGTTGCTTAGCAGTGTTTTTTTTTCACTCTGTCAAAATAAAAATAAAAACACTGCTGAGCAACTTATGAATAAGCGGGTTAGTAGCTACCTACACGATCAGCAATTAAAAGAAATCCAGCTCATGATTAACCATCAGCTACCTAGTAAGGGTATGCAGTTGGAGACGGAAAGTTGCTGAAAACGAATTGGTTTTAATATTGCCTAAGCGATAATTTTCTCCATAATTTACTGACCATAAAATGGTACAAGATTTCCTTGATGTTGTATCTTGACTTTCCATGCTGGCTGAACCTTCCGCCAATTAAATAAGTTCAAACTTAGGTTTCTTTATTGATCTCTGACCCTATAAATGAAGTGTCCTCCAAACAGGTTGATAACAGGTAGAGATGACTCTATCTTATTATAATTTAGCACCTATCATCAAAGAACCGCAAACTTTCGGCTATTTCTCGAAATAGGCTATAAAGACTCCAATTTATTTGCCGCCTGACCAGTTGTCAATTCTATTTGGCGCGAATGTATCAAAACGTGAGGGTTTTGATTTGCAAACCCTTTGGCACGATATAGAATTTTTCAGAATTTCACGTTGATTCCCGCGTGAAGAATAAAATTTTAACTGCTTCGTAATTAGGAAGGTCTTTGCCTGGGTTAGCTTAAGGTACTTATCTGCATAGACCTACAACTAATTTAGACAATTTGCCGTCAGCAACTTCTTTCTAGCTTTAAGTAGGTACTTAACTCAAAATGCATGTTAATGTAATTTTTAGTGCTTTGCACTTTCTTATCTATATCTATATTATATATTATAAAGAGGAAAGATTTGATTGTTTGTTTGTATTGAATAGGCTCCGAAACTACTAGACCGATTTGAAAAATTCTTTCACCGTTAGGGAGCTTACTTTTCAGGGAGTGACATAGGCTATATTGTATCTCGGATTTCCCACGGGAACGGGAACTACGCGGGTGAAACCGCGAGGCAATCGTCTAGTAAGAAATAAGTTTGTTCAGATCCACTGCTTGTTTTAGGTTCATAATGTTCACTCTCTTACAATATGATTTTTTGAACTAAATCAATAATAATGGACCATTCTCACAGCATCATCTAGCCTCAAGCCAAGCAGAGCTTGTGTTATGTGGCAGGGTTTGTAATAAAACAATGAGCTATTTTGTCAATAGATTTATCTATATATTTTAATGAATAATTTTCAATTACAGCTGTTGCAAAATGTACAGTCTCCTTCATAAATCAAGCATTATTTCGTAGAAAAATGGCAAAACAATTCATATTGCATTTTAAGTCGATTCATTTTGTTGTAAGTAGGTACATTTGTGTTACAATATCTGCTCAATTTTTAAATTTCAAAATGTACTTATGAATGTTTTTTTAATTTTATAATTATCGACCTACTCGTACGAGTTTGCTGTCTTGGATGGCTATAAAGATCCAAAATTGTTTTTTTTATTGTATTCTATAAATTCATCCAATTATGAAGATTGAAGTATTTAAAAAATAAGCAGCTATTTTAACACAGCTTAGCGTAATAAAAATTAAGAGACATGCATAAAATGTACATAAATCTATTTCAATTTAACTTTTACTTTGCACTTACATTATAGTGAATTCCATGGAATATTATATTCATTTACAATTATATATTTGTATTTTAACTACAATAATTATTAACTATATATTACAAATTTTAACTTACGTTATAAAGATTTTTATCAATCGTTTTTAGCGTGATTTTGATTGTTGTAAATATTTAAAATTTTGATTCAGCTTGAACTTGTCAAAGTTTGAACCTATGTTGAGCTGTTTCTTAAATTCCTTATAATGTGTGATATATCATAAATTTAGATATATTAATAAAAACATAAATTCAACAATCAATAACACGCAATCTCACAGTACAATTGACAAAACATATTTTCAAAATATGTCTATTAGTAAACACGTATAATATACCTTACTAATTGTATTTACAAAATAAAGTAATTTATTTATTAATAGACAATAATAACTATTCAATCGAGAATTAAGTAAATCAATTATATTTTTTGAAGAAAAGTGGTTGTAGCTTGTGGTATGAAAATATTTTATGTAATAATAATCATACTGGCACATTAATTTAAATATAAGTTTAAACAAAATTAAAGTCACAAAATAATGAAGATTACTGTACATACCCAGTACCGGTTAAACTAATACCAAAAATATCGTTAAATAAAATTGAATAAAGACTGATTTGAAAATAAAAAGAAAGTAAGATAAGCGAAATTTCGCACAGGATATAATTAGAAACGGATGTAAAAATAAGCTACAAACACCTTTGTTCAGTACAATTTATCCTATGTCTATTGCTGTGGAGAATCTATCGTTTTAACTAATGTGTCATCTACGTACATGGTAGGTCTGATTTCTGATGTCTCGTCACTTCGCTGTAGCAGGATCCAAGCAACCGAACCGGTGAGGTGAAACTAGTTTCATTACAAGTGCCAATTTAGAGTAGAAAAACGGAATGTTGCGAATCATTCCATTACGATATTGCACGGTTCAATAAAAAATACGAACTAGACACGACAATAACATTGAATTTAAATTATCTATCCGATAAAAGATAACTACCCAACTATAAAGTATTCAGCCTGAAACAAAGTGCTCCGTCATTTACATAAAAAAACCCCGTGAGAATCACATTTGATTTTGACAGCTGTCATTCGGATCATGCTGCAATGAATGGACTACCTACGCCGTGAATAATTTGTGCTTCTTCGATTACCATAGTTGAGTTATTATTGCACGAATATTTTACCGCAAAGCAGTGGTTGAGTTAATTTGTAGCTGACATGTTGCATTGGCTCTTATCTATTAATGATAGCGTGACTTGACAGATACTTGTCAAACATTCTATAACTGGAAAGTTCCTGTGACAAGTTAATGCGGTACGTAACGTTCCAGCACCCTTATTGTCTAACTATAATTGGCATGAAACTCATGCCCATTGAGGTCTCATTAAGTGTCATTCATTTAATAAGCTTAATAATACCTAATAGAGCGATCCAACTAGATTGTAAAATTGAAAATCCTGAACTATGATGAACAAACAAGCACAACACGACATCAACGGTCCGCGAACGGCTGTGAACAACCCCTAGATAAGCTTAACTATTTACAATCAGTACTTAACTTATACAAAATATCGACCCGGATAGAACTCGAACGAAAAAACAAAATAGGAACAATACAAAATGATGCCCTGCGCCCCCGTTGACTAGCGAGGGGCTTATAAATACGCTATGTACAGTGGCGCGGTCAGTCCTGGGTCTCGACGTCGAGGCCGTTGACCATGCGCTCGATGCTCTTGAGGTCTGAGGCAGGGGGGGTGGTGGAGGTGCTGGTGGGTGCGTCGGGCGGCGGGTCGGCCGAGGCAGCCCGCGTCGGCGGCGAGCCTGGCCGCGGCCGCGCGGGAGACGAGCTCAAACTCCTGGCCCGTGGAGCCACCTGCTCAAACGCAGAACCTAGTCCGGGCAGTGCGTACGGCGCAAACCTATGCGCTTTACTTAACGACGGTGCTGGCGGCACAGGTGCCGGCGGAGGCGGTAGCGCATACTGTTGTAAGAACGGATGCAGGTTAAACAGAAAACCTGGGGGCATCTGATGTGGGGGGAAGAAAGGTGGAGGGTATAACGACGGGGGGTAGAGATATGGTAGGAGTGGGGGCTGAACGGGGGGACCTAAAGAGACGTCCGGCGCCGGGGAAGGCCTGGAGGGGCCTGGTGGGGGGGAGTTAGCTCGCGCACCGCCGGAGCAGGACGAGTCGGAACCAGCGTCGATGATGTCCTCGCCGCCGGAGTCTGCGCCGCCGCCACCGCCACTCGAGCTGAACCATGCTGCAAGAGAAGAACGAACGTTAGCTGGTGCTTGTAGTATAAATCGTATTCAGGGTTGGGGAAAGACCCACCCATATCCATGATATGAGTAGTGTATAGAAATAATAAAACAAAAGACTGTTAGTCCCTTTTACTCGTTTAAGCTTTGTGTCAAACCAGATGCAGAAGCCATCAGAAAAAAGTTGAAATAGAAGCTTTCGGTATCCAAGTAGTTGCATTCTACAGTGATGGTAAACCGTTTTTTGTTTATAGACAAGACTTCTATGAATACATTTGGGGAGATGGTAACTACTTTGAAGTACGAATTTTCACTGTAGAATGGAAGAAAAGCTTGTGTCTGTCGTCCAGGGGAGCGATACTTACAGCTGGTGGAGGTGGGTGCGGCGGCAGACGCGGATGGCGGCGGACTCGACGGACCGCCGACGTCAAGCGGACGCTCATCGTCGTCGTCTCGCGTGTCCGATCGCGCCGTCAGCATTGCTTGCCTGCGGTACACAGACAGACTGCTCGTGTTAGTGAAATGAAGGCCAAAAACATAGCAGTAAAGGATGTTGGTTGCTTTTAATGCAGTTATATGTTTGCTGAGTCATCAAAAACGCCGTAGCGTTAGTGAGTCAAGGCATGTAACTGAAATAAATCCACATGGAGGCCGAGACATCACAGACCACGTTTGAGAAAGGCCAAACATACAGTGCATAGGTTAGGTAACATAACACCACACAGAAGGTGCAGTGCATACGTCACAAAAAACAATTGACAATCTAATAATTCCTTGATAGACAAATGATGAAAAATTATAAGGTTTTTCATCCTTTGTCGTAAAACCACAGAAGTAAGCTATACGTCCATCGGAATCGAAGCGTATTGATTTCTATGATACAGTGCGTGCACTGGATCGGCATATCTGTCGATACTGATGAAAGGCATATTGTAAATACCGACACCGCGTACGCTGCGTACGCGCCGATTCCCATCCGGTGGACGCACAGCTTCAACACAGCTTGAAACGTACTAAAGCTAATTTGGAGTACCAAAACTGTCAAATAAAACTCTAATAACTTAATTCGTGCACGGTCAGCGCGGGCACTCGGTTGTATGCAAATAATGGGTCATCTTGGCCGACAGCTTCAAATTATGATATTTTACAGTCCAAAGGCGATAATAACACGTCAACTTACACAGTTTTCCCATAACAAACCCAAAAGAAAATTGGATTAAGCCCTAAGGGTGGAAATTAGGTAGTATCGTTAGAAGACGATTAACCTTTCAAAGGGCGACGCGCGACGGTACATTAGTGAAATATCAACAGTTTGACACCCTACTTGATGGCACGGAACGGTGGCGAAGTCATTTGGTGAACCAGCTCAGGGTAAGTTGTAAACGAGATACAGATTATGGTCGAAAAGCTTTATTTTTTGATAGTCACTAATGAACGTTAATAACAAAATTTGATTGTTTTTAAAAACCAACCGACTTAGAATACCTTAATTTTACACTATTTTAGGTTATTTTAGGTTTTGTGAGATAAATATTAATCTTTCTAGAATAAATAATGTTATGGAACCTCTTCGGGATGAGAATTGTCCCAAAGTACATAAAAGCAAAATGAATTTCAAAATCGGTCCGAAATTGACGGAGAAATCGACGAACATACACAAAAAAAATACGTCGGTTAAACAAACACATAACATAACATAATCACACGGCTTCATCTAGCTATGTCATCATGAGCAGAGCAATGTTATGGATCAGCCTGTTTTAAGTAGGTACCTACTGCTTTTATTGTAATAGGCAGGTACCTCCACTACACATGTTATCGACAAAAAAACACGCAGAGTCATATAAACATTTATCCAGCCACAAGCCCAACCCGTGACCAAAAAGGTCACGGGCTTGTTTGAATCATTTATTTGGTGCATGAGGGTTTTGCCGAACATGGCATTTCACCCCCGTAATATTAAATTACAATAGTGCTTAATTCAACAAAAAAAATACATTCTATGTAACTATGTAACAAAATAAACCTAACAGAAACTTAGTCTATGAGACTTTCCTCGACGTCTTTTCGATCTTATTTACCACAATCTAAATTATATGCACATCCCACAAAATTAATATTCTGTAACATTCTGTCTTTCTCGTACTTTGACAGTTTGTGGTGCAAACTAGAAGAACAATTGGTAGGTTAGTAGTTCCGAAACACGTTTAAATTACAAACTAAAACGTGTTTATAATAAGTAAGAAAAAAAAGCTTAGACTTAGCGTTTCAAAATTTCACTTGTGTTTTCCGGGTAGCGAAAGGTTTTTCCTTCCGTGTGAAGTTAATAAGTTAAAGAACACCATTATGGCCCATACCCGACCCAAATCAGCACCACGACCTATTTTATCTTAATTTTATGTTAAATAAAGGTATTATCAAAATCGAACTAGCAGTTTGTGATACCTGTCATAAACTGATTTCTAATGCCTCTTTAAAAGTTTTGTGTTGTATAGTGTCGTGGCTCTTTTTGGCCACGATGGTGGGCAAAAAGAGGAACTTTCCATCTCTATGTAAAATAATTGGTGGCGCTGATTTGGGTCGGGTATCAGGAACCAATGAACTAACATTTGATTAAATTGTCAAACAATTCCCCGTGTTTCCGTTATCAAAGGTGTCTCAATGTCACTTGCCGGAACTGTCAAATCTGACATTTCAATGTTTCTCCGTCTGGCGCCACCACAAAGACGTCTGAACTGTCAAGATATCCTCTCAATTACATGCAAGGCCGAAAGACAGATGGCAATGCGGTCCTTTATAAAAAGCTATAAAAGAAACAAAAGAGATACGAAACGATTTAAAAGCGTCCACCCTAAAAAAGACAAAGAGCTTCCTCAATTATTTGCCTTCTGTCGCCCCGTTAAACAAACAACTCTTTAACACGTGCATTGTTTTACGGTACCCTAAATGCGGCCGCATCTTGGTTCCGTAGGGTCCCTGATTACCGGGTTCAACAGTAAATTCATTTTATTAACTCGTCTCATAGTCCGCTGATAGAATTAAATTTGTGCCACCCCTGAGGTATCAGGGTTGGCAGGTGAGCAAATATTTTCATTAAGAATTAATGTAACATAATTTTATGTAATATATTTTAGGAGAGATTGAGATTTTCGTAAGAAAAGTGACCATTCAGGTAATTCATGAAATTAATTTGCTGATACTACATTTTCAGTTGTTATTATCAAATTCCTCAAAACTGTCTGGTACTGACTAAGACGATAGAGTTGAGGTCAGCTCTAAGTTATCAAATAAACAAATTAAAATCAAAGAACAGAAATAAGTTAGAATTAGTATTTGGAATTGAAATAGTTGAGCTAACTGCAGACTGTTGCAAAAAGGTAGCTTAACTGATCCATATCAATACCAGTCGGAAGCGTCCCCAAGACGCTGGCTGCATTGCCACGCGCTGTATGGCAACTGGTATTGATATTGATTAGTTGAGCTACCTGTAGACTGTTTGCAACAGTCTATAATTTCAACTTCAACATAGATCAATTTTAAAGACTAAGTTGTGACATGCCAACCCTGACTTAAACCGTCCACATTAGGGTGTTCACGTTACAATGTAAACTCGTTGGGGTGGCCTGCCTTGTAATTTTGCCAAATTTTTATCCCTCGGTTAGTTCGAGTCGTCGACCCCTGGGGGTGCTTTTTATTGTCGCTATTTTGTCGGAGACAAGGCCGGGGTATTAAGTAGGTGTTCTGATTCTTGTCTTATTGTGGGGAAATTCAGATTTTAGGTCCAAATGTCGGCGTGTTTCTGTCTGGCAGTAAGCTTTTAGTTTATTTATATTGACGTTGGAAGTGAACAATCAAATATCGCGAATAAGCAATTTGCTTATATTGAAATCTGCAGGATATTATAGTACACGAGTGTGAGGGCAAGTACAGGTGTACTCTCTATTCCCTCACTCTCATAATCCGATGCCGACATTGTGGACTTAAAATCTGCCAGACAGGTCAAGCGCAGGACCAACGGCTTAACAAGCTTTCCGAGAAACGGGGGTGTAACACCGTCAACTTTCTGACTTCGGGCTGGTACTGTGAATTGTTCTTGCTAGAAACATCGCAATAACAACTATTGGCCCGACCCGGGATTTGATGCAATTGCATTGACGATCATAGATTTCAACGATATCAAGTGTAATATGTACCTACTGTGGAGAAAATGAATTGAAAAATGAAAGATCGGTAAGGTTTAGTCAACTTTTTGAAGCTTTAGCTTAGAACCCTCGAGACGACTACCTCGTGGTGATTATTAGGTCCTGGGTTCAAATCCCGGGTCGGGCCAATAGTTGTTATGGGATTTTTCTTGCAAAAAAAATTCACAGTAGCAGCCTGGAGTCAGAAAGTTGACGGTGTTACACCCCCGTGCCTGGGAAAGCACGTTAAGCCGTTGGTCCTGTGCTTGACCTCTCCCCGGTTGTGTCGGTCTGCCGTCCCATCGGATTATGAGAGTGAGGGAATAGAGAGTGCACCTGTGTTTGCGCTCACATTCGTGCACTGTAATATCCTGCACATCTGGCTAGTCAATATTTATTTATTTATTTTAAGGAAAATTACAGTCAATTATAGAAATAAATTACAACTGCAAACTGTTGCAAACAATCTACAGGTAGCTCAACTGATCCATATAAATACCAGTCGGAAGCATCCCCAAGACGCTGCTTGCATTACCCCGCTGCGTTGTACCAAATACCCACTAGCTCTCGGGTCATGGCTCTCTTCGACCAGCGCTCAGATAATCTTATAAAAACCCGAAGAGCTTCGGTACCCCACGGACCTAAAGTCTCGACTCCAAGGGGAGCAAATGTGTAGGCTCTGTCGAGACCTGCATATTTGCGCCTCTTGAGATCTTCGGCCAAATCTGCCGCCGCACCCGCCCTCACGGATGTCCTCGGAAGATGGGAAGGCACAAGTGTGTCGACGCACGTAGCGTCCCACACAATGAGCCTCCCCAACTCCCAATAAAGTATTAAAAATTTGATTCCGTAGATTCCGTATGATGCAATCTTGTCAGCTCAAAACTCACGGTAGGGTCAGTCAGGTTAAACTCAGAACCTTGAATCTTAATTATCGGATGATTGAGTTATTATCTACAAATAATGGTTCACTGAAAGTTCTGCGCTGGTGTGAAGATTATAAAATATATAAAACTTTTAAATCCATCATGGTCATAAATAAACACACACTAAAGTCATTTACAACGGGATATTTATCATGATTTGTATCATTTCGTTATTAGTTATTTTAACGGAATAACGCTATTATAACTTATAACGTTATTCCGAGATCATGGCGCATGAAACTGTGCCGAAAATTTCGGCACAGTTTCATGCGCATTTAATATTGGCTCAAAACTCAAATCATGGTA
Source organism: Eupithecia subfuscata (assembly GCA_963564075.1). Taxonomy (NCBI): domain Eukaryota; kingdom Metazoa; phylum Arthropoda; class Insecta; order Lepidoptera; family Geometridae; genus Eupithecia; species Eupithecia subfuscata. The sequence goes on along the minus strand of OY751117.1, from coordinate 8,767,544 downwards.
AATACCCCGTTGTAAATGACTTTAATATAAAATAGATGTTAAGTCCTAACTTTAAAAGACGCGAAAGTAATTTCTAGCAAAAAAAGGTCTATGAAATAGTCTTATCGCTTTACTAAGAACGGGTAGAGTTAAGAATTCAACGCCAAATGCCTGCACAATGCTAGGGTTGCCTGGTGCCCAATGTTCCGTACGGTGCGACTTATTTATCGGTTTATGTAGACTGAATTGGAACTATGGTCTTATTATGCGTCATCATCATCATCATCATGGTTCTATTGACATGATAATGACGAAAGAAAATGGGGGTGGCATTTGAGTTTGGTCTCATTTACATAATTCATAATTTGATTTAGTAGTAGTTTTAAATAAAGAAGGTTATAATTAAAGCATAGAAACAAATTAGAACAAGTATTTACAATTGAAACAGTTGAGCTAATTGCAAACTGTTGCAAACATTCCAAAGGTAGTTCAACTATATCCTAACTATGCCCTATCCGTGAAAACCTATACCTGGTATTTATTAAAAAAACATTATTTTTAATAATTCGGTAAATAAATAAGTAAACTAATCCATATCAATACCAGTCAGAAGCGACCTCAAGTTTTAAATTATAATTATCAAAGCAAGTTATACTAATAATAGTCACGTCCAGGCAGAGTTAGAAGAGCATACCTTTGATTTTAAAATCCGTTACGGTGATAACAAAATATACCTTTGCTAAAATAAATTTATATCCTGAGCTTAAACTTGCAAATGCTGCCAACTAAACAGATAAATCACTGGCACTAGTTACACTATGATTAAGATATCCGGCTGTGCAAATTCGATGTAGATTGTCAATTGACTTTATTATTAGATCTACTTCCTTCAAGCGTTGTCAAGTTGAATAGGTTGTTCGACCGCCATTGTTTCTGATTGTCAATCGAATATTTGGACATTTCATAGGCCGACATTTGCAAAATTAACAGACAGGCCACCCGTTCCGGTGCTCTATGATGTCATTATAATTTCAATTCCACTTTGTGTCCTTGTGTTAATGCATTCACTGCCCAGCATCAGTGGCGTGACCTGCGAGGCCTCGACTGCTCCAAGTTTTCATTTAGAGCATTTTACACACTATAGCTAAGTTGGTACAATAACGGGGGACAGTTGGCATTGGTGTCTCTTTACAAATTTATGCCCTACTTACCTACCTGTTCTGATATTTTATACTGTTGGCTTGCCTAAAAAATAGGTTTAGAGTTAAAAATAATTTTGTTGTTAGATTGTAGAATATTTGGGATAAGAGTGCAACACTCAGTCTCTCATTGAAGCCGTTGTAGAAAAGTTATGTTGATATTGATAAAATGTTTTAGTATGTTGTAAAAAAAAATTGGTTGTCTGTAAAGTCGGTTTACTGACGATAGTTGAACGTGACAACGCAGACGCATTGCTCACTCAAGTAGGAGAGAGACGAATGTCGAGCGCTCTCGCTTGCACTTCAAGCCTTACATGGAACGCCTCAGAGCGAGGTAACGCCGCATGACGTCATGTTTTTTCGTGCGTGCAGCCGGCTCTATCGAATTATAAGACGTTGTCACGTCAAAAAGAATATAGCCCATGTTAATGTGATGCCCTGTTTTATTTTAGTAACACAGTTGAACGTCGATTATCTTTCAATACGTTACATTTTAATTTTATATTCACCTAAAATCTATATTGCCTCACGATGCACAAGCAGTTTTTATATCACAAAAAAGCCGCGAACGAGTAACAGTGGCAAGGTGCCAACCCTAACAAAAAGCTATGTATGCTAGAATGTGACAAGTATGACTTATGCAAGCCGCCCAGCTTTCCCGCGGTGTTTGTCAAAACACTCACGTTCGCGCGCTTCCGGCGGCCGCCATTTTGAGATGAGCCCGCAGCTTCCGGTCCGGCTCTAATTCCGGACCTATGAGCCCATCCGGTGCAAAATGTTGTGTAAGCGAATTAACCTACCCGATGCGGTCCGTTAATTTGTAATGGTCTGTTTTAAAGATGTGCCTACCTACGGTTTTCGGGGTGGAAAATTTAGGAAAATTGTCATATTTTTTTACGGTTGCGCAATCATCAAAAATAATATTCGTCTCTAGAGTTGTAAAAAGTGTTTTGAGTTAACAATCAAGAAAATATGACCAAGAAAACTGCGTACTTAAATAGGTACTATACAAAAGTGTTCGCAAAACACTCATTTCATCGATGTGTAAGTTCTGGTTTGTATTTGTAACAACAGAATCCAGAGCTTCAATCCAAAGAGGTTCATTCAATAGATCTTTTACCTAATCCCACGTGTTCAATCAAAAACCCTCTTTACGCAATCACAGATTAGGTCTACAATAGATACATCAGATGGATATCGCTAATCGAGTTCTCGCTCAAATTCAAATCGGTTGGCGGAAAGGCGGCCACCCAGGCGCTAGCAAATTATACCAGGAAATAAAATCATGGCGAAGTGGGCTCTGTTTACGCATGTTGGTGTTCCGTAGGCATAGAGCGTTGCATAGATTTTGCTTCTCAAATCCCAGGAATTTGAGATTGTATAAGGCCACGAATGCTTTCCGATTTAAGATTTGGAGAGTTTTTGAGAAACAATGTTTATTTATTTTGAAAATAGTCTTCTATCACCTACCTACCGTCTTCGAATCTTTGAAATAATAGTGTCTGTTAAAGCTTTAGGTCTGTGATTAGGTGTCAAACATGAGGACACTATCCAAATCACGTATCACGAAAGTCCTTGATTTGGCGGTGGCTACTGACGGAACGCTAAAAACCACAGCTGATTTTATCGCGGAAATCCAATTTTCTCCCTTGCACGCTAAAGACGCTGGAAAAAAAGCGCCAAGTCGAAATGACTCCACCATTTTGAGCCGTTACTCGCCATGTTTAAACTCCGAACACGAATGAGGAGGCGCCGGATTGGTTTAATTTGAATTTGGAACGCCGAGCGCGTTGGCCGGGTGCGCTCGGAAACTACGATCGTGGACTAATTAATTTAAAGATTCACAGATAGGATAATTTCGTTAGCTTTTAACTTCGCCTTAAATAAAAGGCATTAATCTTTCGTGGTATTCCGCCACCTACTTGGAAATTTTAAGTAGTTGCTCATTTATGCATTCATATAATTGAATTTTGGGAATTTATAGAAATTTACAGCAATTATAAGGTAGTTAAGGTGAAGCACGAGAGGAATGTGTTGATAGGAATCAACATTTTTGGTGTGAATTTATGGTTGGACGTTAATATTTTACTATTTTTACATAACTTTCAATCGTGACTAACAACGAAAAACAACTGACCACGCACGTTATTTTAAAAATAGATCTTATCCTTCAAATCATAAAGTTTTCTTTCACTCCTTTGGACCTTCACTCTTTTTCTACCCTCAAATTCATAAAACAAACCCGATTCCTGATAGATCGTATTTTAAAATTCACAAAGGTATTCAAATTTTCGTCTTCTGCAAAGGATACACCAATTAGTGGAAAGAGTTACTCAACACTGGAATACGTGGACCGGGAAAAATGTTTCTAATTTTCTTTGTAACTTACAGGATTTAATTTAATATTTTACCAAGATAATAAAGATAATTGTCGTCAGATTTACTAACTAGGTTCTGTCGCTTCGCACGCGTATTTTCTGTATACTAAATACGTACCCTATTATCTAAGTTAGGCTTTGTTCTAAACGTACGCCAGATTTCATTTTGATCTGTTCAGTAGTTATGGAGACCCTAGGTAACAAACATTCAGATTTCACCAACTTTCGGCTTTTTATATTAGTATATTGCCTAGCCGTTTTACCGTTCGCGCGGACCTATATAAGCGCGTGTATCGTGGGCAATGACAGTGTTAAAGTTATTAAAATGACAGAAGAGGTATTGTAAGTATTTAAAGTTCTTTTTGACAGTTTTCGAGGACACACTTTATTATAAGCGTCATCCTACAGCTGGGCTAAGGCCTCCCCCAAAACGAATATTTTCTTAATTTATTTTAAGGTGGCAAGTGTTAGATACTTACTTCTTTTCCCTTTTCCCCGCACCCGTGTCTCGGAAGCCTTTCGCGAAAGGGTTGTTGTCGATCTTCAGTTGCGTGATCTGTGGACAAAGTTTGGGTTTTATTTAATGTTCAGTATTATTGTTGTTCATTTGTGATCCAAATAAACCGCTTATCTATCTATGTATCTATTATTTGTATTCGTATTCTCCATATCTATTATCATTTCCGAATATCTCTTCTAACAAGAAACCGTATAACCGTCCAGAATGTTATCATTCATTACATTTTAGATAGCTCTGACAGCACCGAGTTCGGTTGACAATAGTATCGCCAGTAGTTTTATAAAAAACTAGCTGCGCCCCGCGGCTTCGCCCCCGTGGAAATTTATGTTTCCAACTTTCTTAATTTTTTCTTTCATAAGAACCTTCTCCTGACAATAACAAACACAACAAAGAAAGAATTAGCGAAATCGGTCCAGGCGTTGTTGAGTTATGCGCTTACCAACACATTTTGCGATTCATTTTTATATTATAGAAGAAGACTAGACGATCGCCTCGCGGTGTCACCCGCATAGTTCCCGTTCCCGTGAGAATTCCGGGATAAAGTATAGCCTATATCACTCCCTGAAAAGTAAGCTTCCTAACGGTTAAAGAATTTTTCAAATCGGTCCAGTAGTTTCGGAGCCTATTCAATACAAACAAACAATCAAATCTTTCCTCCATAGAGTACGAGTATTATAGTACAGATAAGATAGCTCTGTCAGCACCGAGTTCGGTTGACAATAGGATTCGATATAGCGCCTCTATCGTGCGGACAGGGAAACTGCACAAATCCCATACAAAAATGAGACGCCACGATCACGTATGGATCGTCAAACGAACTCAGGGCTTTGGTTCGGATCACTAGGCTTTAATTCCGTGTGATAAACTAGCTTCGGCACGCGTATTTTCGGTATAATAATAAGCCTATTATTATCTAAGTTAGGCTTTGCTCTAAACCTACGTCAAATTTCATCTTGATCTGTTCAGTAGTTTTGGAGATCCTAGGCAACAAAAATTCAGATTTCACAAACTTTCGGCTTTATAATATTAGTAGGATAAGAGACAACGTATGCATGATGAATTATATGTAATTAATAATAATAATAAAGAAGAATTATATGAAAGAAAGGGATGAAATTTACTGGTTCCTGAAACATAGTTTATAAACTAGTTCAGGAGTTTATGGACTCATATTGTCTGTTACTCTAGTTATTATGTCAATCATCATCATCATCAGCCTATATTCGTCCACTGCTGGACATAGGCCTCCCCTAATGAGCGCCATAGCGCCCGTCTTCCGCTTGCCGCATCCAGCATCTGTCTGCAGTCTTTCGCAGATCGACATCTCACCTGGCTGGAGGGCCAAACTGAGCAGTCAATAAATAACATTTTTACTTTACCTTACTTTTTTACTTTGAAATTAGTTTACTTTTTTTTGGCAGAAGCCTTTATTCACAAAGAAAATTACACTAGTATTTACAATTGAAACAACTGAGCTAATTGCAGACTGTTGCAAACAATCTACAGGTAGCTCAACTGATCCATATCAATACCAGTCGAATTAGTTTCCTAACAAAAACAAATTTATTCACAAAGAAAATTATACTAGTATTTACAATTGAAACAATTGAGCTAACTGCCGACTGTTGCAAACAGTCTACAGATAGCTCAACTGATCCATGATTAGTTTCCTAATTTCTTCGCGATAAATTGACTTTGATGTTCTCTTTTCTAAGTGTACCTACGGTCATTTGATTTGATCTGGAAACCTTACCTTTTCATTCTGATAAGCAGTTACAGCGATGAACTCCGTCTCCTTGAAGACATACGTCCTGAAGGTGGAATACGGCAGCTTCAGGATGTCGTTCGCCCGAACCAGGTGGAACCTCGGCTGGTACTTGTGCATGGAGTTCAGGATCGTCTGCGTAACACACTTCAAACACTTTAGGATTGTGATCAGGGGGTTTAGATTTTATTATGACAGCGATAGGGCATGTTCTGTGTTGTCGTGAATTATCTTCGCCTTGAAAGCTCATCATTATAACCATATCAGCCCTGAGCTGAGGCTGTGTGGTGCCGGCTTAGAATTTGCACCACCCCAACTCTTCCCGCGGGTGTCGTAAGAGGCGACTAAGGGATATCCACCGGGGGCGCATTATCGCCGCAAACCGGACTACTCCTGATGCGCTGCAGAAGCGCGGAAGCCCCATCCGCACCCTGAACGACTAGTTGTGCTGGATCCGCAGAGCATCCCCAAGACTTTGGTGTACTTGACTCAAAGATTAGGCAGTTGATAATTAACACACTAAGGCAATTATGGAGAAAAGCATCTACTGAGACCGGAGTGACGAGATTCCTTATTGATGTAAATCTCTTTGTTTTTTTTCACGAAGTTTGTAAGTATCTCAATAAAAAGTTTACAACCAGGGTGCTATAAGCTTGCGCTCGGTGGTCCGTTCACATTGTAAATCCTCGAAATCACCCATCAATTAAGGCGTGTCAAATAAAACTCACTATAACCCGATGAATAATAAAAAAGACGAAGTAAAAACCGTGGAAAATCATGGGGCGGTTTCACCCTATGCCATTAGGTCTCATTATTGTGTGCGACTATTGAATAGAACATGAGCGATCGTGAGCTTTCGCAAAGGTGACTGTTAAGCGAAATTAATCCTAATAAGCGATAATTGGAGGTAATGCTTCTGATAATTTCTAGTTTTTTTTCATGAAATTGCGGATAATGGTGATTTGATTACAGAAATTAAATCTACTTACGATGTATAAAATGCAAAATGCAACATTGGGGGTGAGGAATTTTACTTCATATTTTAATTTAGGGATTTCCATCACTTTCGTTGCCCAAGATGCACATTCCCGGATGACAGGCAGTGAATGCATTAAGCTCCGAAAAACTTTTACACCTAGATTTAATATCCTTTATTTGTTTGTAATATTATTATAACTGGTTGTCCTCGCGGAAAATTCATTTTTCATAGACAACCAGTGGTCTAGATTGGTTGTCTGGGCTCAACAAACCGAATTATTGGTGCATAAATAGTGGACCAGTTCACTATTTATGAATAAATTTTTATATTATTTCCGCGGGGACAAACAGTACCAACAATATTACAAACAAACAAAATTGGAGAATAAAGAAGGTTTAGTTCTCTATTCAAGGCGTGTGCTTAGGCCAATTAAAGTTGGTAACATCTAAGATTGAAAGTACAGATTATAAGCCTGATTCAGATCCCGCGGAAGGCGAAGATGAATACACTATAGAACCTAAAATTTTGCGCTGTTTTCTGGAAGGCAAGTCACATAGGTATAAAATGTCTTAAAGTAAGGACCTACCTCAAATCCCAATTCGTCTCGATCGTCGTTCCATGCGGTATGTCTCCTGGAGCCAACGGGAACCGGGGCGACGTCACAGGCGAGTCGTCACAGTCCAGATAATTTAATTAATCACAGTGCGGGGAAGTGCTAGCGAAGGGGTCGCGGCACGCGGTTTTGGAAAATTCCAAACTTGGTTTTAGCGGAGGCGACACGCGTCTGTCTTTAACATGTGTGCATCGTAGACTCAATGACGGTGGCGGTGGAGGGTGGCGTCGCGTTGTTGTATCCCAAGGGTGGGGATGCGATCGACCTTCGACTCGTTGGTCATTTCAATAGGCCAATACAGTAAGGCATCCTTGGCTATGTGAAAGACCAACCAAAAAACAGCGTTTTCTACATTAATTTTATAAACGAGCGTAACCATTTCCCCCGGCTTGAAAGTTCCTACTTTCGAAACACAGAAGAAAGAAAATAAGAATATGAAATTGAAAACTAAGGATAATTATAATCCTGTACGGAAATAGGAAAACTAAACCTAGTTGCATATCGTCACAAACTCTATCCTAAAGTCATGAACATGCTCTTGCTCTACTAGTAGAGGCACTAAACCTAATTAAACCTATACAGCGATGCGATGCGAAACATTAATCCTAAACTAAGTACAATAACTAAGTACTAGGAACTTACTGAGTTGGCAGAGGGCACAACTTCACAACCGGTCGACTTTGTAAAATCCCACTTTTAGTCTTTACAGAAGCGACTCGAACTACCCCGTTTTTGTCCGGAAAGATTTCAGTTACTAAACCTAACGGCCAATGCAACGGCATAACATTGTCCTGCATGGAGACAACTACCATGCCTAATTTTATAGGATTAGCTGGAGTGTTCCATTTCTGTCTGGATTGCAAGGTGTGCAAATACTCTTTACGCCACCGATTCCAAAAAGAGTGGACAAGTTTATCGGTCAATTCATATCGCGAAATAAGATGCAGACGAGTTTCATTAACTTCACGAGTGGGAAGAAACACAAGCGGTTTCGAATGCAAGAAGTGCGCCGGCGTAAGTGCAGACGGTTCCGAAGGGTCGGAGCTTAGCGAATATAGGGGCCTTGAATTCAACAAGGCCTCTACTTGAGCCAACACAGTGTTAAGCTCGTCAAAGGTGAGGATTTGTTTACCGATCACCTTGAAAAGATGCGTTTTGACACTCTTGACTTCACTCTCCCAACATCCACCGAAGTGAGGAGCTCGGCAAGGTATATTCTTAAGCGTTATGCGATGATCTGCCAGTTCCGTTTCCCATAAGGGCTGATACTCTTTTGCCAAGAACTGATAGAGTTCGCGGAGGTATGACCTAGCACCAATAAAGTTTGTGCCGTTATCGGTGTATAGGCACTCCACCGGGCCTCTACGCGATATAAACCGCTTGAATGCTAACAAGAAACTCGCCGTACTGAGATCAGAGGCGACCTCAAGATGGAGCGCTCTTGTAGTCATACAGGTAAAAAGGCAAATGTATGCCTTGCGAGATCTTTGGCCTCTACCACGAACTGACGTGATTGGTAGAGGGCCAGCATAGTCGCACCCAGTGTGAGAGAAAGCTTTAGGGGCAGTCTCTACACGAGAGCGTGGAAGATCAGCCATAACTGGGAAAACGGGATGTGGTTTAGCTCTAAAGCAAACGTTACAATTAAAGGTCACGTGACGTGCGATTCGTCGTGCGGACATAATCCAATAGCGCTGTCGTAACAAAGACACGAGCAAGTTGGGGCCTGTGTGAAAGTTGGTTGTATGATAATGCGAGACCAAAAGCTCTACAGTACGATCTTGACGTGGAAGAAGAATTTGATGCCGAGAATCAAAATCCAATTCCGAATTAGCTAGGCGGCCTCCAACATGAATGAGACCATTGTGAAGAAACGGGCTCAGTTTTTGAATTGGTTTAGAACACAATTGCTTGCGGGATAGTCGATCCAGGTCGAGTTCAAAATGCATTTTCTGGACGGTTAGCCAAACCATACTTTCTGCAAAAGTTAGGTCCGACGCGGTAATAGGTCCCTTAGGAAGCCGTTTTAGAAATTTATAAATGAAGCAGATTGTTTTCAAATATTTTAACCAATTCGAAACTCTAGAGGCCAGATCATGCAAGATATTACACGGAAGAGAAGAGTTCAAAATATCCTGTGTGAATACCGGGAGAGCTATTGGCTTCATTTCCGGAAGTTCCTGAGACTCACCGGAACGAAATGGCTTGACTGGCCACTCGGATCGCGGCAACATTAGCCATGTCGGCCCTGTTAGCCACAACGGATGATCGCGTAGTTGGGCCGGCGTCAAGCCACGCGAGAGACAGTCACTCGGATTTTCTAAACCTTTAACATGGAAAAACGATTCAGCTGAAAGGTTCTCGTGAATCTTGGCAATGCGGTTGGCCACAAAAGTGTGCCAGCGGTGCGGTTCAGAATGTATCCAACTCAACGTTACCGTTGAATCGGAGAAAGCTACGACAGCCTCAATGGCATGACGAGCTGCGTACAAAGAATAAACTCGCCTTATCAGAGTCGATAAGAGGAGTGCAGCGCATAACTCAAGACGAGCTAGCGAAATAACCTTTAGTGGTGCGACCTTTGATTTCGCACACACGAGCGAAACGACGATATCCCCGTAGGGTTTGACCACGTGGGCGTAGACTGCTCCACCGTAGGCCTTCTCGCTCGCGTCTGCGAAACCCACTAGGGTGACCTTACAGCGATCTAAGACACCGATGTGTCGTGGAAATTTCATTTCTGAAATAAGAGGTAGCTCGGCCTGAAATTGTTCCCAGGCGCGAACGATGCGGATTGGCGGGACATCATCCCAGCCAAGTTTCACTAGCCAAAGCTCCTTTATGAGCAGCTTGGCGTACAGAATCATAGGGGCAACAAGGCCTAAGACGTCGAAAAGACGTGCGATGGACGATAAAATATTTCGCTTCGTACATGGGCGGTTATCCGGATTTACCTGGAATCCGAAATAATCCTCATCTGGATACCAACGGAGGCCTAGTATTTTCTGTGTTAGATCTTTGCTAAGGTCTAAACTGAGCGGGAGTCGCAATGACTCCGGGATCGTCTGAAGCACCCGAGAGCTATTACTCAACCATTTAGTTAGCTGGAAATTGCCAAGCGAAAATATTTTTATCAGCTGATGAGCGGATTCTATGGCTAGCTCGGTGCTAGGGCTTGAGCTGACTATGTCGTCCATATATATATCCCGCTGCAATATTTCACCAGCCAGAGGAAATGGCTGACCCTCGTCTAGACACAGCTGTTGAACTGTGCGTATAGCGATGAAAGGAGAGCACTTCAAACCGAATGGTAAAACTGAGAACTCATAGGTTTGGAGCTCTTCGTCCTCGTGAAAGCGATATAAAATGCGTTGAAGCGAGCGATCGTTCTGGCGTATGCCTATGCGAAGGTACATGGCCTTTACATCTGCTGACACAGCGACACTGAAAAGTCTAAAGTTCAACAAGATGTTGAAAAGGTCAGCTTGAAGCACTGGACCTGCGTATAAGATATCGTTGAGCGAAACCCCATTGTCTGTACTCGCGCTGGCATCCAATACTACGCGTAACTTGGTACTACTTTTGTCTTCGCGAATGACAGCGTGGTGTGGGATATAATAGGCGACCTGTCGCTCTTGAGCCTCCTGTGTATGCGAAACATTCGGAAGATTATCGTTCTTCAGAAGCGAAATATAATTGTTATGTAAATAATCCTTGATGACGTCATCATACAGGAGCTTAACGTTAGGTAGCTTCTTAAGTCTACGCTCCAGGCTATAGAACCTTCGACGAGCGATGTCTAAAGAGCTTCCCAATGCTGACGCGTCCGCTTTGAGCGGCAATGCAGCTACATACTTGCCATCCGGAGTGCGAGTGATGGTGGACCGGTAGAACTCCTCACACTGTTTATCGTCTATGTCTACGACCGTAGCGGCTGAGACATCCTCAATCTCCCAAAATTTGCGCAGGTCGCAACCATCAAGACATGAAGTTGAGAAGAACGATAACGTGTCTGTAGGGGGGTCCAATATGGGTGCATCTCCCATAAAGATGTAGCCCAACACAGTTTCTAAGGCGTCCGGACACCCGGGTGTACTAGTGACGCAACCTGGTCGCAACAACTTAGCGAACAGTTTTACGCCGAGTAAAACGTCAATATTACCAGGCACTCCCCAAGTATCGTCAGCGGTTAATTTTGGATCAATGTGATTCAATTCAGCGACATTTATACCGCACAGGGGAAGTTCGCCCGTGATTTGATCTAGTACTAACGCATCGATATGGTACTTGGGTAATGAACGAAGCCGTGAACTAAACGTGAGATCGACTGAACCTCGAACAGGTTGAGATGTACCACCAATACCTCGAACTGTACTAATAGACTCCGCGCGAATAGGTAAACCTAGCATGCGACAACAACGAGTAGTGATATAATTTTTCTGCGAACCGGGATCTAGTAAACATCTGATCACTACGTCCCTACCCTTTTTATTCACTGCTACTACTTTAGCGGTTGCCAAAACCTCGGTAGTCCGTTTGGTCCCTTGTACCGCTGAATGTGTGCATAAAGCGACCCGTTCCGGAACAACTGAAGAAACTTCGACAGGGCCCGCGGAAGGATGAGATGGGGGCGTAACATCAGGGGGTACAGGGGCGGAGACCATAGCGGTGGTTTCCGAGCGCGGCGGTTGTTCAAAATGAAGCAAAGTATGATGCTTGCCGTTACATTTTTTGCAACCGGTTTTCGACTGGCATTTCAGGGTGGTGTGCTGTTGACTTAAACAATTGACACACATTTTGTGGTCTTTAATATATTTAAATCGTTCAAATGCCTGGAGTTGGCGAAACCCAGAGCATTTGAATAGATGGTCATGGGTATTACTACATAGAGAGCATTTGTTAGCTACGCCTACGTAGACCTGCGACACCTTCGCAGAAGGGGCGGAGGGGCTAACGGCTGCGGGCGCGCGCACGGGCGCTGACGTGCGGTATATAATTTTAATTTGTTCGCGTACAAATTTTACGAAATAGTCGTAGTCAACGACTTCTTGATCCTTTTGATTCCGTAAAGACATTTCGTAATGTTTTGCTACATCTGAATCTATTAATTTAAGGCCCAGATGGGTGAAAATAAAATCATCGAGATTTTCTATTTTTAATTGTTTAATTCCTGCTATAATTGCCGTAAATTTATCGAACACCTTTTCCAAATTAGCGGGTGAAGATGTACCGGCTGATTTTAAGGCAAACAGCTGATTTAAATAATTTACAGCGAGCGCGCGAGTATCCAAATATTTTGCGATAAGCGCATCCCAAACGACTCGGTAATTTTCCGCGGAGGGACACAAGCCTGCCGACACATTCCTTGCCTTGCCTTTGAGGCAGCTTAACAAATAATGTATACGATCCGAATCCGAGAGGTCGGAGTTTGTGTGGATCACCCTTTTAAAAGTTTCATAAAAGAACGGAAAACTTTGTATGTCACCGTCGAACGTGGGGAGTTCGATTTTCGGTACCTTTATATGGTACGCACTCTTGCCACCCGAGCTCATGGTTGCAGAGGGCGCTGATACCGGCGGCGGTGGTTCTAATAATGAGCTTAATGCGTCCTTTATTTCGCAGGCCAAGTCATCCAATGCGTTCAAGCTATTGTAGCTGACTTCGTATGTGTCGTCCAGTTTCATAGATAGAACATTGACATTATCAAGGATTTCGGTGAACTCGCCGCGCAACGCATCTATTTGTTTTGCCTGCGCAATAAATGCTTTGCGAGCGCGCTCAGTTGCCAACACCTTCGATGACTCATAAATGGCCTGGACGCGTGCGAAACATGCGTCGCGTTTTCCGAGATAAAGTTTTAATTTAATTTCATCTCCCATATTGTATGAAATTACCTATCACACAAACAAAACCCAAGATTTAAGCGGAACCCTAATTCGATGGGTAACGGGGCGTTATTTATTTAATCTATTTTTACGTTTAAACTAAGTACTTAATGATGAAGATCTTCAGTAAATTGACCTTCCTCGTACGATAAATTAACAGCAAACAAATAGTAAATCTCAAAAAAAGTTGCGAAACAAATATAAAAGACACGTAAATAACTTTGTGTAAACAGGCCGGACAGGTGCTTTCACCGAGCGAGGCACCTACCTACTTTGTTACCAACCTATTTATCACAATAACATGTGTGCGATGCGAAAAAATAACTAAGTGTGAGCTAATCACGTATGCAATACAACGAAGTTCATGCGATCCTCAACAAGTGAGTAAATACCTACCTATACCATAAGGCAGTTAGGGAGGTACTTATGAAAAATGCGGATAAATAAATGAGCGATAGTCGAACCTTTCGTTCGCAATAACTTAAATTAAAACTGTAGGCAGTAGGTACCTTAGAAACAAATTAGCATGTAGGAAGCTACCCACTACCGCTACAGCCTAGCGATAAGAAGCGGTAAGTATTTATCTTATACTAGTAATATTACGGTTAGTTCACCTTTTAAGATTTAGTGAACGTCCCAACAAGTAAATAAAAGTTTATGTTTAGTTTCGTAACATGAAATTCCTATCAAAAAAAATCAAGGTCGTTTCAACGTTCTAGAAAATAACATAAAACTAATGTGCGGTGTAAGATGAATGAATTAAGTATACCTAATATTAATTCACTCAAATGCGAGATAAGGAAAGAATGCGATGCGAGTGTACAGCTGCCGTATTTAGAGATTCCCGTCAAAAAATCGAGGACGCCCTAAAGTTACTGACAGGCAGGTAACGAAGTAAGAAATAAGTAAACAACTTAAGATGAATGGATTGTAGGTAACTTCCTATTAAATCATTCAAGTATAATGCGATGCGAACGTATGAATTAATACGTTTAATGATTAAATTGCATTAATTTAATCAAATGCGGTTGGAATCTACGAATTTAATTAAATGCCTAGGTACTCGTATAACAATAGTTAACGTATTATGACGAGACGACGAAATGTGGAATAAGTACCTATCCTTAATCCCAAGTACGTTACAACAAGTACTTCGAATAACCTTTCAAGGTTAACGTAAGGAATGTGGACCTCCGACACTTCGTACTACCCCCCGTTCTACACTTGCAGAGAAAAGATATGCAATTTAGCGATATAAAAATGATTTTATGACAATAACTTATTTTGCGATATAAATTCACTATTCTTTACTTGGAATTAAACAATTTATTACGAAAAAATGCGAAATGACGACTAAAGAAATTTATTTTTTCTGCCGGTAGGACGGATGGTTACACAAGAATATAGACCTTAACTAGTATGCGATAGACGTGAGAACTGCGTGACGATATGCAACAATGAAATAAATTATTAGTTAAAATTCGTAACTTTTTAACGATAATTTAGGCTTTTATGACCCAAATTCAGACTTAAATCCGGCTCGAAGGACCAAAATGGAGAATAAAGAAGGTTTAGTTCTCTATTCAAGGCGTGTGCTTAGGCCAATTAAAGTTGGTAACATCTAAGATTGAAAGTACAGATTATAAGCCTGATTCAGATCCCGCGGAAGGCGAAGATGAATACACTATAGAACCTAAAATTTTGCGCTGTTTTCTGGAAGGCAAGTCACATAGGTATAAAATGTCTTAAAGTAAGGACCTACCTCAAATCCCAATTCGTCTCGATCGTCGTTCCATGCGGTATGTCTCCTGGAGCCAACGGGAACCGGGGCGACGTCACAGGCGAGTCGTCACAGTCCAGATAATTTAATTAATCACAGTGCGGGGAAGTGCTAGCGAAGGGGTCGCGGCACGCGGTTTTGGAAAATTCCAAACTTGGTTTTAGCGGAGGCGACACGCGTCTGTCTTTAACATGTGTGCATCGTAGACTCAATGACGGTGGCGGTGGAGGGTGGCGTCGCGTTGTTGTATCCCAAGGGTGGGGATGCGATCGACCTTCGACTCGTTGGTCATTTCAATAGGCCAATACAGTAAGGCATCCTTGGCTATGTGAAAGACCAACCAAAAAACAGCGTTTTCTACATTAATTTTATAAACGAGCGTAACCACAAAATATTGTTGTTCTTGTTTTTATTAATAATTTTAGTCTTTGAACTTTCGATATAACTTAGGATGTGATTTAAATAGAAGTAACTCCAAAAACCTTATCCTGAGCGTTAAAACTTTACTAACATGTGGACAGACAGTTTTTTAATACGGTAATGATTAGGTACGACCCTATGCGGTAACGAAATTACTGCCCCTGGCTTCGACAAAGTTGGAGTTGCGTGTGGGAAAAAAATTGTGTTATTTTTATGAGTAGGTATAATTTTACTAAGTAAGGAAAGTAGGTGGCAGAGAAAATGTTCATAAATTGGAAAAAATAATAATAATATTAATACGTAACCATTCCATTAAAATTATTTGAGACTAGCTTTGCGTATATTATGTAGCCTATTGTTTAAGTTAGGCTACGTTCTAAGTGTATGCCAAAAAAAGCATATGCCAATTTCATCTTGATCTGTTCCGTCGTTTTGGAGATCCTAGGTAACAAAAATTTCACAAACTTTCGCATTTATAGTTAAATGGGTAACATGTGGTAATTGTAAGTGATCTGATGATGCCAGACTTGGTCTTCCTGATTATATCATGAAAACCTGACGTAGATCTTGGACAAGGTATTCAAATGTTTATACCAGCATTCCCAGGGCAAGGCGACGCATAACTCTTGACTTCTTTGGCACATAATTTAGGCATAAGTCAGAAATCTATAATTATTTTTATTTTTATTTTGTGTTTTAGGTTTTCTATTATGTTTATCACTATTTAAATTTTTATGTTTTCTCCTATAGTACGATTTCTTTTTGTGTCACAACGATGTTAGTGTTTAGGTACACATTTATCATTCTGTAGTTTTTATCAGTGAATACCTATTATTAGCTCTCTGTTGTTATATAGCTCTGTAGACATTATTCTAGCTAATGGTGCTCCGGATTAATAAATAAAAAAAAAATTACCGGAAGATGTTGAGCGATTTAGTAAAGAACTATCAAAAAACTTTTGGGTCAAGATAAAAGTGAAAAAAAAAAAAAAACAAATTCGAACAAAGAAAGTGGTGGTACCCCTACCCGCATTGACAACATTGTTGTGACCGATTTAATTCTGTCCTCCCCTTATGTCCTGCATTGTAATTTTACTCGCTCCGTTTGTTACAACTTTTGTTCATGATTATTGAATGAGGACAGCGGTCATGGTTTTGTTTAAAAATATAACTTTTTGGATTTGGTGGAAGTTTTAGCGCCATCTATGTTATTATGGAAAGAACTTGAATGAGTAAGGATGGGGTAGCTCAAATAATAGGGAGATAATTTATATCGATAAGTGATTCTTTTATATGTGGAAACTTGTAATTAGCCCTCAGTAGCATATCATGCATGTTATATTAAGCAAAGACATTTGTAAAAATATAGCTGTAAGATTTCCTAAAATTTGTAAAATAAAATAAAAAATTGGTTGTCTGTAAAGTCGGTTTACTGACGATAGTTGAACGTGACATCGTCTTAAGAAAATACTGATGGAATGGTAGCATTTGATACTCGATCAAAAAATGTAAATGTACTATAGTATAGCAGCTGTCCACGCAGACGCATCGCTCACTCAAGTAGAAGAGAGACGGATGTCGAGCGCTCTCGCTTGCACTTCAAGCCTTACATGGAACGCCTCAGAGCGAGGTAACGCCGCATGACGTCATGTTTTTTCGTGCGTGCAGCCGGCTCTATCGAATTATAAGACGTTGTCACGTCAAAAATAATAATAATAAAACTATCAAGATAAAAGTATCAAGACTAATATAATCAAAGAAATTAAGTATTTTTTTGGTTGGCTCTCTATCGTTGATACTGAAGTCAAAACTGTATTTTTTTCATTTTTGACGGAATTCAGTACGATTCCCTAGAGAGAGGGGCTGAAAGTCAAAATGTGTAGGTACTTTGTTCAAAAAATCTGCATCAAGTTTTATTTGCTTTTTATGGAAAAAGCTTGATCTTAAACTTCGATTCCTTGGCTTTATACGGATGAAAATTACCTTATCCTGTGGTATTGGTAAGTACTAACCAACGCGCGCTGATCGAAACGCCTACCTTTCGTACTACGTTCCTTAGTGATTCAGGGTGGCGTTACTGGCTATGACAACAGGGCTTATATTAAAATGTGTTTTTGATACCAGATATTTTCTTAATTTTATTTGAATTTATTATCTTCTATTTCTTTTATTTATAATAAAACCAATAGGTAGGTAACTGAAATACCTAAGACGCGTTAAAGAGCCACCGATTCACATAGATTGGTATCTACGTATTTCGCATTGCAAGCCCATTATCTAGACACTGCATCCATTGTTGCCACTGGGTGAACAGTAAAAATATGTGTTTGTATGCAAATATTTCATTAATGTTAACGCTACCTACAGAAACGCAAGACTTGGCCTGCCAAGGTAATTTTTACGTCAAATAAAACAGTAGGTACTCACTTGAAAATGTATAATGGTCACTTTCACAAACTTAGTAGGTAAGACAGCCTTCCACTTTGGCGAACAAAATCCGACTGACTGTCAGAGCGGGTCGATGTGACCCTCTCAGCTAAATTGTTACCGCCCACCAACCTGATCGTTCGAGGCTTGTGATTGGTCGAGAATTGCCGCCCCGCTATGACAGTGAGTACTTGTAAGTCAAATGCAGTACTAGAAACAAAACAGTGTCTTTTAAATATTATTGAAAATGATAGATGGCAAAAGTAATCTATACAATAATGTGGCTTTTAAATAATATTGCTGACAGTCGGCCATCCTTATTATAACGTACGCCCTCGGACGGGAGGTACAGGAATTTTGTTGTTACATTATTGTTGTAATATATACTTTAATTAACGTAAGAATTATACAATCAAGAGCTATTAATACCTGTATTATATACTAACAATCAAATTTTCATCAACGAATAGAAAACTAAATCAAAAGTTAGTGACCAATCAAATAAACTCGACTTAGACACTCACACTTAACAATTAAATTTATCTAATTATTTATTTACTGGCAACAACATGCCATTTAAATCTTAAAGCTACTTATAATTTATATATTTGTTATGAGACCAGGGATGTCTCTTACTTGACTACAAGGACCAGGGGTATCCTTTTACTACTAGATTACAAGGACCAGGGGTATCCTTTTACTACTAGATTACAAGGACCAGGGGTATCCTTATACTACTAGACAACAAGGACCAGGGGTATCCTTTTACCACAAGATTACAAGGACCAGGGGTATCCTTATACTTCTAGACAACAAGGATCAGGGGTATCCTTTTACTACTAGATTACAAGGACCAGGGGTATCCTTATACTACTAGACAACAAGGACCAGGGGTATCCTTATACTACTAGACAACAAGGACCAGGGGTATCCTTTTACTACTAGATTACAAGGACCAGGGGTATCCTTATACTACTAGACAACAAGGACCAGGGGTATCCTTTTGCTACTAAATTACAAGGACCAGGGGTATCCTTATACTACTAGACTACAAGGACCAGGGGTATCCTTTTACAACTAGATTACAAGGACCGGGGGTATCCTTATACAACTAGACAACAAGGACCAGGGATATCCTTTTGCTACTAGACTACAAGGACCAGGGGTATCCTTTTACATAATTCTAAAAGCTGCTCTTTACTGGTTAAACTCTCACAGACTGACGATTTGATAGAGGTACTTTTATTGCAATCTATATATTTATTTATGTTTCCTCTGCTGAGGAGTTACTAAGATGATTTGACCATTCTTGTCAACTGGAAAATGCCCAACATTGTCGTGGTCCAACCTTAACCACCTACCAGCGGACTCCTTTGGGCACTACCCACCTATCACCATCTGGCGTAACTCTGGAAAGTTTTTTTTTTTTTTCCTCCCTTTAGCTTGAAATTGCAAAAATTATCAGTAAATAAATTCAAACAAATTGTCAAAACCAGACTGTGCAAAAATTTAAAAAATAACAACTATCAGGCTAAATGTTTCCTCGTCGCTTCTTTACTTTAGTCTACATACCGAAGCGACAGAAATCAAATAATAATCACTTTATTTCCGTGTCAGTGTTTAATTTTATAATTTGACCTTTTGGACCTAAGTGTACATTTATTGTATTTATGGAAAAAAAGTATTTGATTTGATTGTTTTTATTTGATTGAGAGCCTGTGTAAGCCTATAGACTACTGACTCGTCACTTTTTAATGTTATAGACATTTTACCAGCAGTGGTGTGCCTAACTCGGGCAGACAGGGGGCAAAACATTCCCTTTGGTTATTGAGCAGAGCCATTAACTTTTCCTTCTGCAGCTTTATCAGACGTAGATGCCTGCTTGGAGTAACACTGGTTCGTTTCGTGAACGTGTTTTCTACAATTTTTATTTTATTTTTATTTTCAAAATTTTAGGAAAACTTACAGCTTAAGAATAGTTATTTACATAATACATGCTGGTACAGGCCAGCGCATGTGTGCTGAGGGCCAATTAAAAGTTTCCGCAGATATTTACATAGAATAATAAATGACGCACAGTGAATGTAGACGACTTTAAGAAAAACAAGAACAAAATCAAAAATTATCTCAAAAAGAATTCATCGCTTAGCAAGCGTTTAAGCTTACTTGCAAGTGTGATAAATAAATCAACATCAGTGTTTTCCTTGACCAATGAGTTGAACGATTTGCTAGCTCGTATTAAGAATGCGTTTTGTCTATAATTCGTTTTTACCGTAGGAACGTAAAGAATACTCGGTTTTCTCAATGCAGCAGTATTTGTACGCAACCCTAATTGCTCAAGAAGCGCAGGACAGTCTACGTTGCCATTGCAGATGTTTATTAGGTATGCTAGGTCAGCAATTTGCCTGCGATCAGAGAGTGGAAGGAAATGAAACTTGCGACACCTTGTAAAATAGTCAGGTAGGTTCATTTTAGTTCGGTATTGTAGGTATCGCAAAAACCTTTTTTGTATGGATTCGAGACTCGATGAATAAATCGCGTAGTTTGGGTTCTACACCTGCGATGCGTACTCGAGGTGGCTACGTACGTAAGCACAGTACAAAATTTTAAAAGTTTTAACATTTATGAACTCCGATGACATTCTCAGAACAAACCCCAGGGCGCGAGACGCCTTCTTTGTTATATTATTAATTTGTTCGTTGAATAACAACTTAGTGTCAAATGTTACACCAAGGCCTCTTAACGAGTCTACTCTGGTTATAGGAAAGTTAAAAAAAATGTGTAGGTAGAGATTAATTTACTAGGTTTACGGCTGAAAGAACATGTGTAATCATTTCGAGACATTCGAGAATTACCACAATTTTTTATTTCGGTAGTGCACTGTTGCACAGTGTAAAGATAAAGACAAAGATAAATTTATTTGCTTCAACATAATGTAGGTTACAGTTGCAGATCTTAAATATATTAAATGTTTCAATTATGTTCTACCTTAAAATTAGGCATGCAAATTTTTAAAATTATATTTCTAATAAGTAAATTGTTCATGTATAATTAAATGGTCAAAGTTTTAAATTGTCAACTAAAAAGTCATTAATATTATAGTAGCACTTACTTACTAATAATTGTTTTAATTTACTTTTAAACATAGTCTCACTAAGATTTAAAAAGGACTTCGGTATCTTATTATATATTTTAGGTGCCATATAGACTATGCTTTTTTGTAACAGTGCAGTTTTGCAACTAGGCATACAGAGTCTGTTGTTATCTCGCCTGTTACGTATCGCAATGTTAGCCATTCTCACAAACAGATTACGGTTTTTTCTTACAAATAATAAAACTTCGAAAATGTATAGTGACGGAAGTGTAAGAATCTTATGCTTAATAAATAAAGGTTTGCAACTATCAGTCATAGGTATGCCGAACATGGATCTTATAGTTCGTTTTTGCGCTTTAAATATAATATCTTTGTCCGTAGAGTTACCCCAAAATATTATCCCAAATCTGAGTATAGATTCTACTGTCCCGTAACAAGCCGTGAGCAATGATTGTACATTAACCGTTGTGGATAGTTTGTATAGAGCATATGCTGAACTACTGATTCGTCTACTAAGTATGTCAATATAGTTTACATAGTTTTAGATTTAAATTAAAGAATTTTCTGCTTAACCATCAGCAGGAACAGGAAAGTCTTAGACACGACACAAGTGTTCTTTAGAAATATTGTATTAATACCTACTAGTTAAATAACATTAATACTTTTTAAATAACTTTCATCTCCTAAATTTCTCTTATTAGTTATATACTTAGTCATTAAATACTTACTGTACTTTATTAAAATAGGTACGAGCATATCCCACATTTGCTATTTTTTATTTTTATATTGGAAGTTTTTATATTTGTCTTTTCAAGTTTGTCTCTGTTTGATTTTTATGTTTGATTTTTATATTTGTCTGTTTGAGTAGTTAGTCCGTAAAGCCAACATGTGGCTCTGACGGAAGACCAGCGTTGGTTGCTAGCTTGCTAGTCAACCAACCCATGCTGAGGCAGAGCCATTTTGTTACTGAGTTTACACTTAATTTTAATTTAGGTTAATTATGTATTTTAGTCTAAGCTGTGTAAGTTCTGTAACGAATAAATTTATATTCTATTCTATTCTATTCTATTCAATGTGGCATTTCCAATTAAGTTTTTGGTCAATTTGTATACCTAAAAATCGTGTAGAGTCAACTTTATTAACAGTACAACCAAGTGTGGCCCTCCTGTTTGCAATTGAAGCAAACAGGAGCCTTAGTGCCTTCTTTCAAGCGCGCATCTTGGGGAGTACTTGTAGTCTGTGATCTTAAGAAGAATTTAATGTTGGTATGCCTGTGGTTTTGCGAGAGTGATGACTGTAAGGATGCCTGTTTGTTTTTGAAATTATATTTTTTTAAATTTGTATTAATCATGTTTATAATATGAGCATCTTATTTATTATTTCAATTATTTAATTTATTTGCCTCATTGTTCGAATACTATATAATTTTCAATCTTTATTATTCTGTATAGATTTATTTTATAAAATGTTTTCCTATTGTTATAATAATTTTAA
Organism: Eupithecia subfuscata; assembly: GCA_963564075.1. Classification (NCBI taxonomy): domain Eukaryota; kingdom Metazoa; phylum Arthropoda; class Insecta; order Lepidoptera; family Geometridae; genus Eupithecia; species Eupithecia subfuscata. The sequence goes on along the minus strand of OY751117.1, from coordinate 8,745,012 downwards.
TTGAGATTAGATAAATGATGCTTTTTCATTTTAAGTAACTAGTGTAATTGGTTTATGAAAATCGTGTTAGTTACTAAACAAACAAACAATTTTGTCGAGGGCTTGCGTTAGGTTTGTGACCGAACATTCCTAGCATTCCTTAAGTAAGTCAGGAGCTTATCATAATCGTCGTATTTAACAGCTTCTGGACCCAACCGTACAGAAGGATCGTCTATTCCATGCAAAATGCACTCATCGGCACGCCTACCTACTATTCCACACCTATTTACTAGCGCGACCTTGTCGTAATAGTATGTTTCCAGTGACTCCCCGAACCGGACACGTTTAGCATGTCTGCAAGCATCTGCCCGTAATTTTCATCGGATGGAAATGCGGTCGACAATTTAACCTGCCATTCTTCCCATGACAAAACAGAAGACACTCCCTCATACCTTTTCTAAGTGTACATTTATTGTATTTATGGAAATAAAGAGTTTTTGATTTTGATTTTGAACGCTGAGTCAGCCCACGTAACTTAGGTAGGGCAAAGTGGACAACTTGTCGCTGGCTCCACTTGTATAATGAAGCGCATTCAGTAACTTATGAAGCCAGATTGAAATAGTTTGTTCCTTTCTTGCGGGGTCGAATTCAGGTATTGTGTTATGTATACTGCCTAACTTATCTTGAGACTCAGAACGATTACATTTTATAGCATCTAGTAAATTAACAAAAGTTTTTAGAGGTAAGGGGTTCACCTCTTGCCCGACTCTTCCGACGACTGACTCGACTGCGTGAACGGTGGCGGCCGTCTCGACTGCATTGACGACGGCGGCCATCTAGACTGCGTAGACGACGGCGGCCGTCTCGACTGCGTGGACGGCGGTGGCGAGCGACTACTGCGTGGCTGCGGGCGGCGAGCGACGACTGCGTGGCTGCGGGCGGCGAGCGACGACTGCGTGGCTGCGGGCGGCGAGCGACGACTGCGTGGCTGCGGGCGGCGAGCGACGACTGCGTGGCTGCGGGCGGCGAGCGACGACTGCTTGGCAGCGGGCGGCGAGCGACGACTGCGTGGCGGCGAGCGACGACTGCGTGGCTGCGGGCGGCGAGCGACGACTGCGTGGCTGCGGGCGGCGAGTACGGCTGCTTGGAAGGCATCTGGCCCGACTGTGCGCGCGGAGACTGCGAGACCGTGAGCGGCGTGTCCTGTGGCTGACCCGACTGCGCGAGGGGCGTCCGCTAGCCCGACCGTGTGGGCGTTGATTGGCTGGGTCAAGTGCAAGAAGACCTCGTATGGCATTAATTTCGGCGGAGGACCGTTCTATCTCCGTAGGGCGGCCTGGAGAATAGGCTCCTTGTTCAAGGACATCCACTGCAAATAAATGAAAAGACCGCAGCACAGTTACTGTTCAAGATTTCGGTTAAGTTAGGTCAGCCAGACTTAGGTTTGCCTTAAGTTTGTGTTAGGTTAGGTTAGGTACTATAGGGTAAAAATAACTTTTGGGCAGTTTGCGATTATCTCATAAACGGTAAGAGATACGTCAAAAATAACCAAATTTTCATTCCCCTATGTTACCCCACTCGAAAAATAACCAATTATCCTAAACCACTTTGGTTGACGTCATCACCACTTTTGTTCTTTTTGCACACGGAAAAAAATGAGTTATGAGTAAAAAAAAGATAATTAGCTATCCCTTCTTTCACCAACCACTATGTGGCTTATAAATTTCTGGGGGCGCTTATAATGAGCAGATGCTATTAAGGAGTAGCCTTAACCACGCATCAGTCTCATCGCAAAGTGCTACAAAAAGATGCTAAACCGTAGATAACTACCCACAATAAGGCGATGCTATCGAAGAGTAGCTTCGACCACGCTTCGGTCTTACTGTAGAACTGCTTGCAATGAGACGATACTATCGAGGAGTAGCCTCGACCATGCATCAGTTTCATTGTAGCAACACTGAATCCTAGGTACCCACAATAAGAAGATGCTATCAAGGAGTAGCCTCGACCACGTATCGGTCTTATTGTAGAATTACTCGCAACGAGTCGATGCTATTGAGAAGTAGCCTCAACCACGCATCAGTCTCACTGCTCGTTAAAGTTGTACAATTTGGTGAAAGAAGCGAGAGATTAAGAGTAAAAGAAAGAAAAAAAAGAAAAATAACACGTGGTTTTTGTTTAAATTGTTGAAATAGTGCTTATTATGAACTTTATCCATACGAAACATACCCATTTCCATTACAAGTGCACGTGGCGATCATATCCCTTCTTCTGAATTTGTTAACGCTACCTACAGAAACGCAAGACTTGGCCTGCCAAGGTAATTTTTACGTCAAATAAAACAGTAGGTACTCACTTGAAAATGTATAATGGTCACTTTCACAAACTTAGTAGGTAAGACAGCCTTCCACTTTGGCGAACAAAATCCGACTGACTGTCAGAGCGGGTCGATGTGACCCTCTCAGCTAAATTGTTACCGCCCACCAACCTGATCGTTCGAGGCTTGTGATTGGTCGAGAATTGCCGCCCCGCTATGACAGTGAGTACTTGTAAGTCAAATGCAGTACTAGAAACAAAACAGTGTCTTTTAAATATTATTGAAAATGATAGATGGCAAAAGTAATCTATACAATAATGTGGCTTTTAAATAATATTGCTGACATTAATATTCCACGGCAGGTCCGGGCTGGTATAACGATAGATAAATCAATATTCATGACAATGCTGTGTTGCAGGGACATATCGAATGTGGGTGAGATTTGATTTTTCTGGATTTTTATCCTCGTCCTGCAACATCCGAAGCCTGACTTCGTAATTCTCATTATTAGAGTATCACGAGAGACTAGTTTTGCTTAGATTTAGAAGTTCTTTTATTTAAAATCACACTAATATTATATATGCGAAAGTTTGGATAGATGGATGGATGTTTGTTACCTCTTCACGCCAAAATTTCTGAACAGATCGGGCTGAAATTTTGTGTACAGGTAATTCTAATTCTGGAATCTAACATAGGCTACTTTTTATCACATAATCAGTTCCTATGGGATAGAAATCACCTATAGACGTTTATATAAAGAACGCGTGCGATGTCGCGGGCACAAACTAGTTTTTCATAATTTTTATTTCTGCATACTGTACCCAGCAACTTCCTTCTGTGTATTTTTAACACCTACTACCAATCTGCGAACCGTGGCGATTTTAACTTATTTGGGGGAGGTGGACGGACAAGTGCAGAAGACCCCTCAAATATCTTGGAACACCTATGTGTTTTAGGATACTTTATAGCGGAGCAATACTAATTTATGCTCTACAATATAGAGCTAACCAATTTATTCACAAAGAAAATTAAACTAGTATTTACAATTGAAACAATTGAGCTAACTGCCGACTGTTGCAAACAGTCTACAGATAGCTCAACTGATCCATATCAACACCAGTCGGAAGCGTCCCCAAGATGCTGGCTGCATTGCCACGCTGTATGGCAATGCTGATACGCTGTGCCAGATATTCACCAGCTCTCGGGTCACGCGTCGCTTCGACCAGACGCTCAGATAGTTTTTTGAAAACCCGAAGAGCCTCGGTACCCCACGGACCTAGGGTCTCGACTCCAACGGGAGCAAATGTGTAGGTTCTGTCGAGACCTGCATATTTGCGCCTCTTATAGAGCTTAACATGTTTTGTCATATTGCAAGAGAAATATCCATATCTATACATTTGATTTGTTTAACTTTATATATATGATATATATGGAGAGCGATACAAAACGCTATAGATCAGTGATGTGAAGTAAATAAGATAATTAGAAAAACCTCAAACTGCCTGTTGTTCAGAATTTACCCGGAGCATTTATACAGGCCGGGGGCGCTCAGGTTTATTAGTTGAACGGTGATGTCTAAATTGATTTTGATGGTTTTGGATTCAGAACTCTGACATGACTGTTATTTTATTTACACGTTTTGTCTATGTTAGAAATAAAACAATGATTTATGGTTTCTGAAATTTGAGTTAAAGCATTGAAAACGTATTAAAGCTGTGCGTCTACCGGAGTTTATTACCCATTCTTAGCATGTACGGTTCCTATTTGTGATCAATGATAAAACTTTACCATACTGCACGTCAATTTACTAGCACACAAGGACCATAAACTCTAAACGGAAACTGTAATAATCAATTCATCTAATCATATTAAAAGCAATCTGGGCTAAATGTTTGTATGGGCTGCGTCAATTAGGCAATAAAACGAATTTATTCTGTAAACAGCTGTGATGATGCACTCAATTTAGTGGAAACATGAGTTATGATTATGATGAACAGATTGAATTGGGACTGATGTCATAATTCTTTATTATTATTTTAACTATCTACAGTTCAGTTACTATGTTGTTCTTTAACTTCTTTAACTATCTACAGTTCAGTTACTATGTTTTTCTTTAACTTCTTTAACTATCTACAGTTCAGTTACTTTAAACTATCTACAGTTCAGTTACTATGTTGTTCTCTAACTTCTTTTTTTTACTAGTTCAAATCACTATAAGTACCTAGGTACTTGCTTTTGTATGGAATAATTATAATAATAAATTCCTACTTTATGTGGTTAACGGTGCCATACGGCATCACCCATTTTTCCAAAACTCGAAGCTTTTTATTATTTGTTTATTGTTTTATATCAAGGAGGTTCATAGCTATGTTATACATCTGTAATGCTCACGAAAAATTAAGATTATAAATAAATTCAAATCTATTTGGTCATACCTACTTCAAGTATAAAAAGTTCTTAATATTTGCGCAGCGTGATCAAAATTTTAAGTTTGGTTTAATACAAAGTGATACGTAATAAATCTGTTATTTTATTGTACCTATGGTATTTAGGGATATATAGCAAATAAGGTTTTAATTATTTTGAATCATATACTTTTTCGTTTTTAAATAAGGATTGGTGTTCGCTTGCGTTATTGTTTTACAAATAAAATTATAATACAATATTTCAAGATACAACTTTGGCTTCTTATTAATGTCGTAAGCTTGATATCACTTTCGTAAAAGCCGACAATCCCATTTTCGGGACCAACATTAAAATAAAATTATACTTATATCCTCAGCGTCGGTCTTAATTACCCACATGCTTTTTTTTCCTGCGTTCAATTTCTTTATTTTACTGCTGGACAACAAATTTATATGTAAATGGAGTTGTCCGGTGGTCCGTACCTACCTATCGATGATCCCTTGTCGATATGTCGATTAAAAATAATTGCCCCACTCTAAACTAGGATAGGCTGCTTTCTGATGATTTATTTGTGGGAAATCTGGAAATTGGTTCGTTCCGATAATTAACAGGTTAGATTTGTTTGAATAGGCTTTGATGTCTTTTTTATTTTTGAAGGTTTTCTTATAATTTACTTGAAAAATTTGGTACCAAACTAAAGCTTGAACAACAGTAGGGACGTGTACCTAAATACACTATAGTTTTTGCCTACGATGCAAATACCTACGATTCTTTACGTTCTATTTTATCTTATAGGTACATTTTGATGGTAGGATAAAATATCATTAATATCTAATTGCCAAATAATCATTAATAATAATGACTTAACTTCACACACAGTCGTCGTTACTAGGCAAGTAGGCTGGTAGTAAAATTAACGATATTGACATTTTGAACTTTTATGAATAACAAAATTGTTCGTACCTATTTATAAAAATACAACTAAACCAACTTTATTATTGCAAGGTCAACCTAAAATCAACTAAAAATTCCCTGCTTCGGTCAAAACTTGTAATCAATGTTCCATCTCTCGTCTAATCGATACCCCAAACGGTGCAATCACTAGTAATTAAAGTTTCGTTCTAATTGCCGCGGGATGGCGCCACGAGCGCGGCGCCTGAGTTCTCCGCGGTCACAGCTCGTAAAATAATTTAAGTATTGTAACGTATTTTATGGTGGTTTGATGAACAGCAATGGTTTTTTATAACATAATAAATAGTGGAAAGTTTGGAACGTCTTTCGATATGGCCGAAGCAAGCTAATAACCTAGCTGTGTTGTTTTGCGGGAGAAAAACTAAAAAATCAACAAGAGAAAAATTCAAAAATGGACTACCATTTGAGGTGGAAATCAATTAGTTAAAAATGTGCATGAAATACTTTTTGTGGCCATGCGATAGTTATGCTATTCGACACGAGATGGCGCTAAGCTTTTCACCTATAATTCATTGTATGGACATATCCAATTTGTTAGAAATTGATTTTAGTACCTATACGTAATATACTCACTAATAAAAATAATTTTACGTCCATGCTATATACACAGTTTCTTGGGAAGATAAGATAAATAAAAGAACTCGTTTCTATAATCTAGCTAGAAAATTCTCTTCTATGTTCAGCAGCGCCACTTCGAATCAAACAATAAAAATCTAATCAACTAATCCAGATTACAATGCAATGCGTTTTTTTTAATAAGTTTGTTTTTATTATTTTGTAAATGGTATCTACCGTGTTTTTTCATTTTCCACCGTCTTTTGTTTCTTTCTTCGAAATTGTGTATGAATCTGTCTATGCAATGAAAAGTTTATTTTTCAGCAAAACTTTTAGCTAGTGATGTTTTATAATCTGTGTTCGTCCACATCGCCCCACACTCTCCCGTCAAATGGCTAATTCGCGACAAACACACACGCTATAACTCATATCAACTACCAATACGGACGGAGCGCTCAAACAACACCCGTCCCGCTCTGACGACCTAGGAGAAACCCAAGCCGCTTGTTTGTTTTTTCCTTTTACTTCCTTTGAAATCTTATTTTGAATTTTATACCAGGGGCGTGGATGTTGCATTTGTGCACCCGCTCACACATATAGGTATCCACACATATAAAGTCGACGTCTCGTTCTAGCTTTTTGTAATTTTAATTCGCAGAACCATCGAAACGTGATTCGAGTCGAAAGAAGTTTTTGTTCCGCAGAATTCGATGAAGCAGGAATGGTATTTTGTCATAGGGCATGGCATCGGGTAGCTATGCGGTCTTTGAAATACTGGCGAAGAAAATGATGTTCAAATAATTGGTCTTCATTGTTCAGATGCAATAAAATTAATTCATGGACCTACAGGATGGCTGAGCGAACTCTACATGCTTAGCTTCGAATGTGTAGTTTTTTATACCAAAATCTCCAAAATTGTGAAAAAGAAACAAAATAAAACAAAAAAACTTGTGGTCAGATTGACCCCGCTATGCATTGTGAAGTTAAAATCTGAAAATGATGACATTACTTACATTTCGGTTTTCTTTTAGTTTTTATATTTCTTTATAACGTAAAAAATATAAAATTACACAGAACTAGTTTAGATTCATTCTTAGCACCCACTTGAGAACATAAATTTTGAGTTTGTGAGTTTGTGTTTTTTTAAGCCAGAATCAATCTTTCATTTGGTACTTACATAGATAAATAATACTACATAAATAATTTTAAGATACTAAAATATCAATGAAACCTACTTACAGATACACCACAAAGTTGCATAGCCAAGTAATGCACCATTGAGGTAGCCTGTAAGGTGATCATTCACTTACAGCCACCAAGTTAACTCTGCAGGTGGATGGAACGGGAACTAAAATCAGTTCCTTCAATATTTCTCTCAGATTCCAAAGCTTCACTCAGACAGACGCGGTCTAAGGTGGCGTTTAGTACAATTTATAAGCGAATACAACGCAAATTTGCAAGCGAATTACTGGGGGCTAATTCGGCAAACGATCGAAATTTCCGATTCGTGCAAAACCTACTCTTGTGTCACTTTTGGCTATGCACGAACACGAATCAGAAACTTCGATTTTCGTTTATACGAATATGAACCCTGGCCGCCACCGCAGGCCGCGTTTGTCTTAGAGTGCTTAAGACTTTCATGGCCCAAGACGCAGACGTACTTCTCCTTCCCCTTGTCGTGGCGGGGCGCGCTCCTGCTGGTCGCACCGCCAAGAATGCGATCCAAGATAGATACAAGGCGCTGCCAGCGAGGCTACCAACTGCAAACTTAACTTGGTGACACTCTACTTCGAGTGTAAAGAACAAAAGTTAAAGCAGATTACGTTAGTCAGAGAGACCGACATCAATATTGACATTGACTGTTGACACGCAAACCGTCTTAGCTGACGGTACACAAAAGGGTTCCAAATGCCCTTTTTACGGCAAAAAGCGAGGGCAAATATTGAAACGGGGTGACACGACTGACGCTCACGGTAGTTTATAGTTTCACCCGGATATCTGGGAGCTAAGGCGTCGCTCTAATCGCTTCGGTGGTTCACATCTTATTTCATATCACTTCTACAGACTTTACTGTTCCACAGCTGGTAGCAGGCCTCCCCCTGATAAGCGCCTTATCAGCTATTATCATATGGGGGGATGCCCATAGTCCACACTGGGCATGCGGGTTGGGGATCGCAGTTTGGTGGTAGAATTGTTGCGCAGGAGGCGCTGCTGCCTGCTCCCCGGTGGATATCCCTTGGTGGCCTTTTACGACATCCGGGGGAAGAGTTGGATCGTGCAAATTCTAAGCCGGCAACACATGGTTGGGTGGAGTTTTAGTAGGAACCTTATCAAGCACAACTTCTAGTAAAGAAGTAGTCTTATATAGAAAGTAGATATGATACGAGTCTCTTAAAATTATTAATGGCATGTTATGATGAAACACCAGTTCAACAAGTACCCATGTTCAGCGAGAAGCAACGATAGAACCAGTTACATTGAATCTGGATTTGACTCATCGAAGATTATTTGCAGCCTTCCTGGTTTTGATTACCAATAAGTACCATATATGGTCCGAAAATAATGGCTTTCGCATACGACTACATCCTCTTCTTGATCATATTACGAATGAGGGAAGAGCAAGAATATGTTCTGACTTCTAATTTATATTTTGGGTGCATGAACGTACTAACATAATAATAACACGTTTATGATGCCAATTTTTTCATCACTCAAATTATCTTGATGGCTTTTTTCTCTAATTGTAAAAGTGTCTTTGGATATTTTTTGAGTTCCTATAAAGCTCTTTATATGCGCAAACGCACTGAGCATTCAGATTTTTCTGCAAGTAGGTAAGGTAAGTCACTATGTTATTTTATTTATATTACAATTTTCAGAATTATGTTTGCGTATTACCGCAAAGAAAACTTCAACGTTAATTGATTCATATCTAAACGTTCCTCTTCCATACATGATACATTCATAAGAGAAATCATTCCAGTTTAATATAGATGCAACAGCTTCTGCCTTTGACTTCATGATCATTAATCGTGATAAAAACAACCTATGTTCATTGACAACCAACTTACAAACCGACTCTCATACATTAGCAGAAGCTCTATCACAAATTGATCTATCCAAACCTTTTAGCCGACCAATAAGAACCCAACAAGATCTAGATTCCTGATCTGCTCCTATAAAACCTCCTTTATGTAACCCTACATGTAAATAGGTCTTGATATCAACACTGGTCTCACTTGGTACTTGGTACCTACACTGGTTCTACTGGTAGCAAGCCATTAGCGATTAACAAGGTATCGGCGGGCGAGCACTGAATTAAAATAAATATTTGTCGGTATCGCCTGCACAAAGAGCCTCCGCTTTGATCTCCGCCGACAGAGGTGCCGACTACGCCGTGTTGACGTCTTTGCGCGAGGAAACCTATGGCAATAAGTTTTTCCAATCACGTAGTTCTATTCGCAATTGTATTTTATACTAGGAATGCTAGGACGACTTTTCGCTCGCGAATTCCATCGTTTACAGATTTTATTAAATGTGTGTTGTAACCCACAGAAAAAAATTCTTGCAGTAAACGAGACCGCAAATACCTTTTCGCTAAGGGCGATCTCTGCCAGACAACTTTTGGGTGGCCATGAATATCTATTGTAGATGTCACGGGCACACGTTAAATTGTTAACTGAATTTAAAACAGAATAATGTAGATAGGTAGATTTTTTTTTATTAAAGAAAGTATCTGCCCACATTTTTCACATTTTTATATGTTCGGGAAGAAACCTCGCTGTTGACATTTAGCTAAGTTACTTTCACGATCAGCAATATGTAGTATGTTTTGACAACACGTCGTGTCTATAGTCTGTAACAATGTTTTGATCTTCCTATCGTCGGTGATATAATGTAATGTAGGTAATAGTCTCCTACAAAAAACACCGGTTTTTATTAATAAACATTGTCATTGACAAAACAATCTTATAAGAATTTGTACAGATGATTAGCTCTCCCGAGACCCTATGTTTTGCATAGTTTACTAGCAATTAAGTTTCAAACTATACAAAATATAGATTGTACTAAACTATCATTGAATTAAACGTCAACAAACTAGCCTAGTCTTAAAGATTCCAAAGATGATTTTTTCTTATTTATGATAATGATTTGAAACATTCTTCGTCTGTTTTTATGATGGCTTTTGCAACTATTTGCCACTATTCTGGCAATGTTCGTACATAATTCAAGTGCTCAAACAAAACATTCAACGGGGTCTTTAACTTCTGAAAAAGCCGGTTTTCATTCATATTTTGTCAGTAACAAAACGTCATCACACCAGGCTTTTCTTGTTTAATAGGTACTCCCAGTAGCGGTAACTTTAAAGGCAGCACACACGACGTAGGTATACTAAAAGTAAAGTGTAATGTTTACCCGGCAATGAGCAAACAGCGGCAGACAGAGTCCTCACCATGAAATCGATATCAGTCGGATAAACAAACCGAGAATGAATGAGTAACTCATTTACTCACCAGGTATTGTTATTTACCTCATCATTATCATCAGAATATTACCCACTGCTGGGTGTAGGTCTCCCAAAATTTGTGCTAACCACTGAGATCCTAATAGCGTTTAAGAGTTGTCTGAAGACATGTGTGATGGAGAGGGTTTTCTACAGCATGGGTGAATTCCTCGAATTACCCGAACTGTAGAGGACCAACCCTACTAAAAAGCACCTATTTAGACAAAATTTAAAATATTATGTTACACAAGGAATTATAATATGTAGATATTAATGATTCATTTTAATTGTAATGTTGTATAGTTATGAAACAATGGACGTGTAAAATAATATATTATTTTATTAATAAATTATTGTATTCCTACGCTCACCGCATTTAGTGACGGCCTACGACTAAAGATATAACTATTTAGCTACGTCCTCCTGCACACATACTTCCAGCTGCTGAACTACCTCACCCAAACAAAGGGGGTTTTGCCATCACCAGGCAGGCGAGGAAATAGCTACTAGGGCCGCGATCACGGTGTGGCACGGCATTACGGCTCAAACGTTAGCAGTTGAAACGTAAAGGTCGATTCACACATACTCGTATCAGTGAAGACACAGTTCCGACACAGTACCGACTCAGTACCGGCATAGTACCGGCACAGTGCGAAATATTCTTTCATACATTCTCTATGAACGTATCCCCACTTGTCAGTGTCAGTGACGACACAGTGCTCTCAGTGTCAGTGCCGATACCGTCAGAGAATGTATGAAAGAATATTTCACACTGTGCCGGTACTGTGTCGGAACTGTGACTTCACTGATATGTGTGAATCAAAGGTCGATTCACACATATCAGTGAAGTCACAGGGTGCGTGTTCACAGGCCGGCATCGGACAATCCGCTGACAAGTGCGCCCACCGATCGGCAATCCGAATGACGTCATTTGCATTAAATGGAAAAGTTGCTTTCAAGAATCCTCGCCGGCATTGCCGACAGTCCGCTCCGTGCGGTACGAATCTTTTATGTCAAACCATTGATGGGGCCGCTAACGTTTCAACTGCTAACGTTTTAGCCGTCATGCCGTGCCTTACCTACCACACCGTGATCGCGGAACTGGCTATAGCATAATATAGAAATTGTCCGGTAGCCGTTTATAAAACCTGGTGTTGACTTTCGCAGCCCTTTCTATCGACTTTCCGAACAGCATAGAGTGTGAAATCTAGTAAAAGATACCGTTGCTGCAGTTGTAGATGAATTGAGAACTACGTCCCTTTGTCGAAAAAACCTATTTTCTGAAAATCGCAATCATGTTTTGATAGGTTAATTTGATATATATTCTAAGTGCTACGCTAACAGATTGAGGCACTGCATCTACTTTACCATGCTGCCTATATTATAGCGAAATACTGGCTAATAGCTGCACTGCATAGCAATAAGACGTTATAAATTATCATTTGATTTTGAACCCTTCGTCGGCAGTCGAAAACAGCTTTTGAAGTAAACTTTTCTTTCGCAATTAAAGTGAAATTGAATCGTTATAAAACGCAGTATAACTAGAATTTTACACTCTTTCTATGACTCCTTCATAATTACTCCGGTAAGCCTTAAAACCTTTTATCCATGCCGCTGTACTTATCGTCGTAACTAAAGTGTAAAACCAATTAGTGAAGAGCTTTACCTTAATGACGTGGGATTGCAAAGAGGGCTCTCACAGTGGTCGATGGTTTGATGTCATTTTATGGAAGAGCAACTGTCATTAGAAGATCTTGTTTTATATTTGCAAATATTGTAGCAGCCTCCGTTGTTTGAAATTATGTAAAATGTGTTTTAAAAGTAAGTGAAATCACTTTAATTTTTATTCACAGAGCTTGCTGTAATTTTGTAGTAGGTGAGTATTTTAATGGAGCAGTGAGTTTTTCCATTATTGTGCACCATTTTTCCATTATTTATAATGTTCAAAGAGGTCGTGAACCTGCGTCATGCCATTATGTAGAGCATTGAGAAAAGTATCATCAAGTCTTAACAAATAGTAAATAAGTTATTATAATAAGTATAAATCATGGCGCTCATTAGGGGAGGCCTATGTCCAGCTGTGGACTAATATAGGCTGATGATGATGATGATAATGAATAAGTATGTAATGAAACTTAACCCAAAACAATAGATGACACTGAATTTTAAATTAAAACCTACGAAACTACAAAAGAATTGTCTCCAAAAGGGCAAATAAACACAATTTATGCCGGTTGTAAACAACAACCATTAAATTATATGATCAATGGATGGGCGCCACCTGCCGTCAACATTGGGAACTAGTACTATAATTATACTTAACCCTTAAACTTTTCGTAGAATAATATACTCTAAAGCGAAGACGTTTCGGTTATTTTTCGATTAGATGTAAGTATTTTGCTGAAGTTTTTCAACATCAACGAACATATCAAAAGTTAAAATCGGAAGAATATTGTTATCTTCCTTGTCGATCAATTAATTAAAGTCAATAAATCAATTGTAGGGTATTTTTAAGTACGAGGGCGGGTTAAGTCCTTTCGTTTTAATTTAGAAGTAGGTCAGTATATTAAAATTATGGGGTAGGTAGTTGTACAAGACTTCATTTTGCCGAAAAAAATTTAACAGATAGGTATTTTAATAAATAAATAAATAAATATGCTGGAAAACTCACACAGCATCATCAACATCATCATAAAGCTTCACATATTTAATGAAAGTTGGAAAAGCTCATTACAATACATATGTGTTTTTATTGATTGTTTGCAACAGTCTGCAGTAAGCTCAATTCTTTCAACTGTAAATAACTAGTTCTAAGTTGTTTCCATTAATTGATTGTAATTTTCTTTGTTCATAAAAGTGTTTTATTTCGTTTAATTCGAAATCAACTGCTCTTCAGTATTTCACATTAAATAATATCATTATAATTTAATCCAAAAGAAGCCTATAGGAAATCACTTCATAAAGAACAGGTATTTCATGTGTTTTTTTTTGTGATTCATGAAAAATTTTCTATGTATCGTGTCTATAAGGAAGACTTTGCCTGGAACAGATCAAGATATAGCAAAAATAAAGTGTTTTTATTGTTGAAGGACAACCCTACAGCATTAGAAGATCACTCCACAATATATCTATCCCTAGTCTTGGGCAACAGACACTCCCCCGAGTGATGCATGATACAGAGAGGGTGCAAACAGGCTTACGGGGCCTTAAATTAATTATCCTACTGATGGATAGCGTCGAGATGTTCTATTAGACATTCTGCTACCTTCGTCAGTAGTAGAATACCAACTGGCTGGTAATACCAACTTGGTACCTTTAAATTGACTGGAAAGCTTTTACATCGGTCAAGGAATTAGCATTACTGTCGCATTTTCGACGACCACTGTGGCGCAGTGGGCGAAGGTCCGCCTGCGACGCAGGAGAGGTAGCGGGTTCGATTCCCGCATCGGGACAAATGGTTGTACAAAATGTAGATATTTGTGGTGGTGTTCTGGATGTTTTCTATGTATTATAAAAAATATCTATCTATATCGTTTATTGTATTAAGTATATCAGTTATCTAGTACCCATTACACAAGCTCTGCTTAGCTTGGGGCTAGATAATGCTCTGTGAATTGTCCAGCATTATTAATTTTTTTTTATAGTCGATTGACTTTCGTTTGACCAAAATCTCACCAGACGGTGACGATGTCACCGATGGTGTTTCTCGAAAGTCTAAAAAAAACCGATTCACTTTTGTGTGACGAATGAAATAAGATTGTGATTTTGTGATCTGGAAATGTAGCCGGCAGGATTTCTGAAACTTTCAAACTACTCAAGTAATTTATCCGAAATGATGCAGAATTACCTATTGAGAACAAAAAATGGATATTTCAAAAATAGTTTTGAGAGAAATAATAGCATTAATTTGAAAACTATAGATAAGAGAGAGAGAGAGAAGCTCTACCTTCCTCATAAAAATATAAAAACTATGTTACAGTTTTTCTACTATGGTTTATGCGCTTTGAAAATTGTACCTAAGCTTGCCGGCGAATGGAACATTAATGTGTGAAATGAAAACTATTTTAGATAATCCTAAAGTAAAAGTAAAAGTATTAAATACTTTTACTTTTACTTTAGGATTATCTACAATTTTCAAAGCGCATAGCAGTTCCTCCAATTCTTACTAAGTAGTAAATTTTACTACTTAGTAAGAATTGGAGGAACTGCGTATAGATTCTTGACGAACCGCTTATTGGACGAACTGCTAAGAAATCTTCCAAATGCTCTTGATTTCAACACATGTCAATTTACCAGAACGTTTCAAAAAACAAACAGAATCAAATTAACGGTATAACAGCTGTCTAACGACAATATAACTATTTATTACCTTCATTATCCAACGCTTGTTAGTTTACACAAACATACAAACCCCTAATCATAGCACAATTAACTTCGTTTCTACGCCAATTCGTATTCTAATTTTTTTCTTCACCTCTGCTTAAATTTTCGACTGTATATTGAAGAGTGTAAGGCGTCAATTCCTTCAATGATGGTGATTTGTTTTTATTTGCTCTAAGATTTAGAGGTTTAGGCTATTTTGGACGGTTTATGGAGGTGGTTAAGGTGCTGATTGCTGTGAAGGTGATTAACAAATATTTGAGTTGTTTTTCGTATATAATTAGGATACAGACACCTCGGCGTGATGATCTCTGGCGCCTGAAGGCAGTAGGGTGACCCTAAAGTAGTTTTAACTAGGATATTTCCCGGTACCAATAAACTGATTTGGGATAAGTTTTTATGATGGTTTGTTTTCGAGAAAAGGGTTGTGGCGCTAAACTTGTCAAATTGTTAATAATTTTTTTCATAAGGGACATCGCAAAATTTGCTAAATGTTGGTATTTTAGAAAACTGACGAAACAGAAATAAAACTACATTTTCAAAATGCTAAAGTAACAACGGGATATTTACCATGATTTAGGTTTAGCTTTTTTTTAATAACCATGATGGATTTAAAAGTTTTATTTTCAAAATGTTTTTTCTGTGTAGAAAGATTGTTAGAAAAAGAGCAATCTGTCTTCTTTAGCAAAATTTTTTTTCTCTTTAATGAACTGTTTGAATTTCTGATGTAGCTTCTTACCTAACTCTATTTAAATTGATTATTATGTATGGGTTATAATATTATAATTCTTATTTAAACCTTTTTGCTATCATTCTAGCTTCTACAAACACCTGATTCTATAAATAAACATTAAATTGCAAACAATCGCAATTCAATCGTACAAAAAGTTTTCTTCCGCTTTGTCTAACGACTTTTGCCATAGAACGATGTAGATTATGTTGATTAAATGCCACACTGTTAATAATTGACATAGATATGTTTTTAATACCTATAACAGTTCACACGTTAGAAATAATTGAATTGAATAGATTGACATGCCTTTTTTGGACAAACCGCAATAAGGCTTTGTAAAAATATCAATAGTAGATACATAAAATACCATTTATCAACAGTATCGATTTCTATTTTGTTGGTTTATCGCTATAATGATACTCAATCGATTTAATGATATTTTGCAAAAAAGTAACTTACTTAGACTACTATAAAAAGTAAAAAAAAGTAACTTAATATGCTTGTATTGTAATAAATAAAATTTTGTAAAAATAAGCCGCCTGATTAATAAGCTTCAGGTGTTTAGTAAATTTTTCACTAGGCTCAACAAATTTAAACCTAACACTTTTTAATATAAAATCATTAAATCATCAAACAGATAAAAAATCTTTTTAAAGTTAGGAAAACAATATTTGTATGCCATTAAAAGGTCCCTGTGGAAAATGTATAGCAAACGAAACTGCTGGCGGACGCTTGTATGCTACTTTAAGCGAGTGATTTATGTTTTTAAATGAATATGATACTGTTTTTCCGTATTTACATTTAACAATGGACACTATGTTATGCGTATGATGATGGATGTTGTATTAAGAGGCAATAAATGCTGTCAGATCCTCCTTTGTGTTCCTGTACTCTGTAGCTTTGACAGCTACATAGCTGTCAGTGTTGACATTTAGCTATAAAACTCTTTTATCGATCAAATCAGATCGTTTGCGACATTCCTGCATCTTCAATCATGTTGGTTCTCCTACAATGATGATGTTAGGATAATTGGCATGACCGTATAGTAAATTCTTGAGGTGAAAAATACTGTACAAATTTTTAGTCTGATGATTTAAATTAGCTTATCTTTGGAGGTGTTCATATTGCTAAATGGAGTAAGCTTGTAATTGAACTTTGCTTGTATTTTGTGTATACTTTTCTCTAAAACAAATTTTTGATGATGGAATTGATTAAAAATCAAAATATAGGTACGTACTTATATTTTAAGTAAACCTATAAGGCGCTTATCAGGGGGAGGCCTGCGTCCAGCAGTGGACCAATACAGGCTGTTGAGATTGAGATGTATTAAATTTATAGATTACTAGCTGCCGCCCGCGGCTTCGCACGCGTTGTTTCTATGGAACCGTTTTGAGGTTATTTCTATCCCATGGGAACTGATTTATAGGATAAAAAATGTTTGATTATGTTTGATATCAGGATTACAATTACCTGTATGCAAAATTTCAGCCCGATCCGTTCAGTAGTTTTGGCGTGAAGAGGTAACAAACATCCATCCATTTATCCATCCATCCATCTATCCATCCAAACTTTCGCATTTATAATATTAGTGTGATGTGATGTGAGTGATGTAATATTATATTATACGATTTTTACATTATTCTTTAGGGGGTAGGTAAGGGAAGTCCCTTACCTAAGTACAATAAAGTTAATGATGGCTGTAAAAAAAATCATGCTCTTGAAGACGCTGTTATTCTAGGATTAAATACGAAAATAAAAGAACATTTGCCCTTCAAATCCAGAATGTTTTTAAAAGATCCGTTCTATATTGTAATCTTACTATTACACGAAAATTACGCGGTTGGCTAAGCATTAACACAACCAGTAGGTTACCAACAAAAAACATAATAGAGCAGGCCTCCATAAATAATAGAATCATTAACATCTGCTCGTATGATTTGGCCCATCAGCTTTTTTGGTAATAGAAAAAGTGGTTCCACAAAGTTGCGGGGCGTTGCCGGAAAAAAAAGTATTTTGACGGTTATTTTTTAATTTTCTAGCTCGTTTACGTGTTTGTGTTGTTTTTTAAAATTTATCATTATATTATTGGGGTTGGTGATGTTGATAATAGGTATAATAATACTATTCGGATATTTATTTTAAATATATTCTTGCTCTACATGCTGCTAAACCTACAAACGGATTAAAACACACTATACACAATGTAGATATATGAAAGAAAAACTTTATAGAAATAACCATTCCCAATACCATGCAAACCAAACTTTCAAGCATATATTAAAAAGTTTGAAAATGTTCAGTATAAATAAAAAATGAAAAGGCATGAACAAGAATGTTCAGAATAAAAGCTAGTATAAAAATAAAACAAAAAAAGTCTACTAACCAAATGATCAGAGTGGGGATCTCTT
This sequence comes from Eupithecia subfuscata, assembly GCA_963564075.1. Lineage (NCBI taxonomy): Eukaryota > Metazoa > Arthropoda > Insecta > Lepidoptera > Geometridae > Eupithecia > Eupithecia subfuscata. Next base: position 8,726,761 of record OY751117.1, on the reverse strand, counting down.
GGCGCACTAGGGGCCGGGTTGGGCCACAGCAACTTGGACAACATCCGTTGACTTTGGTTATAGATGAGCTCCTACGAAGGAGAAAAATGTACTTTAGTATACCAATATAGTAGGTATAGTATAAGTAATAGGTAGTATACCAATATAACACCTAGGTATAAGTAGTATATATAGGCGAACAGCCTAAAAGATGCTATCAAGTTTTAAATGTAATATCTGCATGCATGACATTTTGTTGCCGCAGTTGTGGTACAATTTAGGATAGTAACCCAGATCTAAAGCGCCAGAAAAGGAAACTCAGTGACATCTTTATTTTTTAAAATACAACTTATTTCTAAAAAATATAGGTAATGGTAACGAGCACAGAAAAAAAAAATGAAATGCTTTACTCTACACACACGTATTAATCCTTTGAGACACTATATATTACAACTAATAAGACTATCACAATCATTTGGAAATAAATTTCAAATAAATTACGCGTTTTCGATGATAAAACATTTTTATTCGAAAAGAACGTCGCCGTAGGTCTTAACCAACAAATAACACATCGTAGTACAGATACAGTTGAATGAGATTATTAATAATAACCTGTTTTTAAGGAGTCAACGGGCGCGCCTCCGGCTTGATCGCGGTTAATGTTGCCGACAGGGGTCGACAACTGTTGGACACTAGTGAAATGTGCGATAATGGAACAGTTTTATAACTTTTAATTTAATAAAAGAGTAACAGTTTAACTGTTAACAGAATAAAAATGCTAATGAAAGCTGTGATGACTTTTTTTTCAATTCAATGAACGACAATACAAATGTCATTTTTAAAAACGTAATAGGGATGAAGTTGAAAGGGAAAATTGGAGAAAAGTGTTAATTATTTGATCGATCTTTTGGAATTTTGATCTTATCAAAATAAAAGTGAGTTAGAGAATCAAAAGAAAAACCCATTTACGTTAACTAACTGTAACGCTAGACTGACTAATGAGAATAAAATAATAAGTATGAAAAGCAGCAACAGTTGTAAGCTTGCGTAAACACCAAAAACTACCCATCTCAAAACTTTCATGAAAGGCAAACGGTGTGAAGCCAAGTGTTGCCTGCATCTGACGTTAAAAAGTATAACAAGAACGTAATAATAGGTTGTGCAAAGTTCTCGCCTAAAAACAAACAGAGCCAGTGCAGCCCAAACTTCAGACCGCTAAATTACTTTAATAACTCCAACGGTGCCAACTCGTTTTAAAACTTCAAACTCTTATTATGATTCATTGTTTTTACCATTTCGTGTACTTTAAAGCTTACAGGATTAATAAGATTTGGTGAATGGTTTTTTAAACGTTTTCTTTGTTTATTTTGTCTTTGTTGGAATGTAGGTTATCCTGTTTTTGAGAAGCTGTTTTGGTGACTTTGTTTTGTTTTTCATTTTGTGCGTTTTGATTTGTTATTTTATCGTCTCTAATGTCCTTAAACAGAATGATGCTGTATGGATTGATCAGCCATATTTTATTATTTGTTTATTTTTATTTGTAAGGTCCTTGTTCGAAAAAACCTATTGAATATGAAATCTGGCGTTCCTTATTTTACGAATCATTGAAGTCTATAGTTTTCTCTGTTTATTATTGGTCTACGCTTCAAGAAAATGGATAGTTATGGCAACACGTGTGAATAACAGATACTTATCTTTATAATACAGCTGTCAGGAGGTAATTTGAATGTCTATAAAAACCGGATCGGAAATCAAGTTTGGATTCAGCGTAACGAATGAATAGGTGAGCATTTTACTCAGTCAATAGTGATAGGTTTGAATGTTTATAAGGGGCTTTAGGGTGTTAAATGTCTGGCGAATGGGAGACGAATGTTGCCATTTAAAAACAAAATGGTGGACATAGTTTTTTATTGCTTCTTTGTTAAACGAAAATAAAAACCGTCAGTAAAAATCATTCACTGTAAATGTTGGAAATTTATGTTTATAGATCGAAAAGTATTAATATTAAAAAAGTTTTATTATAGTTTTAATATTAAAAAAGTTTTATTATTTAGATAAAACTTTTAAAAAAAGTTTAAACTTAACTGATAAACTTTGAGATATAGGGTCTATATTATAGACCCTATATCTCAATCGAATAAAGAAATATCTCTACAAAATCAAATAATATCCCACAAACTTTCGACTTCGGCGGGAAGACCCCGAACCCGTATCCTTCCCTCAGTACGGAAATGTGCTAACCAACTACACCACGAGGTCAACGGAGATGAGGTAGGAGTCGAATATCTCTGGACTCTATCGCCTAATTACCCAGAGGTGAGGAATAACAAAAATATCTCTACAGTAAATAAATAATGCATAAACGATCAATACACTATATTGATCGATGACAAGACTAGTAAAGCCATCAGTACCCATGTTACAAAACACGGTAAAATAGATCTATTAAACATACCCTTCAATTTGCCTTATTCAAATATGGTCTGACACTTTGATAAGATATTAATATCCAGAAGCCATCGCAGCTAGCAATTATAGTCAATATCTATTATTTATAAGTGGAATAAATACCTACGAGAAAACCTCTAGCGGGGATTTTGCACGAAAGAAATTTTGCATGAAATTGTCTAGTGGTTTGAAAATTTCCGCAGGACATCGATGACATTTCACAGTCAACTTTTATAGGTAATTTTCGAATTGATCAAATTGGAGCTTTATTTGGTAGGCTGCTATATTAGTATAGCAGCCTACCAAATAAAGCTCAAATTCAGATGGTAACAACTAAATGGAGGCCATGGGTTTAGACCCATGGCCTCCATTCAGTAGTTACCGTCACAAGAAAAGAGTTTGGAATTAGGGACTCTAAAACGAAATCAACGGAGTTCAAGACAAGGTGCATATTTCTAAGGCAGCCCATAGAATTTGATTATGGAGTAGGAATGATTTGAATTCTCCGTCTTTAGCTTCAATTTGCCATATGAATTGATGAGATTGTTCTCAGGCTGTTGTCAACAGTCAGACCAGAGCTTTGTGGTAAACGCATTGTTAAATTCAAATTGCGCCTCGCAATGATCTGAAACCGCAAAATCAACATTCCCTCCCTAATGCTAGTCAGCTGTGCCTTACAACTTAATACCATGACATCAGAATTTAATTTACTACTACGCGAACGGTGTTTATGGGAAATTGCTCAGCGCGAGGTAATGCGCCCAGTCTAGACGTTGAGCAACAGCGATAACTTCAGTAATTTCCTCTCTAAGCCAACATTGTTTAAACCAGACCCTGGGTGCCATGACAAATCACGAGGAACCAGTCCCTCGGACATCGCCAAGAACTTAATCAGACGCGAATCGAGGCCCCGGCCGCTCGAAACGTGTAATTAGCAGCCAGTTGTGGAAACATGAATGGCCAAGATCGGCGCCGGCGCACCCGGCACGCCTCGACGCCGCCGACTCAACAACTTTTATTACCACAAACCTACCAGCGATTATCTGAAATCTATACAAAGTCTTAACGAAGAACATTATTCGCGAGACGTTGCGAGCACGAGACCTCTTTGTAATGGTAAAGGCTTTTTTATAGACAGCGGCTCACGAGTCGCAGCATGACATCTAGCTGAAGTATCTACGATCGGGACGGGAGATACAGACCGCGAGGGCGCGGCAACGTATAAGGAGATCTCCGGAGACGAGACACCGACAGACCGAAAGATCAACGCTAATTAAGCGCCATAAAACCGAATATCGTTCTCATACCGTCGTTAGCTTTCACCGCGCCGGCCAACAAATTCTATCGAGACGTCGTCGATGAGAAAAAAGGAATTACCGCACACACGAGCCCACCTTACGAGCTTCGTAATAGATTAATGATATAGCCTGCAAGGTCTGTATTTAAACGAAAATCCTTGGGAGTAAGTAGGGGTCGAGGTGCGGTGCGATGACGCGACGCGGGCGCCGCCACCCGCGCGCGTGCGAGCGGGACGCCGCGCTACGGGCGGACAGGGAGGCACGTATAATCGACAGAGGCGCCACCGACTCGCCGCGGGGCGGCGCCCGCGTCGGCCCCACGCGCTCGACATGTCTTATTGAGAAATTCCCAAGATGATGCATAATTCTCCTTTTGGTTTCCTGTGTAGTTATTTTACTCCCTGTTAACAAGATTACCAATTCGGTGACCGAGAACGCAGACGCATATTTTATCCAGGCATCGCTCTAGACTGGCTATTGTGTGCGGACACGGCTGATTTATTCCTTTGCGTTTGCCTGATTTTATTGAAAAGCCCGGCTCCTATAAAATTTACTACGTTGCTGAGTTAATGTTCTGGTAACTTCACTAAGCTTAGCGAAATATTACATGTTAACAAATAAAGCAATCTTACTACCGCTTCGCAAAAATAACATTTGTGAAAACTTCTCTTCTAAGAAAATAGCGCTAGACCATACCAAAGCTTTTAACTTAAAGAACTTCAATACTCATCTAAACTTTTTACTATCCAACCAAGGAGCTTTGCCAATTTCGCCAGACTTAACCCGTTAAAACAGCAATACCTTATCAGACAGTTATGCTAACAAGACATGCTAATTCCCAAAACCAACAAGCGTCCAGAAAAAAAACACGAAACGATCGCTGTTCGAAAAAGGAATAAAATCGAGATGAGGTGGCCGGCGCCACAGACCAATTACCAGAAGGTAAGGCTGTCGGACGGAGAAAGACGGACGGGCATTGCCATTGCCCGTCCGTCTTTCTCCGTCCGACAGCCGACAGGGTTAAAAAAGGCCGGAGAGAGAAAAATGGGAAAATGTTTAGGGGTAATGGCATATTATAGAGTAAGTACTCAAAGGTCTATAATATGCGTTTTAGTCGTCGTAATAGTTTTATGTGGCTTATACTTTTGGTGGCGAAATGTTTTGCAAAGTCATGACGCGTACCCCGAATACTTTAATTAAACACATTTCAAATTTAATTGAGCTCGTCTCAAGTCGTAATTTTTTGGCAGATATTCGTTGAAAATTGTAAAAGAAATTGCGACTTAAGAAGTGCTTAAATTTAATTTGCGTTTTAGTTTTCGGGCGTTTGGGTTTAAGGTAAAATAAATAAATAAATAAGGAAATGTTTTTATTTCAGACACAGAGATCCATATCAAAATTAAAGTAAAACAAACGATGTTAGCATTTACCAGTTTTATCCGGTCAAAATCTCAGAAAGCCGGAAAATTCCTACCCAAGGCCCAAGTCGGACCTCGATTCTGGCCAGCAGCAAGCTATGCTGGGAATCTGCTTCGCTTTCTAGAATTTTTTGTTTGAAATTCGAAGTATACTATTCGAACTTCGAACATAGATAGAACACACAGTTATAATACAGTTCTTAGAATGGCATGTGCCTATGTTCAAACTTGATCGAATGACAGATGTTGTGACGAAAATTCGAAACTCAAAATCTCGGAAGAAAAATTTGTAATAGAGATGAGATAAAACTAAGTGCGAGTGTTAAAAAGTGTAGAACCGAGATAGGAAGGACCTAGGGGCCTATTTTCTCCTCTAATACGCAACTGCGTGTTTCGTTTCGGCCAAACGGTACTCGAATACAACATTGCTTATTTGGAGAATTAAATAGTCCTCATGAAGCTAGTTAATAATAGTATCGCGTACGAAGTTACAGGAATCAATAGGCTACCAGTTCCGATATCCACCGGACATTCTAATCCGGGTGTCGGGGCGTGACCGGAGCTGTGACGTCACGGGAATCGACCAATCACAGCCCCGGGACGTAATCTCATTGTCACCCTCCAAGTGGATAGAAATTGTACCTACAACGCTCTACACCTCGTCTGATAAGTTCTTTAATCTCTCCGGATATAAAAGTGCTAGCTTGTTTAAAATATGTAAGTAACCTATTATCTAAGTTCGGCTTTGCTCTAAGCGTTCGCCAAATTTCATCTTGATCTGTTAGTTTTGGAGATCCTAGGTAACAAAAATTTTATATTTCACAAACTTTCGCATCACATCACATCACATTACATTACACTAATCACATCACATCACAATAATATTATAAATGCGAAAGCTTGGATGTATGGATGGATGTTTGTTTGTTGCCTCTTCACGCCAAAACTGCTGAACGGATCTGTCTGAATTTTTTTATACAATTTGTTCTAGGCCTGGAATAAAACATAGGCTACTTTTCATCCCATTAATCTGTTCCCATGGGATAGGAACAACCTTTAATCGTTTCCGTAGAAAACAACGCGTGCGAAGACGCGGGCAGAAACTAGTTTATAATATTAGTGGGATTGGCATCAAGAATGGGCAAAATACTAGCAAATTAAAAATAAGTAAGTAAGTACCTAAGAACTAATCACAACATAGACCTATTTTATTTAAAATTATTTAACGTTGTAAATACCTATGCCATTAACAATTAGTACCTACACAATAAGCATGCCTACCTTTTGTGACAATTTTCTATTACTTACCTAGACATAGATTAAATTGATATACTTAACCAAAATACCTACCTAATTGTAGCGCCCTGACAGGGTTTTTATGCATTGTGTACCTACCCACTACGACCTACACCTAAGAAAAACATCTGTATGCATAAAATGACAATAAATTATATGAATATGAATAAATTCAACCGATATAGAGAAAAAAGGAGATTCTATGTTCGACTGTATGTATGTAGTAGATATGAGTTTTTTGTTTGCTGGAAGGTTGTCGCTTTTAAGGTTTTCTAGAATGAAAACTCTTTTCCTCTACTTCTAAAGAATCGGAAATAAGAGCCCTAACATCTTCATACAAGTACATCCTAGTAAGAGTTAGGTATCATCATTCTCTGATCTCAAAGGTTAATCCGAAGTAGGTACGTACACTGGTATAGGTACTGTATCTTACCTTATGATAAATCTGTTCAATACATAAAATACTAGTACCTATAGATAAAGAGACATTTATTCACAAAGAAAATTATACTAGTATTTACAATTGAAACAATTGAGCTAACTGCCGACTGTTGCAAACAGTCTACAGATAGCTCAACTGATCCATATCAACACCAGTCGGAAGCGTCCCCAAGACGCTGGCTGCATTGCCACGCTGTATGGCAATGCTGATACGCTGTGCCAGATATTCACCATACATAAAATTAGTTAAGTAATTTAAGGAAATTAGTATAAGCAAGTACCTACTTTGTAGCCTTTACTGAAATAAAACTAATTTTATTTTATTTTTCAGGGTTAAGCTCGCCTATGTACATATCCTATTATATAAGTACATGATTTGTATTAATTGCGTACAGTAAAGAATTATAGATTTTTTGGATTTCTCTGTCAATAATGCACTGATTTGGAAAATTCTTCCCGAAGGACTATAGACCCTTGGGAATAAGCTACCTTAGTATTTATCCCGGAAAACTTAAGGAACAGTGTAAATATTATGGGATTTGAAGTGGTTTTTAAGGTTTTTAGTTTTTTTTAAACAATCAAATTATTAAGTATATCGAATCAATATATTTGCAAATAAATCTTATAAATAAAATTATCGTGTCAGTTAGTTGTGTTAGTGTTAGTTACCTTACTCCTCCGAAACGGCTTTACTGATTTTTACCAAATTTTATATGCATATTCAGTAGGTCTGAGAATCGGCTACTATATATAATAAGTGTAATAATTTTAAATTTCCACGCGGGCGTAGCCGCGGGGCGCAGCTAGTTACAATAAAAAAAGGGAAGTAGTATTTTTAATTGAGCTAAAATAAAAAGGCTTCGATTTTTTTATTATTCTCAATGTTTCAAAGGTACACGGAATAAAAAATACTTACAAAAATATTTACTTTCCCGTCGGTATCGAACATGTCCGTTTGAATAAACTTTTCTGCGATATTTTGTAGAAATATGGAACTGAACGTATGTACACATTTATTTAACGTAGAATTTAATGCAGTATGTAGTAAGTAAAAAATGGTCAAAGACAAGGCTCATCAAACGTGCCAATGTCTATTTACTTAGAAATACCCATCTTTTTTTCCAACGCCATTTGAACCCGCACTTCAGCCAATAGCTGGCAGAAATCTAACCAATTGATCCACAGGTGTATATCAAAGATACCATAACAGCTCACTACTTTCGATTTTCTTGTAGCGAGAAAAAATTCACCCTCGATTTTCGTTAAATCGGTTCAGCCGTTTCGGAGATAAGCCGGAGCATACAGACAGACAGACGTATATTAGAATATGGATTAGGTGAGGTGAGGTTATCACTTTATCAATCAAAAGAACCTACAAGATTTTACCAACAAATCTACTCAACGCTATCTGAAACTCAACAATAATCATTGCCTAAACAAACCTAACATCAAAGTACAAAAACGCCGGTATCGTCTATCTATCGACAAGGCATCGTTTCATCGTAAATCTTTCTCGTAATCTCGTAAAAGTCGGGAGGCTCAATTAACTAAAAACGTGTCCGAAGCTGGGCAATTAGATAGATAGTGGTCCCCACGCTTCTGGTGGTCTCTAAAAGGGTACCTACCAACGTTTCGTGTGACAATATGCGTCATAGAATGGCTCTGCGGGCCTAGCACGCCGTTTCTTGTCTAGGATAGAATAGATTTAAAATGACATAAAAAATGACACTTAGATGTAGAGAGTAGAAAGTTTTCTTCGATCGGGAACACGGCGTTTGAAAGAATGAGCGGATAGAAATGTTTTCTAGTCTACCCTAGAGATGAGTCTACCACTGCGAATATGCCGATTTTTGAGAATAGAAACATTTCTTCTAAAATTCTCTACACCTCTCGAGACCTAGAAACGCTTTTCTCTCGCATCATTTATAGATTATTTTTTTACGAGAATTATGAACGGGGGTAGGTAGAAATTGGCTTTTTCTGAAGACACTATTCGGCAAAATGTTTTTTGAGCTCGACTTATTTATTTTCTACCTTCCCTCACTGTGGTGAAAAAACCGAAAGAAAAATTAAATTTTCGCGCGGGAGACCATGGGTAATGCTAATGACATTGACATAGACTATGATATAACAAAAATTGTCGGAAACGTCAAGTCAATGTCAAAATTAAAACGTTTCATTTTACGTATAAACTGTATTTCTTGTTTCGTGTTGATATTTTGTGGGTAATGAAACGCAAAGAACGAGCTTTTTACAACATTTTATGTTTTATTTGTGGTTTCGCTCCCGTTGCTATAGAAAGAGCTTGTCTACGAAGAAACTGTTTTCTAGGGTTTGTTTCGAGAAACGGTATGCTCGGGTAATAAAAAGAATAGGAAGACAAGAAACTTGCTTCTCTAGTCTAGTGTAGAGTAGAGATGAAAACGCCGTGCTAGGCTTGCTGTACAGTTCTACGAAGTCCAAATCTATCGTGACCTCCTTGGTCAGGTTTGGTTATTTTAAATTAGAGAGATTGCATCATTGCTTTTGACGGCGTAATGATGCAATTTCCTCCAATTTTCTCTTTTCAATGCGTTCTCTTTTACTTCTTTTTACGACATGACAGCGACTTTCTCCTTGATCTGACTCTAAAAGTCTAGGTCTTCCTCGTCTTTTATCTACTTTTACTTCTATGATGTTATTTATGAAGTTGTCGTGTCGTATAAGATGTCCCATCATTCTTCCCCTTCTGGTTTGAATGGTGTTCATCAAAAACATTTTCTCCTCAACTCTCTTCAGAAGTTTTTATTTTCTTTGGTCTTAAAACGTCGTTCTTCTGTTTTGAATTAAAATAAATTTGTACCAAACCATCCGAAAAAAACACGATACTACGCGCGTTAGCATTTTAATATTTACCTACATAATCTGGCTGGTTCCAGCAGGCTCCATAGAGTATGAAATAAATAAAATTGAAAAGAAATAATGCTTGACAATTGATGGTGGGTTATCGGACAATTAAAAGGTTTTACATTCAGCCATAGGTTTAAATTTCGAAACATTTCAAATTTGAAATCCAAAATCATATCAACAGAAGTGCACCGTACTAAAAACTCTCCGAAACCATTCGTCCAAATGAGTGAATTCCTTGCACCTGACGGCTTCCTTCATCCATAATATAACAGCATAGAGTTGAAAATTGAGAATCAAGCTACCATACTAAAATGACCGACCGACATTAATTGAATTGCAATAATAACCCGGTGAATAAATTCACATTTATAAAGACTAAAGAGGTTTATACCTATACGGACTAAATAGGTCTTTATGCCAAACAAATCGGCCTCCTTTGAGAGGTTCAAAGACGCCGCGGTGATTGCGTTATTTTATTTGTAGTTTATCGCCAATGAGTGCAGATGCTCAGAAGGGGCAGTTTATGCTGTTTGTCGATGCCTCAATGAGGCAGGGTACTGAACTTTTCATAACATGACATTATGTAAGGTGAGGACCATTCAAACAATGTTAACATTTTGTTATTAAACCTGTAGCTTTGTTATAATTTTTTATCAAATTTTTTAGTGTGAGTATGATAATGATAACGTGGTAGCAAATAACTCATTTTTTATCTTCTTTTATTATAAACTTGAAAATGGTCGCCAAAAAAAATTTCACTCTGTATAGGTTAAATTATACATATAAATGATATCAAATAATATCTTAAAAATGTTTCGACTTCCACGGGGCTTGAACCCGCAACCCTCAGTACACACACAGACAAACTTTCTTCGTACTATTTGATTTCTTTGAAATAATACCGAGTGTGAGGACTTACGCACTAAATATAATAACAAAAACTTCAAAAAGCTATAGCTAAGATTTATAAGATCCTATCATCTTATAAGATGTTGGAAAAAGAAAGCCTAACTTTAAAGTTACAAGCATAAAGACGATCTTTGTAGGTGCAAAAACTAAGGTTTATCTGAAAACCTGTATTCATTGCCAGCAAAATCATAATTTCGTTAATGAATCGTTATTGCGTATCGCATTTTATTAATTCCGCGACCTACGCATTTCCTTGCACTTAATGAAGATTTTTTATTGAATTCCTTATTTTGTTTACAATATATAAATTTTTATATAATGCTTATTTCCCATCTAAAATATTCATTTTGGAACTGTTTTGACTCTTTTAACTGGATTGCCAGTTTGAGCCATGGATTTTTTATTCAATTTAATTTACAATAAAACAAAATAAAAAAGGTTCTGATTTTGGTCACTTCTGGCATATTACCTATAACTTATCTACTTTAAAATATATTTTTTGTGGTAGACACCAAACTAAATTTTTCCCAAAAGAAAAAAGAACCGAGGTTCGTTTGAAATTACATAATATGTAGAGTAAGTAATCTATGATGTGATGAGAAGCCCATTTGTAAAAAGAACACTAGATTCCAAATGCAAATTTCCAACCCAACCCAGCTGGTCAGTTATCTAAGAAGAGCGAGATAACAACAGAAGTAGCGTGTTGGAATGAAAGAGATAGTACAACTCACGGTGGCATCCCGTCGGGTGACAAACAAATGGGTGTTTTAGTGTTATCAGCGCGGTATGCTTTCATCTTGCAAGCGGTAGCTGGGTTTTATCACTGGGATTGTTCCTAAGCCGACTAGAGTGGTGAAGGATTGTAGATGATTAGTAGAGATCTGGGTGGGCTATATATTCAAACCATGCATAATTTCGGCCACAATTTAAAAAAACAATGCGGGATATATAAGTGGGAGAAAATTGTCCCGAAAACAGTAGGTATGATTCAAAGTATTCAAACTCCAAATTATTATATTTGGGTAAGAGCAAGATACATAGGTTTGTTTAAGTTTATAAAAGAAGTTTTACAAAAAATCTTGATCCTTGATTGTTAAACCCAATTAGTACATTGTAACAATCAAATTTTTCAACAAAAAACATGCAACCGCTTTACAAAAGCTCTAACCTGTATGATGTAAGGATTTGAACGATGCCCATACATCCAACTTTGTTTGAATTTATGAGATGTATGATGGAACAAGAAATTCACATAAACGCATGAACTCTAAAAACCCAACCCACTTCTCTTTGCTATATTGTGTAATAATAATAACCGTCATTCGTGTTTGAACTCACCAAGAGTATCATGATGTCAAACACCTCAGTGCGCTAAGGAGTAAACCCTCTTCAGAAGCCGAGTGTATTATCTGTGATAGAAACCTTTTAGAGATTAATTCAAGATTAATCGGATTTGTATTAGAGGACGATCAAGAGTGGGTGTAAATATTTTGGTCATTTGATGTCATTGATGGAAATAGAAAGTTAATTTAAACTAATGAATACGTTGTGATAAGTGAAAGTAATCCTTTGAAAGGTTAAGGATGGAACATTTATTAACATTTTAGCGGAACCAAATTCATTAGCGGCCATTTCACTGTTTAAAATTTTTATGCATCAGTGACTCCCCTTGAATATACCTACAACTTGACTGATTAGTTTAATTTTGTTGTTTGTTTTCTCTTGTTTGTTATTAATAAGTTTAGGTTACGATAGGACTGACATACTTTGAAAAGTAAAAGACCTTTACAATAAATGAGATTAAAAAAAAAAAAAAGGTTAAGGTTTGAATGAGTAGGTCAAATTTTTTGTAGCTTACGTCAGAGAGTATAGAGAAAAATTAAAAAATACTTAGGAAATTATGGTCTACGTTGTTGGAGGATTTGAAATCAATTTATGTTATGAACTTACGACTATTGTTTATAGATGAGACACTTTTTAAGCATCGTATGTCTTAAGTATATACGCTTCTACAACAAATCTTCAAGTGAGCTGCATAAATCATTATCAATAAATAAACTCAAAGAAATCTCCCGTGTAAAAAGGCTTACTACAAAATATCAGATTAATTACTATAGAATAAAAAGCTTGGAACGACTTTTGTTCCAACTCGTAAACTAACAACCTAACAAGGTAAAGGTTTCTCGTTACGATCTTTACTTCAACTTAAACAGATTGAAGTAAACAAAAAATTAAAGTGATCACTTTGTTTCCTAGTTTTACTTTTGCAATTAGAAATAAACTTTGATATTTGATATAATCACAAACTTTGAGATGAATTCGTATTTATTAGAGAGTAGCAATGCCTACATAAAATCAGTAGTGCTTACTGCCCATAGTCAAAATAATAATAAATAAAATAATAATAAATAATGCAGGACAATCCACACAGCATCATCTAGCCCCAAGCTAAGCTGAGCTTGTGTTATGGGTACTAGATGACTGATATACATAATATAATATATTACATAGATAGTTTTTATTTTATTATACATAGAAACGACCAGAACACCCGGAAGAAATATTTGTAGATCGTACAAACATTAGTACCAAGGCGGGAATCGAACCCGAAACCTCCTGCGCCGAAGGCGGACCTTCGCCCGCCGCGCCACCGAGGTCGTCAAAATGATAAGAACCTAACTAATAGGTACCTACTAATAGGCTTTGGTACCAGTCAAGGTAAAGCCATCACAAATAAGCAAAGTTTAAAGTGATAGAGTCCGATGCGAAGCTGGGGCGGGTGCTGGGCGGCGCCCAAGTGACAAATGGCATCGGCGCAGGGCGGGAGCCTGATTGGTACAGCTTCTAACAATCCCGAGAATAGATTCTGTTCAATTTGGGGACACTTTGAAGGCTATTTATATGCTAATGTTGCAGAAGTGTTTGTTCTCTCAGAGTCAGCGATACTTGGAGAGGATTTTAGGTGCCGTATGGTGTCATCTGAATGGAAACTGGTTTTTGATTATCTTAGATGGCAACATTATGACCCAATGACATTGTACCAGGTATACGTATACTTATAGTTTCCTGTCCTGTGTTTTTGTTTAATTTGGTGTGCAAAGAAAAGTATTAAATTTGTATTATATTTTGTACTAGTTGCTTATTTTCATTGTTTGTAAGATTAGAATTACCTGTATGCAAAATTTCAGCCCGATCCGTTTAGTAGTTTTGGCGTGAAGAGGTAACAAACATCCATCCGTCCATCCATCCATCCAAACTTTTGCATTTATAATATTAGTGTGATAGCTTAAGTTTCTAGTTTATGATGATGGACTTAGTTTATTTATTTATTTATGTACCTACTAAGAAAGATCAGTTTCATTGATACTGGTGAAAATTCAGACGTCGCCATATATTAGAATAGAATTTACTTTATTGCACTAAACCTGTAAATAGGCAAACTTAGCTTTCTTTTCCTTTGGGTAGTGTGAACAACAATTTAGTAGGTAGTGCTAGAAAACAGAACAAAAAATAATACAATTAATAAATCGTAACTTTTACTTAAATTAAATCAATTTGACCGGAGTAAAAGGTTGCCGTCTCTTTCACAACGAAATAATAAGGATGCCATAATTTTTAGTGTCTTCAAATGCGTTTAGTTTTGGTGAATTGACACCACTAACTTATTGTCAATTCAACGAATTAAAAACTACTGTGGAGAGTATTTCACAATGAATGCAGTCATCTTTATCATCGGCACTTAGGGCTCATATACACGGACTGCATGTTGCCATCGGCAAGGCAAGGCATCTGTTGACTGCGTCTGTGACGGCTGCCCTCGATTGCAGTCGACGCGGCGACAGCTACCGTCGACTACAATCGACGCGTCGCGGGTGTAGTGGCCTTGCCGTCGTCGGCAACGTGCAGTTCGTGTATATGAGCCCTTAGTCCTCAGCTTGACATAGGGAGACATCTTCCAAACAGGTCATTGAACATAATCTTCTCACAAACGCTTACAATGCAGAAACAAAAAAAAACAGGCTTTAAATATGATTCGGCCCGTTTTCCAAGCGAAATTTTGTTAGAAAACTATCAAAAATAATCTACCGCCTTCGCTGTCTGAAAATGCACCTTAAGGTACAAGCACCGACGTTGGTTTCATCAAAATATTCCCAAAAAAAACCGGCACTCACAATGAAATAAAAGGATGCCATCATTTTTAGTGTCGTTAAAATAGTTTAGTTTTGGTGAATTGACACCACTAACTTATAGTCAATACAATGAATTAAAAACAACTTATTAATTTAAAATATTTTCACAGTGAAGTGTTATCTTTATTATCGGCCCTTAGGGCTCTTATACACGAACTACACGTTGCCGAAATTACGTTAGAAAACTATCAAAAATAATCTACCGCCCTCGCTGTCTGAAAATGCACCTAAAGATACAAGCACCGACGTTGGTTTCATCAAAATATTCCCAAAAGCAATCAGCACTATAATCGACGACTACAGTGAAGTGCATTTTAAGACCGGTAGCTTTCCGGCTAATCCCGTTAAGATAACGTTAGGATATGTGAGTGAGTATTAAACAAAGTGACATTCCGTGTACGACACTTCGGTGTAACGTCGGCGTGTTGGTGGTCCGATCAGAAGTTACGCTGTTTTAAGGTTTAGGTAATGGTTTCTGGTAGTTGGGTGTGTGAGAAATTGCGTTGAACGAATAAAGAATAATAATAAATAATATTAATCATTTATTTTCTACACAAAGGTTCTCTTAAAGTAGACAACAATAGCCATTTGGTATATTATATAGATCGAACCTGTATTGTGAAGACTGGTGCCTGATGTAGGTTTAGTAAAACCTGTATTTCAGGTCACCAGGGCTTCACTCCACGGACTCGTACCATGTTAAGAATAATGTATTTGTGTTCGTTCTACGGTGTTTCTTAAACCACATGTCAATAAAATTTATTTACGTTCTTAGGTAGTTACCCAAAAACAAAAAACAAAAAAATCTATGCAGTGTTTTTTTTTATAAATATAAAAAAAATTACGTTTATTATTTGTTTGTTTTAAAATAACTAAAGACAAATTCAACAACATCAAATTTCTTAGTATTTAATTTACATACATAAAAAAAGTCGTGTCGTGTCACGCACAAAAAGTAGAAAAACTCAGCCGAACATGGAACGAGAAGTCTTTAAAGAAATCTTTAATTCTAATGGAATTAAGTAATACTATGTGGGCCTGAACTAGGTAAAAACCCGTTTTTCAACATAACAAACACAATCGCTGTTCAAAACAAAACATGTTAAAATCGCAGGAAAAATATTCACGGAAAACTTCAATTTATCTAGTGTCATATTTGAACACATCAATAAATCAG
Source organism: Eupithecia subfuscata (assembly GCA_963564075.1). Lineage (NCBI taxonomy): Eukaryota > Metazoa > Arthropoda > Insecta > Lepidoptera > Geometridae > Eupithecia > Eupithecia subfuscata. The sequence continues at coordinate 8,710,716 of OY751117.1, read as the reverse complement.
AACAAAAACTTCGTACAGAGTCACAAACATTTTTATCACATGTCATTGAGCACACACTTATCGACTCCCTATAAATAATTCAGGGAAAACTATGTGTCCCTGTCTTGAAGTAGAAAATAATGGCGGTAGCATAGATTTACCTTTGACGTTACGTTTGAAGATTTTTTCTACGCAGCCGCCTCTTTAAGGCGCTACCACGACGACCCAAATCAGCGCCACCACCTATTTTATCTTATTATTGTTAAACGAAGGAATTTACAAAAATAGATTTTGCAGTTTGTGATAGGTATCATAAGCTTACCTATCATAAGCTTATTTTTAACTCGCATCTGCACGCGGCTTTGCACGCGTGTTTTCGGTACAATAAGTAGCCTATAAACTAAGTTAGGCATAGCTCTAAACGTACGCCAAATTTAATCTTGATCTGTTCAGTAGTTTTGGAGATACTAGGTAACAAAAAGGTCGATTTCATAAACTTTCGGCTTTGTAATATGAGTAGGATGCCCCTGTAAGTTTTATTTTGAAGAGTGTAGGCAGAGATGCGAAGTTGCTCTTTTTGCTCACCATATCGTGGCCAAAAAGAGCAACTTCGCATCTCTGCCTTTTTTTTTTGAGACTTTGAGACGTCACGATCACGTCTCGCTCTAACGTCAAATAGACCTAACGACTAAATAGACGACGCTCTAAATAGACGACGACGCGACTAAATAGACGACGCTCTAACGTCAAATAGACCCCTCTGACTACGTCACATGCTCTATCATTTATTATTTGTCTATGGATCGCTCCAAGGATTGCGTGACGTGCGTGAGCTAGAAGGGCGGCCATTTTGTGCCTAAAATTGGCGGGAAAATTGAGAAAACGACACTTCCACCGAACCGCTAATAAACTCACAGCAAATTATGCAAACGACCAAAGTCAACTCACGGAAGCATTATAAAAACATGAAAATTTTGGAAAAATATTTTACCAAAGTTTTCTATAATGGGATATTATTATTGTTTTATTATAAACTAGCTGCGCCCCGCGGCTTCGCCCCCGTGGAAATTTATGTTTCCAACTTTCTTAATTTTTTCTTTCATAAGAACCTTCTCCTGACAATAACAAACACAACAAAGAAAGAATTAGCGAAATCGGTCCAGCCGTTCACGCGTGATGCCGTGACAACGCGAAACGGGTTTCATTTTTATATATATAGATGCGAAACTTTTGATACGACTATTAAATTCTTTGCGGTTAGCTTTGTTTGGGGCTTTAGCTATAAAGTTCGTTGAGGAAATAGTTTTGGAAGTATTTCGACACTAAGGAGTTGACTGTGTTGATTTGTGGGGTGCTTGGTGGGAATGAAATTCTGATTGCTTCATTAGGCAAGTTTTTTGGTGACTAATTTCGTGAGTTATTAGTAGATTTTATGATAAAAATAAAGAAACTCGAAGTCTTGATTTCCTATTTGTTATTTTAAGATTATAGGACATAATATATTAGATAGGGTACTAACGCCTATGAATCAGTTGAGCTACGTGTAGATTTTTTGCAACAGTCTGCAGTTAGCTCAATTGTTTCAATTTTAAATATTAGTCCTAATTTGTTTCTACCTATTTATTAACCCCCGACGTAAAAAGAGAGGGGTGTTTTAAGTTTAACGTGTCTGTCTGTGTATTTGTCTGTGGTATCGTAGCTCCCAAATGGATGAACCGATTTTCGCTTTGTTTTTTTTTTGTCATAGATAATTTTATCCCAAGTGTTCTTAGCCATGTTTCATGAAAATCTGTTCAGCCATAAACATCGGCAGGTTTTTTAAATTTAAAATTTTGTCTTGTTGTAATTTCTTTGTTACTAAGATACCTACGGCCTGTGTTTGTCAGTTCCAGAAACGATATTTTTGAAAGCTTTTTTAAAATGATAAAATTGGGTACCTACCTAGATCCATAACTAAAAAGATGAGCTATAAACTTATACAACACTAAATCCCGTAATTGACTTGTACCGAACCTAACCTACATAAAGTGAGAGAAATAAAAACAGAAATAAAACCGCATAGAGGCAAACACTCCAACTTCTTATTCTACTTTTTACTGCCGATAAAAACGTCACTGCTAAAGTATGAAGCTACGTATTTCCTGGCTTCCTATAATTCGGGACTTGGGTTACAACGCCTTCACGATTCAGGGTACGGCCGTGTCACAATAAAACGCCAATACGAGTGGCATTAGGCGGAACTCTCGGGATGGGCTTGAGGCACGCATCTAGTGGCAACACCAGAAATATCTGACCCTTCACGCCCTAACAGGAGTTTCCACATTTGTGGAAACGTACAAGGGACGAAACACATTAGCAAGAAGGTAACTTTATTACAAAAACAACATACAGACCAATGGAGAACCTCCTTCTTTTTGAAGTCGTTTAAATATAACATTTCACCAAAAACTTAAATATTTCGTTTTTTAAGATTTCTCTTAGAACTGATATTAATTGAAAAAAAAAACATATATTAATCACAGCTGTTATTTAACTCATAAAAACGATTTCTTTATCAAAATTTGATGCAGTGACAGAAATTGCTTCATAGACCTAAAGTCTGCTTTGATGCCCTAAGAGAGTTTCGAGCCGCACTGCCAAATCACAACTTCCGAAAACCGCAATCAAGTTTTATTGGATAGCCCAGAAAATAAGCTAAATTTCGAACCAATCAATACTTGATTGCTATTTTTAGAAGTTCAAATTTTTGGCAATGGGTCACGTATCCTGAGATTGGTGCCGCACAGCCAAACCCCAACTTCCGAAAATCGTAATCAAGTTTTAATAAGTTAACTAAGTAGCCCAAAAAATAAGCTAAATTTTGAACCAATCCATACCTGATTGCGATTTTCAGAAGTTTAGATCTTTGGCAGTTCACGTATTACCACTCAAAAGACTTTCCGGACTACTCAGAAACGTACCCAGAAAATACGTAAAAACTAGCTCCCGAAGGACCATCCCTAGTTCTATAAAATCAGTAGGTATTACAGAACTTCAGGAATAATCTCCCGGGAGCTCAACATACACCGGATCAACCCCCCGTGTCTATACGTAGGGCAGGGGGGAAATCACCTATTATTAAGGGGGGTGCCAAACTAACGGTTTTACGTGTTGTTCGTTTTTATGTGTTCCGTTTGAATAGAAACGCTTGATGGTGTAATTTAGGTGGAGTTTGTTTACCTTCTGAGAGGGGTCATGATGATATCCACTGAAATCTGCTGAAAGTTTAGTAAAACTGGTCTATAAATTCCCATTTTATTTTATACTAAATGCGCTCCGCGGCTTCGCCCGCGTGAAAATCATATAAATTTCAGAAATGTATTACACGCCCCCTAGGGGTAGTTTTGTTAAAATAAAATATACGTAATTCGTTATTTACTTTAAAGTTTATTTATACCGTGTATTGAGTGAATAAAACCAGGGAAAAATAATTTTCCATAGAAACTTTACCACCATTTTTAATCCCCTCAGAGATTAATTTGAAATCCCCTTTCAAATGAAAATTAAATTAGCCTATGTGTTTTTCTAGAATCTAAACTCCATTTACATACTAGATTTCATATAAATCGGTTAAGTATTTACGGAGATACGAGGTAACAAACATTCACACAAACTTTCGCATTTATAATAGTAGGATAGGATTTTTAACAAAGATGAAGCTTTTGTGTGGGTGAATAGGTGCGTCTCACGTGAGACGGTAGGAATAACCCAAGCTTCCACGTAAACATTGCGTAAATTATTGAGTTTGAAGGAATTAATATCATATATTTTACGCATTCTATGACGATGCGACGTAATTTCTCACTATTCTACCCTAGACAACAATTGCAGTGCTTGGCCTACTGACGTAGGCTAAAATGAAATCAGTAGAAAACAAAAGCTCGCTAAGAAACTTTCAAAAAACTTAACTCCTCAAATGGATAATAATTGGTCGTATCAAGATCCAAAACCCCAACCCACCTCCAAATTTTAAATAAATAATTCGCAAACTCATCACGTCTGGCACTTTCCAAAGGATCATTCACAAAAACCAGAATCCGAATTTCACGAATTCCTCTCTCTTTGTATTTTGTAAACAAGTTGTCAAAACTGGGCATGTACAGGATGTACAAATATGCAATCGAATTAAACGATTATGCCAAAAGTGAGAGACCACCAAAACCTGAGTAAACAGCCCATTGGGAACCTGTGGTTACCGCGAACTGTGCGCTATTAAGAGGTATCTTATTACAGGGTAATGTTGGTTATTTATTTGGAGTTGACTTAAGTGGCATGTTTCTGACTTAAGGATCTGTTCAATGGATTGGATCTGAAGAAGAAATGAGATAGAAGGTCACTGTGAAGAAACTTCCTAGCATGGAATACCTACTAGCATTCATACGTTCACAGTTAGGCCGCGATCACGGTGTGGTAAGTGCAGTTATCTATTAGCATTACAGCTCAAGCGTTAGCAGTTGAAACGTTAGGGTGCGCGTTTACAGGCCGGCATCAACAATCCACTGACAAATGCGTCCACTGATCGGCAATCATTCGCACTAAACGGAAAAGTTGTCTTCAAGAATCATCGCCGGCATTGCCGACAGTCCGGTCCGCGCAGTGCGGATCTTGTATGGCAAACCATTGATGGAGCCAGTGTGGATTGTCCAATGACGGCCTGTGAAAGCGCAACTACACTTACTACATCGTAATCGCGGCCCTGTAAACGCGCACCCTAGTGTTTCAACTGCTAACGGTTGAGCCATAATGCCACTAGGTAAGTTCGCGGCCCAGAACGAGCCTCCACCTCCAAAAGAACAATTTTGCTACAATCCCCACGCTTGGCAGGTGGATTGGAGATCGCAGTGGAGGTGTTAAAAAATCACAGCAGAAAGCTGCTGCCCTACCTCTAGCAAAGTTGGTGTAGCGCTGTTTCCACACCACAGGTGCACAGCACAAATTTATTTTTGCCGTTTCATACAACAAAATGTCAGCGTTTAAGCCACATAAAAAAAAAGTAATATTTTGCCGGCGTTTCTACCCAAAATTCGTTTCCGTTTCTCACCACAAAGAGATCAAGAGATTTTGTACAGTCAGATTAGTAAACTACAGATTATTTTAAAGCGTTGATTAGCAACAAAACAAATTACCTATGTAAATTCACCGAGCTACCAGGAGCGCATAGCGTAAAGGAGTTACGCGCAACATTGCACTCACACCAATAAACGATTTAGTTTTTTTTGAGTCTCTAAAATGTTTACCAGTTTGTGAGGCAAACTAACCCTTTCTTCTGATATATTCCCTTAGACGACTCTTATGACATCCACAGGATAAGCGTCTAACTCGCTAGGTCCATTCTTACGTTGTGACAACCACATTACGGCTAATGGAATAGAGAATACTACCTACCTACTTATCTAGCTCCAAACTCTATCCGCCTACTAATCACTGTGATTATGGCAACACTTGTTTGGGCGAGGCATGTCCAACAGTGGACGCTATTGTGTGCTGCTGAGGAGACTCCCTACTTCGCAAAAACGTATATATACATTTCATAAATTCCATACACAGTAGAACTGTCAAACTAGAACCTAGAAGAGTAAAATAAGACATTTTACTGCAACTTCAAATATTGAAGCAGAAGGTATTGCTAAATTATTTGTCAAAAATATTGGATGGATAAAGCTGTCAACATCAAAACAGTAACTTGCCACAAAACTATGCCAGAAAAAGGAAAAAAGCACCAACATGATATACGACAAGAGGCGTGAGGCCCATCCGTGGTAATTTGCATGTAAAAATCGTAAATGTGAGAACTGACACGACATATTTCGTCGATATGACATAGTTTTGCATGACAGGCAAACTGATGGAGATACCGACGCCTACAAGCGTTCAATGTTCACAATAACATGGTGTTTTTATTCAACCAGCTTGTTTTGAGCATGAAAATGGCAACTGGATCTTTTAAGGTATCTAAAGCAACAACTTATAGTATGTTTTTGTGCTCTATTTCGTAGATGTGGTAGAATTTTGTTAATGACTTCGTTTTTGGCGGATCGGGACCACAAGTAAAATGGACCACTATTAATAGTGTCCACTTGCAATGTCCATTTCTAGCAACACCCACTTGTAGTACTATCCATTTGTATAAGTGAACGCTTCTGATAAAGGTTATGTTAAGCAAGCTTTAGAAAAAGGAAATCGTCATTTGTTTCGTTTATTAAGGTCAGTTGCTTAGTTTTATTAGGTTGGTAATTTTTTAGTTTTTTAGGGAAGCTCTTATGTCCAGAAGTGGATCGGATAAGTTGATGAAAAAAAAGAAGGTTCTATCCTGACCTAAACCAAACCATCACTTTCCAAACTGGTCCTTTTTCTCGCTATGGAATTTTTGGAATTGGTACAATTTCAATCACACATTTTATTACAATTCTTTGAGACTCGTGAGGAATCTACGTTTCTCCAAATCATTTTTGTGATTTTTTTCTTCAATATTTTTATTTTTCTTCGTCACCCTCACACCTTCCGCCTCCATTCGTGAAAACGCCAATTTCACATACCCCGAATATTGTACGCGTAATGTATTTGATATCTCTGTTGTTTTCTGTTAGGGCTGTCACATATTTTTTTATTTCATCAAAATTCATTGGACCTCAAACAAGGCTGAAACTTTGTTTATTTTAGATTGTCTGTATTTTACAACAATTTAAGCACTGCGATAATCTGTCAGTATTTTATAAAAGTAGGCAAGTAGGTAATTTAACAAAAAAAAAAATTTTTTTTTCGGTTGAGTTACACACCTTATTTTGTAGTTAATGTACCTGTTTCCTGCAAACTACATCGTAACCATTGTCTAAAGATAAGTAAATCTGAAAAATAATGACAAAACCTTATGTTTGTGCCATCCCTAACTCTAGTGCCATGAATTTCAAAGGAAATATTTTGACGTGTGAGGGGCAACTAACAGATATAAAGTGGGAACGTTGGATGCCTTTCTTTAACAGATATCCAACACGACAAACTAAGTAAAATATGTTGGATATTTTTATTTCAAAAGTAAGAAGTTATGTAAAAGATAGTAAACAAAAGACTCTAGCTAGATTAGCTAGATTATGATAGTGAGGGAATAGATAGTGCACCTGTGTTTGCGCCTTTGCGCACACACTTGTGCATTGTAATGTGGCTCGTCTCCAGTGAGACTGGCAGCCTTATCCGAAATTCGCTAGGAGGACATCACAGAGGCATGTCGATTTGTATTAAGTCCATGAGGCGAACACACGTTTTTAGAGTTCCGTATCTCAAAAGGAAAAAAGAAACCCTTATAGGATCACTTTGGTATCCGTCTGTTCAATTTTCTTTTTTCGGGAACGCGTAGAGGTAACGAGTTGAAATTAACATCAAATATTGAACTCCGTAACCTCTTGGAGCCTCGATATAAATAAAACTTCTAAATCAACGCAATTAGATCATATGCACACAAAACCTATAGGGTACTTCCCGTTGACATAGAATCATGAAATTTGGCAAGAAGCAAGGTCATATAGCACAAGTAAAGGAAAACATCTGAAAACAGTAAATTTATAGTTTACTAGCTTCTACCTGCGGCTTCGCACGCGTTGTTTCAATGGAAACGTTTTGAAGTTATTGCTATCCCATGGGAACTGATTTATGGGATAAAAAGTCGCCTATGTTCGATCCCAGGGTTAGACTTACCTGTATGAAAAATTTCAGCCTGATCCGTTCAGTAGTTTTGGCGTGAAGTGGTAACAAACATCAATCCAAACTTTCGCATTTATAATATTAGTGTGATGTGATGTGCTGTGATTCACAAAAAAAAGATTTTTAATTCTCGTCTTGGACCAAAACCGGGTAGGTATATACTTTCCGTTGACCTAGAATCATTAAATTTGGCAAGAAGTAAGGTCTTGTAGTTATACGGGACCCTCGGTGCGCGAGTCCAACTCGCAATTGACGTTTTGTTTATTACTCAGCTGTATTTTATTATTGTTTGCTTAAGTACTGTACCTATTTGTTGTGTAATTGTTGTATTTTATATGTGTGTGAAGTTTCAAATAAGGACTTTTATCTATTCTCAATACCATTCTATAAGTTATACCTTGTAGCATGTGTTAGCCAGCGGCTTTTCTAAGACTAGTTATAAGAAGAGTATTCGAGCGGTTCATTTAAGTTTAATGCTGCAAGCAGCTTACAGCATTAAAAACTTAAATGAACCGCTCAAACACTTGTGGAGTATTAAAATCGCAGGTCAAACTCAAGAACTTCCAACTTGCAGCGTTTACCCCCATTATCTGGAAGAACTTCATGCAAATACCAAGTCTTAGTTAACATACGAGATAATTAGTTTGCTAACTCGCTGGCGGTGGAAGATCCGCTAAATGGTGCAAGTTTAAAGTGTTGGCTGGTCTTTTCATTATTTGTTGAACCCTAGATTTCTTAGTAACATCGAGAACCTTACTAATGGGACTTGTGGGTGTCGTAAGGGTCGACTTAGAGAACCTACCAGACAAAGGACATTAGAATTACCTGGCAGAGGAAGATCCGCTAAATGGTGCAAGTTTAAAATGTTGGCTGGTCTTGTCTTTATTTGTTGAACCCTAGATTTCTTAGTAACATCGAGAACCTTACTAATGGGACTTGTGGGTGTCGTAAGGGTCGACTTAGAGAACCTACCAGAGGAAGGACCTCATAATTTGCTGGCGGTGGAAGATCCGCTAAATGGTGCAACTTTAAAGTGTTGGCAGGTCTTTTCTTTATTTTTTGAACAATAGATTTTTTAAGAACATTGAGATCCTTTCTAATGGAACTTGTGGGTGTCGTAAGAGTTGACTAAGTCCAGTCCTACCAGAGGAAGGACTTTGCGATTCGCTGGCGGGGGAAGATCCGCTAAATGGTGCAAGTAGTGTTGGCTGGTCTTTTCCTTATTTGTTGAACTCTGGATTTTTTTTAAGAACACTGAGTACATTACTGCCTGCACTCCGGAACCGTGGTCCCACTGCGATGTCCACGAACCCCCCCCCCCCCCCCCTCCGCTTCGCGGGGGTATCACGGGCTTCGTTAGGAGTAAGTTAATGTTGACCCCCCCGGGGTGGGAGGATGTGGACGGTCAAGTGTATTGTTTGGTGGGACCACGAAAAAGTTTTGTCCCACCAGTGGGACCACGGTTCCGTCACTCATTACTGATGCTAGTAGTGGGTGTCGTAAGAGTCGTCGGAGAGAGCCGGACGCGCGCGTTTGGAACCGCACTCACCCAGAAGATGTCCCTCGTTAAGGGATGAAACGTTGGTGTTCTTCCGACATAAATAAGGTTCGTAGTTAAACTTACTTAATGAATTCGACTGAGAGAACCTGCCAGAGGAAGGCCGTCATCTTCCTTCTGTGATAGGAAACCACTCTGTTCGCCAAGCGTGGTGATAACGGCATAACCCCCCTTGTTTGGGCGGCACGTTCAGGAGTGGACGTTTATGATGACGAGGAATATAAATCTAAGAAATTAAATAATATCCCAAAAAAATTGGTTGTCTGTGAAGTCGGTTTACTGACGATAGTTGAACGTGACAACGCAGACGCATCGCTCACTCAAGTAGGAGAGAGACGGATGTCGAGCGCTCTCGCTTGCACTTCAAGCCTTACATGGAACGCCTCAGAGCGAGGTAACGCCGCATGACGTCATGTTTTTTCGTGCGTGCAGCCGGCTCTATCGAATTATAAGACGTTGTCACGTCAAAAAATTTGTACTTCGACGGGACTCGAACCCGCACCCTTCCCGCACGGGAATGTGCTAACCACCACGAGGTCAAAAGACATAGGAGTCGAAAGACGCGGGGGCTACCTTCGCGCCGTTAGCAGATTTTTAGGATATTATTTGATATTACCCTGAGTGTGAGGTCTTACGCACTATAATAACAAAAATCTTAGAATATAAATCTAATAATATCGACAAAAGAGACAGTGCCACTAAAGCGGACGACAAGTGTCCAAAGACGGGAACAAACAGAGTTAAGTGCGAATGGACAATATTGACATGTTTTATCAAAACAGATGTATCATTTGACACATTTTCACGAAGGCTTGTGTCAATGTTATAGATAGACAAATAATATTAGTGGTTACCATGGGTGCGCAAGATCTTTCCTATTACCGATTACATATCGAGTTGAGATCGAGATAGAAGTGAGTTTTAAGAAAGTAGATGAAAGCTCTAGAATGACTTTTTAAGCGGCTAGCTACAAAGGCAGACGACGACACACAAAATTACTGGTTTATTGCGTGTATTATGTGCGTTTTTTTTCTGTCATTCTTCTGGAGTATTATTATTAGGTACTTATAGACAATTATTTGTACGATATTATTTACCTATTTAAACAGTGGATAACTATAAAGCAAGAAGTTACTTTCGAGTAACATTAGTAACACCGTACATTAAGCAGTAGTGTAGCAGTGCATTTGATCCAGACCTGATCCACTGCAAATATTTGCTTCGACCTCCCGTGGGAACAAGCAGCCCGGATCATACGTAATTTGGCGGGAAGGACCAACACACTCAAATTCAACCTTATCCCTATCACCTAAGAGTTAAAAATAATCTAGCAAAGCAAACTAGAAATACAGAGGCCTTATAACTAAGAACATACAGTGCAAAACACCCTGATAAAGTATATTTACACACGATTTTCAGCTTTATTTCTGTGTAGTCTAGGTGCATATTTGATAGCTGTCAGTTATGATGTAGGATAGGTGTAAAATGACCGCAGTACGGATTAAAACTATATGCACTCGGTATCACGAAGCCCTAATCCGAATTGAGAGCCGAGATTTTAATAGGGTTGGCAGCACTTGTAAAAACAAGTTTAAGAAGATCTTACCTTGTAAGCTGTATTATGAAAGATTAACGGATATGGTATATTACAAAGATTTTTATTCTACCCTCACGAGTATGAACAGAATATTCCACGAAAAATTTCTTTCTATCCTCCCATCTTCCACATAGAAATACATCATATCAATCTTTATTTAAAGAAAATTAAAATCTAAGTAATTTATAATCTTAGATTAATATTAATAAAAGAAACAAATTAGAACTAGTTTTTACAATTGAAACAATTATGCTACAAAACAATATATAGGTAGCTCAGCTCAGCTGATCCATATCATATATGGATACCACATATACCAGTAATAATAAAATAAGATGACATATTATTATAATTATAGTGCACAAGTGAGAGTGCACTCTCTCCACAATATTAATAATAATGTAGTAAGTTAAGATATCGTCATTGTTTTTGGATAACCTAGGCCAATGAAAGTAAAAAATTGTTTATTTCGTCATAAGTAATATGTAAATACAGATTTAGTATTAGGATTTTCTATATAAGTCTTAAATTTTGTATCTGATGTGCGAAAAAGACCCTAAAAAACCTACATCTCAGTTCCTTTAGCAAGGTTATTATGGCATCATAATATAAAACCTTTTTTATGTAAACGGTCGATGTGAGCTTAAGTAATTTAACACGTTTGACAAACGCTAATAAGTTATTTTTTACATAAAAAGAGGTCGGAATGCCATACATACGGGCCACCTGAAGAGAAGCGGTTACTTTGCCCATAAAAAAGAACTGCTTGCATAGAAATTCGCGTTAACTACTTAGTCGTTTTTGTAATAAAAAGACTGCCTTATTTGACCACCATCTTCATTTGCATTAGTGGGTCAAACGCGTATCCAATGAAAATAAAATAAAAAGATGTCTAGCTTTTTATATCTTGACAACCCTAGAACGAAACCCAAGTAGGTGTGCGTTACCCGATAGAATACTGATAGAAAACGGAAAGTTGTAATATTTGCTGAAATGACCCCATGTTTGAACGTAACATGACACTGGGTCAAAATAATGTAGCTGTGTCCTGAAGAAACATTTTGGTGTTCTGATGAAACGAATACTTAGGTTAATTAGGTTAATATAAAAATATTGAAGCATCCAAAAAGTTCTTACTTGATTATTTGAAATTAAAAATATATAATGACTTTAACCAACCACAAATCTTATAATCTGAGTCATCTCAAAGTACTCTAAAGATAAATTTAATTAATCCCTCATAAAAATCCATAAAAGAATGGGCAGACGGCGGGCGCCATGCGCAATTTAGAACCTTTTGAATGTCTACTTTCTTGACTCACTGAAGCAAAAAGGATTAAACTTTACACCAAAAAGGTTGAATAGTGGTTGAATACAAACTTTTTGTCTCGCCTATCTTCATCTTCAAAGAGTTCGCAAACTTTTTTCTTTCTAGCTTTAGATACAAAAGGGTGGTGATGTCCCTTTATCGGTTGAGAAGGTCTAATCAGCTACCTATTTGCTCGACTGGTTACAGAAAGGTCCTTGTGACGTCCTATTTGAGTATCTCGAAATTCAGTGGATTGTAAGTCTTGAAGTGATGGTATGTGAAGAGGCTACTCAACTACTTACCTTATATTTGAGAGATCTTTACTATTTAGACCTATGGGTGACGTTATACCTCTACGCATGAAAATGTCCTGCTAATTAGTTTAGACATACCTACATATTCGTGGGTTTATCTATTTTTTATAATAGAGCAGCAGTATTTTTTATTTATTTTGATAGCTACACTCTTGACAGACAGGTCGTGATTGTCATGGGTAAGGTCATAATTTGAGATGTGTGTTGAAAGCAAACAACGCCAAAACGACTTGAACGGTATCTTGATTGATAAATACTCTGGGATAGAGCTTTTTGTTCTGCAAAAACGAGTGCAAAGTTGCAGGCAGCACGTAGTCTAAGAATTAGAATATTTTTAAACCCCAATAAAGCTCATCAATCCGATTACGTCAATACACCTTCCAGAAGACAGAACCGTTTCACACGACAAAATAAATATGTGAAGTACAAAGGTTCGGGCCTTTCGCTTGCTTGGGCAAAGGGCATATGCTTTGCTGCTCAGAAATTTATATACAGTTATTGATCAAAAGGTGCCTTTGGCAGGCATTGAAGTGTGGCGACTGGGCCCTCTGAATTGTCTATTAGGGTGATAAAATCTTGGGCCATCTTGTGTGTTGGCATTAATTTGTTGAGTGGTTTTCAGGGGTGGTTTTGTCGACATAGACATGGCTTCGATTCGATATGGGACACCATCGATATTTTGTCTATGCATTTACTGAGACTTTGTCGAATTAGATTTTGTATGAGATGGTACATGGTGGTGGATGAACCTAGTTATTTCAAGGGCTTTTAGATGACGTCTATAAAGGATATATTAGATATCGAAGTCGTTCTTTCCATAGAGTTATAAACCATGGACAAAAGACGTGGTAGTTACATTAATAAAACTGTAAGTACTCAAATGAAACGAAACTAAATCTGGGTCAAATTTTCTATTCGCGAGGCGTGGGTTATGTTTTTCAGGTGCTATGTGGTAGGTACTTCTTAATACCCCCAAACATCAAAACGGCTAAAGCAAATTTGATTAATTATAAAAATACTCGTCTGATCTCATAAATGATTCTATAAATTATAACAAGAACAAAATTCAAAAATTTTAAAACCCTCCCGACCGATTTTCATGAAACATGGCTAAGAACACTCGGGATAAAATTATAAGTGACACAAAAAAAAACTAAACAAAAATCGGTTCCTCCGTTTGGGAGCTACGATACCACAGACAGACACGTTAAACTTATAATATCCCTCTCTTTTTGCGTCGGGGGTTAAAAATACTCGTCTTATCTCATAAATGGTTCTTAGCTACATTTTTAGCACTCCGGAACCGTGGTCCCACTGCGATGTCCCACTGGTGGGACAAAACTTTTTCGTGGTCTCACCAAACACACACTTGACCGTTCAACATATGGCTCTGGGTGCAATTATATATATACACACCCTTTCAGTCACAGAGTCGCCACGAACCCGCCCCCCCCCCACCGCTTCGCGGGGGTGGGAGGATGTGGACGGTCAAGTGTGTGTTTGGTGGAACCACGAAAAAGTTTTGTCCCACCAGTGGGACATCGCAGTGGGACCACGGTTCCGTCACCATTTTTAGAACTTCAACATAACATTTGGCAAAAAAAGTAAAAAAGCGAGGCCGAGTATGGTTTTTCTCATACTTTTAATTAATTAGGAACTTGTAAGTATAAGTATATTATGTTGCTGTAGGTTACTTTTCTCCCAACGATTATCCACAGTCCTATCTTTTTTGACTACCTCACCTCACCTCAACAGCCTATATTGGTCCACTGCTGGACGCAGACCTCCCTCTGAAGCGCCTTATTGGCTTTTATCTCATGAGAGGTAATGCCCATATTCCCTGCGCTGGGCATGCGGGTCGGGGATAACTAGTATCTAAAATTTCAAGTCAAAAAAGGTCAACAAAAAAAAAATTGGTTGTCTGTAAAGTCGGTTTACTGGCGATAGTTGAACGTGACAACGCAGACGCATCGCTCACTCAAGTAGGAGAGAGACGGATGTCGAGCGCTCTCGCTTGCACTTCAAGCATTACATGGAACGCCTCAGAGCGAGGTAACGCCGCATGACGAGGTAACGCCGCATGACGTCATGTTTTTTCGTGCGTGCAGCCGGCTCTATCGAATTATAAGACGTTGTCACGTCAAAAATACCGTTATTCTACGCAAAAAAACCAAACTTTTAAAGCCAGAAGCCGGTCAAAAAAACAAGATAAGGCCTTATTAAAAGGCTCTATCAATAGGTTCTATAGGCCCGCATCTATCAATATGGACCAGCTGTCTTCACGATCCAAAAGACCCGCCGCACAATGAGAATTACATGCTCCAATGATATCAGGAGGATTATCAGAACACAATTAAAACTAGTAGACATGGCGACGAAATTTGAGGACCAGTTTGGGAAAGTGATTCCGTGGTTTCTATTGTTGAATTATTGAGATTTTCAACTGATCTCATGCATGGTAATGTAAATGAAGTTTGCATGGAACGGAACCCTAAAAAGTGAGTGAAATTTTGGGGTTATTCCAGTTTTCCCCCTTGACAAATCCCCCTTAAGGGGGAAAACTGGAATTCATTTTTTTTGAGTCCAGTTTCCCCCATTGAGAATTTTTTTCAAGGGGGAAAACTGGAATCTTTTTTTCAAATTCCAGTTTTCCACCTCGATGATTTTTCGCGTTCCAGTTTTCCCCCTTGAGAGAAGGAAACTAAAGAGAACAATAAAAACTACAGTACTCAACAGTAAACTCAATTTTTATTTTGTACTTTGACAGCAATGTCAAAAATGACGTATTTTATAAAAAATGACACCAACGACGAGTACGTCGAGTCGTTGGGTTATGGTAAATTATTAGATGTATGATGTCTGAACCTAGTGATTTAGAAAGCTGATGCCTAATTGTAGATTATATTTCTAACAGATTTTTGATAAACCAATGATCGATTAAAAACGATTGCCTATCAATAAGTAAGTCTACACTCGCTGATCAAATTAATTAAGGTTTTTATTCGGATTCAAGACCAATTAAGCCTTTAATTTGTATTATAAAAAAATATTACCCCAACAGCGGTAAACCAAAGGGATAATCAAACCTCATCAAAAACCATCAAATTGGTCACAGATTAGGAACAAAACGAACAGAACGTGCACATCTTAAGCGCCGCGCCGCGAAAATTCAATAAAATTACCTACAAAGTTTTTGTGTCACAATGTCATTATAAGCGACACGACACGCCAATTCAAAGAGCTGTTAACTGCATCATAAAAAGTGGTTGCTCTAAAACTCGGAGGTGTTGTAAAAGAGTGATTGCACTCAATATATCCTCGACCTTTTGTCGGCGGCCAGCCTGTGTCACTTTTATAATGCTTTGATGCTAAATAAACTTTTTCACTCTGAAACGTGGATTAATATTTCAGTTTTATGTAAAACTAATATGGTGAGTATCTAGTGCAGCATTGCTATACCTACAGCGGGGCAATGCAGCCAGCGTCTTGGGGACACCTGCGATTAGTATTGATATGGATGAGTTAAGCTACCTCTAGATTGTTTGCAACAGTCTGCAGTTAGCTCAACTGTTTCTATTGTAAATTCTAGTTCTTATTTGTTTCTATTATTCAATTGTAATTTTATTGGTTAACAGATTTTTTTATTACAAAACGAATTCTTTTTTTTTTATTATAAAATTTTAACTATTCTTTTTTGGTTTTACTTGGTGTAGTTCTGTTGTGATTGTGAGTGAATATAACTCCTAAATTATTCTGTGTCTTTGATTTAAGTGCGAGAGCGAACTCTGTTTGTTTAAGTATTGCCTTATTTTATTTTATTATCGCTTAAAACTAGACAATTTAGGGTGGCGATAAAAACACAAATAGTTTAATTACGGAGTTTTAATTAATTGACTTTACTTAGGATGTAGCCAATAAATAAATTGTGCCAATTAGATTTGGTTTTAATGACCATGCAAATAAAATACAATATAAATGGGATGAATCAATAAAACGAGTGCCAACGCTACACTAAAGCGGTAATCTAAGAATATGTTTGTCTCAATTAAATATTTAGCTAAGAATATGTTTGTGTAAATTGTTTACAATTTCTCACTCGACACTGATAATACGATACCCCCGAGTAAATAAAGAAAAACAAGATTGTGGTCTTTTATTCCAAGTGATAGCTTAATTTTCTGATTGGTATAGTACTTTTTACAGTTCGTATAGTTTTGACACTGAAAGCAAACACTTTCTAAAACATCAATATGACTCGTTTTGTCTGTAGGTATATTACGTTCTGTACGAATAACATGCTCTTTGACTGAGCAAATTTGTTTATGTACCGAAGCTGAATCGAATCTGAGAAAGTTCAAAACTACCAAATCTTTGAAACCGTATCAGATATGCCGGTCCGTATATAATTCTAATTCCTGCCAACACGTGCCGTAGTATAATAGTAAAAGAAACTTCAAAACAATCAATTAATCAGTCATAAAGTTTTTATGACCTGAAATGATTCTCTTACATTGTTGGCTTTATAAAAAATACTATTTGAAATACCAAATTCTTGCTATCACGCAGCATTTGCAAAAACTGCCTATTAACTTATGACTAACCCACGTCGGATTGTGTTACATTACGAATCTTTTTAATATATAAATTTTAAAAAATAATGCTGGACAATTCACACAGCATTATCTAGCCTCGAAGTTATGCAGAGCTTGTGTTATAGGTGCTGTTTAATTATAATGCGTTACATACATGGATGGATTTTTTATCATACATAGTAAACACCCCGAACCAATATCTGCAGATCGTACAAACATTTGTACCGAGGAGGCGAGAATCGAAACCTCCTGCGTCTAAGGAGGTTTCGATTCCACTTTCACGTGCAGCACCACAGAGGTCGTCAAAATTAGAATACCGAAATCTATTGATGCTTCATTGAAACTATGAGTGACGTGAAACATCGAAGTGAACACGAAAATATCTACAAAATTAATCGTAACAAACCGATCGATAATGTCTTTACATGAAAAATAGACTGCGTTTAAAATCGGCATGTTTATCAGAATGGAACAAAAAATTAAAGACAAAGCCTATCATTCGATCTTTGTACCTGGCAGATATATGACGTGGTTGTGAGGGTGTTTGTTTTTTTAAATTTATTGACTAATGGGTACTTATCCGTCAGGCTCGGCATGTGTTTGAAAGATCATTATAATTTAGGAGCCTTTGTTTGCCTTTGTTTTATGCTTTGCAATTAATAAAACGCAGAGAATTGAAATGAAATGAAAAATGAGCGAAAAAAAATGCATTTTACGGTCTACCTGATTTATTTTAATCGTCAATTTCTGGAAACCTCCAGTACTTCTATCTCCCTTTAATTCCAATTTTCAAAATCTACAAATACTTACAGCGTTTTTATTGGGAACATTTAATAAAATAAAATCATACGTCAAATTCTACGCATACCGAGGCGAGTCCGTCGTTATTTCAATTACCTGTCCTTCGTCAAAGACAAAGGACTGACACGAAAAAAAAGAAAAAAACAATCGACTTATCTATGATCGGATCTCGGTAAACGCGCTCAAGTGTATTATGTTAAAGCGATTTCGGAAGCTTTTTTGAAAACGAAACTGGGTTTTTGTGATTATCACTTGAAATTGGGGTCTGGGTGGCTTTCGTCATTTTCTTGTTTATTGCTGATTTGATTTTCAATTTCTTTGAATCCATATATGAAACTGTCAGGCGTCAGTCTTGTCACTATTTTACTTTAGACGGCAGAAAGGTTAACACAAACGACTTTTTATCAAAAGGGCCTAAGTGGCCCTTTACAAAAAAACAAACAGCTAAAAATAATAAACCTACAAACCCCAAATAACATATCAATAAATCATATGGTAACGGCCTCTGCCTACCTGAATACACTATTGAAAGGAACGATGATAGCCCAATGTAAATAGGGCATAATAACCATACCCTACAATGCACACCCGCTGGGCCTGGGCCCATCTACTACATGTCACTTTAAGTCAGCTTACAATGGAGTATAATCTTTATCTATAACGACTTAAGATACTATTCAGAAGGTTACATTTGAATTTCAAATCGTTCATACGAGGGTAGTCGGGTAACTCCATTCCAATTTTAACTTTTATACCCTGAGCATAAGCTACAGATTTCTTTGATAAGTAAAGTGGCGTTACATTGTATTTGATCATCTGCGCCTATACCCTTAATTATAATATCACCCACATTAAACTTGAGGTATAAAAAAAACGCCGGTACTCGAAATGCTACTTGGGTGCATTGTGTTTTGACGTCGCTATTGTCGGGCTAATGTGAGCTTCCATGGTTATGAAAAGGACAACACAAAACATGTCAAGCAAATAATTCGGATTGGGACCGGTGAAGATTTGAGACTAACAAGGTTTTATACACACTTTTTTGTGATATCATTATGGATTTATACTAATTATACTGTTGAACTGTTAGACATTTCACGCAATTTAAGATAAATCTTTAACTGACTCTACTTTACTACTGATTTACGTAAATTAATTATGAATGTGAGACGTCCCTTGTTTCACCCAAATTCATCCAAGTTTGATGAAATGTTGGTGTTCTTCCAACACAAACAAGGTTCGTAGTTAACCCACTTATATATGTACCTACTTTTAATGAATCCATCAAACTATGTCAGTTATTATAGATTGACAAAACTAAAAGGGCCAACCTCGTAAATCCAAAAATTTTTGAACCATGTTCTTTTCTTTATTTTCATTTCAAGCCTTTAACTCAGAAAAAATATTTACATTTTGTTACTGAATACTATTCTTTTGTTACGACATCAAAATATTGTCTGTTTGCCCTCTTTCGGCAAAGGCCTCCTCCAACCCCTTCCACTTGACTCTATCTCTCGCCAACCTTTCCTTGTTCTTTTCTTACAAAGCATATTTCTTCTAAAACTAGATGGCGCTGCCAAATTCGACAAATTTAACATCTCCACCGATCCCAACCATATAATAGAAATAGGTACTCACGAAACCGTGCTTATCGCTGATGTTGTTGGTCAATTTGAGTTTGTGGAAGGACACCACCTTCTGCATCCATTGCTCGCCCGTCGAGGGCGAGTCCGGGTGTATGTACATTCTCTTCGGCATCTCGGGGTCGGCTTTACCAGCGACCATCCACCGGCTGGACAAAGAACACATTTTAACCCTATCAAAGTCCGGGATAATTTGACCACTGGATCCCATGGGCTTGGAAATTAAAATGCGGCTTGCAGACTGAAAGTTAGCTTAGTTTAGCTTAGCTAGTTTTCGGCATTTAAGAAAGAAAGAAAGAAAGAAAATATTTTTATTTACCTTAAAAACTACTATACACAATTAACCTTAAGACTACCAAATAGTTACAAAAAGAAAAAGATTTGTTTTGTGCGTAGCAGCGTTAAAGGCAAATATGGCCCTTCACTCAGCGTAGTGCTGGATGCACACTGATGTGTCCACCCAGCGCTGATTTTCAGTGAAGGCCAGACTAACCATTTAAAAACCATTTCGACTAACTGATGCAGATTTTAATACCACATAGCTTAGTTTATATAGTTTGCAGTTTCCACACGCACACAAGTAGAGATAAACCATTCTAAAAATGCACGCCCCTTTTACTATAAAGCTATCGTAGTTTGATGAAATTCATCACGGATGTAGGTGATAAAACGTTGGTGTTCTTCCAACACAAATAAGGTTCGTAGTTAACCCGCTTACATCCGTAATAGATGCACGCCTCCATCACAAAACTTCATAGGCACACTCGGCGTGCATTTCTAGAATGGTTTATCTCTACCTACCTATGAAAAACTGCGTTGGCTAAGCTAACCCAGAACTAAGCGTGGCTTTCGGTCTGCAAACCGCAATTGAGTTGAAACATAATGACAAAACAGTTAAAGATAAATCGACTGCTATTTAACACAAAATAAAATTCGTAATTTTACATAAACGGATAGTTGAAATAATATTGTAAAGTCTAAATATAGTAATTACGGGATAAACTAAAAACTTTCACCAAGTAAAACTTTTATCAAATTGATAACATGCTGATGATAAAAAAGGTAGGTACTTTTTAGTTACCACTTAATTTTACATTAAAGAAACTAAACGAAAACCCATCACCGAAGAAATCTTAAAACATGCAAATGAAAACCGTCATGAGATTGAATACCATGCTGGAGTGTGACAGTCAAACAAGCCATCTATCAAAACTGCCAAACAAAAATGAAATGCGAAAGATCTGCGTGGTTTGAAACGTAAAATTACAGAGGTGTGTTACCTTGTGAGTCTTGTAAAGGGGAGCAAAGAGTCTGATTTCAAATTTACGTCAAATCAATACGTGTTTTGAACGTCTGTTTTAGGATTTGGAACTAAACGTTTGAAGAACTTATTGTTTTCTAAGGCTTACATAAGTTATTTTAAAACGAAATCTCGCAGATCTCCCGATCTACAATCAGTACGCATGCTTCTTGCCTTCAAGTTCGAATTACATCAAAATAAGATTCAAATTAGCCCGATTTCTTCTTATTTTAATTTAATTCCCGTAATACCTGTTATGGAATTTGTATCTGCAATCGTCGGCAGCTATGATGTCCATTAGCAATATGTACTTTGCTTTTTTATCAAGACCAGATACACGAACTTTGTAGGCAGGGAACATACGTCTGTAAGCAACAGGGAACACAGTTGGGACACGTCTAAAAGACAACTTTTGAGAGTTGTCTTGGGAACAACGTTTTGACACCACATCGATTGAGAGACTTGTCGTTCAAACTGTAGTCATTTTCGCTGTCATTTGTTACTATTTAGGCTTGTGATCTATCCTAATGTTATTGATTTTGTTTCTGGTGACTGTGCTCATGTCTTATTTATTTATGTTTTGGGAATTATGTCAGGGCTTTACCTGCATAAAATACCTATTCTGAATTGCACTTACTTCTGTGATCAGTTAAAATTTCCAATTACAAATCACCAAATAAGAGGCACGCCATGAAACGGAAATGTTCTTTACCAATTAATTCTCTTAACAAAAATGGGACACATAAAATTTTGATTTAACAACCTCCATCTCGGTACCCGCATATCCTGTAGAACACCAACAAGGTGTTACTAAGAATTTTTGCTGTGCAAAAAGGTTGTATATCCTCCAAAGAGGGCCAAAAAAGGTGCGATACTTGTCATTGTGCGGTTTTGCGACAAGTTCGCCACGCAATACTGGCTGGTATGGAACGTGATCAAATGCGGTGCACGAGTTTACACGAGTAGATAAATATAGGTGCAACCTCTACCAAGAGTCTCGAATAAAATCGAGTTAAACTAGTACTCAAAAAGTATTCATCGCTAAGCTACCGCGATAAAATTAGTATGGTTTTTAAATTGTCGATCGAATCTACAAATAATACGGTAAGCAAAGCTGCAAGGAGATACACCGTGAATTCCGTTTCTAATTGCATAGGTAGGTATACTCTATGAAACATTTTGGGCGAACACACATTTCCGTTTCTGGTCGAGTACCACCAAAGGTGTAATCAAACAAACAATTCGACTTTAGAAACGCAATCGAGTAATTAATAATTTATGCATCGAAGATTTGTAGTAATTAATTACCATATTAACAGCTAGCCGGGCGCTTTGTCGGCGTCGGTACCGCTGCTGAGTCACAGTCACATTTCGGCCAGAATGCTCGGGTCGTATTAATTAACGAATATTAAATCGATGTTTATCGGCCATCTCGATGTTGCCAAACTGAGCCGAGCGGCGGGTTTGATGCCGATCGACGGACATAAACCGGAGAACGAATCTTATCACCGCTTGTCATCAACCATCTAACAATGTACACGATCAAATACGATTATCGATTCGACGAGCCCCCGAGGGATGCAACTCGATTACGGCTCCGAGCTTTTTTGTCCGAGATCTCTAATCGAGACGAATTTAATCCCAATTTCGGTTAATTTGGGAGAACAGTGCGAGTAGCGTCAGTATTTCTCACCTCTGGTGTCGGGCGCTTTTTATACCGCTGCGGCGTTTAAGACAAAGATATTTTAATGATATTACCCATAAGATGTGAGGTGAATCCTTAATCGGCGGTTGATTCCGTCTGAATCGTCGTGCGATGTCGTTGGCCTTAAATTAAGCGTTCCTGATTCTTTACAAATTGTTTAGACGCAATTAAAGAGAGATGGGAACTAGTGCATTGCGTGAGGAGAATCACAAGCTAAATTAAATGAAAACAAGCGTATAACGGAACGCAGTTAGAAGAATGAGCATCTCCAATCAACGGTGATATCTGACCGGCAATGTGGCGTCGGTGACGAAGCCAAATTCTCGGCGGAACTCGGAACGTGGACCATTTTTTGAACATAGCAACATTTGAAGGCTATCGTTCACTACTAGTTAATTAAAAGCCTGAATGGAACCCTGCATAATCAAGTTAAAATCTTTGTGTTGCAAAAGTCTCAAAAAACCGTCCAACCCCGAGCAAAACCAGCAATCTAGCGTACACGACGCTAAACTCTCGGTCGTTATACATCTATAGTTAAGAAAATATGGTGATGAGAGATGGCAGTGTCCAGCAGGCAATGTTACCTGTTGTGGAACTTATATCTGTAGTCGTCTGCGGCTACGATGTCCAGCAGGAGGATGTACTTTGCCTTCGCGTCCAAACCGGAGACGCGGAATTTCATTTGTGGGAACATTTGTCTGTGAAACATTTTCCCTATGTTTAAGCTGGAAATTCTGAAGGAACTAAGGGCCGTATTTTAGAACAGAGTTTAAAGTAAAGTAAAAAGTATGCGTTTATTTTGTAACCAATACATACATAGCACATACAATAGATAAAGGTTAATACAAAAGAAACATAAAGGTCACAAAAATGCCATAGCGCTGGTCTTCCGTGGGATTTTACGTCTTCTTGTGCATTGGATGATGTGTCCATGTTCTGTTTAGGCTGTCTATTGCTTTGAACCTAGTCTAAACTCTGTTTTAAAATGTGACCCTACGAGTAAATGGGAGCTAAGTATCTATTAACACGGAAAAAGTACTATATCTAGATCTGCATTTCAGAACTCTACTTCCATCATGTAATTTGGATCTGTACCAAGTAACTCGGTAGAAGTAAGGCATTGTGTATTATATGTTTGTAAAATCTTCTTAACAGGTCTTACAAACTTATAAATCACAAGTTAATAAGTTGAGTTAAATGGTCATCGAAACGGAGTTCTGAAATACAGAAAAACTTAATCAACCTAAAATCAGACATTGCTCATCACATAGAATGATAATCGTGTAAGGGAAAAGCCATATAGCCTCTTTCCTCTCTTTAACCTCGTTTCATACACATTCATTGGAAAGACTAGTTGTAAAATGTGCCTTTAGTGCAGAATTCTTTCAAGAACTTCGTTTCTGAAACAGGGTATGTTGACTCTACCTTATCTACAGCTCTAACCTAATAATAAGCCTGAATTTAGGTATTTCCAATCAGTGCTATAGCGCCTTGCCTTCAGTTAACCGCATCCAGCATCTGCTAGCAGTCTTTAGCAGAACCCACCAGGCCACAAGACGTCCTAACCTAACTACGTCTACGTTTCGATAGACTCTACAGTAGTATCGATGTCGACTTTCAGTTTCTCGCACAAGCGTGCATTCGAACTATGGTGAGTCGCACTATAGTTTCGTCGAACAATCGCTCATCGCACATCAGTTTATCAAACTGTTGATCAATTCAGATGTACAATTTATCATTATCATCAGCCCATATTAGTCCACTGTTGATATAGGCCTCCCCTAATGAGCGCCATAGCTGTATTCTTGAGTATATCCTATCTTTCTTATCCTATCATTTTGATATCGAATAGAAAACGAAAGAAAATTAACAAATGAAACTCGTATAAGATATACACGGAATACTGTCAAACACGGATCAACAGCTGTCTAATTGCCCTCTTTTATCACATTTCTTGCGGTTTTTTCGCAGTACCCCGTAGCGTCTGCCACGATTTTGGCAATATTTGCATCACTTTTATATTCAAAGCTCTCTCTGTCTGCTTTTCTTTTCTTAAAATATTCGGCCACTTTAAAAATTATGGCCTTGACATCACGAGATAGCCCTCGACCCATCTTTGGATATTTATCTCATGTGTATCTGACATAGACCGTCCGGTACAAAGGCGACCTACTGCCGTGAGCGTTGACGGCAGACTGATGGATCGGAGCGGCCGATACTTCCCCCCCCGTCTCGCCGCGCGCATACCTCAGGAGCGGTACAGCGGTTTCGGTCGAACTATAGTAAAATTCTCTACCAAAGAAGGATTTTCCTTGTTTATTTTTGCCAAAGGTGACTTTAACCCTCAGACAGCGTTCACACTCATTAGCCTTAGATTTATAGTGATTACGTGATGACCACACTATTCGTCGTCTGATGGACGCCGCGTCCACGCGACGAATACGTAAGTGACGAGTAGCTTTGTTCCTAGTTCGTGTGATATGTGAATTGTGGACGTAACTGTCTACTACTTTGCGTCTTGAATATTGTTCTTGTGAGAATCTTTTGCAGTTTTCTCTATTTGCCTACCAAATTTTAGATCTTGGTTTGTTTCAACTAGCAAAACTCTTGCAGCGGTACTACAAAAACCAACGTAAACACTGGTCGAACAAGCGTTTAGTTAAGCAGTGTCTAAACAGTTAGATATGCGTTTAACAAGAGTTTAACTCTCGTTTAAACTATGTCTAAGCCGTGTCTAACTGTAAACCGTCGTAAAACGCAGTTTTGTGGTAACGTTTTTGTTAAGCACGCGTTCAACAGATGTCTAACTTTTTTGTAGTAAAGCTGTTGGTTTTTTAATGCTATATTTATAAGTTGCTGGTATTTTATTGATAAGATAGTAATTCTATTTATTTTGTCAGTCAACCTATAAACGAGGCTTCCGTCGTTTGGGACCGCTAGGTGTAGGGACCGCGGTCCCATTCGCCGGATTGATATATTTTTATTTTTTTCTTCCGTCGAATTTATAAGTTTGTAAGCCACACAGTGTTAATATTCCATATGGTGGATGCATTGTCATGTAGCAAACGGAATTGTTATTTCTTTAATATTGAGTTTCAGTATTTTGCCATGTTTATAATAAAATGAATTGATCTCTTACGGGGTGACATAGTCGTGTGAGAAAACTCTATTTTTTAAGAAAAATATTTACAAAAAAATATAAATATATATTGAAAAGTTGACTAAAAGTAAGTTAACGCGTTCAATGCCACCACGATTTTCATAATGTATTGCCGGATGCCGGGAACATTTCACGGTGGACGCGCTAGAGGAGTCGCCGGCACTGGAATACGAATTACGTGAACTCGCGAGGGGAGTCAGTGGCACTGGACGTGTTAAGTAGACTGGAGGCTAGATTCAATTATTTCATACCGAATAGATAATCATTTTGATATGATTGAGACACCTTATCAGATCTTACGCAAAGTGTTTGCAAAACCGCAGTATAGTGTAACAAAATATAGCGTACGATCGAGCGAAGTAAGGATTTGAATGATTATCCTACATCACATCACACTAATATTATAAATGCGAAAGTTTGGATGGATAGATGGATGGATGTTTGTTACGTCTTCACACCAAAACTACTGAACAGATTTAGCTAAAATTTTGCGTCAGTGTAGCTCTAAGCCTGGAATCAAACATAGGCTACTTTTTATCCCATAAATCAGTTTCCATGGGAATCGTGGGATAGAAATTACTTTGAACGTTTCCATAGAAAGAACGCGTGCGAAGCCGCGGGCCGAAGCTAATACATTATATGTAAGTAAGGGTTTGCGTCTTCCAAAGAAGTTTATACCATCAACCACGGCCCTGCGCTAACAGAAGCCGAATCTTTGTTCATTTAAGTCCTTTATTCACAAAGAAAATTATACTAGTATTTACAATTGAAACAATTAAGCTAACTGCAGACTGTTTGAAATAGTCTACAGGTAGCTCAACTGATCCATATTAATCCCAGTCGGAAGCGTCATTTAAGGCGAAGTGAGATCGTGGTTGCGCAGCTATGCAACGAGCGAACGCCCCACGAGGCAGAGCGGCGCGGGGACCGCCGCGCCCGCGCCCCTTGCCGCGCACGCTATAGCTAGCTAAACTACTAATACTAAATACTCTCCCATAAGCCCCTAACGAGAATCTTAAACTTTTTATTGTCATCAAAAACAAATTAAAGAATTGATGTTTTTTGGCCTTAAAATTGATTTTCCGTGGAGTCAAAACGTGGGTTTTGGGACTCACTTCACCTTAAGTGTTTTCTACGGAGTGTATTTTTAATTTTTATTAAGACACATAAAACATATATTACAACCACAAAAAATAACAGTCTTTTCATAATGTAGGTCTAAAACTTGATTGTAACACAAACTATGTGCATACAGAAAATCATATTAATATTCCAGCCAGGTGAATATTAATATGATGATGATAATGATTAATTTTACTATAAAAACTTCCGTAGTTTGACGAATTCATTATGAATGTAAGCGGGTTAACTACGAACCTATTTTGTGTTGGAAGAACACCTTGGAACCACGGTGTTTTTCCAACACAAAATAGGTTCGTAGTTAACCCGCTTACGAGAAGAACACCTTGGAACCACGGTGTTCTTCCAACACAAAATAGGTTCGTAGTTAACCCGCTTACGAGAAGAACACCTTGGAACCACGGTGTTCTTCCAACACAAAATAGGTTCGTAGTTAACCCGCTTACATTCATAATGAATGATGATTAATAGTTGCGAGATCTCACTTCGCATACCACCATAGTATCAATTTGTTATGACTAGGTACAAATTATGTGGTACCTAGGTATGTTGAACTTACGATACAGCGCAGTGATGTTCCGGCTACGGCAATTGCCGTATTATACGGTTTTCGGGCGGGTAAATCTTCAAGAATACGGCATACGGCAGACATTTCAAAGCCGTATAATATTTATATGAAATTATACGGCCGGTATAGGAAGCGCTGACAAAACTGAATTTCTTCGTGTAACGGAACGCACTAGCGACTGGCTCCTTCTGGCTAAGGGTTTCCCGCTGTAGACATACAGTAACCTGATAAAATGAGACGGCACATAAGGACCTCACTAGTGTTTGCACACCGAGCGATTTTCTAATTTAGTCACTTAGTTATGAATGTTGTATTGTTCTAGTGTGTGTAATGTAAGTTTTGTTTCTAGTTACAACACTTACGACGGCCCCTTTATTTGTAAACTTTGAACACTATATCTCCGCAATTATTGCTTCAGTTTTCAGTTATATTAGTTTAAAGTTATCGTCGCTGAACTGAACAAAAACTTGTTACAAAAAAAAATATCAAAACTAAGCACACCAAACAAAAGTATAGGAAACAGTGGGAGAGAGACGATTAAATTTAATACCTACTGTATATTTTATTTTTTAATACTGTATGTTTCATTTGTAAACATTTATTATTAAAACTTAGAATATACGGCCCGTTTTTTAAATTTTCCCCTGAATACGGCAATTTTTAGGTTGAGATACGGCAATACTAAAATTTACTTGGAACAACACTGATACAGCGTCCAGCAAACAAAGGTGCTGTTTATTTCTGTTTTACTTGAGGGAAGGCGTACTAGGTAACAATTTAACAATCGTCAAAGAGTAGATAGGGAAGGAGTGGTCGTTTTGGTAGGTTCATTTTTGTAATATGTATTGGGCCTGTAGTTATTGTAGTTGGTAGATATTTTAATAGTTTTTAGTTATTTTAATAGTAAAATAAATAACGTAGAAAATACCAACTAAACTACAAACTGTTCAATAGTTTTTGAATCCCAAACAGTATTATTTTTCTTGTTTTTTTGTAAATTTTGTAATCTAGCACTACCTACTAAATTGTTTCTCGACACTACCCAAAGGTTAGCAGGGAGAGAATGCTATCTAGCACTATGCTAAATATACGACTTTGGTGCAATATAGTATATTCTATCTATCTCGGGATCAAACTAAATACAATAGCGAAAAACCATCAAAATCCGTCCATAATAATAATTGACGAAGAAATCGACCAATAAACATAAAAAAGCATCCTTTCAGGAACCTCCTTTTTTAAAGTCGGTTAAAAAGTGATAATCGTTAAGGTACTAAGGTACCTAGGTACTAAATTCATCACCAAATTTTTGTTTGATTCTTTTCAAAACCTCGTGATGCTGCTATAGTGCCGTTAATAACCTTTGAGCTAAAATGAGACATCACAAAAATCACTATACAAGCTCATCTTTCATACTATTTCCAACCGTCAAAGATAAGTTAATAGATAGGACAGTCAATCACATTCATAGAAATAACACTGTCTTCGTTGTATTTTAAACTTTATCTCTAATAAATTAAAGGCGATAAAGGAACAAACGTAGTGTTGTCAGTAATTAATTGCTGAATGATGGATTGCGTATAAAGTTCTCGATTTTATAAGGTTCGTAGGTTGTTAACATTTTGAGACATTTCTTGGGAAATGACTCATTAAGGTTTAGTCTAGAATTTGGTCGTTAAATGCTTTTATTTTATTTTCGTGGCCGTTGCCGGTGCCTTTTGTTCTCTTAGTATAAACTTTAATTCCAAAATATATTTTTTAAAACAGTAGGTATCATATAGCCTCAAGCTAACCAGAAATTGTGATAAGGGTACTGACTGATACACTAATTACTAGCTAAGCAGAAATTGTGTTATGGGTACTGACTGATACACTAATTACTAGCTAAGTAGAAATTGTGTTATGGGTACTGACTGATACACTAATTACTAGCTAAGCAGAAATTGTGTTATGGGTACTGACTGATACACTAATTACTAGCTAAGTAGAAATTGTGTTATGGGTACTGACTGATACACTAATTACTAGCTAAGCAGAAATTGTGTTATGGGTACTGACTGATACACTAATTACTAGCTAAGTAGAAATTGTGTTATGGGTACTGACTGATACACTAATTACTAGCTAAGCAGAAATTGTGTTATGGGTACTGACTGATACACTAAATACTAGCTAATCAGAAATTGTGTTATAGGTACTGACTGATACACTAATTACTAGCTAAGCAGAAATTGTGTTATGGCTACTGACTGATACACTAATTACAATACATTACATTATAATCCTTAAAGGTTTGGGATCACAATCAGAAATTACCACTAATGTCCTCAAATGGAAAAATCTACTTGTCACTTTTAGCAATAAACTTAACCAGTTTTAATACTGACCCTATTATTAGGACCTAATAAAATCCGAAAATGACTGTCAACTGTTTTGCATTTAAGTTCACATCCCCATAGTTTACACTCCGGTATTTTATCCCACTTATCTCAACCCAAAATTACAACGATCACTCGCATTTTCAAGGACAACCTTTTAAAAGACTATTAATTAATCTCACAATTACCCTGTCTGTAATTGGGGAGCCTTCCCCTCTCCCGGGGGGAGGGGGATCTGACACGTCGATGCATTCTTGTGGCTTCGTCGGAGAGGTGAGTGGCATCAAGTGTTAATCGGGGGTTAAGTTTCGAGACGTATTTTGAGGGTTAAACCGATGTTTCGGACTTATACAATCGGCTTTGCCGTGGTTCATGTCGTGATAGACCTAGTTAGAGTTTCTTTATCCGTCTTACCAGACCAGAATTTGTATTCTGAAATCCGGTCAAAGAATTCGTTCGTATTACCCATGGTTAACTTGTGTTAACCAGGGGCAATACGAACGGATTCAATAATCAATAATCATTTATTTCATATGTTTCTAGAACTATACGTCACTTTATGCATAGATTCTTCTCTGTAGATATATTTTACACAGAGAAAACCATTTAAATTTTCATAAAGTATAAACTATTACGACGTGTGTATTTATAATGTAATGTTGAACGCTCTACAATGTGCCACAAAATGTGTATCAATCCAAAATTTGGTAAATCGGGACCCCCAGTCATATTATTGTTTATCCTAATGTTCCTATTGTGGCACCCAAATAAGTTACTAAACTTATTTCGGTGCAAATTCAGAGAGAGATCATGTTCAGTCAACACTAACCCTAGATAACACACCACTTTATAAAACGACACAAGTTTAAAAGTCTTCGGTACAAGTGGCCCACCCCGCTCGTTTTTCACGCGAATGTGCCGACACTGGCGACGACACGCCCGCATGTACTTTAGTCTCCACTCCAATGGAGACTTAGCCGAGTTTAGCACTTTATCCGTTATTAGACGCGATGCAATTTTGGATAGATTCCTAAATCAAGGGTTAAAAGGAAGATCTAAAAAAAGTACTTTAATAAGAACATCGTTCCACAAATAAGATTACAAAATTGAGGGTTAAAACGAAAACCCAAAAAAAATTTAAAGATATATCGGAATGATTACAAAATAAATAAATTAAATAATGCTGGACAATTCACACAGCATTATATAGCCCCAAGCTTAGCAGAGCTTGTGTTATAGCTACTAGATAACTGATATACTTAATACAATATACTACATAGATAGATATTTTTTATTATACATAGAAAACATCCAGAACGCCCTGAACAAATGTCTGCAGATTGTACAAACAATTGTCCCGAGGCGGGAATCGAACCCACAACCTCCTGCGTCGCAGGCAGACCTTCGCCCGCTGCGCCACAGAGGTCGTTAAATCTAGGGAACAAAGAATTCGCGAAATAATGGTTTCAACTTAAAATTTTATAATGAAGCCTAACTAATTTTTGCAATAACTTACTTAGATGTAAATAGGTACCAATTTCAACTAAGTGTCCGTTTACTTCCCAAGTCAATAATAATACAAGTAAACATAAGTACAAATAATAGGAAAAGGGGACTTAGATCTTTTTCTAAGCGACCCCACAATGTGCAAAATACTATAATTTCCTTTTGCATAATAACCGTCAGTCAATACATTCTGTTAACCCTTAATTACTCATTTATTACCAAGAAATAACAAGTTAAACTTAAAATATGGCTAACACAAGGTGTTGCATTAAGATAAGGCTTTAAGACAAAGCTTTTCAAGAAAAGCTGGTTCATAAAAAAAAAACTGACTGAAAAATTAAGTTCAAAGAAAATAGGATTATCCTGATTATACAAAGAATAGCTTCTTTTGAAAACAAGCTATACTCCAAGTGGACTGTACTACGGCAGTCGAAATACCGGAGAACGGTATATCGAAAGTACACGAAACGGCAGATCGAAATACCGAAAGCACATGTGGGCTACAAAACTTATGTCGTATTTCAAATTGTGACTGTATACATTTGCTTGAAGGAGGGATGGAAGATTTGAAGGCTTTTGCCCATCGGTGGCCCTGCATTACAATATAATTAGTACGAAATTCATTCACAACGAAATATTTACCATGATTAGAGTTTTGAGCTTTTCTTTAATGCTAATAACCATGGTGGATTTAAAAGTTTTAATATAATTAATGTCAATGTCCTACTAATATTATAAACCCGACAGTTTGTGAAATCTGAATTTTTGTTACTATCTCCAAAACGACTGAACAGATGAAGATGAAATTTGGCGTACGGTTAAAGCAAAACCTAACTTAGGTAATATGTGTATTGTACCGAAAATACGCGTACGAAGCCGTGGGCAGAAGCTAGTAGTTAATATATTTCGAATTATTATTAATTCGAGGTGTAGGTTTAGAGTTTCTATAATATGTTTTACACAAGGTAATTCGACCTATCACAAAATAAATTAGGTAACTACATTGAACCAGCTGTTTATTATAAGCTGTCTAGTTAAGGCCAGACACAAACAGGTGTTAAATAATTAAAATTAGAGTCTGACGTAACATCCAAATTAAAATTCCAGAATAATATATGAAGCCAAAACTAGTTTAGATTGAATTCTGACTTTTGAAGATGCTTTCGAATAACTTTTTTGTACAAAGACGTAGAAACCCCTAGAAATGACATCACCAAAGACAGATTTTTTTTCGAATTTATATAGTTTTTACTAATAGAAAACAAGTACCTACCTTACTTTGGCGACCTAACTTCCTAACTGTGGCACAACTGACAAAAGTCCGCCGGTGACACAGAAGGTTGCGGGTACGGTTCCTGCCCCCGAACAAATGTTTGTACGATCTGCAGATGTATTACGGATGTTCTGGGTGTTTTATATGTAAAATAGAACATATTTACCTATGTAGTATCATTTATTAAGTATGTATATTAGTTATCTAGTACCCATAAAACAAGCTAAGCTTAGCTTAGAGCTAGGTGATGCTTTGTGAATTGTCCAGCATTATTTCTTGAAGTTTTCGGTCCAAAAGCAACGAGTACATCTACGCTGCCAACGAGGAATTTACTCTTGCTACATTTTTTCTTACGTCAACATTTCTCTCTCTAGATTATTTATTTCAATGTCAGCATCTTCTAAAGAATTAACCCATGCTGTAGTGCTATAGTGACGCTTTAGTTGTTGAGACATATTTGGAACGCTCACCTACGTGTGGTATCCTACGCACCGAGTGAAATAGTGCCACTGATCAGCTATAAAGATAGGCCTGCGCTACCGACCACCATTTAATTAATTTAAATTAGGAATTGGGATTGTCACAAAGATTAACGGCTTATATAGGAAGTACTTGAAATATGGACTCTAAACTGTACGATTTAGAGGTGATTTATGTCTGTGTATAATTGAAATTTTGACGAATTTTTTGTCTTAAAGAAATACATTTTTTGTGACGAAAGTTGATTCAGACTTGGAAAGTGTTTTAAAATATGGAAAAATCATCACATATTATTTTTTTCTACAAAATACTGTAGGTACAGAAGTAACGTTATCTAATCTGTGGTACAGGCCCGTGAGATGCTGGGATTATGCGTGTCTCACGTGAGACATGGGGAATACCTCGGGTCGATCATTGAGACTCATTTAGACTTAGTCTTATTTAACCCAAAAACGGGTTTTCAAGACTCACATTCACTTTCAAAATTTATTTGCGAATTTTCTCGTTCACTGTACCTGGTCTACAAAGTTAGCACAAAATGTAAATAATCATTATGCAAGTAATCAACAAACCATTATGGATATCGTAATGAAAACGTAATTAAACATTGTGAAAATGATATTGGTCGCGTCGCTTTTGCATTTGCACGATTCCGTAAATTATGTGTGAAAATCTGACAGTGGGTTTTTATTTGAATTTTACTGTGAGTTTTTGTGAAAATCTGGTTTTGTGGGAAATTCTAAGAGAACTCATTTCCAGAACTTAGCTCACTTAATAGGCGCTTAGGAACCTTATTCAACTAAAATATGTTATACAGGGTGTTCGGTAGAACGTAGTAACAGGGGTAGATGGAACCTAGTAGTAGTGTAGTAATAGGTAGTCCACTGCCTTGTTGGTCCAGCGGTCAGCTTGTTCAACCGCTGATTATGAGGTCCTGGGTTCAAATTCCGGGTCGGGCGAATAGTTGGGGTTTTTCTAGCAAGAAAAAGTTACAGTAGCAGCCTGGATCGGGAAGTTGGCGGTGTTACACCCCCGTGCCTCGGAAAGCACCGTTGGTCCTGCGCTTGACCTCTCCCCGGTCGTGTCGGTCTGTCGTCCCATCAGATTATGAGAGTGAGGGAATAGAGAGTGCACCTATGTTTGCGCACACACTTATGCATAGTAATATGTCCTGCGCGTCTGCCTAGTCTCCGATGAGACTGGCCGCCGTGGTCGAAATTCAGCTAGGAGGACATCAGGTAGTTGAATAAAAACCGACTGTATCGAATATTTTTAAGATTTTGCACAATTCTGCCGAATACCCGGAATGTGTTAAAAAGTGCTTGATGATGAAAAGCTTAAGTTTCATATTCGAAAGTTCAAAATAAATTATTAAAAACAACCAACTGAAGATTTCTGAGACGATAAAATGGGAGGGACAAACATAAAGGAGTAATATTGTGTAACAATACAGAAGATTTAAGAAGGAACCTTATTTTGAAGTCTGTCATAAAAATATAATAATTCTAAAACACTCCTTGTTTCACGGGAGTGGGTTTACTCGTAAATTCAACGACATGGCTTTAATCTCCATTGTTTAATTTTATTGGAATAATTAGGCAATTAAAATGAGTTATTGTTAATATCAAAATTTAGGTGTAAAAATGCTGTACGCAGCATTTTAGGTTAGACATTAAGATAAGAGTAGGTGCAGTTAACATAAATTATCGTACAAGGCTCTGAAATTTTCCAAAATCTCTTTAAATTTTTGACGTGACAACGTCTTATAATTCGATAGAGCCGGCTGCACGCACGAAAAAACATGACGTCATGCGGCGTTACCTCGCTCTGAGGCGTTCCATGTAATGCTTGAAGTGCAAGCGAGAGCGCTCGACATCCGTCTCTCTCCTACTTGAGTGAGCGATGCGTCTGCGTTGTCACGTTCAACTATCGTCCAGTAAACCGACTTTACAGACAACCAATTTTTTTTTATTTCGTATCTTTCGCATCCCCTTAAATTAAAATTTTACAAAACCTACTTAGGTACTTATTTAAAACTTGTGTTAGTTTTATTCTTGCGGAGGTGGTAAAGTTTTAAAAAAAAATTTTGATTAACACCGAAAATTGCAATTTTTTGGTATAATAAATACTTATATACTTACTTACATGTTATTCAACTTGACTGTACCGAAATTTCCTAAATAAATCTAAATACCTAATTACCTTGAAACATTCAAAAGGCTGTAAATACTATCTAAATATGTAATAAACATTCTATTCAGAGCGTGGAAACACAATATTGTTATAAGTGAGAGATAAATTAAAAAAAAATGCCTTAAAATTTTATGAGACAAAAATAACGTTACATCGTGATTATTTAACGCATCTAATAAATTATTTTTTATTATCAGCTTCCTACATATTATTTGATAAAAACCCTAATAGCTTGAAAGTAACACAATGTTATTATTCAAACTTCAACCAGGCGCCTAAAATACTTAATATCTAACAAGTATTCTTTACTATTTAAAGATTCATAGAAATTCAATGATCTTCAAAAATAGTTCAGTCTTATATTATCAAATTAATGAACAATAGCACCAGAAACGAAGGAAACAATCAAAGAAACGATAAAGGAACCGCTCATTCCAACTTTACCCTAAACAAAAGACGGCGCTTGTCTATGGCACAGAATAAATAATTGTCTATGGTAAGAGTTCCAAATAAAAAACTCTATAAATAACGATTAACAAAAAGCGTTGTCATCTCTCTCTTATCGAGAGCCGACTGACGACGGTAGCTCTCGTAATGGACAAGAAAACTGTGGAGTTGACTTGGTTTTATGAACAAGTGGAACAGGTTTTTGTGAGGTGAAAAGTGAGCAAAACTAACAGAAAACATGGTGATCTCGGCCTCCAACATCAACCTCTCATATTTGATTTTTTACGAGCATCTGTCCAGTTGGCGATAACTAATTAGAGCATAATTATTGAAAGCCCAAAAAACAAAAGATCAGCGAATTTTAGGTATTACAGTACAAAACTATTACAGATATAATTAAAAAAAGCTTATGATAGATATCCGGTATGATAGATATCCGGTCCGATTTCTTGATAATTCCTTTGTATAACGTAATTATAAAATTAAATATGTAGTGGCGCCACTATCCACCCTACTATTCGCCTTAAAGCCAAAAAAGAGTAAGTAAAGAGTAACTGTTTCGTAACTATTATATTCGTTTTTTTAAATATTTTTTTTATTCTAAAGCGTTTGATCATCATCTTGAAGATGTGTCCAAAGATGGAACACGTTTTCTCAGAGTAACTTATTCTGTTCTTTGAATATCTACTCTACAGTTTTCGGTGCAGATGAAGATAAGCTGCGTCTAACCACGCGGCGCCGCCTCGGGTGGCCGTCTGACACTATGCACTACGAAACATTGCCGCATAGAGTTTCTCTTATCTGCAGTGTGTTTGTGTCAGACTCTTTTCGCAAATCAGGATGGTATTGGTTCTGGCAGAGTTAAAAGCCGTATTATAGACTTTTGGTGTTTCCAAAAGTCGTCATCGTATGTATTGATGGATTAAGCTGAGTTTTTAGGTTTTCGATATTTTTGTCGAGCTCTGTCCTGAGCTTACAAATGATAAATATTTTTGGAGCATCTCTATTGTAGAATAAAAAGTTGACATTATTACAAGGAGTACTGGAAAAAGTTAGCAAAACGGCCGCAGAACAATCCGTCAGTAGACAAGTGCCTCAGTTTACAGAACATTAAAGATTATCGTGAAATATTTGGGTATAACGACAAAAAGGCTTCTACAAGTCCCGTCGTTCCTCAGTACGAAACTCTTAATCCGTAATTAATTAAACACAAAGAATGAGGCTCCAGTGAATAGCTGGCAAAAAATGTATTTTGCGCACCTGCTCTGTGGTTTTTGCTGGTCAATATTAACCTTGGAAAAGGGGACTTTAAACTAGAGTGAGTGTATATTTTGTTTGTCAAAATGGTACTAAAGTAGCAGTTTTGCATAACTTTTAGGTTATGATTGGTAATGTAATTTCTATCCTTTGCTCCTAGCTACGCTAGCTATGCGGTCTACAAAAGTTTTACCTTTTGTTAATTTTCAGCCACAGCACACAAAAACTCCGTCATCAAAACAAACAAATGTCCCAAAACTTCACGAGTCATCAATAACCGCAGCGTGTCATCAGTCATTATATTATGCGGTTCTTTTGAACGTACAAGACAAGTGTCGATTAAACCAGAGACGACAAAAAAACGACAAAGTTCGACAAAAAACGACAGGAACATGCTGTCGCTGTCATGTCGACGTCGGAACGGAGGCGTTTTGGAACAGATCGTGTGATAAACCGTGAATAATTATTGAGTTGACAGCAGTGGGATGGCGTCGAGAAAAAATGATGCTGATTCCGATGTAAGAGACTGCGAAAACTTGAGGTTACAGAATCAAATTGAAACGAACGGAGTTGTGGGTTAAAAGGACCTGAAACCACTGAAATTGTAGTCTTCTATGTAGATAAGTTTTCTTCTTTAAGCAACACAAGACAAAAGGTAAATGAGACCTACCTTTACGCAGAAGTTGGTGGTCCCGGACTACAATAATCATGACAGCAATGAGAAAATACCACTCCTCAAGTGCTCAACACCCCTGACAATAACTGTACCCACCATGGGAACCTCATGAACAGTAAGTTCCACTTATACCAACATTGCTACCGAATGACGCACACATTGTATCACACCTCACGTCCTCCCAAACGGAAGACGCTGCAATCCGGCCGCCAATTAGACAGTCATTAATTACAAGAAAGCAAACAGACAAATTCGGTGATATGTATGCCGTTGATCAGTTGATCTGTATACGTGATGGGGTTAAGGATAGGAGGTAGCGTGACGGAATTGTAAATTTGAGATGATCTATTTGAATGACAGATGGGAGATTGAAAGTAACGCACAGTTTTCCAAGCTAAAGGCGCCGAATAGTGTGAACCTTGCTTTTTCCGCGCAGATGGTCAGAATGCAATTCAGCTCTAATAGAAGTGTGTTTTAGAATTATCTCTTTTCCGAGTAAGTTTGTATTCCTGTATTGTTAGATTAATATAATGTTAGAATCAATAACATTCCATCAATCATTTAGGACCCTTAAAAAACCCTTATTAACATAACTTTCTAGCTCCTTAGCTGACCTTTCAACTAAAATTTATGATATTTTCATTATATTCATTGCATTGGATAAAATTGATATGTCAACTTGACCCGATTTGCATGTGCCAGGTCATTGATAAGCTGTTATCAAATTGGTGATGTGACAAAGTTACGGATGCAGACCACCAAAGAATACTTCATCATCATTATCAGCTTATTTTATAAATCCACAGCTGGACATAGGCCTGACTAAAAAGTGTCATAGCGCCTTGTCTTCAGTTGGCCGGTCTTTCGCAGGTCTTCATCCAACCTGGCCGATGTGCGT
This sequence comes from Eupithecia subfuscata, assembly GCA_963564075.1. NCBI lineage: Eukaryota > Metazoa > Arthropoda > Insecta > Lepidoptera > Geometridae > Eupithecia > Eupithecia subfuscata. Next base: position 8,672,208 of record OY751117.1, on the reverse strand, counting down.
CCTACACTACGTTTGCCGATTTGCGGGCTCCACTCAAGATCACGTTTACAACGACGTAGCAAAAGTATATGGAAATTAAATTGACAAGTTATAGCAGAATGGTGAATTCGGCAGGCCTATATCCAGCAGGTGTAAAGTCTGAGGATGATGATGATGTGGCTGACCAATTCATAATTTATGTAGATAAGAGAGGGATGAATGTTAGTCATATCCGACACCCAGCTAGTGAAACGAAATCTGGCCATAAACTACCTCAACCTCACCTGAACAGCCTGTGTTGGTCCACATCTGGACGCAGGCCTCCCCCTGATAAACGCCTTATTGGCTTTTATCTCATGGGGGGTAATACCCATAATCCCCACGCTGGGCATGCGGGTTGGGGATCGCAGTTCCGTGGTAGAATGTTCTGCAAGGGGCGCTGCTGCCCGCCCCCGGTGGATATCCCTAAGTCGCCTCTTACGACACCCGCGGGAAGAGTTGGGGTGGTGCAAATTCTAAGCCGGCACCAAACAGCACTAACTATAATTCAACTAAAAATGGCGAGAGTCGCGAGCCAAAATAAAACATGGCGGCGGTATATGTCGGGAATGTCCACGTGGACACAAATTCAGGGCCAAATGCCCTTCTGGCTCCTGTTTTGTTCTTTATTTTTGGATATCTACCATTTGTTATACATAATACATTTCGGTATCGCGGGATCGCCTCCGTCAGAATCGGGCGGCGGCGCCAGACCCGCGCCACGCATACAGGTTGCTTCCTTTTTGAATTCTTGGAATCAGAGTTAGTTTTCAAAATGAAAATTAGAGTACGTTGTTTTTTTAAAAGACCTACCTAAATTTGAAAGGTTTTTGAAATATTATTTATGATTGACGACCTCAGTGGAGCGGCGGGCGAAAGTCCGCCTGCGACTCAGGAAGTTGTGGGTTCGATTCCCGCCTCGGGACAAATGTCTGTACGATCTGCAGATATTGGTTCAGGGTGTTCTGGATGTTTTCTATGTATAAAAAAATATCTATCTATGTAGTGTATTGTATTATGTATATCAGTTATCTAGTACCCATAACACAAGCTCTTCTTAGCTTGAGGCTAGATAATGCTGTGTGAATTGTCCAGCATTATTTTTTTTTTGTACTCTTTTATTTGTATATAATGTATCATGAAATGTCGTGGAGGCATTGTTGTTGTGTTAGTTTTGTCTGAAATTAAATGAAATGAAATAGTATTGATTTGCTTATTATATAGGTTTACAATGATGGTTAAAGAATATGGTCTCACTATATTTGACTTATTAGTCGTGCAAATTTTTAATAGAAATTGGCGGTCATTTTGCTTAGAGTAGAAAAATTAACATACTTTAATCGTTAAATTTACTCTCACAATTAAAAAAATATATAATACTTATAGAACACATTCATAGAACCGTTATAGAATTTTTTATTATGGAATTATTTAACCATAATTAATGTCTAAAAATAATTTATGTCTACTTCTCAATCTCAACTTACCTACATAAAAATACTTATAACCTGCCGTTGATAACGTGAGTTCTAAGTTCATACATACCAAAGCGTTGGAAGATTTTGATCGATCAGTTTTGATCAAGATTGATTTTGATCGGATAAAATTGTTTAAATATGTACCTAAGTCACATAACAATTATTTATATATGGATTGCGATTTCCAGTTTCCTCTACAATCATTTCAAGTGCCATTTCCACTGTCTCTTTGTAATTTATTTAGATAATTTTTTTTTTATAATCACATTTATTCACAAAGATAATTATACTAGTATTTACAATTGAAACAATTGAGCTAACTGCCGACTGTTGCAAACAGTCTACAGATAGCTCAACTGATCCATATCAACACCAGTCGGAAGCGTCCCCAAGACGCTGGCTGCATTGCCACGCTGTATGGCAATGCTGATACGCTGTGCCAGATATTCACCAGCTCTCGGGTCACGCGTCGCTTCGACCAGACGCTCAGATAGTTTTTTGAAAACCCGAAGAGCCTCGGTACCCCACCGACCTAGGGTCTCGACTCCAAGGGGAGCAAATGTAAATAAAAATGTAATAAAAATGTAAATGTTTAGATAAAACAAAGTTGAGCTTCACCATCTTTAAATATATAACTTCTGGATCGATTTTAATGATCTTTGATTTGTTAGAATTGTCGAGTTAGTTAAACCTCGGACCGAAATATTTTGAATGGTGTGGGCCAAAGTGTTGGATACAAATAAAATCAATATTTCTCCATCCCGAATAGCAATATAACTATCAAACAATTAGGGTACCGAACAAATAAATTTAATGCTACGCGGGTAAGCCACGAGCATAGCTAGTCTATTATATTTCTATTGGATAGGTACTTCTTTTAATTTTGGAGTTTGATATAAAGATACCATAGGTATATTCTGAACCTGTTTTAAGAACATCCTATATAAACATAGTTTCGAATCGAACTCGCCTCTGGAATCCGTCGCGACTTGAACTTATGAGTTACAACTGGACCTTTTTGTACTCAAAAACCTGCAAGGAAAATCAGCCTTTATCTTCAAATGAACAGGCAAAGGAATGGTTAGGAATAAAATAATACGAAGGCGCATTTTTGAATAAAAGCGACGTTTATTTGACATTGGAATTTATTTGAAGAAGAGTTTGAAGTTTTCGATAATTTAGCAAGGTCTACATGCTTTATGTTTTGTGGGTCAATCGAGGCATATAATTGATAATGATGATGAAGTTAATGGTATGTTTGGTTTTGAAATCTTTATGAAGCAACAGTTAAATAAAACAAAAGACTGTTCTAATGATCTCACGAGTAATTGGTCCATCGAGCTTCGAGTGTTCTAGGAATTCTATATCAGAGAACAAAACATGGAAGAAGCATTGCTAACGTTTGTTTTTATTTAAGCAGAGTTATCTCCCATGTAGGCCGATTTATAGTCAGATTCATTCAATCACCAAGAAGATTTAAAGTGTCTTAACCTATGTAACGTATTCTATTTAAAACCAATGGAAATCAGAATTTTGCGAAATCCTTGAGACCAGTTTCTACTAATTTGGTTAAAAACCTCCGTCTTCTCGAAAATGTAACAAGACAAGACGTTCCAAGTAAGGATTCAACTTGTGACACAGGTAAGTTAGAAACAGCTGGTGGGATAGATACAGGTATTTTTTCAAAAGCTGCCACGATCGCCTTTGTTTTTCGTTTATTTACTGGAGGCCTTCTAGGGTAGAATAGAGAAGAATGACATCGCATTGTCATACATTGCGTAAATTATTGGAGTTGAAGGAATGAGTTTCAAACATATTACGCATTCGATGACGATGTGACGTAATTTTGCTCTATTCTACCCTAGACAACAATCCCCGTGCTAGGCCTACTGGATTCGAGACGACGCATCGTCAGCAGCGTGGATGTAGAGAAGCTGGATATGAAAAAAACAATCGCACCAGCTTTAAAAATTTACCTATACACTACTTTATTTATAGTTGCTAGGAAAAATTCTAAGCACTAACTTTAACATACAACATTGAGAAACAATTGAAGTGCTTCAGTGAGCGAATGCTCATTTGTTTTTTTTTTTCATTTAATCAAGTGTTCATACATTGACAGAAAATTTGTCACATGCGGTAAAAAATATGTCTAGTTATTGTAAATTTGTCCCAAACTCTCATTTTACATACTTTTTGCATAAAGTAGGGTTAGCAAGTAAGGTGTTTTACGCTCAAAATGAAAGAAAAGTTTAACTTGTGCAAAGTTTTGAACTTTTAAAATCTTGACAAAAGCATTCTTGCATTTATTTTAGGAGTGGAATTATTTTTATGTTTAAGGTTTAAGAGCTTCACACCTTTCAATCTTCTTTAGATTACATTTCAGCCATAGCAAAGAGTCTATCAATTGAGCCCTAATGATTGGGCAAAATGAAAGATTTCTATGCACGACAGCTAAGATCACATTGTTTTTATAGCTTTGACCCAGCTTCTCTCCATCGTCTACAGCCAAGCCAGCAGACTTGATGTGGTGTTGCATACAAATCGAACAGGTAGTGTCTTATATTCTACGCATGCGTCGTGATAAAAATTAACTGATCATTGCATATGTACGGGCATTTGCATTTTAATAGGTTGCTAATGAAACAGGGGTTGGTTGTTCCTTGATGTGGGCTGATTGGTTGGCTGTAACCTTGTAGGGTCTTTATTGTTATGGTCGTAGGTTTCTAATTATTTTATACAGCTTGCCGCTAAACCGATGTACTAAGCACACGACATACTATGAAGGTGGAACCTTCCATCTGGTGGTCAAGATTTGAGACAGAAAACTTGATATTGTAATAGGTAGATGTGATCTAAGATGCAACAGAACATTTTCTCCTATGTTTCTGTGATGGTTGTAATAAGAACCACTGACCTGAACTACAAAAGAAATGCGGATTGAAAAGGTTAAATAAACTCAACAGTGGTTGCAAATGGCTTAAATGATGACGATGATGATCTGCATCAAACTGTAGATGATCTTGCCCATTATAGGAATAAACCAGCAAAAAACAAGAAAAACGCAAAAAGTCATACGAACCCATTTCGCATACAAATAGCCCAAAGTGTACCCGAGAAGACCTTGCATTCATCACTCTAGACGTACAGGCTCCTAGAACTGATATACAATGCAAATGGGCAAGGAAGCATCAAATATGGACGCAGAAGTCACCAATTTATCGGTTCATGTAAACGAAATAGGAATTAAGCAAAACGCTTCAAAACTGCTAATTGATTCTAGTAATATACTCAACGTTAACGCTAATATCAGGTGAACAGACAACTTGGTAGAACTTATTGTTTGACAACATTGTCTTCCATGCAAAGCCATTGTCCAAATAGGCTGAGAATTTAGAATTCTGTCCACGAGTTTCAAGCACTTTACCGATTATTCTAAAATCGAGATATATGAGGCGTCGATTTCGTGACATTTGTGCTCCGTGAGGAGAATTAATGGTAGAACAATCGCGCCGAACGCGGATGTTGGGGTTGTGAGAACTAGATGAATCATAGACAACACATAGACCATGAAGACTATTCCAGTCGCGACAGCAAGTCTATGGGAGGTCATAGAGAAGTTCAACCAGGAGTGGTTATTCGGAACAGGGAAGTTTTGGCTCATCAAGTATTGAAAAGAAGGGAAGAGGTCTTCTAGACATTCGTACTACATTGTCGGCTTCATCAGCACTTTCCATCAGGTGAGATTATGGTCAAGGGAAGGCTATTAGACTATAAAAAAATTTGGATATGGGATTTTTGAAAAAAATATTCTAAAGGTCATCTATGAAGTTATGATGGGAGGTCCAGTGAAAAGGAAGGAAGGAACAATTACAACATTTACTAATCAAACCTATCAGTTCCATAGAATTTATAATGGACTATATCAATTCAAAATACCCATAAGGTATGGCTACCTTATGGGTATTTTGAATTGTACCCATCACTGCTGTTTCAATCTACTACATTTTTTTCATGGTCATAATCAAATCCATTTTATTCGATGAATGTTTCGATACATTGTGTACATAATATCGAGATATTCACAACAGCACATTTGCAAAGCACATTTGCCCTTCAAAGACAAGTAGCAGGTACAAATCACATAGCGTGCAGCTAATGCGAAAATAAACAGCAATCGACATCAGCACTTGTAAGTGCCAAGTGCCAATGTTGTATGATACCACTTTAGCATTGCATCTTTATAGCTTCGAAACCGTTTCTATTGCATTGCATTTGGATTTATTATCTTGTTTGGGCTATCTATTCTTGTTTTGAATTTTGGTAGCTTTGAATTTTATTCGAGTAGTGTAAACTTTGATAGAAAATTTATTGGATTTTGATGTCTCTTTGATTTGTTATTGTATTGCTTATTTCATGTTGTTGGAAGAGTGGTTTATTTATTTATTTATTCATTTACAAATCAGATTACAATCGAATTATAAATAAACTTATAGTACTTTTATAATTTTTAATCTAGATTGAAAACAACAATGTGAACATGAAAATATAATGTTGCATGCAATAGATTTAAATTACCCTATGATGTAAAAAAAGAGCTTAGTAGTTTTAGGTTTGTTTTCTTGGCATGATTCATCATATTGAAGCAGTGTTGTTTATAAATATGTAAGTCATAGACAATTTCTATCTTAATTATTATCTTAATTATTATCTTAATCTGTAGACTGTTTGCAACAGTCGGCAGTTAGCTCAATTGTTTCAATTGTAAATACTAGTATAATTTTCTTTGTGAATAAATGTTACTATTTCTATTAAATTCAACTTGGTATAATCAACTCTGTAACATTATTTTCTTACTTTATTACTTATTTAAATAACTACAGGTTTTATATAAATTTATTACTGTATATTTCACACGTAACTTTTTACTGTATTTTAAAAGACACTTCATAGTTATAGGGCCACTAAAGATTCTTAAATCTCAATTTTAATCGGCTCCAAACGGCTTGTATTGTAGCCAATTGCAAGCCAAAATGTAAGTACATACCAACATACCAGTACAACCAGTTCACACCAGAATACTGTGATAAAATTAATAACCGTACAGTCTATTGTGTTTAGCTTCTGACTATGAACTTCACAGTTAATTAGTGAAATATTTTAATTGATTTACCTACCTACTTTATTACGTACGTCGCCCATGACGCGTTATGCGTAGGGTGTATTTAAAACATATGGTAACAATCGCTTTTTTTTTGAGTTTTGGGTTCTTTTGGGTTCATTTTTGGGAAAAGAAAGGTTGGCCAGTTTTCGTTAGAACTTTTGCCTGCAATATTTCTTTCAAAAACACTATGGCTCAATGTATACAAAAAATACAGCCTATGAGTTTTTCTAAGAGTTCTTTAAAAAAAAGTAAGTGTCTAAACGAAATACCTACTGCTTTGTTAAGATATCTAAAGAGATACGTTACTTACTTTGACGATTTAAATTCCCATCTAGGTGTATCTAAAGATTTCCAAGAAGAGCGGCAATCACAAGAACTATTAGAACAGTTTCTTTACCTGCCAGTGATCTGTAGTCCCCCCACGTTAGGTCACCCTCTGTTGCCCACCGATCTAGGAATGCACCCGTTATTTAGAACTGGTATAAAAAAGGGTATTTTCTGTATTATTGGCTGATTTGACCTCTACGACGCAGCCCGTGTTTGTTGACAGCGAACTTAAAATTAACTTCAGTTAGTTCAAGGTTCTCAAACACACAAGAAACAGCAAAAATCACTGGTACTTCCAAAACAAATGTTTACTTATTTTCGAAGTTTACGATTTCAGCTATTTTTGGCAAGTATTTACACCTACACTGAGTGTAATGTTTCAACAGCAGTTCAACATTTAGGAAAATTGAGTCGCGTTACAAACGTTTGGTAAAAAAGTTTCAAAACTTTTTTTAAAGTTGAAAATTATTTGTTTATCTCATCACAGACAACTTACTCAAAATATTCAAAGTTCTTTAAAAATTTATCTTCGCATAAATCATATGTTTATGACTTTTTAAGTAAACATTATCTTATATCACTCGGCTGATGAAAGAACTCCTTGGTCCTGACCTTTTTACAGATAGTATGAGAGGATGCATTTGTGATAATTATATTATCAGTTCAAATCATTAATAATTATGACCTGATAATAATCAAAGGCGCTTACTGAGACGGTGGTCAGTACGCTCTCATAACAATTTATATACATACATAGTGATAAGTCATGGCAAAGAAAGACTGGCTTCTATATATATAAATATTGACAGACCACCAAAGACAGGGTACGGTCTGGATGCCTGCAAAAATTTCTGTTTTCTTAATAGTTTCCGTATAAAATATATAGTATTGCACTTAATAAAATATTATGTGTAGATATAATGACGACATGGTAACGAAAGACATAGAATTTTGCAGTATTTCCATGACACATATATGAATTTAGTTTTATCAATCCTGAGCTATTGAATTTTTTTCATTGATTTACGCGTCAATGGAAATCATACTTACATATAGACGACATACATCTTTGTACCTAGAATCCTTACGATCCTCGTATGCAAAAGCACCTAATAATACAAAAAAAACTTAATATAAGACAAAAATATTAAATATATACATATATACCTACAATAAAATCTTAAGTACGATAGGTACGGTAATTTGTAGGTAGAAATACATTTCTATTGACACTTAAAAATAACTGTTCAAAGCACTCAGCTCTCAGAGAGGTGTCACCAAAGTCAATCACCTTTTCAAACCCTTGAAGCTGGAGTGGCCCAAATTTCGGCACCTCGACTAGAGGGGACGCTTTAACAGTAATGTAGATATGAGCCGTGATAATTTCAGTGGGGCAGTTTGGGAGTGTGATATAATTTTTTCTACATAAATTTAAATATGAAGGTATTTAAATAAGTAGGTGGTACCTTACTTGGTGAAAACGTCAAAATCCTGCTTGTTTGGGGCAAGCATTTATTTCATTTTATTGTATTGTGTAAATGTTTATCACTTTTTAATCCGATTATGTTAGATAAATTTATTTAAGGCTGACTTTTGGATTATTATTATTATTCTTACTTTGATAATTATTAAACTTTATAATCAAATTACTTTGACAATGTTTAAAAAAAATTAAAAGACCAAAGCATACTCAACACTGCTCCCAAGACACAGATAGAGAACGTAGCTGTGAAGTCTGCCAAATTGAAATTGGACTGGACTGAACACGTATGTCACATGCCGGAAGAACTCCAGGCGAAAGCCAACACAGCCTGGGTTCCTAATGGGCGAAGACCGCGTGGAAGGACCAGGCGGGGATGGAAAGATGAACTGTATGCCTACAACATAAAGTGGCCACAACTGGCCGACAATTGAGAAGAATGGAAGGTGAAAACGGAGGTCTTTGCCCTGCAGTGGGATTTTGCAGACTCTTAATAATTATACTAATATTATAAAGCCGAAAGTTTGTGAAATCTGAATTTTTGTTACCTAGAATCTCTAAACTACTTAACAGATCAAGATGAAATTTGGCTTTCATTTAGAACAAACCCTAACTTAGATAACAGGTTACTTATTATATCGAAAATACGCGTGCAGAAGCTAGTATTAATATAAACAATTTTTGCTGATGAGGCGGTACTAATTTGATGTTTCCACAACACTAACTGAAAACATACTAATCTTATTTAATTTTACAATTGTATTGCACGCAAGTATACAAGCAATGAATGGAATTATTGGTTGGTTTTGAGATTTTTAAAGAGAAATTCACACCTTTCTGATTCAAAGGCACCTTTAACCCTCAAAAATTAGTAACAAACTTGTCCATTTCGTACAGATTCGAAAAAAAATTTGAAATCCAGTTATGATAAAAGGTACCTACTTATAATTTTTATTGATTTTAGTCGATTTTGTGTTTCCTCATAGACTTAGTTAAGCTAAAACTTTATTACGTCCATAACAGAGGTCTGCAGCGACCCTCCCAGATTCCTACATTTTAGCACCACCTAATTTATGATCTAATTACACTCACGAGCACAGAAAACGAACCAATTAAACGCACAATCAAAGATAGCGCGCGCAAAAGCATAATTCAAGAAAAAATCTTCTTTAGTTCCGTCGGTTTTTTTCTGACGTTCGTTTTAGTCGGGTTTTATGGAGACAGGTCGGTCGTGTCGCGCTAATTAAAGCCTCTCGTAAAGTAGAAGAGCTCTCGTCAATCAATGTTAGGGTAGCCCTGAGTCACTGAGTTATTGGGACGGAGGCGACGCGGCTGACGTTGGTAAAGTAGCGTTTTTGATGACAAGCGGTGGAGATAGCGGGAATTAAAAGTAAAGTAAATATGCGTTTATTTTGTAGCCAATACATACATCCTCGATCTCGACAGCCTGTATTGGTCCACTGCTGGACGCAGGCCTCCCCTGATAAGCGCCTTATTGGCTTTTACCTCATGGGGGTAATGCTCATAATCCCCAAGCTGGGCATGCGGGTTGGAGATCGCAGTTCGGTGCTAGAATCGTTCTACAGAAGGCGCTGCTGCCCGCCCCTGATGGATATCCCTTTAGTCGCTTCTTACGACACCCGCGGGAAAAGTTGGGGTGGTGCAAATTCTAAGCCGGCACCACACAGCAATACATACAGAGCGCATACAAAAGATAAAGGTTAATATAAAAGTAACAACATAGTAATATAGGTCACAAAAATGGCCAACACTCAGCAGATGCTATGGCAGGATGTAGCCTGCCATAGCGCTGGTCTTCCGTGGAGGCCATATTTCTGTGATTTTGTCGAAAATACGATAGAGAATTTGTTTCTTTTTTAGATCCAAGTTGTTGTTGGATGTAAAGTTTAGGTTGCACATACAAAAATGTGTTCTAGAAGCCATACAATAAGGTAAACACCTAGGTAGGTAATTTAGGTATGAATTTAAGAAGTCTTATTGTGTGTATGTGACAAATTGCTCTACCTACATCTTTTCAGTAAGTCGTACCCACATCCTCTCAGTATTCTCATGTCAAAATACGTGGGTCAATTTTTTTGTCCCACAGTGTAATGTCAATGAACTCTACTCAAGGTTAAATTAATTGTAGATGATTGAAGGTGTTTGACTCAATACTAATCAAGCAATCGTACAGTTTTGAAAGGCGATTGATTATTTTTATACAGACAGATAGAAGGAATTCTGAAAAAATATCGAATACTTAAGTTAAAATTTATTAACTTTAATAAAATTTATGAAATTTTTGTATGTTATTTAAATTTAAAACAATGAAACTCAATAAAGTTTTTGAATTTGGAATAAACATAGAGTAGATCAAAAACAGAAGAATCTCGAAATACAAATGACGGTGTATTTTCGAATCTAGTCATTTCTAACCGACTATTCTAAAAGTGACTCTACATTCATCTAATTAGCTCTCTTAGCTGGTTTTTAGCGTCATAGGAATAGAGTCTAGAGACGAACAAAAAAACTTGACGCTAGGGAGGTTTCAATCAATAGAAAGGGGATAGAACTTCGTGTGCAGAATGCCAATGCAGGATGGGGGAAAAACTAGAAAAATATGGAATTTGTTTTTAAATTTGAACTCTATTTCAACGACATTAGTGACTCGCTCACTGACATCAGTCGGTGTCAGTGACATCTGCAGAAAATAATTATCGTCAACTTCAATTTATGTAATAACATTTACAAAAGCGTCAGTAGGTAATTATTTTATATCTATCCCGGTACCTGGTAAGAACACCTTATGTAAATGAATAATGGTTGCGATTTTTAATATTAAATACGTTAACGTAATGGTGAATTAAATTAATTTACCTACTGAATTAACTTACAAAAAACAAATGATATTTAGTACTTACTGGCAGGTAGGCAACTTACCTAATTAATTGCAAACGAAACCATGGCTACCAGCTAGTTAAGTATCCGTTTGGCGGCAAATAAGCTTCGCCAAATAAAAATATCTTCAAAACCAAATAAAAACACCGAAGCAGTATTAAATTACATTTTCTCAGTCTGACCGAAGCTCGACAAAATCTCATGCTTTCAATTTGCCGACTCTCCCTTTCTTTACTCTACAATGCCCAGTTTCAGGTACTTTGATATTGCCGCCGAGTTTTATGAAGTTTTGTACTGATGTGCCTTTCTGTGCCTTGCTCTGGGTACAACCTAGTACCTATAATATGTTACCTAATCTGTGGCCTGGTAGACTTTTCCGTCATGACAAGTTAAGTTTAAATTCGACCGAAGTGACGGAGACAAGAGCTAGTTTCTGCCCGCGGCATCGCGCGCCTTGCTTCTATGGAAACGATTAAAGTTATTTGTATCACACGAGAACTGATTTATGAGATAAGAATTAGCCTATATGTGATTTCAGGTCCAGACCTACATGTACGCAAAATTCCAGCCCAATCCGTTCAGTAATTTTGACGTGAAGAAGTAACAAACATAAGTACATCCTCAATTCAAATCTAGCAATTTTTTTTAGAATTCTGTATTAGAGTGATTATGGTGAAGATGGCTTATAACTGGGTGTTATTAATAATTATATTTTATTGTATTGTATTGTATTGATGATGGTGCGTTCAATGGCAAAAGTTTCTGATCATTTCCAATTGTCAAAAACACCTACCTACTTGTATACTTACTTCAAAACACATTAGTGCTTACTGCTATGCAAAAAAAAATCTACAAAATGCCTAAAAAAGGCTGGAGCCATTTTCTAGTTAGAGAACTTCCTATTTTAATAAACTCTAATAAGACTGTTATTAGATCGCACTTTGTTAGAAGACGCGGATCATTACTAGATAACAATAGAAAAAGCAAAGTTATCAGCATGATAAATTTTACAACCATTTTCGCACTATTCTTGTGTTGCCAACACTAATTACAATTGACTTAATTATGGCAAAAACTATAAAAAAAAAGATTCCATCAACCTTATCTACGTGATTACAAGGCCTTTAATTTCTTGTTTGATATGTGTTCAGTCAGTAAGATAATGTATGAGAGGTTGTTTCTCCATTATTAATATTTCTTAGAAGTTTATTTTTATTTAGTATTGAGTACCATTTGCAGTTATTTCCAATAAAAGTTTGCCATTATTTCCAATAATTATTTGTTTAAAAATGTATTCTTACTATCTATTCTAAAAGTTAATAAGGGCACAAAACGTCTGAGAGTTACATAAAAAATTCACTTTTACCTTTTTCGTCTGCAATCACTTGTTTACTTCTTAGTGTGAAAACCTCTTTGAAAGAAACCTCTTTTATTATTCTGTCGCCTAGAGGCGTCTAACCGCGACTCGCTTACCTATTCCCCTTGAAAGTAGGGCAAACTAGACGTCTGGCCTTTTCTGTATTTTAAAAAAGGAATACCATTTTTTTGAAAGATTGCTCTGAAGCTTACTTAATCTAGGTTTGGGTAGAGCATTATTAAAGTGGTAGTGCGGTTTGGTAGAGCATAAGTTTTGAATATTATTGAATAGCATTGTAATAATATTAATGAATAAGATAGAAATCTTTATTGACAAAGAAAATTACATCCAAATAATAGAAATAAATTAGAACTAGTATTTACAATAATTGTACTATTCTACTACTGTCTGCAGTTACCTTAGTTGTTTCAATTATTGAAACAAATAAGGTAACTGCAGACGGTTGCAAACAATCTACAGGTAGCTCAACTGATCCATATCAATACCAGTCGAAAGCATCCCCAAGACGCTGGCTGCAATGCATAAGATATATAATATTAATACTAAAATATTAATCTATTATGTCTGTATAATAAAAAATATCTATATTAAGTATTTAATTTAACATTTATCTTGTAAAAGAAGGTTTTTTTACTTTGGAGCTAGATGCTCATATGATTTTCCAGCATTATTTCTTTATAGTTAAGTAGATATTTATTTTTCTATCAGTTTAGCTATCTGTAGATTGTTCGCAACAGTTTGCAGTTAGCTCAATTGTTTAAATTGTAAATGCTAGTGTAATTTTCTTTGTGAGTAAAGGCTACTGCCAAATTTTAAAAAATCTATTATTTGATTGTAATTTTCTTCTATCTATTATTTAATTTTTTACCCACGAACACATACGGTTCTTTTTAAATACAGAATGAAAGTTTAGGTATTCTAATACAATTTCAATTATCGAATGTCCACGCAAACATTGACATCGATGCGTAATCAATCACAAACAAAACTAGCATGCCAAAGAACAATTAACTGACAAACATCACACTAAATAATAGCCACTCTATTAGCGGGGAATTGGGTTGAAAGTAAAGTGAAAGCATTGAATAGGCTTATTTCATGCATGGACACTGGCCACGCATTTTTATTTTTTATTTTAGGCCTGGACGAGAGCAGTAGCGCTTTCACTGAATAAAATAGATAAATTGAATGAAGGCGTATTTTAACATGATCGAAAGGGTGGTTTGCGATGAATTTTATTGAATTTTTATATTTATGCTTGGCCGTTGGTATTTACTGGCATTAGTTATAATTATTCTTTGTACGTACACAATAACAGTTGAAGACGATAAGAACTCTATATTTTTGAGCTAGTTACTGTTAGGGCGATGATCTCTGAAAGATAATCAGACGATCAGCAGCCTCACCGTGAAAACTCCTGTCAAAAATATATTGTCTTTTATGCGCGTTGCATGTCGACTTATGGCTTACCTCGCATAGTTTTTCATACTTGAGTGCAGCCTATGAACTATTCAAACGATGCACCTAAATATGTAAAACTGCGTTAGGTTTGAGTTCTAAAGCCAAGCTTAGCCAAATTAAATTAGCTTAGCTTTCGATCTGCAACCTGCATTGGACAAATACTACTCAATATGTATAGTTCGCATACTTTGACAATAGTAAGCAATAAAGATAAGAGAAAAATAATAATTTATAGACATTTTGTTATTATAGTGCGTGCCGTCGCACTCAGGGTAATTTCAAAGAAATAAAAAACATAAAATAAAAGGCCTAGTTTTGGGACATTATTTGATTTCTTAAACGAAGTGTGGTACTAAACTAAATTTTGTAGTAGGTATAATAAATTCAGTGTGGGCACCACAGCTCGAGACAGTTCATAACATGCATTCGATAGTCAAACGTATTGCATGTTCAATCGAATGCGGTCCGATTAGCAATGTACATATTTGTTACGTTTACGCCTCCGCCATAGTATTTTGCACTGAAAATATTTTACAATAGGGATTTTCAGTTGAATAAGTATTTTATTTATACCTTCTCACCTAGATTATATTACGATAATTTAACATCAAGCAGTTTCTCCAATAGCCGTGTGGTGCTAAGATAAGCTAATCTTAGAATGTACCATGCACCACCTCAACTCTTCCCGCGGGTGTCGTAAGAGGCGACTAAGGTATATCCACCGGGGGCGGGCAGCAGCGCCCCTGCAGAACAATTCTACCACCGAACTGCAATCCCCAACCCGCATACCCACCGTGGGGATTATGGGCAACAACCGCGAGATAAAAGCCAATCAGGCGCTTATCAGGGGGAGGCTTGCGTCCAGCAGTGGACCAATATAGGCTTTTGAGGTTGAGGACTTTTCCAATGTTTTTACAAATACCGTTGGCTTCCTGAAAAATTGATTCCGTTATTTGATCTCCTCACAGAATCGATTTTAAAAATTATGTTCAACTAAGAATTAAGTTCAACAAAAAAAATGAAAATTTTAAAAAACCCGCGACGTTTATTGGCCGAACAGATTTTTATCAAAACATGGCTAAGAACACTTGGGATAAAATTACCTATCTATGACACAAAAAAACTAAACGAAAATCGGTTCATCTGCTTGGGAGCTTCGATACCACAGACAGATACACAGATACACAGACAGACACGTCAAACTTATAACACCCCTCTTTTTGCGTCGGGGGTTAAAAAGGGTTTTTTTGAACTTTTGTTTCATAGGATATCTTCAAAATTCACTCCAGTTCAGTAAAGAGTTTCATTCAACAGAAAACGAAGATAAACAAATGATTAAGTAAGTACCTCTCGTTTAATTGAGAATATTATTGATAAAAAAAATTCATTCATACCTACTTGCATTATCTAGTTTTAATTGTTAACGTTCTTATCTTTCCGAATTTTATGGACGCATATTCAAAATGGCCGACTATCAAACATTAATAAAAAGTATATGAACAGTTAACAGCTGCTGTGTTAGCATAAACTGGATTAAAATAAAACTATTTCTTGACATTATTTTTAAATTAATATAATATATTGCTTAATTCAATCAATTGTTTCAATTAACTGATTGTAATCTTCTTTGATACTAAAGTTTTTCCATTTACTAAATAATTAAGATAGTACTTATTAAGTACATATTGTCCAAATAATTTTTTTATTTTATTTAGCCTTGACAGAACCTGCATAATGTATTTGCGTCTCTTGAGATCATTAGAATTTATTTTTTAATTATAAGAATTAAGCTTCAGAATTAAGCTAAATTTATCTAGGTATAGGTACTAATATTATAAAGAGGAAAGATTTGATTGTTTGTTTGTTTGGCTCCGAAACTACTAAACCGATTAGAAAAATTCTTTCACCGTTAGGAAGCTTACTTTTCAGCGAGTGACATAGACTATATTTTATCCCGGAACTCCCACGGGAACAAGAACTACGCGGGTGAAACCGCGAGGCGATCGTCTAGTTTTTTTGTAACCATAAAATTTCTGGCCACGTTAAAATACCTAGGAAGAGCAACCGTGGAGCGTTACAAACTGGACACGATAAAACAAACAAAGAGAATGATACAACGTATCTAATCTCACTCTAATTGTAATGCGCTACTTCCGCGTGTTAATGTGGGCCTTTATGTATTAATTTTGAAGTAAAACTGGGTTCATGGTTTAATATCGTATTCATTCACATGCATGGTAATTAATAGGATTTTAGGAGGAAAGATTTAATAAGAGCTTTGTTTCGGTGTCTATGTTCATATATATATATTTAATTTATTGTATACATAATCTTATACATATAGTTCTCCATAAAAATGTATCATACCTACTATACTTACTCATTGTTATAGTAACTAAACTAGATAACCAGTGCTCTGAGATGATCAGTTCCCGAGATTAATGATTTGAGGACAGCTGCAGCTGTCTTCCGAAATGTAGTCCTCAACGAGTACTACAATTTACCATTAGAAATCTGTCAGCATTTGTGCTGGATGTGTATTTAAAACATTTCGATACAGAACCCTTGAAAATAAAAAAAAGAGATTCGGACGAGATGTCCCCTTCACTTTTGGTTGAGGGTACAACTCATCCGAATCTAGAACCAAGAGATTTTAGATTCGGACGAGATGTACCCTACTCATAAGTGAAGTGAACATCTCGTCCGCGGATCAGTTTGAGATTCGGACCAGATGTACCCTAACCAAACTACATAGTTATTTAAGTATCTACTTTTAGTTAAAATATCTATGGGAAGGAGCTGTTCTCCTGTAACACCGCTACATTGTAGCTACCTACCACGGGAGACAGAGCTCTAACTTTATTTGTTACAAATATTTTTTTAAATAAACGATTTTCTATTTTGTGTTTTTGTAATTATAGGTAGGTACTAACTTCTTATAGAGTCCACAGACGATCGGAATGCAAGCTTCTATTTCGGTCAACGAATTAGCATTGCCATTCAACGTGGCAATGCTGCTAGCATTCTGGGCTTCTGGTAACCTCTTAGATTTTTAAGAAATAGATATAAGTGTAATGTATATACTAGTTGTTATTGTTTTATATATATATATTAAGGTACATGAGTATTTCACTATTCTAACAGTCTTAGTTGGTAGATCGTATTGTCTATATTAATTATATATTTATATATTAATATTATATATTATTAATTATGTACCTGGCCAGGGTGTAGTAACTTGAGAAGATGGGTAATAAAGTGAATATTAAATTATTTAACGTCACATTTATAAGTAATAACATCCAAAAAGTGTGTGAAAACATTTTTTAAGTTGCATAAGTAATCATATTCTTTAGTAATTCATTAAAATTAATGTCGGTTTAAATCGTCAGGTATCTTATTGTACAGACAGCAAAGTAAACGGTGGTTAAAAAAATTGATGAGTGTTCTTTTTTACTTTAACTATTTATTTCCTTTTTTAAAAACCAAATAAAATTATAAATAAATAGTGCTGGATAATTCACATGACATCATCTACCCATAAGCTAAGCAGAGCTAGTTGTTATGGGTACTAGATAACTGAAATACTTAGGTACTACAATTATATAGCATTAGATAGATATTTTGTATTATAAATAGAAAATACCACTGGGTATTTTCTATAATACATGTAATGTACTGACATACACAATACATGTATTGTAAAGTCAACTATAAAAACTAACGTAGTTTGGTGAATTAATCATCCGTAATTAAGCGGTTAGCGGGTTAACTACGAACCTTATTTGTGTTGGAAGAACACCTTTTTATCCCGTACGTAACAAGGGAGTTTTTCAGAATTAAAAGACTTCTTCTTCTTGCCGGAATCAGGAAGTCGACGGTCTTACACACCCGTGGCTCGGAAAGAACGTTAAGCTGTTGGTCATACGCTTGACCTCTCCGCGGTCGTGTCAGTTTGCCGCCCCTTCGGATTATGAGAGTAAGGAAATGAAGAGTGCACCTGTGTTTACGCACACACTTGTGCACTATAATATGTCCTGCGCATCTGGCTAGTCTCCGATGAGACTGGCCGCCGTGGTCGAAATTCGACTAGGAGGACATCAAGGGACTTCTTCAAGGCGAGTCCCTCGTTAAGAAATGAACCGTTGGTGTTCTTCCAACACAAGTAAGGTTCATAGTTAACCCTCTTACATTCTATAGTGTAAGTATTTACGATTTTTTATTTTTATTTTGAATGTTTTTTTCTGGCAAGGATTAACTTCTGCCCTCTTTATAAGTGTGAAGTTAGTGAAGCATTACGAAGTAATAAAAAAAAGTTATGATTTTGTCTTTTCAGCCAGCAAATACATCACCACCTAATATGACATGACCCGTGTTGCTATGACCTTAAAGCACAGGTTCGCGTGACAGACCTCACTTGTAAATGATAATGCCATGTAATTAACACTAGGAACGATAAGCACTCGAGGAGTGGTCTTGAATAATGGCGGTGGTGACGTTTTTTAAACATTTTGGTGTTTTTATTAGTTTCAGTATTCTTTTTTTCCACTTCTAGACGCAGGCCTCCCTCTGATAACGACCTCTATGATGACGACTATGATGACGACCTATGATGACGACCTCTGTGGCGCGGTGGGCGAAGGTCCGCCTGCGACGCAGGATGTTGCGGGTTCGATTCCCGCCTCGGGACAAATATTTGTACGATCTGGAGATATTTGTTCAGGAACACCCTGAACAAATATCTGCATCTGCAGATGGTCGTTTTCTATGTAAAATAAAAAATATCTATCTATGTACTCGTATATTATTATGTATATCAGTTATCTAGTACCCATAACACAAGCTCTGCTTACCTTGGGGCTAGATAATGCTGTGTGATTTGTCCAGCATTATTTATAAAAAAAAATTATTTATAAGCGCTTTATTGGCTTTGAGCTTTGACCAACTACGAGTTTGAATGCGGAAATAAGAGTAGTTCCACCTAACCTAAGCGTACAGCGCTTCTATCGTGCGGAAGGGAACTACAACTTATCTTCGACGACCGTTGTGGCGCGGCGGGCGAAGGGCCGCCTGCGACACAGGAGGTTGCGGGTTCGATTCCCGCCTTGGGACAAATGTTTGTACGATCTGAAAATATTAGTTCCGGGTGTTCTGGGTATTTTCTATATATATATCTATGTAATGTATTGTATTAAGTATATCAATGTACCCATAACACAAGCTCTGCTTAGCTTGGGGCTAGATGATTTTTTGTGGATTGTCCAGCATTATTTATTATTATACACTCATTTAGTCTTAAATCTCGTTTAAAAAATACATTTTTTGCTATAGAGAATAAAATACTATAAAACTGTTATACAGTAAAAATTATAACGAAACGGTGATCCAACTTCCTAGCAAGAGTCTCTTGAGATGTTGATCGAGGCTCTTCGCTTTTATGCCGTTAACCGTTATTATTAATATCTTCGGGATTTGGTACAGCGTCTCTATCGTGTTACTCTCATCTTCATAATATGGGATAATAGTACATCCCATACAAAGACGAGACGTCTCGATCACATACGGTCAAACAGACTCAGGGCTTCGATCTACCTTTAGGGGGGAAACTCTTCTAGTTTCCCTTCCCCTCGGTAGGTCTAAACAAAGGATTAAAAGGAGTACGCGATTTCGAATCTTATTCACAGACAAAAGGGTGCTTTCAGTATATTGATGCGGAAACTGAAAAAAGATGCATAAAAAATAGATGTGTAGATGGAAATAAAATTCCGTCCAGGTAACTGGTGGTCTCCGTGGAAGATAATTTTCTATCGAGACAACTAGTTACCAAACAGTTGTGTAGACGGAAATAAAATTCCGTCCAGGTAACTGGTTGACTCCGCGGAAGAAAATTTTCCGTCGAGACAACTAGTTACCAAGCAGTTGTGTAGACGGAAATAAAATTCCGCCCATGTAACTGGTTGTCCCCGCGGAAAATTTCTTCCGCGTAGACAACCAGTTGTCAAGTTTGGTTGTCTGGGCGGAACAAACCGACCAAACTACCCCAAGGTGGAGTAGATTTATAATCAGCACCGCATGTTTTGCATAAATAATGCTGAATCTATTCCCTTTGCGTATGATAGGTAATTTATTTTTGCGTATGATTTTAGTTTAGGTTCAGAAATTTATAATAGTTTAATAATAAATTTTCCATAGTTGTCTGAACCGGAACGAATTGCTCTTATCTTAGGAGGAATTATCTGTTCGTTACCAAAACTCAAATAAATAACTTAAATATTTTGATGCAAAATTAACATGATTTTTCTCTATCATTATTATGAAATACCTTAAAAAAAATTGGTTGCCTGTAAAGTCGGTATACGGGCGAAAGTTTTACGTGACAACGACCGTAACGCAGTTTCTTGAAGTGAGCGGCACCCGGCAAACCAATTTATAAGACGTTGTCACGTCAAAAACAATTTTTTTTCGTTTTTACTATAGACAACGAAAAAAAAGGTTTTTCTTCCTCTGTCTTCCGCTGTCTGTACAATTTGCGTTTTGTTAGTTAGGAGGTATCAAAGGTACACGGACGATATGACACAGGCTTTACAAGCCCAGCGTAGATATCTAAGGCTAGCCAATGCAACCAACGCAAACATAGAATAGAGCACCTAGCTATTAGTTATATTTAGACAAATAAATGTTTTCGGATTATTTGTGTGTGTTATGTAATAAATAAATTTCGAAATTTCAAATTTCATAATTTAAGATATTTATATTAAATTTAATTGTTTCAATTGTAAATACTAGTTAAATTTAATGATTTTATTTCATCTATTTATCATATTTATTATCTATTTATTATATTTTATTAATTTATCGATTTATTATATTAAATTTGCTCCCCTTGGAGTCGAGACCCTAGGTCTGTGGGGTACCAAGGCTTTGCGGGTTTTTAAAAAACTATCTGAGCGTCTGGTCGAAGCGACGCGTGACCTGAGAGCTGGTGAGTATCAGGCGCAGCGCATCAGCATTGCCATACAGCGGGGCAATGCAGCCAGCGTCTTGGGGACGCTTCCGACTGGTATTGATATGGATCAGTTGAGCTACCTGTAGATTGTTTACAACAGTCTACACTTAGCTCAATTCTTTCAATTGTAAATATTAGTTGTAATTTGTTTCTATTATTTGATTGTTATTTTCTAAGTAGTAGGTAGGTACCTTGATATTAGGCCTAAGACATGATTAGATGCAGAAGTTGTTAGTTCTAATCGTTCTAATACCATCTTAACTATCTCAGTCAATTATATCCTACTGATATTATGAAGGTGAAAGTTTTTGCGATTGTTGTAAAGATAATTTTTGGCCGAAGAAAACGCCAAAACCACTGGATGGCTCGAGCTGTAATTTTGCACATATAAAGACCTGGACCTAGATTAAAATATAGGTTACTTTTATCCGAAAAAACGCGCATAAAGCTGCAGGCAGAAGCTAGTAAATAATAATAATAATGCCCTCCTAGCCGAATTTCGACCACGGCGGTCTCATCGGAGACTAGCCAGATGCGCAGTACATATTGTAGTGCACAAGTGTGTCCGCAAACACAGGTGCACTCTTATAATCCGATGGGACGACAGATCGGCACGACCGGGGAGAGGTCAGGCGCAGGAACAACGGCTTAACGTGCTTTCCGAGGCACGGGGGTGTAACACCGTCAACTTCCTTACTCCGGGCTGCTACTGTGAATTTTCCTTGCTAGGAAAACCCCAATAACAACTATCGGTCAGCGACCGCTAGACCAACGAGGCAGCAGTCAGTAATAATGTACAAAGAAAGCAATCACTACCTTAAGTAAAGTACCATAATAAATTATCGACTATAAAGTGAAAGAACTCAACCGATAATTTAGATATTGATTCTTTAAAGCTTAGGTTCTTACGCACGCACGAGTTATTATTTTAATAGCGTAATTTTATTTGTTCAATCCGAGCGTTTTGTGTAGTCTATAATTTAATGGACTAGTCTACGCGTTTAACTAGATCGCCTTTTAATATTCGTAGTGATAACCGGTAGGTACGCACTGGGTGGCGGCACGCTGTGTGGGTAGCGCGCGTTTTTTGGGACATTTCTACTTTATCCACGATCTATTGCTCTACAAACCTTATTATTTGATTATTATTATTATTTATTATCAGCCCTGGTAATCCCACTGCAGGGCAAAGGCCTATTCCCTCCAAGCATCGCGCCCGATCGATTTGATTAACAAAGAAAATTACAATCCATCTTGCTGATATTATAAAGCCGAAAGTTTGTGGAATGTGAATTTTGTTACCTAATATCTCCAAAACTACTGAACAGATCATGATGAAATTTGGCGTACATTTAGAACATAGCTTAACTTAGATAATAGGCTACTTATTATACTGAAAATACGCGTGCGAAGCCGCGGCCAGAAGCTAGTTCTAATATAAAAATAAAAGTAATTCTGTCTATCCTAAACGACTGAACGGATTTTAATGAAATTTGGTAGGGAAGTAAACGGTATCCCGGAGATGGACATATCTACTTGAAAATCGCGTGCGAAGCCGCGGGCTAAATTTAGTTGAAAATATAAACAAATTACAACAAGAAATAGTTGACATAAAAAAAATTCATTGGTTTATTGTATCCCTAAAATTAATAACCTTTTTGGATTTGAATACGCAACCTTCCATCCTGTAGGGAGTGATAAAATAATCCCTTTCACTTAGCCAACGGTTAAATTTTCGTATTTTAGTAAATCTGTTTCATATTGTCCTAAATATTAATGTAGGTTAATATAAATTACATGGTCTAACTAGTCCAAAATCGTATTTGTGAATTTACGCATCCATTTTAAATTGTCAATTTAATGTCATAAAGTTCTACTTATGTATTGAATACACAACTTAAAAATTAGTAATTAATATTATTAAACCATTTCACTATTTTATTTTCATTACCATTTCAAATTATCGATACCTATTTGATGTTGGTTCAGCATTATTTTGTTAACATGATTAAATGTTCAATAATTACAATTGTTATAGGTATTATGCAAAACGTTTAAACCTTAGGCTATTTCTATATTGTTATCTCAATTTAGAATATAAATTGTGGTCCGTGTGGGCGATAATTTATAATGCTGTAACATCTTTAAATTGCAAATAAACTTGTCATGACCTCATATTCATAATGGCGGGTTTGATGCTTTAAAATTAAAACTAAACAGTTCACGTAACTTACTCTTATCTGATTGTTACTTATAAGAAACTTTATTGTAAGGTACTTTATTCATTTGGAAAAATAACCCCCCCGATCCGAAAAATCCCGAAAAATAACGTAAAAATTACTTAACAACGGTTTCTTAGCAATAAATCAGATTTGTTAAATAGTTTTTTTAGCAACATGTACCAAATAAAAGGCACTAATTTTATTTTATTTTATTTTTGAAAATGATCGTGATACAAATGTGTTACAACGGATTGTAACTCAATTCATTGGAGGTTTCTTATAGTTGTAGTTATGACATTATGATATATGAAAACTGTAGTTACCTATAGTATGGCTCGTATAAAGTTTTCTGAAATTAAACGCGCGTCTTAACCACCCAGGGCGAACAATTTGCTCAATTTCCATAATACCTAGACTGGATGGAATACACTTAGTAAGATCTCAGCGTGCTTAGCAACTTCACATCTACTTGCCGAGATTAAGTTATTATTGGGCCTCGTGCCTCGAATAAATTTACCTACGTTGTTGATTGAACGGGATTTAGTACCAGTAGTTTAGTAGATACCTATAAATAACAATTATTCTTAGCAACCCTAGCTGGCTTCCGGGGTTTTTATCTAGTTTCAGTTCTGTAGCAGCATTTATTTTATCTCATATGCATTACTAGCTGCCGCCCGCGGCTTCGCACGCGTTGTTTCTATGAAAAGGTTAAATGGTGATTTCTATCCCACGGGAACTGATTTATGGGATAAAAAGTAGCCTATGTTTGATTCCAGGATTATAATTATCTGTAAGTATACAAAATTTCAGCCCGATCCGTTCAATAGTTTTGGCATGAAGAGGTAACAAACATCCATCAAAACTTTCGCATTTATAATATTAGTGTGACTAGCTTCAGCCCATGGCTTCGCACGCGTATTTTCGGTATAGTAAGTAGCCTATTATCTAAGTCAGGCTTTATTCTAAACGAACACAAAATTTCATCTTGAACTGTTTAGTAGTTTTGGAGATCCTAGGTAACAAAAATTCAGATTTCACAAACTTTCGGCTTTATAATATTAGTGGGATAGTCCCTAGAAGGTACTTATCTGGATCTTAGGACCAAAACTAAATTAAATTGATATCCGGCTCGAAGGATCAAAGTTTAAGTGGTATTCAATATTCAAAGCAGAATTTATACTCGGTCTTGAAATAACAGTTATAAGCAAAAAACGTAGCCACATTAAATGCAGTGCAAACATTATGTTCAAAGATTATTGTCTTCTCCGTAATTGTGGTTTCGAATCATCTGTATCAGTCTTTTATTGGTGAGTGGGTGTCATTTTGAATGTAAAGGCTAATTCCCCCAATTGGGTGAACATTTGTTCAAACGTTCAAACAGTGTCATGAAACTTTTCCTAGAGTGTTTTTTCAAAGGTTTCGAGGTGCCGCCGCCTCTTGCCACTTTCAGGAGTTTCTTTTTTGGGAAATTTCACCCGTTGCTTTGATCTTTTCAATATTCCCCTCCCGAAATATACCGTTTGTCGTCCCTCTTCCGAAAGTTTGTCAGTGCTTAAAAGTTTCCTGAGGGGTAGCATGATACTTTATTTATGTTTTGCTTCCAATACTCTTGAATTTTTAAAGTTGTTGAAGCTATTTCAGATATAACTCGATTCAGATAAATTTAAAAATTATTTAAGTTGAACGAGTTCTTTCCATTTCCTTCAATAAATTATATATTTTTTTCAATAAGTTATCCATTTTGTTACATGGGTTAAATGTTAAAAAGATTATCAACTTTCTTCAACGGAATAGGTTAATTCTAAACTCCAATAATATCAGGACCGTTAACTCCAAAAAGGTTTACAGCATTTTTATCATATCTTTTTTTTAATGTTCTCTGATTTAGTCACCAAATAAAGTAAGTCGTAAAAACCTTGTGAGGTCTACCAGTTAGGCCTACAAATCATAATTACGGCAGGGAATTTTTATTGCCGTCAAAAGAAATGTTTTGCGAAGTTTACTTACTCAATGCGTATAAATTTATCAAATTCATTTCGTAGTCGTGTCACACTGTTATAGTACAATGTTGTGCACAAAATTGTGGAGTCCACACTCCTTGAGTTCCTTAAATATCTTAGAAAGTCTTAAAATGTTTGTCGTAACAATTTTACGATTTTTGTGATTCTGTTCTTTCGTTTGAATTCCAATTAAAAAAGTCACCAAATATTTTGGTTTTAGGGCTGTGTGCTAGTTTTGCATATTTTTTTGATGACGGTATCACTAAATATTAAGTTTGTTATAACAACGTTTAAATATTATTTTAGTTGGTTCTTATACAGCATCCAGGCTGTGATATAATTCATAATCTCCCTTACAACTCAAAAAATACTTTTGTTTTTATTTTTCTATGCAAAACATGGTCCTTAAGCTTGGAATAAATGAGTATTTTCCAACTAGAGCATAAATTTATGCAGCGACACGGCCGTCGGATGCGTTTTGGGCAAAAAAAATACGCCTACCGCACGGCGAGAGGGCCACATGACACTAAAACTACTAACTAGGCTAAGAAACTACATCTACAAACAAAACTGATAATATTTTATGTAGAGAAAACCCGATAATAGACTTGTAGTAAACCAGATTGGATTGTTTGTAGAGCAGTTGATGATTAAGATTATTGTTTAGAGAGATGCATTGCCATGGAATCCGAATTTTGCTCACGCAACCCTATGAGATTCCCTGTAGCCTTTTTCCTAGATTTTTTGTAGTAAATTGTTTTTAAACAGACGTGTATAAGCGTCAGCTGTCGTATTATAAAAAATTAATACGTTGTTGAACTAAAAACTTCATGAAAAGTTTCCGTAGAAGCCATCCTAGGTTGTTATTGTAAACAACTCCATGTGACTAAATTTAGCAAATCTTTCCCTAACCCTCGCCTCACTTACCACTTCTCAGGCACACGATAACAATAATATTGCTTATCAGAACACACACAACACTTCATAGCACGTCTGAATGATTCGAGGGAGGCTATCACGATCACCGCGATGTGAGGAGCAATGTCTACCGCTCGCGGGGCCTACTGACCTGCCACTCTTGGTGATCACCATCTCGGTGCCCAGCTTGTGGAACTTCTCCCAGAGGTCCTTGCCCTCGAGCGTCACCTTCGGGTCGTCGATGACTCCGTCGTCGTCCGGCGGCAGGCTCACGTAGGGCGGCGGCGGCGGCTTCAGCAGCGGACAGGGGTTGGAGAGAGCGGCGGCGGCGGCCAGCGCCGAGGAGAGGTACGGCGGCGGCGGCAACGCGCCCGCGGTCAGCAGCGCCGACACCGAGAAGTCGCTCGGCCGCGGCGCCAGCAGCGGGTGGAAGGCGACGGCGTCGCGCCGCTCCGCGCCCTCGAAGCGCATGCCCGCGCCGCCCGGGACCCACGGCGCGCGCTCCACGACCGACGGCTCCTGCGTCGCGCTCGCGCCCGCTCATGCAACGTCCATAACGCGCCGGCCGGCGGCTGGTGCGACACTAAGCGCGCTCACGACACCCGCTCGCGCGGCAGGCGTCAAACGACTGGTGGCCGGCGGCGCCGGGCGCGACACCCCTCCCGCGCGCCCGCCGCCTCGTCCAATGGCGGCGAGCCCCCCGCCCGCCCAGCCCCGCCTGCCGCGCCACATAGCGTTGTTTTTTGTTGCGGGCGAGGTGTCCGGGCCCGCCACACCTCGCGCCGCGCCGCGCCCGCGCCCGCTCCGCTAATCTGGTTAATGCTGCGCGGGGGCGACAGCCCG
The DNA here is from genome assembly GCA_963564075.1 of Eupithecia subfuscata. NCBI lineage: Eukaryota > Metazoa > Arthropoda > Insecta > Lepidoptera > Geometridae > Eupithecia > Eupithecia subfuscata. The sequence continues at coordinate 8,645,015 of OY751117.1, read as the reverse complement.
CCGCCGCCGCCGCCGCCGTCGCCGCCGCCTCCTTCTAATTGGACACGTTTCCGTTCGTTCATCAATTGAGCTCGTTACGTTCTCGCAATATCTTTTGTGGTGGTGCTAGAGCTGCCCTCCATTACAAGAGCCCGTCCGCGTCTCGGACCAAAGCCGCCGCCGCTCTACTTGTTTGGATGCGAAACTTTTTCGTTTGTTGCTGAAACTTTCCTGTCCTGGTTATCTTTCGAGAACTTTGTACAAGTTCATTCCTTGAGTCAGTAGCAGGTATAAACTTGAGTTGTTCCGGCAAATGGACTCATTCCCAGAAGTTTTACGAACACGAGAACTTCTAATACTTAGGGCAATTTTGCGCTCTGTTAATACCAAATGTTTAACCGGCTTGAAGCAATCAATTTAACTATTTATTCACCCTTTCTATATTATAGGTACCTACTAACCTAACAAGTTGAGTATACCTTATAAGTTGATTGACAAAAAAAATTATACCTTCATAAACTTAATTCGTTATAAAACTCAGTTTACAATTAAATTAATTAGGTTGCTGGCCAGGTAGGTGGCATAGATCCATGTTCAAGATAGCTTTTTCTTCAAGAATAAGTTCCTACATTTTATTATTAAAGCCAAGAATTTTCAACTTAAGTAATCAATAAAAACTTGTATTTATAAATAAGTAAGTACTATAAAGTCTATTTTGAACCATAAAATTAGATTGCTTCAGTTTAGAAATGATTTTATAGTGTTTCAAAAATGATAGGAATTTAGCTCACCTAATATTAGGTACTAAGTTCTAATTCAAATGTAATTATTTTAGAGCTTCATAAAACTTAGCTATTTTTGAGTTAATTAAGTTAAGAAAAAGGATACTTACCTTATTTTACAAAACATATAGAAAAAAACCTATTGATATATTTTTGAAATGAACTTATTCTGTACGGTTCTTCAAAAATAAATCAGCTGTTTTAATATGACCTTTTTACACCTGACTTATTATTTCGCCACAGAATTTATAAATACACAGATATGACCGGTCGATAATAAACCAAACTGGTCCTTTATAAAGTGCTAATGCATTCTTATCGAGTCCTATAAAATTAAGGGTTAAGTATGTCTAAAAAAAAAACAAGTAGAGTAGGTAAGTACAGCCTTTAATCAAATTAACTAAAGGAAGTTGGACAGTTTTTTTATGATCATTCGGTTCATAAAACCAGTAAATTTTTATTTATTAGGTATTTTTATGATTATGATAAAAAAAATCGTCTAACAATGCAGTGCAACGAAGACACTTAAAACTTAACTTTAGATAGATAGATAGAAAACACATTATTATACCACACAAATACAGGAAACAATACAAAGAAAATACTTAGAAAAAAAAGGAAGTATAAAGGGCGGCCTTATCGCAGAGAGCGATCTCTTCCAGGCAACTTTGGGATGGACTGGAAATGAAAGATCAAAATAGATGGTGGCACTGAATAAATGTAGATTAAAGTTACTTTAAGTTCAGTTACTTGAAAAAAAAGAAAGCAATTAGGTATTAATAGTTAGAAATGTTATCTCTCTACCTAGAACTGAATAACGTGGTAAATAAAATAAAAAACTGTAATAAGACTAGATGTAGATACACCTAGAAAAGGTGTGAAACGGTAACAGACAGAGATTTTTTATAAATTATTATAATACCGCACTTGATTTTGCATTTGTATTATTGGTATGCAAATTTCTTATGTAGGTACCTATGTATGTATAAATCTAGCTAGAATATGTGATTAGTAAATAGTTGAAGTAGTTAGGTACAGTCAGCTGCACAGACATGTATACACTTCCAAGGCTTAACTTTTATTTTATTCGGAACTTTTCAAATAAAAGGACATGCACACGCTTTTCGTACAAAGTAGTCATCTTACTTTGTCAGAATGCGGTACATAAATTATCACAATTACTATACACTTATGATTTAGTCAAATTGAAAACTTGGGAGTGTATACAAATTTTTGCAGCCGACTGTACATACATACATCTACAATTCAATGTGTCCACGAGAGCCACTGCCAACAAACTATTGTACAGTTTGGCAGAAACTTTATAACGTAAAAAACATGTGTCATAATCATCATCATCACCATCATCATCCATAATTGGATCTTACCCATTGCTGGGTGTAGACCTCCCGAAGTTTGTGCCATCCACCATGTGTTATCCGCCTCCATTGACGCCCCCGACGCGTAGTATAAAAGTCAAATTCTAAAATTAAAGCATACATGGCAATAAAGTTATATTTAAATAATGTAGTTTGATTTTTAAGGTTTGCAGGAAAGTGAAATTAAAAAAGTATTTGTGAATACACATTTTTCAAATAGGTATTGGTATAACGACTCCGTAAAGGCGAAGCATTATCAGAGACTCGATGTAGCAAGTAGAGTTTTCGTAGCACAGTCGTAGCAAACCGTAGCACAAGCGTAGCAAGCCGTAGCATATTTGTAGCGAGTTGTAGTTTATGCAACACGAGTGAATAATGTGTCTTCAAAAACTTGTAATACATCGTCGACGACATCGTCATATCATCAGGTGAGAGATTTGTTAGCAGTTCGTCTAAACGCAATTCGTCTAATTACAATTTAAACGCGATTCGTCCAAAACGCGTTTCGTCCAACACTTGTTAAGTCCAATAAGTGGTTCGTCAAGAATCTATACGCAGTTCGTCCAATTCTTACTAAGTAGTTAGTAAGTTTTTCTTGAGAATTATCCAAAATAGTTCACATTTCATTTCATATTTCAAAATATTTGAAATGCGAAATCAAATGTAATATTTGAAAAATATTTCTAACACCGACACTCGTAAACGTAGAATATTCGTAGCACGGGCGTAGCAAGCCGTAGCACTAATGTAGCCAATTCGTAGCAAAAGTGTAGCTTGTTCGTAGCACTGGCGTAGCTAGGATATAACAAGCGATAGCGTACACTTTACGTAGTATCGGCGGCGTAGCTCAGACGTAGCAAGCCATTGTGTGGTTCTGGCTGCGAAGCCAACCGTAGGTAACTAAACACAGCACATAAATTTTGGGTCATATCGATAGATTTTTTTAGTATAAATTCTGTATTTTTCAAGCAATGACTCTCAAATAATTCATCAACAAGACAATATTAAAAATTTTAAAAACCCGCCGACGATTATTGGCTGAACCGATTTTCATGAAACATGGCTAAGAACCCTCGGTATAAAATTATATATGACACAAAAAATCGAAACGAAAATCGGTTCATCCGTTTGGGAGCTACGATACCACAGATATATACACAGACAGACACGTTAAACTTATAACACCCCTTTCTTTTTGCGTCGGCGGTTAAAAATAATATAGTTTGAACAAAAGGCATCTACTACGGGATATTTACCATGAGTTGAGGTTTGAGCTTTCTAATATTTCGGCACAGTTTCATGCGCCTTGATCACGGCATAACTGAAGTCATTGTGGATTCGTTTTTGTCCTCACCTCACCTCAACAGCCTATATCGGTCCACTGCTGGACGCAGACCTCCCCCTGATATGGGGGTAATGTCTATAGTCCCCACGCTGGGCATGCGGGTCGGGGATCGCAGTTTGGTCGTAGAATTGTTCAGGGGGCGCTGTTGACCGCCCCGGTGGATATCCCTTAGTCGCCTCTTACGACAGTTACGACACCTGTGGGAAGAGTTAGTTTTGGTTACTTTCGTGTTATAACCCTGATAGTTTGAAAAGTTTTATAGTTTGAATTACTGCTACTACTAAATTTTTTTGTTTGAACCTCAAATCAACTCTTTCCCATCAAATGACTTAGCAATCACGCCCTCTGGTGGCGAGTTGCTACCGCTAATTTTGATTATTGTCAACAAAAATTGTCTATGATTCTAAATCCGAGTAGGTATAGGACCTACTCGGATTTAGAATCATATATATTTTTTGTAAACAAAGGGAGTACACATGTACACAACCAAATAAATATCGGGAGAATGTATTTCAGGACTGGGATATCATCGAAGTGAATCGCAGAAGTTTTTTGAAGTCAGGTTTTGACAGTTTTCATTTATCATTTCATTTTGTCTCGTCCGTTTTTGAACTTAAAATATCATCTTTTTCGCAGCACCTGTGCAATTGTGAGTTCTGTAAGTTTATGTTCTTGTTTTTTTGCGATTCTGTTGCTGTAACCATGCTGTTTTTTGTTATTGTTCTTAGTTTTTGTTTAGTTGTTTTAAATGTCAAGGGAGAAGTCCAGGTCTGTCACAGATTCGTAACCAGTGAAGTTATTACTTGACAAAGATATTATTTTGACAATTGATCATGTGAAGAGTCTCCAGAAGTTACGAATTCTGCAGCATAGTGGAAGAAAAGCTAACTGATGCTAGAAGTCAATGATTATTTTCATATTAGAGCTAGACGATGCATTAATTGTGTATCTTTGTGTTAACCTAGAAATGCAATTATCACATTACTTCAAAAATCTAAGAAGTATTAACCCGTGCTAACGGTGGTAGAATTGTTCTGCAGGGGGCGCTGCTGTCCGCCCCCGGTGGATATCCCTTAGGTTGCCTCCTCTCACGTGGCAAGAGGCCATAATATGGCTTCTCAAATAAAACCGTTGTGTGGCAAGCGACCATATCATGGCCGATTTTCCGATTTTTTTTTTTTGTTGTTTTTTGTTTCGTCGAATTTATGTACTTAGAGTCAACTTTTCAGCCATGTCAATGTCTTAAAAGTTGACTGACAGTGTCAAGCTGACGTTAAAACCTTATACTAACCAAGTTTAGAAGAAATTTAAAAAAAAATCGTAAATTTAAAATTGAAATCTGACACCCGCGCCATTTTTTTTATCGTTTTTTCTGAATAAAAATTAATTTAAAATAAATGGCTTGGAAATGTGTTCTTTTTTGTGTTTAGTGTATTAATATGATGGTAAATCTCTAAAATAAAACTCAAACTGGACATAAAAACGGTAAAGTTTTTTTTTATGATTTTTTTAAAAATTATTTAAATTTTACCATTTTTCCGCAATTATAATTTAATTTTAATCAACCTCATTAATTACGTTATACAACATCAGAATGTTTCCACGCTGTTTTGTAGGAAATTTCATGGAGAATCCAAATATATATACATTACTTCGAAAATCTAAGAAGTATTAACCCGTGCTAACGGTGGTAGAATGGTTCTGCAGGGGGTGCTGCTGCCCGTCTCCGGTGGATATCCCTTAGTCGCCTCTTACGACGCCCGCGGAAAGAGTTGGGGTGGTGCAAATTCCAAGCCGGCACCACACAGAATGTATGCAAAGCCGTCAACAGAAGCTTGTTAAACCCACATTTAAAAAACGTTTCATTCAATACCAATATTTCCCTTCAAACTCAAATAGATATTGATTCCCATAATATTCAGATAATTCCCAAATCACCGTCTTTCCCTCAAAGATACCGCGATTTAAATAACAATTTGGTACTTATTCCCCCACGGTTTAAAAGGGGCTCTCGTCATAACCAAATTTTCCTGAACGCGAATCATTTCCTTATTATTCGTTTCCTTTACACCCTTCTTTTATTACCCTTGTTATATTTTTTGATACCTCTAATATGACTTCTCACAGACTGTTTTCTTGCTTTCGGAAACTTATGCCCGTATTATAAAAGCTTGATAAGCTATGTTTGAGTACCGCTGTTCTATGACATAATCTACATAGCTCAAAGAATTAGCAAGCTGAAGTGGCAGTGGGTCGGCTATATCTCGCGAAAAACCGACAACCGGGTAAACGTATTCTTTAGTGGAGACCGCGACTCGGTAAACGTAGTGTAGGACGCCCTCCGGCCAGGTGGGAAAGACAGCAGGCAGATGCTGGATGCGGCAAGCTAAAGACAGGGCGCTATGGCGCTTATTAGGGAAGGCTTATGTCCTGCAGTGGACTAATATAGACTGATGATGGTGATGATGACATAAACGTCACCCCAGCATAGATTTATGACTGAGGCAGTTTTCATAATACGGGTCATCATCATCATCAACTTAAAGTAGTCCACGACTGGACACAGACTTCCCTTAATGAGCGCCATAGCGCCCTAACTTCAGCTAACAGCTCTCTTTAATAAGGGTCACAGAGTTGTTAAAATTAAATCTGTATTTTCAGAGTCACAATTTAGAACGAATCACTTCAAAAAATCAAATGATATTTGAACAAACAAATGAAGGATGATGCAGTTGAGCAGAGGGAAAAAAAATCGATAACGAAGGATGACCAACTCAACTCAACTTGAGTGCGTAGTTGAGCAGTACTTGCAGCCAGCGTCTTGGGGACGCTTGCGACTGGTATTGATATGGATCAGTTGAGCTACCTGTAGATTGTTTGCAACAGTCTGCAGTTAGCTCAGTTGTTTCAATTGTAAATACTAGTGTAATTTTCGATGTGAATAAAGGCTTCTGCCAATTTTTTTTTTTTTTTTAACTGAAATAGGTTCTAAATGTCCATTCTGCATTGGCCTGTCCAGGCCATGACAGAATTTCATAGTGCATACCTACCTACCTTATATGTTAATTCTTCATTAAAAATTTAAATTTATTACATAAATCCCAAATGGTCAAAAAGAGATCGTTCTAAAATGCCAAATTTGGGCCTTTTCATACTTGTGTCTATGTGTCTTGTTTTGAAAATTATTTTACTGACAGATAGCAACATTATCCCTGGGCAACAAAAGCTATGTTTTATCCAGGTACCGAATGAACGAAGCCACGGGAGAAGCTAGTATATGAATACAAATAATAATAGTAGGCAAAGTACTCATAAAATACGTAAATTTATAATAAGTCGACAATCAGCGAACAAATACATAGGATTTTTTTAAAGTCGGCACTCCGCTAATACTTACATTGAATATTGCAAAAGTTGGCAAAGTGAGAAAGTCGGCACTCGGCGCCGAAATCATAAAAACCCGCATTCTAGAACATGGTAACTTCTGCGCAACATTGTTCTAACTCCATTTTAGAATGTGACTCGTATACTTTTTAGCACGCATACTATTATGGTTTCTTGTCTACGGTTAATTAGCACTATTTAAATAATTATTCGACTAATAAGTAATATTAAATTAGCACAATTTAAATAATTATTCGACTAATCGGGAGTTAGATAGAGTGTTTGATACTTCATTAGTTTTCTACTATTTTTAGACTATGGCATGCGCTCTCCTTGGATAAAAGGAGCCTATACACCTAGGATTCAATCTATCTTCTTGGCAAGTTTCATCTAGATTTATTCAGCCGTCTAGTTGTAAAATGGTAACCGACAGAATGGCTTCTGTGTTATATTAATAAGCTTTCTGGTTCATTATGAATGTAAGCGGGTTAACTACGAACCTATTTTGTGTTGGATGAACACCAACGTTTCATCCCTTAACGAGGGACTTCATCAGGGTGAGGTGAAATAGGTTCGTAGTTAACCCGCTTACATTACTAATGAATTCGTCAAACTACGAAAGTTTTTATAGTAAAGAAGCTTTCTGGTATTTATCAATTTGAAGACCTTGGTTTTCCTGAAATAAATATAAAATATTTTATTATAGGACCTTGGAGTAGGTATAATATTTATTTTATTTCATGTAAGTAATATAAACTCAATATATTGTAGATGGGTACATCATCCACGCTGGATTATTAAAACCATTAAAACTAATGACAACCGATGTGGCGCGGCGGGCGAACGTCTGCCTGCGACGCAGGAGGTAGCGGTTTCGATTCCCGCCTTGGGACAAATGTTTGTACGATCTGCAAATATTTGTGCCGGGTGTTCTAGGTATTTCTATGTAGAATAAAAAATATAGACGTGTGTAATGTAGTGTAATATGGATATAAGTCGTCTATTACCTATAACACAAGCTCTGCTTAGCTTGGGGCTAGATGATGCTGTGTGGATTGTCCAGCATTATTTATTTATTATTATACTAGCTTCTGCCCGCGGCTTCGCACGCGTTGTTTCTATGGAAACGTTTTGAGGTTATTTCTATCCCATGGGAACTGATTTATGGGATAAAAAGTCGCCTATGTTTGATTCCAGGGTTAGACTGTATGCAAAACTTCAGCCTAATCCGTTCAGTAGTTTTGGCGTGAAGAGGTAACAAACATCCATCCATACATCTATCCATCCAAACTTTCGCATTTATAATATTATTTAATTAGTGTGATTATTATTTAAAGAAAACGCTAAAAAAGTTTCTTGCGTTCTCAGATCTCTCCATTGGTTAGAAAGTTTTACACAATCTTCGATCCACCTGCTGCTAACAGTAAATGAAAGATTTTTGTTCAAACTGGGTAAATTCCAAAAAAAAATCCCTAAAAAAATTTGACTTCGACGGGACTTGAACCCAGATCTGTCCTTCAGTACAGGAATGCACTACCAATTGCACCACGGGTCCAAGTAACTGACGAGCCGAAATTCTTCGGAACTTCCTAGGGACTAGTCGAAAAAAATTGGGATATTAGCATAGATTTATGTAAAATTCTGTAGATTCGGCACGTTCTCCCAACGCTAACTCAACAAATGGCCTGTGTTGTGTTACAACTAAATGCAAAGATACGTTATTTCCAATCTTTTGCAATATACCTACATAATGAACAAAGATGGAAAGACCTAGACCAAAGAGCGATCGAAACAACAATACGCACGCGTAACACGTACGCCGGCGGCGCCGGTCCGACTGTGACTGAGGTGGGTGGACCTAATTGGACTCAATTAGAGCGTTCCACTTTCGAGAAGCTAGTGCCCTATCTCCCGAATTTTACTTACATCGATGGATATTAGTTAATTTCTTAGTAAAAGAAAAAGTATTATCCGGTTCTCGCCGCTCGATCTTTGAATCAGCCCGTTTGTTAAACGGCTAGACAGTTTACAAAACTATCATAAACCTTGCTTACTCTTCAAAGAAGAAATCTCGTCAAACCAGTACCACTCGTAATTCTGAATCATTGCCAAAAAGCAGAGACAAGATAGAGCTATAAATTCATTCACTATTCTTAGGAACTAATAAAAAACCTGCTTTTTGCGCTAATAGCATAATATATGGTGCTAGGAGTGCTATTAAGCTTTAAATAGAAATTACCACCTTGATGATCAGTAAAAAGTGGGGTATACGGTATACCTAATGACAAGGCAAAATAATGATGATGATTTACATTGTGATGTTGTTAATAAATTTTGACGGCGAAGCTTCGTTATAATAATAAAGCCGTAAGTAAATGCCTTTGTAGGTGATGCTACAAAGGCATTTACTTAAGTAGATAGAGGTACCTAATAGCGAAAACTCAAACTCAAAAAAATGTTTATCCAATTGTATAATAACTCTCCTTGGAGTCGAGACCCTAGGTCCGTGGGGTAACGAGGCTCTTCTAGCTTAAAAAAAATCTGATCGTCTGGTCGAAGCGACGCGTGAGCCGAGAGCTGGTGAGTACCTGGCACAGCGCATCTGCATTGCCATACGTGGCAATGCAGCCAGCGTCTTAGCGACGCTTCCGACTGGTATTGATATAGATCAGTCCATCTACCTGTAGATTGTTTGCAACAGTCTGCAGTTAGCTCAATTGTTTCAATTGTAAATTTATTATTTCATTGTAATATTCTTTGTGAATAAAAGTTTGTGTTTATTGAACCAAATTGCCACATTTCTTACAGCATCTTAAATCCTAAATTGAGTTTTATTCTGGATACTATAGTCCAGTTAACGAAGGATTGTGGATCCATAATGCAAAGGTCGAAAGTAAAATGTTTGACCTTAGAACTTTGTTTGGACGTCCAAAAACTTGACAACAGTGTAAAATTAAGGGTTTTGAAGCTTTTTTTAGTATTTTTCAAAACGAATATACTTATTTATTATATTATTTTGCGAAGTTTAGTTAAACTTACAGCTAGAAAATTACAAAATAAGGAAAAGATATTAATCTGAATACTGTACTTAAGCTGAGGGATATTTCTGAAGTTTCCACTGGTAACGAAATTCATTAGTTTTACATTATTTCAGTGGTAATGAACGACTAAAAAACAGTGTGAACAAGGCCACAGTAAAAGCTTAGTTCATAATTAAACTAATTTTGCTGATAATTATTAAAGCTATAGGTACTAGCTATAGATAGACAATGAATATTCAAATGAGAAATTAACAGCACGTAGATAGGTAATTAGGATTAAAAGGAAACTAGGCGTTTACTTGAAATCGCCTTGTTTCTTTAAAAAAAATGACTTACTTGTTACTTTTTGTCGAGCAAAAGTAATCGCAGGTTTTCTAACAGTTACCATTTTAATAGCTAGGACGAGAAGGGTCTGTTTTAACCTACATTTTAACTCATCAACTCGAAATTTTGTTTTTCGTTTCAGCTAATCTATTTTAATATTATAAAGAGGAAAGATTTGATTGTTTGTTTGTATTGAATAGGCTCCGCAACTACTGGACCGATTTGAAAAATTATTTCACCGTTAGGAAGCTTACTTTTCAGGGAGTGACATAGGCTATATTTTATCCCGGAATTCCCACGGGAACGGGAACTACGCGGGTGAAACCGCGAGACGATCGTCTAGTTATTAATATTATTAGGTAATAAAGTACCAATTTGCACAAAAAACAAAACGAAACAATCGACTGCGTATTTTGGAGTATTAAAATAGGCTTTCTGGTTGTGCGACGAAAATAGAGGACAATAGCCTACCAAGTGTTTGATTCTATTGTAATAGATATCTAAGGTTTTTGTTAATATAGCGCGTAACCCCTCGCAGTCGGGGTAAATTCTAAAAAAATTAATAACAGCGCTAGAGTCCGAAGGAAGTCCCAAAGTTTTTCGACTCCTACGTCACTTGACCTCGTGGTGTAATTGCTTAGCGCATTCCCGTACTGAGGGAAGGATGAGGGTTCAAGTCCCTTGAAAGTCGTTTTTTTTTTTTGGGATATTATTTGATTTCTTAAGAACCTTTTCACGATAAGTGTTTCATGACAATCCTTTTTAGGTACCTAGAACATCCTCCATTCGGTTGTACGTATAATTATGTCTCTGTTAGGAAGGTATGTTCAAAAATTTCCCCGTCAATTTGTGGACCTATTTTGATGATTCTTTTGGTTTTGTATAGGTTAACGATCCCAACGTGGTCTCATGAAATTTTTATTCACGAGGGATTCCTATTTTCCGTATAGCATAAAAAAACAGTGTAATATTACAGTTCGTTTTTTAACCCCCCACGCAAAAAGAGAGGGATGTTAAAAGTATAACGTGTCTGTCTGTGTATCTATGAATCTGTCTGCGGTATCGTAGCTCCCAAACGGATGAACCGATTTTCGTTTAGTTTTTTTGTGTCATAGATAATTTTATCCCGAGTGTTCTTAGCCATGTTTCATGTGATTTTCATTTCCAGACGTTTTGCTACAAGGTCATTTTCGCATGTTAGTCAATTGTACTGAACGGTCGTTTTCCTACTTAGGGGTTCTGATAGGTACCCAATCTGTCGGAGGGTTATTAAAATTTTTAATTTTGTTCTTGTTTAAGAATTTCCTGTAGGAACTTGCTACTGTAGAGAAGTCAGCTAACAGAATCATAATGTGAATTCTTAAATAAGAACCCTACCTGAAGCTAGAAATGATGTTAACGCATCGCTGCGCTGCCCTCCTAGAAAGCACTTGAGGTACACAGGGGTTACTTCTAAAGGAAACTTGGAAAAGGCTTTAGATAACACGAGGCCTAGGTAAAAGGGGCTATTCTGTAAGACTTTGCTTACGATCGTTACATCTAAAAAAAAAACTAGTTCGAAAAGCTAAGCAGTAGGTAGGTATAGTTGTTCTATTTCACGAAGTTCGTTGGGCTATGTATGTCATAGTGAATACATGTACACATTGTTTTAGTGTGCGTAAGCTCAGAAGCAATCAGTCTCGCCCGAGACGCGGTCCGGGTCACTAGTGCTCATTGTATTCACGTCAGATTTCGGTAGCGAATACCGTCAGCATGACAACTAAGCGCTAAGTTGTAGTGAGGTAAGTTAACGGACTTCGTGAGATAGAACAACTATACCCTACTGCTTAGCGTATACACTAGTCAAACTCGAAGCAGAATGTTAGTATGAATGCAAAATGTTTATACTTAACCTAACATTCATGCACTCTGATGCCACGTTTTTTAAATGCAATTTACTTATATCACACTAATATTATAAATGTAAAAGTTTGGATGGATAGATGGATGGATAGATGGATGGATGTTTGTTACCTCTTCACGCCAAAACTACTGAACGGATCGGGCTGAAATGCGTACAGGTAAATCTAACCCTGGAATCAAACATAGGCGACTTTTTATCCCTTATATCAGTTCCCATGGGATAGAAATAACCTCAAAACGTTTCCATAGAAACAACGCGTGCGAAGCCGCGGGCAGAAGCTAGTAAATAAATAATGCATGAGAATTCACACAGCATTATCTAGCTAAACAAATATCTGCAGATCGTACAAACATTTGTCCCGAGGCGGGAATCGAACCCGCAACCTCCTGCGTCGGCGGACCTTCGCCCGCTGCGCCACCGAGGTCGTCATTTACTTGTCAATTTGATATTCTTCAATAAATATAGTTTCTGTGGAGATTAGCTTTACGCTTTATTTGTTAAATATTGTAAATTTATGTTTAAATTACGCGATGTGGTCGCTCAGCGACAAAGCCTTTTGTGTTGTGTGAAATAAAAATAAAAAAAATATTGGTTACAATAATATCTAAAATCTACGACAAGCAAGTGACTCTTAGTTATTTGTGTCGTGGTTTAAAACCATTCTACATCAAGTTTGGCTATTTATTGTATAGGTATGTATTTGTAATATCATAAACTTTATTCCAAACCGCTAAAGTCCTTATCAAACGCTTTATCTAAGCCCACCCAAGTTATTCGCAGTAATTAAAAAAAAGGGCTTTTCTAAAATAATAAAGCGTAAATAAAGCACAAATGCTATAAAAAGCTACTTTATCTTTATAAAACGCCTGATAATGTTAACTCAATTATATGGCGATAAAATTATAACTGTCATGCGTAAATGGGAAACAGCTGTTGTTTTCTTGTTTTTTGTTGGTTTCTGTGTTTATAATCAAGTATGTAGGTACCTACTTGTAGAATGTTACCTTAGAAGGGGGTACTTACCCCAATTCTTCAGTCAAAAAGGTTACATAAACATTTCATTTCATTTAATTTTCATTTATTCCACCGTGTTGGTAAGTACATATTTATATACACTTCATGTCGTAACGTAAATTTATTCACAAAGAAAATTATACTAGTATTTACAATTGAAACAATTGAGCTAACTGCCGACGGTTGCAAACAGTCTACACAGTCAGACTTCATGTCGTTGGAATCTAATATACTTCTTTTTTTTTATAGGGCCTTTATTCACAAAGAAAATTACACTAGTATTTACAATTGCAACAACTGAGCTAGCTGCAGACTGTTGCAAACAATCTACAGGTAGCTCAACTGATCCATATCAATACCAGTCGTCGCGTCCCCAAGACGCTGGCTGCATTGCCACACTGTATGGCTATGCTGATGCGCCGTGACCAGACGCTCAGATTATTTTTTAAAAACCGAGTCTCGGACCTAGGGTCTCTACTCCAAGGGGAGCATTACTTCAATAAACATAATATTCAATAGTAACGCATACAAGATTTTTGAGAAGGAAACACCCTAACGGATTGTACGCAGAAGAAAAGTAAAGAAAAAAAAACAGACAGACAGTGATTCCTATATAAACACATAATTATAATGCCTGGACTTAATAATAATGTCAGAAATAAGATTAAAAAATTATCATACAACAAATATACACACAACAGATCTTAGGTACTTAACTCATAATCTTGTGGTAGAGCTTTGGTATACTAATAATAACTATAAAATCACACCGGCCAGCTTATTCCATTAATTAAAAATAAAAGTACTTTATAACAAGTAAAAAACACCCGTATTTCCTGTAATTTTTGTCATCGACGTCAGTGCCATCTACCGTCGAGTGGCTGCAACTAATGTCGATTTGGCTCTACCAATCAATATTATTGGAAACGGAAATAAATCACAGATTCTAAATTTAATCACCATTTACCATTAATGGTGAATGGTGATTAATTTAGAATCTAATATTATTAAGTAGTAATATTATTTTATAGTAATTACTATTAAAATAATATTAATACCTACTGATTTGAAATGGAACAACCAGCATAATGTTTGAGGATTTTTTACATTACCAATCAATTTTGCAACTCATCAATATTTTAGCTAGGTAACCCAAATGGGAATAAAATAATTCCATAAAAAATTTAATCACTTTTTCTGACAAGCGTTTTATTGAAAGATGTTTTGTTGGAAGAAAACCTGAAAGAAATATCTTTGAGTTATAAGAACCCCAATTCCATTGACGTTCTCTATAATAGGTACGTTTAATTAAGTAAAATCTGTTTTATAAGGTGATGATGAATCTATCTATCTAGGTATCTATTTAATATTTAATAAATATTTCATCAAATCTTATCTGAAATTCGAACAGATAAACGAATTCTCTGCCCCGACTTCATCTAATCCCAAACAAAAAAAAACCTTAAAAACTTCAAACGTGTTTCAAGCTCACCGATGCCAACTTACTTTCAAATTAACTTAAAAAAAATGTCTACTCGATACAAATATTGCACACGAAGCAAATAAAAAAAACAAAAAACTAACATTTTATTTTTCTGTGAAAGACCCGCGCATTGTGGCGCGCTGCGCCTGCGCACAAAACGATCAAGACCTCTCGCTTGACAACCGCTGAAACGGAATGCAAATACGATAACGCGTGTGAAAGACAGAGACGGATGCATTATGGGCGTTGCATCGTCAATTCTTGCATCCAATTAATGTTCAGTGGGCTTCTAGTGGGAGGGGCGACCGGGATTCAAACTAATAGGGATCGAGTGAAATGATCTATAGATCGATGAGCCTGCGCAGCGCAGTGTATTGTTATCGTTGTAATCGTGGATTTGTTTTATATTTACGTCGCCTGAATTCTACATTCAATATCAAAAATTATTTATTTCCTTAAAAATATAAACGTTCACTTAGATTCAGACGACCTCTGTGGCGCAGCGGGCGAAGGTCTGCCTGCGACGCAGGAGGATGCGGGTTCGGTTCCCGCCTCGGGACAATTGTTTGTACGATCTGCAGACATTTGTTCAGGGCGTTCTGGATGTTTTATATGTATAATAAAAAATATCTATCTATGTAGTGTATTGTATTATGTAATATCAGTTATCTAGTACCCATGACACAAGCTCTGCTTAGCTTGGGGCTAGATGTGTGAATTGTCCAGCATTAAAAAAAAAAAAAAAAGATAAGTTGTAGTTTAAATAAAGTGATTTAATCAGTTGATCTACCTGTAGATTGTTTGCAACAGTCTGCAGTTAGCTCAGTTGTTTCAATTGTAAATACTAGTGTAATTTTCTTTTTTCTTTTTAATTACATTACTCAAGCATAAAAGTATTTTTTTTAACAGCTGCTTTCCAAATAAAACAAGTCGTTCGATTTGTAGAAAAACGTATTCTCCTGTGCATTACTTTATGATCTGATTTGGATAAAATCTCAAGAGTTTGTATTCCACTCTTATCCATAGGTACTCTATAAAATTAACTATTACTCTAAGGTTTTTTTGTTATTATAGTGCGTAACCCCACACTAAGGGTAATTTCTAAGAAATCAAATAATATCGCAAAAATTTTCGACTTCGACGGGACTTGAAAGGGGAGGACGCGGGTTCAAGTCCCGTCGAAGTCGAAAATTTTTGCGATATTATTTGATTTCTTAGTAACTATTACTCTGTCTGAATCAAAAATATTGAATGAAATAACTAAGGTAAAGCTAAAACACTTCTTCTTCTTAGTTTTGGTAGAGTTGTCCCACACATTAACATACCTACATAATTATGGGCATACTAGATTCGCTCCGCGGCTTCGCCCGCGTGGAAATCATACAAATTCAGATATTTATTCCACACCCCTTAAGGTAAAATAAAAAAACAAGTGGTTAATTATTTACTTCATAGTTTATTTATATCGCGATTCTTAGTGAATCGGACCAAAGAATAATATTTTTCCATAGAAACTTTATCATCCTTATTAACCCCCTCAGAGGTTAATTTATGTAAATTAGATTAGCTAAACTATCAACGTACCAAATTTCATCTAAATCGGTTAAGTAGTAACGGAGATACGTGGTAACAAACTTCGCAAACACAAACTTTCGCAGTTATAATATTAATAATATAATAATGTCCTCCTAGCCGAATTTCGACCACGGCGGCCAGTCTGATCGAAGACTAGCCAGATGCGCAGGACATATTATAGTGCACAAGTGTGTGTGGAAACACAGGTGCACTCTCTATTCCCTCACTCTCATAATCCGATGGGACGACAGGTCGTCACGCGTCACGACCGGGAAGAGGTCACGACCGGGAAGAGGTCAAGCGCAGGACCAACGGCTTAACGTGCTTTCCGAGGCACGGGGGTGTAACACAGCCAACTTCCTAACTCCAGGCTGCTGTGAATTTCTACGAATCTTTGCTAGAAAAACCCCAATAACAAAAGTAGATCTAACAGGGCAAGTTAACTTTAAGCTTGTAATAAAAACATACTCGTTGGTCGTTTTAACCACAATTTCATAGGAAACGTAGAGTACCGTCACGCCATCCTCAAACAGCTTTGTCTATGGTAACCCGATACTTTTCTATCACCATGGTTCGGTGAATCAATGGGAACCAGAAAAAATCTCTGCAAGCTGTAATGTTGTTCAGGACTTTAGAATAATCTTCCGCCTTGGGTGTGATAAGATAACGTCTGTACCCGCCTTTGGTAACTAACATATCTATAACGCCACTCGTCAATTTCATAACCTATTAATATTATGAAGGGCGAAATTTTGTGCCGTTGTTGTATTGTATTTGGTATTTGTATTTCTTTAAGAATCAAAATTTATTCTAATCTTATTTCTAAGACACTTTAAACCATAATATGGTTTGTTTATTGTCGATAGTTACAGCATGTGGCCACACATTTGGCATGATGTTATAGAATAGACCAACATAATTATCATAAACATACAACATCACACGAATATTATAAATGCGAAAGTTTGGATGGATAGATGGATGGATGTTTGTTAACTCTTCACGCCAAAACTACTGAACAGATCGGGCTGAAATTTTGCATACAGGTAATTCTAATTCTGGAATCAAACATAGCTTTTTATCCCATAAGTCAGTTCCCATGGGATAGAAATTACCTTCAAACGTTTCCATAGAAACAACAAAACTAAACTACATAAGTCTAAGCTGTGAAAAGTCTGATAGTTAGACAACGCTAGAACCACTGAATGAACTGAGCGAAAAATTGCATTCTGGACGTAATATTTTTTTGAAGAAATGCGTGCAGGGCCCCGGGCAAAAGCTTGTTACAGATAAAGTTTGCTATTAGAAATGAATTGAACATATGGTAATAACAGAATTAGGTTGATTTTTTTCCTAAAAGAGAATCAACAAGTCGATAATATACCTGCCTACCTAACCTATTATTTGATTTTCATTTTCTGTATCAATAAAATAGGAAGATAATGTCTGTTGATATAGTAGATAGATAAAGAAACTTGATAGGTACTTACCAACACATAAAAAATAAATAAATAGGTGGGATCCCATGGATAAAATTTTGTGGTTTGTCACTTCAACGACATGTGACAACAAAAACTCCCCACCGGGTATATTATTGCCTTTTATTGTTGGCAACACAGATTTCGAAAATCGAATTTAAACATCTGTCGTTATTCAATAGTGGCATTGTCCTTTTCTTTTGAATTTGGAACTGGCAATTGCAGGTACGTATTTACCTTATGTAGTTACATAGGTACCTTAGCTGTTTCGCCAAGTCTTCAGAGTTTTATTATGAAAAATATGCAATTGGTATGACATGATGTCCTCCTAGGCGAATTTCGACCACGGTGGCCAGTCTAATCGGGGACTAGCCAGATGTGCAGGACATATTTAAGTTCACTAGTGTGTGCGTTAACACAGGTGCACTCGCAACTCCCTCACTCTCCGATGGGGCAGCAGACTTACACGACCGGGGAGAGGTCAAGCGCAGGACCAACGGCTTAACGTGCTCTTTATTTTTTTTTTCCTTTTGTATGCTTGTGCTTGGCTATCTGATTATTATAATGAATAATCCAGTCTGCGATTCTATCTGTTCTGTGTCATTTAGAGAGTGTAGTCCAGTGAGTCAACTCTCTTTGTCTGAGTGGCGAAAAGCAAGCGGCGCCATTATAAACGAAGTTGAAGTTGTCTGAGTATCTAGTCGCCATGTCAGGGATGCTATGTCTTTTCAGCCTGGAGAATTTGATGCTGCCAGATCCTTGGTGGTGAGTTGGTTTCTATGTCCATCGAGTCTATAGTTGGTATGTTTTGCTGAAGTTCTCTCTCTTTTTTGGCTGTAGGCATTTTGATTTCTCTGTGGCGCGGCGGGCAAAGGTCCGCCTGCGATGCAGGAAGTTCAAGGTACCTAAGTACTAAATTGTTTATAAACTTTTTCCAACGCCATTTTTATTTCTGTGTCTGATGCTGTTACTATATAATTGATCAAGATGCCAGCCTTTGAGGGCTTATTAGCGCAATGGGTGAAGGTGAACAATAACCATAATTAATCGATAATTAAGCCTATACTTGAGTCCATTACTGTTTTATGAAAACATCATGAAAATTCATGTCAATGGATCAGTATGGTCTAACGAGGAAATTTCCATTTTAGAATTTCTCGCCAGTTTTATTTGTTTTTTTTTTTTTCACAATTATACCTTATATTTTAGGACAGGGATTTCGAACTCTCTCACCAAAAACTGCCAAAAAACATGCGTGGGCCGCGTAATAACCACAACTGTCAAAATATTCAAATCGATTAAAACCGTTTGGTATCCTGTCTTGCCAGGTTAAAAAACTACAACAATAGGGAAGGAAGTCGCAACCACAAGACGTGAAAATTACCCCAGACCGTCCCTAATTATACGATTTTACTATAATTTCGCGGCAACAGTCTACTTAGGGTCTTAAAATCACCACCTCTCATTGTGACCGTTGAAAACTCCAAATCAAACAGGTTTAAGTGGCTACTTATGCTTTGTGTTGCCACTTAAAAGACCGTTTTTTCCCCGATTCAACTTATAAATTATTGTATGGGTAATTGATGGGTTAGTGACCATTTGTGGTGGGGCTGGTACCAGGTTTTGAGAGTTTGATTTGTAGATAACGGTGAATTTATTTGAGAAAACGAATGAATGAGAACCGGTTAGTATGAAAGATGGCATCTGTCTTTGATTTCGCCAATTTGGGAGAATTTCTTGTGCTTAGTTCTTTAAAATTTTAATTGTGCAACATTGTGAACACAAAATATTATCAAGGTACAGCAATTTTATTAACCTGGAAATTATCACACAGTATCATCTAGGCCAAATGTAAGCAGAGCTTGTGTTATGGGTACCTACCAACCATTACCATGACTGCTAAAATGCACCTACCTATGTTGCCCCGAGCTGGGAATTGAACTCCCAAACCTTTGCATCCCTTCACCCATTGCGCCATAGAGGTCGTCGGTTTCATATAGGTAATAGCTCTGCATATGCAAGAAAATGCAAAAGATGTTGCCACATCTCATGTTGCTATAGATTATGTGGAACTCTGATAAGTACCTACTCTGGGTACCTAGTTACTTCCTTTTCTTTCATCCATGCGTAGTACCTACTCTACGCATGGACGTAGA
The DNA here is from genome assembly GCA_963564075.1 of Eupithecia subfuscata. Taxonomy (NCBI): domain Eukaryota; kingdom Metazoa; phylum Arthropoda; class Insecta; order Lepidoptera; family Geometridae; genus Eupithecia; species Eupithecia subfuscata. The sequence goes on along the minus strand of OY751117.1, from coordinate 8,625,172 downwards.
GTCGTAGAACGCAAAATATCAGTATCAAAGTAATATGATTTACTAACTTTAATGATAACGCTGTTTCCCGTACACATTATAGCCCACGTTTACATTATAATTCCATTTCTTCACTATTCTTATTGAGTAAAAATATCAAGATAAAACAATGTTTTCTTATGCTCTCGCATGGGGTAACTAGCATTTTAACCCCCGACGCAAAAAGAGGGGTGTTTTAAGTTTGACTTGTCTGTCTGTGTATCTGTGTGTGGTATCGTAGCTCCCAATCGGATGAACCGATTTTCGTTTAGTTTTTTTTGTGTCATAGATAATTTTATCCCGAGTTCTCTTAGACATGTTTCATGAAAATTTGTTCCGCCAATAAACGTCGGCGGGTTTTTTAAAATTTTCATTTTGTCTTGTCTATTGTCTATTTTCATCATGCGTCTCAACAGTGACATTGAGAGATCAACATATTATCATTCAGAATCTTATTTTTCATGGGAAATTATTTTGTAATGCACTTTTTCTTTTTATAAATACTGATATAGGTAAGTACATTTAGGTTTATTACGCGAATAAAGATTGCGATGCTATAATGAGACAGACATTGGCAGAATTGCGTCAAACCAGCAACAAACCAGCCATTTGACAAGAAGAAGAAGAAACCAGACAAGAAGTTGAAATTGAACCAACTGCACAAGAAGTAGGGTTAAGTTTTTTAATGCTAACAGGTAAGTACGGTATAATCCGCGTACTTAAAGAATGGGATTAAGAAAGACGTCATCCGTCATGCTGTCCCGCTCAGATCTATTCGAACGTAACTGCGCAAATTATTGTTCTTATTAGTAAAATCAATCTCTATGAAACAAAGGAAGATCAAAACGCTATCGATGCCGCAAATTCATGATCTCTCTATCATCCCCCGTAGCTATGGGGACGCGGCGGGGTGTGGGACCCACCCGAGGGGTGTGTTGAGGTTAGTCGATCGACAATTAATATTAACTTGGAATCTGTGGGATTCCGCGCCGCTGTCCGAAATTTTATAGCTGGCGCCACCCAAGCAACAAGACAGGAGACGATGGAGCTGCTTTTGTATTTAAAAGTTTTTGGATGCAAGAATGGGTAGGTTCATCTCATCCACGCAAATTTCATCCAATTCAGATGAGTTGAATCCTTGAATAATCACACTAATATTATAAATGCGAATGTTTGGATGGATGGATGGATGGATGTTTGTTACCTCTTCACGCCAAAACTACTGAACGGATCAGGCTGAAATTTTGCATACAGGTAAGTCTAATCCTGGAATCAAACATAGGCATATACAAAACGAACATAACATATACTTTTTATCCCATAAATCATTTCCCATGGGATATAAATAACTTAAAAACGTTCCATAGAAACAACGCGTGCGAAGCCGCGGGCAGAAACTAGTTAATATTATTTTCGTGCGTTAACTCATCCGATTTCTATTTTGTTTCAAAGCAGATACCAATTCGGTATGGTCGCTTATAAAAGTACTATGATGCTTTTGAAGAAATAATAGATAACGTTGATGAAATATAGAATATATTTTTTAAAATCAATTCATAAAAATTTGGTTGTTAACACTTAATTATTAACAATAAACTATAGGATTCTTGATTTAACTTTGGCATGTACATAGACGGGATGAATTAATGATTGATGATGAAATTAGACAAAAGACGCAGGTCCTTATGCGTAATTGCCAATTAATTAGTATTTTTTTCCGAAAAGCCGATGTAACTGTGGATTTATTGGTTAAATTACTACTAGCTTTGTTAATAGATACCCTATCAAGGCCGTAGCCAGGAACTCTCCTCGGGAAAAGTCGAGCTCATTAAAATGGAATACCCAGATGGTACTTAAGAACATACTTTTCATGTAGGTATTATAATATAATATACCTTTCGGTAAGCTTTTTTCCTGTGGTCGGACAAACAGTGACAGAAAATGGCTGTAGCAGTGAATTGAACCACTCAATAAATAATCTTTAACACTTTCATGGCCCAAGACACAGACGAGCCTCTCGTCTCTCGTGTGGCGGGCAGTGAATGCGATGCAATAAAAAATAAATTTGATAGTAAAAATAAATTTGATAGTAGATAAATTTGATAGTTAGTAACTAACCATCCTAGATCTATTCTAGACTAAGGAACAATTTCATAGAGTTGTATTGTTATAATATTATTGTACGTCCGAAATGGATAAAATTGTTTATACCTACTCTAATTGAATTTAAGACCAATTTTTACACTAAAAAATTCTTAGAAATCAAATAATATCGCAAAAAATTTCGACTTCGACGGGACTTGAACCCGCATCCTTCCTTCAGTACAGGAATGTGCTAACCAACTACACCACGAGGTCAAGTGACGTGGGAGTCGAAAATCTTTGCGACTTCCTACGGTCTGTAGCGCCGTTAGCTCCACCTACAGGGGAAACACTGAAGTTTATCCAATCCTGTTCAAGGAAAATTTTTGCGATATTATTTGATTTCTTAGAAATTACTGGGTTACGCACAAAATAATAACAAAAAACTTAAAATATTATTTTTCATAAAAAATATCGGCACGTAACGACTCCACGCATCTCTGTCCGGTCGGCGGCGCCTAGGCCGCAGCGAGCGGCGCGTACTCCAGCCGCTCGATTATTTATACGGCCCTCGTGAACATCGCGCTACATCGCTTTTTATGATTTCGAGTTTAGCTAGCCCACACTGGCGCTGGACCTAGTAGGTACTATAGTCCTCATCTCCTCTGGAAGAGGGGGGGGGGGGGGGGGGGGTGTTAAAATATTGAGTTCTTAGTACACTAATTTTCAGAGATGGGTTTACAAAGAAGGAACTTACAATATATTGCATACTAGCTGCGCCCCGCGGCTTCGCATGCGTTGTTTCTATGGAAACGTTTATAATGTGATTTGAATCCTATGGGACTGATGTATGGAATAAAGATAAGCTATGTTTGATTCCAGGATTACAATAACCTGTATGCAAAATTTCAGCCCGATCCGTTCAGTAGTTTTTACGTGAAAGAGCAAGGGGGCGTCCATAAATTAATTGAGGTGTTTTTTTAAATTTTCTGTCCCTCCGTACCCCTTGGTGAGATGTCGTGAGATTTTATTCTACCCTCTTCCCCAATCCTCTAATCTCACGTGAGATTTTTTAAAATGTGGGTTTCTTACGTAAACGAGTTGGAATTTTGGATTGTTATTGTAAAGAGAGAAAAATTGAACATCCATCCATTCTTAAAAACTTTCGCGTCTATAATATTAGTAGGATTAGATGTACCTGCCTAGTAAGGCTAGTTTCTTTTTTCATTGCTTACATAGGTACTTACTTTTAATAAACCTTTCGGGGTCAAAGATAATGTCACCTCCTCGGTCTGACCAAGTTTGCTAACTAGTCATTAGACACGAGGGTTAAAACCTCTGTCTTCTTAGAGGCTTGCAAATTACACTAATATTATAAATGCGAAAGTTTGGATGGATAGATGGATGTATGGATGGATGTTTGTTACCTCTTCACGCCAAAACTACTGAACGGATCAAGCTGAAATTTTGCATACAGGTAAGTCTAACCCTGGAATCAAACATAGGCGACTATTTATCCCATAAATCAGTTCCCATGCGATAGAAATCACCTTTAAACGTTTCTATAGAAACAACGCGTGCGAAGCCGCGGGCAGAAGCTAGTAACTAATAAGTATAAGTCGAGTAGATAAAGATTGGGGTTGAAATTGTCATGCTGTCCCGCTAAACCGGGTACTGAACGGTCTAAGTGTTACACAGCGAGCGTTCGTGCAGTCAGTACGGGGAAAGAAGGCGCTTGTAACGAGTATCAAGAGAGATTTTAGAACACGGTGTAACGTATCATGTTCGCTGCGAAAGCGGAGACGAGAAAAGACGTTTTTCAGCTAAGGTGTCCCCACCGAAGCTGTGCGGATGAGTACTGGCTAGACTAGAGCAGAGATGTGTGTTGGCTAGAGTCATACCCGCTCGGTAACACCCTGTCGTCAACACTGTTGACGAATCTGAAATAAAAAGTTCTTAGACTGGAGCGGAGATACCTAATTACTATTACCTAATTACCTGTACCACAGGTTCTTCTAAAACCTATCACAGGCACCAGTTCTCTCACAAAACAGGTCATAAGGAGATGTGTGTTGGCTAGACTGGAGCGGAGATGTGTGCTAGTTCTAGCCAGCTAGTCTACTAGAGCGGAGATGTGTGCTAGTTCTAGCCAGCTAGTCTACTAGAGCGGAGATGTGTGTTGGGTAAAGCGGATATGTGTGCTGGCTAGATCGGAATTGAGCTGCGTGCGGCGAGCATGTTCGTTGTTGAGATGAATGCGCCAGTGTCTACTATCATTTTACATTCATTAACTTACCTACCCAGTAACAATGCATTACCGTTTTCTAGTGTAATCAAACCATAACAAACCAAAGAGAGTACCTAGTCTCACGTTACAAAGCTGTTACAATAATTGAATCGTAGTAATTTTCCTTTTATGGCACAGCACAGCACAATAGAAAAATACCAATAGGTTATTAAGTTACTGTTAGTAAAAGAATACACAAGCTTGTGTGTACGGTTTCGTTTGCATTTATGTAAGGCACCCTTTAACCTACTAATTTGGTGTTTAAGAAAATAAAAACAACGAGTTTGGATTCCTCAATTTGTAATCAATGTAGTATAAAATATGGTTTAGGCGCAACTTCAACCCAGATCAGCGCCACCACCTATTTTATCTTATTATTCTGTTAAACGAAGGAATATTGAAAATTCGATTGGCCAGTTTGTGGTACCTATAATAAGCTTTTTTTAAATGCCTTTATAAATGTTTTAGTTTGTATAGTGTGGGCAGAAATGCGAAGTTGCTCTTTTTTGCCACCATAGTGGCCAAGAAGAGCAACTTCGCATCTCTGCTTAAAGTATACAAAATAAAACTTTTACAGGGGCATTTAAAAAAAGCTTATGATAGGATTCACAAACTGGCCAATTGATTTTTCAAAATTCCTTCGTTTAACGGAATAATAAGATAATATAGGTAGTGGCTCTGATTTGGGTCGGGGTAAGCAATAAACACTTCGATAGCGCAATTAAAATTTTCTAGTGGTGGTCTTTAGCCTCTCAGCTGTCAGGCCACCAGGATTTCGAATCTCCATAAAATTTCCTACAAATTAGCATGTAAGTATTCTGAAGTTGTATAACGTAACTGAGGTTCATGTAGTACCTAAATGCAGGTGTAATTTTGGAGGGAAAAAAAATTAAAATGAATAAAAAAACAATTTTTATTTTGACGTAAGTAGGTACAACTTGAGTTTTATTTTAAAGTAAAATTCTCCGAATTGTAATAACATCGATGTATTTAGATGTCTATTTAGAATGAGACAAGACCAAAATCCCTAACGTTGGCCTAACGTAGGTAAGTACAAATACTAGCCACGCCACATTTTTGATTCTCATAGAAGCCAGTAGGTAGGTAGGTACGCTGGCAGTTTAGAAAATTAAAAATAAATTGACCAGTGTTGCATGAAGAAGGCGGCTCTACAAAGGAGGAATCATTCGATTGAAGACTGTTGTAATGGAACGGTGTTGATTTCAATGCTTGATATGTTTTCGAAGTTCAAAAATTAAAGTACCTAGGTACCTATGTATATTTTTGTAGTAAAACGGTGATTAGCTACCTAACAGTGAAAAATAAAACACTGTAGGTATTTACTTACAAAAAGTAGGTTTGTGTGATTGAAGTGACTCTACCTAAAAAGGTAGAGTCACTTCACTCACACAAAAGAGAGTTACCTAAGTACATTTTAATCCTAAGTTGTTTTTTTAACACTAAATATTTATTATTAATAGAGGTTAATATGATTACGTACCTACCTACTACCTTTTTAAATAGGTAGGTAGGTAGAAAAATATAGTACTTACGGGTACCTACTACCTAAGTATACTTTTGTAGTACTTGCCTAACAGGAGCTTAACTTGGAGTAAAAAATAAAACACTAAGTCTACCTACCTACTAACGAAAAATAAAAAGTTAGAGTCAACTCACACAAAATAGAGTTAGGTAGGTACATTTTTATCCTAAGTGGTTTTTAGCATAATTATTAATAGAGGCATAGGTAGTCATAATGATTTTACGTATTTACGTCCCTACCCTTATAAAGGCCCACAAGTAGGTAAGTATAGTACTTACCTATTAGAAGCGTAAATAAAACAAAAAAAATTAACCGACTATTCTGGAATATTCAAATACTAAACTACTGAGGAATGAAGTTCCTATGTTAACTATTCGGATCCACATCGTGATCGCTACATAAACTCTACACTGAAGATAATCAATCAAATAAATATCAAATCGAACTAACCAATAGCAACAGGGCTACGTGCGCCAATGCAAACACAAGGCGTTAAAATTAACACCTCGATCCGCCAAAACAAATTCAACTATAACTCTATAACGTTACAATCTAATTTACTTTGGCTTGAAAAAGCTATTCATAGAACAAAGAGACGAATAACTGAATGATTTTGAACCTTGCCACAACGGAATAAAGTTTATTTGCTTCACCTTTTAACTGTATGGGATAGAGGCGTGAATTTTCACACCTAGCGCTGCAACTTACTTTGCGCTTTATGTTTATTAAAACAAAGTCCGTGTTAGTTTGTAGTGTGTGGTGAATTTGTTTCATTTTGTATTTCGAATGGGGATAAGTGTCGGATTTCGCGCCTTTTTGGTGTGAAGGGTCGAAATACTGGGCTCCTATTGGTGGACGCTGAAAGCGTAGATTATGTTGTGGATAAAAAACCATCTATGTAGGTAGACCTCTAGGTAGACCTATAGATAGAATCTTTGCAGACACCAATGAGGTTTTACCAAATAACATCATTGGCAGACACCACCTAAAAACAGATAAGTAGGTACCTTACCTCCTTATTTCAGGGAACAAATCAACTGCATAATATAATAATGCTTGATTATTGGAAAAATTTAAAGCCTTAAAACTAAGCCTTCAAAACCTAGGCTGAAAATGGCCTCCTTACATGGTCAAAAATTAAGTACCTACCTAAGACGTAAGCTAGGTATATTTAAGTGCTTAGTTAAATTTGATTCCAATCAAAAAGCTGAAAAGAAAACCCAGCAAAACGATTTCCAACAAACCAAAAAGTTCAAAATAAAACTAGCAACTTTTAGTTTCACTTCTGAAACTCCAAAATAACAAAGATGTCACGGGCGATGCTGTCCGCAAGATGGCGGCACCAGCGCCTATTTTTAGATTTCCGCGTAAATGTTACCTACACGACGCCACCTAGAGCTTGAATGAGAAAAGACGGAAAATACTGAAGTCATTTAGGTACTTATAATTTTTTTTATATTTATATTTAGGTAAGTACCTACCATAATTTGAGTTTTGAGTTTTCAAATTATTTCGGCACAGTTTCATGCTCCGTGATAACTAGGTATCTAAAAAAAACTTGAGAAGTGTCCAGGGACACCCGGATGGAACGAAGCTCATAAGAGAGAGAGAGACAGACAGAGAAACATGCGCACGCCGCACGGCTTACAATAGCTTACTAAAGCAAAAAGTGTCGTTACAACTTTTCGTATAATTTTTTTCCGTCTAGCCCCGTTTCACAACGCGCGACAAGGAACTTCGTTCCAATAAGAACTAGTATTTACAATTGAAACAATTGAGCTAACTGCAGACTCTTGCAAACAATCTACAGGTAGCTCAACTGATCCATAGCAATATCAGTTGAAAGCGTGTCCCCAAGACGCTGGCTGCATTGCCGCTGTATGGCAATGGACTTGGTTTACTGGTACAATGGTACTTAGATAGACAGATAGATAATACTTTATTGTACCACACAAAAACAGACAACAAGACAGAAATAAATGCTAAGAGTAGATGAAGTACAAAGGCGGCATTATCGCTATGAGCGATCTCACAGAAATCTTAATAACAAGGCACTAGAAATGCTGAGTACCATCCGATCTATCGGGAATGCGTGTCGCCGGCTCGCCCCCTCTACTACCTTACCACTACATACACAGACAATAACTACGGAATTACGGCTACGCCCATCCAAAAATGCAGTGCAAACCAAATTAAGCCTTATGCGTAGTTGCATACGTTCGCTTACTCACACATTAGTGACAAGTTTGCATTTGTTGTCGTTATGACGTCATTTTAATGTAATCTACCCTAGTGCTGGGCACGAAATATCAGGTCACGTAGGTACCTATCGTACTGTTATTCTATGACTAGGGCATTGTACTAATAAAATAAAAATATAGTTTGTACTTCAATATTCATTTATTATTAACTAGCGACCCGCCCCGGCTTCGCACGGGTGCAATGCTTATACTAAATATACCTACTGCAGAATTGGTACTCCGGCCGATACCGCAATCGCTATGTCCCTGTCATTTTAAATCTGTAATATCTTCGAAAATATTCATTCAAATTACATGCTGTAAAGGGCAATATTAATCTATATTAAATGCACAATGTATCTAAGTTACTTAATTGGATAAGGATTAATGCTGTACTGCTTAAAATCGCCTCGTAAATAAGCCATTATTTCTCGTAAAAAGTAAAGGATAAAAAATGGTTATTGTGGGTTATCCCTAAGAGATAGACATATACTATCATAGACTTTTTTTGTAGACCTTTTTAAGTTGTAAAATACTGTAGTACATTATTCTGATCTATCTCGTAGGGTTCAGCCAGCGTTTGCAATGTAAGGCATCCGGTAGCACTCTCAAAAAGGGGGGTCTTGGGAGGAACGGGGGGGTAAAATTTTTTTTGGAATCGAAATCATATGACCCCCTCTATACAACCCCCTAAAAATTTTTCATCAGTGTGACTCTGCTTGGCCCCCCTGGGGGGCGGTGGTTCCGGGGGCAAATCTCAAAAAGTCGGAATTTTTCCTAGGTCCCCCGGACACCCCCTACATGATTCTGCAAAAACATACCTCCCCCTCCACCATCAAGGAGAACAATTATGTCAGTCAGTCAGTCAGTTGTAATCGAGCTTTATAGATAGTTAGTTATTATGATAATAAATCATAAATAAATAATTTTAATATAACATCGTATTCCTAAAATACTATGTTAAATTATGCAAAGTTGTTTTACAAATCACAACCAAGGTAATATTATGGATAATATTACCGTGTCACAACACTAGCTCGCGACCGAGTTCTGCGGCCGTACCACGATAGGAAATCGAGCGCGCAACGTTATCGTTCACTGTGCAGTACATTGCTTTTTGTAATGAGGTACCTGCCCGATGTTGACAAAAATAAGAGGCAATGTATAGTTAAACGTGATAATAAGAACGGTCGACTGTGACGTTCGTATTACTTTTAAAGATTCTATAATTTTAAGGAAAAACGGCATTATTTAGAAAAAACAATACTTACCGATGAAAAGTTATTCCTTTATTAATATAATTACAACTTGTGGAAGAATTTCCGCAATGGGAAATGCTGCAACACACCATTTTTACACACGCACGTTTCGAGAGCAACTGAACAGCAACGAACGCACTGGTGGCGTGAGAGTCACCTGAGCGGCGACAAGGTCACGCGCGCTTACGATTTCTAGTGCCTTGTTATTCAGATTTCTGTGAGCGATCTCTTCCAGGCAACCTTGGGATGGCCTGGACATGTAAGAACAAAATAGACGGTGGCACGCGAAAAAAAAAACAGAAAATAATACTTACACTACATACCTTATTACCTACATAATATAACCTACAAACAATATAATACACTTATATAAACAGACAGATGCAATTAATATAGTGTTTATAGGTACCTACTTCATCATCATCATCATCATCAGCCTGTATTAGTCCACTGCTGGACATAGGCCTCCCCTAATGAGCGCCATAGCGCCCTGTCTTCACCTTGCCGCATCCAGCATCTGCCTGCAGTCATTCGCAGATCGTAGGTACCTACTTAGCGTATGAAAAGTACTCTCAAAAAATATAAAACCTTGTATTACATGAGTAAGCTAGGCACGACTAAAGTCCGAATCCGAGCATAAAGAAAAGCCGGACAGATTGGGAAGAGTCAGCTCTAGCAAACGTGACGAATAGCGGGTAGATAGAATTTATCTTATTTCTCTACGAGCATCGCCCTTATAACGTCGGCGTCGTGGTAAGTATAGACGTAATTCCATTCCTCAATTCCATAATTCACTTTGATAGTTAGTAGGTATGGTTGCGCTTAGAGTTCATTCTACCTACTACTGCAACAGATAAAAAACTTATACTCAGTTAAAAAACTCAGTTAAGTGTAGAGATCCTAGTAGGCTTTGTTATAGGAATTGCTTTATCATGATGACCATAAAAGTTATTTATAAAATACCTAGTGATATAAGAAAATTAATAACAATTAATAGGTACATTTATGAGAAAACTCCTTAAGTGGCTCATACGGAAATGTATTTACGAAATTAAAGAATTAAGAACCTACCTACTTATTTTGTGAATCTAAATTTAAATTCAATTAAATATTGTGCGTCTTTAACGCATTCACTGCCCAGCCTCCGTCACACGAGGGTCGTGGGGCTCGTCTGCGTCTTGGGCCATGAAAGTGTTGAAAGTGTTGAAATCAACGGACAAACTGTTGAATCTAGCTAGTTTAATAAGATCTTCTGTACACAGTTTCAACAATAAATATATTTCATTTCATTTATTTTCAAAGTAAGGGCTGTGATATCAAACAAAACAACGACGTTGTAATAGCTCCACCAAATGCGAATGGATCAGTCCAGATCATTTATTAAAAACCTTTGGAACACTTGGTAACAACAAATTTACAGTTTTAAAACATAATTAGAGCCGAGACTTTTTTTATAAACTTACAAAATAAATAGACGGATATAATGCAAAACAAGATTATCAGCTGCCTTGTCAGAAAATGAATTTACAGTGACAAAACACAAAAAATAATAATATTACCTAAGTTGAGCTACCTGTAGATTGCTTGCAACAGTCTGCAGTTAGCTCAATTGTTTCAATTGTAAATACTACTTAATATAATTTTTTTTAATTAAGTCCCTCCTTTATTTCTACTATGATATCACACTAATATTATAAATGCGAAAGTTTGGATGGATAGATGGATGGATGGATGGATGTTTGTTACCTTTTCACGCCAAAACTACTGAACGGATCAGGCTGAAATTTTGCATACAATTTAAACCTGATCATTACACATTCCCACTCCGCTTTTGTGGAAACAGTACTAACGTAAATTCAGGAGAGAGCTCACTATTCTGCAGGCACCTATAACTACCTAAGTCGGGGTCGGCCCCCCAGAAATTGATCCCGTAGGGTGGGAGAGGGTGGCTTTGTGCCTTCTGTCCAGTGTGACTTTGGAATGTTAGATTGGCCTCGATAGCTTGTAGATAGAGATTTACGCAGGACTAGCATTTATATACTTTTACCTTTAACTTAAACAAAATATCTATCTCTATCTATTGTATTGTATTAAGCATATCAGTCATCTAGTACCCATAACACAAGCTCTGCTTAGCTTGGGGCTAGATGATGCTGTGTGGATTGTCCAGCATTATTTATTTATGTTAAAGGTGTTTTTTTTTAAATGATAAAACAAAAATATTTGATAAAAAGGCTTTATTAAAATTATTATTTTTTAAAAAAGGTTTATTTGCAATTAGCCATAACTAAATCTAAATATATAATGCCAAAAACCATTGCTTGAGCTACTTTGCCATAATTTAGAGCCAATACTGCTACCTAGGTTCTACCATATTTCTGACCTGAATGAAATCATTACTCTGAAAAACAGTCTCTAAAATTATCAATTTCAGTAATTTCATTTTTATCTCGATTTTGTGAAATTCAGCAGTCATCAATTTGGATTACATTTTGGTAGAGTTAATTCATGAAACCCAATGAAATCTAACGTCGGTATTGAAACTACTTAAACGATTAAAATTGCATGTTTTCAAGAGTGCTTGGCGCAAACGGACCACCGACCACAGCGACTCGTGGCGAGCGACAAGCTGTTTACACGCTTTTTCATACATTTTGTACGAACTCGACGCACACTTGTCGAAGGCGGCGCGGCCACTCGCTACAGCACCAGCAGTGATGAGCAGTGTCCGCGACACGCCACTTAAAGCCTGCACCCCACTGCCGTGATTTTAAACCTGCGTCTTGCGTTTTGCGATTTTGCGGGGGGGCGGGCGGTAGCCGGAGACTGTGTATTACGGCGGGGACACACACAAGACCTGCTTCAAAATCGCGGCTGTGTGGTGGAGGCTTGACGCCGCTGCGCACCACGCAAGACACCGACTTTCGCCACTGTCTCACTGTCCACTCAGTTAACCGCTAGGCATCATATGCATCGAAAACATGCCTAAAATATGGTCCCTTCTGAACTCCGGTGGTTGTCGCGCGCTTCCGTAACTGCTGAAAATGTGGCGCCACATTTGTGCTGCAAATGCACGACAGCCACCGGTGGCGGTGGCGGGGTGGTCCGTTTGCGCCAAGCCTAAGCGCCATGTTAAAACAATGAATAAAGATCTTCATAATCTTATTCTTTTTATGTGATAATGATGTGTTACACGGTTGCATATGGATAAAACTTCTTATCGTCTGTCTCGAACGAGGTAGAACAAGATGTACAGGTTTGTTCCATAGTGCCTACCATAGATCTAAGTAAAAACTCTAGATATGGTACGTTCTCTCAGCGATTAATCAACATGTGCCGTCTCCTGTGTTCAACTACACGCAAACACTCGCCCACAGTTACATTTCCAATCTTGGGCAAAAAATATAATGAACGAGGGCATTGCTGTAGTCTTTTAGTCAAAAAATCACAGTAAAGTACGTCGTCGTAGCAAGCACGCGTAACACGAACGCCGTCCGACTATGACTGAGGTGGCTGAACCTTATTGCACCTAATTTGAGCCTTCCACTTTCGAGAAGCTAGTAGAGATAAACCAATCTAAAAATGAACGCCGATTGTATACGTTTAGTGGAGGCGGCGGCGTGCATTTTGGCGTGTATTTTTAGAATGGTTCATCTCTACCTCATCTCCCCATTTTAACTTAGATCGATGGTGCCTACACATGAGCTCGCCACAGCACAACGTGCTACGAAAATTCTAAACAGGGTTCTTACCGAGCTTGGCTCAACCAGAGTTCTGTGTCTACTTGGAGATGACTGGATATCTTTGATTGCGCGGCGCTGCGCGTTTTAGACTGATTGACCGTGTGTGGCTACTTTAGGCCTAGAGTTATAGAACCCATGAGATAAGGCTGATGTTGGATGTGGTTAAAGCTCTGCACTCATTAATCCAATACCGGAAGATTCTGCGCTTCTGGACGGAGTTAGGCTGGCTATGCTAGCAAATGTTGTATAATGGACCAAACACGAGTCTAAATGTGGAAATAAGAGTACTTCCACATAAACCTAAACCTAATCCAATACCGACAGCAGCACAAAAATGTGCATTCAAATATGGCTTTAAAATTCTATACATTTATGTTTCTACACTTAAGTATTTGTTTTTTAGTTCCATATTCTATCCCCCTTACTCGTAATGGTCTGCTAACTTTGCATCGCTATTTCTCAATCTGTCTTCTTCTGTTGACATAAGTCTGGCCTCCGGAAGACCAGCGCTATGGCAGGATACATCCTGCCATAGCATCTGCTGAGTGTTGGCCATTTTTCAACCGACGAGAAACGGAGGAGTTCTCAAGTCGATGCGTATATTTATATTTTTTTATGTATGACCAGGCATAGCTTCCAGTTTTCCCCCCTAAGGGGGATTTGTCAAAAGGGATAACTGGAATAACCCTATTTACAGAGTAGTCCGATTTCGATCATTCTTTTTAATTGGAAAGGGTATACCCCGAAAGTGGTCCCATATAAATTTGAAAAAAAAATCCAACCCTAAGGGTAGGACAAGAGGGGATGATTGATTTTTCACTAACTGATTGTAATGTTTGACCACGCATAGCTTTTTACAGAGTAGTCCGAAAGGGTATACCTACCCCGAAGGTATACCCTATCAAATAAAAAAAGAATTATCGAAATAGGACTACTTCTTTTATTGAATAGGGTATATCTTCAGGGTATACCCTTCCCAATAATGAAAAGAATTATCGGAATCGGACTACTCTGTAAAAATTTATACGTGGTCATACATAAAAAAAAATATACGCCTCGACTAGAGAACCTCTTCAGTTTTTCGTCAGTTGAAAAAAAAGGTCCACCCGTGCGAAGCCGGGACCTAGGGCTGCTAGTATAAAATAGATCTAAATGTTACGAGAGGAAATAAAGGCTGCTGAGGTGAGGAGAGGTGGTGACGGAGCACCATAAAGGTAAAACTATAACTAAAAGATTAAAGCGTTGTACCCCTCCATTATAAACTTGTGAACATCAAGGTACTGTTTTTAGTTAAAAGCTCTCGGGTCTCTCCCCTTACTTAGCGAAGTTTCAGTAATTTTTTACGTTGTTCCTTTTTAGTCAAGTTTTAGTTAAATTTTATGAGATTGAGGTCTCAGTCCCGTATTCTGGAAGCATTTTATCCGACTTCCTACTAATATTATAAAGCCGAAAGTTTGTGAAATCTGAATTTTTGTTACTAAACGAAATTTGGCGTACGTTTAGAGCAAAGCCTAACTTAGATAATAGGATACTTAGTATATCGAATAAAATTTTAAAAAACTCGCCGACTTTTATTGCCTGAACAGATTTTTATGAAACATGGCTAAGAACACTCGGGATAAAATTACACGCAAAAAAACTCAACGAAAATCGGTTCATCCGTTTGAGAGCTACAATACCACAGACAGATACACAGACAGACACGTCAAACTTATAACACCCCTCTTTTTGCGTCGGGGGTTAAAAATGAAAAATAAAATTCAAATATAGATCTAGCCTATTATCTAAGTCAGGCTTTGCTCTAACCGTACGCCAAATTTCATCTTGATCTGTTCTGTAGTTTTGGAGATCCTAGGTAACAAAAATTCAGATTTCACAAACTTTTGGCTCTATAATATTAGTAGGATAGGATAGGATATGTTTCATAGTATAGCTGTAGTAGGTAAGGTACAGGCAACAACACAAGACATATACCAACTTACCGATATACGACACGTTCGGTACAGTCGCGTGCAGCGGGGTCAGGGAGGGACTGTCACTGACAAATGGCTCGGAGGAGATCCCGGCACCCTCTCGATGTTCGCGGTGAGGTACTGCGGAAGACGTTTATATCACTAAGAAAAGCTTTCACAAAGGAAATTCTTATAAAATGGAGTAGATTAATATATTATTTGATATTTTAGATTATAGGTTGTGTAAATTATGAATAACTAGACGATCGCCTCGCGGTTTCACCCGTGTAGTTCCCGTTCCTGTGGGAATTCCGGAATAAAATATAGCTTAAGTCACTCCCTGAAAAGTAAGCTTCCTAACAGTGACATAATTTTTCAAATCGGTCCAGTAGTTTCGGAGCCTATTAAATACAAACAAACAATCAAATCTTTCCTCTTTATAATATTAGTATATGTAGATGGGTCGTTATATATTTGGTAACCCTTCTCGCTGGTATAGGTTTCTATAACTAAACTTTTATACCTAGACATTCCACACATCATCAGCTATACCCAGAGAAGCAGACCTTATTTAAGGATCTTATGGTAAAACTCGCTTCTGCCCGCGCGTATGAGTTATCCGGGATAGTAAAACACCTAGGTACTTGTTTATGTTCTCTCTGTGGGGATGAAAATAAATTAATACCTAGGTGTATTCTGCCTGGTCTATCTTTTTGACAAACCTATTTAGACGTGTAAAGCTAATAAATAGTAGGTAGGTAACTAGTAGACATTTTCACACAGCATCATCTGGTCCTAAAGTAGAAGTTCTACTTTGGGACCAGATGATAGAACTATAGGTGATAGGGTGGGTGATATGATAACCGACCAGGTAATTGATATACCTACACACTTAGTACACAACACATACACTTATAGGGTATAACACCGTGACCCAAAGAACTTGATACAAAGAAATATAAACAAAAGTGTATTTTCTTTTTAAACTTTCGCGATTTGTTAACATAGTTAATTATCTTATCGGGTATTTACGTAGGGGAAATAATAACAAAAGATACGCGATAAATACCCGATAAAATCATTAACTAAGTGTATTCTCCTTTGAATTTTTTCTGGTATTGAGTTAGCATTGATTAGCTTAAGATAAATAAAATAAATAAATAATGCTGGACAATTCACACAGCATTATCTAGCCCCAAGCTAAGCAGAGCTTGTGTTATGGGTACTAGATAACTGATATACATAATACAATACACTACATAGATACTTAGATATTTTTTATTATATATAGAAAACATGCAGAACGCCCTGGACAAATGTCTGCAGATCGTACAAACATTTGTCCTGAGGCGGGAATCGAACCCGCAACCTCCTGCGTCGCAGGCAGACCTTCGCCCGCTGCGCCACAGAGATCGTCATTCCTCAAGATTCCTCCCCTCCTTCAGTACGCGACCGCGAGCCGCCGCCAGGGTGCTATAATTTCATAGGACGGGCGTCGGGCGCCGCTTATCTCGGGCGCTGGCTTCAGGCGCCTCCGCCAGCGCCTCTGCCCCCCGCCACGGAGCGACGAAAACTTGAAGTGACCTGACCTGAACAATTGAGAGTTTCTAGAATTTTTCCCAATCTGGAAAAAAATCTTGGGAATTTGTGAAAGATTCCATCTTAGACTTCTTGGAAGTAATTTATTGGATCATTGGATTGGACATTATTGTTCTTTTGTTGGTTAAGTAGGGGATTGAGGGCCACTTTTCGAAATAAAACTTAGTATTTTTTGGGAAATCTCAAATAGATCAAATCAGATAATAAATAATAATAGGTATAACATATTTGGGGGCTCATTATTTTAAATTGTTTATTTAATTTATATAGGTACTACCTACCGAATTAATTTCTCCACTCGTTTCAGAACAATCTGGGCACCTCGGCTATACATGATGTCTGTATACAAAAATGGCGATTCTGCGGATTATTTATGTACCTAGAAATGCTGAGAAAAAGCCTTTTATTAGGCTGTATTGTAGCCTACCTAATAATGAAAATAGCATGACATGTGGATCTCTACAAAATCCAGCGAAAAATTTCTGAAAATTCTAAACCCCTTTACCTTTTCTTACCACAAACTGAATCTTTCACAAAACTTCATCCCCCAAGGGGGCGCGGGGGGCGCGTGCCACTTGTGTACGCGACTGTATCGGGAATATTCGATAAACCGCATTCCTTTGGTAATCGTGTATTAGTTTATTAAGTTGGGAGGTTCAGAGATGAAGTGTGTGGTCTCTCAAAGGGTTAATATTAAGTTGGTGTGAGTTTTGGGCCTATTGGATTTTAAGCAGTCAACTTAATGTAGCTATGTCGGTTGATATCATACAAGGTAAGGTATAAATTGTAACTGCAGTTAGCTCTACTGTTTCAATTGTAGTTGTTATTTATTTCTATTATTTGATTATAATTTTCTTTGTAAATAAAGACTTAGGTAGTTTTAATTTTTTCATTATGAACCAAACGCGCCGTCTTTTTAACCTCCGACACAAAAAGAGAGAGGTGTTATTAGTTTAACGTGTCTGTCTATGTATCTGTGTTTCTGTGTATCTGTCTGTGGTATCGTAGCTCCCAAACGGATGAACCGATTTTCGTTGTATCATATTTATAAGGCGCGATCGAAGCTGACATGTGAGTTCTGCTTCACCAAGATTCAGCTGGGCGCGGCGGCCGGCGGTACACAGCGGAGATGTGATCTGTGCCTCGCAAGCTGGCGACGTCACGTATCGGAGACGAGAAGAGATGTGTATCATCTCAACAAACATTCAACCCTCGCCGCACGCAGCTCGGCCGCTCTAGCCAGCACACATCTCTGCTTTAGCTAGTACACATCTCCGCTCCAGACTACCCAGCACACATCTCTGCTTTAGCTAGCACACATCTCCGCTCCAGTCTAGCCAGCACACATCTCCGCTTTAGCCAACACACATCTCCGTTCCAGTCTAGCCAGCACACATCTCCGCTTTAGCCAACACACATCTCCGCTCCAGTCTAGCCAGCACACATCTCCGCTTTAGCCAACACACATCTCCGTTCCAGTCTAGCCAGCACACATCTCTGCTCCAGTCTAGCCAGTACTCATCCGCACAGCTTCGGTGGATACATCCTAGCTGATAAACCTCTCTTCTCGTCTCCATTTCGGACATGTCCGCCATTCTCCGCGCCTCTCCGCTTCCTTTTTTTGTTATCTATTTAATAAAAGCTGTACAGAAGTCATATAAGGACTTTAAATATCAATAACCTAAAACAAACTTAAATTTTCTTTATTTCATTCTTTCATCTATCCAAGCTTACGCATTTATAATATTAGCACTCCTGATTTCCACAACGTTCTGTTTCGACTCTACCTCCCCGATAACTACCTCCGCAACAGAAACCACAGGCTTTTTTCTGTTCCTTTCAGCAAAACCGTTGCTCGTGAAAATTCTCCACTGCCTCGCACCCTTGCCGCCCTCAATAGACTTCTTGACCAGAACTCGGATAGTGATATCTTTGATCTTTGATGAATGGAAGATGGACGCGTATTTATTTAAAACTAGACGATTGGATCGCGGTTTCACCCGCGTAGTTCCCGTGGGAATTCCGGGACAAAATAGCCTTTGTCACTCCCTGAAATGTAAGCTTCCTAACGGTGAAATAATTTTTCAAATCGGTCCAGTAGTTTCGGAGCCTGTTCAATACAAACAAACAAACAATCAAATCTTTCCTCTTTATAATATTAGTTTATATAAGAGAATCTTATTATCATTAGTTTTTTCTTTTTTGACGTGACAACGTCTTATAATTCGATAGAGCCGGCTGCACGCACGAAAAAACATGATGTCATGCGGCGTTACCACGTCATGCGGCGTTACCTCGTCATGCGGCGTTACCTCGCTCTGAGGCGTTCCATGTAAGGCTTGAAGTGCAAGCGAGAGCGCTCGACATCCGTCTCTCTCCTACTTGAGTGAGCGATGCGTCTGCGTTGTCACGTTCAACTATCGTCAGTAAACCGACTTTACAGACAACCAATTTTTTTGTGTGTTCTTTGTATAATTTTTAATCTTGTACATAACTAGTGTAATTGGTTGTATGTAATCGTTCTAGTTATATATAAATAAATAAATAAATAAGTGTGTCTAACAACCTGGCCAGGACCAACAGAAACAGAGGTAGACCAATTGAAGTGGCTGGCAAACACTGCATGAACACAGCTAAAGATAGAGACACCTGGAAATCTCTTGACCTTCGACCAGACGGGTTCTTGAGAAAAGGATTGTACTACCTAAGTGCTAAAACTTATATTAATAACTAGCTTCTGCCCGCGGCTTCGCACGCGTTGTTTCTATGGAAACGTTTTGAGGTTATTTCTATCCCATGGGAACTGATTTATGGGATAAAAAGTCGCCTATGTTTGATTCCAGGGTTAGACTTACCTGTATGCAAAATTTCAGCCTGATCCGTTCAGTAGTTTAGGCGTGAAGAGGTAACAAACATCCATCCATCTATACATCCATCCAAACTTTCGCATTTATAATATTAGTGTGATGTGATGTGATATTTTCATTAACCTTAGAATAAGTACTGCATAGGTCAATATTTTCAAGTATTTTGTTATATTTCAAGAAGTAAAAGGCTTTTCATTTTATTTTATTTATTATTAATATTAGTGTGGTCAGCTTGTGTCCACGACAGTACTAACGCCCCTGCCATAGACATTGAGTAATGCACCACATTACATGTAGATCTCTACAACAGAATAGAACTAAACATAGACTGGTTCTATGAAATGCTATACTTGGATAAACGTACCTACGTTAGGTACGTAGGTACATTTATCCAAGTATAGCATTTTGCCTTACTATTTTGTACCTACTCGAACTCGAACTGGAATCCAAGATATTTTATGTAAACAAATGGGTTATACAAAAATCATTTACTCTATCTCTATCTCTTTTTCCAATATTTCGGCACAGTTTCAAGCGTTTCTTTGTTGAAATAATAACAGTGATAGATTTAAAAGTTTTAAAGGGGTTATAGAGTAAAGGGGTATAGAAGTGAATATGTTTTTTTTTTAAACAACGACGTATGAAAAGCTCATATTTGCACACCCTTAGCTAAAAATGGCATATTCAACACAACAACAGACGAGAGAGACGCAAAAGACAGTTCAAATTAAAAATTGTTTTAAACTTCTGCGATTGCTGTGTGTGAGTACACACAAACACACTTAGTCTTGTGCTGTGCACATGTGCACTAGTCTCTTTTAGGACCAACTGCCGTCCTAGCCAAAATTCGGCTAGGACGAGGACAGATACCAGTACCGTACAACATTTCCAGCGATATTTCATTGTTTTTATCCTTTTGTAACATAAAATATCTTGGATTCAAGATCCGATTAGATACACAGAGCTATGGTGTTTTAAGGAGTGTATTTAATTGTGCCTTTTTTGCAGCATTAATTACACCTGGGTGAGCTCCAACAGCCTAGTTAGCCGGTTATTCAATGATGATTTATCTCTGGTATCTCACTTGGCTACTTTTCGTTTTCTAGAGAAAGCATTATTCTATCTATAAACTAGCCAAACTCGATGTAGAATGTTTGTAAACAAACCACCCATACTTAACCTAAAAGTCTCTGTTTCCATATCTTTTCATACGCAATTTACGATGTCGATTTGAGATCCTTCCTTCAATAAATAGATTACAAAAAAAATTGAAACTCTACGCCATGCAAGTGAGTTTTAATTATTTGTCTCGTGTTTTGTTTACAAACATTCTAGTGTATTGATAGCACTCTTGAAACCAGTTTTGGACCCATCCAAATTGCAATTTCAAGAAAAACTGAAAAATGAGTCGTTATCATATTTTTCAAAAATAATTCAACCATACGAAACGAAGGAAAAATAAATAAATAAAATAAATATATAATGCTGGATAATCCACACAGCATCATGACCCCAAACTAAGCAAAGCTTGTGTTATGGGTACTAGATGACTGATAGATATAGGTACATAATAGAATGCATTACCGATTAGATAGATATTTTTTATTATACATAGAAAATACCCAGAACACCCGAAACAAATATTTGCAGATCGTACAAACATTTGTCGGGCATCGAACCCGCAACCTCTAGCGTGAGAAAGAGGGCAGTATGGCACAGATTAGGTAATGTACCTATGGCTTTGGATCTGTCAAAGTTAAATGGCGTAGACAAATTTTTAATTTATGGCTTGGTTGACTATAACATCTCAATGACAATCTCTATTCTTTCGTAAAAGATTCGCGCCATCTCTGGAGTTCTGGTTTGTTCCGCCCAGACAACCAAACTTGACAACTGGTTGTCTACGCGGAAGAAATTTTCCGCGGGGACAACCAGTTACATGGGCGGAATTTTATTTCCGTCTACACAACTGCTTGGGAACTAGTTGTCTCTACGGAAAATTATCTTCCGCGGAGACAACCAGTTACCTGGACGGAAGTTTATTTCCGTCTACACAACTGCTTGGGAACTAGTTGTCTCGACGGAAAATTATCTTCCGCGGAGACAACCAGTTACCTGGACGGAAGTTTATTTCCGTCTACACAACTGCTTGGTAACTTGTTGT
Source organism: Eupithecia subfuscata (assembly GCA_963564075.1). Classification (NCBI taxonomy): domain Eukaryota; kingdom Metazoa; phylum Arthropoda; class Insecta; order Lepidoptera; family Geometridae; genus Eupithecia; species Eupithecia subfuscata. The sequence continues at coordinate 8,603,418 of OY751117.1, read as the reverse complement.
CTCGACGGAAAATTATCTTCCGCGGCGACAACCAGTTACCTGGACGGAAGTTTATTTCCATCTACACAACTGTGCTCGATAATAATAATAGTTTTAAAATGTGTCTTCTATGGAAGTGTGTCCAGCTATCTGGGCAGTATTTTATGTATCTTTTTTCAGTTTCAGCATCAATATACTGGAAGCACCCTTTCGTCTGTGAATGAGATTCGAAATCGTATACTCCTTTTAATCCTTTGCTTAGACCTTTTCATAAAAAAGGCAGAGTTGGGAAAAATGTAATCTAACTACTGATTACTAACTACGATTACATAAAGTAATTAGTAATCATAACTACTAACTACACAAAAAAATCGAAAAATGTAGTTATAATTTTTAACTACTAACTACTAATTGTAGTTGCAATCACGATTACGTGATTACTTTTTATAACTATACATATTTAAAATGATGTTGCGTCATTGAAAAAGCAAACACGCGCGGATGAAGGTTTCGAAACCCTTAAGGTCTCGCGTTGTCTGTCCTTTTTTCCCTCCTTAAGCAAACAATCAAATTGAATAAGTTTAGCAAACAATCTAGAGGTAGCTCAACTTACACATCCTTATGGATTAGTTGAGCAAACAATCTAGAGGCAGCTCAACTAAACAATCTAGAGGCAGCTCAACTAAACAATCTAGAGGCAGCTCAACTAAACAATCTAGAGGCAGCTCAACTAAACAATCTAGAGGCAGCTCAACTAAACAATCTAGAGGCAGCTCAACTTAAAAATCTAGAGGCAGCTCAACTAAACAATCTAGAGGCAGCTCAAGTAAGCTATATATATGGATTAGTTGAGCAAACAATCTAGAGGCAGCTCAACTAAACAATCTAGAGGCAGCTCAACTAAACCATCTAGAGGCAGCTCAACTAAACAATCTAGAGGCAGCTCAACTAAACAATCTAGAGGCAGCTCAACTAAACAATCTAGAGGCAGCTCAACTTTTACATCCTTATTGATTAGTTGAGCAAACAATCTAGTGGCAGCTCGATAATAATAATAGTCTTAAAATGTGTCTTCTATGGAAGTGTGTCCAGCTATCTGGGCAGTATTTTATGTAGATATCTTTTTTCAGTTTCGATAGTCTGCATTTCGCTTAATTGTTTCAATTGTAAATTCTAGTTCTAATTTATTTATTTTATTTCATTGTTATTTTTTTGTGAATAAAGATTATGTTTACATTTTTATAATATGAACTTTTCTCTTATTTTTGCATGGAGTCAATGGGTTATCGGTCACAATTTGGTATTCGTTTTTTTTTTTTTCAAATTCGCGGTGCACAATAAAAAATATATATTTGGATAGAAGACACAAGTAAAAAATGTTCTCTAACATAATGTCCTAAAGTGTCAGGTTTCTGAGTTATTGACATAATATGAAGAAAAAAATATAGTTATTTTCATCTGTGAATACCTCAAAAACCTGACACGTTAGGACATTATGTTGGAGAACATTTTTTACTTGTTTTAGTGTCTTCTATCCAAATAACATTTCTCGCGCACGGCTATTAAGAAACAAACAAATGTTAGGGCCACTCCCCTCCATACAAAAAACCTTCAAACCTCTTTTCGGTCAAACACGTGAAATATTTAATATATTTTTAAAAATGTTCGTAACAAGAAAACGTATTCCATACGGGTAAAGTCGCGGGTCACGGCTTGTTCTAAATATATTTTGTGATTTTCATAGATAATTCAATTTCTTGCTTACTGTGGCAATTAAAAACCAAAATGGGAGATAGACAAACTTCAGATTATTATTTGTCATTTTCGAATGACATGACTGTCATTGCCTGGCATTGAGAGTTTTTTTATTGTGGTTGGTTGAAATATTTACAGATATCATGAATGAACCAGGCAGTACTACTCCTGATATGCCCGCCCCAATAGATTATGTGCAATCAAGGCGAGGTGGAAGGCTACTACTACACATGGGTAATCAATATAAAAAAAAAAAAGAATATGTAAATGAAAGCCAGTTCTGGAAATGTGCCAACAGGGCCTGTAAAGGTAGCTTAACAGTGACGCCTGCAGGTGTTATCACCAAAAGAAATGAACACGTAGATGCTTGTGAGTCCAACTTCGCAAAAATCGAAATCATAAAGGAACTTCAAGCACTACGTGAAAAAGTAACATCGGACTTACGGCCAATACCTGCGCAGTATAATGCAATGGTATGTAACTTAGCTGATAAAGGAGTACACCTGTTGGAAGCCATACCGAGTTTTACAAATGTCAAAACGGCATTATATAAGCAACGAAATGCAGGTCTTGACATAACACAGAGCATTAGCCGTGATCATTCCGATGTTTCGGTGCCGCTGCCCTTCAGAGAGTTTCTCCTCGCAGATTTGAAAGAAGAATCTAATAGAATATTGATTTTTGCATCGGAAGAAGCTAAACAACTAATGGGTCAAGTTAAACATTGGTTTGGTGATGGGACTTTCAAGTCTTGTCCCGAACCTTTCGTTCAAATTTATGTGTTATTTGGAGACATGGGCAGTAATAATGACCACACCAATGTCATCCCACTCATTTATGCCCTGCTACTTAACAAAAAACAAAACACATACGAACTTTTAATGCGCTTAATATTGTCGCAAGTACCATCATGGGCACCTGAAAAACTCACAATAGATTTTGAAATTGCTGTAAGAAACGCTGCAAAAATCGTTTTTCCAAACATACAGGTCAAAGGTTGCTATTACCACTTTTGGAAAAGCCTAGCAAGAAACGCGCACAATATTGGCCTTAAAACCAAAAGTGGACGCCGGCATGTTGCCCTCTGCTCTGGATTAGCACTTTTGCCTGAGGAACAAATAGATGCAGGTTGGCACTACATTGTAAATGAAAATGGAAATGCAGATCCAAAGGTTTGCCAATTTAACACTTACGTGTTTAACGAGTGGGTCAAACACGAAGAATATCGTGGCGTTTGGAGTTGTGAAGGAGAGCAACACCGAACTAACAACAAAGTCGAAGGATGGAATGCGAGGTTGAACCGGCTGGTGGGACAATCAAAACCGTCTTTGCCGCACTTTTTAAGTGTCATACAAGACGACGCAAAATTTTATGGTACCATTAGATCTCAAAAAAACTCCAAATTGTTTATCAAAAAGAAACGAGCTGAAGATATTCAAGCTGATGCTCGCATTGAAAAAGCAATTGCTCAGCTACGAAGTGGAAACATTTCTGTTGGGCATTGCCTCGAAATTATAGCTCCATTTGCCTATTAATTTTATATGTAAGGCTTTTGTTTGCGACTGTTTTGATTTAATTTTGATGTTTTAATTTATTTGTTTAATGGTGAATACAATACTTTTTTTTCATAATGAGACTTTTGAATATCGGATATTTGTTTTAAGTTTAATGCGAGTTATTTATTGTTTTGTTATAGATACTGTTCTGTTGTTTTGTTTTGCATGAGAGATTATAAATTAAATGATTTCAGTTCATCATTGTCGATGCCTTTTTTCAGTGTAGGGCGTAGTTAACTACAATTTTGTAATCTGGTTACTAATTAGGATTAAGTAGTTAACTACATGTGGTTATGATTACATGTAACTTAACTACAGTAATCAAACTACATTAAGTAGTTGTTAATTTGATTGCTGCAATGTAGTAGTTATAATTACTGATTATTTAAGTTTTGTGAACTTATATTTTGCAATTAAATAAACATGTAATGTGTACATAATTATATGTTTTGGTATGTTTGCATAAAAAAATCAGTACCTATGTTTATTTTCATGAATAATCAAAGTCGTATATATTGAAATGGAATCAAAAAATAAAAGAACTCAGCATACATACACATAATTCAAATTATTTGCGAATCAAATAAATAAACCAACAAGATTAACTTAACTGAACTTATCCTTATGGATTAGTTGAGCAAACAATCTAGAGGCAGCTACATTGTTTAGTAGAGCTGCCTCTAGATTGTTTGCTCAACTAATCCATATGGCTTACTTGAGCTGCCTCTAGATTGTTTAGTTGAGCTGCCTCTAGATTGTTTAGTTGAGCTGCCTCTAGATTGTTTGCTCAACTAATCCATAAGGATGTGTAAGTTGAGCTACCTCTAGATTGTTTGCTAAACTTATTCAATTTGATTGTTTGCTTAAGGAGGGAAAAAAGGACAGACAACGCGAGACCTTAAGGGTTTCGAAACCTTCATCCGCGCGTGTTTGCTTCTTCAGTGACGCAACATCATTTTAAATATGTATAGTTATAAAAAGTAATCACGTAATCGTGATTGCAACTACAATTAGTAGTTAGTAGTTAAAAATTATAACTACATTTTTCGATTTTTTTGTGTAGTTAGTAGTTATGATTACTAATTACTTTATGTAATCGTAGTTAGTAATCAGTAGTTAGATTACATTTTGCCCAACTCTGCCTTTTTTATGAAAAGGTCTAAACAAAGGATTAAAAGGAGTATACGATTTCGAATCTCATTCACAGACAAAAGGGTGCTTCCAGTATATTGATGCTGAAACTGAAAAAAGATACATAAAATACTGCCCAGATAGCTGGACACACTTCCATAGAAGACACATTTTAAGACTATTATTATTATCGAGCACAGTTGTGTAGACGGAAATAAACTTCCGTCCAGGTAACTGGTTGTCTCCGCGGAAGATAATTTTCCGTCGAGACAACTAGTTCCCAAGCAGTTGTGTAGACGGAAATAAACTTCCGTCCAGGTAACTGGTTGTCTCCGCGGAAGATAATTTTCCGTCGAGACAACTAGTTCCCAAGCAGTTGTGTAGACGGAAATAAAATTCCGCCCATGTAACTGGTTGTCCCCGCGGAAAATTTCTTCCGCGTAGACAACCAGTTGTCAAGTTTGGTTGTCTGGGCGGAACAAACCGGAGTTCTAAGGTAAACAAGACAAAATTAAAAATTCTCTCTGAGTACTGAATACAAAAAAATTCTAAAAACCCGCCGACGTTTATTGGCTGATTTTTTTTTCCTGAAACATAACACTCGGGATAAAATTATCTATGGCACAAAAATCTAAACGAAAATCGGTTCGTCCGTTTGGGAGCTACGACACCACAGACAGATACACAGACAGACACGTCAAACTTATAACACTCTTCTTTTTGCGTCGGGGGTTAATAAAATGGGGTTTCTGTACATTTACCCAAAAATAAATTCGTCACGAAAAAAGCATGACACGTGTGAAATCGTAAAATCGCAACAATTCCATTTTTCTGAAGGAATCCTCAGTTTATTAATTTGATTATTGTAAGTTCGTCACATTGTTTTCTACATAAACAGCAGAAAAATCAACAATAAGTAGAATATAATAAGTTTCAAAATCAAAACGACATCTCACGTATAATTTTCATTATCAGGATTTCAAGAATTTAATACGCCCTTAATATTACAAAACAGGTTTTTTCGTTTTTGGAAAACTAATTCGAACTGAAACTTAATCAAACTAAATCCCGTTAAAACACCCTTTTTTCGATCTAGCCAATGCTACATGAGTACTCTACAGTGGAAAAATTAGTTTAGATATCATTTTGAATGTAAAAATCATAAGTTTTTTCGCTGACTCAACCAAAGCTCTAAAAATACTACCCGCAATTTTCATTTATCACCCATATGAAACAATCGATAAAGAATTCGCCACCCAACCTTTGTCCAAGAACACATTCCATCCAATTCTATATACCCTGCATAAAAGACGTTCACATAACCCTACTTTCAGTAAGAATAGAAGCCTTTTATAAAGTGGCGAATTTTCCGCCTGGAGTGGGCATGTGTGTGTGAGTGCATGTGTGTGTGGGGGGTGGCGCGCTGACCCGTGGCGCCGCCTTCAGATTGTTACGGCCAAAGAAACACTCCGGGAGGACAGGGAAACTGTGGAGCGGAGGTACGATAAAAGTTTTTATGGAGGGTCGCATTCTTGAACGGAGATAGTGAAATTGAGATGTAAAACGTCACTGACTTTTGTTTATAGACTGTATTTTATGTTTGGTTTCCTAAAACGAGATAGACACGATTTTCCTCCAGAATAGTGTTTTTGTCCAGCGTGCGTATAAAGCTTTTGAATAGCTTTTTCGATTAAATATTACTTAAGCTTGCCACGTTTTTGACCAGACCTATACCAGATAAGAGCGTAGTCAAATTCGTTTATCTTAATTTCACCAGTTTTAAAATTTTATTATACACTAGACGGTCGCCTCGCGGTTTCACCCGCGTAGTTCCCGTTCCCTTGGGAATTCCGGGATAATATATAGCCTTTGTCACTCCCTGAAAAGTAAGCTTCCTAACGGTGAAAGAATTTTTGGTATCGGTCCAGTAGTTTCGGAGCCCATTCAATACAAACAAACAAACAATCAAATCTTTCCTCTATAATATTAGTATAGATAAGTTGGTCTAGCAAACACTTCTTATAATAATAATTAGCAGTATTGGTTTCCTTCCTATACTGAACTTTGAGAGTACTGGGTACCTAACAACTTCAGTATTAAAAGTCCACTAGGCACTATCAATGATTCTTTTTTTTATTAGTGGCAATCTTTTGCTACCAAACAGCGACTCCACACCATCCCGCCTCCCACAGAACACATTCAAAAGATCGTGAGTTTCTTACGTTCCATCCCGCACCACTTTCATTTCATATTTTATTTTATACTTTTATTTATCTCTGTATTTTGTTTCGGCTAGACGCAGCCTGTTTTTATGAAGGTCCGCTGGCAATACTGGATCAGCGTTTTATTATGATCCTGGGTAAGTGTTCTTTTTATGCTTGCACTTGACCATTCCTCTTTGCTCTTGTAATAAACCTTATTTGTAAGCTTCGGGTTTTGTTATCCTTGTCTTTCTGTTCCGGATATTGCTGAGTAAATGATTAATACGTTTATTGAAGTCGCTCATTACCATTACCTAAGTATTTTTATAAGTTTTTAGAATGATTCAGTCCTTTCCCTTTCCCTGTAAATATATACTCACCCAAAGCCCAGCCGAACGACATCCACTGCTGGGTATCGGCCTCCCCTAAAGATGTCCACAATGACCGATTTTGATAAAAATTACCTACCATCAAAAAATAGAAACAAATTAGAACTAGTATTTACAATTGAAACAACCGAACTAGCTGTAGACTGCAAACAATATACAGGTAGCTCAACTAATCCATATCAATACCAGTAGTCGCGTTCCCAAGACGCTGGCTGCATTGCCCCGCTGTATGGCAACGCTGATGCACTGCGCCAGATACTCACCAGCTCGCGGGTCACGCGTCAATAACGATTAACTTGGTATTGATAGGTATCCGTGTGGTGTAGACTTTGAATTTGCACCACCACAACTCTTCCCGCAGGTGTCTTGGTCGTAAGAGGCGACTAAGGGATATCTACCGGGGGCGGGCAGCAGTGCCTCCCGCAGAACAATTCTACCACCGAACTGTGATTTCCGACCCGCATGCCCAGCGTGGGATTATAGACATTACCCCCCATGATATAAGCCAATAAGGTGCTTATCAGGGGAAGCCTGAGTCCAGCAGTGGACCAATATAGGCTGATCAGATGATAGATATCTCTTCCCGACCCTGAGAAAAAGAGATAATCAAATATGTATAAAGACATCACACACTCTAAGGAACAAGATGATTCTATGTACCACCTCTACCCGACCCTAAGAAAAATCTATAATACTAGCTGCATTCTTACTACCCGTTGTCCTATTACCCGTTTTCCCGTAGGAATGAAGCATTTTCCCGCAGTAAAAAGTAGCCTATGTTCATCAGGAATAATGTGGGCTTCTAATGATAAAAGAATTTTTCAAATCTGTCCAGTAGTTTCGGAGCCTATTCAATACAAACAAACAAACAATCAAATCTTTCCTCTATAATATTATTGTAGTACAGATCAACTATCACTCATAGCGATAAGGCCGCCTTCGTACTTCGTCAACTCTTTTTTCTGTCTTGATATCTGTCTTTGTGTAGTACAATAAAGTATTATCTATCTATCTAACTCTATAGACATAATATACTTTAAGGAAAAGAATGATTCTGTATTACCATTTTGTTTTGATATCCTGAAAAATAGGAATCAAGGTGGTAAAGCTAAGTTTTACAATTTTACAAATAACGCAGCCATACCTACTAAGTACTTTACGACGGCTATTTCTGTATTGTTTCAGGAGTGATAAAAATCCTTTGAAGCGGTACAGATCGAACAAAGCAAAAGCAATATCAATACAAGACAGAACTTCGATTCAATTTGTATCTTCGGCTTAGGCAATAGAGCAGGGTTTAGCTTGGAGGTTACTCTGGTGACTTGGCAATTTGAAGTTCAGGCAAGGTGAAAAGAAAAGGTCAATATTTAAGGTGAAACCGTTTGGGTGTGATTGGTCCTTTACAATATAAGACAATCTAAGAGCTCAATACTGAAAATGACGAACCTAAGGGCGATTGTGCACTACAAGGAATTTTACTGTCCGGCAGTCCGATTTTTTACGGTCCGATATGGCACGCCATATAATGTATATACTAGTTTGTGCACTATACGTAATTTTACCGTCCGATATTTTACTTTTCCCCATTCCGGAACGTAATGTAATTTCGCGTGCGTGGCGTGTAGTTTAACTGACGGAGAACTGAAAAGAGACTGAAAAGACGGAGCTAAACTGAGGCGTATCATCCGAGTAAAGACGGACAAGTGCACAAGCCAATCATCCGTTTTTTTCATGCCACTTCGGACCGTAAAAAATCGGACTGCGGGACCGTAAAATTCCTTGTAGTGCACAACCGCCCTAAGAATCATCTAATCATAACTAAGTAACCTGACGTAGTAACCTGACCTAATTGTTAAAATAAATAAGTACCTTCTTACCGTTATTCTAATTTTACGAAAATCCGATAGCATTCGCAAATTCATTTCGTTTCAATCGTATATTCATAACTAGTATGGTATAAGTGCGCGAGCTGCAAGCAGCTCGCGATGGTGGCTGTCACAGTGTTCGTTTTTAATTGTATACCCCTTTTCGTAACCTACGTCATTGATTTTATCGAAATCGATAACCAAGAGTGGAGACTGCGATACAAAAATGTCAGCCATCTTGGGTTTTGAAATGGATACCCATATAAGTGGGTGTGGTGTCACACAGCAAAGCTCGCTTCGCTCGCCTTGCTGCGTGACGTGTGTCGTATTGCGGTTCGCTTCGCTCACCGCAATCCGACACACGCCCACCGTCATCAAATTCGTAATCCTCACCCCCATGTTAGTCGAAAACGATACCCATATCCGATTTTTGGATGGGGAAGGGGGTTCCGGGGGGTCACGCGGGGGTCACAGCACGGCTCGCTTCGCTCGCCGTGCAGTTCCCCAATAGTAGCATTGCGGTTCGCTTCGCTCACCGCAATACGAACCCGCTCGTACTGCCACGCAGCAAGGCTCGCTTCGCTCGCCTTGCTGTGTGACGGATTGCGGTTCGCTTCGCTCACCGCAATCCGACACACGCCCGCCGTCATCAAATTCGTAATCCTCACCCCCATGTTAGTCGAAAACGATACCCATATCAGATTTTTTGATGGGAAAGGGGGTTGAGGGGGGCGGGGGGCGAGGGGTGGGGGTCACAGCACGGCTCGCTTCGCTCGCCGTGCTGGTCCCCCGTTGTCGCATTGCGGCTCGCTTCGCTCGCCGCAATGCTCCCTCGGGTTCTGGGGGGTCCTGGGGGAGTGGGGGGAAAATTTTTTTTGCAATTCACATCACTCGTGCCCCTCTATACGAATCCCTAAAAATTTTTCATCCGAATCGCTCCGTTGAAAAGAAGGGGGGGTGGGGTGGGCTCCGGGGGGGGGAAATCTCGTAAAGTCGGGATTTTTCCCAAGTCACCCCCGATTTCCCTATACGTTTCCGTAAAAAAAACATACCTTCCCATCCACCAACAGGGAGAACAATCGTGTCAATGAGTGAGTCAGTGAGTCAGTCAGTCAGTCAGTCAGTGGTAATCTATTATATTATAATGTAGTCCAATTTTTAAACAAACATTTTTTTATCAAAAACGATTCCTTCGTTTGGGAATTAAGATGCCAGACAGACACAAAGACACACATCAAGCTTAAAACACTCTTTTTCAATTACGTCAAGGGTTAAAATCATTTTTACTAAATTAGCCAATAACACTATACAGGCATGAAAAACTGACAGCATCAAAGAAAAATTAACCTTACCGACTTGGAAAATAGAAAGTTTCATCAAGGGTTAAAATCCTACTAACTAAATTAGCCAATAACACTAAACAGGTAAGAAAAACAGTCCAGCATCATAGAAAAATAAACCTTACCAACTCAGAAAACTTTTTCAAGAGCGTGAAAGCACAAAACTCTTAAGGCGCAATTTATGACTCAAACTAGCGAAGGTCCCTTTTCTTTCTTATAATTACGTTAATCAAAGGAATTATTAAATGTCCATTGTACAGTTTATGATACCTATCTATCATAATTTTTATTTTAACACCTCTGAAATAGTTTAGTTTCGTATAATTTAGACAGAGAAGCGAAAACAGAGTTCGGTGGCCATCAAGTGCAACTTCGCTATTTTGCATAAAGGAAATATGTAAAAGAAAACTATTTTATGGGCATTAAAATAAAGCTTATGATAGGTATCATAAACGGTACAACGGACTTTTAAAAAAAAATCCTTTGATTAAAGTAATTTTAAGAAAGCAGAGAACGCAGCGGTAGTTTTAGGCATATACAATACTAGACGATCGCCTTGCGGTTTCACCCACATAGTTCCCGTTCCCGTGGAAATTCCGGGATAAAATATAGCCTATGTCACTCCCTGAAAAGTGAGCTTCCTAACGGTGAAAGAATTTTTCAAGTCGGTCCAGTAGTTTCGGAGCCTATTCAATACAAACAAACAAAGAAACAATCAAATTTTTCCTCTTTATAATATTAGTATAGACAAGCGCCTTTATGCATCCTTCATTTTCGTCAAGGGTTAAAATCATACACACTAAAGTAGCCAATAACACTAAACAGGTAAGAAAAACAGACTATCATCAAAGAAAATTGAACCTTACCGACTTGGAAAACTTTCTCAAGAGCGCGAAAGCACAAAACTCTTAAGGAAGTCTGTAATTAGGCGACGCCACTCCCAGACAGTCTCAGTTTGGGCACTCGGTGATATACGAGAGGATAATTGTTATAGCCTTAAGTTTTTTTTGTTTTGAGAGGAGGTTATTCGAAGGTTTATGAGTTTACTAGCTTATGCCCGCGGCTTGGGGTGGGATGAAAAGTAGCCTATGTTTGATTCCAGGATTAGAATTACCTGCTTGCAAAATTTCAGCCCGATCCGTTCTGTAGTTTTGGCGTGAAGAGGTAACAAACATCCATCCATCCAAACTTTTGAACTTATAATATGAGTCTGATGAGAATTAACGCCTGGTAGACCAGTATAAATAAATAACCTGTCGTCGGTTGTGTCCAAGATGGCGGCACATGTGACGTCAGTTGATCGCCTCAGTGAGGCGAGCCACAGATATGAGCCGATCTGTTGATCGCCTCAAGTTCGCCACATTGTGGTTTTTAACCTGACACAAATTTGAGTGTAAAGATGGCGCAACTATACGCCGCCCGTGACTAATACTAGTCACGGGCTAGTACGGTATACTACACTTGCGAGCTTTAAACTGGAATCGCTTCAAGGGTTGTTCAAGACTAATTTTTACAATTTCTTTACAGTGATGAGTTAAGTTATGTTTTCCCTTACGCAGGATTTATTGGCGACGATAAATTTTGATTTAATGCACGATAATGTCCGCTGCCACACCGCAGCAGTGACTAGACAGTACCGACAGACGTCTTCCATGTCGGCATTCCCACACTAGACTGGCCAGCCCTTATTCCTAACTTGAACCCAATCTGGCATATTATGTGGGACGAGCTAAAACAGCGGATACGAGGGAGAAATCCAGCTCATCCAGCTCCGGCGCCGATAGAAGCCGATAGATGCAACTTATTCTCTCTTATACGACCTATTGCAATAATTCCCAAAATTTAGGTAGCCAATTTAATTAATTTTAAATCTTCTTGATATTACTTGAAAGGTAACAAAATTACCTTTTAAATGATATACCACAATCTATAGTTCATTGTACATAAATTGTAAAAAAATTGTTTTTAATAACTCGCGATGAAAGCGATTCCATTTTAAAGCTCGCAAGTGTAGTTATAGTTACTAATAGATAGGTAAGTACTATATGTACATATGTATACTATATGTACATACTATCTTTATTTACAAAGATTATGATGATGAGATATTTCTATTATTTAATTGTTATTTCAATTGAATAATAGAAATAAATTAGAACTAGTATTTACAATTAAAACAATTAAGCTAACTGCAGACTGTTGTAAACAATCTACAGGTAGCTGATCCATATCAATACCAGTCGCAAGCCAAGCAACGATTTCCTTTTTTCAGTTATTCAGTGCTCATGAAACTGAGCCGAAATATTGGAAAGCTCAAAACTCAAATCATGGTAAATATCCCGTTTTAAGTGACTTAAGTTTTAATAAACATAATGGATTTAAAAAAAATACCAGTCGAAAGCGTCCCCAAGACGCTGGCTGCTTTGCCCCGCTGTATGGCAATGTAGTCACTTACTAAACTCGACGCTAAATTCGTGTTCAAAAACATAGTGGCAACGAAAACTTAAAGCAAACTGGTAACAGACTGGATAAACGAAAAGGTGAGTTGAGCGCACACTTAAAATGCTACTTAGATAAAACAGTCTGCAGTTAGCTCGATTGTTTCAACTGTAAATACTAGTTCTTGTTTATTTCTATTATTTGATTGTAATTTTCTTTGTGAATAAGGATTATAAATTCTTAGATAGGTCACAAGACATAAGATATCAAATAATATTCCAAAAATTATTCGACTTCGACGGGACTTGAACCCGCGTCCTTCCCAGGACGAAGTAATGAGGGATCAATAGGTACTATGCGAGAACCAATTACACCACGAGTTCAATTAACGTGGAGTCGAAAAACTTTGGGACTTCATTCGGCCTCTAGCGCCGTTAGCTCTACCTACCGTCTACGGAAAATTCGTCTAATACAATTCGGCTAAAACAGTTACACAAAATTTTTCGTTGTTAAAACAAATTGTTTTAGTCGTTAGTCGAAATGTGTTTTCGTCGAATTGTTTTAGACGAATTGTTTTAGTCGAATTTTCCGCGAAGCCTACCTACAGGGAAAATATTAAAGTTTATCCAATCCTGTACAAATACCAAAGATTTTTTAGAATATTTTCTAAGAAACTGCACTATAATAACAAAAACCTTAACATATAATATACTAGTTTATGCCCGCGGCTTTGCACGCGTTGTTTCTTTAGAAACGTTTAAAGGTGATTTCTATCCCATGGAAACTGATTTATGGGATAAAAAGTCGCCTATGTTAGATTCCAGGGTTAGATTTACCTGTATGCAAAATTTCAGCCTGATCCGTTCAGTTGTTTTGGCGTCAAGAGGTAACAAACATCCATCCATCCATCCATCCATCCAAACTTTCGCATTTATAACATTAGTCTGAAGTGTGATGATTGTTCAGCGTTTTCTGGAGTCGAGCGGGTTCAGCGGCTTTATAAGTGGTGTTTTTTAGCGGTTTCTGTGGTTTTGTTTGTATATGGGGTTATGGACTCATCATCTGTTCAACTCTTTTAGGCGGCGACTGTACCTAGGTACTGTCGAGGTATAAACATGGAGGTAAGATGGGGGTCATCAGAACACTTCCCTTTATCTGAGCTTCGCTTCGCGTCTGGCTGCCTATCAGCAAGGCTAGTGTGGAGATGGAGTCTTTGAAATCGCAAGGATCATTATTTTTCGATGGTAAAATAGTTTAGATTACCAGATTGATCCATGGGCTGATTAACTAATCAATGATCAAATTGTTCTTTCTTTTGCCGGATACTGTTTCCCCACCCTTCTCCCCTCCCTCCTACCCATGTGGTTTATTCGGTTGCCGAGACGAGACTATCTCGAGAGAGACCACAAATCCATCATTCCATACTACCTACCAACAAATCGTCTTAAACCAAACTTGTTGTATCATATTGTTTGCAAGAAAGAGGCTAGCCTCTTTCGTGCAAACAATCTCCCACAACATAGGTTATCCCAGGGTGGGAGCTAGTTACAAATTGAATTAGCAATCTTAAAGTAAAATTAAAAAGTAAATTAATTAAGTTAATTTTAACCTATTTATAGGAACTAAATTAGCTGTTATGTTTGAGAAATGTTATTTTAGGATATAAGGATAAATAAATTTTAATACTCACCTAACGATTGAAGTAAAAGTGCCGATCATTAACAAATCCACACTAACCTACCGTGCTATCTCGCGTTACCCCTAACTACCCTCAGTTAAGCGAAATTACTTTATCTCTTCACCTTCGCTGTTAGTTTCCACCCTGCCCCTTCCCCCTCCACCCCATCGGTTCGTTTCACTCCAGATCAGTTCGCTTTGGATTATCGTATTTATTGTAATGCGGTTAGAATTTAAAGTGCCTCTCTATTTTCTATATCGTTGCTAAAGTTTGATAATTGCCTTTGAAGTGTTTCGACATTTTGGTAGACAATTGACTCTCTGTTCAAAGCGACAAGGATAACAAAATAGGCACTAATACTTACTAGGTATATTTTAAGATATTTTTTGTTACAACAAAGTAAAAAGTCAGAAGTACAGTCTTAGTACTGTACTGTCACAGATTAGGTAATGTTACTACTGTCTGACCTGTGAATGGCAGTTTCTGTTCTTGATAACGTATAAACTGTTAAGCTCTGCGCTACCTCCTAAACCTCAACCTCAACAGCCTGTATTGGTCCACTGCTGGACGCAGGCCTCCCCCTGATAAGCGCCTTGTTGGCTTTTATCTCATGGGGGTAGTGCCCATAATCCCCACGCTGGGCATGCGGGTTGGGGATCGCAGTTCGGTGGTAGAATTGTTCTTCAGGGGGCGCTGCTGCCCGCCCCGTGGATATTCCTTAGTCGCCTCTTACGACACCCGCGGGAAGAGTTGGGGTGGTGCAAATTCTACGCCGGCACCACACAGCACAAGAACGTGCATTCAAATATGGGCTTAAACTGGTTACCTTAGGATACATTGTAGATGTATTCCCGTTGTCCCCATTGACGCTGTCCCCATTATGGGGACAACGGGAAGTTACAGTGACAAAATGGCTTCCCACAAGCTTCAAATGGTCGGTGAGCTGTCCGTCATCTGATGCCGTCATAATAAAATTCATCTAAATTTTATGAGTTAAAGCTCATATTTGAATGCACATATTTGTTCTGTGTGAACAAATAATAATATATCTTTTCCCTGCAAAAAAGTCCCTAAAATTCAGTACTTAAGATAAACTTATTTACAGTAGAATACAATACTTTTATAGAGGAAATATCTCTTACACAAAAACCCTCGCATCATAGTCTAGGGGGGTATTACTACACCTCCCGGCGTGTGTTGCCCGCTATTTTCCGGGTAATTTGCCAGGGCCAGGGGAGCGTGCGCTGGCCTTTTCTGTGACGTCACAGGAAGCTACTTTGAGACTTGAGGAGAGTGATTTTCTTAATGTCAAGGATTGTACATGGAGTTGAGTAATTAAATATGTTGTTTTAAGTACCATATATAAATGAAAAATAAAATAAAAATAATGCAGGACAATTCACATAGCATTATTTACCCCCAAGCCAAGCAGAGCTTGTGTTATGGGTACTAGATAACTGATATACTTAATACAATGCACTACGTAGATAGATATTTTTTATTATACACTAGCTTCTGCCCGCGGCTTCGCACGCGTTGTTTCAATGGAAACGTTTTGAGGTTATTTCTATCCCATGGGAACTGATTTATGGGCTAATAAGTGGCCTATGTTTGATTCCAGGGTTAGACTTACCTGTACTTATGCAAAATTTCAGCCTGATCCGTTCAGTAGTTTTGGCGTAAAGAGGTAACAAACATCCATCCATCCATACATCTATCCATCCAAACTTTCGCATTTATAACCTTCGGCATACAAGGTGGAAAAATCTCCTCACCTATACAACGTGGGGTCAAGTTAACCCCACAAAAAACTTCTACTATTTTGTGTGTGCATTAATTTATCTTGAGTTTAATGCATTCATTAGATAAATACTATACTAACTAATAAATAATACACAAAAATAATATCAAATTAAACATTTATAACAAAAAAACTCAAAAATCACGTAGCCATCCGTGAAATCAACAAAATGCTATCATATCACATTAAAAATTATAACTAGGT
Source organism: Eupithecia subfuscata (assembly GCA_963564075.1). Classification (NCBI taxonomy): domain Eukaryota; kingdom Metazoa; phylum Arthropoda; class Insecta; order Lepidoptera; family Geometridae; genus Eupithecia; species Eupithecia subfuscata. The sequence continues at coordinate 8,587,080 of OY751117.1, read as the reverse complement.
AAAAGTTTTTCTTACAACTACACAAATATTTTACTCATTTATTATAATAAAAAACTCTTAGCTCCAGAACACCCTGAACAAATATCTGCAGATCGTACAAACATATGTCCCGAGGCGGGAATCGAACCCGCAACCTCCTGCGTCGCTGGCGGACCTTCGCCCGCTGCGCCACTGAGGTCGTATAAATGTAAATTTAGGTAATAAATTCTTATGTACCGTATGTACATAAAAATAGACGTCTTCTATAGCTTCGTGATACATCTTGGGCTACATTGTCACGTAGGTACTATCCGATGAGATTGTGGTCAAACGAAGACTTCGTTCTATTCATGATAATAAAAATAACTCTTGCGTTTGATAGAGCGAAGTGGAAAGAGAACTAGAAAACTGAGAAAGTTAGACATGGCCACAATAATTAAAAGTAGGGAAATAATCATTATTATTTTGGAAAGTAGTAATTTCTCCCGTTCTCGTAATAAAAAACTTTAATAGAAATAGCACCGTAGGTGTACTTATTAAACGTGGTAGGTTTTTTTTTACTTTAATACATAGTTTAATACATATTTAAATACACTAGAGTAACATTACAATTTAGCCATAGGTTTGACTTATGGGTAATTTTGTTTTAACTTAATTTTACAAAAACATATCACTAAGAACGTGTCCATCGGCACTGTCTCTATTTCAGTGGGGAAACACTTGGTTCGTGTGTTCTTTAAAATTAACACTTATGCACTTACACTTTAACTATCACTACACTAACTCAATAGGTTTAGTTCTTCTGAACCTTGGTACTACTAGGTACTCTACCCTACGTGGTAGGTATTTAAATTTAAATTTCTGACAGTTTTCAGTCAAAAATAGTATTTATGCAGGTACTTATTTTTATTTATTTGATTTCAGGAATGGGTAAACCGATTAAGACATGTTTCTTACAGCTATTACGCTATTCTAACTTCGATGTTGCAATAGCGTAATACGTTCAGCATTACGCTATTCTTATGTTGTATTCTTATGTTGTAGGTACCTACTTAATGTTCTCTAAAGTGTACGACCATCAAAATGTTTTAAGATTTACATAATTTCTCATGTAATTTTCTTTTCTTGTAATCAATGAATATCTTAAACCTGAAGACTTGATTGAGTTTGAACTTTATTTACCTACTTTTATTTATTTTAAAATTTTAAAATTTTTGCGATATTATTTGATTTCTTATTTACTAAACATTCGTCTTAACCCTACATTTTTATTCATTTGTTAAAACCCTATTATCCACAAGGCAATAAACAGCTGTCATCGCAGCGCCCAAGGTATCAATACCGAAAATCCGGTTTCGAAAAACATTTCGCTCGAATACCCACCATTGTTGGCAACTTGCAGACGGCCCGCCAATTTTTTACCTCAACAATCCAATTTACCAAATAGTTTCCTACCAAATGACAAATTAATCTCTCGAAAGTTTGTGCCGATTTTTTTCTTTTTTTTTAGCCAGAGGCAACGGTCCGTGGTAGATGGATTGTAGTGACATTTCGGTAGTTTTGTAAAGGTATGTTCAGAAGCAATGTTGAGTTGTTCTGACATATCGTTTCCTTTGGTTTGTGGTCTAATTAATACTTAGAATCCGGAAAGAAATTAAATAGAAAGGTTAATATTCCTTTTCTAATTAAGCCAATGTTTTTTTAGAAGCCAGCTACTCTAAAACGGGTCTGCCACGAATGTTGGTACTAAAATTATGATTGACACCTTGAAGACAACCATTCAGAAGTAACAACCCTGATAATAATAATTATTAAGCCATTTATTATCATAGAATAAATCACAGCTAGGTACATTACAAAATTATATATCAATTAAAAAACACTAGCTATACATTCTTACTACCCGTTGTCCTATTACCCGTTTTCCCGTAGGAATGAAGCATTTTTCCGCGGTAAAAAGTAGCCTTTGTTCATCAGGAATAATGTGGGCTTCTAATGGTAAAATAATTTTTCAAATCGGTCCAGTAGTTTCGGAGTCTATTCAAGACAACTAACAAACAATCACACCTTTCCTCTTTATAATATTAGTATAGATAATTATAGAATTAGATAATGAGTCAGTATAATTATAAGTAGACATTTTCATTATTTCATGATCTCTGTCCGAGTAAAGGCCTCTTCTAGACTGTGCCATTTTTTTTCTGTTCGTCGCTAAAGTTTGCTACTCTTTTCCATCTGTTTCTAAAATTTCGTCCACCCACCTTTCGAGTGATGAACAACCCTGATAACGTGTTCTAATTATAATCAATACGCACTACCTACTATTCGTGACTAGTTCAAATCCAAATTTACTTTCGGGCCAAAGATACCAACAAAGAGACGATTCAAACAGTCAAATTACCCAATACGCAACTACCTGAAGTGTTACATTGCAAATGTCATCATATCACATGAGCAAACCTATTGAAAAACGTTTAATAATGATTGCAGCAAACCTCCTTTCCAACCGTTTTTCTGGGATTAAGCCAATCCAATCTTCAAAGAGCAACCATAAAGTAAAGAATAGAGCATAGAGATTTCAACCTTTTAAAGTTTTCGCTCGACTTAATCCATTCTGCGTTTTGCGACATTCGGAATGCATCTTTACAATTACTTGCACCCGGGCTTAAGTGGCACTTGGGATTAAATCATTTGGATATTTAGACCTCTCTTAAAAAAATCTCAAGCTCTATGGTTCCCATAAAAAAATCGACGCTTAGGTACCTACTAGGTAAACAGTCTGCTGATTGATCACTTACCTACATCAAACAATGAATTCCGAAACTCCAAGAAAAAGAAAAGAAAATTATACTTAATCCTCATAAATTACAAGGTTTTTGGTGTAAATCTGCAAACAAAGAAGCTAACACACACGACATCAATCGTGACCTCGACGGCTGATCCACAGCAAATTGAATCGTGGTCCAAATAAAAAAAAACTTAGCTCGGAACGTTGGCGCCAACGCGCCAGCGATGTTCTTTATTTGAATGTCTGCTCGCGTTCTTTAACTTTTTCTTTTTAGGACATTGTTACCGCGAAAGCTCTGCCATCTATTCAAAAATAGAACATAAATTCTTCAAAAAATTACGTGTAGAATTTGGTGGTGGGTGGTTGTGGCCAAGTAGGTAACATCAAACCTCACCTTTTCCAACTGGAATCTTTTATCTCCTTACCTGTAGGTAAATTCTAATAAACTGATGCGATTGGTTTTTTACACATTTATCGACGCCGAGTCACAAATTCAGGCGTAAACGAATAATGGGATCACGCCAGTTTTAAAAATATTTAGGTACGTACCTGTAGTAGGTTGTATCTAGGGCACCTGCCTACGGCCTTCGTGTTCCGCTGGGTTATATTTCGAATAGACTACAAATATCAAAACCGTAAAAATATTGATCGATTGCCAGTCGTCACAAAATCCTCATCAAAATTTCAAAACAGGAACCAAACAATTTGAATAAATTCGAACAAAATATAAAGCTTGTAAAGTAATAATTGATGACAGCGGCAGCAATAATGTACGTATTACGATATTTTATCGCAGGACAGGTCGGTATGTGAGCGGGCCGCAGCAGGGCGCATCGCGGCATATCATCACTGGACCACCCGTCCAACGTGTGACGTAGACGCTTGCGTAGACGATGCCTAATAGTGTATAGTCTACACACTGCCTTAAATCAAAAAACTGGACCACCCGTCCAACGTGTGACGTAGACGCTTGCGTAGACTACGAATTTGATGACGATGGGCGTGTGTCGGATTGCGGTGAGCGAAGCGAACCACAATACGTCACACAGCAAGGCGAGCGAAGCGAGCCTTGCTGCGTGGCAGTACGAGCGGGTTCGTATTGCGGTGAGCGAAGCGAACCGCAATGCGACTATTGGGGAACTGCACGGCGAGCGAAGCGAGCCGTGCTGTAACCCCCGCGTGCCCCCTTGGAACCCCCTTCCCCATACAAGAATTTGATATGGGTATCGTTTTCGACTAACATGGGGGTGATGATTACGAATTTGATGACGGTGGGCGTCTGTCGGATTGCGGTGAGCGAAGCGAACCGCAATACGTCACACAGCAAGGCGAGCGAAGCGAGCCTTGCTGCGTGGCAGTACGAGCGGGCTCGTAACGTGGGAGTGAGGATTACGAATTTGATGACGGCGGGCGTGTGTGACGGCGGGCGTGTGTGACGGCGGGCGTGCGTCACACCTACTTATATGGGTAACGTTTTCGACTAACTCGACTGTGTAGATTACGAAAAAGATGTCCATTTCAAAATCCAAGATGGCTGACATTTTTTTCATCGCAAAACCCACTCTTGGTTATCGATTTCGATCAAATCCAGGGTGTAGGTTACGATAAGGGGAACTAAATTTAAAACGAACAGTACACACAGCCGACGCGAGCTGCTTGCAGCTCGCGCACTTATAAACAACTAGTCCTACCTATAAAATTGCAGACAGTTTTGCAAAATGTAGATGAGCGCGGTAGCGGCGAGTAGATAGTATTTTGTTTGAGTAAGAGTTTTTGAAATCCCCCTAATATTTTTCGTATACTTATGGAGTTTCGGAATTCCTTATTGTTATCAGCACTTTCGCAGCTTCTAATAGAAGCACGTGGAATCTATGTAGGCTTACCCTTAACTCTACTGACTTGTGGCTGCACTGAATACCTTACCTTACACAAATAGTGCAAAAATCTTTTTATTCAAGTGGTTGAAACCAACACTAAAATTTGTTATATTTACCTAAACGAACCCAGATCATGTAGCGCCACCAGAGGTAGAAATTCCACAATTCCAATTTTAAAATTTCAAAAACTTGTAGATGAACCGATAAGGTTGTAATTAAAAAGGTTTAATCAAATTAGGCGTCGAACGGATGGTTTCTGAGAAAGGTTGTCTTGTATGAGAATTTGTTTGTTTAGTTTTGATGAGATTTTTACGGTTGTATTTGACAGTGATAGGATGGATGGTCTCAAGATACACGGCTAGGGTAGAGCGCAGGGCTCTACTTTCTATTACCTACTGTAATTGTGGTTTACATAATTTTTAAAGAAATAAATTAAAAAAATACTTACCACCAGGTATTTTCTGCTGCCAAGCATTCAAAGCAGCAGTGGGTATTGCTACACACGCGCCTGTAAGATATTGTAATTTATTTAATAATTAATATATAATATAACAAGTATATATAGTGGTAAACAATAAGGTTTCAAAGATATTCAAAACTAAAATGTAACAGGCCTGATTTCCTACTTGTTTTCCCCGCTCAAATTCAAATTCTAGGACAAATCAGTTTCATTTAATAATTAAACTATTTCATATTGCATTATATTGAATATACTAGGTATCTTAAATGTTAATTTATATTTAAGAACATTTGTCATGGATATTATAGCATATTAGAAGATATTTCAATGTATTTAGTTGTGAAATGTTATAACAAACCATTTTGCCGATGTTTGACGGAATGGCTCAAGGTATAACGACAGCCAACGGTTCGTTGAACTAAAAATATTTGAAAAAGATGGTGGGCTGGCTCTGACACTCTTTGATGGCTCTGTAAGCTGAAAGCATCTCTCGTTATGGTAAGATATTGTACATTGTAGAACCTTTTTCTAGATATTGTGTCCTAGTTTGTTTTAGCATTGAAATTATTGAAGGTCAAGATTAAATTATAAGGTTATCTATTCTTTTATAATGTTCCTATTCATATGATCTAATGCTTTTGTTTTAATAACGAACATTGTAAGTATTAGACACTTATGTGATTAAGTATATAAATGTGCTGGTGGTTTCTTTTTCACTTCTTCCACTGGTGGACAAAAGATTGAAGTGAAGAGAATTTCAATAACACTTTATTTCTTATTTGATAGTAATTGATGGATAGACTTGTCTATGTGTTTATCTTGTGAGCCTAAAGGAATAAAGTTATTGACTTCTGACTTCTGATTTCATTATTTCCAATTCCTAAATTGTGAGGTTGCATTGTAAGGTAGGTATTCCATGATTCTATCGAAATAAGATCATTTTATAGGTAGGTAAAGGCCATGAATCTATCACGCCCATGGCCATGGGTACCTAGGTAGGTAGGTATAGGTACCCATGGCCACAATTCTGGTTTCAATATATCAAAAAAAAGCATCAGATAGACACTGCCTTTCCCAATAAAAATCACACTAATATTATAAATGCGAAATGTTTGGGTGTATGGATGGATGTTTGTTACCTCTTCACACCAAAACTTCTGAACGAATCGGGCTGAAATTTTGCACATAGATAATTCTAGGCCTGGAATCAAACATAAGCTACATTTTATCCCTTAAATCAGTTACCATAGGATAGAAATCACCTTTAACCATTTCCATAGAAACAACGTGTGCGAAGACGCTGGCAGCAGATAGTGTATACATAATACCTAGTATCGATTGGTATAAGAAATTATAATTTCATCCTGCCTGAATAGAACATATTTTCAGAACTCTACAGTTTTTCAGAATCGGAAATGGAGTCTCCTTCTCGAAACTGCGCCAGTCCATCCTCGATTCCAGAAAGATCCACACACGGCGGCTGCTTTGTCGGCTCGTCAAACGACACGCGTCGCCGCGCCCGCCGCCGAGCTGCGTAGGCGCAAGTGGGGAGATACAGCGTTGTACTCACTTCATACTTACAATCAATATTTGTTGCATACCTTTACCTCACTAACTGCTTACCATACTCTTAACTTATCATTAAAATACGTTCCTTTCCTATTTCATCACATCACACTAATATAAATATCATTGGCCTGCACTGAAAACCAGCTTCGCGGGGGTTGGACGGGCTTCGTTAGGAGTAAGTTAATGATGACCCCCCCCGCTTCGCGGGGGTGGGAGGATGTGGACGGTCAAGTGTGTGTTTGGTGGGACCACGAAAAAGTTGAGGCGATGCAGTGGGACCACACGGTTCCGTCACTCATTGGACAATCCACTGACAAGTGCGTCATCTGATGGAATTTGAATGACGTCATTCGCACTAAACAGCAAAGTTGCCTTCAAGTCAATCCTCGCCTGCATTGCCGAGAGTCCGCTCCGTGCGGTGCGGATCTTGTATGCCCAACCATTGCTGAGGCCCCAGTGCGGATTGTCCGATGCCGGCCTGTGAACGCGCACCCTAGCGTTTCAACTGCTAACGCTTGAGCCGTAATGCGAATAAGTAACCGCAGTTACTACACCGTGATCACGGCCCTGAAGAGTACATGTGTGTGAACTCCGCGATACATCGTCCGCCAAATCGTCACTTACCATCAGTTGAGATTGTGGTCCAACGATGTTTTCACGGTAAAAAAAATAGGAGGACTGCGTTATTGGACAACCCCGGTCTCACCATGAACCTTATGATGTATTATGATGTGGATGATGAAATTAAATCATATTTTTAGAAAGAAAATTACTATTAGAGAATAGAAGTAAATTAGAACTAGTATTTACAATCGAAACAATGAACTAACTGCAGACTGTCGCAAACAATCTACAGGTAGCTAAACAATACCAGTGATCCATATCAATACCAGTCGGAAGCGTTCCAAGGACGCTGGCTGCATTGCCACGCTGTATGGCAATGCTGATGTGCTGCGCCAGATACTCACCAACTTTCGAGTTACCAGAACCAGACCAGAATTGAATTTTTTTATATGATTTAAGATTGTGAAGAACAAAAACAGTCCAATAAGACCTATTTTCGTGATTCCAATGAATCTGGATCTACCCATTAGAATCGAGCGAAGTCACAGGCAGCTGCTAGCATTACAAATATGTGCAGACGTATAAATAAATATATACAAATGGAGGCTACTGGCGCCAAGCGGGACGCGCGCTCCTCTTATTGTCCGATGTGTGGCGGAAAGGTGTGGAGTAGAGTTTGTTCTCAAAAGTTTAACTAAACTCCGTCGCCGCGTTTCATTTTTCTTTGATTGAATAAAATAATGCAATATTTCATGAACTCTGTTTCTTTTTAAGCATAGTGATGCGAATCCGTCGACTCAAAAAATGTCGGGACTAACAGAGCTTCGATATTCGTCGAGCTGACAGTCTATGAAATATTTTATTCTAAGAAAATAAACGCCTATACGGAGTATAGTGACATTTCGTTGGCTAGACTGTTGTGCGAGAAAAACATTCTACTGCCTTTGTTGAGAGACAAGATGAAGCTCGCGTAGCGCGGTAGCGTTCGTAGCAAGGTCTACGATGGTCTACGACCAAACATAATAATGCTTGATGCATAGCATGCATGATGTTTATCTTGATTGTTCTATCTTTATGGAGATAAGGCAGATATAGAGAGAGTAAGCAAGGTGCAATAAAGAAAATGAACTAAGTTTAGTAAACAATAGTAATCAGACACTTATTAGAAGAGATTTTTTTTTTCACGCAAATGTTGGAGAACAAAATACTTAATAATTACCTACCCACTTATATAATAATGAAAGATACAGTAGTAGGTAGAGTACCTAACAACAACGTCTCTACCTAAGTAGGTATTATAACCTATCGATGTTCATTTTATTAAAACGGTTGTTTCTTACCTAAAAATTACCCTATTTTAAAGATTATTATGAATCTACAGGATCAAGGTAGATTCTATAACTATTCTTCTTCAGACAGACAGGGAAGAAAGTAGGCTGTTTCCTATCGATCCTCCTAAATTAATAACTTGCGAGACGGCCATAGTAAATGTAAGTATCGCTACTTCGACACCGCCATCTCGTTCCCAGTGACGTCCCGGTGACGGCAGTGGTGGACCAACGGCGTTAGTCCTCAATCAAATCAAAAGCACAGGGTCATAATAATAATAAGAATAAATGAGTGTATAATAATAATAATCATCATCATTTATTTCAGACACAGCACATGCACACAGTTTACATTTAAGGGGGTACCTACCCTCAAATTGCTTATTTTCAACTCCGTCGGACCTCCATATCTTCCAAACTACTGAATATTTAACTTTGAAATTTATATATGGTAAAGTTCAGGACTTATTCTATCGATCATTTGTTTCGAAAACACGATTCCATAAAATTTTCTCGATAGAAAAAAATCGCAAATTACCTCTAATTTTTTACTAAAACCCTAATTTCTCAATAAATACAGATGATACGATCTTGAGATTAAGCATAGTAATTGAGCTAAGTATAAAGAACATTCTATATGTTGCCTTTTTTTCAATTAACTATTCTAATGTTTGTGGGGAGCAAATAACTACTAAAAACTTGATTTTTGGGCTTACTCTGGCCGCTTTGCTCTGTCCCGCTCCTGTGAACGCGAAATCCTATGCCTATCCTCTTCACACAATAACGAGGTAGGGTACCCCCTAGCCACTACATATTTAATTTTATAATTACGTTATACAAAGGAATTATCAAGAAATCGGACCGCGCGTAGACGATATGTATCATAAGCTTTTTTTATATGTATCTGTAATAGTTTTGTTTTGTGTAATTCAATCAAAAACCTTGTTTGGTGGCCACCAATAGGAACTAAACTCTTGAAACAAGTATCTGCCTAAATAATACAGTACAAAACTATTAAAGATACATTTAAAAAAAGCTTATGACAGATATCGTCTACGCGCGGTCCGATTTTTTGATAATTCCTTTGTTTAACGTAATTATAAAATTAAATATGTAGTGGCGCCACTATCCACCCTACTATTCGCCTTAAGTAACAAATAACAATAATGACCTGCCTTACGAGCGCAGAGGTTATAAATAACAGTGCTTTTAAAAGTTCCCGAAAAGATACCTAAACCTTAAAAATCAAATAACATTGCTTTATTCTCAATATATCGGTGCCCTCTCCAAGCACTTCCAAGCTCCTTATAGGCTTATCGGATTTAAGGCAATATTGTATTTGTATAAAACAATAGCCTGATTATAGGTGGTTCTTTGTGTAATACTTTTTTACGTTTTATTTAAAAACTCGATTTTGTACACGCGTCACTTTTATTAATATTTTTGGGCTTTGAAAAGCTACGACATTTTTGAAGCAAAACGTATCAAAGAAACTGTAACAGTGAAACCTACCTACCTAGGTATCTTATCTATAGATATAACTTAGATTGAGTTGTGGCGCCCTCTGTGGCGCAGCGGGCGAAGGTCTGCCTGCGACGCAGGAGGTTGCGGGTTCGATTCGCGCCTCGGGACAAATGTTTGTAGGATCTGCAGACATCTGTCCAGGGCGTTCTGTATGTTCCTTTTCAATTTATAATAAAAAATATATATCTCTGTATTGTATTGTTTAAGTATATCAGTTATCTAGTACCCATAACACAAGCTCTGCTTAGCTTGGGGCTAGATAACGCTGTGTGAATTGTCCAGCATTATTTATATTAGTAGTAGGTTTTCCAAATAAGTATCGAGTGACCTTAGTTGAAAATGACCAAGTAGCAAGGAGGTTAGGTATCTATGTTATATTCTGTATACTCAGCCTCTGAGCACTCGCCATTACGCCATTAAAGAGGTTATTTCAATAAAAACATTGGCCATCTATCATTACTTATTTATCATTCTTTATTTAATTCAGGTCTAAGTTTCGGACCAGAGGATATTTTTGACTCTCTGTCGATTTATTTACTTAGGAACATAGTTTTAGTAGATCATGCAAAGCTTTTCTGAAGATGTCTTACTAGCACACGATCTGTACATACTTCTGCCTGCGGCTTCGCACGCGTAATTTCGGTAAAATAAGTAGCCTATTATCTAAGTTAGGCTTTGCTCTAAACGTACGCTAATTTTCATCTTGATCTGTTCAGTTGTTTTGGAGATCCTAGGTAACAAAAATTCAGAATTCTCAAACTTTCGGCTTTATAATATTACTAGCTTCTGCCCGCGGCTTCGAACGCGTATTTTTGGTATCTTAAGTAGCCTAATGTTTAAGTTAGGCTACGTTCTAAGTGTATGCGAAATTTCATCTTGATCTGTTTTGGAATACTTTTGGAGATCCTAGGTAACAAAAATTTCACATTTCACAAATTTTCGCATTTATAATATTAATAGAACTAGCTTCTTCCCGCGGCTTCGCACGCGTATTTTCGGTATAATAAGTAGCATATTATCTAAGTGAGGCTTTGCTCTAAACGTATGCTAATTTTCATCTTGATCTTTTCAGTTGTTTGGGAGATCCTAGGTAACAAAAATTCAGATTTCTCAAACTTTCGGCTTAAAAATATTAGTAGGATAAGATAGTATACCTAGTTAGTAGGATAGAATAGTAGGATAGATAGATAAATTTTTATTGTACAACACAAAAGCAGAAAACAATATAGAAATAAATGCTAAGAGTAGAGGAAGTACAAAGGGCGCTATGAGCGATCTCTTTCAGGCAACCTTGGGATGAACTGGGCATCACCTACATACCTAAAAATATTTTGTCTATATTACTGACTGTACGTTCATGTGAATGTAAAGCTAAAATGACATACAAATTTCACAACCGCCAATTTAAAATTAAATTGTCGTTTTCTTTCCGGAAAATCAATAGCTACACGTTTTACCTTTCGACTTCAAGCACGTGTTTGTACCACGGCCATTTTACTTTAAAATTCATCACCCCATAGAAAAAAAACGCTTAACCCTACAACGACAAACCTTCATTCATAATTCCACAATCCTTCGCGGCGTTAATGTCACGCCTCTACTACCTACCTACTTACACAAAACTAACATTGAAAACCTCAAACGAAAACCAACCAAATATTAAGGACAAACGGTTCAAACTCCCAGTTGAAAAAGCAAGGGTTGAACGGGGTAATATTGCACACGCGTGAAGAATAACTCTCCAGGTGGCGAAAACCAGCTTTCCGTGCAATCCCACACATGCTTATTACAATGGCATAAGAACTATTATTACCGCAGATAGGTCAAACTAAAAATAGTTGAGGTTAGGTGACAATCGTGACGCCATGTTGGTTTAGGGGAGGTTGGGTGGGGGTGACTAATAAGAGGTTTATACCGCTTTAATTGGCTCGCCTCGACGAAAATTGATACGTTAATATGCGGCGAAGAAATCGATACCAGTGTTTTACTTAAGGAACCGGTTGATTGAAGGTGGACTATGGACATTGTCATTAAAAGTGTGAATTAATATTGGACAAAACGCTCGCATATTCAACCAGTGCGTCCTGTTCTCACGTACGGAGCCGAAACTTGGGTGACCACTAACGCTATCCACAAGCTAAAGGTCGCTCAAAGGAAGGGAGAGGAAAACAAATGAATGGCTGAGAAAAACAAGACAAAATTAAAATTTTTAATAACCCGCCGACGTTTATTGGCTGAATAGATTTTCATAAAACATGGTTAAGAACACTCGGGATAAAATAATCTGTGACAGAAAAAAAACTAAACGAAAATCGGTTCATCCGTTTGGGAGCTACGATACCACAGACAGAAACACAGATACACAGATAGAAACATTTTTCCATAGGTTTTGGTACGGCGCCTCTATCGTGCGGACAGGGAACTACGCAAATCCCATACAAAAATCATTGACGTCACGTTCACGTCTCGATACCATCGTCAAATGGACTCGGGACACTGTTCTAGAAATAGGTAGGGTAGAGTAGAATTGTTCTGTGGGTAGGTAACAGAAATGACAACAAAAATATATTTTCCTATTATATTCTCAACTACAGCAGTGGGCGAACCAGGGTAGATAAAAAAAATCTTCACTACGTGCCAACCCAAGTATACCAAAGACAAGAAAACACCAAAAAATTAAAGTTAAATACAACCATAGAAACTCCACCTTACGAAGCCAACAAAGTTAACGGCCAACAGTTTCGGCCGGACATAGACAACTATTTATTATCTATGGAAATGTATAATTATGGATACAAACTTTCGTATAGTAATTACAATCTTTGGAAATACTGGGGACTGTGTATGTGACATGTGGGTAAATTCTCTAGTAAATAAGTGATTACTGTGGTCTGGGTGTGGGCTACGATTATATAAAATTTATATTAAGCATCCCACGGCCATGCAACATGCAGGGAAAGTATCTTAAATGTCGATAGAAAAATTTGCCTTAGTGTCAGTAGTACCATTGATTTGTACCATTGATGGTACAAGTGACACAACTTACTGAGAGAAGACTTTGTTTTGATTTTACAAACCATTTAAACCGCATTCAAAGATTATTAAATAATCGCCTGTCTGAACTGGGAATCGAATCCGCCAGATTGTGAAAACAAAACACTCGTAATTTTACGATACCGATCAAAACGCACAATCATAAGGATATTTTTTTTTTTCAAATAACATAGGTAATAGTAAGTAATCCGACAGCGGTACATTTTACATAAAACTATAAGACTAGAATAAGCTAAAATAAGGCCAATTATAGGATTACATCGAAAAAGTAAAGATTTACAACAGAAAGGCGAGTGAAGTTGATACAATATAAAAAGAAAACATTAACAAGAAAACACATAAGTAGGTAGTACAGAATAAACAGTAAACTGAAAATTTTATTTCAGTGGCTTCGCGACGTGTGTTTCAGTGAGCGTGCGTGTATGTATATGAGTGTGTGTTGTATGTGTGTGTTCGTGTGTGTGATGTGTTGTCAAGTGCTCCTGCCCCTATTCGCTGACCAATGGGTCAACGAATGCTGAGAAGTAAGTTTCTTTCTATAAAAGAATCTGGCTTCATGAAGATCTGTCTTTATTCCATGTTTTTGAGAATAAACTATTACCTATTTCATTAATCTCGTGCAAAAAGAAATTATACATACTTAGAGCAAATTCATATTCCTGAACGACCGAAATGCTGCTAAGGAAAGGGGCTGCAGGCAAACGCTTGTAAGACAATAAATTCTTTATAGTATGTGAAGTGTACACCAGCAAACAGGTATCAGAATACTATTATTCAACAAAAAACATTGAACATTCAACAAAAAGCATCGAATGCGAACATGAAATACATGTATCAACAAAAACCAAGTGTCGGTCTGGCCTGGCGCCAACAACAGCTATTTATGTCCATATTTCTTGTTTTATCGTTTATGCGGTATTGCAATGCGTTCTGACTACAAGAACTATAGAAAAATGTTTTCTTGACCACTCAAAATAGGTGAATTCAGTCACGCAACTTAGCTTCCAATGTAATTTATCTGTGAAGCTTAGGAAGTTACCATTGTTGGCACCCACCGTGGGACGAAAAAAATTTAATCCTTACAGAATCCAGAAACATCACATCATTCGAAAATTATTTCCCTGGATGGTTTTTAAATGAATAAATAAATAATGCGGGACAATTCACACTGCATTATCCAGACCCAAGCTAAGCAGAGCTTGTGTAATGGGTACTAGATGACTGATATACTTAATAAAATACACTACATAGATAGATATTTTTTATTATACATAGAAAACATTCAGAACACCCTGAACAAATATCTGCAGATCGTACAAACATTTGTCCCGAGGCGGGAATCGAACCCGCAACCTCCTGCGTCGCAGGTGGACCTTCGCCCGCTGCGCCACTGAGGTCGTCAAATATTCTGTTATTACTCAGGTACATTGGGATTGTTACATTTTCACATTATTTTGCACCGTGTTGGGCAACAATGAAAATAATTGTCTATGGAACAATTCAAATATTTCGCTCCAAAAAGTTTTATCACCTCAACGCCTGTTTTCTCAAAAGAGAATTACCCTCACCGAGCTTCTGCTCAAGTGCTAATTTAATTCTCAAGCTGAAGCCTGCACTTAAGGGCAAGTCTACATCTGTATTAGTGTACTCCCGGGCCGGGTAGGCGGTCGCCATGACACCTTTAGATGTCCAGCAGAAAGTACTATGAGCCTGAGTGAGATACGATCGAGTTAAGTGCTCTACATGTTCAAAGTTGGAAGTACTTAACAGAAGGAAAGAGCGTTTTATAGCTCTATAGACACACTAGCTAGACGATCGCCCCGCGGTTTCACCGGCGTAGTTCCCGTTCCCGTGGGAATTCCGGGATAAATTATAGCCTATGTCACTCCCTAAAAAGTAAGCTTCCTAACGGTGAAAGAATTTCAAATCGGTCCAGTAGTTTCGGAGCCTATTGAATACAAACAAACAAACAATCAAATCTTTCCTCTTTATAATATTAGTATAGATATAGATGACACTAACTATCCAAGTGGGATGAAACGAAATGTCACATTTGCATGACTGGTAAGCTTAATTACTAATAGAATATTAACAATAATACTCTTATCTACACACGGACAGTTCGCTTAGATGTTAATATCTAATGCTATTGTTTGTTTTATTTGTCAACTGTATTTTATTACTGTTTATTTGTATTAGTGTACTATACAATTGCTGTAGACTGTATGTGTGTGTCTGAAGATGCAAATAAAGATTCTATCTATCTACACATAGTCAAAGTACTAGTCTTTCATTAATAAGATTGCAAGTTGAATATCAAACGATTTCTTCAATTGATAGAGGCGGTTTCATGCAAACGCAAAATTAAATGATACCTATTCATTTTGCGAATTACGTGTTTTATTCACGTTCACCATACCTTTCACAAGATTCTAAATGAGCGTTCTAAGTCTAGTGACGCTAAAACAATCATGTACTTACGCAACCTCCATACGTTTTACTTAGGAATTGTTCCTCACACGTCGATTCCCCCTAAGTCGATTCTTGTAAAGGCGACCGCGCCTAGCCATCAGCCAACATGCAATGAACTACCCAAGCATGATCTACCTACCTGTAAGCTTTCCCAAAATCACACTTCACACTAATCACACTAATATTATAAATGCTAAAGTTTGGATGAATAGATGGATGGATGTTTGTTACGTCTTCACGCCAAAACTACTGAACAGATTGAGCTGAAATTTTACACCGGTGTAGCTCTATGCCTGGAATCAAACATAGGCGACTTTTTATCCCATAAATCAGATAGAAATAACCTCAAAACGTTTCCATTGAAACAACGCGTGCGAAGCCGCGGGCAGAAGCTAGTTTGTAAATAAATAATATAATATAATAATATAATATAGCCTTTTATTTCCAAAACTGTGTGACACTAATTGAAAAGATTCTTAAACTTAATTTACTACTATACAAAGTTAAATGCTCTTTGACTTATTCCTGTTGCCATTTCCATGTTGCTTCTACAAAATGTCTCTCAGTTTGGTGTGCCTTTCGGCATAGGCCTCCTCCAACTGCCTCCATTGAGGCCTGTCCTCTGCGACTCTTGTCCAATATGGACAATAAATAAATAATAAACTAATTCAAAGTTATCGAGTTCCACAGGTAGGGACTATAATCTTGCCGGGTCACTCGAGTAAGAAAGGGGGTAGGGTCGTGGCTCGGACACTTGAGGGGGTGTGGGTGAACCACCCGACATTGGCTTTTGACAGTCCGCCGCTGTGGAACAGTCGGAATGCTGGTATTACATTACAGGCATTTGTGGACCCCTTTGTACTAGTAGGCTCAGTTATAGTTAGTTTACAGATAATGGTAGGAGATATAATTGGAATTAGAGATTGTTACGGTCAGAGCTGAATTCATGGGGACGTCTGAAGTAGGTTGGTATTTTCGTGTAAGGAATTCAATTGTTGAAAAGGTTTTACTCTCTGTATTAAATAAGTAAACGTTTCAATATTGATTGTCTCGCTCTTTCAGAGCCAAAATAAAATAATTATTTGAAATCGAGCTAAGGGTGCCAATATTTAGTACCTAAGCTATTGATCATTACAGCGATAATTAAGATAAAGAAGTTTCTTGCCCATGGTTCCGTTGACTAGACCACCGAGGGTGCCAATATTTAGTAAGCTACTGATGATCACAGCGGTAGTTAAAATAGAGAAGCTTCTTGCCCATGGTTCCGTTGACTGGACCACCGAAAAATGTTTTTTCAATTGTAGGACAGTTAGCTCTACCGCCGAATTTTTTCATTCCGTGGTCTAGGTGACTGAAAAAACTTCGGTGGTAGTTAACCACCTCAGTAGGCGAGTTATATGGATGTAGAGAACTATCTTACCCACGTGAGCATCTAGTAAACTAACCAGGCTGTAATTTTACAATTAAAACCTCTCATGCAAACGCAGAATTAATTGTCTCTGTCAAATAGTAATTGACCCTATCGCTTCCTATTTAAGAGACTGGAGACCACCCAGCCTGGAATGTTCATCCTCTAATTCCTGTTTGCTCGTACTAAGATGCACGCACAGTGTTTTATGGGAGCCGATTTTGTGACATCCCTTTTTTAATGCAGAATCCTATAGTTTGAATCAATTCAAATTTGAGAGTAATACTCCCGCTTGTCTATTAATCATAGTTACTGAGAAATTAATTTTTGAAACTTATTATTTTTTACCAGATAATTAGGTAGGTACTTAAAAAAATCAAAACTTCTAAAATCTAAAAACAATAATCAGATCGATAATTGTGGTAGATAAAACCATCGACGGCGTACATTTGATCAGTGTATATACGTAAGTACCTACATGATCAAATGTACTGTGTTTGTAAAGAACTGTTTAGAAATAGACATTAGTTCTAGAAATAGAGTCTTAAAAATCCTAAACGTAGAGCTTTTTTGTTGACTATAAAGAATTGAGGATGGTAAATATTAGTGTCAATCAAGATTTCGTCAAAACTAAATTAAACAAATTTGTTAGCACTAAAATCTACGTCATCCATTTCGATCGTTATGACGGAGCGGCAAAAGATTAAGTCCTGTCAGATTATTTTAGTTTAGTTTTGGGGAAATCTAAATTGGCACCTATCTTATTCGAAAAACCTAAAGTAGGTCGTAGGTACCTACACTACCTACGCTAGCGTGCTCGATTAGAAGAACAGAAAACAAGAAACGTCAAATAAATTATAGAAGAAATTTACCCGAAATTATTAAAAATATCCAATTTTTTCATAAGATTTCCCCTTATCATAACAAGGTAACATGATATTTAGGTAAAACAAATGAGAAACGTCACTCACCTGTCAAACCAATACATTCGGTAATTTTCAATCGAAAACAAGCGGTATCTATTACAAAACTATCACTACCAATTTGAAAAAAAGAACGCCGAAAAAGGTTGACGTCTTAAGCGTCACCTGTTTCAACCTTCTTAAACTTTTTGGATGTCAAGCGTTCTTTTTTCGAAGTTTAAAAGTTAATAAGCGTGAATGTAATGGTAGCCAAGAACACGGGTTTGGGAATCGTTCGTTAACAGTTAATCGGATAATCTAAAGATGGCCGTCGTGATTTATAAATGATGCGCGGGCGCCGCGGATTCCGACTGGCGCGCCGCTGTCTTTTTGATGCTCAAACTTTTGGTATGTCTCCGAATTTGGTAAGATTCGTTAGAACATTATATTTGGAAACCTTTACTTAGTTTTCTTTCATAGTGTCCTCGATAACTTATTTTTTAAAAATATTATCGCACACAATTTTAAAAGTACACAAATGGTGGGTATAATGCCAATGGCATTTTCTACTTAACTGCGAAGATCAACTTTTAGCTCGCAATAAGTTTTAATAACAAAACTTATATAACGATAAACACCCGATAAATAATCAATAACTATCGTAATAAGTTTCTAACAAAGAATCTAAAATAAATAACTAACCAAGTAATCAATAATATATTTCTGTCTGGATAGATACCTAGATTGTATTTATCTTTTCGTAACTAATAAAGTTACAAACTAAACTTCTGAAGAACTCTTGATCAAGTTTGAGCATCTCTTGTCAAGAACAAGATGAAACTCCTGATAGCCGCGACATCTACAGAACGATGTAGAAAAAAGAACAAAAAGACACCTTGAATTCCTTTCGCTCTAGATTTTAATTATCTTACAAATTCATTATAAAAACCCGAATTTGTCAAGGAATAAATGCCAAAGAATAACCTCATAACGAATTATTTACCATCGTTTGTTTTTATTAGGTATTTTAATTAGGTAGATACGAAAAAAAAAACAAACTAAACTCACAAAAAATTAAAAAACACGTTAATAATTATAACTAGTGTTGATGGAACTCGAGATGATGGAAATATTCTAATGCTTCACCATACATACAAAAATAATGTTCAGGCATTTAATAAGTTAAGGCGTGTAATAAAGAAACTCATGTACCTACATACATAATGAACCTTAAAAATATTATACTTTCACTCCTTTCTTGGGCAGTCGAGTAAAAATTTAACAGATACCAAACAACTAATACCTAGTGTCATTTACCTAAACCTCAACCTCAACAGCCTGTATTGGTCCACTGCTGGGGCAGGCCTAGCTTCCACTGATAAGCGCCTTATTGGCTTTTATCACATGGGGGGTAATGCCCATAATCCCCACGCTAGGCATGCGGGTTGGGGATCGCAGTTTGGTAGTGGAATTGTTCTGCAGGGGGCGCTGCTGCCCGCCCCCGGTGGAAATCCCTTAGTCGCCTCTTACGACACCCTCGGGAAGAGTTGGAGTGGTGTAAATTCGAAGCCGGCACCACACAGCTCAATAGTGTCATTTACCGTGATCATGGCGCATGAAACTGAAGCGAAATATTGGAAAGCTCAAAACTCAAATCATGGTAAATATTGTATCCCGTTGTAAATGACATAAGTGTAACCATGATGGATTTAAAGGTTTAGTTAAAACTACCTAGGTATATATGATGATACCTACTTGTGGTCATCATCATCATCCGCAACCCGACTTCACCCACTGCTGGGTATAGGTCTCCAAACTTTTGTGCCACTCCACACGGTCCTGTGCCAATCTCATCCAGGTTCGCCCTGCGGTGTTAGAGATGTCATCTGCCCATCTTGCCACTGGACGTCCAACGCTTCTGTACCCAGTTCTTGGGCGCCATTCAGTTAGCGCCTTGCTCCACCTATCGTCTTGTCTCCGTGCAAGGTGTCCTGCCCAGGTCCATTTTTGTTCCATGATGCGATTTCCCACGTCCTTCACCTTTGTTCGAATTCGGATCTGGACATTGGGAACACGGTTTATAAGCTTGATGCCGAGCATGGCTCGCTCCATGGCTCTCTGTGCAACTCTCATCTTGTACACAGCCTCATGAGTGAGTGTCCATGTCTCGGCACCGTAAGTCATGGTAGGCAGAACACACTGGTTGTACAGACGGGTTTTCAGACATTGTGGTATCTACTGGTTATTCTGGTTTATGTTTGTTTCGAAGAGGTCTTCAATCAATTAATTGATTTTATTTTCAAATCCAAAAACAGTTTTATTACGGCAATAATAAAGGCGATTTAATTACAAAGTTGTGGCCAAAAGATTGAGTGCCCTGCCATATTTTTTCTCTAAAAGCCAATTAACGGCGTAACGAAACAAGAGAAGAGTGCTGTAAAATAATATATATATATAGTATCTGCAGAGATCGATCCGTATAAAAAAACTTACAGAAAGATATATCTAGTCCAGATTTATATAGAATCGTTACTCCGATAAAATGAGTAGGTAGGTAATAGGTAAAGAAACTTGCCGCCATGGGTGCAATTTATTATTATAAGGTCATATTACAAACCAAATCGATAGGGTAAAGTTTGCCTAAGTACCTATTTAAGATTTTTTACCCACGACGTATGCACCTGTAAGTTAATTAACTTAGTAAGGGTGGTGTACTCTGAAAAACAATCGGTTGATCAGCCGATTTGTCTGTTAACTTTGACGAATATGTTATACCTACTTAGGTACTATTGAAAAGTTCCGACTAAGATACATCCTCCTTATTCTAAGATTTGCTGGAAGAAGATAATGTTCACATAGGTAAGCAATAGAAGTTATTGCTTACCTATGTGAAAACCTCCCACTTTTTAATTTCATGCTTTCACATTGTGCGTAGGTTACCTTGCAAATATTTACAGAATAGTTTTTATCCCGTACATTTCTATGGTCTTACCTTGGATGTTAGTGAGGCTTTCTTCCTTCATTCCAAAGATAACCTTGCGACTTCACCTTTTATTAAAGCGCAGAAAAACCAAGAGAGATCCGTCATCAATTTAAAACCGCTATCCTAGGTTACAAGGAGCAACTTTCATCACTCGCCTTAATCAGCCAGAGACCAGTCTCAAAACCAAGAAAGACAAAGACAGCCGGCCCAAGACACGTCGCAACAAAAGCAAACAAGGATAGCAACATACAAGACGTAAGCAACAAGAAAGAGACGAAAGGCTTTATGGGTGGCCACCCCCCACAGTTGGTCGATGACCATAAAAATGAGTTTAAAATTGAAACATCAATATAATAAGCAATCAACGAGGCTCGACCGGGGCATAATTATACAGGCTGAGCCTGTGTTATAAATTACTTGGTAAACTGAAATACAGATTGCTCCGAAATCATTCGAATAATTTAGCAAAACGACTATTATTCGCCGATACGACTTACGATAGATAGTCACGGTAATGCTAGAACACAGTGATTTGATTGTTATTGCTTCGATTACTGATGATTAAGAAATTACTACATTAAGATCTTTTACGAGTTCTTTCCCGGGGGTTTACTTAGGTAGGTAGGTAACTTTCTATTTAAATGGAGTTTCTGGTATAGTCTAATAACTAGAATGGGAGTATATTCAACGTACGCTACCCATCTTTATCTTTCGACTACTTTCTTTGGAAACCCCAAAAAGGAAGATTAGGTATAAGTCGTGCTGTTAAAGATAGTGATTGACAATGTCATGCTGTCCCGCTTTCACCACCACATTTGACAAATAAGATATAAGCGGGTCAGCCTGAAATTTCAATCCTATTATTTATCTACATGACTTACCGACACATAAAAAAATTCAGATATATTCACACAGTATCATTAAGCCCCATTGGTAGACTTTTTCTATTGTCTTGAACTATTTTGGCGAAGTCTTTTTCTAAAAATGGCAACACCGAAGTTTTTTCAACTGGCAACACTCTGTAAGTTCGTCTGACTGTCATAACTGGGTAATATGTATCATTAAATTCAGCCCCCGGAGGCAGAGGCGCCGTGATATTCGGTTTGTTGATTTTTCGACGTTTTTTTCTCAACAATTTCTGAACGAGGTGTTCTGTTGGTTTTATGTGGATACGACATAAAATTTAAACCAAATCTACCTAAAACTTTTGAGAACAGTTGAAATAAAAGCGTTCTTAACATCAAAACTTGAAACGAATAAAGGTATAGAAATCATATTTTATTGGACTTATCTAGTATAGCACTAATTGTTATAAGACTGAACAAATTAAATCTAAAATCCGAAATTTCAGTCATTTTTTTTATTATTTATTAAAACCCGATAAAACAATAGTCTGGTACAATTGCAAGTATAAATTTAATCCTAGAATGCACAAACATACTTATAGAAAACGTTTTAGAGGCCTCCGTACGCTTATCAAAACTTAAGTAGGTATTTTTACAATTCGCGTTATAAAAACATAACTACTTCATCATAAGCAGATGTAATCTATTTATATATTATATAAAAGAAAGTTGTATTAGTTACACTATTTATAACTCAAGAACGGCTTTACCGATATGGCTGAAAATTGGTGAGGAGGTAGCGTAGAGCCAGGAGATGGACATAGGATACCTACTATTTATTCCGTTCGATAGCATTCAAGTGTGACTTGACATAACCTCAAAATAGAATAGGATAGAAATAACCTCAAAACGTTTCCATAGAAACAACGCGTGCGAAGCCGCGGGCAGAAGCTAGCTTAAAATAAATAAGGTTGTAGATACATTCTTACAAAATAATTTCAATAAGTGATGCTCATAAGCCCTGACTTTGTGAGCAGGGCTTTTCAAGGCGAATTTTACACGAATTCCACGAGTCACATTTTGCACATTATCCTCTTGTCCTGAGCACAAATGATAATTAAGTTGACAGTATTCGTTGAAAGATATACTTACCTACACTACAGAAACTACATACTTATAAAAATATAATATTCGGCAACAAAAATTAAAATTTAGGCAATCATTAACATTGAAAAGTACCTAGGTACTTAGAAGTTTATTATCGTATTCATTTTGTGATCACTTGTGATACTTCTAGTTGGTTGCCCTTATTAAATAAATTATTTCATTAAGGTACATTAATATAATACAAATACAAATGTTTTTTATTACGTTCACAAAGTAGAGTACGCGCAAATCTTTATGAGCTCTGTGAAGTTGGCTTCAACGGCTGCACACTGAACCGTAAATAAGGCGTTGTTGAGGGGAAAGAACGGGTGAGATTGTCTGTCAAACCAGTTAGGGCTGTCAGCAAGAATTTGGAGGGTTTTTTTTTGGTCTTGCACATTTTGTTCTGCATTAATTTATTTTTCAATTCAATATTTATAGAATACATAAAAACATCACTCAATGACGGATTACTTAAATGTTCATATTCATATTTATTTATTGCAATCACTGTGTACATTTTTAGGTCTTAGTATCTAAGTAATGTATAAGAGACACAATGGTACCCTAGCAGGGCGTGGCAATAGGTACTGAGAGTGGAGGTGGACCAGGTTTCTATAAGAATCTCTAGTTAGGTTTTAGCAGGTTAGAATAATGTTAGAATAAATTAAACTTTCATTATTGTCTTATCCACACAAATATTTCGTAATTTGGGAGGTTCTATCCTATACGTGGTAGGTAGTATAATTTACGGTTTCACGTGATAACAACGTGTTTATACCTCCACCTAGCAGGTTAAATGACGTCACGCCACCCAGATCGGGCCTAGTTTGGATAATCTTTACGCTTTCCTAATATTATCAGTTTCTGTTCGCATTACATACTGAAGTACCTATGCTATAGGTACCTACTATAACGTAGGTTAGCATTACGAGTAGAAGTAAGTTCTATCTAATCTATGTCAGTGTGCAGGCATGGCACTTTTAGTTTACTCTATTCAGTCAATATACAACCATGAACAAATAAGGTTCTTTCCTTTTCACACCCTTCAAAACAACCCTTTAAGTTACAACACTTCATATGGTAATTTTAACCTAGGCGATTGATTGATAGAAAATAGGTTTGTTAGCGGTTCGTCCATATTATATTTATACTAGCTGCGCCCCGCGGCTACGCCCGCGTGGAAATTTAAAATTATCATTTTATATTTAAAATTTATATTTAAGTTTTAAGTTCAGACGAAGTCGTTGTTCTCCCCCTTAAAAAAATCTCAAGGGGAAAAACTGGAATTCGCTTTTTCAAATTCCAGTTTTCCCCCTTAATGGGGATTTCTCAAGGGGGAAAACTGGAATAACCCTTCTGTATGTCTGCTCTGGTTTTTCTTACTTACGAAAACATTTTCAAAGGTTTCCAAGTCATGGTTTGTCATGAAATTATTTGTTTTTTTTTCTGTCCCACTACGAGTTAAAAATCCCCTCTTCCATTCTTTCTGTTTCCTCTGTCTTTTAAACGAAGAGAAAACTGTTCATCGAACGGGATCATCCAACGAATATTATAAAGCCAAATATTACAAAGTTTGTGAAATGTGATTTTTTGTTACCTAGGATCTCCAAAACAACGGAACAGATCAAGATGTAATTTGGCATACATACGCCAAATTTCATCTGGTCAGTAGTTATGGTGATCCTAGGTAGGTAACAAAATTTCAGATTTCACAAACTTTCTGCTTCTTTTTTTTTTAAATAAAAAAGTGACAAAATTTATTCACAAAGAAAATTATACTAGTAGGTATTTACAATTGAAACAATTGAGCTAACTGCCGACTGTTGCAAACAGTCTACAGGTAGCTCAACTGATCCATATCAACACCAGTCGGAAGCGTCCCTAAGACGCTGGCTGCATTGCCACGCTGTATGGCAATGCTGATGCGCTGCGCCAGATATTCACCAGCTCTCGGGTCACGCGTCGCTTCGACCAGACGCTCAGATAGTTTTTTGAAAACCCGAAGAGCCTCGGTACCCCACGGACCTAGGGTCTGCTTCTCAATATTAGCAGGATATAAAAAGTATTACAAAGTACAACGCAACATTTCGTCAGTAGATTCGTGTTTCCCTACTCTTGGGTGGCGTGATCTTACAAACTATCGCCTATTGATTGCAATCAAATCGGTAGATCGTGACTTCGTACGGTTAATGTCTCTTTTTACGTAATCCCTAGCTCTCTGTTGCCCTGATTGGTGATCGGTTATGGGAAAATGAATTTTGATTTTAGGTCTTCAAGTGATTTCGAAAGTTAGCCACTTAAAGTTACTGGCTTTAGAATTATACGACTCGCTACATCTGGGTACTTAATCACATTATTATTATAAATGCGAAAGTTTGGATGAATGTATGGATGGTTGGATGTTTGTTACTTCTTCACGCCAAAACTACTGAACGGATCGGGCTGAATTTTTGCATACTGATAATTCTAGGCCTGGAATAAAACATAGGTTACTTTTTATCCCATGAATCAGTTCCCATGGGATAGAAATCACCTGTAAGCGTTTCCATGGAAACAACGCGTGCGAAGCCGCGGGCAGCAGCTAGTATGGTAATATAGCACGAATAACACGTAATTTAATTCAACACGTAATATAGCACGAATCCAATAACAATTGGATATCCTGTCATTATCTAATTAAGATGCATTAAAAAAATAAAGATTTCTTAGGTTTCATTTTCGAGAACGCCATCCCATCATCCAGTACCTAAAAGTCCAAACTGTAGGTAAAATCCGGAACGTATCGAAGAACAGTTTCGTTAACACCCTCAGCGCCTATGTATCTTTTAGTCACACAGTGTCTAAAACAATGTGTATACAAAAGTATACACTCTACTTGGCTGGAACACTGTGATTCCTTTAAGTACACACTTTCTATACATTTTATAGGCAAAAATTAAAGCTCTGGCCTGGCGCATTTTTTTGGAGTAAAAAAATATCGCCTTTTGAATTTCATTATCCTATTTTTCGGTTACATGGAAATTAACGAAACGGCCGACGGGGCTTGGCGCTAAGTGTGTTAAAGCCGAGGTGCTGGTTTAATAAGCTCGTTAGCCTAAAACGCATCAACTTAACGATTCCCCGAAAAACGAAGCCACATCAGTGTTCAAAACGCATTGACCTGTAAATCTCTAATCCTTGACTCCAAACCTATTACCGAAACCACCCAGGAAGGCGCCCGTCTTAAATTCCATGAGGTTTCTTAGGGATGTGAAAATTTAGTTTTAGTTTAAATAAGTTTTACTTTGATAGGTTAGTTTCCTGTGAAATGATTCTTGTGAAAAGTCTTATTCGCTAAGTTCGATCGATATTGCTAAGAATATGACAATATTTCTTGAATTGGATTGGTACTTCTCACTTAATTAGGTACGCTACGAAAGTTAATGGCTATCTTCACATGTGAAAAAGTGCCGCGGGAACGGATTTTTCGCAGTTTCAGGAGAAAAAATTAAATTTTCAAACGGAATAGAAATTTTTCACAAACCTTTCAGAAAATTTAAAAACCCGTTACTCCAGTCTTGAGCTCTGCCGAGAGCTGCGCTTGTTTCTTTCCTTTGAAACCAGGCCATTCTCGCTTCTGCTCTACCTTCCGCTCCCGCTCATGATTTGGCATTTTTGTTCACTGAAAACGCAGTCTAAGTTTACTTGCTATGTAAATTGACATCATTGCACTGTTCGTGACTCAGGCAAGCGCCCTAAAAATCTTTATAGGATCGTTAGTATGAATAGCCAATGGTAGAACGACCGTATTGTTTTGAAAATATGAAGGTAACTAACCGGAAAACATGAGCCACGGGAGATTTTACACCGACTTACATCAGCCATTGTGGATGGAATCTAGTGAACATTTAGTTTTTATTAATTTATTCTAAAACTATAAGTCGGTATTGTTTTAAATATTTTTTCCGTGTTCTCTGATTGAAAATTTGAAACTGAACCCACCCTAAAAGTATGGACTTTAATTTTTGTTACACGTTGTATGCCCGATGCATATTTACAGCTGATCCATTTATCAATTTATCTATTTTTGTATGTACCAATATTCCCAAGTTCCTTGGTTATTTTTCTGTCTTGTCTGTTTTATGGCCTTGAATGATATTATAGGCTCATATGTAACCCATGTATATTTAAATTGACATTTCCAAGTGTGCCTTGTGCTCCTACGGCAAATAAATGAGTATGAGTATGTATACTACATACGTACACACCTGGTTGCCTAGAACAGATAGCTCTTAGCGATAAGGCCGCCCATTGTACATTATCTGTATTTGTTTTTGTGCTCTGTAATTTATACATTTTTGATGTGCAGTAAAGAATATCTAGTTGTATTGTATTGTATATAATTACTTCATACAATATACAACATCAATATATTACTTTTATTAAATACTAGCTGACCCGGCGAACTTCGTACCGCTCTCAACTTTATTAACCTTCCTTGGACTTCCACAAATAATTTATAACCAAAATTAGCCTAATCAATCCAGCCGTTCTAGAGTTTTTGTGAGACAAACGTCAATTCATTTTTAAGTACGTATATTAGGTACATTATATTCTAATCGAACCTGCAACCTCTTGCCTCGCAGGCGGACCTTCGCCCGCTACGCCACAGAGGTCCTCAAAGTCGTTGGGCACAATATCCAAAATTAAAATGCAACATAATACTCTACCTCAAAATGTAAGCAAGAACCAACATCACACGACTTTCCCGAATCTTCCCAACTCTTTTTAAACCTCAACAGCCTATATTGGTCCACTGCTGGACGCACGCCACCCCCTGATAAGCGCCTTATTGGCTTTTATCTCATGGGGGTAATGCACATAAACCCCACGCTGAGCATGCGGGTTGGGGATCGCAGTTCCGTGGTAGAATTGTTGTGCAGGGGCCGCTGCTGCCCGCCCCCGGTGGATATCCCTTAGTCGCCTCTTACGACACCCACGGGAAGAATGAGGATCCGTAACGTTTTTAGTTGAGAATGCAGACTTATAGAGCTAAAAAATCCACAACACACACTGCAAAAATTATTGTTCTACGACAAAAATTGACGAAGTTATGACCAAATTACTAGCGAAGTTCACTGAGTGACCG
This sequence comes from Eupithecia subfuscata, assembly GCA_963564075.1. Classification (NCBI taxonomy): domain Eukaryota; kingdom Metazoa; phylum Arthropoda; class Insecta; order Lepidoptera; family Geometridae; genus Eupithecia; species Eupithecia subfuscata. The sequence continues at coordinate 8,559,050 of OY751117.1, read as the reverse complement.
CCGCGGGTGCGGCTAGAAAATAAATAAAAAAAAAAACCATTCGATGGGTTTCTCAAAACGAAGTCTATTTGTATGTGTATTTTTTTTTCATAAACTTATATTTTCGGAGTAAATCACTAAAAACTGATATCTGCCTACGGTTAACGGGCGGCGACCAAGCGAGTGACGTCACACGCACCCCGACGGTCACTCAGTGAACTTCGCTAGTAATTTAGTCATAACTTCGTACGTAATGGTCCGATTAGGGTAATTTAAAAAGACATCATTCTAATGTCATAAGGAATAACGTGGATACTAGTTCTATTGAAATTGCTATAATGTTACGAATCCTCTTTGGGGTGGTGTAAATTCTAATCCGGCACCACACAGCTACACAGCTTCAGTCCTCAAGTTGCACAAAAAGACCGCTCACAATCAAAGCATGTCATCATTCCCATTAAAGTCATCTCGCCACCCACGGCGACAACATGATCATAATATCTATGTTTACAGATAATCATATAATTCCGACCACAGATAATCATATAATGGTAGATTACACGTCAATTTCCCGCGTCTATCTTATTATTTATACTTTTTAAACGAGCACCAAACTCGATAATGGCCCGGATTGAAGTCACGACCGTGGGTTTCAGGACAGGAGCGTGGGAGACGACACCGGTTTCCGTGCTGTTCATTATTAGTAGGTTTTTTTCTTTATTTATATTAACGAAGTTTTCTTAACGTGGGTATATGTCACTCCCGTAGAGAAAAATTACATATCTAAACAAACGCAACAAAAACCAAAACCCAGATATATCTTACTCATCTAAAAATTACATTAACTAAAGCTACTGGAACAAAAAAACAGTAGGTTTCATAATGCAAAAAAATCCAGTTCCGGAAGTAGGCATAATGTTTTTAAGGAACTACCTAATGACGATTGTCAAATATTTATAAACAAGCCACAATCGAACCGATAAACTGAAATTCTATTCAAAAATCTCTATGGCCTTAACGCCTTCATTTCTCGTGGTGCACATGCCTGCAACTCCGGCAAGCCAGGCAGTGAATGCGTTACAAGAATCTTCAACTCCTAAAATTAAGTTTTTCTAAGTACAGTCGGCTGCAAAAATATGTATACACTCCCAAGTTTTCAATTTGACTAAATAGTAAGTGTATAGTAATTTGTGATAATTTATGTACAGCATTCTGACAAGTACGATGACTACTTTGTACGAAAAACGTGTGCGTGGCCTTTTATTTGAAAAGTTCCGAGTAAAATAAAAGTTAAACCTTGGAAGTGTATACATGTCTGTGCAGCTGACTGTACATGGTTCACAGTCTAGTCTAAGTAGGTAATTTGGCTGTTAAAATAGCCAGAAAATACAGAATCTTCCGACAATGTCCGTGCCTTCCCCAAACGTAGAAAGGTTTTGCCAAAACTACCACGCTTGGTGATCGCACTAGGTGTTAAAAGTACTCGGATGGGGTTGGGACGGATGGCCTTATAAAGGGATGCCCCCTTAGGGGCTAAGAGGGAAAACTGGACTTTAAAAAGTTAATTCCAGTTTTCTCCCTTCAAGATTATCCTTAAGGGTGAAAACTGGAACCTGCTGCCCTTCCTATGGTAGGTTACTTGGTAGGGTACTCAGTAGGCTCTTACAACATCCTCGGCCTTAGCTGAAGGGGTTGATATACTCACGCCGCAACCACACGGTCAAGTTGTAGGTCAATGTATTATTCAAGGGTTAAATTTTCAGAGCAATGCTCTAAGTTTGTCTACTGCACGGTTTTCCCTGTGCGGATGGCACAGGTGATAATGTGCCGATGGCCACCGGATCCCAGCGTGATTACACATGATTTATGCCGCCCAGCTCTGTGACAATGCGGCTCTCGTGCTGATTGCACATGGATTGCTGTGCCGATTGCCGACGCTAGTTTCTAGCCTGATTATTGTAGTATGTAGGCACCTAGGTATCCTAAGCCTAGGACAAACAAGGATAAATCAAAATCAAAGTTGAAAACTCTTTATTTCCATAAATACAATAAACGTACTTACACTTAGAAAAGGTCAAATTATGAAACTAAACACTGACACGGAACTAAAGTGATATTTTTTATTTCTGTCGTTTCGATATGTAGACTAAAGTAAAGAAGCGACAAAGAAACGTTTAGCTTGTTATTTGTTATTTTTTGAGTTGGAGCAAAACCCGTCCCAAGCTTTTTATCCTCTAGATAATCTGATATTTTGTAGTAAGCCTTTTTGCACAGCAAGGTTTGACAATTTGTTTGAATTTATTTACTGATTGATAATTTTTGCAACTCATGAGTTTTGTTGTAGATAGGGATAGCCATTCCTTCCGTTGTTCTATTTTAGATTCCATCTGAGAGCTTTAAAGTCTGGGAATTTGGAATATCTTACATGAGAGGAACGAGATTAATGTTTAATGAAAAAAAAATGAGAATTTAGAGAGATTAAGAGCCGACAACCGCAGGGGTAAACGTGTTCTTGAGTGGAGACCGCGACTCGGCAAACGTTGGGTAGGACGCCCTCCGGCCAGGTGGGTTGACGATTTGCGAAAAACTGCAGGCAGATGCTGGATGCGGCAAGCTGAAGACAGGGCGCTATGGCACTCATTAGGGGAGGCTTATGTCCAGCAGTGGACTAATATAGGCTGATGATGATGAAGATCTTTATCGAACAAAATTATGAGTATGACTTTAGCGTCGCGGGCGAAGGTCCGCCTGCGACGCAGGAGGTTGCGGGTTCAATTCCCGAATCGGGACAAATATTTGTACGATCTGCAGATATTTGTTCAGGGTGTTCTGGATGTTTTCTATGTATAATAAAAATATCTATCTATGTAGTGTATTATAATAAGTATATCAGTTAACTAGTACCCATAACACAAGCTCTGCTTAGCTTGGGGCTAGATGATGCTGTATGAATTATACAGCATTATTTATATTAGTAGTAGGTTTTCCAAATAAGTCTCGAGTGACCTTAGTTGAAAATGACCAAGTAGCAAGGAGGTTTGGTATCTTATCTATGTTATAACTGTATACTCAGCCTCTGAGCACCCGCCATTACGCCATTAAAGAGGTTTTCTCAATAAAAACATTGGCCATCTATCATTACTTATTTATCATTCTTTATTTTATTTATTATTTATTCTGAACCCTACTTATTATTTAGTAAATTCATTAACCTATCAAAGATACCACAGGACCTATACACAAAAAAATTCAATCACGTAAGTGACATCACATACGTGTAAGTGAGGGTCCCCACGCAACCGCTGCAATATTTCATTGATACTCTACTTCAGTAAACTAATGTGAGTGAAAGTAGGTGATCGAGGTACGGTCAGCAGAAAGGTCATTTTGATGGTGACTAAATAGTGGCAAATTACAAAATAAGTGAGAGCAGACACAACAGACCTGCAGAACAATGAGGATCAATAACGTTAAAGCAATTTCAATATAACTAGTATCCACATTATTCTTTAAGACATTATAGAGATAAATCTTTTTAAATTATCCAAATCGGACCATTACGTACGAAGTTTTGACTAAATTACTAGCGAAGTTCACGCGAACTAGCGAAGACCAATCAAATAATAAAAAAATAAAAAATTCCATTCGATGTCTCTCAAAACTGAGTCTATTTGGTTCTGTCACTCGGTATAAAGAGCATGGAGATGATTTAAATATTGGGCATTACGTGTAAGTTCATGTAAGTGAGGAAGTAGCCATCGAGCAGCAGTGCAGTATGTAGGTACTATATTATAATGTTATCAGTTCACTCCATGCGCTGACGTACGAGCGTTATTGTTATACTGTTGCTCGCACACCGGACAGCCAATCAATGTACCCCGCTTGTATTTGCTTGGCTTACATTTAGTTTCTGATGTGAAACTTCGGTGTGTGTTTATTTTGTTTTTATTCGTGTACGAGTTTACTGTATTAAACTACCAACTTACGTAGGAAGATACATAGTACCAACTATTTATAATATTAACTATATTGTACCTTAGAGACTGAGGCTGACGGACAAACCGAATTACGGTTTATGTTAGCTGAAGATAAAATAAGTTAATAATTAAGTAACAAAAATAAATGAAAAAAAAAAAAATTGTGAAAATAATATGACTGAGTCAGTGTCTTTGCTATTCGTCATCTTTATAAGAAGAACACTAATGAAATAATGCATTTTTCGCACCACACACCATTTCGCATTGTACTTTTTTAATGTCTCTCTCTACCGGCCTAGGTATAGATAACCTTAGGTGTTAGTTTTCATTTGTTTCTTGCATTGGAAAGAAATAAAGTTCCTATTGATTTGATATATTTAACAAAATCACAACATTATTTCTCGTGTCCGAATGATTTTGCCGACGTCCAGAGTGTAATAGTTCGGACACGCTCGGCGGCTAGCGAACAATGCACCACCCCACGCTGCGACGCTCTTTCACGCTGGCGACGCCATTAGATGCATTCAATACGTAGATAGATTTCCAAAAGCAAGAAAAGGCGGACGATTATATTTCTTACCATTGCACCATTTCATATTGAACCTTTTTCTTAATGTCTCTACCGATATAAGTATAGGAACTAAACAAGAGAAAGTAAAGTTTTACTTGCTGGTTTTCCCAACCTTAGGAGTTAGTTTCCATTTGTTTCCTGCATTGGAAAGAAATTAGCTTCCTATTTATTTGATATATTTAACAAAACCACAACATTATTTCTCGTGTCCGAATGATTTTGCCGACGTCCAGCGTGTAATGGTTCGGACACGCTCGGCGGCTAGCGAACAATGCACCACCCCACACTGCCACGCTCTTTCACGCTGGCGACGCCATTAGATGCATTCAATACGACGATGGATGTCGTAAAGCAAGAAAAGGTGGACGATAATGTCGGAAGGCATGAATCGGTCGACGAGTCTACTGCTTACTTAGGTCTAAGTAGAAGACATTACAGAGTTGTCTCGGTTTTTATCATCTTAGGCTGCAGCCAAACGAGCGTAATTTTTTGAGTTGTGAGTCGCGTAATTTCGGTCGCGTAAATTTTGCCCATCAGAATAGACAGCTCATTTTGTGTCGCCGTGTGAATCAAACAGGACTTTTCTATGAAAACATATGCAGCAGAAATTACGCGACCGAAATTCTGCGACCGACAACTCAAAAATTTACGCTCGTTTGGCCTCACACTCAAGAGTTTATTTTTAGACAGTTTTTTTTTCTGCTGCTTCTGCTGGGTAGACTTCACCACAAATTATCAAGAAAACATCTAACTAAACTTTTTATAAAACAAAATATAGAAAAGGTTTTTTTAGTAAGGTGGTTAAGAAAAAAAAACTGTGATTGTTTTACCAATGGGCAATCATTATTATTAAAGCTTAACTACTCCTTTTTCAAACGCATATATGCGCTTGAAATCTAGAAGCCCTTACCCAAGAGTAAAATCCAATATAAATCATTAACAAAAGCTTATTGGCATTATCTATAAACGGTCGCTAAGTAAGTGAATTTGAATTATGGGTAGTTGTTTTAGAGAGACAAAATTTACTCACATCTACCAAATCTGTCAAGCTACAAATTACAATAACTTGAAATATCAAGGGACAATTCGTTATAAATCGTACAAATATTATTGTGTAGCGGTGCACTCGAGAAAGGGTGTCCTAAACACGTGCCACAGAATTTGGGGTAAGCACACCACCCTACCTAGACCCCTCAATCTATTACATCCAAAGGCAAATTTATTGGACTCTAACACAGCGAAATAACAGCCCGGACCACCTTATATTGGTTAGAGTATCAAGAGATTTCATTAAATGCGTTTAAAATTTATTATACTCTGTTTGTTTGTCGGCCCAAGTTCGGTATCGTATCAAAAGTGGATTTTTATTATCCCTCATAACGTTTATGGGTGTAGTTATTGAATTATCACTGCTGGTGTATTAACCTTTCGATTTGTTAGTGATCATTGCTTGTCAAGATTTAAATATTTCTTTGCTTAATACCCGTTCTTGGGTTATTTTGGCTGTAGGTTCAGGAAGCTTGTTACATTTAATTTTCTTTCATGATATTAACTGTAAGTTCGTTATGATTATTTTACATTCTCTGCTGTAAGCCAGCTTTTAAATATTTTTTAAATATTGTCTGGTAGAGTACGAAAATCACTAGAATTTTCTCATAGATTAGATGAAACTATAGATATAATATACTAAGTCGGAGATAACTAGGTAACCGATGGACGACACGAGATTTCACAAGTTAACAGTAAAAAACCTGATTAAGATATACCATTAGAAAAGATACCAATAAAAGTTCCCACAAAAAACTACAATAAAAGCCCACCATCCCCAATCGCGACATTTCACCCTAAGGGGAGAAAAGACAAATTATTATTTTCCATAATCATCGCACGACCATTACTCGTCGCCAGCCGAGCGTGACCAAAAATTATTAGTTTTGCGCATTTTAGTTTTTTCTGCACGTCCGTCGCGCGTGGCGGTCTCAGCGACACTGAGCTTTTCGCACCGGAAGTTGTAAAGTAGTGATTTGTAATGCACGCGCCGCTCTCGCAGTACTTCCTGTTATCCCGTAATGACTTGGTAGATCCATAGATACACAGAATCGCGGAATCGCCTAATGTCTTGCGTTTTCCCCTATTTTATCGTTGCTTTTACTTTTATGCTCTGTTTGGCTGAAATTCACTCTCCATTTAATTACGCCGGGTGTAATGTCTTTGGCAGATGACGGGAGTTCAAACGAGCCGTATGAACGCTTGGTAGTGGAGACACGTCAGTGACAGATAGTAGGGGTAAATGTGTTTGACTCTACGACTCTGTGTTCTGTTAAAAGGGTCTGTCAAAATGTCCCGAAATGTTAAGTATGATGGTGCCTATTCAGATGTCACCATTACTAACCTAAACTAATTTGATAGTTTTAAAAATCAAGCCATCCTTTTTATTTTCATGGGTGAGAAAGGAATGGCAACATTTTTAGTGCTGTCAAATTAGTTTATTCTGGTTTTGGTGACACCTAAATCAGCAGCATTTCTTTGAAATGCCACAAAACTATAGGATTTTGTTTAGTGTCAATTTTATTATTCTGAATAGGTATTCAGTATAATGTTAATTCATTCTTATGTGCTAGCTCTACTATCTGGACATTTTAAACTACCTACCTACCTTATTCACCACTTATGAAAACATGGAACTCACATTCTCTAAATTCTAAGTAGGATCAATTTAAGGAGGTAGGTAGGTAATTTAATTAGGTTATTTTATATTACATAAATCTATTGATTACCTTCTCTAATTTTAAGTAGGATCAATTTGTGGGAGGGAGGGCGGTACACACGGATTACATTTTGTAGGATCTTATCAGATAAGGTTTTGCGCGGAATTGTTACTAAATATTGTTTTATCATAATATTATACAATGGATTACCGCAAAATAACGCCTGAATCTATTATTTAAACATGGAACTTTCAACTGCAAATTAATTATTTTTCCTTTCTACAGCTAGTGAACAAGAATTTATGTGATAGAATAAATCAATTGAGCTGCCTCTGGATTGTTTGAAACAGTCTGCAGTTATCTCAACTGTTTCAATAAAAAGTACCAGTTCTTATTCGTTTCTATTCTTTAGTACTAAAAAGACATACACTTTATATTTCGTTTGATTTATGTTCAATTTATAACTAGACTTGTCTATGTTATAGATCTATGGTCTAAGTGCTTTATTTAGTACCTAGGTTACCTAGCTAAGCTTACAGAAAAAAAATTGGTTGTCTGTAAGGCGGTTTACTGACGATAGTTGAACGTGACAACGCAGACGCATCGCTCACTCAAGTAGGAGAGAGACGGATGTCGAGCGCTCTCGCTTGCACTTCAAGCCTTACATGGAACGCCTCAGAGCGAGGTAACGCCGCATGACGAGGTAACGCCGCATGACGTCATGTTTTTTCGTGCGTGCAGCTGGCTCTATCGAATTATAAGACGTTGTCAAGTCAAAAAAAATTGTCGATTCTGATTTTATTTATATATATAAATAACAGATACTTGATATGTGCTTTATTTAGTACCTAGTTAAGCTTACAGAAAAAAACATGTGTGATTCCTATACCTACTTGATTATTTGCAATTTACCGTTTTCAAAAGAACCAACTTTTGTAAAAGCACATTCGTGACACAACACAACCTCTCATACAATTCATACAAGTCGATCGTGAATGCAAATCGATATATTACGGATTTATCCGCCGGGCGGTCCAACCGTGCGATATTTATGACGACTACCGATGGCTTTGCGGCGCGGCGGCGGCGTCGGCGCATGCAAGTCGCGAACTTGCGATACCTCCATGAATCAGTCAATTGTTTTTTTACAGATCCGTATTGAAGAAATTAACAAGCTCAAAATTTAAAATTTAAAAACCCTTGACAGATTTTTATGAAACATTGCTAAGAACACTTGGGATAAAATTATCTATGACACAAAAAAACTAAACGAAAATCGGTTCACCCGTTTGGGAGCTACCACAGACAGATACACAAATATGCAGGCACGTTAAACTTATAACACCCCTCTCTTTTTATCCTTCTCTTTGGTCGGGGTATAAAAACTAAGTGTGTTTTTAGATGCATACGGTGGCGGCACGGTTGCCGTGCCGTGTAAAATAGTAATGTATGAGCTAGATAGCTTTCACCGCCCGTCCCCGTACATTTCTACTTGATCCGGCACGGCGACCGTGCCGTCACCGTATGCATATACTGGATTTCCTTATTTAGGAAATTAATTTGATGAAAACAATGCAGTTGCTCTATAAAATAAAAACTTTTAATGTAGGTAAGTGATGTTCTGCACTTTGATATTATCAAATCTATAAACACTAACTTCTTTATATCAACAGATCTATAAACACTAACTTATTTATAACACTCTGTACCTGTAAAAACATTTAAACGACAATTAATGTTTCTTCATGAAACACATTTTTCTTCAATGGAATTTTATTTTCAGTTTTGTATCTAGGTGTTATATCCACAACGCAGATCGGCCATGTCAGTCTTTCTTTATCCGATGACGTATCTCTGTCTGACACTGACATTTGTGACGACTGAAAACCTCAAAGGTAGATTATTCTACCTTTACATTCATATGAAAAGGGCCTCTCAGTTGTGCCTACGGTCACGGCACGGTCAATTTATCTACTGTGGCACGGTCGCCGTGCCGTGTGCATGTGAAAAGGGCCTAAAAGCGTGACTAAGGTATAGCATTGCGTGTAGATAGAGGATTCGATTCCGGGATCTCGCGATTCTTTCAATTCATCAATCAACGCGAAAATTTGGTATTACATTTGGGAAATCGCGGCAAAATCTATTCATAGTTCAGGAATTTCAAAGTTATGGTGGAATACAGAAACTCGCATTGATCAATTTTTAATATTATAATGTGTTACTACCTTTTTATTTTGCATTGTTCAACAGGTTTATAATGTACGTACTAACGTAAATAAAATATGTTAATTTTAGATTTTTGAACTTATGGTTAACGGGGCTGGTCATACTTTTAGTACCTATTTAGATTACTTAAAATAATCTGTTAATATTTAGGTATGATTGTTTGTTATCTAGGGATAACAAACAATCATACCTAAATATTTTTTATTTTTACGTCTTAGGAGACGTAAAATAAAAAATAAATCAATAAATAGATGGAGTACCGAATTTTGTAAAAAAAAGCACTACCACAGATGGTCATCACGTGATCTGTTTTTGGCCTGCACTGAAAACCAGCGCTGGGTAGACACACCAGGTCAACTCAGCACAATTCTGAGTGTAGGCTATATTTGTCTTAAACCTGGTACGCACAAAAATTGGGTCTAAGACTTATTTAGTGTTTAGTTAGTAATTGTGTTGTGTAGTAAATTTAAGGTAAATAAAATTATTTTCTCTTTCTTTACATACCTACATACACGGTCTCTGTAAACATTGAGTACACATCTTTTTTGGGCAGTCGAGTAAAAAGAAACGAAGACGATGTACTCGTAATTATAATGATCTGGTAGGTATATGCAAAGCTGGCTTCAACCAGGTTTCAACATCAAAGTCAATAAATACAATATGGTACTACCAGGAAATGAAACCTTCCAAGTGTTCCCAGAACTTTTCGATTAGGTACATCAAAAAACTTTGTTAAGCAGTATTGTGTCATTAAGTCATCATGGTAAACCTCTGGTTAAGTTTTCAGTTTCAAAACAAATCCTTTGAAATTTAAAATTGTTTGCAAAGATTTGCGAAAGAAGTTCAAATGTTTTTTTTAATAATTTAACAAAATCTCGAGCGCCACGTGAAATGAGCGATTAATTGTTTGCAATGAATATTTTATACTTATAGGTACGGTAAGTTGTTTCGTGAATGACCCACTTGCCTAATAATTTACTAGAAGTTGTTTATGAAAGTTTTGAACATAATTTTATTATTTTGATATAACTAATAACTTAATAAGTTATAACTGACTTAAAATCCCGTAGTTTTAAACTGCTTTTTAAGTTCTCGGGAGAAATACTAATCCCTCGGGAAATATGTATGTATATAATAAATTATTATGAATATAAATAATGTTCAAACTGGGGCTAAACGACACACAATCAGCAAATTCTGTGATGTGGCGGAAGAAACGCCTCTCCATCTTCCAGGAGGATGCAGAGCTCTGATGCAAAAACGTAGCATCCATCTGGACAAGCACCTGCACAGCCTAGACGAGCTCAGAGAGCGACATCACTTCGAAGAAAATCCTACAGTACCTAGCAGCTGCAAGGGTTAGTGGTGAATTATGAACGCCGCTGATTCTGGTCTGAACACACAAAGTGGCGATCACAATTAGACCTGTCATGGTCGCAGTGACACGAAAGCCAGCTAAACCAAATAAAAAAAACATCTGCAATAAAATTTTTATCGGACTACCTCGGGATTATCCTGTCCACAACTGCAAAAAATCACCGTGCCATAAATGACAGAGAGATCGACTTACAAAAAAAACATACATACCGAATTTAAGCCTCTTCCTTTTTTGGATGTCAGTTAAAAATAAGCTTATAGTCACGTCACGAATAAAAAAGTGTGTATATAAATGAAATGAAAATATATTTATTCTGACTAGAACAACAGACACGACACACTAATTATTAAAAATTATGTAGTACATTTCTGGAATTTTTTTTTTTATTAGCACTAACTAAATACGTACCTACAGACGAACAAAAACCTCCTCCTTTTTGGAAGTCGGTTTAAAATAAGCTTATGGTGCGTCACGTCACGAATAAAAAGTTTCGATAGTAGGTAGGTACATTTCTGAATATTTATTTAAATAACATTTTTAAGTACTAACTAAATCACTAAATTATCTGGCACAGCGCATCAGCATTGCCATACAGCGGGGCAATGCAGCCAGCATCTTGGGGACGCTTCCGACTGGTATTGATATAGATCAGTTGAGCTACCTGTAGATTGTTTGCAACATTCTGCAGTTAGCTCAATTGTTTCAATTGTAAATACTAGTATGATTTTCTTTGTGGATAAAAAGGCTAATTGATAAATCACTAATTAAAAAAAAACAATTAAAGATAGAACTAGGTAGATAAAAATCTGAGCCATCTCTTTTTTGTTTTTACAAATTCCAAAGAATGTGACATCTTGATGAGAGGACGTCTCGAAAATATTTTATCGTCAAACCAAACTCTGGTCTGACAATATTATACCTCCTACTCTGAGGAGTGAGTCTATATTATATAGGTATATATAGTATCCTACCGTCAAGTAGGAACGACAAGTGATCGTAACGTCACCTCTTTCCTACGAGGTGAGGTACAGCGCCTCTATCGTCGGACAGGGAACGCACATCCAAATCCAAATCCAGCACTACGCAAATCCTATACAACAAGACAAAATTAAAATTTAAAAAAATCCGCCGACGTTTATTGTCTGAACAGATTTTCATGAAACATGGCTAAGAACACTCGAGATAAAATTATCTATGACACAAAAAAAAAATAAACGAAAATCGGTTTATCCGTTTGGGAGCTACGATACCACAGATACACACAGACACGTCAAACTTATAACACCCCTCTTTTTGCGTCGGGGGTTAAAATGAAGACGTCACAATCACGTCTCGTGACTAACATCAAATAGACTCACTCCTGGCCACTCGAAGATACATTAAAAACGGAAAAAAACAATTGCAAAGCAAATAGTTTCTCTGGAACCCACCCAAGCCAAAGTTTCGGCAGCCCTAATTCCATTAGTCAATATCCTCATCAGGGTGCTCACAAACAACATAACAAACGAACTGATACATGTGTACAGTTGTGTATTGTATTTGTTTGTATTGGTCAGCAAACAGCAGAAGTAGTCTACGAGTAACGAGCGGTAATCTGATTCGGGTGGTCAGTTGAAAAGTTTGATACGCAATCAACTGTGCCAACAGATCTATTTCGTGGGCAAACAGACAACCCTATCGTGGGTGTACAGGGTGAGTGAGGGCGAAATCATGATGTGGGATGAAAAGATTTTTATTAACTCACTTCGAAAAATGTTTTGGTGTGTAAATGGTTATATAAATAAATCAATCTGAAATCAGTTTAATGTTAGGTTTAAAGAACTTTATTTCTCATACAAACTATACTGTTCATTTACAATGAGATAAACATATTTATAGTTATAAAATTAAATGTGTGGAACTTCTGAGATTATTATTAAATTACAAAAAATATCTTGATACCTAATGAAAAACAGCTATAAGTAGTGTCAGAGACTTATTCTAAAGAAATAAACATTTGACCAACGTTACCAAAGAAAAATGAAATCAATGCAAGTTTTGGAAACTATGTTCGGTTGTAGGTATGTAAGGATATGTAATGTCGATGATTATTGTATTGTATTGTATTGTGTACTCTATTTTCCGCACTTAGACTCGGTTTGGTCCGTTGTGCGTGTTTTGTTCTGCTAGTGTAACCAGCCTAGCTCCGTCCAGAAGCGCAGAATCTTCCTGGGATCTTCGCAGGCTTCGCGGAGTGACCTCGGGTGGTCGAGGATTTCGTGTCGTTGCGCTGTTACTCCCTCGCATTCCAGGACTACGTGAGCAGCTGATTCTTCGTCACTGAGACACCCCCTGCAGAGAAGGCTGTCTGTCGCTCCGATGTTGAAGAGATGTTTATTTAGTGGGCAGTGTCCTGTGAGTGTCCCCACTAGGACGCGTAGGTCCATTCTGGTCAGGTTCAGTAGGCGCTTAGTTAGCCTTGGTGATGCAGCTGGAAGGGCTGCTCTTGCCTGGCGGCACATGTCGATGATTATTTTGGTTTTGTATATGTCGTGGCCATATCCTAAAATTGATCACTTCATGATGTGACCGACCATTTCAAGAAAAGGTAGAATTTCATGAAATGGAAAATACGCGCTGGCCATATCATGATGTAGTCAGGCCAGATCAATGAATAATCAGCGTTTAACGATATGAAAAGCTAAACGCACGGCTACTTCATGATAAGGTCAAACAATATCATAAAATAGTTACATTATCCACCGTTAGAGGCGCTGATTTGTTTTGTTATTGACATCTGTGGTTTTTGAGTGTTTGTTTGTTTGTTTCTGTTCTGTGATGCATCATGTCGGCGGACAATTATTTAGTTAATAAAGCGAATAATAATGTGCAAATAGAAGACAAAAATGAAGTAAGGATCCGTTACGATAAAAAACTACAGGAATTTTATAAAAGTCACTCGAAAAACGAGCATAACGTCTAAACTGAAAGCCAACTGCATTAAGCAATTTTTGAATATAAAGTTTTTTGGATGTTTAAAGAATTTATTCACAAAGAAAATTATACTAGTATTTACAATTGAAACAATTGAGCTAACTGCCGACTGTTGCAAACAGTCTATAGATAGCTCAACTGATCCATATCAACACCAGTCGGAAGCGTCCCCAAGACGCTGGCTGCATTGCCACGCTGTATGGCAATGCTGATACGCTGTGCCAGATATTCACCAGCTCTCGGGTCACGCGTCGCTTCGACCAGACGCTCAGACTGTTTTTTGAAAACCCGAATAAAAATAAATAAATAATATATATAAAGTTCCTTCCTAATTCGAATTTTTCATTAAACCTTTTCATCATCATCATCAGCCTATATTAGTCCACTGCTGGACATAGGCCTCCCGTAATGAGCGCCATAGCCTTAAACCTTTTGATGTCATGGAATCCCTACATAAATGATATGGCCAAACGTTGATGGAAATATCATTAAACGTTGATGCTTAAACGATATAGTCAGTTTTAGCTGGCCATGTCATGAAATTCTACCATTTCATGAAATGGTCGGTCACATCATGAAGTGATCAATTCTAGGATATGGCCACGACATATATATAATGATCCCGATAATCCCGCGATATTATTTTATTCACAAAGAAAATTACAACCCAATAATAGGATTGACTTGGATAAATTAACGAATGGATAATTTAATTTAATCAATTAATCTAGTTGATTTTTTAAAACAATTAGCCTTTATTCACAAAGAAAATTATACTAGTATTTACAATTGAAAAAATTTAACTAACAAAATCAACTAGATGCACTAGTTGATTAGTATAATTATGGTATTATTATTCGTATTATTTAAGAACATTGTGCTTATTTTTATAATTTGTGACGTGTAATATTTTTATCAATAAAATTAATAGGAGTAGGATGGTCCCATAAAAAAATATTCCCGAGGGATTACTATTTGCCCCGCAAATCTCAAAAAACAACGTAGGTACTTGAATAAAAACGAATTCGAAGATTTTTTTTAAAACCATCACTTGTTTGTTATGTAGGTACGTAATGTCTTGGTCACAAAAGTGACTCATGAAAAAGAGGTTGATGAGTATTGCGAAAGGAGTTTTCGGTTGTTTTCTACAAAAAAGGGGATCACAAGATTGACATACTTCCGTCAACGCCGGTAGTCCTACCAGTCTCAATCAAGGCATTATTTCTTTGTACCATTACCCAATTTGTTCCCCAAAGTACTCTCAGTACATAAATCTATCCTTACAATTCTAAAAACTGACATGCACATCCCACAATAAAATTAAAACTGGCAAAAACTTTGACAGTTATTCCCTTAGTATTCATTGGAGCGGCGAGGCAAAGGCTCCTTGTCCAATACACAAAAGTAAACGATTGATATATCCTGCTAATTTCGAAATTCGAATCGTATCCGACAATAAAATATGTCATATCAGACCTTTTTGGATCTGCATGCAACCGAGACGAAAACAAACTCCTTGGTTTAGCCTCTTTGCCCTCTTTGAGCCAACGAGATACTTCCTGTGCGAATTGATTGCAGACAAAAGATGGAAATTCGAGTTTTAAGATCCACCCAATTAAAAGTAAGAGAATGCGATGGGGGTCTGGAGTACCATAAATCAGTTTAGTGGATTTTAATTATATTAATCAGGATGTCCTTTTCAGTGAGTTTTATTGGATCTTTTGTTGGTCTAATTTGTGTGAGAGCTTTTTGAATTAATTTAGTCTGGATGGAAAAGGATGGAGATGCTTGTTCGATTATAATGCCTGCTTGCTAAAGTGGCATAGACTAGGGCATTTTTTATTCGTCATTTCCGTTCTATAACTCTTTGATTGTGAATTGTATATCAATTGAAAGCCTAAGTTTTTTGTGTCAGATTAATAGCGAGCGAGATTAGCCGTGGTGGTGGCGGCGTTAGAATTGATCACTTCAGCTCAGACCAGGGATGACGTAAGAGTCGGTGAACCACCACCGGGAGGGCAGAAGCTTCTATCTGTGTACCTATTAGTCAACCTCCACTGTGCTCACCCATCCGCGTAGTGATTAGAGCAAATCTCACCTTATTTGAAGTTTGGCAAGTTCAGCAGTGGCCGTACCTATGTGTGCTGATCAGTAATGGCGAGAACTCAGGATTTTGAGAAGCCAGTTCAATAATGTTCCATCGAGAAATGACACAGACAGACTCGAACTCACGACGCGGTTGTAAAACATGAGGTACTTACTAAGCAGTTCGCAGTTCTTAGGTAATTAAAAAAAAAACATTAGATACCTAAAATATAGCTAGCATTCCTAGCCCACACTGTCTTTTGGTTATTATATAAGATAGATATCTAACATACTTAATAGTATATCTATCTATCAAGGTTAATTTTTATTTTATTTGAAACAATGTTACATATGCCTACAAATAAAACAAAAACGAAAATGAAAATTTGTAGTGTAGGCTACACTACAAGTTTTCATTTTCTAAGTACTTACTTTATTTATTGGCATACAAAACAGAAAACAATCGAGACATGACATTTAAGTAAAAATTATAAGTAACTAAGGTTCATAAGCTAGATTAAATTCCTAAACATGCATGCTCAACATAATTTAAACATAGAGCAGTAAAAGCAATGATGAAGAACTAATGAAGTAAAGATGTTGAAAACTTATTAAAATGTATAATATAATACCTACTACAAAACAGTACCTTGGAAAGAGAATTTAATGACTTAGATTTCTAAACCATATAGGCTCTTTTATTTAGTGAAAATTCTTGAGATTCCGAGATGTCATATTTAGCATCTTACCCCTTTCAAAGAAATATGCAAAGCTGTTATAATAAATAAACCGTAACATTAATTAGGAGCCATTACATCCGAACGTACAGGCAGACAGACCTGCAATTATCTGTGAATTAGAATAAGTTTGCTATTAGACCGGTACTTATTATAACACTATAATTGAATTATAATGAGTTTTTTTTATGTTATGGGGTGCAGAAAATGTTCAAGACGAGCTTTAGATACGCCTAATGAAGAAAACATATTTATTTTTTAAAAACCGTTATAAAGTATGGTTACAAACCGAATAAGGATATGTTTGGATATATTATAGTTCAATTTATTGTGTAGTAGGTAGTTTGGAAGGTTAATAAAATCATTTAATTTCATTTCAGAGGTAAGTTACCTACTATTCTAAAATGTTGTGTCCAAGTCTTCGGCACGGAATCTGAAACAAATTTGCGCAAAATTAAAATATTTTAACGGGTTTTCATATTCTCTGCGAAGGAATAAAACTTCTACCATTTTCCATTTCCTATAAAGTAAAAGTAAATAAAGTAAAAAAGTTCTTTTTTGACATAATTATAGTTTTACAGACTGTATTGAGTCCATAGGCCTTTTCTATGACCATCTAGGATACTTTTTATCCCGAAAAAATGCGTGTAGCCGCGGGCAAAAGCTAGTTTTGAATAGAAAGAGTCCAAAGTAAGTCCACTGCCGCTGTACAACTTGCACAGAGTAAAATTACCTTGTAACTGTGCTCTTTGGGACGGAACAAATTTATTTACTTTATTCACTTCTAAGTGATGATACTTACGTACAGTCAGTTCTGAGTTGTTGCATCTTAATGTGGGCTGCCGTTTTGTCTAAAAGCTTAAGAATAGTAAAACTTGCACCGGAAACCGGTGGAAGGTTTGGGTGTTTGTATATATGTATATACTATTTGTATATTTATAATTATACTCAGTTTGCACAAAGTCTCATCTCATGGATTCCATAAGCAATGACATCGCAAACTCAATAAAACCAGCATCCCATAATTTATACAACCCTAAATTGTCCTATCACCGGAACTGCCGCCATTTTGACGCACACGCGGCCGGAAGACGGCGCACGCGCATCGCCGCCGTCAAATCCGGTTTGACGCCGTGACGTTGTCTATTTTAGAGAAAATCTATGGTCAATTTTGGTAAAATTTAGACTTCTGATGGATTTTTTTTACAATGGAAAGATATGTCAGTTGGTCCTCAATGTTTTGACGTGGGGATTTAGAATTTCAAGAGTGAAAATAAGAACAGTAACTACAGCTCCGGGAGCAAAGACAACAGGTCTTTGCTCCCGGAGCTGTAGTATAAGCTTCGGGAGCAAGAAAGCTGTTACTTTCTTTGTTATTTCGATGTTTTATCCATAGCCAAAAAATACCTTATTATTAGGGGCACGCAAAATCAAAACTCCACAAAAATAAACATAACAATTTCGTTTCTTGACTAATCACAATCCAATCTGACTAATCACTCAAGAATATTTCCCCATCCATGTTATATTCATGATGAATATATTTAGGTATCATTAAGATTGACAGACACTGTTTTCCACACCTCATCAATTTCTGGCTACGTTGTACAGGCGACTACAAAATTCTTAGAAGAGAGATAAGTAGTAGGTACATCTGTCGCAATAATTACCACTGCTTCTCTTTAATAATGTTGGGTGAAAATGGACGGAATAATTAATTACCTACAGGGAACTTATGCACACTTTTGTGTGTTGTGTAGGTATACTGGGTGGTTTTTTGAGAAGGGCGGTGATGGCCGAGTCCGAAACCACGAGAGTGAGAGAAAAGTCGTAAAAGGAGACATGCCCTCGATTTATAAGAAAACAATAACTGCATGTTTGGTTTCTTTTAAACCTTTACTTTTGACGGAAATCGACACGAATGATTAAAAAAAAGATACTTACTCTGTACTATTTATCCAATGAATTTTGTTGCTGATAAGGATCAATCTTTGCAAAGAAGAAACCACGAGAGTGAGAGAAAAGTCGTAAAAGGAGACATGCCCTCGATTTATAAGAAAACAATAACTGCATAGGTATTTGTTTTTTTAAACCTTTTACTTTTGACGGAAATCGACACGATTGATTAAAAAAAAATATACTCTGTATTATTTAACCAATGAATTTTGTTGCTGATAAGGATCAATCTTTGCAAAGAAATGTATTACTAAAAATTAAATAAAAAAGCAATTTTTTTCAATTACTTATCTCAATTTCCTTCACATGTAAAAGATTAAAAAAAAACTAAACATGCAGTTATTGTTTTCTTATAAATCGAGGGCATGTCTCCTTTAACGACTTTTCTCTAACTCTCGTTGTTTCGGACTTGGCCATCGCCGCCCTTCTCAAAAAACCACATCATACACAAATACTTTCAAAAACTCCTACTTTCACAGTAAATAATAAAAAAAGTAGAGCACTTTTGTCTGGACTTGTACGAACATAATTTCTGTTTATGCTGGTGTATCAAATTACTTTTCTATTGAGTTTCCATCACGGACATAATTTGATAAATCACTTCTCAACGTATACTTATATACCATCGAATGAGACCTAAGTACTTTTACTTTTTCAAAACATTTAGTGTCTAGGTTCCCCAAAGTGCTCATCCACTTTTTCCGTCTATCCGTTACACAAAAGTACCTTCAGGGTAAACCCAAGGCAAAGGTGGGTAATTAATGGACGTAGACTTTATTGAAAACTAAGTATACCTACCTATCACGCGAGACATATAAGAATATTATTCACAGCTCTTCTTTCCTACGAAGAAAAGAACACATTATTAGTGCAAATAGAGGCTATACTCTATTCGAGACTTATGACACCATTGTCCTGTGATTCATAAACAAGATTATCGATTATCGACCTTCATTCTAATTTCATAGGTGAGGCGAGGACCTTTAATTTCTAGCAGCGGCCTAGCATGATCGATCACCAAAGACAACGATTTATCTAGTAGAGACTAATAGACAAAAATCACATTGAATTGTCATGGACTAAGCAAAATATTTAAACTTCATTCCTTGAACTTCAGGGTCTTGTCTAGGTTGTCCATGATACCAGTGCAAGTATAGGAGAACGTAAACACAACGACGCTTGCATTGCACACCATTCATTTATCACCGACATCTACCCACAAATTGCGACGCTATAGTATCCCGCGTTCTCCACCGATATAAATCTTCTATTGAAAGAGTTGGCATCCTCAACCATTCACGAGGTTCCTTTCAGAAGGACAAACAGACAGTCTGTAAACACTTGTGAGGGAGTGAGATCAAAGCGCGATAGGATACAGCGCGAACTTTAATTTGGCGCCAACGGACGACACGACGCCATTTTGTGCGTTGCGTTTTAGAAGTCTATGGTAAGATGGTGATTAGTTTGTGTCTATGGGAAAGAGTTGTGCTGTAAAACGAGCTTATGATGAACCTAGATATATGGAAGGACCAATGATTTAGTAGAGTAGGTACCAGGTACTACGCAACGCAGTGTCTGACCGCTCACAATTTTTATGGAAGTAAATATACAAATAATTAGATGTTTTGTTATGTTTATGCTTCGTTTTAGCTTTATCTTTGTTTTAGCTCATAGGTATAAGATAAGAAACTATTATAAACGTTGTGCTTGCGAGTTGATCATGAGGATTTCTCAAATAAAAGTTCTCAAAATAGGTTGTTACTTATTATGACGCTATGACCGATGCCTGAAAAGAATTATCACGTAAATAATAATAATAATGCTGGACAATTCACACAGCATTATCTAGCCCCAAGGTAAGCAGAGCTTGTGTTATGGGTACTAGATAACTGATATACATAATAATATACGAGTTCATAGATAGATATTTTTTATTATACATAGAAAACGACCAGAACACCCTGAACAAATATCTGCAGATCGTACAAATATTTGTCCCGAGGCGGGAATCGAACCCGCCACCTCCTGCGTCGCAGGCGGACCTTCGCCCACCGCGCCACAGAGGTCGTCCATGAAAACTGAGAGCAAAACGCCGAGCTGTAAAATTAACCTTAATAACAAGACCGCAGAGTGTTTATGAATTTTGATTATTCATGAAGTTGGGGTGAAATGTGTATCCCTTAAGGGATAAGGGAAGGTAAAGTGCCTCCCGACATAACCCTATGTATTTAGGTTTCTATTTTACCTGTGTAGGTGGAAGGATTTCGTTCTAGATAGGTTATATGTATCTAATTAAAGGTTTATTTAGTCTTACCAAATATGTTATCGAGGTTATGAGAGCTAACGATCCATTTGAATAAGCTGTTGTTTATATCAAACTCTTCAGGGACTGTTCATTTACTTTAATGTAGATATAGTACACTTATAATTTATATTTTTATATAAAGTATATATTATACAGAGTGACTGGAACTCAACCCGCCGTCATAGCGAATTCGCAAATAGAGGAGGCCATTTGCTAATTATTGAACCTTACTTTGCCTTACTAAAGTTTTATAGTTTTGGTGATACTTATGTCAATTTTTATACACTATTGTGATTTTTCCAAAATTTGACCTTCAAGCATTCGTAACATTTTTTTTTTCTTTTCTCTTCAGTATTGTTTTAATATTTGTTGGTAGTCATAAACATTTGTGATTAAAATACGTCAGAACTTCCCTCAAACTAGGATTGAAAAATATGATATTATAAAATAACTTACCTACTCAAAAAAATTACTTTACGCTAGTGAAAAAAGAAAAGTAAAGTAAAAATAACTTTACGAAAAAATTTATCCTAAAATAATAAAAAAACTACGGTGTTTGAGTATATGTAGGAGAGCAAGGGCAAAAGTCTGTTTATAACGAATATTAATCTAAGGTTTTTGCAATTACATTTCCAAGTGGTTAAAATGTCTTTGGGTTTTTGTTATTATAGTGCGTAAGTCCCCATACTCAGGGTAATTTCTTAGTACATTCCCGTACTATTCGTACTACTATTCGTACTACACGTATTCTTATGTACATAAGTATAAGTATGGTAATAGTTGCAAGCTTTTCTAGTGAACCAATAAATTATTTTTCTTTCTTTCTTTCTTTCTTTTCTTTACTAAGTACGGGAAGGATGCGGGTTCAAGTCTCATCGAAGTCGAAAATATCTGGGATATTTTTCTTAGAATAGTAATCCATTGATTACTAGCAACTAAGCTTAGAACTGAGCTTAAAACATTCTTTATTGTTCATTGCATCGACGTTTCAAGCCGTATAAATGTTTATACCTTAGTATTTTGTATATTTGACGACCTCTGTGGCGCGGTGGGCGAAGGTCCGCCTGCGACGCAGGAGGTTGCGGGTTCGATTCCCGCCTCGGGAAAAATATTTGTACGATTTGCAGATATTTCTTCAGGGTGTTCTGGTCGTCTTCTATGTTTAATAAAAAATATCTATCTATGTACTCGTATATTATTATGTATATCAGTTATCTAGTCCCCATAACACAAGCTCTGCTTACCTTGGGGCTAGATAATGCTGTGTGAATTGTCCAGCATTATTTATTATTTATTTATTATTATTTGAACCAACCATTGCATTCAATAGTGAACCGATGCGGACCGTACGCGAATTAAGTAGTTAACTAAACTACTACTAATACGGTAGCAGAGCCCGTAATACGACAAAAGTAAAGTAAAAAATCGTTTATTGGTACAGAGACATGGAACGGAAATCATTTTGTGAAACGATGTCATGTACAGAAGTTTAACACTGTGTCGCAGAATGACAACGCGCTCCTCACAAACCAGCACTAAACTACCAGAACCAAGATAAAGATAAAAGATACATTTATTTGGCCAAAAAAAACAGGTAGTTACAGGCAAAAGATACAGTGTACAAGTGGCGACTGTGCTGCCCCTGGCAAGACTTACAAAGACAAAAAAGCTGTAACTGTATAAATCAATAATACCAGAACCAAGATAAAGATAAAAGATAAAGATACATTTATTTGGCCAAAAAAAACAGGTAGTTACAGGCAAAAGATACAGTGTACAAGTGGCGACTGTGCTGCCACTGGCAAGACTTACAAAGACAAAAAAGCTGTAACTGTATAAATCATCTAGATGAAAACACCTTATACATAATTTACACCACAGGCCTATTTACAATGCGGAATACACCAGCATGTTTCCCAACAAAAACCCTGGTCTAGACACCCCTCCCTCAAGTGCTAGTATTGAATAATTCAACGTTAAGCCGCCGCCTTGCCACGTTTTATTACCCACAGAGTGTCATATCTAATATTTGTTTGCGTTGAACAAAAACTTGGGGAGTTTACATCTATTTTCTAAGATTTATATGGCTTTTTACTTGAGATAAGGTTTTATTTATGAAGAGTTGTTAACTGGAGTTGATTAATTCTATAAGTTAGAGCGTTTACCTTACTAGTTACAGCTCGCAAGAGACCGGAAATAGACACGCAATATAGATAAGGCCTATAGGTAGGTGTTCATTCCACTGTTTGGTGCATTGACGATGATCATAGATCACAGACGTGCACAGAACACTAACACACACATACACTGACACACACACTCACAGACAGGCACACACCATACAACACATGCTAGCAAACTACGAGTATTGTAAAGCATTATTATCTGTTTAATTTTAATTTCAATCTTTCAAAAACGCACCTTCCAATATAACTGTATGTTACGGAAGAGCGGAACCCTCTAACACAGGTATCTCTATACTTAAAAGAGGATTCCAAACCCATGCTATGTAAATTAATTTAAGTTTACTTAATAAATATTTGTATTTGTATTTGTATAGATTTTTTTTTGTTAGGTGCAGGGTAATTTCTAAGAAATCAAATAATATCGCAAAAATGTTCGACTTCGACGGGAGTTGAACCCGCATCCTTCCTACAGGAATGTGCTAACCAACTACACCACGAGGTCAAGTCAAGGTGGAGCTAACGGCGTTAGAGACCGTAGGAGGTCGTAGTGACGTAGGAGTCGAAAATCTTTGCGACCTCCTACGGTCTCTAGCGCCTTTAGCTCCACCTTGACTTGACCTCGTGGTGTGGTTGGTTAGCACATTCCTGTACTAGAAAGGATGCTGGTTCAAGTCCCGTCGAAGTCGAAATTTTTTGCGATATTGTTTGATTTCTTAGATGATCATTATGGTGATAATGTACCTTCTTACTATACTACGTATTGATAGTTTTCTATTATGACTGGAGGGGACATCAAGACAACCAAAGAGGAGTCGGTCAGGCGGTGATCAGAATGGCGCTTGAGTTTATCTCTCACACCCTAGAATCAAGGACCTAGAAGAAAATTATACTAGTATTTACAATTGAAACAATTGAGCTAACTGCACACTGTTGCAATCATTTAAATCGGGTAGTAGGTCTGACCCCACTAACTTTAGACCAATATCAGTACTGCCAACATTCAGCAAAGTTTTTGAAAAACTTATTCTACATCAATTGCTTAGGCATTTCAATGGCAATGACCTGCTGCATTGTAAGCAATTTGGGTTTACTCGCGGCAGGTCAACTACTGATGCTGGTGTAGAGTTAGTATCGCATATTTTTGATGCTTGGGAGAAGTCGCAAGACGCTTTAGGCGTTTTTTGCGACTTGTCAAAAGCGTTCGATTGCGTACACCATGAAACATTAATCGGGAAACTACATCACTATGGAATAAGAAACACCTCTTTGGATCTTCTTACATCTTATTTGAGTGATAGGATACAAAGAGTTGACATTGATGGGAAACGGTCTTCGGGGTCTGTAGTTACAATGGGTGTACCACAGGTTCTATCCTTGGTCCTTTCCTATTCTTAGTTTATATTAACGACCTGCCTCATCTTGTCAAGAATAATCACGAGATTGTATTGTTTGCTGATGATACTTCATTAATTTTTAAAATGAAACGACAAAACACAAATTTCGACGATGTGAATAGTGCAATCTCAAAAGTAGTTCATTGGTTTAGTGTCAATAATCTTTTGTTAAATGAAACCAAAACAAAATGTATTAGATTTATTCTACCTAATGTTAAACAAGTGAAGGCTGATGTAAACGTTAAAGGAGAAACTTTAGAAATGGTAGAAAGCACCGTATTCTTAGGAATCACCTTAGATAATAAACTTCAATGGGGCCCACACATAGATAAGCTATCGAAGAGACTCAGTTCTGCAGCGTATGCAGTCAAAAAAATCCGTCATCTTACAGACGTGGACACATCTAGACTTGTTTATTTCAGCTACTTCCATAGTATTATGTCTTATGGTATACTGCTGTGGGGGAACGCTGCAGATATTAACACCGTATTTGTGCTGCAGAAGAGGGCTGTTCGTGCAATCTATAATATGGGTCCCAGAGAATCCCTGCGTGATAAATTCAAAGAAATAAACATAATGACAGTACCATGTCAATATATTTATGAAAACTTATTGTACACTCACAAAAATATAAATCGGTTCCCTAAAAATAGCGATAAACATAATTTGAATACCAGAAACAAACATAAGATCGCTGTGCCCACAACTAGGCTACACAAAATTAATGTATCTTTTAAAGGGCAATGTATACGCTTCTACAACAAAACTCCTAGTGAGTTGCAAAAATTATCAGTAAGTAAATTCAAACAAATTGTCAAAACCTTGCTGTGCAAAAAGGCTTACTATAAAATATCGGATTATCTAGAGGATAAAAAGGCTTGGGACGGGTTTTGCTCCAACTCGAAAAATAACAACTAACAGGCTAAAGGTTTCTTCGTCGCTTCTTTACTTTGGTCTACATACCGAAGCGACAGAAATCAAAAAATATCACTTTATTTCCGTGTCAGTGCTTAGTTTTATGATTTGACCTTTTCTAAGTGTACATTTATTGTATTTATGGAAATAAAGAGTTTTTGATTTTGATTTTGATTTTGATTTTGCAAACAGTCTACAGGTAGCTCAACTGATCCATATCAATACCAGTCGAAAGCGTCCCCAAAACGCTGGCTGCATTGCCACGCTGTATGGCAATGCTGATGCGCTGTGCCAGATACTCACCAGCTCTCGGGTCACGCGTCGCTTCGACCAGACGCTCAGATAATTTTTTAAAAACTTTTTCTTTGTGAATAATAATGGCTTATATGTTTGAGAAAAAAAAAGGACCCATTTCTAAATACCTGGTGGATGACGATTTTCAGTGGTTTCTTTAGAGGTTTTTGATAAAGTCGTAGATAAAGATTGGAATTGTATGCTGTCCTGCTTATATCATATTTGATCAAAAAGATATAAGAAGGACAGCATTGAGAGGCGGTCACTTTCACTCCCTTTATCTATACGAATAATACTTTTCAAATGTTATAATATTTCTATTCAGTTTCAGTTATTTATTTATAAGAAAATTTTCTTACACGTCAAACTAACTTAGCTAGGTACAGAATAATGTAAAAACTAAGTACAAATAATTGTCCTTGGTAATCTTACCAGGAGTATTTAAATATTATTATAATTATAAGTGTGGATCTACGACATCGGCGTCGACAAATTTGTCATCGAAGAACTCTTATAAGCTGTAGTATGCCCTGTCCACTAGGATTCTCTTCAGTTTGTCCGTAAATATTGCAATGTGTATTTATTTCAGACTATTGAAAAATTAAGTGCAGATCTTAATTAACTTATTCTACGATCCACAGTAATATACATATAGTTACCCTAAAACTAACTCACATAATATATAATAACTTATAATAACATATTATTTGTGTTTACGGCGACGACGGCGTGTAGATGACGCAATCCTATAATAAATTATTATATAAAGATTGGGATTCTTAGATTAGTAGGTATCTAAGAACAGGAAAATTAATCTTGGAGTATCCTTTAAAACCATCCAAAAGGAGGCAACGAAACCAACTTTACGGCTTATCGGAAAATTAAGTACCTAGGTAGGTATCTACTAAAATAAAATTGTAGGAATTAAACTATAGTGCTAAACTAAATGTGTAGAAGCTGACTAATTCAATAAACTTCATACCAGAAGGGTTTATGTGACTTGTAATTTGAAGTGCCTATGCAGCGGCCATATTGTCCATAAGAAGTCGTAAAAGCTATATGATATTTTATTTAATGAAAAAGTTTATAGTCTTATAGCACGCAAATACCTGCAGCTACATACCAACATAGCCTCTCAACTCATTAGAATGTATGAAAGAGATAGATTTACACTGGTATAAACTGCACTCTACCAGAGTGCGTTAAATAGAAGTTGTAAACGCAAAGAAAAATTATTACTTACCACATATGGAGAGATTGAGAATACTATGTGAGTATCTTTATCTAGTTATTTTAATTGAATTAAAGTAATATAATCGATTATTGCTTGAAATATATCTAAAAAGTATAGTACACAATAAAATAGTAATAATATGTACCTAGTAGGTAGTCTATTAATTATGTAGTTAAGTAGGCCATCTTTTTCTCTAAGAAAATATGGACACGTACCACATTACCTTCTTATACATAACGTTGTCCCAATAAGGTTTGCTGGAAGATAACTATTTTAAGGGTTAAGCTCGCCTTTGCCATTCCTTCTCTGGTTCTATGTTTTATATATTATGTATGTTTTATTTGGTAATATAAAGAATTAAGAAATACACAGCCGTTACACAGGGTGGATTTTTTGGACGGAGCAGTAAGGCAGTGTAGCTTCCAGAATTTTAAATTTTTCATCTGGAATCAATAAAAATAACAAATTTCTAATAAAAAAATACCTTCAATTAAAAATTCAAATTTCAATTTAAAAAATTAAAGAAAATCGTTTTAGCAGACTATCTGTTGTCTATGTCGTCTCAAGAACCAATGTTTTTGTACCGGCGGTAAGTGATCAAACATTGGACTGATCATTGTGGTGATCTTTGGGAAAAGCCTATGTGTGGAATTCCATTGGACAAGATGATATTGATTCAAAAGTTCAAAAGTGTTGGTAGGTATGTTTATAGTTTTTTCTCAGTAGTAGGACATTCAGGATTCAGGACGAAACGAAGAGACATTCATCAGTGGTTAGGTACTTTATAAAAACAAAAATAGGTATTCCAGAAGTGAATTCCAATCCACACAAGCCAGCTAGGACGGCTCTTTTGTTTATAATAATAAGGGAAACTAGAAAGAGCCCTATCCAAAAATAGCAAACTTAGCCAACTGATAACGAAGCAATTACAGAAGCCAAAGTAATACCCCGATGGACAATAAAAAGAGGCATTTTCTGTCACTTTCTATCTGAAATGGAGGATCACCAGCAAATCATACAAATTGTTATACTCTCTTACAGCAATCCAGAGGAAATAAGACCTGATAAATCTGTTGATAAAAATAAAATATCCTCATTGCCGCATTACTAGAGAAACTGGAAGTGGCATTGAATGTCGGTAACAAAACATTATATTCACCTAGGAATGAAGTACCTATGCAGGTCTCGACAGAGCCTACACATTTGCTCCCCTTGGAGTCGAGACCCTAGGTCCGTTGGGTACCGAGGCTCTTCGGGTTTTCAAAAAACTATCTGAGCGTCTGGTTGAAGCGACGCGTGACCCGAGAGCTGGTGAATATCTGGGACAGCGTATCAGCATTGCCATATATCGTGGCAATGCAGCCAGCGTCTTGGGGACGCTTCCGACTGGTGTTGATATGGATCAGTTGAGCTATCTGTAGACTGTTTGCAACAGTCGGCAGTTAGCTCAATTGTTTCAATTGTAAATACTAGTATAATTTTCTTTGAGAATAAATTATTAGTACCTATACCTACCTACCTAAGGTTGCTCTACCAGTGCACCCGAAACTGAAACGTAATACATACCTAATACTAGGTAGGTATTTCATAAAATACTTCCCAAGCTGCTCTCAAAATGTTCTTGTTGCAAATTAGTACATGTAAGAAATTTTTCTTTTAAATAAAAAACTGAACTAAACTGAAGTACCTACGTATTTTTTTTAAATGACTGTAATTGTTTGGTCTCGAAAGATTGGAATTATTTGAATGACATCATATTTAGGATTTATTCGACAGAGAACTAAAGTTATAGACATAGCTCAAAGAATTCGCCAAAGAAGCTGGGCCATATCTCGCGAAGATTCGACAACCACTGCGGCAAACGTGTTCTTGAGTGGTGACCGCGACAACCTGCGAAATACTGCAGGCCGATACTGGATGCGGGTTGGGGATCGCAGTTCGGTGGTAGAATGTTCTGCAGGGGGCGCTGCTGCCCGCCGCCGGTGGATATCCCTTAGTCGCCTCATACGACACCTGCGGGAAGAGTTAGGGTGGTGCAAATTCTAAGCCGGCACCACACAGCTACCCTGCATGAGGATTATGGGCATTACCCCCCATGAGATAAAAGCCAATAAGGCGCTTATCAGCGGGAGGCCTGCGTCCAGCAGTAGAACCAACACAGGCTGTTGAGGTTGAGGAGGTTGAGGATACTAGATGCCGCAAGCTGAAGACAGGGCGCTATGGCGTTCATTAGGCCATAGGAAGCCTATGTCCTTTCTAGCAGAGGACTAACATAGGCTGATAAAGATGAACAGGATAATCGAGATACACTCATAGAGTTGCTAGAGAATTATGTGGCACGTCGTTGAGACTTTCTTCGCCAACAGATATTGTCCCTTGCTAGATCAAATTAAATAAAGCAAGCCAAATCTAGAAGCCCCAAATCCTCGAAAACCAGAGATAATAGCCGAGCAAACAGTTCGGTTAGCTCACAAACAAATAGTCCAACCCAATAAGGGTTGATTCGTTCGGTTGATTGCAATCAACCCCCCGTCATACGTGATACGAAACGAATACTGTTGATTATGTTATTGAGTTGAACAAATTACTTCGGATTCGGATGTTGGAAGAATTACTGAGAGAATTACCTTCTTATACAAATTGGATGGGAATGGGTAAGAAAGGTATCTCAGCGATTTTAGGCCTGAGCATTGGAAACAAAGATCTTGACCTAAAAATCAAAATTCTTGGAAACCATTTGGTCCTGTCCTCAGTGGTTTTATTTGGATACTGGAGATACTTTTCGTAGTTTTAGAAATGTTTTAAGTAAATCATTTTCATCAAAATCATCCCTAGTATCCCGGAGTATAATTGAAACCAGTGTTTTGTTAATGGAAAAATTGTTGATTTTGGCATCATATAGATTTACGTACACAATTCTCACTGACTGCTTTTTCAAAATATCTCGTTGTATCGCAATAATTCCAAATTAGCATAAAAGAATACGAGTCCTGGGTTTTGTAAATCATCAAGATTGGCATTAACGAAATCGAATTACCTACTGGTATCGGTGTACGGTAACGAACCGATGCGTGATTCAGTTTACATAAATCATTGTCTGTTTATTGTATTGGGGAATAAAAATCTGAGTTTATTTCATTTCTGAAGGAAAAGAAGCATAGATAAAGTGGCTAAGGTATTAAAGTTGATCGTTTCGTGTTGGCGCGAGTTTTAGATTTTTTTGTGGTGTTGAATTTTTACTAACGGCATAGTAATTTGCCGTAAATCTTTAGGTAACAATTTTATACGTACCCATGATAAAACCAACTTCGATTCAATTGTATTTTGGAAGCATTTGGTAAAAAGTTGATTTTTATCCCAAAATCTCTTATTTTTCCCAAATGCTCCTGGTATTTTTAGCAGTAAATCGAAGAGAGTTGAACATGATTTGCGATTTGCGGCTAATTATTTTTCCGCTAGTTTAATTCTTTGTGAAAGAATCTAAAAATATGTTTAAATAATTAATCGTCTGCTCGATTTATCATTGAGAACAAAACCACCTAAACTGATTATCTCTAGGCTAAGTTATCGTCTTAGCGTTAAGGGGGTACCCTACCTCGTTATTGTGTGAAGAGGATAGGCATAGGATTTCGCGTTCACAGGAGCGGGACAGAGCAAAGCGGCGTAAGCCCAAAAATCAAGTTTTTAGTAGTTATTTGCTCCCCACAAACATTAGAATAGTTAATTGAAAAAAAGGCCACATATAAAATGTTCTTTATACTTAGCTCAATTACTATGCTTAATCTCAAGATCGTATCATCTGTATTTATTGAGAAATTAGGGTTTTAGTAAAATATTAGAGGTAACTTTGCGATTTTTTTCTATCGAAATTTTTCTATGGAATCATGTTTTCGAAACATATGATCGATAGAATAAGTCCTGAACTTTACCATATATAAATTTTAAAGATAAATATTCAGTAGTTTGGAAGATATGGAGGTCCGACGGAGTTGAAAATAAGCAATTTGAGGGTAGGTACCCCCTTAACACTTTGACTGCCACCGATGCACAGTCATGTACGACAGCTTCTTTCATAGCGACGCCTTCTCCGCGTGAACGCGTTATCGAGCAAAATAACACAAGCATACTGTTCTCACAAACGGCTTCTTTACTTCCCAAAAATGATTTATCCCATCACAATAAGCCTTCGGAAGTTGTAAATAACCACATCCTTCCAGATAATATGAAACTCGGGCGACACATTGCAAACGAGAGCTTCCAAAATTAATTTCTGACCTAACCACCAGTACTTTTACGAACAGACACAAAAAACTACCATGATCCTTACAAGCTTTCAAATAAAGCTCCAATTAATATTGAGCATCGGAAATTCCTAAGTTGGTAACATTGCGGTCGGCAAAATTAGTGGTTTTCTTAGGAATTATTCTCATTTACTAATAGGTGTAATTTTTAAGAAGTCTTTGTGATTATGTGTCTTGGTGTCGCAAATTGAACTAAATTGAGGATACTTTAGGAATAGTAAAAGGAAATACCTATACATCTTAAGAACTTAATGACTAACAGATCGATGGGGGGGTGACTAAAATAAAGTGACTAGTGTAAATTTTTTTGTGGCTCTTCTTTAAACAACCTATTTTCGGAAATATTTCTTTCAGCTTTTATAATATCAGGGTAGGTACTTATCTCAAAGATTTGGTTTTCAAAAGCTATTCATTGCTTATTTTATGAAATCAACAAATACCTTTCGCATAATATCACTCAGTTCTGTAGATACCTACATAATTCAATTTAAGTTAGGTGGGTAGGTACCTACTTTTAAAACACATTTTAGTTTTTTCTATTGTTTATTGCTCTACAGTTAATTTCCTATCGTCCTTGTTGTATAATAAAAAAAACGTCAAGTGCGAGTCGGACTCGCGCACTAAGGGTTCCGTTTAATTGTAAGACAATACAATACAATACAAATATTCTTTATTGCACACCAAGATAGAAAAACAAACAGAAAAGAAAAAACAAACACAAAAACAGTTGCACAATGGGCGGCCTTATCGCTAAAAGCGATTTCTTCCAGGCAACCTTTGGATGGACACGGAACTATTGTACAGGTATAGACGGTGGCGTATTACAGACTACTATACTATACTAAACATAAGTACATAAATAAGTGTAAATAAATATTAAGTATAGACTATATACATATACATATTACATACATATACATACCTTGTTTTTTGTCAAATATCATTATTCTAGGTCAGCATAAATTAGGTACCCTGTATATTTTGGTCAAGGGAGAGAATCAAAAATTATTATTTTCTCATAATTTGTGCTATATGACCTTGCTTCTTACCGAATTTTATGATTCTAGGTAAACGGGAAGTGCCCTATAGGTATTGGTCTATCATCATCATCATCAGCCTATATTAGTCCACAGCTGGACATAGGCCTCCCCTAATGAGCGCCAAAGCGCCCTGTCTTCAGCTTGCCGCATCCAGCATCTGCATGCAGTCTTTCGCAGATCGTCATCCCACCTGGCCGGAGGGTGGTTTGCCGAGTCGTGGTCTCCACTGAAGAACACGTTTACTCCAGCGGTTGTCAGTTCTTCGCGAGATATGGCCGACCCACTGCCTATAGCAAGAATTTGGTCCATAACGAGAATCAAAAGTATTTTGTTTTTAGTGAATAAACTACAAATTTACGGTTTTAGTTTTTTTTCTTTTACTTGTGCTATAAGACCTTGCTTTTTGCCAAATTTTATGATTCTACGTCAACGGGAAGTACCCTATAGGTTTTGGTCCATGGCGAGCATTAAAAGTATTTTTTTTAGTAAATAAGTAACAAATTTATCATTCTTCCGTTTACTTGTACTATAAGACATGCTGCTCACTAAATTTCATGATTCTAGGTCTACGGTAAGTGCCTTATAAGTTTTGTATGCATGTGATTCCCTTGTAATTTTCAAAATATTCGAACGTAAACGTCTGTAACTTTTGAGTGCGTTGACTTAGAAGTTTAATTTATATTACATCAGAGGTTACGGACTTGAGTATTTGATGTTAATTTCAACTCGATACGTCGACGCGTTCCTGAGAAAAGAGGGTAGACAGACGGACAGACAGACAGACGGACAACAAAGTGATCCTATAAGGGTTCCTTTTTATCCTTTTGAGGTTCGGAACCCTAGAAATGACAATAAAAATACCTATCAACCGAGGCAAATTACCCACTCTTCTAGAAAATACTACATTTTTTGCAATAGCAACCCTCATTCCAACTTGCTATAATTAATTTACGACGAAGACATACGTTCTTATAATTTGTGTCAAGCGGCATTGTCATTTGTTGTTCTATTTGTGACAAAATTACTGTTCTGAGACAATGAGTGGCTATTGTGCCACCAACTGCTTTCGTTCACATGTCACGGGAATATGCTTGTGTTAAATTAAAGGAACAACGGAGGTCATAATCATAATACAATTATGGATGTCAATTGTTTGACAGTAAGATGGTTAAAGCAATTTTGTTTCATTTTTTGCACGAAAAAAACTAGCCTGCAGGACATTTTTGATAAGGTCCTTTTACCAATTTCATAGTTATACTGCTATACCTTTGTATTTTAGTATTTTATTACTTATCCACCTTTTCGTCGTATGGATTTCGTGAGGGTCTTCTCCCAGTGGTCTAGTCTCGGCATTTACTGAGATTTCTTACCTTTGAAATATAAATAAAAAGAACACGTTTCAGTGAAAATTTACTAGGATCTAGAAAAAGGCTTGGTCAGATCCTATTTCAATCTCAAATCGGTTATAACTTATAAGTTACATCCTCTTCCTGTTCTGACAAATTGATATTTTTTCCTAAATTCACACAAAAAGTGACCTCCCAAAAAGCAGTTGCTCACACGATGTCACGGATCAAGCGTATCATCAGCCTAAACATTGTAATTTTGAACAAAAACCCATCGAATTTCCGAAAAATTGCCACAAAAAACCTTAGGGTACAGGCACGCGAGCTTATTAGTAAAAAAACTACTAAAAGTAGGGTGTTTTTACAATAATTAGTAATTTGCACATCGTATTGTGGTTACTAAGGGCAGGCTTCAATTGCAAAGGCTGTTTTGTGGTCTGATAGACCATATGGCGTCTAACGGAATACGCTTCCTTCGCTATTGTGTAGCTTCAATTATATTAAACGAGCTTACAAATCCTAAGTAGTTTTAACTAACCACCGGATGGAATAATCATTAAAGTGCAGGCTGCAATCACAGTCTTAGCTTTACGACTTAAATGAAAACAGAATTAAATTTTACGACACAATTAGGTACTCGGATTGGAATATGTTAATTAATTTATTAACATAGGTTTCTCCATCATTAAATAACATGGAAGAAAAAGTCCTAATGAATAAATAGTGCTTGAAAATCCACACAGCTTCATCTGGCTCCAAAGTAAGCAGAGCTTGTGTTTTAATAGTAATAGTATTCATCATTATCAGCCACTGGTGGACATAGGCCTCCCCTAATGAGCGCCATAGAGCCCTGTCTCCAGCTTGCCGCATCCAGCATCTGCCTGCAGTCTTTCGCATATCGTCATCCCACCTGGCCGGAGGGCGTCCTACACTACGTTTGCCAAATTCCATCTCGATCTATTCAGTAGTTTTAGAGATCCTAGGTAACAAAATATCAGATTTCAAAAACTTTTGGCTTTAATAATATTAGTAGGAAAGGATAGGGTAGGATAGTAGGATTAAGTAGGAAGGATTTTATTGGTAAAAAATCTAAAATGTCAATTGATTTTTAGATTGTGTTCATAGCAAGTAGGCTACCAAGTGCGCAAAATTCTTATCTGCTAGTAAATAAGAAGCTAATAGTAAAAACCCGATTTTTTTTCGGGCGTCACTACATCTTAAGAGGTCGCATTGCGCGTCATATCGTGAAAAGGATAGGCATAGGATTTCGCGTTCATCGAAGCGGAACAGAGCATACGTTTTTGGAACGACGTAAGCGCAAAAATGATGTTTTTGTTTATTTACAAGAAAATTTATGAAGAAAATGTATTAAGGAACTAAAGAATTAGTAATAACCTACGAATAAAAACTAAAATCTTTTCTTTATACAGCAGAGTTCCTGAGATCACGATCAAATTAGGTGCAAAACTGTGCACTTTCATGATTTTTGTTTTATCGTAAAGTTTTTTCTCAATCGTATTTTCAATTTCAAGGAACCAAAGAAAAAATGTAGAATCTTATGTACTTACTTAATTCGAGGTTTTTACCACGGGGTTCCCGTGAGTATATTGAGATCTAGACCTAGTTTAACAACCAAACCCGCTAGGCTCGCTCCCTTAAAAGTGAGATAACGAGCGTTTAAATAAATTAGTAAACCATGCCTTTCAATCAACGCACCATCCTTCCATTTACCCCATGCAAATATTGACAGGGAGCGCGGGGGGTGTCAAAGCAAGCCGCTCCTTTGATCTCACCGCCACCTGCAAGTCTGCGACTACCGTAGATATTTATAACCGCATCTTAAGTTTTCATTGTCTCGGTATAAGTGCGGTGAAAAAACTGATGAATAGAGGTAAGTAGAGGTAGATGGTACATCTGGATGGTTTCGTGTTACCTCTTTGCAAATAGAAGATGATAATTAGATAGGGTTAGTTCAATGCTCGATATGGATAATAGACGCATTTCTTTGTGATAATAATATGAGGCGGTCGCCATCAGAATCCGTAGGATGGGTTTTGCATACTTTAATAAAACTACAAAAGTTTTCATTTCCTTCCATATCCGCCTTGCAGTGGCTATCGGATAGAGGAGAACTATTTTTTGTAGTATGGCAGCGACTCAATAGTTTCATAGGAACTCGATTGTAGTTTTCGAATGATTTTGATTGATTAGTTGCCTTTTCGCAGTACCTACAACTTTGATAACTTGTCAGTGGTAGTAAACAAAAACGTTTCCGTTTTGCTACTGTGCAAACATCAAGCCACTCCGGAATGGTGAAGGGAGAAGTCGTACCTACATCTAAGACTTGATCACGATAAATGCTAATTCTATAATGCACGTAGGTACCTACTTCATGTTGACCTAGAATCATGATATTTGGCAAGAAACAAGGTCTTACAATTAAACGGAACCCTTAGTGCGCGAATCCGACTCACACTTAACGTTTTATTTTTATTTGTTGAATATGACTTGCTCGTGATTGATCAAGGATATGTAGAAATAGTGCAGCCGTTCGAGGTTGGTTCTAATTAAAATATCGTCTCGCTACGGTCCATTAGATTTTTTGTAAAAATTTGCTTGTGTTTCTATTTTTATGTACTCGTAGGGTTTAGACCTCCTAAACGTTTATTGCCCGTGTTCCGATCGCGAAGACTGATCGAACCAAGGTCAGTTTTTTTTGCCCGAAGTTCTACCAAAATAACCATCTCTAGAAAATTATCAAAATTTATTTATTGGCATTGGTCCTACTGGTAGAGTAGAACGAAGGGAAATAGTTTAACACATCTATCC
Source organism: Eupithecia subfuscata (assembly GCA_963564075.1). Classification (NCBI taxonomy): domain Eukaryota; kingdom Metazoa; phylum Arthropoda; class Insecta; order Lepidoptera; family Geometridae; genus Eupithecia; species Eupithecia subfuscata. The sequence goes on along the minus strand of OY751117.1, from coordinate 8,522,616 downwards.
TTTTCTAGTCGTGTCCAGTGAGAGTGAAGAATGAAGTATTTTATTAAAATTCATTCCAACACTATAACTTATGGACTTACATTCTACCATGGGCACTCCCCTATCCATAATAATCAGCCGGTCAATTTGACAATGGCAATGGCCCCCTATTTTCAAAATATTTATACCGGTCAGAACAATTTCAACTAAGTGCGCTGGACCCCAAAATGTCAATTGAATTGTTCCTGGCAATTATTTTAAATGTGTTTGATGATGGGATGGGAACTACGAAATCGATATTTAGCTTGAAATCACAACAGATTTTTTATTTTGAAGTTTTTGTGCTTCTATTCTAATATTAATAAAAAAGACTTTATCTATATTAATAATTTCGGACCGGTCTACGGTAGACTCGAACGAACTGCACATCAAATTGAAGAGCGTAAAAAATTAGTCGATCCGAGTCGACAACTTATAGGCGGAAAATTCGGATTATCGAGTAGTTTCAATATGAAAATGAATAAATTGCTAAAAAAATTGTAACGGCGTTGCAAAGTAAACATGTCAGTTAAGTATAAACATGTCTATGGTTCGGTCTTGGTACCGTGGACGGAAGAAATCGCTCCCCAGGGTATAAAAATACTCCTTGATCGTAGCTTGGTACATATATAGTGATCTGTGGTTCGGTCTAATTTCTTTGAATGAAAACTCTTTGCTCTTTGATTGAGAAATCATAATATGTATAATAATAGTAATAGTAGTATTTTATTGCACCCGTGCGAAGCCGGGGCGGGTCGCTAGTATGTAAATAAGGGCGAGCCGAGTTAGATACGTACTTTTCAGGCTGGCCTAGAGCATGGTAAAATAATACAAGCTATGCTACACCGAGATCTTCCCAAGCCTATGTCACTGTCCACTTGCCACAAAAATGGGAGGTTACGTTCATTTGCCGGTGGCTATCAAACTTTATTGACCCCGGTGAATCACTTGCGTTGTTGATTGGATAAAATCTTTAAAATAAAATGGGCGGTTACTCTATCCGTAACTGTAAGTGTGAAAGGTGGTAAAATAAGGTTCTTTAAATTCCCGAAAAGAGAATCAGTGGCTGAAAAATGTTCCTACTTTATTATTTAAGGCGAATAGTAGGGTGGATAGTGGCGCCACTACATATTTAATTTTATAATTACGTTATACAAAAGAATTATCAAAAAATCGGACCGCTGGTAGACGATACCTATCACAAGCTTTTATTTAATGTATCTGTAATAGTTTTGTTTTGTGTTATTCAATCAAAAACCTTGTTTGGAGAGCTTGGTGGCCACCAATAGGAACTAAATTCTTGAAACAAGTATCTGCCTAAATAATACAGTACAAAACTATTAAAGATACATTTAAAAAAAACTTATGATAGATATCGTCTACGCGCGGTCCGATTTTTTGCTGATTCCTTTGTATAACGTAATTATAAAATTAAATATGTAGTGGCGCTACTATCCACCCTACTATTCGCCTTAAAAAAAAACCCCACAGATCCTATATTACTGACCTTGGACTCATTGTCCACTACCAGCGTTGCCAGACGTCTCAATTTTGGTGGAACGTCCCGATTTATGAAAATTAAATGTCCCGCTTTGCGGGGATCGCTCGACCGTGCTCGGCTGTACTTCATCTTTATTAATGAGAAAAAGGAAACTTTAAAATATGTAAAATCATCACAGAAATATTATCAATACCTAAGTAATTCTTATTTATAAATTATTCTCTTATTACAATAAGAGAATAATTTATAAATAAGAATTACAAGAATTACAAAGTTGCAATTTGTAACACTCACTCCATAGACTATTCTATCGCTTGAAACGCCATGTTTTTCTAATGAATAAAACTTTTTTGATTTGGGTTTCTATTTTTTATTTTTTCTTCAGAAGACGAATTAGACTCAACTTTTTAACAATAGGGTAAATCAGATTTAAAATATTATATTTTTATTAACATAGGTACCTACATTTTCTATCGCTATTTTTGCTATCCATTATCACGTAAACGTAATTTGAATTCAAATAAAAAGATAAATATTTAAAAACTTCTGATTATAATAGCTAGGTACTACGTTTCTGTACTACATCCCGATTTCGACGAAAGAATCCCGCTTTTTTCACTCAAATGGTTCCATTATCCCGACTTGACAAAAAAAAATCTGGCAACGCTGTCCACTACGCACATGTGGTTCTTGCAGAAGTGGTGGCCTACAGCGAACAGTGAAACCCCGACTTACACTAGCGCCGCCACCTATTTTTTCTTATTAATACGATAAAGTATAAACAAATACGTATTTTTGAAAATTCCTTTTTATTTAATTATGTATCATAAGCTTTTTTAAAGTTTTCTTTTATACAGGGTAAGTGATTGGTAATTCACTGACACTGCGCGTTCTGCCCATCATTACGTTACGTACAAGTTTGTCAAGACGACTTAATTTAACGCGTTCAATGCCACCAAGATTTTCATAATGTATTGCCGGATGCCGGGACATTTCACGGCGGACGCGCTAGCGGAGTCACCGGCCCTGGAATAAGAATTACGTGAACACGCGAGGGGAGTCAGTGGCACTGGACGTGTTAAACTTGGTATTGGAAGGAGAAACCGGCAGGAATGAAGGGGACATTCAATAATCGTTCTTAGAGAGGCTTTATTTGAAATTTAACTCAAAAAAGGCTCTACCCTGAGTTAACATGTAGGAATGAGAAATCGATCGAGTCTTTAGTAGGTAATTCAATAGGTTCCGGACAAGCGTGCTTTTGTATCAGAGGTAATTTTTACACGTTTTAACGTTTAAAGGTGATTTCTATCCCATGGAAATTGATTTATGGGTTTAAAAGTAGTTTTAAAGTAGTAGCCTATGTTTGATTCCAGGATTAGAATAACATCTATGCAAAATTTCAGCCCGATCCGTTCAGTAGTTTTGGCGTGAAGAGGTTATAAACATCCATCCATCCAAACTTTCGCATTTATAATATTAGTGTGATATCATCATCCACAGCCTGACTTTACACACGGGTAATAAAATAAGGCTTGCTTAATAAATGAAATGTATTACGTTGACATTTATTAATAACCTAAACACCTATCCTAAAATAATATTAGACCAAATAAATCCAGTATATAATTAGTTCAACTTCTCAACGCCAGATGCCGCAAATCTTGCAAACTACACGTCATTGAAGGTTATCTAAACTTACAGCGACACCTATTGATGAGTAGCAGAACTAAACGTCTAAAAAGGTTCTCTCAATGAAGTTAGAGAGTTACTATGGGTTCTCTATCTTTTTGCTATGTTCGTTAAATTAGCTCTACTTATTATGACGACCTCTGTGGCGCGGTGGGCGAAGGTCCGCCTGCGACGCAGGAGGTTGCGGGTTAGGCCTACCTATCTACGTTTTAGTTTCTTCTTGATACTGTAGTTAATAAGATGATGCATTGGCGGATACAGGGGGGGGGCCATGGGGGCCATGGCCCCCCCCAAAAGACCCAGGAAAATCATTATTTCGATTCAATTCAGGTGCAGTTTTACACGGCATACCTATTCTTCGGTAGGTCAGTAAATATATCAGGAAACAGAAATATATTCTTTAGGCCCTACCTACAACCTAAGTTTACAACAGGGACTTTGAAATCAACATAAATCCTTAAAAATGTAAATTTTTACATTCTTTGGTTGAATTTCTAAAAACGCTGGACACGTAATTTTCCATCAAGCAATAGGCTAAATACCTACCAATTTTCATGGCTTTAACTACAAGACTGAGTAACGGAATTCCTATACCTGCAGGGATAAAATAACAAAAATACTGAAGCACATCTTATTTATTACTGACCGAAAAGCTAAATACTTATACCTAGGTATCAAATTTTATGGATTTAACTGGAAGTTAAATCGAAAAGTTAAGCCAAAAATAGCCGAATCTCTTTATAAACTAAACTAGAAACCATTTTCTATCCCCTTAGAACAGCCATTCCCAAAGTGTGCTCCGCGGAGCCCCGGGGCGCCACGACAATACTGCTCAAAATAAAAAAAATTGGTTTAGTACCAAAACAAGGTTGCAGAGAAATTTTTACATAATACGGTTTATTAAGTTATATGACCAGTCAATAATGATATTAATTTTAAGTACATTTTTGTAATTCGAACTACGAGTCGCATAGTGGTCCACAGAACAACCCTACTTCTCTACAACCTTGTAATTTTCTTGCTCCTAGGAAGCAAAAGGACACAGTGCGAGCGCGCCGATATTCCTGATTAGGTCAAACTAGATAATGTAAATAATATTGAGAAATTTCACCAGTCACTAGTACAGAATTAATTTTGTTTATTTCAACAAGCTTCAGCCCGCGGCTTTGTAAGTGCTTTTCAGGTAGCTTATGTCCGGGATACCGTTTAGCTCCCTGTCAAATTTTATTAAGACCCGTTAAGCCGTTTAAGTGTGAAAGGTAACAGCTGACAGACAGAGTTGTTTTCGAATTTGTAATAATTAGTATGAATACGTTCTTTTATCCCAACAGCTAGAAATGACGTAATTTTGCGTCATTTCTAGCGACTGTTACGCGGCTCGCTACGCTCGCCATTGTTTTTGCTTTGGCTTTTTTCTCTTTCTCAAATTTTCCCACCGCCGTTAGAGTCTCAGTAATTGTCGCGGCTCGCACAGCTCGTTGGCGTCGTTATATCGTATTATCTTGTATTTCTATCACAAATTTCCCAATCGTCTCTAAAAAGTCTTTAAAATTTGCGAGGCTCGCTCTGCTCGCCGTTTTTATGTCATCCTTGCTTTCTTTTCTCACAAATTTTTAAATCGTCACTAAAACAAATTTGATCATTTCGAGGCTCGCTCCGCTCGCCTATCTTACATGTATAGACTTTTCTTTCACAAATGTCCCAATCGGCGCTAGAAAGTCTTTTAAATTCTCGAGGCTCGCTCCGCTCGCCGCGGCGATATTATATCGTCTTTTCTTCCTTTTTACTCATAAATTTCCAAAAAGTCGCAAAAAAATCTTAAAAACTTTCAAGGCTCCTTCTGCTCTCCGTTTTCTTTCGCTAATTTCCTAATCGACGCAGATTTTAAAATATTCGAAGCTTTTATAATTATTCGCTCAGTTCGCCGTTTTTGCGTCGTCTTTTTCTTCCTTTTCTCTCACAAATTTTGCAATCGTCACTAAAACAAATTTGATAATTTCGAGGCTCGCTCCGCTCGCCTATCTTACATGTATAGACTTTTCTTTCGCAAATGTCCCAATCGGCGCTAGAAAGTCTTTTAAATTCTCGAGGCTCGCTCCGCTCGCCGCGCCATTTTATATCGTCTTTTCTTCCTTTTCACTCACAAGTTTTCCTAAAATTCGCAATAATCTTAAAAAATGTCGAGGCTTCTTCTGCTCATCGTTTTTATATCGTCTTTTCTTTCGCAAATTTCCCAATCGTCGCTAAAAAATCTTTAAAAATTTCGAGGCTCACTCCGCTCGCCTGTCTTTTCTTTACGTGCCTATTTCCCAATGTTTGCTTAAAAGTCTTTAAAGTTTTAGAGGCTCGCTCTGCTCGCCTTCTTTTTCATTTAGACAACGAACTGAGTTCGTTGTCTAAATGAAAAAGGGCTCCGTCAAATATTTCGATGTCCAAAAGGGTTGCGTCGATAAAAGAGTTTGAGAACCGCTACCTTAGAGAATGATTTTTTATCGACGCCGCCGTTCCGCCTCCCGCGCCGCCCGCGCGTGACTTTGTTATTTATTTTTTTAAATTGCTTAAAAAACTTTATTTTTTTTGTTGACTTGTGATTTTAACCCTTTCTCTAAACTTTGTCTAAATGGCCCCCCCCCCCCAAACTGAAATCCTGGATCCGCCCCTGAGATGATGAATAAACTTACCTATTATATCTGATAAAACGTAGGTTACCTTTAAGTGTAATTCGTAAATACCTAATCTTATATCATAAAAAGCCTGGTAAAGTTTCTATGGAAAATTATTATTCCTTAGAAATCAAATACCTATGCCAAAAAATTTGGACTTCGACGGGACTTGAAATCGAAGTCGAACATTTCTGGGATAGGTAGGTACCTACTATTTTATTTCTTAGAAAGTAGGTACCCTGCCTGAGTGTGAAGATCTACGCACTATGATACTGAACTGTGACTTCACTGATATGTGTGAATCGGCCTTAATAATAAAACCTTATTATTCCTTTGTTCGATTCACTCAAAACTCTGTATAAATAAACTAGGTATAAAGATTTACAAAACTACCTCTTGGGGATGTGCAATAAATTTCTGAAATTTGTATGATTTCGACGCGAGCGAAGCCGCGGGACGCAGCTAGTATTTATATAAAAAAGACCGGTACTAACAACTACTATGTTTAAACTTAGGCCGCTACAAACTATTGATCGATCATCAAAGTCAGCGCACACAACGGTCGCAATCAACGTAGTTCGCAATACAACTCACAGGTGGCGCTAGTGAGACTTTGACAGTGCTTTATAGTAATTATCATAGTGATGACGTGAGATGAGCTATTTAATAGCTACAGTTTTACGCATGATAGATTAGTAGGTGCCTACATAGATATAGGGAAAAGAATAGAATAGAAAATTTGATTTGTCATTTGTACAAGTAGGAACATACATTGATTAACAAAAAAAACACAAAAATATACAACTTGCTTGAATCACAAAATGGTCCCTGCCTCAGCTTAAGTCGCGTTTTCCACCAACGCTGATCTTCTGACAGGGCCGTTTGGTGACGTCACGGTAAAAGAAATACAAGAGAAAACAGCCACAACACAATATGGAAAAGAAAGATTGAATTGACTACGTAGCGACGTTCATTTTTTACTTGCATACTAAAATACCTAGGAAAATATGAGATTTACAAGATTTACATGATTCTGGACTTATGAATAACGATTTTTTGAATTGTTTTACATTAAATAAAGTTTTATCTCTCTATTCGTGTTCTTTTACATACCTACATGTACACGCGCTCTAGCATTAATATTAAACATAATAACAAATATTTCTTGCTTATTTTTTCGGCCAAACCAGTGTTTTCTCATGTAATTATTGCAAGAAAATTATGAAAATCCTTTTAAATTTCAAAACAATATTAAACACGTAAACATAAATATGAAGAAAAAACGTCTTTAATTTTTTTCTAAAAAAGAAAAATATGACATTTAACACTACAGTACACGCGCCCCTTTTTTTACATGAGTACACGCGTGGCCTACTATATTAGGCCATTTTAAAATGTCAATATATTGTATATTCCTAACTTTCTGATTAAAACAAGAAATGGAATGGAAAAGTCATTTATTTTACTTAGTTTTGCAACCATACATTTTAGATAAATTATTATGAATACTGAATAATCAACAATTTTGTAAATATCTAAGAAAAAGGAACAAAAATGGCACTTCTGAGATCAACATGTTTTTTTCTAACATAAAACTAAACATAGTTACAAATTTCTTTATTTTCGTGGCATTCAGAACACACTACTGCTTGGTGATCGGGACAAATCCATTTATTGCAAGTCTTGCACCACTTTTTGTCGACCGATTTCGGGCTCTCGAGCAGAGTGCACATCGATCAACTCGTCCTATCTTTTTCGGTTTTCGCATCTCTGTTTCTTTGGTAATCGTCCTTTATTTTTCTTCTATGTATATATTAGTGCATCTTACCAGGATGTCCAAGATATCTTGCGTGAAGAACAGTTCAAAACAGGATAACGGATCCTTAGCATTCCTAGCTGCATCTCCTTTTGGGCCTGGTGGTCTTATCCTAATATTTTGGGGTCGAGTTCGCGTGGCTGGTGGAACATCTTTTTGCCAAATAGTTACGTTCATAGATTTATAGACTGCACCGTTCCTTCTGGTTGCAAGTTCCGAGAGTGGCGCGTCTTCTGAACTTGATGTTTCGTCTGATTCGCTCAATCTTTCCTCTTCATTTTCACGTTCTGACTCGCGGACTAGGGCTTGCAAATCTGGCTCTGGCTGAACTTCATCATCTTCACTCTCAATCACTTCTTCATCTTCAGTTTCTACCTCTCGCAGCCACCTTTCCACTTGTAGATCATCCATGACGAAAATCTGTAAAAAAGTACTAAATTAGGAAAAAAGAAATACATTTTACAATTTGTAACTAATAAATAATTAATAATCATTTGATATACATACAAATAAATATATAATTTTTTACAAAAGAACATTGTAATAGCGTTTTATATCAATAATACATCAAAAGTTACATACCTGAATTTGGTACACCAATACACGCGCGGACTACTTTAGTAGGCCCGCACTTTTGGCGCCAAATTGCTTGTGCATGCGTACGCGCTGAGGTCGCACGGGGTACTGAGGTTGTGACAAATATATCAGACGAGGATTACCTGGAATCACTAGTTTCTAGCGCGCTTAGTTAAAAAGTTATTGCAAAAAGAGTTACCCTGGTCTACTATAGTAGGCCGCGCGTGTACTCTAGTGTTAAACAATCGTAGAACAAACGTTGACCCTTTCGGCTTAGTACACCCTCTTCGTGGCACCCTGTATACCTACCAGCTAGTTAGTAAGATTGAAAAATATCTCTCGCCAGTTGCCAGCTATTGGCGTCACGTTCTCGGAGATCGGTTTCAACTTCGTCGATCCAGCGATACCTAGTAGGTTGGCCGACTGCTCTACTCTACGCTCCGATGGTTTTCCCAATTGACATCTTTTATTTGTATAAATAATAGAGCTCAGTTGTTTTCCCTCATACACCTTCTTGACAGTCAGCTCAGAACCGAAATGCCTGGAGAAGCCTTGTTGATATTTTTTAGTTATTTACTCCTTTGGCTCAGCGACCCAAAGTGCCTTGTGTCGGAAGCCGGTTCTTGGCTTTCGCTGAGCCAATGGAGTAAATAATTAAAAAATATAATATTATAAAAGAAAACAAACAGGAAAGATAACGCGATTTTAAAGAAGTATATACATCCATTTACTATGTGGAAACTGTTTCCGTTTGATTTGGTCTAGTTTTCGTATTTAATATAATAAGTTTAACTTTTTGTTTCCGTATTGTGTAAAAATAAAATATAAGTTATCTATACTAATATTATAAAGAGGAAAGATTTGATTGTTTGTTTGTATTGAATAGGCTCAGAAAGTACTGGACCGATTTGAAAAATTTTTTCACCGTTAGGAAGCTTACTTTTCAGGGAGTGACATAGTAGGTAAGCTATATTTTATCCCGGAATTCCCACGGGAACGGGAACTACGCGGGTTAAACCGCGAGGCGATCGTCTAGTAACTATTAAATCAAATGAAGAACTAGGAAATTAAAAATAACCTAAGTAAAATTCAAACCCATAAACTAAATTGATAACCTATTCTAATCTTTGCTAAGAGCAAGTCACGCGGCCGTGTTCCGAATTCTGTAAATTTTTCTAAAATTAGATATTCAAATTGAATTAAAATACCGAAATTGGAGATTAAATTATAATACTTACCCCTCTAAGTTTACTAGGTAGGTACCTACATAATTTGTAGGTAGAGTTTCAATAAGACTATTTATAGACCTGTCGAACATGATTGTCTGACCACTCGAATTAAGACAGAACCAAGAGTCTAACTCCGAGAAGCCTACGTTGATAACTACGTGCATCACTCCTAAATGATAAAGAAATAAGATAAAGTAACTGGTATAATTATGGCGCAATTATTTAATTTCATTACTGATTTCAATACGACAAAAACAAACCATTTACAACTTATTGAGAAGTGTTATTCACAAACTGTTATTAGGCGAAGCGAGAAGTGAAGGCGCAAAACCACATTACGAGTATAATATATACCTTTATTTATGTCCAGCACTAGTACGGGGCGAGCAAGCGCTACAGACGGTCATAGCGACACAAACAGAGCAACATATAAACAAAATGAATGGTTACACAATCGCCATCGCGTTGTTGTTATTCCGGAGTTTCGGGCAAACACGGTTCATCACAGAAGAATACTCAAAACTGAAGCTCGACATCATAGAACTAGAATTAAAACAGTCCCTGGGAGGAACACTAGTTTTGGACGGAGATGAGTTAAAAGCAAACGATGTGCTAATGAAATGGAAGAACCAGGAAGTCGATGATGAATTTAAAAATCCACAACAGGAAGAGTTTTGGCAGCGCGCAAAAAACTCCCAAGTTTACGAGATAATACGGAGAATGCCGAAAGGAGCCGCTCTACACATCCACAGCACCTTCATGCTGGATGTAGACAGCATGATTGCTCTGACGCACGAATACGAAAGCAATTTGTACGCATGCTGGCACACTGATTTAAAATTGCGGTTTTCCGACTCCGTTCCCACTGGACCTTGCCCAGTCAATTGGTCTCTACTCACTGAATTACGGAACAACTCCAATGATAAACAAGCGTTTGATGATAAGCTCAGGGGACATCTTTGTTTGGACTGCGCAGCACAGACAAACCCGCACGAGAGCATCAACGATGTGTGGGAACAATTTGAAAAGACACACAAAACCATCAAATCTCTCATTACTTTTCGGCCTGTGCGTGAGAAGTATTTCTACGAGTCTTTGAAGAAATTTTACGACGACAATGTCAAGTACGTGGAGATCAGAACTGGGTTGAACGTCCTTTACGAGCTAGACGGAACCGTACACGAGAGAATGTACATGGCGAAATTGTATAAGAACATTTCGGATGAATTCATAAAAACATACCCAGATTTTATGGGTTTCAAATTTATTTTGACGTCATTTCGCGGCGCGACGAATGAAAACGTTCGCCAACACATTGAGTTAGCGAAGGAATTGAAGCGAGAAATGCCCGAAATTTTCGCCGGTTTCGACTTAGTGGGTCAAGAGGATCTGGGACGCCCGCTGATCGATTTCCTGCCGGAATTCACGGCGGTGAGAAACGAAATTGACTTCTATTTCCACGGAGGAGAAACTAATTGGTTCGGGACATCGAGTGATGAGAACTTAGTGGACGCTATCCTTCTAGGTACGAAGAGAATAGGCCACGGATATTCGTTGCTAAAGCACCCGGGTTTACTTAGCATTGTGAAACAAAGGGATATTCCAATAGAAGTGAATGTGGTGTCGAATGCAAGATTGTCTTTAGTGAACGATGTGAGAAACCATCCATTAGCTACATACTTGGCTTTGGACATGCCTGTGGTTCTATCAAGTGATGATCCTAGTGCGTTTAGGACGGATCCGTTGTCTCATGATTTTTACGTAGCGTTCGTAAGAGTGGCCAGTAAGCGTTATGATATAAGAATGTTGAAGACGCTAGCCTTGAACTCTATAAAATACAGCGCGTTAGACATTGCAGGAAAGGATAAAATGTACAAAATCTTCAATGATGATTGGAGCAAGTTTATAAATGGTTTGATTTTGACGAGCGATTGAAAGGACATTGAACCGGAAGTGAAGGGCAGAACATTGTCCGTCGTATCTATAGCTCTGGATAAACTTATTATGCAATCCTAAGTTAGTAGAGATAAACCAGTCTAAAAATGCACGCCCCTTTTAGGTACTATAAAAACTATCGTAGTTTGACGAATTCATTACGGATGCAAGGGATGAAACTTTGGTGTTCTTCCAACACAAATAAGGTTCGTAGTTAACCCGCTTACATCCTTAATGAATGCACGCCCCCTCCACAAAACGTCATAGGTACCTATACTCAGGGTGCATTCTTAGAATGGTTTATCTCTAAGATTTGATGTTTAGAGCAATCCTTGTATTATTAGAAGCACCTCTAGAGGGTATTTATATTTAGAGGCCAGGGATGAACAGGGTTCCAAGGGACATATTAGAATTGCCAAGTCACTTGACATTCAAGTGCAAGTTCAAAACCTGTGCCGCGATCACGGTGTGGTAAGGCACGGCATTACGGCTCTAACGTTAGCAGTTGAAACGTGGGTTCACAGGCCGCCATCGGACAATCGATATCGGCTTACCGACTTCGGATGCCACGGAAAGGGTTTACATCTTTCCGTGGCATCCGAAGTCGATAAGACGAAAGGGGGTGATTCAATTTCTGACTAACGATTTTTTGAATTTCGATTTATTTGCAATAGATTGCAAATATAAAGTTTTTTTCGTGTTCTATTACACGCAGAGTGCGTGTACCTAATAGAACACGAAAAATAGGAAAAAACATTATTTAACATTAAAACATATTTCACAAATGTGTGTTGCTTGTTTTTTCATCAAAATCAGTGTTTGTCATGAAATGATCACAAAAAATTATATGAATCCTTTGAAATTTCAAAACAATAATAATAATGTAAGAATACACAGAACACGAATATGAAGAAACGTCTCCAATTTTCTTCAAAAATAAATATACGGAAATCAAAAAATCGTAGAACAAACGTTAACCCCCTCGATGTCCAGAATCAGCCCCTTTCGGCTTTGTACACCCTTTCCATGGCACCCTGTATAAGGTGCGTGTATGCGCCCAGACACGACTTTTGAATGCAGAAATGGTCTTGGGGTGTGTTATAGATATTTGAAATTTCTTTTAAAACCTTACTTATACTTACTTGTATATATTAATCTACTATATAAAAATAAGTCGGGTTTTCCTTCCTGACGCTATAACTCCAGAACGCACGAACCGTTTTCCACGGTTTTGCATTCGTTGGAAAGGTCTCGGCTCCGTGAGGTTTATAGCAAAGGAAAAATTAAGAAAGTGGGAAACATAAATTTCCACGCGAGCGAAGCCGCGGGGCGCAGCTAGTTTTGTATAAGTTCATCATAAATGTATTTTTTTGCTGTAATAAAATGCGTTTTATAAGTATTTTATGTTGGCATAATAAGTAAAGTAACAGTAAAAAGTAAAAATGTTATTTATTGACATAATAGCTAGTGTAACAGACAATAATGAGTCAGTGGGCTCCTGAACTAGTTTAAAAACTGTGTTTCAGGAGCCAGAATAGGTACCTACCTATCATAATATATGTCATAATTTTAATCATTAGTCAATAGTGTCCGTAAACTCCCAATAATGTGTAATACTACCTAAATAGCAAAATGACATTATTGTACCTGCATAAAATGGAAAAATTAAAAACTGTGTTTCAGGAGCCAGAATAGGTCTTACCCACCTATCTTATGAAATGTCATAATTTTAATCTTTAGTCAAAAGTATAAATTTATTCACAAAGAAAATTATACTAGTATTTACAATTGAAACAATTGAGCCGACTGTTGCAAACAGTCAAAAGTGTCCGTAAACTATCAATAAAATGCAATGTAAATAGCAAAGTGACATTAGATATTGTTCATTATAAAATTATATTCATAAAATGGTAACAATAAACCGTTTCTTCTTAAATAATTACCTACTTACTCCACTTTTAGGTAGATAAACAATAATCTTGAAGTAGTTTGATCTCTTGGCCTTAGATTACCTACATATTAAAGTTATTTTTTTTAACCCCCGACGCAAAAAGATTTAAGTTTATAAGATTTAAGTTGTTATAATATTCTATATAATCCTGTATGTTCATTTTATGTTTATATAATTGTAATGTGTTGTGTTATAGTCCAACCAAATACATGTATTTTCTTTCTTTCTTTCTTCTTATAAGTTTGACGTGTCTGTCTGTGTATCTGTCTGTGGTATCGTAGCTCCCAAACGGATGAACCGATTTTCGTTTAGTTTTTTATATGTCATAGATAGTTTTATCCCGAGTGTTCTTAGCCATGTTCAGCATATAAACGTCGGCGGGTTTCTTAAAATTTTAATTTTTTCTTGTATATAATGATATTCAGCACTTTTTAAATTGATGCAGCCAGCGCAACGACTTTTTCGATAGGTAGGTATTGTATTGATATAGACCAGTTGAACTACCTCTAGATTGTTTGCAACAGCTTGCAGTTAGCTTAACTATTTCAATTAAAAATACAAGTTCTAATTAAAATTTACACAGGCAAGTAAGTACACAATATCGTATATGTAAGCATGCCTAAACAAAACACGTAAATAAAAAAATACCTTCTAATCTAGAATTCTGTCCAGATGTGTGAAAAGGTATTTTTTTATGAGCCAGAGGTTTGGTACCAGGTGACTACTATACCGACATTAAAAACCTTAACTTCTGCAGGTCATAAAAACAACAGCGGGAATAGAATCCGCATCGTCACGAGTTTCAGACGAACCTTGGCCCACTATTAAGGGGGTATAGTACCTCAAATTGCTTATTTTCAACTCCGTCGGACCTCCATAGGTATCTTCCAAACTACTGAATATTTAACTTTGAAATTTATATATGGTAAAGTTCAGGACTTATTCTATCGATCATATGTTTCGAAAACACGATTCCATAAAATTTTCTCGATAGAAAAAAATCGCAAAGTTACCTCTAATTTTTTACTAAAACCCTAATTTCTCAATAAATACAGATGATACGATCTTGAGATTAAGCATAGTAATTGAACTAAGTATAAAGAACATTTTATATTATGTTGCCTTTTTTTCAATTAACTATTCTAATGTTTGTGGGGAGCAAATAACTACTAAAAACTTGATTTTTGGGCTTACGCCGCTTTGCTCTGTCCCGCTCCTGTGAACGCGAAATCCTATGCCTATCCTCTTCACACAATAACGAGGTAGGGTACCGCCGCTGAATAGTTATACAATAGGCTACTTAAAAAGACATTTCCAAGAGGTTAAAATTTCTTTGGCTACTTGCCTCATATCAAATTTAGCGCAATAATAAATATTTTCTATAGTATTTGACTTAACATCTACATACTGTATCTGTATACTAATATTTAAACAGGAAAGATTTGATTGTTTGTTTGTATTGAATAGGCTCCGAAACTACTGGACCAATTTGAAAAATTCTTTCACTGTTAGGAAGCTTACTTTTCAGGGAGCACATAGACTATAATTTATCCCGGAATTCCCACGGGAACGGGAACTACGCGGGTGAAACCGCGAGGCGATCGTCTAGTCTAGCAATCTTATAAAGAGGAAAGATTTATTTGTTTGTTTGTATTGAAAAGGCTTCGAAACTACCGGGCCGATTTGAAAAATTCTTTTACCATTAGAAACCCACATCTTTCCTGATGAACATAAGCTACTTTTTACCGCGGGAAAATGCTTCATTTCTACGGGAAAACGGGTAATAGAACAACGGGTAGTGAGAATGCAGCTAGTTGTAAAAATATAGACCGACTACACAGCGAATTTTACTCGTGTAAAATCCGTGTAAAATGTTTTACCCGTTGATGACCTCTGTGGCGCAGCGGGCAAAGGTCTGCCTGCGACGCAGGAGGTTGCGGGTTTGATTCCCGCCTCGGGACAAATGTTTGAACGTTCTACAGACATCTGTCCAGGGCGTTCTGGATGTTTTCTATGTATAATAAAAAATATCTATCTATGTAGTGTATTGTATTAAGTATATCGGTTATCTAGTACCCATAACACAAGCTCTGCTTAGCTTGGGGCTAGATAATTCTGTGTGAATTGTCCAGCATTATTTATTTATTTTATTATTTATGAATGTAATTGTTCACATATCACATCGATTAGAACTAAAAATTGGGTTTCAAATTAACAACAAGTTAATTTTAGGTTAAGTACCTACCTACTGTGGGATTGTTTATCTATTTGGAGATAATAAACAAATCGAATGTAATTATATAGATCATTTCGTTGCGTCATCAGCATCTTATAGTTCGGCAATGTAACTCTATCATGGCCATCTGCGGTCAAAAGCATTACAGTCCTTTCGAAAAAAAATCATCAGCATCTCTTATCGACCGACAATATTGTTGTGACTGTCACGGTATAGTTTATTGAATATTAACGAGAAAGATCGACGCTAGTGATAAGGGGTCGGGCTACATTTATCCACTCAAGATCATCATAATTATTCTGACTCTGTAAAACAACCTAATAATCGACACTTAACCCTATGTAGGTATGTTTCTGGTGCACGGGTGTGCGAAGATCGGGCGGTGATACAGCCACTAACTTCTACTGCAGGATAACCCAGTGCTTGATATTTTACCATAGGTGTGGGTGGGCGTTGAATCAGTCAGCTGCACAGACATGTATACACTTCCAAGGTTTAACTTTTATTTTACTCGGAACTTTTAAGGCCACGCACACGTTTTTCGTACAAAGTAGTCGTCGTACTTGTCAGAATGCTGTACATAAATTATCACAAATTACTATACACTTACTATTTAGTCAAATTGAAAACTTGGGAGTGTATACCTACATATTTTTGCAGCCGACTGTACACACGGGTGTACTACAAGCACTGAGCGATCCTACTCACTATTACCTAATCTACGTAGAATAAGCCATACTTCTTTACGGAACCTAATTTGGACCCTAACCACGTATTTTATCCTATCAGACCCAACAGCCGCGGCCGGGCCTTGGTCGGGTCGAGTAATTTTCTTCACTCGATTCTAGTCTTGGCTTTTTCCTGCCAGCCAGTCACTCCAATTGCCTTTAGGTCTTGTTGGATTCCATCGAGCCAACTGAGTTTCCCGTATCCATTCAAGCGCGCTCAAATTAAGCGATATACATCTAGGGCTTAAGTTCTTTAACAATTAAAAGGGTATGATGTTATGTAGGTACTACTAGGATTAATATTGTAGCTTATAACGATCCTTCTTGACTTATCAATATCGCAATTTTTAAAAAGCTTGGTCAACATCGAGAGCCTCAATTTTCCGATGGCTAAAAAATTAGGAACGTCTTAAAATTTTTTACCTTTTCGAACCAATTTTATTTCCTGGTAAGTTTAATTTTTTAATTTATCTATAAACCGATTTGGGTACCAATTGGACTAAACTTTAAGAATTAAATACGTATGCTCATATCCACCCACTAGTGAAAAGCTAAATTTTAAATAGGCAGCCAATTAAAATTTGACTTTCCACTGGTGGGTACGTTCGTATTTCGTTCAGTGTTGTAGAAGGCTGGTAATTTTTCAAAAATACTCGCTAATCATTTTTGATCTATGTTAACTAATTCGGGGATCGCAGATTATCAGAGGACATTCTGCATAAATGTAACTCCAAGTAAGGAGCAAGATAGCACGATTCGTTCAGAAGCGTGAGAAAAACCGAACATACACCTTTCGCCTTTATAATAAAAAAATTGGTTGTCTATAAAGTCGGTTTATCGATCAAAATCAGCTGCAATATGAGGCTGAATTGCAAGAGCTGAGATGCAAACTTGGCCAGGCCGAGCACTCCCTAGGGCACTACATCAGCCTTTATGAGCATACTACAGAACAGACAAGGGAACTCAACCTGGCCATGGATGCGCTTCTCAGTAGCCAGGTGAGTCTGGAGGGCAGGATTCTGGAGGGCTGCGGGTGCTGTGGACCCAATTTGGTCAGTCCTAACTCAAGTCCGGACAGTACTGTCTCAGCCGCATCCCACCTGGACCTCAGCACTTCATGCTCAGGTAATAAAACCATAATGTACTGCGATGAAATTGGAAAAAATATGGGCCAGTTTTTAAACATGAATATGGAGCACTCTATAAATAATTGCTTACCTAAATGCAATCTTCATGATATTATGCACAGAATTGAAAATGAAAGATTTCACAATAACTCAAACTTGATAATATTTCTTGGAAATAGGGGTAATGTGAACAAATTAGACTTGATTAAATATATGGACAAACTATGTTCCCTACAGTTAAATAAAATTGTAATGTTCACATTCCCCTACAGTGACAGCTTGCCAAATACAGAAAATAACATTAGATATAAGCTAAATATGACATTGCATACTATTTCATGCAATAATAATATACATGTGATTGACACTAACAGTATTGTTAGTAAAAAATATTGCTTGACTAAAAAAGGTAATTACTACCTTTCAAATTATTCCAAAAAACAAATAGCTGTTTCGCTATCCTATTACTTTAATATCACAGCCAAAAATTTGGCTAAACAAAATGCTTCTTTTGAGCATTGTAATAAATTTACAACCAAGACCTTGGAAGTTCTTCCAAGCCATTTAAATTAAATTTAACGACAATAGAGGAAGTCTCTAGCCATAAACAGTCAAATAATATTGGTTACATAAAAAGTCAAAGAAACCAAACCTGTAAAACAAATGCAAAGTTTACCAACTTGGTGCATCAAAATATTCAAGGATTAAAAAGTAAATTATTAGAGTTGGAATTGTTCATGAACTCTTTTCATATTGACATCATCTGCTTAACAGAACATTGGCTGAAAAGCTATGAGCTCATGTTCAATTTCAGTAACCACCAGGTTGGCAGCTCTTTTTGCAGATCACATGCTATTCGTGGAGGCTCCTTAATATTACTAAACAAATTCATGAAATTCAAAGACCGTAAGGACATAACATGCTTATCCGTTGAAAGCCACATTGAAGTAGCATGTGTAGAGTTGGAGCAAATTATTGTAGTAAGTGTATACAGCCCACCATCAGCTTCTTTTGAAATATTTGAAAATGTTATGGAGAACATTTTATTTAAATTATCAAAATCAAATAAAACTATAATGGTATGCGGGGACTTCAATGTTGACCTTTTAGAAGTTTTCTCCCTCAGTACTAGATTGACTAATTTATTTAATTCTTATAATCTAAGGCCATTATTTATGGAACCTACTAGAATAACTGAAACCTCAGCAAAATGTATAGATAATGTATTTATTTGCCAAAGTGGAAAAATTGTAACCAAAAAAATAATAAGCTACTTAAAATCAGACCACTTAGGTCAACTAATAAAACTAGAAATTCAAGTAAAAAATAATAATTCTAAAAAGAAAATAACATACATACCTGTAACCACAAATCGATTTGAACGGTTGAAATTGGATTGGGAGTGTAAACCATCACCTTATCACTCACTTAACAACCCAAATGAGTCATATTGCAATTTTTTTAACACATTTACCAATGCATTCAATTCAATATTCACACCCAAATCGATTATGGTCTCAGAAAAACTTACCTTTAGTGAGTGGGCAACAGTGGGTATACATAAAAGTAGACAAAAGTTGTATGAACTGTATAGTGAAAAACAATACAATTTTAGCCAGGAGTTCAAAGAAAAAGTAAAAAATTACTCAAAAATATTTAGAAAAGTTTGTCAAATAGCAAAATCAAATTATATTAGCTCGAAAATTAGAAATAGTGATAATGTAATAAAATCAACTTGGAATATAATAAAAAGTGAGACTGGAAAGGTCAGTACATACGTTAATGATTACAATTTAAAGATCAATGATTGCTCAGTTAAAAATGATGTCGAAGTGGCCCAAGCATTTGAAAACTTTTTTACTGAAATTCCAATCTCAACTACAAAGTGTTTAAACTCTTCTCAGGTAATTGCTGAGTCGTTGCTTATAGAAAATGTATCTAAATGCAAAAATAAATTTAATTTCACCCATGTTGATGAAAAAGATATTAAAAAAACCTTTAAACTTTTAAATATAAAGAAAACTGCAGATCTCTGGGGCATTTCCGTTACAATTATTAAACCATTGATTGATACCATTGCAACAGATCTAGCTTTTATATTTAATGAATCTATTGATTGTGGCGTATTTCCTGATCTAATGAAATGTAGTAAAATAATCCCACTGTTTAAATCGGGTAGTAGGTCTGACCCCACTAACTTTAGACCAATATCAGTACTGCCAACATTCAGCAAAGTTTTTGAAAAACTTATTCTACATCAATTGCTTAGGCATTTCAATGGCAATGACCTGCTGCATTGTAAGCAATTTGGGTTTACTCGCGGCAGGTCAACTACTGATGCTGGTGTAGAGTTAGTATCGCATATTTTTGATGCTTGGGAGAAGTCGCAAGACGCTTTAGGCGTTTTTTGCGACTTGTCAAAAGCGTTCGATTGCGTACACCATGAAACATTAATCAGGAAACTACATCACTATGGAATAAGAAACACCTCTTTGGATCTTCTTACATCTTATTTGAGTGATAGGATACAAAGAGTTGACATTAATGGGAAACGGTCTTCGGGGTCTGTAGTTACAATGGGTGTACCACAGGGTTCTATCCTCGGTCCTTTCCTATTCTTAGTTTATATTAACGACCTGCCTCATCTTGTCAAGAATAATCACGAGATTGTATTGTTTGCTGATGATACTTCATTAATTTTTAAAATGAAACGACAAAACACAAATTTCGACGATGTGAATAGTGCAATCTCAAAAGTAGTTCATTGGTTTAGTGTCAATAATCTTTTGTTAAATGAAACCAAAACAAAATGTATTAGATTTATTCTACCTAATGTTAAACAAGTGAAGGCTGATGTAAACGTTAAAGGAGAAACTTTAGAAATGGTAGAAAGCACCGTATTCTTAGGAATCACCTTAGATAATAAACTTCAATGGGGCCCACACATAGATAAGCTATCGAAGAGACTCAGTTCTGCAGCGTATGCAGTCAAAAAAATCCGTCATCTTACAGACGTGGACACATCTAGACTTGTTTATTTCAGCTACTTCCATAGTATTATGTCTTATGGTATACTGCTGTGGGGGAACGCTGCAGATATTAACACCGTATTTCTGCTGCAGAAGAGGGCTGTTCGTGCAATCTATAATATGGGTCCCAGAGAATCCCTGCGTGATAAATTCAAAGAAATAAACATAATGACAGTACCATGTCAATATATTTATGAAAACTTATTGTACACTCACAAAAATATAAATCGGTTCCCTAAAAATAGCGATAAACATAATTTGAATACCAGAAACAAACATAAGATCGCTGTGCCCACAACTAGGCTACACAAAATTAATGTATCTTTTAAAGGGCAATGTATACGCTTCTACAACAAAACTCCTAGTGAGTTGCAAAAATTATCAGTAAATAAATTCAAACAAATTGTCAAAACCTTGCTGTGCAAAAAGGCTTACTATAAAATATCAGATTATCTAGAGGATAAAAAAGCTTGGGACGGGTTTTGCTCCAACTCGAAAAATAACAACTAACAGGCTAAAGGTTTCTTCGTCGCTTCTTTACTTTAGTCTACATACCGAAGCGACAGAAATCAAAAAATATCACTTTATTTCCGTGTCAGTGCTTAGTTTTATGATTTGACCTTTTCTAAGTGTACATTTATTGTATTTATGGAAATAAAGAGTTTTTGATTTTGATTTTGATTTTGATTTTTACTGACGATAGTTGAACATGACAACGTCTTAAGAAAATACTGATGGAATGGTAGCATTTGATACTCGATCAAAACATGTAAATGTACTATAGTATAGCAGCTGTCCACGCAGACGCATCGCTCAAGTAGGAGAGAGACGGATATCGAGCGCTCTCGCTTGCACTTCAAGCCTTACATGGAACGCCTCAGAGCGAGGTAACGCCGCATGACGTCATGTTTTTTCGTGCGTGCAGCCGGCTCTATCGAATTATAAGACGTTGTCACGTCAAAAAATATTATTTAAGAATCGACACGATCATAAGCAGGTATATAAGTCAGATCCAACCCCTAGACTGCAAACGTAAAACTGTTGTGTGTGCTTGGTATCAAAGTTTAAAGACCGTCATAAGGTCGAGAAAATACTCAGAATCATACGTAGTTTCAATATCAGAACGGCATAACCATACCTACCTAGTACAGTCGGCTGCAAAAATATGTACACTCCCAAGTTTCCAATTTGACGAAATAGTAAGTGTATAGTAATTGTGATAATTTATGTAGCGCATTCTGATGAAGTACGATGACTACTTTGTACGAAAAATGTGTGCATGTCCTTTTATTTAAAAAGTTCCGAGTAAAATAAAAGTTAAACCTTGGAAGTGTATACATGTCTGTGCAGCTGACTGTACATACCTACTTACTAATCGCGCTTTGTAAAGCGTGCGAAGCCGAGGGCGGAAATTTGAAGAGACCCAGATTCTTTCAGAAACAACCTGGGAAAAAATTTACGATAAAAATAATTATGAAAGTGCACTGTTTTGTACCTAATTTGGTCGAGATCTCAGGAACCCTACGGTCTATAGAAAAGATTTTTGTTTTGATTCGTAGATTATTACTAATTCTTTGGTTCCTTAAACCAGTTTCTTCATAAGTTGTGTAGTTTTCTTGTAAATAAGCAAAAACATCATTTTTGCGCTTTCGCCGTTCCAAAAACGTATGCAATGTCCCGCTCCAATGAACGCGAAATCCTGCGGAAACAAAGAAAATATGTTGAATTTTATGTAATTTGAGTTTTTTACCACGGGGATCCCGTGAGTATTGAGATCTAGGTCCAGTTTGACAACCAAACCCGCTAGGTTCGCCCTTTAACGCATTCACTGCCCAGCCTTCCTGCAGACGGACATGTGCGTCTTGGGCCATGTAAGTGTTAATATATCGCATTCACTGCCCGACGTCGTAGTGTTGCAGTAGGACATGACCGTCTTGGAGCCACATAAGTGTTATATTAAATCTTGTTATTAAATTGACTGCCTCGTAGCGGTCTAGCGGCTTGTTCAACCGCTGATTGCGAAGTCCAAGGGGGATCAAATCCCGGGCCGGGCCAATAGTTGTTATTCGGGTTTTTTTGCAAGAAAAGTTCACAGTAGCAGCCCGGAGTCAGGAAGGTGGCCGTGTTACACCCCAGTGCCTCGGAAAGCACATTAAGCCGTTGGTCCTGCGCTTGACCTCCCCAGTCGTGTCGGTCTGCCGTCCCACCGGATTATGACACTGAGGGAATAGAGATTGCACCTGTGTTTGCGCACACACTTATGCACTATAATATGTCCTGCGCATCTGGCTAGTCTCCGATGAGACTGGCCGCCGCCGCGCCGTGGTTAAAATTCGTCTAGGTGGACATATTTATTAAGTACATTAAATCACCCATCATGGACGCAGATACAGTTGTTCTATCTCACGAAGTCCGTTTAGCTCTGGTTGTAGTAGTGACTTTGCGCTTAGTTGTCAATTGTCATGCTGACGGTACTCGCTGCTAAAACCTGACGTGAATACAATGAGCACTAGTGACCCGGACCGCGTCTCGGGCGAGACTGATTGCTTCTGAGCTTACGCACACTAAAACAATGTGTAGGTACATGCATTCAATAGCCCAACGGACTTCGAGAGATAGAACAACTATACCAAAGATAAGATGATACTACAGAGACTACAGAGACTGCAGCTAATGATTTAGTGTGAAGCGCATGACATGGCAGAGTCAACGATGCATTACGACGACGACTGCGCATTGCAAGGCGTGAAAACTCACAGTTCAGCACCATTTAGTTTGTAGCACTAATTGGTGACGATTTGACACGTTAGGGTGGATCCGGGTTGGTGTTCGGGCTGATGTCTTTTGAACAATGAAGAAGAAAGAAGACAGATGCATGCAGGGACGTGGAACGCACGCAACTAGACCCACACTTTCCCTGAAGAAGTCCCTTGTTAAGATAAAACATTGGTGTTCTTCCAACACAAACGAGGTCTGTTGTTAACCCGCTTACATTCTTGAAGAAGAAATACATTTATTGCATAGTATTATAATATCTGTGGCATTCCTAATTCTTTGAGCTATGTCGATAACTTCGGTTCTCTGTCGGATGTATTCGTTACGAATCCTAGTCTTCGGAGAAACTCCGAGCATAGCTCTTTCCATAGCTCGCTGAGCGACTTTGAACTGATGAACCAGCTTAGTTTTCACGCATTGCGGTATCGTTGACGAGAAGACTCGAAGAAGAGAATGACTCATGGTAAAGCCTGAGTACCTACCTAACAGGTTTCCAATGTTTTAGATTCATTACATTACGGATGTAGGTAAGCGGTTAGCGGGTTAACTACGAACCTTATTTGTGTTGAAAGAACACCAACTTTTCATCCCTTAACGAGGGACATCTTCTGACTTAGGTGGTGTAGACGTAATTAATTCGTAATAGTCGATCGTGACGACCTCTTTGGCGCAGCGGGCGAAGGTCTGCCTGCGAGTTGCGACGCAGGAGGTTGCGGGTTCGATCCCGCCTCGGGACAAATGTTTGAACGATCTGCAGACATTTTCCCAGGGCGTTCTGGGTTCTGGATGTTTGCTATGTATAAATTATAATAAAAAATATCTATCTATGTAGTGTATTGTATTAAGGGGGTACCCTACCTCGTTATTGTGTGAAGAGGATAGGCATAGGATTTCGCGTTCACAGGAGCGGGACAGAGCAAAGCGGCGTAAGCCCAAAAATCAAGTTTTTAGTAGTTATTTGCTCCCCACAAACATTAGAATAGTTAATTGAAAAAAAGGCAACATATAAAACGTTCTTTATACTTAGTTCAATTACTATGCTTAATCTCAAGATCGTATCATCTGTATTTATTGAGAAATTAGGGTTTTAGTAAAAAATTAGAGGTAACTGTGCGATTTTTTTCTATCGAGAAAATTTTATGGAATCGTGTTTTCGAAACATATGATCGATAGAATAAGTCCTGAACTTTACCATATATAAATTTCAAAGTTAAATATTCAGTAGCTTGGAATTTGGAAGATATGGAGGTCCGACGGAGTTGAAAATAAGCAATTTGAGGGTAGGTACCCCCTTAAGTACCTACCTATATCAGTTATCTAGTACTCATAACACAAGCTCTGCTTAGCTTGGGGCTAGATAATGCTGTGTGAATTGCCAGCATTATTTATTTATTTAGTTTTTATAGTCAAATGTTTTAGATGTTATAAGTTGCTACAATATTCAAAGCTACACCACCTCTCCAGCGTGTGGATGATACTTTAGGGCTGTAGGTACCTACGAAACAAATTAAGCAACATTCACACATCACGCAGTCACGGTCAATATAAGGGCAAGTCATTAGTGAGTTCATAAATTACTGGAATTGACGGCTGAGAGTGATGCAGACACAAATAAACAACGTTACAGTTTAGTTTTTATTCGGGACATTCCTATTCATTCACAATGTAAGCTTTAAACTGCAGCCAATCTCAATATACAATATTTATAAACAACAGACACGAAAATTAAAATTCTTTTTTAACGACGTGTCTAAGAAAATCATTGTAGTACCTAATTGTAATCATTAAAAATTATATGAAAGTTATCAAATCAAGAAGTACCCAGTGCAAATTTGAGGAAAGGTTTAGTATAACAGGTTGGTTTATAATTATTGTAGCTTGAGTTTGTCTGGAGTATCTATAGGTACTGAGTGGGACTAATGGGTGCTAAAGACACATTTTTAATACAAAAGGAGTATATAAAATTATACCAATAGGAAAACCCAATTCTTATCTAAGAAAGATAACATGTCGGGTCAAAAAGTAGGTTGCTTATCTCAATTGGAAACATTTATCAACTAAATGGGAGGTTTTTTAATACTAGTCAAGATGCATTATGTTTTACTTGTTTAAAACGTACTTGTGTAGTTACGATAACAATTAGATAAGAAGGTTCCAATCCATCTAAGGAATGCCGGATTATCAACTTAGCAGGAACGTGAAAATTATTTTAGATAGGTAAGTATTTTGAATAGGATATCTCGAATGATTTTTCCTTAAAATAGAGATGACGTAGCATTAGGATATATTTAGAATGTTACAAAGGCAGAAGTTGATAAGTTCACTGAAAAGAAAATACAACAAATTGTTATGCATGTGTACTTTTCATAGTGACGAGTTTGTTGATCTTCTAGTTTCATAAATGTTATAGGTATAAGCTAAATAGCTAAGCTTGATCCAATCATTTAATTTACACCGGATAAATTATTAAGCCTGTCTTTTAACATTTCATCCGTAAAACATTCACATTTATCATTGACGACACCTTCAATAAACTTCGCCCAGCGGTTTTCGAATTCATTAACTAACTTTTTCTTATTCTCATACGAGCTGTAGTTCAAAGAATTCAGCGCCAGCTTCTTCAAAAGCCTCAAATCTGAATGTTTGCTTGCGACTCCAACAAAGGCTACATAGAAGTCATGAGTGATTGGATCTGCCTCCCACATCCCAGGATCATCACTGGACAAAACGACCGGGAGATCTTTCGCCAAAAACGATGCAAGCGGATGATTTCTAACATCATCGACCAATTTCAACACAGCGTTCGATATCACATTCACCTCTATAGCTATTTTCCTTTTCTTCACTTCTTCTAACAATAAGGGATGTTTGACTAGAGCAAAAGCATGCCCTATCCTCTTGGTATTTAGGACTATAGCATCGAGCAGATTCTCGTCTGAGCTTGTTCCATACCAATTTGTTTCGCCTGCGTGAAAGAAGTATTGTAGTTCTTTTCCTGCTTCCAGAAATTCAGGCAAGAATTCCTTCAAAGGCGTTCCTAAATCTTCTTGGCCTACTAAATCGAATCCAGCAAAGAAGCCTTGCAGTTTACTTTTCAATTCTTTAGCTGTTTGTATGTATTGGTTGACTGTATCTTTTCCTACCAATCTCATGGGTGCATAAATAAGTTTAGCGCCTAGGAAGTCTGGATAATCTGTTACGAAACGATCAACTACATTTTTGTAGGATTCTGCAGTGACTATTGAATCGTAAACTTTGCCATCTAAATCATAAAGTTGCGGCAAAATACTCCTTATTTCGAGGTACATGATGTTGTCTTCTCTCAGCGCCTTCAGTGTATCGTAGAAATATTTTTCCCATACTGGCTTGTAGGTGAACAGCCCCGATGAAGCTATGAAATACTGCTGAAACTTCTGCCATACAACGTTGACATCTGTATAAACTTCGTTTGGATTATCAACAACTATGGTAAAGTGTTTTCTCAATTTAGCGTCAAATTTCGCTACGCTTCCAAAATCGGACGAGTATCTTGCGTCTTTCATAAGAATCCACTGAGTTTTACATGGCGTGCTTGGTGTTTTCTTTGAAAATTGAAACTGAACGGACGTATCATCGAGGCAAACATATAAATCCTCCATATAGGTGAGTGCTAGTACATAATCAGGGCTTAGAATTCCCGTATCATGAGCATGAAGCATAGCACCTTTCGGCATCTTCTGCAGTATTTTAAACAGCTCCTTGTTTTTGATCTCATCTTTATATTCAAAGAAATGCTGTCCCAAATTGAAAACATGTTTGTGATCTAATGCATTTTCCAATTCCTTACACTTAAGGTCCATTATAATTTGATTGGCCTTCGTTTCACTTGCACTGAGCACAATATCACTGCCAAGCATCATTTTAAGTTCATTGTTCAACAGTTTTTCTCTCTCTTTGTTGATATTTTCGATCTGTTTCGACATGATTGGAATTTATGAGTTAAGTAACCGGTGAACGAAGTCTACGTTGCCAATGTCAACGGCTGAATGACAAACAATCTAATCACCTACTTTTAGTTGTCAATTATCAGATAGAGTGTACTGTAAAGTAAGGTCATACATAAAATCAATGGTTTAATAGTTTATATTCAAGACACGCGCTTAGCTTATCAAACACCGTGAATTTTTAAATTGACTGTTTTTCATTTTAATTTCAGTACTTACTTACCTACCTACATAATCCCAGGGCAGGGTTATCGATTTTTTGAATAAGAATGTTCTTTCTCTCGCCCTGAAAATATTAAATAGGCCTAAAATTACAACACCAGTGATGGTGTCCTAGTTTTTAAATTAACAGTTGTGTAGTTTATATTTCCCAAGAGTCGTCTCTTTCAGTTTTGGCTCAATATAAATAAATAAATAATTCTGGACAATCCACACAGCGTCATGTAGCCCCAAGCTAAGCAGAGCTTGTATTATGGGTACTATAGATAACTGATATCCATAATAATAATACATTACATAGATAGATATTTTTTTATTATACATAGAAACGACCAATATAAATACCAAACTGAAGAAAAACATCAGATTGTTTGTGAATTCGGTTACTTAACCGAATATGTTAGTTACACAGAAATATATGGTTAGTTAAGTACAAGCAAAGGTGATGATTTAGTGCGTTCGTGATCATCGCTAGTTTTTGTTGGTGCCAAATTTACTACAAATTGGACATTTAAATTTTTTTGTATGGAAAATGGGTGCTTAGCAATTTAGTTAAGAGCGCAAAGTAAAAAAGTAAAGAGCCGACACTTACTTCATCTACTTATAAACGAATTATCTATGACCTCTCAAATAACACCTTCGAAACCTTTCGAAAATTCCCTACTATAATTTCTTTCGAAACTTACTATAATAAAATGACATTTAAATTACTTATGTCAAAGTAGATATAAGTAGGTATATGGATAACCAATTCGAGCTTGATAAGACAGACAGGTAGACATAAAACAATTTATCAAAGGGCCGATTTCAAAAAGAACATTGTGTAAAATCTACGTACCGATCTACAATAGAATGACGCATTTGATGGTGGCCATGGCGTTAGTTATGTGGCGCAATTTTGACACCATGTATATGAATATTAACAAATATATCTGCTCTGCTTTACAATAAAGAAAACAGTCCGTATTTTCAGTAGGCACAAGGGACCCTAAACTTATCTCAAAGGCACACTTTCGAAGATTGCACTCTCCCTAGCTATGCGTGGGTAGCTCTCAGAGATAAGAGCTGTCATTAGAAGATTAAAGGAATAGGTGGTAACTACGTCATGCACCGTCAGTCAGGTTAGATAGATGTAGGCAGATACTTTAGCATATTTATTCCCGTAGGCATGTACCTACCAATATAGAAATAATGAAAGTTAAAACCAGCGTGCGGTTCTTTTTGGTGGGCCAAAAAGATCCGCACGTTGCCGGTGTCGATTTTTTTTGACCACAACAATGATATTTTGGAAGTGACGTCACACTTTCCGATTGGTGTTCACGGTCACGTGACTTGCCTATTTATTTCGCATTTAATTTCTAAGAAACTCTAATCCATCCGATTTATTCTTATTGGACACAAGCCTTTTTCTGCTATAATCAATGTCCTGTAGTGTCCCTTTAAATCTTTGTGGCATTACCCACAAACAAAATACTAGTATGACGAACAACAAAAATCATATCTCACATGAAACACTAGATCAACACCGTCATTACTTGATTTAAAAAAAATGGATATAAGCAAATTGCACAACCCTTTTCATCCTACCTTTTATCCGAACTACACGAGCTAACCCGCAGAAATAAGCTAGTCACATACTCCACAGCATGCGTGGCGTATACAACCCGCCATTCTTTTAGAAATTCTGGGCGGGTTTACTAAGTGGTACTTGATATACCCAACCCCGAGAATGGGACCCAGCATGGCGGATGACGATGCCTTTTATATTTCTTTTATTTTCTCCAGCGAACATGGCTCTTTGAAAACGAAACCCCTTTTGACAGACGCCGTGGTTGTAATTTACACCATCTTATACGAACTTGCGTATTTGATTTTAATGCTGTAGGTGTTTAGGAAGCTTGGGAATTTAGTTAAGCGCCTAAATTAAAGATATTACTCACAGCAAGCTTTGCTCACTGCTGCTCCACGCCTAATTCAACATTATCTCTACATGTTACGAAGGTTCTTGAATCAAATTAAAATATATTCAGAAAATAGGACACAAGAAAGCAAATTGTCAAGTTTGCAAAAACTCTGTGAGTGTTGAACTACGGTGCTATAAAGTGGAAAAATAACAGTGACTTTTTAATTTCTTTGTTCATAAGTAAAATATCATGGTCGATTTAAAGTTATTTATTTTGTTGATTTCTGCATACTAAAATGCCAGAATTAATGTTATGTCCAAGGTCTGGATTCTCGGGGTTGCTATCGGTGTCTACAAAGTCACATGGATTTAAAATCTATCCTAATGCCTCTGTCTCGTATGCGATCTTATTATCCAAAAATATACATGTCTAATATCTTTTTATGTTGGTAGCTTATTTGTTGAATTTTATAATTTATGTTCATTAGTCTTTAGATCGTATGCAATTAATGCAATCTTCACAAGTTTTTATATAAGCCAACAAAAACAGCCCACAAGTTTTGTTTAGGTACAAGTACTAGGATTAAATCTACTCCAGTCCTTTATAATCTTATATTATTATTATGAAGAATTTTTCAACTGAAAACTGAACTGAGATCTCACTGTTAGATTTTCTAATAGACCGCCAGCAGATCGGTTAACACTGCATAATATTTGCCACACAAAGAAATCTCTATTATCAATAACCTATCAAGTCGATATATTTCGTATCAGTGTGTGGGTAGCATAATATAATTTTGCTCCTGAGTCTTTCGAGGTAACTACTGATTGCAACGGAAGCCATGCAGTTTTAGCTAGGCGTTTAGATAAACCTGTGATTATTTATCAACGACGACATTAACAAGTTATAAACTCTAGTTAAGGACCTCAGTTCTATAAGACTTATTTTATCCACTGTGCTTTACTTTAGTTTTATGCGTTTGACTGTGAAACAAGTTTTTCTACGTTACTTTTCAACATTTTGTAGATTTAGTATTACAATTTTACTCAGAGGTTTGCCCGCGAAACGAGAGTAATAAAATCATTTTAGACTTTAGCTCTGACGATAAAGGTTGATTTAATAATACATACCCACCTTCCTAATAAGTTAAAATAAAGGTGGACTCACCTAGGTACACATTATGTTTTTGTTCGAAACAAAAACCTGCATTACGTAATCAAAGGAACAAAACTATTGAAACGAGACCTTTTATGTTTTAGCTGGGTCTATATTTGAGACTGATTAACTTTAATAACTTACTAGACGATCGCCTCGCGGTTTCACCCGCGTAGTTCCCGTTCCCGTGGGAATTCCGGGATAAAATATAGCCTATGTCACTCCTTGAAAAGTAGGTAAGCTTCCTGACGGTGAAAGAGTTTTTCAAATCGGTCCAGTAGTTTCGGAGCCTATTCAATACAAACAAACAAACAATCAAATCTTTCCTCTTTATAATATTAGTATAGATGTAGGTAAGTACCTACAATAATGGTCGCAATTAAAAATTTTATTTGAAATTTTTAAATTATTAATCTTTTTGTAACTCTGTAATTATAGGTAAGCTTCTGGTTTTCCTTCAAATAAGGATACATCTACGATGCGCTAAAGACGAATGTCTTCAGCAAGGGAAGACAACTGAAAAGAGGAAACTTCTTGTTTGCTCTTTTCCAAGAAGTTTTCTCTTTCAGCAATACGAATTGGATGGACCCACGTTCTCAGTGCTCTAATGGTTGTTGAGGCTTTCCAAAGGATAGTAAATCGGTTTAGAAAATACTGGGCAGATTAAAAGGAGCTAAAATCATGTATGTTATGCACCATCGAGAAATAATAACAACGATAAACAAAGTCTTTGAAACATTCAAGGAAAACCAGGAACGCTATCAGATTACGTAGGTAGGTAGGTATTATTTACAAATAAAAAACATGATATTAGTCATTTCAAATATTGTCGACTAAGCTTTCCAAGAAAATGTTGGTATTTTGTGGCCTGACAAAAGGAAATGAAGTATAAAACACTCATGCCGTCAGTATTTGAACTTTTTTCCAAAGAACAAGCAAAGTCTACCTTCTGTTTGCATGATGCTTGCGATGCAGGAGGTTGCGGGTTTGATTCCCGCAACGGAACCAATTAATGCTGGTACAATCTGAAAATATTTATTCCAGTGTTCTGGGTGTTTAAGTGGGATGGGACAACCAATATTGACCAATATTTGCCCAGGCAGAGCAGATCAAGTCTTAGCGCTGGTCTTTCGTGGTGACAATGGCGTTATGGGTAAACCCTACCATCACTTTGTGCCAAAATAAATCATACCTGCGGGTTTGTTCAAACCTGAGCGGTTAACATAGACTTATTCCAAATTCTAGTAATCCCTGCGATTTTCCCCTGCGGAGGGGATTTCTGGATATTTTTTCTAGAATTCCTGTGCCGGCTCAGAAATAATAAAATATGGATTAATCATACTTGAAAATTCACACAGCATCATCCAGTCCCAAAGTAAGCAGAGCTTGTGTTACTGGATCCACACAATAAATAATAATAGTTCGTACATAGATATTTCTATAAAATTCTGTATAATTCATGTATGCGGATATCCGCAGATCGTACAATAGGTACAAATATTTTACTCGAGGCGAGATTCGAACCCGAAATCTCCTGTATCGCAGGTGAACCTTCATCCGCTGCTCTAGAAGTGGAGAAAGGAGGGAACACAAATCCCCTGAGCGTGCCCGGGAGATTTGTGGACAATTGTTACAAATTCTGATCAATTTATTTCCACCGCAAGTATTTACCTACATCTCATGGAGTCACATAACCATCGGGACATTGTTGGAGATTCTCTTGGATGTTATAGGTAGAAACCGTCGGATGAGCCACATTCTAAACTTGTACCAGTTCAGTGCCCCTACACAAGAGATAGCTGCACTCTTACATTCCATTTTGCTGTTACATTTCCTCAAGTAGAACCGACAAAACCCGAAACAAAATCCATTCGAAACTATATCCTTTCACAGTAACTGAAAGTTCAAATTCCTATGTATTTAGAGGGAGGTAAATAGATGCATTCAGTGCCTACCCGCAACCCGTGGAGTGACACCCTTAAAAGAAGGGTGCTTGTGCACTAACGAAGCCATTGTCTGGTCTCATCTTTCTGTTCTGTGCACTAGAAATATGTAGGAATGGTTAAATAATGACTAGATAACTCTTGTCTGATATACCTACCCTCCAATCATCAATGTCATTATTTCGATGGGTACCGATCTGTTTTCCATTGCGTAGGTATCGAATACTTACCTACGTTTTTCAATTCGAAATTCATTACCTAAGAGATTTTCCCTTATGTTGCTAAGCTGACTAATAATACCTTCTTAACTATATCTCTTTTAAACTCTTCTCAGTTACTTATAATTCAAAATGAACCTCACTAAGGACCACTTATTCCTAATCTAGGTATCTATACTTATAATAAAGCTGTAACAGGTCCAGTTCTGTACATTGAAGATATTTATATGTTTATATTTATTTAAGGGAAAATCAAAGGCCTAAAATAATTTTAGGCTTAACAGAGTTACAAATTGATAAATACCAGACAGCCTATTGTAGGAAGAAGAAAGCATAATAACCGCGCATCACGCCAAAACTACTGAATGAATTTGAATGAAACTTGGCACGATTTGAGCTCATACTACGAGGAAGGACGTAGAATACATTTTGTCCCGCAATTTAGTAAGGTTCCCCTGGGAGAGGGGATGAAAGCAAAATTCCTTAGCCGCGCATCACGCCAAAACTACTGAATGAATTCTAATGAAACTTGGCACGATTGGAGTTCATTCATACTACGAGAAAGGACATAGAATATATTTTATCCCGGAATTCAGTAAGGTTCCCATGGGAGAGGGGATAAAAGTCAAATTCCTTGGCCGCGCATCACGCCGAAAGTACAGAATGAATTCAAATGAACAAATACTATTCATCCCGGCATCAGTACGGTTCCCTTGGGAGTGGATGAAAATAAAAATACTGTTGATAGAAAATTTTACTCAAAAAAATCACTCCTTTATTTTAGAAAAGAAAGAAAAATGCATTTAAAGATTTTCGAAAATTCGCTTCCCACGCCCGGGAATCGAACCGACTAAAATCTGTAAAAATGACACCCTGTACTTTTAATGCATCGATCGTTAGGGTCAATTATAAGGATGAAATCTCTCAAACAAACTTGATAAATTAAATGCAAGGAAAACCATGAAATCCCTAATTATTTTAATTATTTACACAAACTGGTAAACTAACTAATTAGTTGCTCGAAATGGGCTCCATTTTCTTGGATACACAAATTGATTCTTCTAACGAATTCATTTCTAGGAACCCTTAATAACGTGTTGTATTGAATATTTTAAGGGTAGTATTTAAACGAGTGACTGTAAATTAAAGTTTTAAGTGTCAAAAATAATTAATTTACTTACGTTATACTCGTAGTATTACCAGTATTACTCAGTGCGCGACTGACTGGGAGTGACGAGAAATCAACCGAGCAGCAATAACTTACAAACATTAATTTTAGTTACCTACATAAAATACAAAATGATCACCCCCATCAATATAAAAAAACAAATTTTGTGTGAACATAATATGTTCACAAAAAAAATCACACCCTTTCAGTGACAGAGTCGCACGAAACGATAAGCTATTTAGACACTTAGCGTGTGTAGGCTATTTATTACGTAATCGATAAGCTATTTAGACATACTTTTAGACCAAAATTAACCACCCACTTGAATCGAATTTGATGATGTTTGGTGATTTTATAGTATTTTTAACTGACTTCTTAAAAAGGAGGAGGTTCTCAATTAATCTGTATGTTTTTAGGGTTCCGTACCTCAAAAGGACAAAAGGAACCCTTATAGGATCACCTTGTTGCCCGTCTGTCTGTCTGTCTGTCCGTCTGTCGACCCCCTTTTCTCAAGAACGCGTGGACGTATCGAGTTGAAATTAACGTCAAATACACAAGTCCGTAACCTCTTGGAGCTGCGATATAAAACGCACTTGATAGTTACAGCCGTTCATGTCCGAATATTTTGAAATTTCCAAGGGAATCACATGCACACAAAACCTATAGGGTTACTTCCCGTAGACCTAGAATAATGAAATTTTAAAAGCAGCATCTTATAGCACGAGTAAAGGGAAAAATCCGAAAACAGTATTTTTGTAGTTTTTGACAAAAAAAAATACTTTTAATTTTCGGCATGGACCAAAACCTATAGGGTACTTCCCGTTGACGTAGAATCATAAAATTTAGCAAGGTCTTATAGCACAAGTAAAAGAAAAAAAATCTTGAAACCGTAAATTTGTAGTTTATTCGCCAAAAAAATACTTTTGATTCTTGCTATAGACCAAAACTTATAGGGTACTTCCCGTTGACTTAGAATCATAAAATTTAATAAGAAGCAAGGTCTTAAGGTGTCAAGGGCACAAATAAAGGGGAAAATCGAGAAAACGTAAATTTGTACTTTATTTACAAAAAAAACAATATTTGAAAACAATTTCAAATATTGAATGAATGAAGTGACGTAGGTAAACAACGTATTTTCATGACCGTAGTTAATACGTTGGCTGTAGTGATTTCCTTAATACTTTGAACAATCAAAGTTGTTGATAAACCTTTTCCATTGTGAGTGAAACTTCCTCAAAACATGGGCCTTCCGTTGCTGTTCTAACGCACTGTATTTGATAGAGTTCTCGGCTAAGGCCTTGAGGAGTCTGAGGTCATGCAGGCGGCTGGCGACGGCGACGAAGGCGACGTAGAAGTCGTCGGTGGCGGGGCGCGCCTCCCAGGCGGCCGGGTCGTCGCTGGCCAGCAGCACGGGCAGGCCCCGCGCCAGCATCGCGCTCAGCGGGTGGTTGCGCACATCACGCACCAGCGACAGAACCGCGTTGGACAGCACGTTCATCTCCAGGCCAATATTTCGGTCCACCACCTCCTGCATCAGCCGCGGGTGCTTGAGCAGCGCGTACGCGTGCCCTATCCTCCGCGCGCCCAGCAGCACGGCGTCGTATAGGTTGCCGTCACTGCGCGTGCCCCACCAATCCGTTTCTCCGGCATGGAAGAAGAACTGCAGGTCGCTTGCTGCTAGCAGCTGCGGCGCTAACGCTATCAGCGGCGTCCCAGGGTCCTCTTGCCCCACCAGATCAAACCCAGCGAAGATCTCCGGTACCTGAACCTTCAGAGCTCTCGCGGTCTCGATATACACAGCTAGCTCATCGTTGTTGATGTATCTCGAAGGCGCATAAATGATTTTAGCTCCTTCAAAATCGGAGTAATCTTTCATGAAACGGTTTAGCGCTTTTTGGTACGCTTTAGCCGTGAGGATCTGGTCGTAAGTGGTACCGTCGAGCTCGTACAAGTTCGGAAGTAAGCTTCTCACTTCCATGTACATTATGTTGTCGGCTCTGAAAGCTTTAAGAGCGTCATAAAAGTATTGCTCCCAAACGGGTCTGTAGGATAGAAGAGGGTTCAAGGTTTTAAAATAGTTCAAGAAAGCGACCCATGTCTCCGTGATCGTTGGGTACACTTGATCAGGATCATCGACGACCAAGGTAAAATGCTGCCTAAGGACAGCGTCGAATTTTGTAACGCTTGCAGAACTTTTTCGCGCGTCGCTGAGTAGCTGCCATCCTTTACAGTCACTGTTGTTCGGTAGTTGGTTAGAAAACCTTAGATGTAGATGATTCGCAACTGGCAACCGAGTAAGCGGTCCATAGCAGAAGTACAAGTGGTCCATGTAAGTGATGTTCATAAGATAATCAGGTCCGAGCAGCGCCATATCGTGCGTGTGTAGAGACGCTCCCTTCGGCATGTCCTGCAGTATCTTATACACTTTCGACTGACGCATCTTGTCTTTGTAAGTGAAGAAGTGCTTGGAGAAGTTGAAGTACTGTGGATGATCGAATGCATAGTCGATTTGGTCGAACTTGTACCGCATCAGGCAGTCGTTGACGGCGGTCTCTTGGGCGTCAAGCTCGATGTTTCCCCCGAGGCACATGGCACTCTCTGCCTCGGCTAGTTCCGCGCGTTTCGCGAAGTATTCCGAGTTGCATTTTCCGAATGCCATTAACGTGGATAGTATTATTGTAACTCTCATGTTTACTGATAGGTCAGTCACGGCACGTGTGACCTGATAAGTAGTCGATCGGTTACTGAATATGGGAAGGTGTAAAGGTCGGTTCGGAACGCCTGACAATGCAAACTACCAAGTTGCTTTGATTTAATTTAACAGTGTAGGTATGTAGGAGTAATAGTTAGGTATATTTCAATTGTGTAAGTATTTTTGATTCAAGCTTTGTGATAATGTTGTGATAAAGATAAACTTCAATTTGAACGTTGTTGGATAGGTTGTATAGACTACGTGAATGGTTTCATCTGCGTCGACCTGGCTTAGCGTCGAAAATAAAAATCTATTGTTATGCAAGTGAACGTGGTTTCTTATCTTCGTGGATAAATAAATACAATTCAACGATCCTGTCCATTCAAGCTTGTCTCGGAGAGATCGCTCCTGAGCGATAAGACCGCCAATTGTCGCTTATTTACTTATCTTATAATTATTTTGTTAATTACTTACCTATTTCTTTATTAAGGTTCTTTATTTAGTATTTATTTTCATTTGATTGGAGCGATTAGGTATTTTCGTATTTGTATTTTCTTTCATCATCATCAATATCTTCACCCGCAACCTGACTTTACCTACTGCTTGGTATAGGCCTCCAAACTTTTGTGCCACTCCACACATCCATTCCATCTTTGGATTTTCTTTAATAATCAAAACCGTATTCATCCTATTCTTCACTTTAAAGTTTAAACAATAGAAGGTTTGTCTAGTGTCGACAGTTACAGCGTGTTGGCACGCATCTGGCATGCAGTTACAGATAAACATTATTATCATAAGCATACCAAGTCTAAGTACCTACCTAACATTATTAGCGATTAAAACCAAAATTACTTACAACTAAAAACCTAAGCACCAATATACAGTTTAGGTACCAGTCATATCACATCACTATCTTAAAGGAGGTTTAAATAACTACCTGCATACAGGTTTAACAGTACAGCACAGGGTGACCTAGCGGTGGATGTACACGGGTCAATATAGGTACCTATCGCTGATAGGGCTCGTGTCATAAATAAACATGAGCGTATGTTACGGCGATATCTCATTTGAGTTGCCGCGAACTCCGTAATCTCAATAGTCGTAGAACTTTACGTTTAAAAAAATATATCTAAAACTAAACTAAAGTACCTACCTACATACCTAGTTAGTTTGGTTAAAAAACGGGACTGACATAGTCATATTAATGACACAACAAGTCCAGAATAAAAAATAAAAAAGGTTAGTTTGGGTTTTTTTTGCCAAATTTTGGGGTCACAGTGTAGTTGGCGGGACGCAAAGAAAAAAATCAGTTTTAACACATGGCCTTGGGTGTATTATACATACGGACTCCTATAGATTCATGAAAAATTAAGCAACACATTTTAACCTCTAGCTCCAAGAGCATTTTGAGGTCAATGTGCTGATGAAAAGTTGCAGCCCCAGCCACCCCCTTCCTGGTGGTATTATAAAAAATAGGTGATAAATGTGATGAAAAAAATCGTGAATTTTTAAGTTTTTTCCACCTTGCGTCCCGTACATTAACCCGTACATACAACTACATACAACCAACCAAAGATTTTTGCTCTATAATATAAATAGACAACTCTTAACCCATCGATAAGAAAAAATCACATCTCGTCACAATCAATTCATCCCTTTTATAGAGCCCTACGGCTACCCACTTGGCCCTACGGCACACTACGGTTCAACCCTACGCCCCTCATCCAATCAGACTCAATGGATTCGATTCATTGTTAGCTGTTCGATCAGTCGGCGGTAATTAACATGGAAAAGGCTTTAGATGTAGAGACATAGATTTTTATTTTTATTTTATTTAAAAAAATAGATAAGTTAGATGGGTACCTTTATCTACGGTACTCAAAAGGATCTCTTAGAACGAATAATAAAATATATTTCTCGGCTCCAGATGCATAAGGCCGGATGGATGTATGATTTCTTTATTTTTCAGGAGAGCCAAAACAAAAATGTCACACTAATCTGGTCATAATTACTATAGTATCAAGGCTGGAATTTTAGTTCTTTTTTTGGTGTTTGACAATATACTAGGGTCAGGTGGGGTAAATATGAGACAAAAAGGTAAACTTTTAAGTTTTAAGGCTGATAAAGTTATTTTTAACTATCTTTCAAGCAATTGCATTTTGCACTCCCTAATTTCCTACAATAAATTGCTACCAGTTATCTGTAAATTGCTATCTATGTATCATAAAACAATAAAATGTGTGTCTTATATTTTACCGCTACTTTGGGGTAAATATAAGACTCCGTAGTGTAAAAACAAGACAGCTTATTACTTCAGTAGTTTAAGTAATTTTGAACTGGCTGGGTTGTCATGAGACAGAGCGGGAAAAATTAATACGAAAAAATAATTCAAAAGTAGGAAATATACTTATTTGGTATAACTTTTTTGGAAATTCAATTATAGACAATTTTTTGCTCGGCACTTATAGTCTTTGGAATGGTAATATTATTGATAGAACATAAAATAAAGTCACGAATGTTTTAGTTGTAATACTTAAGTATCTAAATGATCAAAATATCAGCACCAAATGAAATGGTTACATCAAAATTTGTAATTATAAAAAAATCTTAAAAGGAAAGGTAATTATGAGACGTTTTTAAACTACTTAAAATTACATTTTTCGAGATCTATATCGAACATATTTTTCGGAGATTGCAATTTTATGATAATTTCGTCTTTGCGAATACTCTTCCTTGCTTCGGATTGTTAAGGTTGTGAATTTTGCGCCATATTAATGATTTATTTAAGCTATACCTTTATCCGGCTTCCCTGAAGGATAATTCACCACTTTGTGAGGTACAAAGTGGTGAATTATCCTCCAGAGAAGCCTTCTAGGACTTCGCTCAACATCAATTTGGTATAGGACTTTGGCACTGGTACGTAGCTCCTCGGCATCATGATTTGCTGCTATGGGCAGCTGTCTCATTTTTACACTCCGTAGTGTCTTATATTTTCCCTCAGACCTGTCTTATATTTTCCCCCAAAAGTAATGCATCCGCTCCGTGCGCTGGCGAATCGCAGACTGAAATGGCCGCCTACACACGATAGTTTTACCCCTCCCGCGTGCGCGAGGGGCAGGAAAGTACACGCGCGAGTTATATGAGAGCGACCACAACAAAAGTTCGCAGACGCCTGAAAAAAGTTTTGGCGCCTGAATTGTACACAAAATACAAAATGTTATTAAAGTCTAATAAAACTATGAGGTACGGACATAAAAAATTTTGACGTTATAAAATAAACCCTAAGGATTGTTATTAACTGAAAACTGATTTAAAATGTAAGCTTTTTCTTAGCTTTATTTAGGTGTCTTATTTTTACCCAAAATATCGGGTGTCTTATAATTACCCCACCTGACCCTATACCTTTATTTTGTTGTAATTAAAATTACTGTAGCTCTGTCAAAAAAATTATAGTAATAGATTTTTCATAAAATTGGCTTCCTGCGACCTTATTCCTGTAAATTCCTTTCATTTAACTTAATATCGGTGGGTGTATGTGGGATCCGACTTTATGCCTGCAATTTCTGTCTTTACACTTGAATTGTATCTTGTGATACGAGTTTATGCCTCAACATCGAAGCAGGGAAGGTAAACTTTCATCTGTGATTATTTCTAATTGCTTCTAAATACATTAGTATTAAGTTATATTGGATTAAGGCAAAAGGTTGTAGATACGCCTAAAATAAATGAAACAATAAGCATATCGGTTTCATTATTATTCAGATGCGTCTCAAATACCTATTTTTAATCAGCATCAGGAAAATTTGATGCACATTTGGAATGTTTCAGGTTTCTGTAGTAAATGTGAAATTCTTCTGGTACTCCACTGCAGAATATAGGCAATGATTTGATCACACTGCAAAAGTGTGATCAAATCATTATATTTTGCAGTGGTTATTGGTTTCTCACTTTGTTTCAACACGGGTAGGTCATCGGGGAAGGCAATACCCCTTGAAGAATTGCGTACTTAAGATATTTAGATAAAATTTTGTGAAAAGTCATTTTTATAAAATTATATCCCAGGCCACACACATTCCGATATTTTGAACACATTGCCATCTCTATTTTGCATTCAAGTTACGAATGATCCACCCTTTTTATGCAAAGATGTGACGTCTTTGAAATGCTGAAGTTCCATATCAAATACCTACTCAATTGTTTTTTTACCTCCACATGTTCGTATAAACTGCGACCTCGGGGTACAGCGATTTCCACTTTTTTTATCTGTTTTTTCTTCTTCTCTATTTGTGAATGTTGACAACCTCTGGGGTGACCAGGAGGATGCGGGTTCGATTCCCGCCTTGGGACAAATGTTTGTACGATCTGCAGATATATTTCAGTGTGTTGGGGTGTTTTCTATGTAAAAATATCTATCTAAGTAGGGTATCGTATTAAGTTTATCAGTTATCTAGTACTCATAACACATCCTCTGCTTAGTTTGGGGCTAGATAATGCTGAGTGAATTGTCCAGCATTATTTATTTACTTTATTATAAATTTATGAATGTATTTGATCAACTTCCATGTGTGTGTGCCCCTTCAGCCTTAGAATTTATAATTAACTTAATTTTTATTCAGTTAGCTATTAATTTTTTTCATATAAATTTTTGTTCAGCATAAATTCACCAATTTCGTTCACATAAACCGTAGTATTCGTAACATAGCGTTTCTTAGTAGGACGAATATACGAAATGACATCATAAAAATCGGAATTTTCACGAAATGTGGTCTGTGAATTTATAAGATCTTCCAGGGTTAAATCTTCATTTTGAAGAAATGGTATGGATCTTTTTCTTGGAGTCAATTCCTTGGTGACGGTCTAAGGGGGATAGTCCGATTTTTCAGGAGTAAATATTCGTAATTTTACCAGCTGTTTGCGACGTTTAGTAACAGTTGAATTGCTGATATGGCTAAAACTAGAATCATCATTCGGTTCATAATGTTTGTCTTTG
This sequence comes from Eupithecia subfuscata, assembly GCA_963564075.1. Taxonomy (NCBI): domain Eukaryota; kingdom Metazoa; phylum Arthropoda; class Insecta; order Lepidoptera; family Geometridae; genus Eupithecia; species Eupithecia subfuscata. The sequence continues at coordinate 8,481,071 of OY751117.1, read as the reverse complement.
ACGCTGTCATCGCTGTAGAAATCAAAATTGACTTCATCACCATCTTTAGAGACCCGTTAAAGAGATCTGTATGCCTTTGGAATAGACTCCGAGCCAGCTGGTTGCTTCGCTAACTCATCCATCTTATTGACTTTGCTTTTATAAATGCGACTGCGAGACTGGACTTTTTGGTTTCAAAATTAAATTAAATATTAAATACATAAAATTCAAACATTAAACATAGGTACACTTAATTTCTAACATAACGCAGTACGTGCCTGACTAGCCTCAGAAGTAGGCTTTCTAACCGTTTTTATAAAATGCGCCAAAAAAAATCAAGTATTTGCATCCAGCGTGGAAAAATTGATTTTATTTTATATTATCCTCTATTGCTAGTCCTACTCCGACACCATCGTAATAATTACACATAATATAGTCTTTTAGCTTCTACATGCGAGGACACTATGTATTTATTTATAAAGTTTGTAAAACTGTTTGTTTTCCGAATCAAACAAAATAAAATAAAATACCATATACTAAAACTAATAATTACGCAGTTTTTCACATTAACCAAAATATGTCATATAAACACACATACAATACAATAATTCAAACAAGATTATTAACGTAATGGTTGGTTGGTAAGTTCACTAACTCACACTCGTTCCACTTGTTGTTTGTTACTCCACTGTCATTGGGCGTCGACGTCATACGACGCATGGGAAAGTACCCGAAAATTCGTCGAAAGGGCCCGATGTTGCTACCTTCGGGGTCGTAATCTTTCATTTGATTGGAAGCAAAAGAGTTATTTGCAGATACTTGCACCAATTGAACGACAAAATTATATCTTATTAGAAGCACAAGGTCTTAAGTAATTTTTCGAAGTTTGAAATAGAAGTGATTTGATAAAATATTTGAAGCAAAAGGTTGCATCTAATGACACGTACTATCATTGTGAATTTATTTAGAGTCAGAAAGACTTATCTATTGCTACGTTTAATATTTGGGAGAAAAAAATTTAGATGCATAATGGCACTAATTGAGATGCGTATCCAAAAAATATTTTACATTAGGTGCATAAAATTGTATTTTAATAAAAGTTCTTATGCCTCACAGAAATTTCTGATAGTTGTTAGATCCGACCAAATGCACGTGCTTAGTTTTTTAAGGGAAAGCGATAGAAATATAATTGTAAGTTTGTAAGAAAGAGAAAGAAAAACTTAGTACTGCTATGCAAAAATGTCATTTTGGGCGTAACTTTACATCCGACCTAATGCTTCTCAAGCCGAGATTTCATTCATTCTTCTTCCGATTATCATTCCGGCCAGTGTCATAAACATCCAGGGTACTTTAGATTTTTGTGGATTCGATTGCCGGACAAAGGAAGTATATTTTTGTAATTCTGTGAATGCTGTTTTAACTATGCAATCTTTTCCCTATCTTCAATATTTCTAGTACTTCCCTCCATGTCATATGGCCGTGGGACACATTGAGATAGAAAGATTGGTATGGTCCTTTGTTAGAAACATTTTTCGAACATTGAAATGAAAGAGATCATAAAATACATAATAATTCTTTATTATTATGTGGGTTCGATTGCCGGATAAAGAAAGTATTTTTTAAATTCTGTGAACGCTGTTTTAACCATGCAATCTTTTTAGCAATACTTCCTATTTTCAATATTTCTAATACTTGCGCCCCATGTCCCATGACCGTGGGACTCACTGTAGATAGAAAGATTGGTATGATCCTTTAATAGAATCCTTTTTCGAACATTCGAAATACATAATAATAAAGATGAAATCGAATAGTGTTGGAATAAATATATTTTCGTGAATAAACTTACACATTATTTACATAAGAATATTTTCATACACATGGGTTTAAAGAAAACTCTAGAGATCTACTAATAAAACGATGTTACCTTCTTTACTGCAGAGCTTTTTCTTTTTTCTCTTATATCTCAATTTCTTGACTACTCACTCAGATGGTAGTAGGATGTTTCTAGCAATAACTTAAGCTTAAAATATTTAAGAAGTAATATATGTATCAGTAACAATTTCTAATCTTCGCCGGCTGGCACTGCGTCTTCTAATCTCTTTATATATTTTACACGCAGCTCAGTGACTGCATCGCCTTTTAGTTGATCCTGTAAAAATAAAAAAGTGCTTTAAAATATTATGGATTTACGGAGTTTAAATAACCGCCACCTAGCAAATTTGTCAGAACTACAATTCACATGTTCTTACGGTTCGAATAAGCGCCACCTAGTATAATCTGTCCGAATTACAATAGGTTTGTTATTCTATGTTTAAATTTGAATGAATAGTACGCGGTATTGCGTACAGAGGGTCTTTTGTCAACCATTGTTATTATAATTAGATTAATTTAAATCCCTGTTTTGAGATTTCTTATTTACTGAAACAAGACCTTTTCATGGTATTCCATTCGCGAAGGCAAGAGCATTTTAAATGCCTAAAAATATGTAGAGCGCTGATCAGTAGGCCAAGCACGGGAATCGTTCTCTAGAGTAGAATAGACCATAATGAAATGACATCGCATCGTCATACATTGCGTTCATTATTGAAGTTGAAGGAATAAATTTTAAAAAAATTACGCCGTCGATGACAAAGTGACGTAATTGTTTCTCTATTCTACCCTAGACAACAATCCCTGTGCTAGCCCTACTGAATCACGTAAATCAATAATTTGAAAGCTTTTGCATCTGGTGCAAACATATTTTAAAAACAACTATGTAGAGGTCATATCAGTCCTCCTACAGGGCAGGCTTATAGCCAGCAGTGGACTAAAGTATGGACTAATTATGATGATGATAGCCATCAGTTACCTGCACAAACCAGCACTGCACATCAAGTTGGACCATCTGCAAGGCTCCGCGTATAGCCCCTGGTATCAGAGCACAGTACTTCAGTCCATTGTTGCTTGGCATCTCGACCCACTCTGAGAGCGGACATTGGTCCCAGACGAGAGAGAATTCATCCCCCGAGCTACTCCAGCTTGTCACTGTTGGCTGCATGCTTAGGTACAGTCTGAAAGTTGTGATTGATTTTTTACGTCTTCATTTTGATATTTTTAAGGTTTTATGGTTTGTGTACTCTTTTATCCCCACTGAGACACGAATTGGTCTATTCTGCCGTGCAGGCCCTAAAATGCAGTACATAACAGGTTTTTTTACTTTGTTTGTTGAATGTTGAGTTTTGACAGGTACGCTTTAAGGAACACAGTGGTCTAACGATTTTTTGACGGCAGTGTTGTGAGTGTTTGGTTTGCTTTTGAAGCCTTCTATTCCAATAAAAGATCACAGCTGTTTTTCTTTTCTTAAACTGCTGAACATAGTGATTGAAATAAATAATAGCCGAGGAGATGATAGGTACTGGGTTCATTCATTGTGCAATTATTCACTTTAATTCAAAAGAACAAGTTTATTGGACCATTCCAATAAAAAATAAATCATTGTTTTTCATTTCTATAAAACACAGTTGGATTTGATTGAAATAAATAATTCTTAGCTGAGATGATGGTCACTGACAAATTTATTCATTGTTTAATTATCCAATTCAGTTCAATGGAACCAACTTCAAAAAGTTTTAGTCCATACCAAAATTACCAAATACACAGGTAAGTCTGTAGTTGACCACCTTAGTATAGGTTGATATTCCATTTTTCTGGAGAGGGTCTGTCATGGCTCAAATAATAATGGAAAATTCTTCAAATTTATAGCTATTTCTTCTCTGCATTTAAGTATTATCTATCAGTTATCTAGTACCCATACCTTATCAGTGTGGTTTTGTAGTCACTTTAGTTGCTGGCTGTCTCTTCAATTTAGGTGGAGACAAGTTTGTTTATTTATTGCATCCCCAACCCACATGCCCAGCATGGAAATTATGGGCATTACCACCCATGAGATAAAAGCCAATAAGGCGCTTATCAGGGGAGGCCTGCTTCCAGCAGTGGCCCAATACAGGCGGTTGAGGTTGAGGAAGTTTGTATAAACTAGTTAAGCCCGTCCACTCTTGCAAGGCCTGATCATCAGGTCCATTGGCCGTCGCCATTTTCCGCGACTTTTCAGCGAGTGGGTGGCGTTACGCCTATTTATTCACAGATGACAGAGGTTAGAACAAAGTAGTGGTTACCTGAAAGCTTGCTGCAGCTTATCAGCAGTCTCTCGCATTTCCATACAACGATTAGAGGTAGTTCTAGCAAGGAAATCTTCTATCAACCTAACGCCCATGTTGTAACCAATTCTCTCCAATTGCTTGTTTACATCATCTGGATTCTCGATCTCTTTTAGCATCTGAGATACCAGAGCTCCGTAAGTGAGCGTCAAAAGCTCTGAGTTCTGTGGAAATTTAAGAATATAAAGAACAAAATCGCAGACCAGTCTCAGTTACTTTTGATGGTGGTTGTATGTGATTTGGTGTACTTACAACTTTCTTGGCATCGAGCCTGGATGTTTGGCGAGACATATTTAGTTACAAAGTTTACGAAATACCACCCAATCTTGTTATCAATGTAATGTAATCCTCCCCTTCGCAGAACGCAGAAAGAAAACGAAACGCTACAAAAAATTTTCGTTCGCGTTGTGTTGTTGATTGTTGTATAAATTTGATTGATTGAATAGAGAACAGACTGACGGTGACAATGACAGATCCAGAGCAGAAACCAAACCATAGACAAAAGATAGCCCCAGCACGAACGAAAACGTGATTGATATGGAAACGAATCGTTTCCATATCAATCACGCTCAGATTCCCTATGACCCAAGAGATAACATGCCCAAAACGTGTGACGTCACAACGCGTTCTAAACACAAACGCGTTTCAAACGAGCCTATGTGTGGAATCGAAAAATGGTATTCTGCATGCCACAAGACTGGTTGTCTATGCCCCGTGTTTTGTGTTACGATTATTTCACACGCTTCGTTCAAAATCTTACATCCGGTCTATTCGGAAATTTTACGGTTTTATTAAAAATTATTTTTTGTTTCCATTAATAAATATTTTGAATTATAAGCTTGCTCAACCATTAAATTGTTGAGCTTACACTACTATAATGTGATTTGAAAATTTAGAGCCCAAAAATAATGATTTGTATAAACATTCAAGTCACTCACTACTAGTTTCGGAACGAATAAGTAGTTTTCATTGATTGTTTGTTTTGAACAACATAACCTAAAAATCTATCAATTATTCTAATAAATAAAGCTAGATTACCACTGACTGACTAACTCATTCTATTATATAAGGATATTATTCTAAGGAGACGACGCGTAAGACGCTGGCACCAGCAAAGTACGACTATAAACAGGAGGTTACCCAGGGGTTCTGCGGACCCTCTTTCAATGGACCCTAAATTGTTTGTGCGGTGCTAAAGGGTTAGCAAAGAACTGTATTCTTTTCTATGTGGGATCCTTAAAAGCAGAGATGGAGTGACTCTTCAAAGGTGCATAAGTATAACACCAGAAATCGAAGTAAGTGCATCATTAAAATTAGTAATAGGTACTGGTACTTAGGTACATGAGATAAAAACCAATAAGGTGCTTATCACGGGGAGACCTGCGTCCAGCTATGGACTGTTGTTAAAGTTCCTTATAGGCTGTTCGGGGAGGTGGCTGTACTTACCTACCTACACTGTAATACTACCTTTATTCTAACCCTACTTTATAATACAAAGAATTACTTTTATTTTTTTAGATACAACACTCAATTTCCTGGCCACCGGTAGCTATCAAAAGCCAGTGGGGCAGGACTGGTTAGAACCCCTCAGCCAGCCGTCTGTAAGTCGCTGTGTAGAGGAAGTTGTTCATGCCCTCAATGAACTGCTTCTAAGCTATGTGAAATTTCCTACCACAAAACAAGAGAGGAATGTAATCAAACAAAGGGTATGTATACATTATATCTATTAAATTTTGTTTGAAATCTCCACAAGGGCATTGCAAACTTGTAAAAAATTGATTTGTTTCAACATTGTGTGGATAAAGTCCAGAATTTTGACACAATAGTAACACAAAATGTTATGCAACGGCACTACAAAAGTCGCACACCTTTTTGCGCTACCGTAAAACGATGGTGTTACAAAGTGGTCGCGCAAAACTATAAAGTTGAGGTTACATGAAAAGCTAAAATAACACATGAAATGAACGAAAATAACATGATTTTATTTTTACATTGTGAGAAGACCAACACATATCAGTGCATAGTTGCATTTCACCAATAATGATGTCTGCAAAATCCTCCAAGGGAGGAAGATGGTACCTACCTATTTATTCCTATTTAAATAATAAAAAATATTTCTGCCTTGTTTCAGATATGCGACAGCGATTAAAAATTATAGGTGTATGTGCAACATTTGGAGGGGCTGCTCATGATAGCTATATTTGGAGATCATGGTCCCTGAGCCGGTTCATAGAAGATGAACACAGAAGTGGAAAAATTGAGTGGCTACTAGGGGACTCTGGCTATCCCCAAAAACCATGGCTTATGTCGCCTGTGCTCCACGCAGCTGATCATACTCCAGAAGCCTACTACACTAATATGCAATATAATAAACAATCAATGCCTCATTATGCGAGTCTATTGTGATGAATTATTGAATGATTACCCTTCCCTAACGTTTTTCACGCCTATAAAAACACCATGTAATTATTTATTTATTTATTTATTTATTAAAGACGAGCAGTCTGTGGCTGATGTGTCTTTAACACAGTGTTGAATAAGTCATTGCGTCACTTTTTTTAGTTTGTTTTTGTCGTCTGGTAACCAGTTGTCAAGTTTATTCTTGAAGGTGTTTGTTTGTTGTGAACCACTCTATTGCTTATAAAATGGTGCGCTGCAAGGGCTTGAGTAGAGTCACGGGCCAATCTAAGGTGGTGTCCACGGGTTGAACGTCCTTCTTTCTTTATGTAGATGTCTTGGAGGGATGGCAGGTTGTATTGGTGAGTATCTTGTAGGTTTCAATGAGGTCACCTCGTTCTTCTAGAGTAGTGAGGCGTAGTGCGCGTAACCTATCTTCATAGGATTTCCGTCGTAAAGACCATGGGATCTTGGTAGCCTTTCTCTGAACACTTTCAAGCAGGTTTATGTCTTTATGAAAGTAGGGGCACCGCTTGGCAGCTTGGAATCCATATTCGAGCAGTGGTCTGATGTATTGTATATCTTCCGGAAGACTTCCACTGCTTATTGTAGGAATTCTATTTGTTAAACACAATCTTTCAAGGTACGGGTAATATAATTGTCACATCTAGAGCGGGAACCGTAACCGTAGTAGATATTTTAATTTATTTATAGGTAACTTACGGGTTCCTATAAAAGAAATGATTTTATTTACATAATGTTTGTTATTATTTTAGTATAACCTCCAAAGACGAACGACGAAACGAGCCGTACTAACTATTGCAGGAACACGCTAATCTGTGCCTTAACACGCTATGAACGAGCTCGTTTAGTTGACAGTTCAAATCGTGCCGTGCCGTGTTATGGAATGACTGCTAGGGCATGCGGAATACGGTTTTGTCCGATTCCACGCCGTTGTCGTGTCGTAGGTGTGTAACACGCTAGCATTGGTCATAGGGAATAGCCGCCATTAAATATAGGTAGATTTTTAGCGAGCGTGCCAAAGAGTAAGACAAAGTATACGAGGTGGTGGGGGGAAAGTGTTGCCATGCAATTTTCTTACCCCGATTTTAGGCTCCTTATTTCATGTCTTGGTTGATTGGATTTGCGATTTTCCAGTTCATAAATTTAAAAAATTAAATTATCTTAGCGTCTGGTCGAAGCGAAGCGTGACCCGAGAGCTGGTGAGTATCAGGCACAGCGCATCAGCATTGCCATACAGCGTGGCAATGCAGCCAGCGCGTCTTGGGGACGCTTCCGACTGGTATTGATATTGATCAGTTGAGCTACCTGCAATAGTCTGAAGATAGCTCAATTGTTTCAATTGTAAATACTAGTATAATTTTCTATTTTGTGAATAAAGGCTATTGCTAGGTCATTATAATTATACAAGTAAGTATCACAATGTGAACCTTGTTTGGCGTTAGAAGTGGAAGGCAGACCGAGGTTGTTTTTGGTAGGTAAATATAATTATGAAGGTATTAAGGTGAGTAGTACAGATAGAGAAACAAGTGTTTTTGTTTTAAAATAATCAATATTTATTACAATAATTAACGTTTATAAATTTTACAGTTTAAATCATTCTTCAACATTTCGTTTCATTACTACTTAATCATAAAATCACAGTTTAATAATAAATGTCTTTGATTACCTATACAATAACATTTACATATATTAATAACACTTTCAAAAAAATGGTTACTCACGAACGTAACATCGTATATTTGCTAAAAATTAGTAATGTTGCTATCTAAAAAGTACTTAACTTTCATTGTACTTGCGTATAGGTACTTATACCTAGTTAGTCACAGCATTTTTTTTTAATTAAAAAATACACACGCATTTACACAGAAGCATTTAAAATATCGCAGAATCATTATAAAAATCACAGAATCATTTTAAAATTCGCATACCAATTTCTACAAGAAACTACTTAAGATATTTTTTTTTCTTATTTATATGGGACAGTTAGATTAGATTTGGACAGTTGAATTAGATTAAGTACAAAAATCACAGAATCATTTAAAATATCACAGAAACATTACAAAAATTTTTATTACGAAGATTTTTTAGGTTCCCAATCTTTGCGACCCGTTGCTTTGATCCAATGCAAACGTAATTCTTTATCTTCGGGAAATCGGTAACAAATAAAAACACTAATATTATAAATGCGTAAGTGTGGATGTATGGATGGATGTTTGTTATAGTTGTTCTATCTCACGAAGTCCGATGGGCTATGTGTGTCATAGTGAATGAATGTACACATTGTTTTAGTGTGCGTAAGCTCAGAAGAGAAGCATAAAGTGTCGCCTGAGACGCGGTCCGGGTCACTAGTGCTCATTGTATTCACGTCAGATTTTGGTAGCGAGTACCGTCAGCATGACAACTAAGCGCAAAGTTGTTCGTAGTGAGGTAAGTTAACGGACTTCGTGAGATAGAACAACTTACATAATTATACCTCTTCACGCCAAAACTACTGAACGGATCGGGATGAAATTTTGTATACAGGTAAGTAATTCTAATCCTGGAATCTAACATCTATGTTAGATTCCAGGATTTATATAAAAAGCCTATAGGTTTTTTATCCCACAAACTCAGTTGCTATGGGATAGAAATGGCCTTTAAACGTTTCCATAGAAACAACGCGTGCGAAGCCGCGGGCATAAACTATTTTGCTATGCATAGCGAGCTACATTATCTATAAAATGCTATAGCTATAGGTACCTATTAAAAAATATTTCAATGCGCCATTCGGGGAATTTTATCATCGGGTGCAGGCAACCCTAAATTTTCACAATTACAAGTTAGATGAACTAAAAATAGCATAAAACATAATGTTTGAGCCTTGTGTGTATGTAAATCTATGAAACTGTAAATTTTGAACCTTTTTGTAGTCAAAAGAACTTGTACTTACGAGTGGAATGATATATTCGGCACTTTTTCTTCACTATCACTTCTACATGCAAAAACGCTGCACCGCACCATATTTGTCTCTCTTTTTTATTGTTTTTAGCTGCGGGAATGTCCACATAAACACATTGATCACATTCAAACATAAAAAACAAAAGTTTAGAACTTTTAAAACTTTTTTCACCAGTCTCGTGTCGAGCTCCGTCGATGAAAAAGGAACTTTGTTTAGCACATGGAGGTGCTAAACAATGCAAAAACCGGCACGCTGGATGAGATAGAGAGCTAATCGTCCTATTTCATTTCTTCTTACACTTTAGGCATAAGTCGTTCTCTCTTTAGTGTGAATGCGATGGCAATTGCGCGAGTTCTATAGGCAATCACGTCTAGTTCTGGAGCAGTGTGTCCTATTTGCAGTGCTATACCCGCTCATACTAACAGAAATGAACGATTTAAGTAAGGTTGCTCCTGTACACAAGATCTTCAAGACACCACGGAGGGAATATAAGTAATCAAACATTTTGCTGTTTTATCCATTGGACAATTGTCTGAAGATGCTCAAGAGTCCCGCAATAAAGACTACAAATAAAATCGATTGGAGCATTCCAGAAAATGCTCTTGGTCAGCTACAAATGAGGACGTTTTTCATTCATTGCTCTATTCATCTGATCCGTACGTCTCTTGCCTAAGGAGACCAAGCGAAACTGTTCCGAAAGAACTGTGGCAGGAACCTATAAATCTTTTAGATTTATAACCAACAAAACCTTGCATTTACATTTTTACGATTATTAGATTTTTTATTAAATAATTATTATTCTATTTTATATCAATAAAAGTACCTAGGTACTTCTGTTATAATAATTATTTAATTGTTTCCAATTTATCTTTTGTAATGTTTGTAATAGGATTTTTATTACTTGTTACTCATTAAAAAGTAAGTTGTAATTAAACGTAATTTTATTTATCATTATTTATTTATTAATGTAAACATATTATTTTGGATTATGTAAATGTAGTATTTTGTTATGTCCATTGAATTTTTATTTATTTATTTTTATTTCATTTAGGTATACAGGGTGTAAGGCTAAACAGTCTTATCCTTGAAACCAGAAGTTCAGAATCATGAGCAGAGTCCAAAACCGATGAAAAAACTAAAGTTTTTTTTTACATAATATTGAAAAAAATATCCTCATACATCACAAAAGCATTTCACCCTACATTTATACCTACGCCGCGCCGCCCGCTTTGTCGGTTTCGAACAAAGACGCCGCTCGCGCTTACGCGCCGCCCGCTCGACGCGTCAGTCGCGGCCCGTCTGCTAGGTAGTGAGCACGTCACGACGCGTTCCGTGCTAATTTGTGATGTGCCGATTTGTTCGCGTATTGTGTTAAGTAGAGAAGTGACGATGTCGTTCACAAATGAACAGTGGACTGAAATGGTGCGACTTTATGCCATCGCTGGTGACAACATGAACTTATCTCGTACGATTTACGCAGAGCGGTTCCCAGAACAACGTGTGCCAAACTGGCAAACGATCCTAGCGGCTACACAAAGGCTACGTGCCTACGGCCAGTTCACCGTGCCTAGTCATGCACAAGTCATGAAAACATTTTATGCCTAATGTGAGTCAATTAAACTGTACATAAAGCTGTAAGTTTTAATTGAATTGTACATAAAACTTGATTGATGATGAACTTTTTAAATACGCCAAAAGTACCTACCTACTTTAGCCTACTTACTGGCAATTGTGTTAGAGTAGCTATTTTTGCCTGTCCTAAGCCAGGAAAAAAGTATGAAGGGAAAGTTCCATCACAAGTTGTAGGTACCTAAGATTCAATACCTACACTACCGGCCGGCTACAGGCGAGAGCGGGCGGCGCGGCGTGATAAGGTCACTAGGGTGTCCATGAAATCACGTAGGATAGCAGAGAAATGAATTATGAAATTCCATGGAAACTAATTGACTTTCATTTTTAAAAATAACTTGTATCGTCTTATTTTAGGGGTGTACATACGTGGTTTCAAGGATAAGACTGTTTACGCTTACACCCTGTAGTTCATACATCTAAGATTACAATTGCGAAAGATTCAATAGGATATTTTGTTTGACACGATAATCACGCTCCTGTCCTGATCCATATTGCAACGACGGGCGGCGGCGGCGCACAATTCTGTTTGTACTGAAAATCAATTATTTTTCACATAAATCGCTATAGCTTGAAAATACACAATATGGCATGCATGTTTCTTTATGAATATAATACGGCACAGTGTTACACTCATCCCATATAAGTCTCAGACGATATAAACGTGAAACGCGCCTTCTACAGCAGTTTTACAATAGTCTTTCGATTCGGGGCCACTGTGCGTCGTCGTGTAGTTTCGAACCGTAGAAACCATCTCTACGTTTCAAACAGTTTCTGCCATGAACATTTAACTAACCTGGACGGTGCAGTTAGTTATAGTTTCTTTTATATTAATTATTGCATGTAAATTAATATAATAAGACAATTGCACGCCCCAAAAAGGGCAAATTACATTGCTACTCATTCACTGTATTTACCATCTTTTTACATGTAATTGCAATAAATATACTTTTACTTTTTTTTTTTTTTACTTTTACTTTTGCAGTGTTTCATAAAAACGAGCCAAGTGAGAGGCCCCAAAGTTCATCTCTTTCAAGTAAGATGTCCATACATCTCTACTTTTTATAAATTCTAATGAAACTGTGATGTTATTAATATAATAACTTGATAATTAAGTTTCTACTAGGTTGTACGTAGTATTCACTGTCTGCTGGCCATTTCATACCTTCATAGTGCGCAAAAGATTTGAAAACGTGTTATTCTTACGGTAATATTTCTGCGTAAATATTACAGACGAAGGTCTGCCTGCGACGCAGGAGGTTGCAGGTTCGATTCCCGCCTCGGGACCAATGTTTGTACAATCTGCAGACATTTTGTTTTTGTTAGTGTTGTCTTAGTCCTGTTAAAATCATGAAATTCCTGTTAAATCATGAAATTTGTCCAGGGCGTTCTGGATGTTTACTATGTATAATAAAAAATATCTATCTATTTGGTGCATTGTATTAAGTATACCTATCAGTAATCTAGTACCCATAACACAAGCTCTGCTTACCTTGGGGCTAGATAATGTTGTGTGAATTGTCCAGCATTATTTATTTATTTTTAAATTGGACAGCCTTTTAAATTTAAAAAGTACTTATTCCAGAAGTAAGTTTATCAGAATCTTTATTCAAAAGCCCTGTGACATCGTATTGTTTCATGGACACTAATATTGCCGTATTCATGACATCGTATTGTTTCGTGCTAGAAACGGACAAACTACTACTTTCACGCCCGTTCACTCGGCTCGTATTTCTCTACTCTGAGATACCACAAAATACTTTTGAATGAATGAAATATGTTCGTGCGCGATCCAGTTTACTCTAGGTTTCATGGTTTCTACTCGGTCCGTTAAAAAAATATCGACTTGTCTTGTCTAAAGTTGTCTATGGTGACTTTTGTTTTCAGTGTTGGTTGTCAGAATCAGAAACTTCAAAACACAAACAAATTTTGAAAAGAAAGGAATTACTGGAAATAATTTAAAATCGTTTACGGTAAAAATTGTGATGTTTTACGATTTTCACTGTTACGAAAACGTTATTACGTAATAATGGATTGTAACGACGACAAGAACTCTACGCCAGGCCCCTCCAGGACCCCCGCAGAGTCTGTTTCTGGCAGTGCTAGTGCAGTCAATTCCTTGATCCTGGACTATTACAAAAAGTTTGGGAGAAAACGGGATTTAGAGCAGTATTTTTCTTTATCAACAGCCCAGAGTGATGTGAAAGATCCGTCTGGTACATTTTGGCGGAAAATGAAGAGCGAGAACGATTCGTCGGATTCCGGTGGGAAGAAGAGTGACTCTTCTCAGGAGTTGTGTAGGATTTCCATTAGATGCTCAGTTCCCGATCCTAGTTCGTCACAGGTTTGTAAAATAAAGCTCGCATACGAAAAAATAGAGTGAACTATGAAACATCTTTTTGAAGTTGGGTTTATAAATGTTATTTTGTGTTGTGGTATTATTAATGCCTATTTCTTCATTGTCATGTGATAAGTCGGTACCGAACCTGGTTGGAGTGGAGTTTAAGGGACGCAGGCAGTTAAAAGGCAAAAAAGACATGCTTATTTAACGTGAATTTAATTTTCACGAATCTAAAGGAGTCCTTGTTTTAAGTTGTTACTACTTGAGTTAAGGGGGTGTGACATGTGTTAGCAAAAACCAATGTTTTCCCAAAAAAGGTCAGTGACATTAAGGTCAGAGGTCATTGACCTTGGCCTCAAAACTCAATAATTAACTTACGTCATCGTTCCTAGCAAAATTTTCCCTAAATCTTGATTTCAGATTTCTAGAACTTTCTTACATTATTGTAATGATTGTAAATAAAAATGTTTTTAATTGGACGCTAATACTCGAACCGGAACCAACCCACACTCATGTCAAAATTGAGTTGAATACACAGAAAGCTTTCAAAATACACCTTATAGCTACCCTGTAAAGATCAAAGTAATCTGGCAATTTTGACTGAACAAAACATTTTGCCAACAAAGATACTAACCCACATCAACAGTTGTATAAAAAATTAATAAGATCCATGCTTCATGGTAACCCAATTATCTAAAAATCCCAGAAATTTTATTTCTTTTAAAAAGAACCAAGCCCTCGTGTAAAAATCGTTTGACTACTTTTTGTGGCTTGGTTCTTAAAAAAATCGTTGCCTTTACCTCGTACACCAAATAAATATTGCTAAAAAAGAAATGTTACAATAGGTATATAAAAATATATGAGAGCTGATTTCAATAATGAGGTATATAAGGTAGAAGATATAAGAAAAAGGACTTGTGGAAGTCCAAAAAGTATTAAGAAAAATATGATGGACCTACTTTGGCCAGACAGAAAACCTGTCCCTTAAGTTAAGTTGATCGACTTCAAAAGCTGCTACACCTGATTCCCCAAGACTCTCACAACTTTTACATGAGGCTTGCTGAAAATGATGCCATAGCAGACGATTTGGAAGGTTTTTCAGGTTACCCTGATTTTGAAATATAGGAATAGTAGGTTAAGAATGTTTGTAAACCACAAAAAAATATCTTTTGTGGCATTTTTTTGTGTTTGTATTTATTCAAATTAAGGTACTTTTTCGATATAAATGAAATTCATGAGAGATATAATAAAATTTTTATATTTTAACTACTATAATATGAAAGTGTTCAATAAGTTCATAAGGAACCAACCCACACCCAACCCACACATGAGTGTGGGTTGGTTCCACACAAAATAAGTCTTATAAAAAAAAAACCTGTTAATGTTAATGATTTTCTCCGAAATAATATCGATAAATGTAGAACTCAGTATGTTGTACAATACTGTAAACAAACTTTGTACAAAATAGCAGTCAATTTTTTTCTTCGCACAATTAAGACAAAAATGCCTTTATCTCAAAACTATCATTGTGTGGGTTGGTTCCGGTTCGAGTATTAGTGTCCAATTAATACAAATTATTTATTTCATTAATGAGTCTCTATGAAGTAGGTACCTATGAGGAATGAAGAGACAATTGTAATTACAATTTATCTATGCTGATGCCTTACTGTGTAGGTCTTTTTGTATCTACCAGACCAGTATGTCGATGCTCTTTAAATTTTTGCCAATTCAAAGACTAGTACAAACTATTAAAATATTTTGTCATCACAGTCGACAATTAAGTCTAAACTTTCTTTGTTCCAGTACCAATCTAAGCCTAAAGCTATATTGACTGGATCTGCTTTGTTAGAAAGCTTAGGGATCCACGTGAAAGCGCTGGTACGTAGGTACTGGGTTGGATGCACTGTGAAGAAATTGATGCACAAACTTTCACCTTCCACTATGACTTCTTAGAACTTAATTTTGTGTGCACCAATGTTATTCTGTCCGATATTTTGTTGTTGTTGAAATATGATCTTTATCTTACAGGAGGACGATTCAAAAACAAAATCAGAATCTGCATCTCCACCGATCATTACTGAAGAAGCTCAGAATGTCACCCAAAACACTGATGAGGAGTCTAATAAGTCTTTTGACTGCACCTCACAGAAATGTAAGTGTACCTCTGTTCTGTTATTCTATTTTTATAAGTTGTTGGTACAGTTTGTCAAGAAAATTTACTTGAGAATTAAAGGGCTTAGAATGAACGCAAATCCAACGAAACGAATATTGCATTATCTGTGGAACTGAAACCCTTTCTAATGTTAAGTTCATGTCAAGCAGCTGTTAGAAAACAGCTGCCTAGTGCTGAATGCAGCCTGCCGAAACTGGAGCGCGAGTACGGAACTCAATTAAGACCGATAAGCATCGATTTTGTCTCTGATGTCGATAAAATTCAACAAGAACTGACTGTTGTTCTTATTAATATTTAAAATGTAAACTCATCCTAACAAAAGAACAACAATATTACATAAATTAGGTTTCATGGGTTGGCTATATCCAAAATGGGATTCCCCATTTTAGATTTATGGGATATTGCCTTTTCTATATTTGACGACCGCTGTGGCGCGGCGGGCGAAGGTCTGCCTGCGACGCAGGAGGTTGCGGGTTCGATTCCCGCCTTGGGACATGTTTGTATTATCTGCAAATATTTATTCCGGGTGTTCTGGGTATTTCTATGTATGATAAAAAATACGCGTTTCGCGATTTCGCGTTCATAGGAGCGGGACAGAGCATACGTTTTTGAAACAACTAAATAAATCAAAAACTACACAACTTATGAAGAAACTGTACGGAACCACAGAATTAGTAATCACCTACGATTCAAAACAAAAGTCTTTTCTATAGACCGCAGGGTTCCTAAGATCTCGACCAAATTAGGTGCAAAGTTCATGATTTTTAATTTAGCAATCGTGTTTTCCTAAGGTACTGCATACAGGTAATTCTAATCCTGGAATCAAACTTAGGCTACTTTTTATCCCATAAATCAGTTCCCATGGGATAGAAATCACCTTTAAACGTTTATAGAAACAACGCGTGAGAAGCCGCGGGCATAAACTAGTTCTTTAATAATGGTGTCAATTCAGATGAACTAATTCGTCAATACTAAACATGTTGCCTTCCTTTTAATTTCGATCTTTATGAAAGGACGGCAACATTTTAAGTACTATCAAATTATTTAAGTTAACACACACCATTGTAAATTCAGTTACCAACCTACATGCACCATTTGTACATTCATGACACCATTGTAAATTCAGTTACCAACCTACATGCAAAGTATATACCTAACTCGCTAATCATTACAATCTGTTTCCTTCCACTTGTTATACTTCTATGCTGGTACAGAAATATGGCTTATACATCTAAACATCCAAACTTTCACATTTTTAATATTGGTGTAATGAATAAGAATAAGAATAAGAATATCTTTATAATGATAATCAAATGCACGGTTGAACTCACTTCCTGCATATATGTAAACGAGGACCTACTAGTTTCTGGACCGGAGCTTCGCATGCGTTATTTCTATGGAAACGGAAGGTTATTTCTATACCACGGGAGCTAATTTATGGGATAAAAAGTATGTTTTATTATTATTGCCTATGTTTTATTCCAGGCATAGAACTAACTGTACCTATGCAAAATTTCAGCCCGATCCGTTCAGTACTTTTGGCGTGGTAACAAACATCCATCCAAACATCCATCTAAATATCCAAACTTGCACATTCATAATATTAGTGTGATGCTTTAAACAAGGCCCGCCTTAAGGCTAAACGAGTCGCTCATCTTTCCATACAAACGTGGAGGGTAACTACTACGCTGTTTGATGTTGACCATCCAAAACTAAGGATAACATCAATTTATCTCGTCATTATCTATGTCTAAACACCCGAAACCGTAAAAAAGTATAAATTAAAAAAAATACAAGCTTCTTAACTTTCGTATTTCAACATCGATTTTAGCCCAACTTTGGGCGAAAATAAATAATATACGGAGAAAGAAAACTATAAAATAAACATAGTTTAGTTATTCAAAAGTGGAAATAAGTTTATTTTGAAAAGATACTCTCAATCATTTTTCTATAATAAAATAATCCTTGTGCTACAAGTCTGTATCCATTTTTTAAGCGGCCGTTTTACGAATAAATTTATGTGCATTTCATCAAGCGCGCGGGAATGTCTATTATGTCAGGTGAGATGCGATACATTTAGGCAGCGCCGACTAATAAGTTGGACCGGACGACTTGTGCAGCCTTAAGAATTGAAGTCGGGTACTGACCGTAGTTACGGGGCGGGCGGGCGTACCATTCACAGCGAGCACGATACGTTACGCCGTGTGCTAAAATCCGTGTTGTTGCGCCATCTTTCCCCCCTACTGACCGCGCGAACGGTCGCTGTATAACACGTTACATTACTCCCTGTAACGCCGGTCAGTACCCAACTACCCACCCACTGTTACAATTTTTAATGGTAAATCTTAGCACATAAAATTTAATTTAATTTCAGCATTCGATGTTATGGATACTTCCGCAAACAAACACCTATCGCCAACCAGCAGCGTGACATCACATCGTAAACTCGAATGGGATTCTTTAGCCGACGTTGGCTACGGCAATGAAAGTGACAGAAAGACCTCCGCATCAAGTCTCAGTACTCTAGAAAGACTTGCCTTAAAACAACAATACTCAAACAGTGACACAAAACTGGACAGCATAATCGAACCCCCAACCGCTCATTCCACGCCTTTAGACGAAAATGACCCTAAAGTAAAGACAAAGAAAGGCGCTGGAAAGAAAAGCACAAAAATCTACAAGAAAGACATAGATTATCTCGAAGTAAATGTGCCAGAGAGTTCAGAGAACAGCCAACCTAAATCAATTAACGTGAATCTCACTAAACACATATCATTCAATGTTGAAAAGGATGGTAAAGTCACTGTTGACAATGTTCAGAAAGACGTTAGCGTTTCCCCTGAGAAAGCGATAGTTGAAACTCCAAGATATCAAATTGACAAAGATGTACAAACATCTTTAATACAAAACAAAGATTCATCGGTACAGATTACAGCATCACAAAAAGTCCCTGTACTCATCAGTTTAAACACATTGAGAAGATATACAAGACGGAAGAAGCTACGAACGGCACGAAAGAAGTTAAAACAAAAGAAGAAAGATAAAGAAAATATACCTGTTCATGAGAAAAGTGGTGAACAACTATCTGAAGCTGAAAGCTTTGAATACATGCCCGGTCATATGTACAATCAAAACCATCTTACTGAAAATGACAGATCTGGCAACACAGCCGGCAATAAATCCAGTTTGGAATCAAGTGGCTTAGCTACTACCGATTCAAGTAAAACATCAAAATTTTCCTTTGCTAAGGACTTACAACATAGCATAGATATTTTAAAAGCAGCATTGCAAAACAAAGGTGATGATACTCTTTTGAGAAAGAAGCTCATCAAACAGGTCTGTGAAAGGCTACTCAAGTCTCGGTATAGAGATGAGGAAAGTACAAGCGATTTTCTCTCTGGCCTCAGCTTTAGTAGCAAGAAGCTTGGTCTAGGTAACAAAAATAATATCACAACCAGTACTTCAGATAACTCAGATGAAAAGTTTAAAAGACCAAAGAAATCTATTCTTAGGAACGATAAATTTAATGCTAGTGCCTTAGCTTCTTCTTCCCAAAGCGCCCCAAACTTACCTACTGCATCTAAAAGCGATAAATTAGTCTCAACTCACCTCATGAAAAATCTAACCACATCCAACACTGATTCTGACTTATCGAAAGAAAAATCTTCGTCAGACAACATTTTCGCCAGAACCTCTTCGCAAGAACTTTACCAGAAGTATTTAGACGCCCTAAGAAGAGAGGAAGCTTACAAACAACATTTGAAAGACAAGGAAATGTTTTTGAAACAGAAACTGGTTTGTTCCTCCGATAGTGCTTTAAAAGTCCCAACAAGGTCTGATATAAAGGTAAACAATAGACTCAAGGATTTGATAAAAGATCTGACTAGAAATAACTACGACGACGGATCCGGCGATGCTAGCAAATTAGAAGGCGGTCCCAATTCCAGTCGAGATCTCAACCAGTTTGTGCCTATCAGAAGTCAAAGAAGTCATTCTGTGTTTACTTTGTCATCTGGTAATTCAGACCAAAATAAGAAACCGAATTTGAAAAAGCGTCTTTCGTGTGATTTGAAAGATCTAACTCAGCCTGGCACTAGTAAAGAGCACTATTGCTGCTGCCCCCACCATTCTAGATATAAACCAGCCCCTGAAAGCTCACGCCCAGTCGCTAAAAAGTGTAGTAGTCCATCTGAGAATATGGGCAAGGCTCTATCCCCTCTACGCGTATCACCAAGGCCTCTAAAAATCGGTGATGCCCCTGACGATTTAAGCCATGCCTGCTTGTGTAGCAAAAAAAACATCCAAGATGTACCAGACAACGTCATGGTTGTAACGTGTTCAAAGTTTTCAAAACACAATGATGAGACTGGCTCAACATTAAACATATCCGGTCGTAGTAGGAATCTTTCACCGCGCAAAAACAAAAACACACCTAGCGTACCCGAAAATATAGTAGTACCATGCCTAAATGTAAGGGCAAAGAAGCCTATCCCGGAAATACCTTGCGATAGGACGACAACAAAATCATCACAGGCTAATTTCTTACTAAAAATGTTGCGAAGATCTGGTGGCAGTACAAGCTCAAGCGAAAGCAAGAAATCCTCGAAAAAGGCTGACATTTGCTCAAACGATAGATCCGAAAGCAAAAGTTATGGAGCAACGAGATGGCTCCAAACCGAAATAAGTATCGATCCGAAGATACCCGAACCATCCTTGTCGGATATCAAAATCGTAACAGATTGCGCTCATCTTGTAAGCGAGCACTGCAGATGTCTGCCAGTCGCAAAACCATCCGTCACAGACGTTTATAGCCCCAGACCAACAGAAACATACTGCAATAGCTCTTCAAAATCCTCTGGGACGTCTAAATACATCGCCGATATCTTTGATGATAATACGCCTAGAAGAGAAACTAATGACAAAATCCTCGAATCCGGAAGCGATCGTTCAGGACAGTTCACGATTCCAATACAAGGAACGAATATGACTCTAATGGTCAGCATTGGTTCTAATGGACAGAGACCCCAACAAGAAGAAATGGTTGCCGAATGTGTTGGCACGGAGAAACCTGTAGTAGAACAAAGTACATCTTTGACAGAATGCTCTAAAGGTGTCCAGTTCGATTATGATTTACCATTACGTCCATACGATCAGAACAGTGACAATTGCGGAGTACAAAATCAAATAAATGATCGCCAAGTGTATACGAGCCTTACCACTGATGAACCTAATATACAGGGTCCGAGAACCAGTCCAGAAGAAAGAAGGCCACCAATACGGACCACAACTGATGCCGGCACTCATAGCAAGCCATTAACTATTAAAAATGAACTGAAGAAAGCCTCAGATAGCGTTCGTACACCAAACGCTTCTAAAATTTGTAGTTGTGGATGTGAAAAAACTAATTGCAGTAAAGATCAATGCGGGTCGCTTTCAATTGAAGCGACATGTCGTAGAAATGAACAGAAAAGCTCATCAGATAGCGTTTGTAAACCAAACGCTACTAAAACGTGTAGCTGCGGATGTAACCAACCTAATTGCAGTGAAGATCTCTGCGGATCGCATCTAATTGGTAGGAAGGCGTCTGTCGAACAAGAAACTCAATGTTCTGCACCAAACAGTTCTAGATGTTCATGCGGTTGCGCAGGATATCTAAAAGACTGCAATAAGAAATGTTGTCAACAAAAAAACATTTCAGACCAATGCCTCGAGCAAACCAAGACCGTTAAATGCTCATGCGGCTGCCCTGGCGACGAAGAATGCGGTGAAAAATGCGGATTGAGACAAAATAACTCTCAAAGAAGTTGCTTGATTCATGGTAACACCGACAAATGTAATAAAAACAATGGAGACGCGCGTAGACCGCAAAATAAATGTTCAGATAAATCAGAATGCTCATGCGGCTGCGGAAACGACAAATGTGGGAATAAATGTCAGGAACGTAAAAACGAGACTAGTTCAAGATGCGTTGACAAGTCTTTGTGTACTTGTGGGTGTGGCGCTAACATTGGCGAGTGCAATAGTAACTGCGAGGAACGTTATAAAATCGCAGAAATTCAAGATAGTCCAAAGTGCCCATGTGGTTGCGGTGGTAACATTAAAGACTGCGCTAGTAATTGCACCGAACCAGTAGCGAGCGTGTCTCTTAAATGTAACTGCGGCTGTGAGGGTGACAAAGATAATTGCAATAAGAATTGCGATGGTAATCCTTCCTCTGCAAGTTGTAAAAATCCGAAAGATAATTCCGGCTCATGCTCTCAAACGCAAAGAAAACCTCATAATAAAGTGGATTCTGGCAAGCAAATGTCGAGAAACGATCAGATTAAAAGCGGCGAGAAATCCGAGCAATCCGATAACTGCAAAACATCTATGAGTGACTACGACCAAGAAAATGATCCAATATTGCAAATGATACAGAACATCACGAAAAAATACGCAAAGAAAGATTTCGAAAGGAAAAATAAAAAGAAATGTTACAAAGAAATAATGGAAGTGCTGAATTACCTATTGCAAACAGATGACGAGAATACCGACGTCCATGTAACATCTGAGAGTACATCAAGCGGTCGTAAACCAGAGAAGAAAACTTCACCAAAAAAGATAGTTTCACCGATGAAGGTAGTTTCACCAAAGAGGTCTGTTTCGCCAAAGAAGGTAGAAAAACTAGTTCATAAGTCAAACCCCTGCATGACGGAATCCTCCGACGGCCCTCAAACAACTGAATTGCCCAGCACTTCCTCAGACTCCGCGACCTGCCGAGTCCTCAACAAAATAAAGAAGGAATGCGAACGATACCATCAGAAACGTTGCAAGGTCCACAATGGGAAGAAATGCGAAGTCTCATCGAGCACTTCAGCACACTGCGACCAGTGCAGGCGGGTCCACCACTGCCCCTGCCGAACTCACAAATGTGGCAAGCCGATATGCAAATGCCCCAAGAAAAGCGAGAAGATGAAACCTGTCGCCTACAATTTGATATTACAATCAGAATCTGTCAGTGAAGAGACGTCTTGCGTCGAAAAACCTCGTACACTCAAGAACATAGTAGTGAAAGTTCCGAAGAATAAGTATTGTAAAGGTTCGTGTAGCCCGCGTGAGGCAAAAGGTTGTAGGTCCCGGAGTTTGCCGAATGACAGTGAGATTTCGAGCATGGAGGAGTTTCTGAAGAGGTCCCAAGCTTGCTGCACGGTCAGAGAGTATTTGGAACAGAACAGACCGGACTTTATTGCGAAGAGCTCCGAACGGCAGAATTGTCTGCGGATCGTCAGTGATTCTAGGTAAGAAGCACGCTTCATTGGATAAAAAAAATCATAATTAATAAAATTTGGCTGTTAGTTTTGGCCAATGGACACTCACCAAGTTTTTTTACTTCAGAGACGAAGACAAATGCGGGTCTAATCAGTTGAAAATGATTGTTGTTCATACGCCATCTTGTACAGGAGCTTGCAATATGTATCAATATCAAAGAGGTACTTTTTCGTATATTTGCAGAAAGTATAGTCTTACACCTTATTGCGCAAGGATTAAAAGTTCAAAGTTGAGTGTAGTCTAGGTTTAAAATTCGACTTTTCGTAGGCTGTCCCCCAGTGACCTGTGTGACAAGCAACAATATTACGCCATGCCCGCAAACTTGTGCAAATAATGAAGTAACAAGACTTGGTGAGTTTTTAAGTCTATCGATCATTGATAGATTCTCTAATAGTAGATTAGGACCTGTAGGTTAGCTAGCATGTATTATTCCTAGATTACCCTGAGCATAACTCTCGCTAGTTTCATTCCATACAAAAAAAGCATTCCCTCCCTTCGTAGCATATCTCTGGTGAACACACTCTCAAGGTGCGTTCAAAATTGCGAAAAGCAGAGCGGAGAACAATTGACCAATAAAGAACCAGCCTGTGGCGACCTACCACATTTTATAGGAATAGCCTATTTTAATAGTGTATGTCACGCAAGCGGGAATAAATAAGTCAGCAAAGTAGCGTGCGCTTGCGTCGAGGCTCCATAGGCATTCGATTATCATTCGATATCATTATGATAGGTATCACAAATTGCCCAACGTCATTTTTGTAATTTCCTTTCTTCGACGTAATAATAAGATAAAATATGTGGCGGCGCTAGTGTTTGGGGAGGAGGAGCCTTAATCTAAGCAAATAACTTTGGCGAATATCTGCTAGATAGCGCTTAGACAAATTCGGAATCTACTTCAGAAAAGAAGCAAAAATAACCAATTCCTATAAAGTGTGGTGTCCCCACACAGCCGGAGAGGAGTGCGTGTATTTTAAACGGATGCGATTGGTTGATTCTGCTCCGTTCCACGCCATGCCAGGCGCATCCTAAAGCCGTACTGACTGGTGATACGGGGCGTAAGCAGTCAGTACGGGCACAGATATTATATTACTATACTAGGTACGGGGAAAGAAGGCGCTCGCAATGAGAGTCGAGACGGATTTTTGACGTTAGATGGTCGCTGCGAATAGTACATCGCGCCCTCTAACACCGGTCACCTACACTGCTTTATGGTTTAGTTAGTTGGATCGTCGTTTGAATATTCCTTGATTATATTCTAGTTATTCCATGTTTTCAGAGCAAACATGCGCGCAGACCAACGGAACCTACTGTCAATGTGCCTGGCACAGATGTCAGATGTAAATAATTTAGACGCGGAGCAGTTGCGAAGTTTAGCTAAGGAACTTGGGCGGAATTTACGTCAGAAACCACGTAAGTATTCAGCACCCCCGAATACTCAAATAAGATTGATTTCTGAAGCCGGGTTTCCACCGCGAAAGGGTAATGAGCGAAAAATGAGAGACGAGTGGGCGGAGTTAATATCAACGCTTTCCGCTCGACTATCTTTCTGCACGCTCTGTCCATTTCGTTGGATTATTTGTTGGTAGAAATACAGTATGCACTCTGTTTAACTCTTGCGAGTTAAACGGAGTCCTGAATGGGTCCGCTCTGCTCGCGGTGGAAACCGAGCTTTAAGGTGGTAGGTGGTAGGGGATTAAGAGATTTCTCACTAAAATCAACATTACGTCAATATACTCCAAAACTACAATTGATTCAAAGTTTGTTTTATCTTTGCTATAAATCTTCCATAGCATCTGGCTTACATACAATGTACGCAAAACATCTTATTTGCTATCTAAATTACTTGCAAAACCTATAGAAAATAGTAAAAACCCGACTTTCCACGCGTGACCAACCATCTTAAGTAATAATAACCTGATTTGCGGCAAAGAGTAGCATTGTGAATTTGTGACACATCGAACACAAAAATAAGCAATCAATATGGGCTTACAGTTTGCTGTGAGCATTGGTACGAGACACACACGTATTTCTTTGTTTGTCGCGCGCGCTCAAACCGGTTTTAGGCGGTTTTTCGCTGACGACGTGTTTTAACGTGCACTCGATTGTGCACGCTATGCACTATGGCGGAAGACGCGATCGTTGAGGATGTGATTAATGTGTTGAATGAGGAATGCAGTGAAGAGATGAGGGCACCTTTACCTTCCGAGCCGGAGGAGCTGGTTGAAAATGTTGAAATTACGGAAGAGATTTTGATGCAAACGGAGGAAATTGTTGTAAAAAAAAATGTACCAGGTAAAAGAGGACATGAAGAGGTCGAAGAACGATGGACTACAGTTGTAGCTAGAAAGAATGCAAAACTAGAACACAAGATCGATGTTTACGTCAGTAGTTCAGAAAATTTGCCTAAACAATTCGCCATGGCTAAGTTATTGAATACGCACAACATTCAAAACATTTGTCGTGTAAAATACCTAAACCCGTTCAAGGTTTTTATACAATTTGATAACTCAGAGAGCGCCGAAAAATTGATAGGGTGCAAGGCTTTGCAGGAATTAGGATGGAGAATTCAAAAACCACTCGAAGTGATGACCTCTTATGGCGTAATTAAGAATATAGAAACAGATTTAGAAGAAAAAGATATGATGGAGATTATTAAAAGTGAGTCCGAATTAATGGCGGTGAAAAGACTGAGGCGTAGAACTCAGGACGGCTCGGGATGGGAGGCGAGCGAATCGGTTCGATTGGCCTTTCGGGGTACGACGCTGCCTGATGCGGTATACATATATGGTATGAAGATCAACGTAAAACCGTACGTATTTCCTGTCACTCAATGTTCAAGGTGTTGGAGATTCGGGCACTTACTGCGGATGTGTCCGACGATAAAGATAACATGCCCCAAATGCGGAAAGGGACACGATAACTGTGAATCTACTATATATAAATGTATCAACTGCGCCGGTAGTCACACGGCGCTAGACAGATCGTGCCCCGTGCTCCAAAAAGAAAAATGTTTGCGGGATTTGATGGCGGAAAACAATTATTCTTATCGAAAAGCCTTGCAGATGTATGTTCCTCCAGAACCCCCTGTTTCATACGAAGAACCTTTAACCATGCACACATATGATTTGCCTGAGTCCGTCCCTGCCCCTACGACACAAACAAGCTCGTATAATTTCTCGTACGCGAGTGCAGTCAAGACAAAGCCGATAAGAGATAACTCTCAGCGCAATATTGACGTGGACGTGGTCCCGAAACCGCTCCCTATGAATGTGTCTGAACCTAAAGAGAAGGCTAAGAAAAAGAAAAAGAAAAACAGACAGCTGGATAATGATCAAGTGTTTAATTGGGATGTTTCGTCGGAGTCTGAATGCGAGAAAGATATATTATCAGATAAATCAGACACTGAAAAGAGGCCTAGACGACAGAGAATAGAGAAGACTGAGAATCGTACATCTACCATGAGTTTCGCACAGCTCATAGCCAAGTTGAGTGCAATTATTTTTTCAGACTGTGAGGATGGCATGAGGGGTAAGATTAATATAATAGTGTCCTTATTTATTGAGTGGCTGACATCGGCGGCAAGGCAGTACCTAAGTGATCTGCCTTTTAAAAACTTTTTCGGTTTATAATGGATTTAGTGAAAATTAACATTTTACAGTGGAACTCCCAAAGTGCTAAGCCTAAACAAGTGGAACTTGAACAGTTTTTGTGTAGTGAGACAATACACATTGCTGCTTTAAGTGAGACGTGGTTAAATTGTGAGATTGATTTTAAGATTACCGGTTATAATATCTTTCGTCAAGATCGATTAGATTCTTATGGAGGAGTGGCAATTTTAGTCCATAAGTCAGTAAAAGCCCAACTTGTACCATTTAACTTAGCTAATCCTGGAATAGAAATTGTTTGTATCAAAATTTATAACTGTTCACACATTCAATATTTAATGTCTGTCTATTGTCCGCCATCAATCCGAACTTCACTTGGCGATTGGAATGAACTGTTCTCTTTTAAAACTAGGAAGACATTAATTTTGGGCGATTTCAATGGGCATCACCCCAGTTGGTCTTATAAGACTGACCTGACAGGGAATAATATCTTTGACTCTCTAGTTGAAAATAATTTTATTTCTCTAAACGATGGCCGAGTTACACGTTTTAAGTATGTAAATGGAATTCTACAGGAATCTTCCCCAGATATTTCTACAGCATCGTCCGACATAGCTGTATGTTTTGATTGGAATGTTACTAATGAAACATTAGGTAGCGACCATTTGATAATTAAAATTAAAACATCTTATACCAATGATATTCCTCAATGTAGTAAGAAGCGCAATTTCAAAAAAGCTAATTGGGTCGATTTTAGTAATTCCGTCAAGCTTAGTTTATCTAATAATTATCCTATTTATGATGACTTGCAAAAAAGCTATGATTCGTTCCATAATGTAATTAATGAGGCTGCTGATGTCAATATTCCTTTATACAAAATAAGTCACGATCCATCTCAACATTTTAAAACCAAAAATTATTGGAATGCCGAACTTTCTAGGGCAGTAGCAGAAAGACGTCTATCCCTTACTATTTTTCGAAGGAATCCTACCCCCGATAATTTAGATAGATTAAAGGACAAAATAAGAAATTCTCAACTACTAATAAGAAGGGCTAAACGTGAGAGTTTTACTAATTTTTGTTCTTCTATTGACGAATCCACTACTGTTTCTGAAATGTGGCGTAAGATGAAGTGGTTGAAAGGATATAAATCTCCTACTTCACATACTGACGAATCAATGACAAATAGATTATTACGTAATTTGACTCCAGACTTTGTTTGCCCAAAATACCCAGTCTTTTCATCATGTGGTTCCCATAATAAATTAGAGTCTCCATTCTTATTGTGTGAACTAAAAAGATGCATAAAGTCAAAAGATACGTCACCGGGAGTGGACTACATTTCATATTCAATGATCAAGAATTTACCAGAGATTGCATTTAACATCCTACTTAGATTATATAACCAGTTCTATTCGTGTGGTTTTGTACTTTACCAATGGCGCGAAATACGAATTATACCAATTCCCAAACCCGGACGCGACCCCTCCTCTGTATCGGCTTTACGGCCCATTTCACTTATGTCTTGCCTTTGCAAAATTTTTCATTCTATGATAACTAAAAGGTTGGAATGGTTTATGGAAAACGGAGATCTTTTCCATGAGGAAACTACAGGATTCAGGAAAACCAAGTCATGCTTAGATAATCTTACCAATTTAATAACAAGAGTTCAGTTAGGATTTTCGAATGACCAGATTACCTTGGGTTGTTTTGTTGATATACAAGATGCGTATAATAATGTTGACGTTACGGTGTTGCTTTCTATTTTGGACGAACTGGGTGTTGGTTCAAAGATATGTACATATTTGTGGTCGTTTTTAAAGGACAGGCACCTAAGTATAGAAATTGATAATAATGTAATTTCTAGAACTACAGGCAGAGGTTTAGCTCAAGGCGACCCTCTGTCTCCTTTATTATTTATCATTGTGACTTATAAAATTTGTAGGAAAATTAATAATGTTAACATTTCACAGTACGCAGATGATTATGCATTGTATGTAACTCATAAAAACCCTGATGACGCATCAAATGAGTTACAAATCGCTCTGACTGACCTATATAAGATGCTTAACGATTTAGGATTAACAATATCACCTTCGAAATCGAATATTTGTATTTTTAAGAAAGGTATAAATAGACATCCAATAGCT
Organism: Eupithecia subfuscata; assembly: GCA_963564075.1. Lineage (NCBI taxonomy): Eukaryota > Metazoa > Arthropoda > Insecta > Lepidoptera > Geometridae > Eupithecia > Eupithecia subfuscata. Next base: position 8,452,331 of record OY751117.1, on the reverse strand, counting down.
CTTAACTTGCATGATAACCCGATAGAATTAGTCGGTGCTGTGAAATATTTGGGGATGTGGTTGGACCGTTCTTTGAAATGGAATAAGCACATTGCTGAATTATTAGACAAGATTTCTAAATATTTAAACATTTTCAAAATTTTAGCAGGTTCGGGTTGGGGGGTACATCCCAAACATCTAAGAAGATTATATATTGCAATTATTAGAAGTCGCCTTGATTACGGAAGTTTTTTATTTAACAATTGCAGTAAAAATTTAACTTATAAACTAGACAAAATACAGAATCAATCATTGAGAGTAATTGGAGGCTTTATCAAAACTACTCCCATACATGCTATGGAGAGTGAGCTCTGTCTCCCTCCATTGCATGTACGAAGAACGTACTTATCGGGTAAATTCATGTTGAAAGCTAAATCTCGTGAAAATAGTATAACCAATAATTTGTTAGGTCAGTTGTATCAATGTCAAGATAGCAGGTACTGGCGAAACAAAAGAAAGCCATTAATTTTATTGTCGTACGCATATCTTGCTGACACACGCGTTTACGCGTGTCGCCAGCTGGAGGTGTTTGCGATGAATACTTGGGTGAGTAGTGTAGATCTAGATAACGTAATCTGCTGCAACATACCAAACCTCGATAAACCTAAACGGGATTTTACTAATTATAACTTAAGGTCAATTTGTCAGGATTTCATTAATCAACAATATAGTATTTTTTACAAAATATTTACTGACGGTTCTAAGGATACAGTTGGAATCGGCGCAGCTTTCTTGGACCCGCAAAGTAACCTTAGTCAGAAATTCAAAATTACTTCTTTGAATATGTGTATCATGGAGGCTGAACTTATTGCCATTAGTGAGGCTTTGTCATATGCGATGTCACTAGATGTGAACAACATAGTCATATTTACGGATTCCCGAAGTGCGCTGCAACATGTGGTTCGTTGTACCACGGGTATCCGAGGTACACCTACCGCCTACACTGTACTTAATAGTATTGTTGATTTAATATCTACATCGAAATCCGTCATTCTGCAATGGATTCCCTCCCATTGTGGAATTGAATATAACGAGCGTGTTGATCTATTGGCTAGACAGGCTACCAGCGAGGGGATAGATTATCACATACTTCCATTTTATACTGATTGTATATATTCAATAAGGAGACAGTGTTATAATTTGTGGAAAGAGTATTTTGATTTACGCTCGAAAGAAATAGGGATTTGGTACAAAACTGTCCAGCCACAACCTCTTCGAATTCCATGGCTTAATAATAATGAGATGTCTAGAAAAGATATAGTTGTGATTTTGAGGCTTCGTACTGGACACATTCCATCGAAGAAATTCGCATTCCTTATGGGAAAAGTTCCTTCTCCTAACTGCGATTTGTGAGGTGTACCGGAGGACGTATTGCATGTTCTCATGGAGTGTGTCCAGAATGACACCTTCCGGACAGAGAAGTGTAAATATTTCTTAAAAGAATTTTCTGATTGTAACATAACCCTATCAAACCCCGATTCGGAAGAAGTTAAAAATCTAGTGAAATTGTACAACATTAAGTTCAGCTCCGATCGGTCTGATCGGAGCTGAGCATAATGTTCTTATTTATTATATAGTTTAGTAGATGTTACTTTAATATGTTTGGTTTTTTTTTTTTAAGTGTCCTATAAGTATTTGTTATTATTTTTTGTTAATTAGTAAGAGCGACATAATCGCAGTGTGATTAAGCTCTCTAAATAAAGATAAAAAAAAAAAAAAAATATGGGCTTAATGAAAGCACGTACCTTAGTTTCAATATAATATAAATCACGTTATTCCGTAATTATCTTCCGTTCACCGCGATAGCAGCAATGCCGAAGCGAAGTGAAGTGAAAATTATAACATTACCAGTAAAATAAACTCGTTATCTTTAGATACATTTTACTGTGACATAATGGCTTCCCACAAGCTTCAAACGAATAGAATATTTATTTATTCATCAAAGTATACATACCTATTTCAGGCAATATTGCACCATTAAACCAGCGTTGGTTTGTATTGGTGCTCACACTCTTTTTGTACATATATTTACACAACATTGCATTTGGATAGAGAAGATAATTATTGACAAAAGCAATTAAAATGAAACTCAGCACAAAACTTCTGCAAACATGCAGCTAGGTAGCTAGGTACATATATATTATATACAGTACATATACTTTTTACCAGAATCAACGAGTGGAGTGGCCCGCGAGCTGTATGTTATCTGATGCCGTCAATATAATTCATCTAAATATTACGCGTTAAAGCTCATTTTTGTGTTCGATGCAGACTTTCTGCTAAACGTTCAATTGATACCGTCTATTAGCCCACCAGTGGGTGGCAACATTATCAGCCTATACTAGTCGACTGCTGGCCATAGACCTCCCCTATTGAGTGCAATACTGGGCGGCAACGGGTTAACATCATCATCATCATCAATGGCCTTTACATCCACGAATGATGGTTTATGTAGTGTTCTTTTTTTCGGCACTTACGTAGATGACTTGTAAGGCCTATACGGGAACGGCAGATGTGGCCGCGGTACTGGCATCCGTCCACCCCGGTGGATAGTGGTGGGTCTGCGTTAGCCGCTGTAACCTGTTGGTGCCTCAGTGCTCGCTTGTCATTTAGCTTTTGGAACCACGCTACGTCATGAGCAACAACTCCCTCCGCTAATATTTTGCGCCACCGATCACGGCCTTCCGTCTCCTCTTCCCAATTTGACAGGTCTATTTTAAAAATATCACGCTTAGCAGAATCCTTATAGCGTAGTCTCGGTCTACCGACGGGTCTTTGGCGTTAAGAAAAGGCGGCCTTATCGAGGAGCGATCCCTTTCAAGCAATATTGCTAATTTTATCGTATTTTTTTGCAGCTGCATCAAAATTCATAAATGAACGTGAAATGAAGAAGCATTCTGAGAGGATCTACAAGTCACTGCCAGAAGTAACGCGGAAGAAAGAGGAGGCGCGGAAAGAAAACATCAAGAAGACGAATCTGCTGATGGCTAATATTTTCAAAAATGTGAGTCTTTTCAAGACCTTATCAGCTTAATTTTAACATCTACATTAGCATTAGATCATTTCGTCGGTCGGGTCATCCTGTGATTATAAAGTGATTCTGGTAATAAAAAATGAATACGATTTGATTCAAACTTTTTTATACACTCATAATAAAAACGTGGGTCATCCTATACTGCTCTAAAACACTGACTATTAAACAATTTTAATACTTATCGGGTGGGTAACCAAGGTTTTAAAATTTAAATTAAAGATTAATAATTATGCACTCATAAACCAAAAGTTTAATAATATTTTGATATAATTACCTTTACAAATTTAAACAACACATTCCAAAATAACCTTGATCCTAGTTTATACAGTCTTAAATAACAGAAATATCTCGTCATTTCAGAATCTCCAAAAGAAAACCCTCCGTGGTTTAGTGGACATCTCAAACTACAGCCAAATTATAAAGATATGACGAACAACTATTGTTGCAACCAAATTGACTCGTGAAAGTTCCCTGTACTTGCTATGTATTGTTTTAGAGGGATTTTGCCTCGTATTTTGTTTTGTATTTTATTAGCTAATTAAAATTTTGATACCTATTTATAATTCGGGACCTTTCATTTAATTAAGTCAAACACAGTTTCTTTAATGGTATATCATTTAATAAATAATTCTGGACAATCCACACAGCATCATCTAGCCTCAAGCTAAGCAGAGCTTGTGTTATGAGTAGGTACCTACTATACTAGATAACTGATGTACTTAATACACTACTGTACTTACTAGTCTTAATTCGTTGCTATTATTTGATTGTTATTTTCTTAACAATACATAAATATTTTTATCAACATAGAAAACACCCAGAATAGCGGGAACAAATACCTGTAGATCGTACAGACATTTTTCCCGGAGCGGAAATCGAAGCCGCAACTGGTACGTAAATATTAAACCGCCATCCTTACAAAGTTCGCCATATTGGATTTCAAGATCACAAAATATGGAACCCCCCATCGTATTTAAACCAAAGAAGTATTAGAGTTCCTCTCATTTATATTAACTCGAATCGTGGTTCGTTGATACCTATAATTAGTTATTAGGTACTTTACGTTCCATTGAGACAATCCTACCAATATTATAAAGGCAAAAGTTTGTGCTGTTGTGAAAATATTAGGCCCAAAACAAACGCCAAAACGTACTGATTGGATCGGGCTGAAATTTGCACACTAAAGATCTGGATCGTAACATTTAGGCTACATTTTATTCCAAAAAGCGTGCAAAACCGCGGGCAGATTTTTTTTACAAATAGGATATCAAATGCGGTTACTCCCTCTCGAGATTTAGCACCATTTCTTTGAGCTTCTTTCTGTTAACCTTAGCAGATGGCGTTAGGGGCAGCTCTTTCAGGAATACCACGCCCCCTCGTAGCTGTTTTGTGTCAGTTAGGGTCTCTGTAAGAGGAAACGTTTAGATTTATATTAACAAATTCCTGAAAATTCGGAAAATAAGATGTTTCCTTTTTGAAGTTGAAAACTTATTCCTCAACTTATGTATCAGTTCCATAACCATTGCGCCAAAAAAGTGGTTTCTCCTAGAGCAAACTCAGCTCGTAACTTCTTAACCAAAACATCGTAGAACATCGATGGAGATACTCTGAATTATACGGGTTGGAGACCGAAAGCTAAGATAACTTAGTTTAGGCTTAGCTTGCAAAGCTGACGCAGTTTTTCATAGATGTGTGCAGACTGCAAACTAAGCCATGTGGTATGAAAAATTATGTCTATTATGCGATCTTAGCTAAACTAAGTTAGCTTAGCTTTCGGTCTGCAGCCCGCATTATGGTACCATTCGTCTGATCCTCTTTATAAAGGTATTGACACCCTGTGCCCTCGTATTGTGTTTTGAGGATTCTGGCTGCATCTCGATCCTCTTTGTGGGCTAGACCTTACAATGTTTATGCGGGTTGCTGACCGAATGCCAAGCTAACTTAGTTTAACTTAAGTCGCAAGCTGACGAAATTTTTCATACGGGGTTTGGAACACGCTCCGGATGCTGCTGTTTTTCCGGACAATTAAAACCTGAGTCTGTTCAAGACAAGAGTACCTATCTTCTAGACCTTCGTGTTATATCGTCGGCCACATCGTCACTTTCCATCAGGTGAGATTGTGGTCAAACGAAGGTCGTAAAACAATAAAAAAAATACAATGTACCTAGTATTTTTTTATTGTTTTTAGACCTTCCTTTGACCTTGCTTAGTTATCCTAGTTTGCAGTCTGCACACATGTATGAAATACTGCGTCAGCTATGCAAGCTAAGTCAAAACTACGTTAGCTTACCTTTCGGTCTGCTATCCGCATTAGTATGCCTTACCAGTCCAGCCATTGATGTTCAGTGGTTATTCCTTCTGCATCATTACCTTTGACCAAGTCTTTGATCTCCTGCGCTGTGGGCGGTGTCCCCGGCGCCGGCACCACGCAGGCCACCGGCAGGTCCCCGCGCGCCGCGTCCGGCACGCCCGTCACAGCTACGTCCAGCACGCCAGGGTGCTGGCGGATCACTCCTTCTAACTCCACTGGAGATATCTGGAAAGTTATAAACGAGTGCTTTATAAGAAGACTCTTGACTTTGTTAATATTTGGATTCTGGAACCCTTGCCGCGATGCCTATCGTTATATGTTAAGACGGCTTTACCAGATCGCCACCACCATGAATGTTCAGTACCTACACCGGTCCGATCTGAACTGAACCCATCCAATTGAAAGAGTGAGACATTATGTCATATCCCCGAAACAGTTCACAAGTGCTTTGGACATGTTCAAGACACTGAACCTGAATAGTAAGGAAGAGATTGAGGTCGCTAGGGGCAAAACGTAATCGCATCTAGGATGCTGTATTTTATTTATTTAACGACACGACAATGGTCTCGCCCCTGATGAATCATTACGATAAGTTAATATGCCATGAATATTTACCTGATGACTCATATACTTCAGCAGCAGTTTCAGCCGTTCAACAAAATAATAATTCCAATTCTCGTCCCTGTAGAAAATATCTCCGGTTTTAAACCAAGCGCCTTCAAATGTCTCTTGTGTCGCCTTCGGATTGTTGTAATATCCCTATGAATTTAAACATTGTCACGACATTGATACAAAATAATGCTTTTGGCTAATTAATTTTGAAAGCAATCTCAGAATAGGCAGTTACAATGTAACCACTGTCCCCGTTACATTAAACCGTTACAGTATCGTGTCTTCGTAACGAGCTAAACTAAATTTCCTCTATATTACTCTATTTTTTCACCGACTTGAAAAGAGATCTCAATGAATTTTGACTTGGATGTAAATGGTATCCCGGGGGCGGACATAGGCTACTTTAAAAACGTGTACGAAGCCGCTGGTAGCAGCTAGTTAATAAATAAACAATGCTGGACAAACCACACACTAAGTTCCGTATTGAACAAATAACGTAGGTATCTACCTTGAACACTCCAGGTCCTTTTAGCCATTAGACGTGTGCGCCGACGATAAAATGATCGGCGGCGGGCGCCGGTCTGAAATCGGCGGCGGCGGCGTGATTTCGGCGTGAAATCGGCGCGTAGGTATAAGTATTAAATAAATAATGCTGGACAATTCACGCAGCATTATTTAGCCCCAAGCTAAGCAGAGCTTGTGTTATGTTATGGGTACTATACTAGATAACTGATATACATTTTAATAAACGAGTACATGAAGATGAAGAGGTGGTTAGCCTTTTTTGGGCATTTTTTAAGTTCGTATTTGGTGGCCACAAATTCGAACTTTCAAATTTTTTTGTTTCGATTATTTACCCACGCAAATAAGGCACCTTACGCAGTCGCGGAACGCACGCGTGCTATGAAAGAGTGAAATGCGACCAGTGTTGAAGCTGAGAGAGTTTTCTCAGCGGCTGGCTACATTTGTAACCGCCTGAGGAGCTCTCTGAGCAAAACGCTGGATGCCCTAACTTTTTTAGGGGTTTATTATCAACTAACGTAAAATGTAATGCATTTAAGGCGCTACCCCGAGCCAAATCAGCGCCACCACCTATTTTATTTAATTATTCTGTTAAACGAAGGAATTTTAAGAAATCGATTGGCCAGTTTGTGCTTCCTATCATAGGCTTTTTTTTAATGTCTCTGTAAAAGTTTTATTTTGAATACATTAAGCAGAGATGCGAAGTTGCTCTTTTTTCCCACCATGGTGGCCAAAAAGAGCAACTTCGCATCTCTTCCTACACTACAAACTAAAACATTTATAGAGGCATTAAAAAAAAGCTTATGATAGGAAGCACAAACTGGCCAATCGATTTTTTAAATTTCCTTCTTTTAACAGAATAATTAAATAAAATAGGTGGTGGCGCTGATTTGGCTCGGGGTAGCGCCTTAATTAAGTAAATGGGAGTCAGAAAATTGGTTTCAAGCATTTGATTCATATAACACTGGTACTTTATTGGATCCCGTAACTTTCCGTATGGCAACAAGTCTTCGGTTGGGTGCAAGATGTTGCGCGCCTCATCAATGCCAATGCCAGTGCGGTATTGCTGTCGAACAGCTTGATCATCACGGATTATAGTGTACTAGGGCTGCCGGTCGGATATCTCGCCATCCCAGCCGGCGACATCATCCGGCGAGTCTTTGTCATCGCTAACGTACCAGCTATTCTCAAACCGAATTGTCTGTTGCGTGACGATGGTAAGAGGCCCGACGGTATGACACTAATCCCATGGGAGTTGGGGAGGCCCATCGTGTGGGACGCTACATGCGTCGACACACTAGCGCCTTTCCATGTTCCGAGGACATCCGTGAGGGCAGGTGCGGGGGAAAATTTGGCTGAGGATCTCAAGAGGCGCAAATATGCAGGTCTCGACAGAGCCTACACATTTGCTCCCCTTGGAGTCGAGACCTCTGGTTCTTCGGGTTTCGGCATACAGCGGGGCAATGCAGCCAGCCTCTTGGGGACGTTTCCGTCTGGTATTGATAATATGGATCATTTGAGCTACCTCTAGGCCAAGCACGGAGATTATTATCTAGGGTAGAATAGACATTATCGACATCGCATCGTCCGTCATACATTGCGTACATTACAAAAGTAAAAGGATTGACTTTCAAACAATTTACGCATTCGTTGACAAAGTGACGTAATTTTTCTCTATTCTACCCTAGACAACAATCCCCGTGCCCTGCTGTAGATTGTATGCAACAGTCTGTAGTTAGCTCATTTGTTTCAATTGTAATTATCATGATTTGTGATAATTTCAACAACGTAAAATTATACAAGTAGGTTAACCAGTTCTCTGCCAGGCTTCAGCGATACGACTCGGACGGGCGCTCGTTGCATGTATACGTGCTATGCAAGCGCGTCGGTGACCAAAGTATTTTCGTATGTTTTTTGATTAGGTAAATCACTTTTCCGATTCTAACTCTATGTGTAAAGGGACAAGAGAATAAAAGTTACATTTTCTGTCATAACTTCGAACTTTCGAAATTGAGCTTCCGAATTTAGAAAGCCAGTTTCGAAATTGAAAAATATTTAAGACCCTGACGTTTCATACCCCTTACAGTGTTTGTGCCTTTGTGGTAACTTCGTAAGGTTTTGTAAATAATTAAATGCAATTTATGCAATATAAATTTAATCTGGATCTTTCTAGTGGAATTGTCTTGATCTTTGATAAAGTTTATTTTCCTACGGTGTCCCCTCCAAGCCTATATCGGCACCTGTATCTGTCTGAATCAGCGGCGACTTTTGATACCGTTCGGTTCGCGGTGCCCTTTGACATCGCGGCACCCTTTGACATCGTGGTGTGGCGCGGTTTCTTCTTTGACTACAACTTTGTTGTAGGTAGCAAGTGTCGGACGATGTAATAATCAATAAAATAAGGGAGGTTTTCAAAGCGTCTAAAAGAATACGTTCCACGCCGATTTCACGCCGATTGGCCAATCGGCGGCGGCGGCGTGGAAAATTTGCCGGCGGCGGCGGCGGGTCGGCGCGGCGCACACGTCTATTAGCCATAGCTCGCCGTTCACATTTGGTTCTTTTATGTCTCTTCCGGAATCGTCTACTAACTGAAAACAAACATATCATTGAATCCTGAACGTTTCTGTCTGCCACTTGTAGCGATCTTGCTTCATCTTCATCAGCCTATACTGGTCCACAGCCTCTCCTAATGAGCGCTATAGCGCCCTGTCTTTACCTTCCGCATCCAGCATCTGCCTAGTCTTGCGCAGGTCGTCATTCCACCTGGCTGGGTGGCGTCGTGATCTTACTTGAAAGTTCTATTTAATTGGTAGATATTGTTATTTATTTACCCTATATTCCAAACCTCCATGCGGTTTCCCACACGATTGTGGGGGTGATGAGAATTGATGCACAAATGCAACGTTTGTGATCTCGCTTATCCCATATGCATTAGACACCTCCGCATCTGGGCTGACCTCCTAAAATAAAACAAATACATACAAATAAGAGAGCCAAGTGATTCTTTTGAAAAAACTAAAAAACCGACCTATGTTCCTTAACTTTCAAAGTTTGTAAATTTTGCTGGACAAATATCCTTTGAGAATATTTTTATGGGAACACTTCGGAATCATTCTCTGTACTACAGTACAGCAAATCACAAGTTCTGTGCAAAATAATCATTTAAATCGGTCCATGATTGATTATAGTGATCTCGAGAAATATGAGTGTGCTGAGAAGTGGCAGTTCGCAAAAAATTTCAGTGGGTAGAAAGAAACTTACCTTGAGGTCGTCAAGAAGGTCTTCATAGAAAGCACTGCCTCCCAAAAAGAACTGCTCAAAGGAGGTAAAATCGCAGCTTCCTCGACTTTCAGGATTCATCAAAGTTTTCATCATTGTAGGACTGATTGCCATCACATTTGGCTGCAAGAAAATACCATTCATAACTTTAATCCTTCTATCTAGGACTGTGTGCAAAGGGATGAGACAGATATAGGTAATTAATGACATTGATGATGATGTCCTGCTTGCCGAATTTACGCCACGGTGGCCCGTCTCAACGGAGACTAGCCGGTGAACAGGACCTATTATAGTGCACAAGTGTTTGCGCAAACACAAGTGCACTCTCTCTCTGTTCCCTTACTCTTATATTCCGATGTGCGGCAAATCGACACGATCGGGGAGAGATCAGGCGATGGGCTAACGGCTTAACGTGCTTTCAGAGGCTCGGGGTGTAACACCGTCAACTTTTTACTCCGACCGAGCTGATACTGTGAATTTTTTCTTGCTAGAAAAATTGTCATCATTCGTCATCATTAACAGCGGATTTTACCCACCGCTGGATACAGACCTCTGAAAATTTGTTCCATTCACCACGGACCTGCGCCATGCACCCGAACTACCCAACAATATTTATATATTAAATGTTACAAAAGAGGACAGACAAGATCCCATAGATTGGATGATGCCTCTGGTTTCAAACTTCCTCATCAGCATACATACGTCACTGCTGAATATGCCACCAACTCTCCAAACGAGGTGGTTTCATCATAATCACCACGCCAGGCGGATTCTGATCACAGTGTAGGTGTTAAACATAAACAAAGGGAAGCTACCGCCCTTCTCGAAGATTCCCTTGGTCGGCTTACGACAACTGCGGGCTGAGTTGTAGGGGGCCAATAATACGCTGCGACTGCCAGGGCTACAGCACGGCGGTCTCAAACTTCATATAGAACCATACCTGTCCACTGTTGGACCCCTCTCCCTGATAAGAGTCTTATTGGCTTTCATCACAATGGGGATAGTGACCATAATCCCCCGGGCATGCGAGCTTAGGACCGCAGTTCGGTGGTAGAATTGTTCTGCTGGAGGTGCTGCTGCCCGCTCCCCAGTGGCTATCCCTTAGTCGCCTCCTAAGACACCCGCGGGAAGAGTTGGGGTGGTGCAAATTCTAAGCCGACAATACACTGACGGTCTTAAACTTACTCTGTACTTATTGATGAGATCATATGAATGCTCCCTAGTCGCTGGTTCTGCTGACTGTACCCTTGAGAGCTGGATCAGAGGTCCGATCATGTACATTATGATAGCCGTTAGCCATTGCAAGGGGGATACTAACAGCACCCGCTTGAATGCAGGGATTTGGTTTGTTCTTGACCTAAAATCAAACAAATGTTCTACGAATTTATAATTTTTGCCTGATGCTTCGCTCACGCTTTTTCGGAGTAAAATATAGCCTGCCCTTCCCCGGGATATCGTCTACCTCTCTGCCAAATTTTATTAAGATCTGGCAAGTCGTTTAGGCGTGCACAGCTTACAGACAGACAGAATTACGTTTATAATTACCTGTGATAATATTAGTATGGATGTCAAATCGCAAAAGATTTCACATAATATATTTTTGGATTATCAATTTGTTTTTTTTGTATTCTCCCAAAAATTCCTCATGTTTTATAACATGTACTGTAGGTACCTACTATACCTATTTGATTGACTGAGCCTTAGCAGAATAGGTATATAGTATCTTACCAGACATAGGGTGACATCGTGCTCATGTTCTTGTGTGTGACAGCAGCAGATTTGGGTAGTCCTGTAGTCCCACTTGTGCAAACCAGGATCGCAATAGTTTCACCAGGGTCGAAATCCACCACTCTGGAACAGAAACCACTTTAATGCCAAGCGAATTGGGATAACATCTGTTGAACCCTCAACAGAATAGATGTCGTTCGTCAAACTACGGAAGTTTTTATAGTAAAAAAAGAATAGATGTCGAATCGTTTAAAGGAAAAATACACAGTAGCAGCCCGGAGTCAGGATGTTGGCAGTGTTATTACACCCCCGTTCATTGAAAAGTACCTCAAGCCGGTGGTCCTGCACCAGACCTCTTCGGTCGTGTCGGTCTGCCGTCCCATCGGCTTGTGACAGTGAAGGAATAGAGAGTGCATCTGTGCTTGCACACACTATTGTGCACTGTATGTTCTGCTCACATGCCTAATCTACGTTGAAACTGGCCGCCGCCGCGCGCTGTCCAAAATTCGACTAGGCGGACATCATTATCATCATCATAATTATGCTGTTCAACTATAAATCTATGTTATAACATAATTATGTCTTAACTATCACACTTGGCTTGTCGTGGATGTAAATGGTAGTGGGAGATTGGACTTGTGTAAGTAATTCATTGGGTTCCGGACAAACGTGTATCATGACATGTGGCATCTTCATGAGCGTAATAATGGGCAGAACCTGCAGTGAATTGCCACTAACTAACCCTGTAGACATCTTACCGAAAGTTTTCAATCTTTTTGGGATCTTCTCCAAGCTTCATTAGTTCCAAGAAGTCTGTAACCCCTCCCTTGTCGAATGTTACGATTTTGGCCTCCAAGTCTATTTCTTTTAAAGCTTTCTGTATATCCTCTTCTCTCTCAGATTGAGTGAACACAATCTTTGGCTTGTTAACCGTAAATGAGTTGATTAATTCCTCTGAAATAATGAAACATTTTGTATGAAGGACACATTTTTAGTAAGTAGTGAAGAAATGTGTCCTTCGTGTGCTTGCTTGCGCACAGATAATACGGGGGCGATAAATGTGGCGCTACTTGTCCTAATACAAGAGTAATAAAGTATCTCTGGTCTGCGGCCTCACTAACGCTTCCAGTGCATGTGAAATATCCCAAAAACTTCCCAAAGTCATAGTCCTTACTTTCTGGAAGTTATAATTTACGCGTGACATTTCAGGGTCGGCAACGAGTAGGTAATGTCCCTGATGTTGCATGCGTTCATAGGCTGCAGTAGGTAACTGCTTTCGCAACCAAAGTGGCCCGCCTGATGGCCGCATGTAGGTAAGTTTGCCACCTTGGTAGCATAAAAAAACAATATTCTGTTTCTAAAGGTGTGTGTCTTGCGGCGAATCATTGGAAGTTATCGCCGCTATGATAACGCTCTTAGAATTATAATGTAGTTAAATAAGAGTTCAGTTTAGCACTAGTAGCACTAGCAGTTTATTACCTACTTCAAATTTATAAGGTAGGTACCGTAGGTAACAACTGACATTAATACAATATGCAAATAGATGTTATCATAATCAAAAAAAGACAGACTTACTAACGGCGTGAGATAACATAAAAATTATCAACATTATAATCCTATTAGGTAATAGTAGTAAAGTACCTGTGGATATTTATTTAGCACATAAAATATTACATTTACAGCATAAAACAATAACCTATGGTATAGAACCTAAAAATAGTAGATATTCTTTACTTAACTAGGTACCATAAACTTTTTTATTACATAATACTTGCATACGTCATGAAAATCTACCGAAAGTAGGTGATTATAGCGCTATTAGCTGTACAATTCGAATGTTGTTCCAATTTCGAATGTCTAACTTCTCACTTTGCGAGTCTCGTTGGTCAAACTTTCATATACATTTTGAGGTTTGAATTCAAATCTCATTATGCCCTAGGACGTTGTCTTCGTCTTAGTCGTACTTAATTTCCTTTCGCACTCCCTCGCTCCGCTCGTGAGTTACCTCTAGAATCATAAGTGGCGCTCGGGATTCTAGACATTGTTTTATCACCTTGGTCAATATTCTACTATTAAACTCTAAGGTTACCTACTTATTTATTTAGGTAATTTAGCTTTTTCAAATACTTACTAACGCTCAGAAATTGGTCTATAGGCGATATAATAATTCCTAAAAAGAGTGCAGCATAAAATGGCACGGCCAAGTCAAGGTGGTTCGGAGCCATCAGGGTCATAACATCCCCATGCCTGAACCCCAACTTCTTCAACGCTATTGCGCATTGTATAGACCGTTGTAGAAGTGGCCCGTTAGTTTCTGATGCTCCCGTTGATCCGTCTATCTGTAAATTAGTTAATAATGATAACCATGGGTATTGCTAACCTGTCATTTTTCTCCATGGATGATGGTAGACATGTTCGATTAAAATCAGATAGGAAAGACATGGCCGGCATGGCCGCCCGTGGCAGTCGCTGTGTAGGAATCGACCCCTCTAACCCGCGGAACTAGTAAGAACCGAGTGAGGGAACCTACCCCGAAACTGTTGCCCTTCCGGCAACAGTTTCGGGGCATCCATAAATTACGTGAGGTGATTTTGGCGATTTTCAAGCCTATAAACAACAGCTGAATAGCCCCGCTGTAGGTAGGTACTTGTACTTACAACTTTTTTACCAATATTACCTTAAGGTGGTTATTACAAAAAAACGCGAAATCCCACAGTTGCCTGGTTCAAATTATATGGTTTTCGTTCGTTGCTTGAAATAACAATTACTTGTTAATAATAGTTCCTTTTCTCTTCTACAGTAATCACACTAATATTATAAATGCGAAAGTTTGGATGGATAGATGGATGGATGTTTGTTACCTCTTCACGCCAAAACTACTGAACGGATCGGACTGAAATTTTGCATAGGTAAATCTAATCCAGGAATCAAACATAGGCTACTTTTTATCCCATAAATCAGTTCCCATAGGATACAAATAACCTCAAAACGTTTCCATAGAAACAACGCGTGCGAAGCCGCGGGCAGTATAACAAATATCCTATACTTCCATAATAATAAAATACATTTTCGTTAAGTATAGACCTTTATGTAAAGAAAGAAAAAACGGAAGTGAATTCAATTATCGACCGAAAAGGCTTCGAAACAAACCCCAATATCTCCGAAGTTCTACATAATTTTGACACAATAATTAAACCAAAATAATCTTCAACATTTGCTTAAACTACAATATTAATTTCATTTTTGAAATCACAACTATATTACTTTTTAATTATTTAAAAGTAGTATATATTTCAATGCGCCGGCGAGTGCCGGCGATTTACCCTCAGTACCGCGCGAGCGCTTATCGAGGCCAGACCTATGTCAGTTCAATCGCGAGACAATAGAAGTTATATATAAGAATAGTTACGCTTGAGTAGCTCGCCGCCCGCTCGGTGCGTTAAATAAAAAAAAATTGCGCCGAGATGTAAAAGCACCCTTTAAGACTGCAAGATATAAAATAAATAAACAGGCAGATGCTGGATGCGGCAAGCTAAAGACAGAGTACTATGGCGCTCATTAAGGGAGGCCCATGTCCAGTTGTGAACTTATACAGGGTGTTTTTGTAAACAGTTTACTCCTTGAAACCACGTATGTACACCCCTAAAATAAGACGATACAAGTTATTTTTAAAAATAAAAGTCAATTAGTTTCGATGGAATTTCATAATTCATTTCTCTGCTATCCTACGTTATTTCATGGACACCCTAGTGACCTTATCACGCCGCGCCGCCCGCTCTCGCCTGTAGCCGGCCGGTGGTGTGGGTATCGAACCCACTCGAATCGTAGGTGGTAGGTACTTGTGATGGAACTTTCCCTTCATACTTTTCCTGGCTTAGGACAGGCAAAAATAGCTACTCTAACACATTTGCCAGTAAGTAGGCTAAAGTAGGTAGGTACTTTTACTCACGTACTTTTACTTTAGTAGGCACGTAGCCTTTGTGTAGCCACTAGGATCGTTTCCCGGCTTGGCACACGTTGTTCTGGGAACCGCTCTGCGTACATCGTACGAGCCAAGTTCATGTTGTCACCAGCGATGGCATAAAGTCGCACCATTTCAGTCCACTGTTCATTTGTGAACGACATCGTCACTTCTCTACTTAACACAATACGCGAACAAATCGGCACATCACAAATTAGCACGGAACGCGTCGTGACGTGCTCACTACCTAGCAGACGGGCCGCGACTGACGAGTGCGCGAGCGGGCGGCGCGTAGGCGGCGCTTTTAAGTCGGCGCGCGAGCGGCGTCTTTGTTTGAAACCGACAAAGCGGGCGGCGTAGGTATAAATGTAGGGTGAAATGCTTTTATGATGTATGAGGATTGTTTTTCCAAATTAAGTATAAAAGAAAGTTTAGTTTTTTCATCGGTTTTGGACTCTGCTCATGATTCTGAACGTATGGTTTCAAGGAGTAAACTGTTTACACAAACACCCTGTATATGCTGGTGATAATGATTACCTACCTTATAATACATTCTATCGTCGCCACTCACCTGAGCTTCATTGTCAGGATAGTCCTTTAAACACTGGTGAATGATCTTGCCGAGATGGAACCTATCGCTCGGTTTCCCTGACTCCGCGATTATTCTCGATGTGACCTCCGCAATGTGCCTTGGAACCGTGTCGTTGCAGTTATGTAAAACCGGCATTGTTGGGGGTAATTGACCACGAAAGGTATATTTGATGTCACGTCTGTCGAAAGATAAGACAAGTTATATTCAGTTCTAGTCGTCCTTATAGTAGGTATTATAATATCTGTGGCTTGGGTCAGTCTTGTTTATAGCTATTATAGTCTACATTGACCACTCACGGGTCATTTTCGTGTGTTGATGAAAAGTAAAAAATTGTTCTAATCACTCGCGGTGAATTTTATGCATGCAAAGTTTCAGCCCGTGATAATCCAAAGTTTTGGCGTGGAAAAACATTAAAAAATCATTCTTAGCTTATTCAAACTTTTTTATTTATAATAATTTGATAATGTGGATGTACTACGTACCTTTGTCTACTTATCACAGTTAGTTATCAAATAACTTGTTTAATTTCGTTTATTTGTTTCTCACAACACAATCATTACAAACTCAATACATCCGTTGGCTTGGAGAAATATAGAGATGTTTTTGCCAATTTCACCAGCAGAATCGACACGACTATCTTGTTAAACTTTATTTTATACCGGTCCAGCTAATTATCTCACCGGGCGCCGAATTCTGCTAGCCAATCGCTTTACTATGACAATGGTATCGTCCCAGAATCGTGCATAGATAAAAGAAACTCAGTTTATAGCGCGAGCGGTGCTATTTGCACTGATATATTGATAGAATGGTTTCAACCGTGACTGCAGTTTCGTTCCTCAACCTCAACAGCCTGTGTTAGTCCACTGCTGGACGCAGGCCTCCCCCTGATAAGCGCCTTATTGGCTTTTATCTCATGGGGGGTAATGCCCATAATCCCCACGCTTGGCATGCGGGTTGGGGATCGCAGTTCGGTGGTAGAATGCTCTGCAGGGGGCGTTACTGCCCGCCCCGGTGGATATCCCTTAGTCGCCTCTTACGACACCCGCGGGAAGAGTTGGGATGGTGCAAGTTCTAAGCTGTCACCACACAGCAGTTTCGTTCAGCAAAGGTAAATTTCCAAAGTTTGTAATTTTGAGACGATTCCATTGTTATAGTGAAACAGTTTGTTAAGTGTAATTAGGACTAAAATAGGTAATTAGCAAACTTACAATTTGGTAGAATAATGTATGTCACGCGAGATTAAAAAATTTGATAAGGTGTCATAAAATTGTATGTAACTTTGTAACTAACTTGTAAAACATGAGTAGTTGCCTAGATACGTACGTAGGCTTAGTAGATAGGTATATAAAACTTATTTATCATTCATAGCCCCCATAAAAATTAATATTACCTACCTACCTACTGTTGTTTTTAGGCAATTTCGTGTATTGTCTTGAATACAGATCTATTGTTGCATTGTGAACTTGCATCTTGATAAGAACTACGCAAAAAGAATAATCAATACACATTTAGAAATAAACATAAACTAGAATTAGCTAAAACACGTAAGTACTTACTGATTACGGCAGGAAAACGATTATATACGAGGGAGTGCAGGCCTAACGAGCTCAAGGAATGTGGTAGCATATAAGCATGTTTAAAAACAAATTTAAAAAATAGGTACATTTATAGCGTAACTTATACATAAGGTATTATAGCGTACTAATATTACTTTAAACATAATTTTGACGTGACAACGTCTTATAATTCGATAGAGCCGGCTGCACGCACGAAAAAACATGACGTCATGCGGCGTTACCTCGCTCTGAGGCGTTACCTCGCTCTGGGGCGTTCCATGTAAGGCTTGAAGTGCAAGCGAGAGCGCTCGACATCCGTCTCTCTCCTACTTGAGTGAGCGATGCGTCTGCGTGGACAGCTGCTATACTATAGTACATTTACATGTTTTGATCGAGTATCAATTGCTACCATTACATCAGTATTTTCTTAAGACGTTGTCACGTTCAACTATCGTCAGTAAACCGACTTTACAAACAACCAATTTTTTTTAAGAACTTAGTATCTCATTATAAGTGAACATTTTTTGTTTTATGAGAATAAACTTCTTTAAACCGATTGTACCTAAGTTGTAAAAAAAAAGATCTATTGTAGTCCTGAGAAATTCTCGTAAGAATGAAGGGTGAGGCCACAGTATGTAAGTCCCATGATTCCTCATGTAACCTTTATTTTGATTTTGTTTCATCACTCACAGTTAAACAGGGTGTTTGGTAGAACGATGTAGGGATTGACGGAACTGATCAAGGGTACCCATGTGACCATTTTAAACCAGACATGCTATTATCAAAAGTGGCATGGTTTTCAAGTTAGTACCTATCGAAAGTAGTTTTTTAGTACGAGATTTTTTTCGTATACAGGCTGGACCAAACAGTGACGTCATACAAAATGAATGCCCGGGGGTAGCCGAAAACACCCAGTGTGTGTTCCCCGATTTTTCTTAGTTTTCGGGTTATGATTTTTTTAAGTTTTTAAATCGACACTTGTCGGTCTAGAGGTACAGAATCTTGTTGAAAAAG
This sequence comes from Eupithecia subfuscata, assembly GCA_963564075.1. NCBI lineage: Eukaryota > Metazoa > Arthropoda > Insecta > Lepidoptera > Geometridae > Eupithecia > Eupithecia subfuscata. The sequence continues at coordinate 8,433,683 of OY751117.1, read as the reverse complement.
TCTGGGTCTTCCTGAGATCTCAGCAGCATTATTTCACAGAAAGCAACTTTTCTTGGATAGTCCGATTCTTGAAGATGCTGGACGCGCTGAGCGTGGTATGCGGTAGTACCTTTCTGAAAAAAAAACTTCGTAAAAGTAACAACCTGCGCAAGAGCTTAAAAGTAAAAAATGGTTTTACTTTAGGAGAAAGAATGCCTCACCTCCGTGAGCCATTAATTCTTTTATGACGTCACTGTTTGGTCCACCCTGTAGGTATACCAGCCACTTTGTCGGTGTGATTAATAGGTATGTACTACCCATCGATCTAAGTAAAAAAGAGGAGATGAGGTCTTAGCTTCTCGAAAGTGGAAGGCTCTAATTATCCACCCACCTCTTGTCATAGTCGGACCGGCGGCGGCGGCGGCGGCGTTCGTGTTAGTTTAGTTACGCGTGTTTTCTACGACGTACTTTAGTGTGATTTGTTAACTAATAGACTACAGCGATGCCCTCGTGTTTGTTCATTATAATTATTGCATAAGATTGAAAATATAACTGTATGCGAGTGTAACAAAGGCCAGTCGCTGAGGAAGCACTGGGAGAACGTACCATATCTACACATTTTACTTCGATCTATGGTACTACCCATACTTACTAAAGAACCTACAGCTTTCTAGTACCTACCATAGATGAAAACATACTTAATTCTGTCATCTATGTCTAGTACCTAGGTACCTACTAATTGTCTCTCAGTTAAGCCACGAACGGACATGGCTAAACAATAGTACTTATAAGGGTTCGTTGTTGATTACAAAACCCTAAAAACTGCTCTCGCAAGGTCAAACATCTGTTACCTACTAAACCAACACAATATGAGATGGCCTTGTTGGAACCTAATTTAACCTAATGCGTTTATAATAACTCAAAAATAAGTCACTATGACAAGCGAAATAACAAGAAGATAACATGATTAAATAATAAAGTATGATGAGATAAGTTAGGAAAACCAGCAATTTATCGTGCTCTATGGCGCAAAAGTAAACATAAAAGTAAGTTCAGGAAAGTATTCTTTAATTTAAACCAAAATTTGTTTCCCATGCTACTAGCAAATCTGTGCTTTGAACTTGGAGTTTTTCCTGCTGCCTAAAGGAAGCCTTAGTAACGCCAGTGCACAAGGGTGGGAACGCATCTGATTTAGTAAATTATAGGCCAATCTCAGTACTGTCGTCTATCTCAAAATTTTTGGAAAAGCTGATAAATACGCGACTGATTTGTTTTCTCAATAAATTCAATCTATTGTCTTCATCTCAGTACGGATTTCAACAGGGCAAGTCCACAGAAGATGCTATCCTGGCACTTACTTCCTATCCTTCTATTACAGACCTGCTGGATAGCGGAACTAAGTGCCTCGCTGTTTTTCTGGACCTACAAAAAGCTTTTGATACGGTGTCTGTCCCAATCCTTGTGCACAAACTAGAAATGATCGGTGTACGTGGCACACCACTTTTATTATTTAAAGATTACCTATCTGGTCGAAAACAAAGAATTAAAATAGGAGACTATATAAGCGAAGACCAACCTATAACTTTCGGTGTCCCCCAAGGCAGCGTCCTGGGCCCGACACTGTTCCTCATATATATTAATAATTGCAGTAACATGAACATACATCAGGGACAAGTTTTGTCATACGCGAATGATACAGCCATATTATTCTCAGGGAAGACATGGGACTGTGTTCAAAAATCTGCTGAAACTGGCCTGAGCAAGATATGAACATGGCTAGATATTAACCTTTTAACATTGAATGTATCTAAAACTAATTATATTTGTTTCTCTATTTATGACTCTACTCAACCATCCAATAATTTTCAACTTAAAATTCACAATTGTGTTGAATCTAGTACTTCCTGTTCTTGCGTTAAACTAAAGAGAGTAACACAAACTAAATATCTAGGTATCATGCTCGACCAAAGACTATCTTGGCACATGCATACTGAACTGATTTTAAATAGAACTAGAAAACTGATATGGACTTTCAAAACACTGCGCCATATAGCATCAACTGATCTCCTCAGCCAAATTTATATCTCACTTGGTCAATCGGTGATAGGATATTGCTTGCCGATTTGGGGTGGAGCTACAAAAATTAAATTCCTAGAACTAGAGAGAGCACAACGTTCATTATTAAAAGTAATGTTTTTCAAGCCCTATAGGTTCTCTACAGAAAGTCTCTACCTGGAATCAGGACTCCTTACTGTTAGAAAGCTCTACGTACTTCAGCTAGTCCTTAAAACGCATAGATCTCTGTTTTATAACGCAGAACTTGAAAATGGCAGTAGTCGCAGAGGAACACACCCGGTACCCAGAGTAACAGCTAAAACCACATTTGCTATGAGACAGTATGAATGGCAATCTTCTTATATTTATAATCTACTCAATTCACAAATTGGAATATTCTCGATGACATATTTTATATGTAAAAAAACTGTAATTAAATGGCTGATGACGAAAACCTATGATGAAGTTGAGAATATCGTGCAAAGGATGAGGCTCTAGCTCTAACTTCAGTGACACGTTTATATATAGCCTCGAGTTCAGATATAGAGGCTGTCCTAATCTGGTACCCAGGCTCTTATGAGCCTGGTGTTATTGGAGGATGACAACCTATGTAAGCTGCACTTTCTGAACAAACAATAATGTTTCTTTTCGTTGCCTAAATATTTTTTTTTTCTTTGTAATTTCTTAATTATCTTAATTTTTTACGCAAATACTTAAATATTGCTAATGTATAAATGGTAAGAGCGGGGTCTCCCAACACAAGCAAATTTTGCTTAAAGGGTGACTAATCAACAGAACAGGTGAAAATTGTATTCCCATTTGTTTTGTGGACAAAACTAATGGTAAAAAAAGTCCCAGTAGTTCTGTCAACAGAACTACTGAACAGAACAGGTGGGAGTAAACGGACTCCAGAACCTGTTTGTATAGTTTTTAAGTAATTGCAATAAACATTTATTTTATTTTATTTATATTATTTTATTGCTACTAATTTGTATGTCATCGTCTCATCGTCTATCTACTCTACAGGTAGAGCAAGACCTACGTACTTATACTCTAGTCAAACGGAATATACAATGTTTGTAAACATCGACGACCTCTGTGGCGCGGCGGGCGAAGGTCCGCCTGCGGCGCAGGAGGAGCCCCGCCTTCGCCTCGGGACAAATGTTTGTACGATCTGCAGATATTTGTTCAGGGTGTTCTGGATGTTTTCTATGTATAATAAAAAATATCTATCTATGTAGTGTACTGTAGTAAGTATATCAGTTATCTAGTACCCATATAACACAAGCTCTGATTAGCTTGGGGCTAGATAACGCTGTGTGAATTGTCCAGCATTTATAATTTATTTACATTGCCCCAATACTAAACTTAAAAATCACTTTTTTGCTGTCGAGATTGAGTCAGAATTGGCTCTACGTACCTACTTGTCAATTAGCGCTCTTTCCTACAGTGCATAACGTATGCTTTAAGAGCTTGCTGCTCACCAAATTTCATGATTCTAGGCCCGCTTAGGGTATATATGTTCCTTGATTCTAGGTCTACGGGGCCTATAAGTTTCGTGTGCATGATTCCCTTGGAAATTTTAAAATTATCGGACATAAACGGCTGCAACTTTTGAGTGCGTTGACTTAGAAGTTTTATTTTTATCGCGGCTCCAAGAGGTTACGGACTTGAGTATTTGACGTTAATTTCAAATCGATACGTCCACGCGTTACTGAGAAAAGGGGGTTGACAGACGGACAGACAGACAGACGGACAACAAAGACCTGTTAGGGTTCCTTTTAGCCTTCTGAGGTACGGAACCCTAAAAATAGATAGGAACTTACCTACCCTTTATCTACTGAGTTTTTTCTTCAATCTATAGTTTTTTTCATCAATCTACTGATTTTCTACTCGACTTTTTACTAATTTAGTCAAATTCGATCCTGCATGCAACACTGTAACAAAAAAGAATACATAAAATCCGACGACGCGTTAATGAATAACAACTAAGTACCTACACATTTTGACTTGTATCCCCTCTCCCAAGGGAACCGTACCTACTGAAATCCCAGATAAAATGTATCCTATGTTCTGGGTCACAAAAACGGATTTTTCGCGATTTTCAGCAAAATGGTAAGCTTTATCATAAAATTAGCTCAGTAAAATTGTAGATATCTTGCAATCTTATCTTACTTTAATATATTACAAAAATATATCGGTACCTACATAATTAAAATTCCTTTACATTAAATCACCCCTATTGTGTCACTCTTAAGGGTAAGATTTTTTTCTAAATTTACATGGGGTCAATTTCAAGGTATACCTACCCTAACCAAGAAAAAAAGAATTATCAAAATCAGACTACTCCGTAAAAAGTTATGCGTGGTCAAACATTACAATCAGTGAGTGAACAATCAATCATCCCCTATTTTCCTACCCTTAGGGTTGGAATTTTTTTCCAAATTTAAATGGGAGCACCTTTGGGATATACCCGTTCCAATAAATAAATAATTATCGAAATCGGACTACTCTGTAAAAAGTTATGCGTCAGGTCATACACCTGAACCTCCTCCGTTTTTCGTCGGTTGAAAAATAAACGCCGCCGCGCCGTGGCCAGTACGCGGTGTGGCCCCGCGCAGCGCAGCAGCGGGATCGCAGCGCGGGAGGTGGATTTAAATAATAGTATATTTTACTCTACGTTTATCCCAAAATGTAAAAAAAATAAATGCAAACCCGTGCGAAGCCGGGCGGGCCCCTATTTAAAATAATTACGTTTTGCGTACAATTAATTTAATTTAGCAAAGCTCAAAATATATCCCATTCTGTAGTATACAAATTCTCACCCTCCTAACAATTTAGCACCCTGATATTTATTTATCTTTTTATGGTGAATTTATCAATCACATTATTATTTTATCATACTCTTAAAAGGGTAAATGATTATGTATTTCTCAAGTGGTATTTAAGTACTTTAAAATGATAAAATCAGCTCTTATGAGCACGGCAAAGTAAAAAGAAAGTCTAAGTATTACCTAATTTTCCTTAAATTATGAATGTAAGATTTCATGGTCTTCGTGTTTTCTGAAAAAATACCTTACGATTGACCCTTCTGATCGGTATCGTAAAATTACGGATGTTTTTTTTGCAGTTTTGCGGGTTCGATTCCCGGTTCAGACAGGCGATTATTCAAAAATCTTTGAATGCAGTTTAAATTATTTTAAAAATCAAAATGAAGTCTTCTTACAGTAAAATTTTCTATCTTCAAGATTTAAGATACTTTACCTCCATAATGGCATGGCCGTGTGATGCCCTTTATAGATAATTTTAACTTTACAAATTTAAACACCACATTCCAAAATAAACCTCATTTCCAGTTATAAAGTCATATATGCCAAAAATATCTCTCGTCTTAAATTTTTATTGCACGCACCAGTTAATTCATACATACTATTTTATTTACAAATATATTTTTTTTAATTAACTAATACTGGACATTATACTCTCGTCATTGCAGAATCTCCAAAAGAAAACCCTGCGTGGTTTAGGACATCTCAAATTACAGCCAAATTATAAAGATGTGACGAACAACTTTTGTTGCAACCATATTGACACGTGAAAGTTCCCTGTAGGTACTTGCTTTGCTATGTATTACAGGGATTTTGCCACGTATTTTGTTTAATATTTTATTAACTCATTAAAATTTTGATAGGTATTTAAAATTCGGGACCTTTCATATAATTAAGTCAAACACAGTTTATTTAATAGTATCATTTAATAACTTATTCTGGACAATCCACAAAGCATCACCTAGCCCCAAGCTAAGCAGAGCAATACTAGTTCTACTAGGTTACTATCTCGAGATTTAGCACCATTTCTTTGAGCTTCTTTCTGTTAACCTTAGCAGATGATGTTAGGGGCAGCTCTTTCAGAAATACCACGCCCCCTCGTAGCTGTTTTGTGTCAGTTAGGGTCTCTGTAAGGGGAAACGTTTAGATTTATTGTTTAACCAATTTCTGAAAATTCCGGCGAAATATGATGTTTCTCTTTTGAAGTTGGAAACTTATTCCTAAACTTATAAGTTCCAAAATTATTGTGGCAAAAAAGTGGATTCTCCTAGAGCAAACTCAGCTCGTAACTTCTTAACCAAAATATCGTAGAACATCGATGGAGATACCCTGAATTATGTGGGTTGGAGACCGAAAGCTAAGATAAGTTAGTTTAGGCTTAGCTTGCATAGCTGATGCAGTTTTTCATAAATGTGTGCAGACTGCAAACTAAGCCATGTGCAAAATTTCGTCAGCTTGCGACCTAAGCTATACTAAGTTAGCTAAGCTTTCGATCTGCAGCCCGCATTATGGTACCATTCGTCTGTTCCTCTATAAATAGGTATTGACACCCTGTGCCCTCGTATTGTATTTTGAGGATTCTGGCTGCATCTAGATCCTCTTTGTGGGCTAGAGCTTACAATGTTTATGCGGGTTGCTGACCGAATACCAAGCTAGCTTAGTTTAGCTTAGATCGCAATCTGACGAAATTTTGATGCTGCTGTCCGGACAATTAAAACCTGAGTCTCTTCAAGACAAGAGTATCTTCTAGACCTTCGTGTTATATCGTCGGCCACATCGTCACTTTCCATCAGGTGAGATTGTGGTCAAACGAAGGTCGTAAAACAATAAAAAAAATACAATGTACCTAGTATTTTTTTTATTGTTTTTAGACCTTTCTTTGACCTTGCTTAGTTATCCTAGTTTGCAGTCTGCATACATGTATGAAATACTGTGTCAGCTATACAAGCTAAGTCAATCTACTTTAGCTTACCTTTCGGTCTGCAATCCGCTTCAGTATGCCTTACCAGTCCAGCCATCAATGTTCAGTGGTTATTCCTTCTGCAACATTACCTTTGACCAAGTCCTTGATCTCCTGCGCTGTGGGCGGTGTCCCTGGCGCCGGCACCACGCAGGCCACGGGCAGGTCCCCGCGCGCCGCGTCCGGCACGCCCGTCACAGCTACGTCCAACACGCCAGGGTGCTGGCGGATCACTCCTTCTAACTCCACTGGAGATATCTGGAATGTTATAAACGAGTGCTTTATAAGAAGACTTTTGACTTTGTTAAAATTTGGATTCTGGAACACTTGCCGCGATGCCTATCGTTATATTGAGGTGTTTAGATGACTTTACCAGACCGCCACCATATTGTCCAAGTACACCGGTCAAATCTGAACTGAACCCATCCAATTGAAAGAGTGAGACATTATATCATATCCCCGAAACAGTTCACAAGTGCTTTGGACATGTTCAAGACACTGGACCTGAATAGTAAGGAAGAGATTGAGGTCGTTAGGGTAGGGGCAAAACGTAATCGCATCTAGGATGCTATATTTTATTTATTTAACGACACGACAATGCTCTCGCCCCTGAAGGATCATTAATTCATTACGATAAGTTAATATGCCATGAATATTTACCTGATGATTCATATACTTCAGCAGCAGTTTCATCCGTTCAACAAAATAATAATTCCAATTCTCGTCCCTGTAGAAAACATCTCCGGTTTTAAACCAAGCGCCTTCAAATGTCTCTTGTGTCGCCGTCGGATTGTTGTAATATCCCTGTGAATTTAAACATTGTCGATACGGTACAAAATAATGCTTTTGGCTAATTAATTTTGAAAGCAATCTCAGAATAGGCAGTTACAATGTAACCACTGTCCCCGTTACATTAAACCGTTACAGTATCTGTCTTCGTAACGAGCTAAACTAAATTTCCTCTACATTACTCTATTTTTTACCGACTTGAAAAAAGATCTCAATGAAATTTGACACGGATGTAAATGGTATCCCGGGGGCGGACATACGCTACTTTAAAAGCGTGTACGAAGCCGCTGATAGCAGCTAGTTAATAAATAAACAATGCTGGACAAAAGACACAATAAGTTCCGTATTGTACAAATAACGTAGGTAGGTACCTTGAAAACTCCAGGTCCTTTTAGCCACAGCTCGCCGTTCACATTTGCTTCCTCTATGTCTCTTCCGGACTCGTCTACTAACTGAAAACAAAAATATCCTTGAATCCTTGAACGTTTCTATCTGCCACTTGTAGCGATCTTACTTCATCATCATCGTCACGCCTATATTAGACATAGACCTCCCCTAATGAGCGCCATAGCGCCCTGTCTTCACCTTCCGCATCCAGCATCTGCCTAGTCTTGCGCAGGTCGTCATCCCACCTGGCCGGGTGGCGTCGTGATCTTACTTGAAAGTTCTATTTAATTGGTGGATATTGTTATTTATTTACCCTATATTCCAAACCTCCATGTGGTTTCCCACACGATTGTGGGGGTGATGAGAATTGATGTACGAATCCAGCGTTTGTGATTTCGCTCATCCCATATGTATTACACACCTTGGCCCCTGGGCTGACCTCCTAAAACAGAGAGTTAAACTTCGGTATTAAAAGCGTGGAGTGCAAAAAACTAGATACAAATTTGTTAATTCTCATTTTAACCATGACAAAAAGAGGGGTGTTAGTTAAGCATGAGATCTGTGTCTGACTGTCATCGTAGTTTCCAAACGGATAAACTGATATAATTGGGTAATTTATTTATATTGCGGCTCCAAGAGGTTACGGACCTGAGTATTTTACGTTAATTTCACTTCGATACGTCCACGCGTTGGACGCATGATTGATTATAGTGGTTCGAAAAAGAATTTTGAGAAATACGTATCACAATCTCGAGTAATATGAGAAGTTTCAGTAGGTAGAAAGAAACTTACCTTGAGGTCATCAAGAAGGTCTGCATAGAAAGCACTGCCTCCCAAAAAGAACAGCTCAAAGGAGGTGAAATCGCAGCTTCCTCGACTTTCAGGATTCATCAAAGTTTTCATCATTGTAGGACTGATAATCATCACATTTGGCTGCAAGAAAATACCATTCCTCATCTTAATCCTCCTATCTAGGACTGTGTGCAAAGGGATGAGACAGATATGTAAACTTACTCTGTACTTATTGATGAGCTTATATCAATGCTCCCTAGTCGCTGGTTCTGCTGATTGACTACACCCCCGGGAAGAGTTAGGGTAGTGCAAATTCTAAGAAGGCACCACACGATCTTAAACTTACTCTGTACTTATTGATGAGCTCATATGAATGCTCCCTAGTCGCTGCTTTTGCTGACTGTACCCTTGAGAGCTGGATCAGAGGTCCGATCATGTACATTATGATAGCCGTTAGCCATTGCAAGGGGGATACTATCAGCACCCGCTTGAATGCAGGGATTTGGTTCGTTCTTGACCTAAAACAAAACAAATGTTATTATGAATTTACGATTTTCTGCCGCTTCACCCGTGAAAAGCTTACAAATAGACCGAATTACTTTCGCGTTTATAATATTAGTGATAATATTAGTATGGAAGACAAATCGCAAAAGATTTCACATACCTGTATTTTTGGATTACCTACCTATTTGTTCTTATATTCCTATATTCCTCATATTTTTATAAAGTACCTAAGTACCTACCTATTTGACCGAGGCTCAGCAGAATAGGTAGATAGTATCTTACCAGAAATAGGGTGAATTCGTGCTCATGTTCTTGTGTGTAACAGCCGCAGATTTGGGCAGTCCTGTAGTCCCACTTGTGGGAACCAGCATCGCAATAGTTTCAGCAGGGTCGAAATCCACCACTCTGGAACAGGAACCACTTTAATGCCAAGCGAATTGGGATAACATCTGTTGAGGGTCGACTGGTTTGAAGAAAAATACACAGTAGCAGCCCGGAGTCAGGATGTTGGCAGTGATACACCCCAGTTCCTAAAAAAGCACATCAAGCCGGTGGTCCTGCACCAGACCTCTTGGTTCGTGTCGATCTGCCGTTCCATCAGTTTTCACAGTGAAGGAATAAGAGAGTGCACCTGTGTTTTCGCAACTCTTGCGCACTGTATGTCCTGGTCACATAACTAGTCTCCGCTAAGACTGGTCGCCGTGTCCGAAATTCGAGGAGGCGGACATCATCATCATCATCTATCTTATGCTATTTAACTATAAATGTATTTTATAAATTAAATATAATAAAATACTTAGCTTGTCGTGGATGTAAATGATACTGGGAGGACTTTAGTAAGTAAGTCATTGGGTTCCGGACAAATGTGTAGGTATATTGATTTAGTATGGGAGATGATTAGGAGCTGATTCACATAAAATTTATAAAATTAAGACCTGGCGTCTTCATGAGCGTAATGATGGGCAGAACCTGTAGTGAATTGCCACCAACTTACCCTGTAGACATCTTACCGAAAGTTTTCAATCTCTTTGGGATCTTCTCCAAGCTTCATTAGATCCAAGAAGTCTGTAACCCCTCCCTTGTCGAATGTTACGATCTTGGTCGGCAAGTCTACTTCTTTTAAAGCTTTCTGTATATCTTCTTCTCTCTCAGATTGAGCGAACACAATCTTTGGCTTGTTAACCGTGAATGAGTCGATTAGTTCCTCTGAAATAATGAACAATTTGTATGAAGGACACACTTTTTTAGTAGAAAGTGAACAAATGTGTCTTTGGTGAGCGTGCTTGCGCGCAGATATCGGGAGGTGAGAAATGTGGTGCATTTCAAATGAGGCGCTGGTAATTTAGCCTTTTCAAATACTTACTAACGCCCAGAAATCGGTCTATAGGCGATATAATAATTCCTAAAAAGAGTGCAGCATAAAATGGCACGGCCAGGTCGAGGTGGTTCGGAGCCATCAGGGTCATAACATCCCCATGCCTGAACCCCAACTTCTTCAACGCTATTGCGCATTGTATAGACCGTTGTAGAAGTGGCCCGTTAGTTTCTGATGCTCCCGTTGATCCGTCTATCTGTAAATTAGTTAGTAATGATAACCATGGGTATTGCTTTCCTGTTTTATTTTTTATAGAAAACTACTTTTCTGGTAGGTAGTTTATTTCCTTGCATAATGCAGAAAATATGAAAAACCGCAAAAATGTTTGAATATTGCGCGCGAATCTGTGTCAGATTCCATGTGCAGAGAGTCTGAATAGCCCTGATGCACTCATGCTAACAATATTTTTACCGTTATTACCTTATAGACTGCAGGCAGATCCTGGATGCGGCAAGCTGAAGAGGGCGCTATGGCGCTCATGTGAGGTCTATATCCTGCCAGTGGTCACCACTCACCTGAGCTTCATTATCAGGATAGTCCTTTAAACACTGGTGAATGATCTTGCCGAGATGGAACCTATCGCTCGGTTTCCCCGACTCCGCGATTATTCTCGATGTGACCTCCGCAATGTGCCTTGGAACCGTGTCGTTGCAGTTATGTAAAACCGGCATTGTTGGCGGTAATTGATCACGAAAGGTATATTCGATGTCACGCTCTGTCGAAAGATGTTTTATTCAGTTCTAGCCGTCCTTGACTTGGGTCAGTCTTCTTTATAACTATTTAGTTTACACACTCACGGGTCATTTTCTTATGTTTATGTAAAGTAAACAAGACCCGTCAAGTGCGAGTGTAACTCGCGCGCCGAGGGTTTCGAACGTTTGTCAACAAGTAGGTTTGTACTAAAGGTACCGGTTAGAGACTTCGAAATTTAATGAATACCTAAAACTAGAAGGTACCAACCTACATTTCAAATGGATCTCTCTGCATGCTTCGGTGATAGGGGGTAGCAGTAAAATTTTCTACTTTTTTCAAAACATTTCGAGAAGTGTGAAACCTACAGCAATTTCAAAAACTATTTTGAAATGTACAAAGTAATACTTTTCATTTGATACCCCGCTTGACATTGTAGGTCTCTTTTAAAATTTTAACATCTCAATTTGTATGGAAAATGTTAATAGTCATTTTTAAATGCGTGCCTGCGTGATAAATTCAAAGAAATAAATATAATGACAGTACCATGTCAATATATTTATGAAAACTTATTGTACACTCATAAAATATAAATCGGTTCCCTAAAAATAGCGATAATCATAATTTGAATACCAGAAACAAACATCGCTGTGCCCACAACTAGGCTACACAAAATTAATGTATCTTTTAAAGGGCAATGTATACGCTTCTACAACAAAACTCCTAGTGAGTTGCAAAAATTATCAGTAAATAAATTCAAACAAATTGTCAAAACCTTGCTGTGCAAAAAGGCTTACTATAAAATATCAGATTATCTAGAGGATAAAAAAGCTTGGGACGGGTTTTACTCCAACTCGAAAAATAACAACTAACAGGCTAAAGGTTTCTTCGTCGCTTCTTTACTTTAGTCTACATACCGAAGCGACAGAAATCAAAAAATATCACTTTATTTCCGTGTCAGTGCTTAGTTTTATAATTTGACCTTTTCTAAGTGTACATTTATTGTATTTATGGAAATAAAGAGTTTTTGATTTTGATAAAATGAAAATGAACATTTTTTTTCTTAAAACCTGTACAGGCGCACGAAATGTATTATTATATTAAATTTGAAGTTGATAGCTGCGGTAGTTGCTGAGTTATTAAGGAGGGCAAAAAGGACAGATAAAGCGAGACCATAAGGGTTTGGAAACCGATCTTCGAAACCCTAAAAATTGTTTCAGTGAATCACTCGCGCTGAATTTCATGCATGGAAAGTTTCAGCCCGTCGTGATCGAAAGTTTTGGTTCGAAAAAACATTAAAAAACATTCTTAGCTTATTCATACTTTTGTATTTAAGTTTAATAGTTTGATGTGGATGTACGTACCTTTGTCTACTTATCACAGTTAGTTATCAAATAACTTGTTTAATTTCGTTTATTTGTTTCTCACAACAAAATCATTACAAACTCAATACATCCGTTGGCTTAGAGAAATATAGAGATACTGTTGTCGATTTTACCAGCAGAATCGGTACCACTATCTTGTACCACCGGTTTAGCTAATTATTATTATTATTCATTTATTTCAGATAATATAGGTATCCATAGCACATTATAATTAAATTATTTAGAACTTAAAATTACACAATAAACAAATAATACAAGAAATGTCACAAATAGAAAAATTAAAATTATTTCATACAATTAAGAATAATAATTAAATTAAAATTACATAGATATTGTTCAGACGGAGCCCATCATTATCCGCATCCACGTGTTTTGGATGGGGCAGTCTGTTCGAGCAACAATCATCCGCAGGATGCTGTTGCTACTGCTTCGCGCACGCTGAAGTAGGGAAGCGACTTTTTTGCGGATAATCGCGTGAAAGCCGTCCGTGCGCGCCTCCGCGAACATCCCAGATGCGCTGCAAAAGCGAGGCAGCCGCATCAGCATCCTGAAAATGTTGTTATATTGGACTCGCAGAGATCTGGCAGCCCGCTTGGTGTGGTTTACCCATAGGCTGCTCGAGTAGAAGGACTGGCAGTAAGCCTTGAAAAGAGTGACCTTCACTTCCCTCGAGCAGCGAGCAAACCTGCGTGCAAGCATGTTTCCCCGGACCGCCAGCGCTCTGCGTTCCCTTTCTATATCTGTGTCATCTTTCAGATCATCTGTTACAATATGACCCAGGTATTTAAAACTACTCACCACCCGCAGAGCCGCACCGTTCAGCATAATAGGCGGAACCTGAGCTGGTTTAACTACCCCACTTTTGAACACGAGAACTTCGCTCTTATTCGAGTTATACCTCAGTCCATGCTCAGCCGCATATGCCTCACAAATCGTGACTAGTTTGCGAACTGAGCCCACCGACGGCCCCAGCAGTACCATGTCATCCGCGTAACTGAAGTTGTTGACACAAACACCATCTACAAAACAACCCGTATGGGTACCGCTGAGGTCGCCGATGAGCTCATTTATATACAGGTTGAACAACAGAGGAGATGTTATCCCGCCCTGCCGCACACCACACTCCATGCCATACTCATCGGACAACGCTCCCGCCCATCTCACCTGGTTTCGCTGGCATCGGTACCAATTTCTTAGCATAGAGACTATTTCGCCCGGTACACCCGCAGCCTCCAACTTGCACCAAAGCCTATCATACAGGACAGTATCGAATGCCTTGGACAGATCCAGGAAGCAGGCGTATACCGGTGTCTTCCTCTCCGTGTAGTACCTGACAGTCTGCTTAAGACACAAGATCGCACTCTCCGTCGAGAGCCCAGCCCTGAATCCGAACTGGGCATCGTGGAGTTGGACGTGTTGCAGGATTATGTTATTAAGCAAACCGTCAAGTATCTTTGCCATTGTGGTCGCTAGTGAGATCGGCCGGTAGTTGCTCTTTTCCGACGCATCTCCAGTCTTACATTTTATTATCGGTACCACTATTGTTTTGGTTAACCCGTCAGGTAAGTAACCATGACATAAACATAGATTATAAAACATGGAGAGTACGTGCGGCAGATGAACGCCCGCATATTTCATATGTTCAATGCTGAGACTGTCATGCCCAGGAGATTTGCCTCTTTGCATAGTTTGAATAATTTTTCGCACTTCTTTGGCTTTAAAAGTTATAGCTCTCTTGTGTGTGACAGTCCCAACATCGACGGAATCACATGTGGTAGAGTTCGACTGCAGATTAACCCTGAAGTGATCTTTAAAAAGATTAGCGATCAAAGTGTGATCACTCACATCATTGATACTCACAGGGAGGCCAGACTTTAAATTCATTTTATTTGTTTGCTTCCAAAAGTGCTTGAAATCTTTGGCAGCGTGTTGAGAGGCAAGAATATCCATTTTAATTTGGTCTTGTTTGTCTTGACACCATTTTAGCTGTTTCTTAAAAGACTTCCTGCTCTCACACATATCATCATAAGATCGACCACAGATCGGCTTACCAGTTTCAATCCAAGCCAAAAATTTCAGCCTGGCCTCTCTGTGAAAGGGTGCTACGTGTTTGTTCCACCCGACAATATAACCACCTCTCCTCCGTGTTCTCCCTCGCTCATAGGAAGATACTGCGGCTTCTGTTAGGATAGTGACAATGTTCAAATACATATTATCCAGCAAAATTTTATGCTCTACGTCAGTACAAATTCCGTCACAACATTGGGAGAGCTGTACCGGAAAATCGATTTCTCTAAGTCGAGAATTACATAGCTGATGATAATTTTCAATTTGACTAGTAGTACGCTCTCCCCATATAATTTTATTTACAAACGAGGTCGGGTATAATTGTATCTTATTGTTTAACTTACGTATGTCACATTCCACAAAAAGTGGAAAATGGTCAGACCATTGCACTGTATGCTCTACCCATACACGACTGATAGATGGTAGCGCAGCGCCAGTCACCACACAATGGTCCAGCCATCTCGCACACCCGTGTGCCTCACTAACAAAAGTATATGTGCCGGATTCAGCGCCTAGCATATTCATGTCCGCACATGTCAAATTTTGGTCACTACAAAAGTTTAATAACTCATTGCAAAATAGTTCCTTTGGGTGTGCATTAAAATCACCTAATACGTAGATAGCGTCCGTGTCTCTAGTATCTTCAATGATGGAACTTATTTTGCTTAAGCACTGTGTGAAGTCCGGTAGATTCTCGTAACAGTCAGTTGGCATGTACACACTAAATATCATCAAATATCTATCACATAATTTGACTTTAATTGCTGTCAAACGCACATCATCGCACTCTACTACACTAACTGACTGAAACACACTTTTCCTCCACAGTAGAGCGACCCCTCCGTAGGGCCGTCCTCGTAGTAGGCCCGCGGACGTGTCGACCGCAGAAGTCCCAGTGCCTCCGAACTCGTCAGCTATAGTTGTCAACATAGATAAATCATGCGGCAGCAACCAAGTCTCCTGCAGTGCGATAACGTCCGCCTGCCTGCAGAGACTTCGAACACCATCTATGGATCGCTTGAGCGATTTACAATTAAATGAGACGAACTTACTGTAAGGCGTACTATCCATTATGAGCGCTATGAGATTGCCTCTCTCCAGCAGGCATCTGCTGGCGGTACTCGTTCGTCAGGTTTACGAAACGCCTAAACGAAATTCCTCTCGGCCATAAACTAACATCGAGAAATGTTTGCACGTTGTGTTTGCTAACAAAAAACTTGTAGGCGTTGTAATTTTAATTTTAATTACCTATCTCACCAGGGGCCAAATTCTGCTAGCCAATCGCTTTACTATGACAATGGTATCGTCCCACAATCGTGCATAGATAAAAGAAACTCTGTAGATAGCGCCAGTGGTGCTATTTGCACTGAGATATTGAAATAATGTTTTCAACCTTCGTAACTTAACATAATTGTTCAAAGATAAATATCATATGGCATGTTTTAAAAACTATGAACCTACTTCAAATATATAAGGGACCAATTTCGGGCAGATACATACATAAGATTTTAGTATCCCGCCAATTCGTGTTGACTTTTAAATTTTAATTATGGAACTCGCCGCTCGCCGCGTAATTGTCGCGAGTGCAGTTTCGTCCATCAAAGGTAAAATTCGAAAATGTGTAATTTTGATACGATACCAATGTTATAGTGAAGCGATTTATTAAGTACTAGCTGCATTCTTACTACCCGTTGTCCTATTACCCGTTTCCTCGTAGGAATGAAGCATTTTCCCGCGGTAAAAAGTAGCCTATGTTCATCAGGAATAATGTGGGCTTCTATTGGTAAAAGGATTTTTCAAATCGGTCCAGTAGTTTCGGAGCCTATTCAATACAAACAAACAAACAATCAAGTCTTTCCTCTTTAGAATATTAGTATAGAAAATTAGGGCTCAGATAGGTACTTAGAAAAATTACAATTTGGTAGAATAATGTACCTATGTCACGCTAGATTATTAAATTTGATAGGTATCATAAAATTTTATGTAACTAACTTGTAAAACATGAGTAGTTGCCTAGATACGTACGTGGACTTAGTAGATAGGTATTTATAAACTTATTTTATCATTCATAGCCCCCATAAAAATTAATATTACCTACCTACCAACTGTTGTTTCTAGGCAATTTCGTGTATTGTCCTGAATACAGATAAATTATTGTAGTCCTAAGAAAGTCTTCTAGGAATGAAGGGTGCTTCCACAGTATCTAGGTCCCATGATGCCTCATGAAACCTTTATTTTGATTTTAAACGTCTTCAAAAAGAAGGAGGTTCACAATTCGTCTGTATGTTTTTTTTAATGTATATTTCGTATTTCATTTATTGCATTCATAATTATAGGTAGGTACATACTTAAATATTTCACTATTCTAACACTCGTCTTGGTTTCATAGATCTTATAATTATGTACCCGGTCAGGGTGTAGCAACTTGAGAAGATAGATAGATAGATAGACAGACAATTCTTTATTCATCACCTTAACAAAAAACAAATTTTACACGAAGATGGTTAGGTACTAAAGTTAATATTATTCAATTACTAGTTTATGCCCGCGGCTTCGCACGCGTTTTTTCTATGGAAACGTTTAAAGGTAATTTCTATCCCATGGGAATTGCCTTATGGGACAGAAAGTATATAAGATAAAAAGCCTATGTTTGATTCCAGAATTAGAATAACCTGTCTGCAAAGTTTCAGCCCGATCCGTTCTGTAGTTTTGGCGTGAAGAGGTAACAAACATCCATCCATCTATCCATCCAAACTTTCGCATTTATAATATTAGTGTGATTGTCTATCACATTAATAAGTATTATCATCAAAAAATTCAATAAGTGTATATTTTTTAAGTAGCATATTCTTTGGTAATTTATTAAAATTAATGACGGATGTATCTTTTAAATCGTCAGGTATCTTATTGTAAATTGTTGCCGCCATTTTATTTAGGCCTGTGTCATGAATACTTAGTTTTGCGTCGGGTAATGTGATTTTATTATGATTATGTCTGTTTACGTATCGTCCAGACATTTTTCTTTATAAAATATTCTGGGTATTTTCTTACGAATTTACAAGCTTCTAAAATATACACGGATATTAATGTTAGAATTTTCAGTTCACAAAAGCGTGGCCTACAGTATGTACAGTACAGTCGGCTGCAAAAATATGTATACACTCCCAAGTTTTCAATTTGACTAAATAGTAAGTTTATAGTAATTGTGATAATTTCTGTACCGCATTCTGACAAGTACGATGAATAATTGGACTAAAAACGTGTGCGTGGCCTTTTATTTGAAAAGTTCCGAGTAAAATGAAAGTTAAACCTTGGAAGTGTATACATGTCTGTGCAGCTGACTGTACATAATATCACTACACTACAGTATGTATGTTACTTGATATCTCCGCCTGTGGTTAACAGATTTTACTGATTCTTTCACTATTCGTATAGATAATGATCCCGAATAGGTCCCATTCAAATGTTATTTCCAAGGAATTTGTATTATCCTGTAATGCTTTAAAAACACCATTATACTTTTGAAAAATCACGACTAGCTCATCAATCCCTGATACATACTTGCATCTTCTCTACTTCTACATTTGTGCTTTAGCTAAGTAAAATGTAGTTTGATTAAATAATTAACCTTAGAATTGTTAAGTATACTTAATTATCTTTAAGATAGCCGCGCTGCAGAGCGAGACCCTCTATCACAGGTATTTTACTTAAGGCGAATAGTAGGGTGGATAGTGGCGCCACTACATATTTAATTTGATAATTACGTTATACAAAGGAATTATCAAAAAATCGGACCGCGCGTAGACGATATCTATCATAAGCTTTTTTTAAATGTATCTCTAATAGTTTTGTACTGTATTATTTAGGCAGATACTTGTTTCAAGAGTTTAGTTCCTATTGGTGGCCACCAAGCTCTCCAAACAAGGTTTTTGATTGAATAACACAAAACAAAACTATTACAGACACATTAAATAAAAGCTTGTGATAGATATCGTCTACCAGCGGTTCGATTTTTTGATAATTCCTTTGTATAACTTAATGATTAAATTAAATATGTAGTGGCGCCACTATCAACCCTACTATTCGCCTTAAAAGAGGGTCCCCTACCACTGAAATGTATTAGATTAAGTAAAAGAAATAAACTATTTTGATTTGATTTTTGATCTTCAATCCCTGATACATAATGGATGTACCTACCTAAAAACAAATTTAAAATATAGGTACTGAAATGTAACGCAGGACCTGGTTTTAAAGACTCAAAATATGGAAGTGGACGATAATTTTTCCAATACAAACGGAAATAAACATTAAAAATACCATAAACGAAAATGCATAAAAACAACATTTATAAATAATACTCAGGTAGTCAAATTCACAGGTTTAATCGCTTGAGACAGGCAGATTTTACTATTTGAAGACCACAGAATCGAATATTTATCAGTGATCTCGGAGGTTGTTTGATAATTGTCTGAAACATCGGGTAAATTAGGGTAAAATATTAAAGTCTTTTTTTAAAAGCCACCCCGGAGCGTGACCTACATAATTTACTCTTTTCGGTCCAGCTGTAACTATGTAATTAGTTGATCGAAATGGGGTCCATTTCGCGTGCTTCCCTTCAGTTGGCATTACAAAATTCCACCCTGTAGGTATATGAGATGACCTAGTAGGAATCTAATTTAACCTAATGCATTTATAATAGCTCAAAAATAAGTCTCACTATGACAAGCAAAATAACAAGAAGATAACATGATTAAATAATAAAGTATAATGAGTTAATGAGATAATTTCGGAAAAACAGCAATTTAACATGCTCTATGGCGCAAAAGTTAACATAAACGTATCTTTAGAAAATTATTATTCAATTCGAACCAAAATTTGTTTCTCATGCTAATAATTTTTGGGGAATTGTCTACCTACTCTATAGGTAGGGCAAGCCCTACGTACCTATACTGTGGCCAAACGGATAATATAATGTTTGTAAACACTTTCCCAATACTAAACCAAAAATCTATTTATTTTTTGAAAATTTTCGTACAAATTCGATTGAAAATTAAGTTCTTAGTTGTGTAAAACTGAAAAACATTAACTTATCTGTTTTTCTAAAACAGACACGAAGAGGAAGAAAAAATCATTAGTTTTTGAAAAAAAAGCCTAGTTACTCGAAATTCAAGAAATCGTTATTCTCCAAAATCACCACCATTCGACTCAGTAGGTACACCCTTTCCATGGCACCCTGTATATCTAATAATCTTTTATTAACTGAAGGGAGCCATGATGTTTATTATATGTTTACAATAATGACAGGAATCTTTTGGTAATTTGTTTTGGAATAAAAAACTTGTTTTGTCGTGCGTTAATTGTACGCTCTGTATTTATTTAAGGTTAGTTACTTGGTTACTGTTGTATTTGTGTTGTACTCAAATGAAATACAAGAACTAAATTAAAAATTTTAACTGTCTATTTAAGCAGAAATACACGTACCTACTTATTGAATTTATTTAGTTCTTTATGGAGCCGAAGCAAGGTAGGTATTTAACACTTCTGCTGTGTTTAATAACAAATCTATTCTCTCTCCATAGACAAGGCTATTTCTTTGACCTTCTGCCGATGCAACTTATGGACTATAGTTAGAGGTAGTTCATCCAAGAAGATCACTCCACCACGAAGCTGCTTCGTGTCTGTCAGGGTGTCTGTAAAGAGACAGGGTAGAATGTTATCACCAGTTTAATGGAGACTGATTCGGAATGTCAATCAGAAAATCTCGAATATCATTTTCTTCCTCTTCTTCTATGTACTGCTAAGTAACATTAATTTTCATAGCAGGCTCGGCGCAACATTAACATGACCATTCACTTCTAAGGATGTATTCGCGGCGAGATAATGTCATCAATCTGCTCGAATTTGTTTCGGCTGTCCTCCAAAAAAGCAGCCTTTAACATCCCCTAGCTAGACTGTTCATAAGATGCGTTGATGTTATCTTTGGGTACTCAAGGGAATGCCCTTGAGTACCCAAAGATAACATCAACGCACCTGCCAAGTGTGTTAGCGTGCAAGCGCTTGTTATGGCAATCAGTAGTACCTACCAGTATCCGAAGATAGTTATTCCTATCCATGTGAATTATCTACAAGGTTAACGATGAACTGGAAACTCAGTAAAATATCCTAGTGGACTTATAATAGACTACTAGCTTCTGCCCGCAGCTTCGCACGCGTATTTTCGGTATAATAAGTAACCTATTATCTAAGATAGGCTATGTTCGTAGACTAGTGAACTAATAAATTAATTTTCTTTTTTTCTGTTTTGTTCTAAACGTACGCCAAATGTCACCTTGATCTGTTTAGTAGTTTTGCAGATCAAGGTAACAAATAATCAGATTTCACAAACTTTCGGCTTTATAATATTAATATTAGTAGATTAGTAAGATTAGTAAGATAGTCGGATAGTAGTATGTAGTATGTATCTGGGTACGTAAGGTAAAGTCAATACGCCTAATGTGTAGGTACCTAACACATTAGGCGTATTAGAGCGAGCGCTTTGGTAACACACGTTTTGCATACCATTTGGGCCCTATATCCGTACACTACACATAGAAACATAACATATAATTATTAGAGTTATCTATATGTAATAACACTAATAACTTATATATTAGCACGCCAACCCCCTGTAAAAACATGTGTTTTTGGTTGGCAGGTAGAAAATGACACGGCATTAAGCCCACCCTTTGTTCCTCAGTGCAATAAAGGTTTAAATAATAATATTAAAAGAAACGCGTGCTTTGAGTACTTTTGAGACTCAAGCGCGCGTCAGCCGTCAGCCGTAAGCGCTCTTCAAAACGCCTGATGTTTTCCCGCTCTTACCCTTCACCAAGTCCTTGATCTCTTGCGCAGTGACAGAGTGCCCTTTCTTGCGAACCACGCAGGCCACGGGCAGGTCCCCGCATAACGTGTCTGGAACGCCCGTCACAGCCACGTCCAGCACGCCAGGGTGCTGGCGGATCACTGCTTCTAACTCCACTGGAGATATCTGGGAGATAGGGTAGGTAGGGTTTGAAAAAAATTACTTATCCTACATGGGTGTACCTATAATTTTGTAGAGCTTTCAGTGAATTTACCTACTCATGATTTGATTTTGATCTATATCCTTCTAATATTTATTCAAAAAAATCGTAGAACAAACGTTGACCCGAGGGGGTCAACGTTTGTTACAAATATGTGCAGATGTACAAATATCTGCAGATCGTACAAATATTTGTCCCGAGGCGGGAATCGAACCCGCAACCTCCTGCGTCGCAGGCGGACCTTCGCCCACCGCGCCACAGAGGTCGTCAGAGATTGAATGGTTTGAAGAGAGATAGAGAGAGAAATAATTTATTTTTACCATAAAAGCACATTAGTAGGCACAAGTCTACGTACAGGTACATAATTTTAGGCAGAAGACAACAACACAATGGAAGGAATGGTCCGATGCCGCGGTGCGCTATGACTTGACTGTCGAAAAAAATAGGTATCGCGTCGTTTTTCTGACAAAATGATGAAGAGAATGAGAGGCTGATGCTTTCTGTTAACTAAAATCAAACAAGATTTTTGGTCTGTCTGGTCCAGGGACTATCTGACACAACTGCAAAGCAGACGGAAACATGTCCAACCTAATCCAAAAATAGGAGATCTGGTCATTGTGCGCAGTGATAATACTGCTCCTTTAAATTGGCCAATGGCTAGGATTTGCAAGATCATTCCTGGTTTGATCATATTTACGCCAATTCACAAGACCTCCTGCTAAAAAATATTTTGAACGGTAAAGCCTACTAGTTTTAATATGGTCAAAAATTACCTGGTGGTCATTATATTTGAGAAGAATCTTCAATCTATCGACAAAGAAGAAGGTGTGTGTCTCATCTCTGTAGAACAGGTCTCCAGTTTTCAACCAGCCGCCGTCTTCCAGTATCTCTTCGGTAGCCTTAGGATTGTTGTAATATCCCTGTAATTCATAAATGAGAATAAAAGGAGAACTAAATCATGGAGGATTTGTGGTTAAAAACTACTCCAATTTCAGTGGGTGGGTACCCGAGTTAAAAGACCGAATTGAACTCTTGGCGAGACATGGCGACGATATAGGTAAAAGGGATATCGTCACTCGTGTTAATAGGAGACGGTTGATGACGCATGGCTTTATCTTCCCTGTTTTTACCGAATGGGTTACCTAGGAACGAAGGCGATACATATTTTTATACACGGAACTTTTTAAGGGAAAAGTTTCCCTTAAAAAGTTCTCGCATCTCGTTCGCTAAGGTATGCATGGCTCTATTGAGGCGCCATTGCAGCGTCCGCCGCGGGGATGACGCACCCGCTTCGCGTCCAAGGTCCCGCGTGTTTGACGCGTAGGCTTGGCCGAAACTTTAAGTAAAGTAAAGTAAAAGTAAAAAGTATTTATTCTGTGTCACAAAAATTACATGGAAAGTTGGTACAAATAAATAAAAGTTAAAACAGTGACATCAACAAAAGGTCGTCGCTCAGCATGATGCACAGTAACGATGGCGCTACTGTGCGCTGCTTTTATGCGACACCTAGAGGGCGCAGCGGCAGCAGCTGACACACGCGTAAGACAAACAAAGACAAAGAAGGTATACAAAAATTTTAAATATTTACAATATGAAAAGAAAATAAAGGAAAATATAATTAACCTAATCTAACCCAATACGTACAAAAAGTGAGAACAATATTAATTACAATTTTAAATTAAATTAAACAAATTTAAATTAAACAATATTAAGGTACGAGTTAGCAGCAGTCGACGTGTCGCAGCGACACTACTGGTTTCTATGTATTTCTATGAAATTCCCTCCGTAGTTAGCGACACGACGCTAGCGACGCGTCGTCGAGCGGCAGGCGCCAGCGTCGCCCGACCGCGGATCAGTACTGCCGCTGACGGATCACGGGACGGGACAGTCGGGTTCGAAATCATGACTGCAGCGACAAGACGTAACGACGTGTCGTGGCGACATGAAGCGACGACACGTCGTCTGCTGCTGCCTCATGTTGCCCGCTGCCAACTCGTACCTTTATAGTTTAACATCTTTCACTGTATTTCTTTTTTTTATGAGTGAGTGGCTTTGGTAGGGATTCACAAAAGATTCTAATTTCGAAACCAGCTCGATGGGTTGACAATAGTTCAGAGTTCACAAACGAGACCTGACGATGGTCGTCTTACCTTGAAAACGCAGGGTCCCCTCAGCCACAGTTCACCATTGACTTTCGGTTCTGTTATTTCTTCATTCGTTTCATAATTCACCAACTGTAAAAAAGTACAATACTGTAAAAAAAAGTACAAAAACTACTGACTCGGGCTCTTGTTCACGGTTGCCTGTCCACTGGATCGGAGAGGAGTAGAGCAGAGCCGTGCCAATATTAACCAATGGAATTGCATAAAATCTCCGCTCCGCTTCAGTGGACAGGGATTTGCGAATTCATTTAAAAATTTATACAAAACTGGGAAGCGGAGCGAAATTCATGAGAAAGCGGGGAGCTCCGCATCAACGGACTGACGTGGTCCGCAACTCCGCTCCTCAAAGCAGAATAAAAGGTGCACATCACAGTCCTCGATGACAAACGTAAGTACACATTAAGCCAAGGTGTTCGGCCAGCAGGTTTACCCCCATGAGATGAAAGCCAACAAGGCGCTTATCAGGGGGAGGACTGCGTCCAGCAGTGGACCAATACAGGCTGTTGAGGTTGAGGTTGAGGCTCGGCCAGCAGCGTGTGCCATAATCAAAATCAAAAAAGCCTTTATTCGCTGACCACAGTAGGTACATTTATAGCATAATATTATAAAGTAAATACTAGTTTTAAACATTAAATAGAAAACTAATTTTTTTAGCAAACAGTTTGCTGGTCAGGTCGTCCTTCGACTTATGCCTCCCCTTGTTTCTTCCACTCATCTCTGTCACGAGCTAATCTCCTCCAACCTTTTGGTAGATCATCTTCCCATCTCTTGATTTGACGTCCCTTTCGTCTTTTTTGTTGTGCCATAATATCAAAACCCAAATGTCGCTGTTTACACATTGGCATATTGATTACTAGCGTCTGCCCGCGGCTTCGCACGCATATTTTCGCTATAATAAGTAGCCTATTATCTAAGTTAGGCTATGCTCTAAACGTACGCCATATTTCATCTTGATCTTTCATCTTGATCAGTCGTTTTGGAGATCCTAGGTCACAAAAATTCAGATGTCACAAACTTTCGGCTTTGTAATATGGATTCTGCATTGCAGAGCGCGCCAAGATACTTCAATCACTTACCTTGTGCACGAGAAACCTATTTGGTTGGCCGGTCAATGTTGGTCGCCAGCTACCAACATACGCCAAGTACCGGTTGGCCCAATACCTCACACTCACCTTGTAATCGCAATGTCCGAGAAGTCTCCCCGCCTGCGCGCTAAGAGGATTGTCTTCGACCATAACCAACCCACTGACTTCACTCAGGCCATATCCAATTATTAAAACAGTTTTCGGTGTAGTTTCCTAAAATCAAAACCATTTATAGACAACTACAAAATTGTTTAGTTAAGTTCCATCTATTATTTATATGTGCACCTGACGTCTAGATGACTGATATACTTAAACAATACATTATTATTGATGTATATTTTTTATTAGGTATACATAGAAATACCCAGAACACCCAGAACAAGTATTTGCAGATCGTATTTATATGTATTATTTATATGTGCACCTGATGTCTAGATGACTGATATACTTAAACAATACATTATATTGATGTATATTTTTTATTATACATAGAAATACCCAGAACACCCAGAACAAGTATTTGCAGATCGTACAAACAGTTGTCCCAAGGCGGAAATCGAACCCGCAACCTCCAAAAGAGACACTTGATGAGAAGGACTTGAGATTAGCCGCGCGCCGCGCCACAGCCGAAATTCTGCTAGAAGGTAAGCATCATAGACATGGGCATAATGGTCAGTTATTTGCCAACATATTATACACAATATAAAATAACATTTTTCAAATAAAAATACTAACTCATTAATCTCTAATCACAATAATGAACAATAGTGCAACAAGTTGAGAAAACTAATTAAGAATTTATGTAAAAAATAAGTAAGTGTTGCGATAGCAAATGGGCCCAGGCTCAGCATAATGCCTGTTATGAACAGAACGCTGTTATTCTGCCTAGGCCTAGACCAACAGTTTTTCATCAGTTTCTTGGTAAGGCAGTCGGACCAATAGATGAACGCCCCCCAGTAGATGAACGAAACGAACATTGTTTATCTGTAGTGGCATTTTTTTGGGAAGCGACAACACTGTACCCTTCAATAATAACCAATAAATCGCCACTGTCAGTCAGTCAGTCGTGCTCTAAGAGATCATTGCACACGAGTTTCGAACATTTGAATTGGGATGGAGAACGAGCTAAAGCGACTTAACCAGTTTCTGAAGCTTATGGGTGAATTATAAATAAATAAATAATGCTGGACAATTCACACAGATTGGATTGCCGATTCGTTGATATTATTACGCCCTCATTATGTGTACCTCTAAGGTTTCTGAGAAATTTAGTGTTTAATTACTGGTCTATAAAAGATACAAATCTTTTTTGTGAACCAGTGTTCAGAATCCCTGTAAATTTTGTTTTGATATTGTAGATTGTATCTTTGATTTTTATTAAAGTTTTATAAATTGCTTTGGATGATAATAATTCTATATACCAAAACATGAAGGGAGGTTAATCACGAAAAATCGTCGTTTTCACATTATTCAGCTGTTCATGATTATTCCAAGCGTTGCATTTGTGAACTAAGAATTTTATTGGTTCATAATTAGGACTTTAAAGCCTAATTATGAACGACTGGTTTTGACAATGTTTCAATAAAGTACCATCATAAGAAACTTCATAACTGTCATAATAATGTCTGGCTGGGGTAATATACCTCAGACAGGATACTCATTTACATAAGTAAGCGAAATCATGCTCAATTAGTTTAATGTTTTTTTTTAATAGAATTTTGTCTTTTATTTTCTTAGTTCATTAATAAGACTGATTTTGTTGAGAATTAGTTCCAAACCGTTCACAATTGGGGCAGACACTTTTTTGATAGTATTCGCAATTTATTTAGGTACCTATTTATTCTTTATTTGTAAATCAAACTTAATCAAACATGATAGTTTAAAAAGTTATTACTATTTTATTTATTCAAGTTAAAGTCTTATAAAGAAAAAACAAAACAAAATAATGTGTACTAGACCTTTTTCCCTTCTTAGTTTCGACACATCGCTCTAAGTTCAACACTTGTGATGTAGACGCGAGGGTTCTCTACCTCGGGAAGTTAGTAAGTAGTTTCAAAAAGTTTGAGGACATGGAACGTTTTTAATTGATTATTCTCGCAAGATATATGTAAAATTACACATATCTTCATCCACACTGTATAGCGTATCAGTGCGGATACCTAGTACCTACTAGTAAGTACTTACTACTTACTAGAAGGCTCCACTGCTGATCAATCAAGTGATTGCAGTAAAGGTGTTAAACATACACAGAAGGAAATTGCAGCCCTTCCTCAGGTAAGTTCCTTTAGTAGACTCTCGACATCCATGGTACGGTAAACTTACACGTATCTTTTCAACCAACTGCTGAGGAACCGCCGAGCCTCCAGTCATGATATGCTGGAAGCAGGTGAGGTCCCCCTTCTCTCTGTTGCCTGGCTTTAGCAGCGCCGTCAGCATCGGTGGGCTGAGGATCGCCAGGGTCGGCTGCAAAGATGATCAGATCTTAACGGTTGCTATCCCGATATGAATTTCAATAGAATTTCATGGAATTGCCAATTCAACGAATGCTTGGATGAATTGAACGATTCATATAATATGAATACTAAAGCATTTTTATTTGTCTCTCACAATAGGTGCTTACGTTGTATAACTAAAAGGAACACTAAAGTACCTAAGTATAAGAACATAGTTAGGTTGAATGCAAGCGTCGTGTAGGATTTAAAGCCAGGTAGGCTATAAATCCTAGACGACGCTTGCCTGTCCTGTCCTGTCTGTGTCCTGATTATTGTACTATCGACTATGACCTGTTTTGTGAGAGAACTGGTGCTTGTGACAAGTTTTAGGAAAACCTATTGTACGGGTCACCAGGCCCTTCACTCCGCGGGGAAGAGGAGTTTGTTAACTATTTATTATGCAGAGATAAAATACAATCTAGTTGTATAAATCAAGAGAAATTATTATTCAAAAAAACTTTTTCTTTTTAACTCAGTATTCATATGAAGCTGCTGCCATTCCTCTCGTAAGTTCCCTTAGTCGGCTGTTACGACATTCACTAGGTGAGTTAGACCAGTCAACCCTAATATATTGCGTCCATGGCCACCTGTGGGTACTTAGGTACTCAATCTACTTAGGTATTTATCAACAAACGGCGTGCCCATTAAAAAGATTAATCCCTTTTGTAGATATTGATGATAACTGTTTACACGCTATTTATCATATCTAAATAATACCCGAGCCACAAATTAGGGGCTATAATAGAAATACCTTTATTACTATAGTTTACTATGAGTCAAACATTTAAATCGTTAGATACGCCCTAACACCAAAATCTGTGATATTGTCTTTGAAAAATGCCAACGTAAGCACTTTTGGCGTGACTTGTCAAATATAGTGTTTTTGCCAATAAACCTTACTGTTATTATTATCATTTACTGTGCAATCATTATTGCACGAACTTTTGTGAAAAAACACACAATACATAGGTACACTGATTCCAAATGAGCGAGCTATCTCATTTCGCTTGCCAACAACACGGTGCGGTCTCACTACGGAAAGGGCGTATTAACGATTTAAATCTTTGCTATGAGTAGGTAAATTTCAAACTGTCAAGTCCACTGCATGTAAAATTTCGATCCTGCCTGTGCACAGATGCACCTGTGCCTACGGTTTTGCGTAATATCATCGACTCATCGCTCCGTCACGGCGGTGGCCGTTCTGTATTCCAATAGAATTAAAAGAAAATAATGTAAGTAAGTACCTAACTACTCGTATTACGTAATTTTTCCTATTTTTTAAACTATCTATTAAACTGCTAACCGTGCCGAGCCGCGTTGCTAGTAAGTACCTACTATCATAATTAGTTAATTTAGACAAACAATTACTTGTCACGTTAGTAATAGTTAGACAAACAATTACTTACTTGTCACGTTAGAATAGTAACTAATACCACAGGTAGGTAATGTAACTTAGGTAATGGCTTAGGTAATGTAACTTCAGTATTACGATAAAGATGAAGGGTGGGTATTGAAGGTAAGCCTATAACAAACCTGATACTTATTGACGATTTCATAGAAATGATCTTCGTTCATCTTCCTTGAAGACTGAACCCTGGTGTACCTCAGGACCGGAGACAGGATGTAGTGGAAGCCAGCAGACAACCACTGGATGGGTGAGACCACCAATACCAACTTGGTTGGAGTCGGGAACTTTGAATGTTTGGTCCTAGAACACAGAGATGGTGGATGATCATTGTCTTCTTTGTTGATTTCCGCTGGTCTTGTAGGTTTAGCTTTGTTATTATATTTAATGATTTTATCGGGTGCTTGGAGTAAAGAGGATTGATCGAATCCGAAACACTACGCTACGTTCCAAAACTGGAATTGCCGACGTTGGGTACAAGACGGCCAGACTCAAATGGGACTGGGCGGGGCATGTGAGCCGCATGCACCCAGAAAGGTGGGCTCGCATCTTCACACAGTGGGTGCCTGAGGACGGGCGGCGACGCCGAGGCAGGCCAAGGAGACGCTGGCGTGACGATTTCGACGCATTCCGGGTAGATTGGTGGGACCTGGCCAACGAACGCGATTCCAGGAAGAGTTTGGGGGAGACCTTTGCCCAGCAGTGGGACAAAATAGGTTAGATAAAAAAAAATCGGGTAGGTGTTTATCAGTCGCCCCGTGACCACGATCACTGTAACGCGGTAGAAACTTAGGGGAAATAATAACAAAAGGTACGCGAAAAATACCCGATAAAATCAAATTATGGTAACAAATCGCGAAAGTTTAAGAAGTTTTCGTTATTTCGATGATTTCGGTTATAAAGACTGTGTGAAAGTAAAGCTATTACAAAACCTACAACAACTAAATAAAACTAGGGTACAACCTACAACCCATTTGTTCAGGGTGTTCTGGATGTTTTCTATGTACTATAAAAAATATCTATCTATGTTAGTGTATTGTATTAAGTATATCAGTTATCTAGAACCCATAATAACACAAGTTCTGCTTAGGTTGGGGCTAGATAATGCTGTGTGAATTGTCTAACATTTTTTATTTATTTATTATTATTAATGGCAGAAGCCTTTATTCACAAAGAAAATTACACTAGTAGGTATGTACAAATTGAAACAACTGAGCAAACTGCAGACTGTTGCAAACAATCTACAGGTAGCTCAACTGATCCATATCAATACCAGTCGGAAGCGTCGTCCCCAAGACGCTGGCTGCATTGCCCCGCTGTATGGCAATGCTGATGCGCTGTGCCAGATACTCACCACTTATTTAGTATAACTGGGTGCTTTCTTTTGAAAACAGTTGATTTCAAACTTAGACGCTTGGAGATTTGTGTTTCTAAATAAAATCTAAAAATCTTCTTCCGTACAGGGGTTTTCGCTGTAACCACCACGCTTAGCAAGGCGATTCGTGATCGCAGTAGAGTAAAAATTACACAGGAACCTGATGCATTTCTGCTGGTAGGTTCCTTTATTAGACTCCATGCTCTGAGTCAGAGTGGTCGTTTCTTATGCTGCGACCAGCACGGCAAGGCAAGGTTGGGGAATATCATGAATGTGATTTGAGTCGCCAGTATTGATTTACCATATGACAGGGAAAGATATCGCCATGTTCTTGTGCGTGAGCGCAGCCGATTTGGGCACACCAGTCGTGCCACTAGTTGACGTGAGGAGACCGTAAGTTTCGGCGGTATCGAAATCTTCAGCTCTGAAAACAAAATATTGTGTTTCTAAATTTAGTCATCCATGTGTCCATCCCAAGGTTGTCTGGAAGAGATCGCTCTTAGCGATAAGGCCGCCCATTGTACAACTCTGTATCTCTCTTTTCCTATATTTTTATTTTTGTATTTTCTTGGTGTGCAATAAAGTGTATTTGTATTGTATTGTATTGTATTGTCATCTTATCATAGCCCTTCATAAGTAGGTATATCTATATTTATTTCCTATCAGATATTTTCTTTAGATTAAAATGAATAAAACATTTATTTAGATGCCTATCTAAATGGATGATGTTTTGTGAATTATATTTATTTATCATCACCTACTTCGTGATAAAAATCTTCTGAATATTATTTATTTTATGGTAAGTATATTCTCACATTTAGTAAGGGTTTAGTAAGGGTTACTTAAAGGTTGACATATAAGAAATTAGGTATCCAAAAATTCTCTACAAAATAGAGATTCGAAAATAGAAATCGACCTCTTTTGGTTGACACACACAATGTTACCGCAAATACAGAGTACCTTAGAGGTCAGTAGTCCTACCAAAAAAACATTGAATTATTTTTGTAATCACAGAAACCGCTAAACCACACCATTCCTAAAGCTGCTTAACCCACTTGTAGGGTAGGGGTCAGAGGATCGATTATTATACATAACAGGGGATACACCAGCTCGCCAATGTCTACTTATTCTCCATGAATCTTCAAAGGATCTCCAAGTCTCCAAGCAACATCTCACCAGCCAGTAAGCCAGATTTCCACCGCAAGCGGAGCGGACCCATTTTAAATCGCAATTGAGTAAACTGCATCTTGTAAACCACCAACAAATAGTCGAGCGGAAAGGACTGAGCGAGCAGAAAGCGTTGAAATTAACTTCAGCCACTCATCTCTCATTTCCTGCTTATTACCCTTTCGCGGTGGAAATCCGGCTTTAGGCATCAGTTTATGTTAATGACGTGTGTACGCCTTGGTACATGGCCATACACTTCACCGCTTAACTCCTGAAGAGGCTGATCTTTTGATGAGCAGGCTGAACTTCGACCTACGCTAATTTCACCTCAATGCAAGTTATGACTGAATGTTCGAGCGGTCCGGTCCCTCATTATGGGCCTCCTCAGAAAGCTCAAGGTCTCACAAAAAGCAATGAAAAGCGCTATTCTTGGAGTCTCTCTGCGAGATCGAATCATAAATGCGGATATCCGCCGAACGACCAAGGTAAACGACATAGCTCTCAGAACTGCGAACCTCAAGTGGCAGTAGGCAGCAGTAGAAATCACTTGATGCGCAAATTCTATGTTCAGCAGTAAACGTCGATCGGTTGATGTGATGATGAATGTTCGAGTCAAGGGTGTGCTCTATTTCACTCAAACGTTTCTAGGATCCTGAAGCCTGAAATAAACTTACTTGAAAGTATCAACATCAGCTTTAGCCCCATACGCCTCCAGGAACTTGGCGAAGGAGACACAGTCAATGCCTTCGTCGAAGGCCACCACCCTGGCGTCTAATTTGATATTCTGCAAGGCTGTCTTCACGGTCTGAGTCCTTTCACTTTGGCAGAAGACTAACTTTGCTTGGTTCAAGCCCAACATGCTTTCGAGTTCAACTGGAAAGGAAATATTTCGTTTCATGTCTGTAGGGCAGACGTTTCACGTAGCATTAGAACCTCTGCCACGGCCGGGTCAATTCTGCTTACCAATTGCTCCACTATGACAATGTTATCGTCACAGAATCTCCATTCATAATCCTTAGATGAAAGAAACTCTAGATAATGCCTGCGGTGCTTGCACGGAGAGATTGATAAAATGGTTCTAGTTTGGTTTCAAACTCGACACTTTGACGTGCGCCCCTTCTGTCTCTCACAAAGTCCCTTAATCTAAGGGATATTTATATAAAATCCAGGTAACATACCAACACCTAATTCTCCGTCCAAGGCAGCCACTATGATCCCCAGAAAGAAAGCCGCATACATCGGAATACACAGGTCTAAGTGATTTCTGCCCATCACGACGATCACGTCTCCTTTCTTCAGGCCCAGGGCTTTGAATGCTTCGGCACATTGAACGGACCTCTTCAGAACTGATGCGAAGTTCTCTGACTGCCCTGTTGCTGCATCAATCTGCAAACAAACTGTTTTATGTACCTGTTCCTAATTCTTTTTAATTATACTGGATAAATTCACATAGCATCATCTAACCCAAAAGTAAGCAGAGCTAAGGTTAGGGTTCTTTACTAAATGACTGCTACCATACAGTGGAGTCAACCTGAAATAGATTGTTTGCAAGTCTGCAGTTAGCTCAATTGTTTCAATTGTAAATACGAGTTCTAATTTATTTTTATTATTTGATTGCAAATTTCTTTACCGCCGACAGCGTTACCGGACTTTTGGCGTGTGCAGAGGGCGCCTCGCCGGTAAAGTTAGATTGGGGTAACAAGCACAAGGGGCACCACTTAGGTGCGAACCTCGGCTTGAGCTGTTGCCAGATGCTAGAAGAGGAAATGGAGCCTACGCCTACGTGAAAGGCGGAAGCGGGGAACTCTTCGACCCCGCATCCGTCGAGGTTGTTTATATGCGGGTGTGTAGTGTGCGGAAGCTAATGGTTGGCGTCACCTCCGGGTCAGCGGCGGTGATTGGGTCAACGGGGTCTTACCTGCAGAATAAATTCCGGAGTATCCTTTAAGCTTCGAAGAATAAACTTCCCCAAATGGAACCGATCGCCTGAAATCCCTGACTCTGCAACTATCCTCGCTGCCAACTCCGCCATATACCAATTAACAGCGTCGCTTGCGGTCTTCATAGTTATCGAATTCTAAAACTGTCAGCACAAGTCGATTACAAAGTTCGTTTTGTAAAAAAAAACTTTAGCCTACTTCTACTTGCTATCTTTTTATGTGTGGCGTAATTACGCGCCAAATTAACTTTTATATTTATATTGTAATGTAACGGTGCACACAGCTGTCTAGTTATGATACCAATACCTAATACTGATCATATAATAATGATAGACCTAAAGTCGGTAGATAAAAAAACTGATAATAACCAACTCAGTGTATTTGTTTTCAGGTCCTAGATAATAATGTCTGTAACTGGAACTTGTAGAGACTTTCAGTTTTCATAATGGGTGATTTATCTTCATTTTCTAAGTATATGTTTCTTACCTAATCGTCTCTTATTTAGGATTAGATTATCCTACAAATATTATAAAGCCGAAAGTTTGTGAAATCTGAATTTTTGATACCTAGAATCTCCAAAACTACTGAACAGATCAAGATGAAATTTGGCGTACGCTTAGAGCAAAGCCTAACTTAGATAATAGGCTACTTATTAAACCTAAAATAGGCGTGCGAAGCAGAGGGCAGAAGCTAGATAAATAAATAAATTTATGCCAGTACCTTCGTAGAGGGTGCTACGACACTACACAAAACAATCCTGCACACATTAGGCACTTCTCCCACCGAAGAGAATGCGAGGCTGCGTTTTCACCAGAGCTGTGCAGTGATGTAGCAAGGCATGTGTTTGTGAAGAACCAACAGAATCACTTCATTTACCTAGCCTTAGCGCAGCTCTAGTTGAAACGGCTCAGCAGAGCGAAGTTTACTTACAAAACAAAGGAAGGATGTATGCGAATGATGTGTTGCGACTGTTGCGAGGGATGTGTGCTAGAGCCAGGCGAGAGAGAAAAAATTGCTCGCTTATCTGAAAAGAGCGAGAGCGAGTTCCACAGCTTTGCAACGTATCTTCGCACCGCTCAGCTTGGTCGCACATCTCTGGCGGGAACACTCAGATCGTTCCACAGCGTCGCTACGCATCCTCGCACCGCTCGACTTGGTCGCACATACATATCTGGCGGGAACACTCAGATCGTTCCACAGCGTCGCTACGCATCCTCGCACCGCTCGACTTAGTCGCACATCTCTGGCGGGAACACTCAGATCGTTCCACAGCGTCGCTACGCATCCTCGCACCACTCGACTTGGTTGCACATATCTGGCGGGAACACTCAGATCGTTCCACAGCGTCGCTACGCATCCTCGCACCGCTCGACTTGGTCGCACATATCTGGCGGGAATACTCAGATCATTCCCCAGCGTCGCTACGCATCCTCGCACCGCTCGACTTGGTCGCACATACATATCTGGCGGGAACACTCAGATCGTTCCACGGCGTCGCTAGGCATCCTCGCACCGCTCGACTTAGTCGCACAAATCTGGCGGGAACACTCAGATCGTTCCACAGCGTCGCTACGCATCCCCGCACCGCTCGACTTGGTCGCACATATCTGGCGGGAATACTCAGATCATTCCCCAGCGTCGCTACGCATCCTCGCACCGCTCGACTTGGTCGCACATACATATCTGGCGGGAACACTCAGATCGTTCCACAGCGTCGCTACGCATCCTCGCATCGCTCGACTTAGTCGCACATCTCTGGCGGGAACACTCAGATCGTTCCACAGCGTCGCGACGTATCGTCGCACCACTCAGCTTACTTGCACATCTCTGTGGTGGAAACGCAGCCTAACCGTCCACTATTTTCTCGGTCAAGAAAAGGACACTATGTGTAGATCCACACGAGATCTACATCTAGTGTTCTTTTCTTCATATGTATCTCTGTTATTGAAAAGAGATCCATATATTAATAGTTAAACGCTGACTGGTCATACTAAGGTCTTTAGGTCCATTTTTTTAAATACAAGAAAAGTACATAAAAATTAGAAGTAAGGTTTAAGGATCTTAACTCGTGTCCCGATGAAGCTGTCTCAAGCGAGACTTACTGCTTCATCAGGACCCGAATAAAGGCCAAATATACTGCCGGCGAGAAGTCTCTTCTCCCACTAAGTTTGTGATGATGTTCAGATATGCACAATATTCTTTCTTCCATGTGGCATAGCCGTGTATACTACGCCTTGTATAATAATCGCCGAGTGATGCTTGCTTGGCGGTCAGAACACTCGTCGAAAAAATAATTGTATGTATCAGTCGCCCCGAGCCAGTGGTGTGAGCACTGTCGCACTAGCACATTCGCTTGTGGCCTAGCGACAAAACTATCGCAACTAATCACTCGCTGCTTGCTGCTCGCCAACTCGTATCTAGTTTCTAGCTGTAGGTACTCGCTTCACGAGTCGAAGTTTAGATGGCAGATCCGGACCGTACTACTGCCGCACAGTACAAACTCGTTAGGCTATAACTCGTAATGCGAGGACGCCTAGGGAGGCATGCACCGGCGTCAGCGAGCTGCTGGCCTTCCTGGAGGATATCGGGTGGTTAGATTAGCAGCCCCCCCCACCCGACACGCGAAAAGGGCCCACCTGTGGCCTAGTTGCGTAAACCAGTCCAGAAACAAGTAACAAGTAAGTAAGTAACTCGAAATGCGGGCCACTCGCTTGAAATTTGCGGTAAGTGGCTTATCGCAAGTCCGTTATTTTCACAGTTTGTATAATAAAGATTAACTCGAAAATTGAAACTGTTTATTTTGTATTTTTCGGTAATTTCGTAGAGGGTGCTACGAACCTAGGCAAAAAATTGTGTAGCTTAAGAACAAAATATTTCAGCGCGGACTAATTATGCGAGAGTTTGTTTTCGACCTATACTTAGTAGAGTTTACTTTAGAATAATGATAAATTCAATTCTAGACTTGTTTAAATTCTTTAGAACTCTGAAACTTTAGAGATGTTTTACTATATTTCCGTTAGTTTCGTAGATCGTGCTACGACGCAGCACGAAATTCGTGTTGTAAGTAGACGCAAGTTACAAAAGACGCAAGTTTGGTATAATATAATTGTCCATCTTTACTTAGTCTAATTTAGTCTGGTAGTTGGAAAATGATTGTAAAAATAAAACTAAAACAGCCTTTTTACTGAATTTAGTCGAAGAACAAATACGTCGTAGAGGGTGCTACGACCTTACGAAAAAATTGCTAAATATTTCGAATCAGACGAATTATGCGAGATTTTATTTTCGGCTTATACTTAGGCGAATTTACTTCATACTAATGATAAATATTATTCCAGACATGGTTAAATTCTTTAGAACTCTGAAACTAAAAGACGTTTTACTGTATTTCCGTTAGTTTCGTAGATCGTGCTACGACGGAACATGAAATTCGTGTAGCAGTATACAAAAGGCGCAAGTTTGCTGTGATATTTTTGTACACCTTTATTCAGTCTATTTTAGTCTTATAGTAGGAAAAATATTGCATGCTTTACACTAAAGCTTTTTTACTGTTCTTCAATTTTTCGGTTCTTCGTAGAGGGTGCTACAACGCTATACAAACCTGTGTGGCGTACAAAATATTTAAACGTATGGTGTGTGAGTGAGTTAATTTAAATTATATTTAATTAAGGAAAAAAGGAAGAGACTATGTTCGGCTGTATGTATGTTTTTTATGTATTTTGTCCATTTCTCCGTCAATTATAGACTGATTTGAAACTTTTTTCGTCATTGTATAGAAAATAATTCTAAGGTGGTGCCATAAAATTTCATTCCTTAGGGATTAGTATTTTTCCCGCACTTAAAATCAGTGTGAGATGTATAAGATTAACGGATTCGAAGGTTTTAGTTTTTTTTCAACAATCAAATAATAATAATAATAATGCTGGACAATTCACACAGCATTATCTAGCCCCAAGCTAAGCAGAGCTTGTGTTATGGGTACTAGATAACTGATATACATAATACAATACACTACATAGATAGATATTTTTTATCATACATATATAATAATAATAATAATAATAATAATTGTTTCACAGTGTTTAATTTTTTCAAGGTTTACAACCGGCTGTCGTAGAATTTTTGGAGTAGCCTCAGTAGTCCGGTTACAATTGAGTGGACCGGATTTCTGAGTCGCTCGACGTCTCAGTAGTCCAGTTGCTTAATTGAACCGGACTATTGATACGTTTTTTGCAACTGTAATTTCGGTGTTGATGATATATTGCCGGCTTATTGTACTCTTTATGAGGTTTGAGGATCAGGATTGACATTACTTAGATTATTTGTTTTTTAGGAAATCAAATAATATCGCAAAAATTTTCGACTTCGACGGGACTTGAACCCGCGTCCTCCCCTATTTGTTTTTTATTACTTAGAACGGTACACATTAGGTACACTAAATAATTAATTAAACTTATTTACTTTTAATCATAAGATCCAAAATACGAAACATTACTATAAAACTAACATAGAATTGTATTAATAATTATAACGTTGCAGTAAAAGATGACACAGTAAAAATTTATTATCTTTACGATTGAAACTTTTTTTTTGTGTCAAATAGGGCAATAGCCTTTATTCACAAGGAAAATTATACTAGTATTTACAATTGAAACAATTGAGCTAACTACAGACTGTTGCAAACAGTCTATAGGTAGCTCAACTGATCCATATCAATACCAGTCGGAAGCGTCCCGAAGACGCTGGCTGCATTGCCACGCGCTGTATGGCAATGCTGATGATCATAGAAACTTTTTATTTTTTATCAGTAAAATCGGTAATTCATCCCTCTCACAATAGAACAGAAGTCGTTTCTTAACCTTCAGTTTTGCATCGTAAAACACAATGTCTCCCCTCATCAATTTAAAATTACAGACAATTGGAGGACACTGCTACCGGGTATCATTACCACGTTAATAATGTACAAAATGATACATATTTAAGGTGGTCGCGAGCTTTGTTCGCTTTTTGCCTGATGAGAGGTCTTTAGACTTGTCTTTCTTTAAAAAATATCTCAAATATCTCTGTAAAAGAGCAACAAAAATGTAATATAAGGATTTGAATTGGGTTCTGGATGATGCTGATGCTTTTTAATTGATTATTATAAAAGGACAGATTTTCCTGTTAAGTATATCATACAAAAATACAAGGTACCAAATATGTCAAGAAAACTGAATGAAAATGGTTCTGAGGGGCTAACTTGTTCTTAACTTTTGATAAAGGATTTTAAAAAAAACATGCATGTAAAATTCATACAAAAACTCAAACTATGGTAAGAGGGTAAGTTAAAAAATCTTGTCTTACAAATACCTACTCGTATAATGGCCGAACGACATGTTTGCAATAAATTCATTTGAATTTCGTATAATAAATAACATCTTATGGATGATATTGCTATAACACAGTGATAAGGAGTCAGCTATGTGCGTGGCGACAAAAGGTGTGCTGGTTTTATTTAGAAAATCATTACATTATAAGAAGTTTCAAGACAAAATGACTATAAGCTTGCAAGGTTTTTGTTATTTGTTATTATAGTAGCGTAAGCCTTCACCTTTTTGATTTCTTATAAGTTTGTACTTAAACATAACATAGTCATCTTGTCTTGATATTTCTAAAGCAACTTTTTGTGTAAACTTAGATTAAAAAAATCGGAAATTCAATAAGCATTGTCCTAGCGTGACATGCGAGGTGTATCTGTTAGTTTATTACTAGCTTCTGCCCACACCTTTGACGCGTTTTTTGGAATAAAAAGCCACGCTACAGATAGCAAGGATAGTATATATATCATTGGTGGATAGTATTTATTTGACATCAATGAAGATCCAATATATACCAAATACCTACTTGTTTCATGAACAAATTGCAAGAACAAAAACCCGTCCCAGTGTACCATGCACCTTACAACTAAGTGGTCAAGAACTAGTCGATGATATAGAATATGTCCAGTCACGATATCACTCACAAACCAGTGGACCTTACTCGGAGCTCGGTGCTTCAATTCAGATCTGCAATTGATCTGATGCAGTGTGCTTGTGTCCTTTTGACTTTGTAGCTTATGTTTGTATAGTGGAAAAGTTACCAGTTAAATTGTTACAGTTTTTTGGCGTGCCTATTACAGTTTCCTTTAGTGGCGGGCCAGCTTAAGGTAAGGGGATTTTGACCAATTTACCAGGGTATCAAATCAACCTAATAGGATTTATTGCTTTCTTTTCTAGATAGTTGTGGTATTTTTCAAGTGTAGGTTCAAGTTTTGAGCACAAAGCAATTAATTATTTCTTGACCAAAGATACACAACATAATTAGTACTCTGAAAATTGAGCCACACCACTTCGTTTGACCTCATAAACTTGGACCATCCTGTGTAAGATTATTTTAGTTAAAAGTGATTTGGAAAGTCATTCTCACAAATATCTTTATAGCTATTTGTAAAAATTTGTTGTGTTTGGTTTTGGTATTTCTTGCTGACCAGTTTCAACTAAAATCATCAATTGTAATCTAGCAATATGACCAAGTCCGTGAACGACTCCGTCCTTTGGTATATGAGCGAGCTGACATCCCGCATCGTGGCGGAGTCAGGGATCCCAGGAGACAGGTTCCACCTCGGCAAGATCATGATGCAGTGCATGAAGGACGATCCTGATCTGGTGCTGCAGGTAAAAACGATCATTCATCAATATATTTTTAGCCTATTTTACCCACTGCTGCGCTATGGCCTATTCATTAATATCGAAGTATATTTTGGCCGTGGCGTAAGAATCTTCTTCTCTAACTTTTACCCCATGATGGCGTGATAGTCGACTACGGGAAGTGCAGCGGCTTCTTTTTGTGTAATTTTAACACCTCTACTGTATACTCCAATGCGCCTGTCAAGCTTGATTTATGAAACAGCACCTTTTAAGTTGTAAAAAACGACACTGTGTAAGAAATACCAGCAGGTCTTTTCAGTCTCTCCGCTACAGAGTCATCGATACGGAAACTGACACAGATTCGCGCGAAATTCAAATATTTTTGCGGTTTTTAATATTTTCTGCGTTTTGCAAGGAATTAATCTACGAGAACAGAAGATTTCCACAAATCGTAGACAGAGCAACAAATCGTAGACAGAGTAACCAAGTTACAATAAAGTATGATAATAATGTAACTCATTCGTCAACTCGCTTGAAAGAATTTTAGTAAAAAAAAACTTAAATTTCACTCGGAAAGTCGCAGAACAAGAGGTGTGTGGAGGGGGGGTGGGGCAGCATCCTCCCTTTGGGTACAGCTTGTTAGTGGTGGCTGAAATTCGGCCAGGTGGAAATTACCAACCACTCTTTTACAAATTTCAGACAGACGGGGCGACAGGAGAATCTGAAACCAGCGGCTCTGTCCTATCCAGGTCTGTCCGATGCGCGAACAGCCTCAGGACCCTGGGTCTTCAGACTGGTGATGTGATGGTCCTCATGGCTCCAAATCATATAGACCTGGCGATACCGTTTTATGCAGCGTTGTTCAATGGCATCATTATTGCAGCCGTGGACAGGACTCTTGGATTGAGTAAGTTTCCCGTTGTCAGGACTCTTGGATTGAGTAAGTTTCCCGTTGTCAGTACTCTTGGATTGAGTAAGTTTCGCTACGGTGCATCTAGATGCGTCCCGCTCCTGAAATCCCAATCTTATTCACACAAATGGCTGCAATGCGCCCTCGTAACCTCGAATCGTGCTCTTGGGTTGAGTACTCAAGTTTAGCTCAGTTCCGTAGCGGATCCTTTCTATCATCAACCTGTTGTCACCCACTGCTGGGTGTAGGCCTCGTCATTTAATCGCCTCGCCAGCTTCTTATCAAAGACTTTACTTGCATAACCTAGATAACTTACTTATTGCTTATTACTTAGGTACTTTAGCCAGAGAATATTATAAATTTAGCTTAGTGTTCTGTTAACAGCCGAATACTTACTCAAAAACAACTTAGAAATTTTGGCTCGTCTCAACGTGTCAAAATGTTGACAGATTTTCTTTGAAAACTGTCAAAATATCGCGCCTTGAGCCGTGCTTAAATCTAAATAGCTTTTTGGGGGTAAGTTTCAACTAAAAACAACAACCCTTCAAACGGAGGAGGTTCTCTATAGCAAATGGTGCAAGGCCAACTCTATTTTCATATGTATACAAAGTTTACGAAAAAGTAAAGTTAAATTATCTTTTAAAGTTTGAACTAGTTTACAAACGATAGGTAGTTATGTAAGTTTGTAATATTAATTGAGGCAACTATTAAAGTGAGATCGTATCTGTATGTCCTTAATTGCTGGGTTAGTGTTCGTAGGTACTAAACCATCGATCTAAGTAAAATGGGGAGATGTGGTACCTACTAGCTTCTCGAAAGTAGAAGGATTCAATTTGGTGCAATTAGTTCCACCCACCTCATTCATCGTCGGACCGGCGGCGTTCGTATTACGCGTGCTTGGTACGACGTACTTTACTGTGATTTATTGACTACTAGACGATCGCCTCGCGGTTTCACCCGCGTAGTTCCCGTTCCCGTGGGAATTCCGGGATAAAATATAGCCTATGTCACTCCCTGAAAAGTAAGCTTTCTAACAGTGAAAGAATTTTTCAAATCGGTCCAGTAGTTTCGGAGCCTATTCAATTCATACAAACAAACAAACAAACAAAAAATCAAACCTTTCCTCTTTATAATATTAGTAAGTAAGTATAGATAGTATAGAAAAGAACAGCAATGCCTTTTCATTATAATCTATTTCTTTGAGTAATATATTTGGTAGGAGCATAATTACGTAATTATCATATTTTGAAAGATCTTGGTGATCTTGGGCTGTTTAAACGTAAGAGACTATTTGTAAACATTTAATTTTATAACTGTTGGTCTTTAAGTAAATAAAAAATAATAATATTAATTGGAAAGGGTGGAAATGTAACTGTGGGCGAGTATTTGCGTGTAGTTGTAACACAGGCCAGTTATGTAAGCGCTGCAGCGCTGGGGGAATGTACCATATCTATAGAATTTACTCAGATCTATGTACTAAACCTAACAAATTAGAGCGTATTGGAGCACTATGTACTTACTTCTTATAAAACTAGGTCCTACATAATACCTACCTACTCGTGTAAGTATTTTGTAGTACTAATTTATTTTGATTTTACGTTATTCATTCTACCTGTCAATAATTTTCAAAAGGCTATGAAGATCTTGGACCCAAAATCAGCCACCATTTTGTTTATTTTTTGAAAAACGCCGCGCTAAATAAAGGTTATGTTATTGAATAGAACACACAAAACAAATAAAAAATGTCCTATATAATAATGTCCTAAAGCGTCATTTAATCTGGGTATCACGGACAGCCCCCTATGCAGGGGGTGCATGAACGCAGAGGAGACGGCCGCGCA
Organism: Eupithecia subfuscata; assembly: GCA_963564075.1. NCBI lineage: Eukaryota > Metazoa > Arthropoda > Insecta > Lepidoptera > Geometridae > Eupithecia > Eupithecia subfuscata. The sequence continues at coordinate 8,390,769 of OY751117.1, read as the reverse complement.
TGTGCTTGTAGAGTGCGATAGCCTGGCTTCTCAACGACAAAAATACCTCGGGACACCGAGGACGTCTAGGGAGGCATGCACCGGTATTAGCGAGCTGCTGGCTTTCCTGGAGGACATCGGGTGGTTGGATTAGCAGCCCCCACCCGACACGCAAAAAGGGCCCACCTGTGGCCTAGTTGCGGAAACCAGTCCAGTAACAAGTAAGCGTCAGTTTTCTGAGATATTTACAGGGGAAAATAACTAGGAACTTATATTTTTTCTTCATAATTTGACTATCTCAGAACCTGACGCCTTAGTAAATTATTTGAACTCTTTCTTTACGAAGTGCTGACAAAATTATATTTCTAACCCGACGACAGAAGGATAGTTTTGGATTTTGAGTAGGTTGTTAACAAATATTATTTCTTATGAACGGCTTCAGTATAGGTGACTCACCGATGATAATTTTATTTCCTTTATGATAGAAACAGACACTTTAACCTAAAGATAGTAATAGGTATATCTTTATTCAAAAAGAAAATTTCAATCTACTAATAGAAATAAACTATATATATTATGATTACAACTAGTATGTAAGGTAAATCGCGAGGAGTGGAAGGAGAAAAGAGAGGCTTTTGCCCAGCAGTGGGACAGTAAAGGCTGAAAAAAAAAAAGTAAGGTAAAGATAGTACATCCTCAACCTCAACCTCAACAGCCTATATTGGTCCACTGCTGGACGCAGGCTTCCCCCTGATAAGCGACTTTTATCTCATGGGGGGTGAAAATGTTTAAAAATAAATGTCCACCCGTGCGAAGCCGGGACGGGCCGCTAGTGAATGATAAAGTTAATCGACAAATTGTCCGATTATCTTTTGTTAAACACAGACCTAAAAGAATGAAATGTTTCTGTTTCTTTTTAACAATGGATTTAAATTAGGACGCCTATTCCATAAATTCAATCTCTTTCCAAACCATTCTGCTGTCCGGAAATATATCGAGATATTTCTGTGCTTTCGTTGCAGACGACTTGCGGTTTATGTCCTTTGCGGTAATACAGCTTAGGCTAGTTCAGGATCCTGAGGACCCAAGATTTTATTGTAAACATTTGTTGTTATTGTCAGAAATACCTAAACTAAGTATTTGTTTTTTTTAATTTTTGATGTATAGAATTCAATCCAATGATTGTGACTACGTGCTCAGCTATTCAAAAAATAGTTAAAAAATCGCGATAAATACCCGTGAGTGGTTTTTTTAATTATGTCCCTTTAATTACCTACTATGAACGTAGTAAAAGGCAAGGAACTGTTGCTGATAACTGGTAGGTACATAAGTAATCTAATCATTAATTCCTGACCTTTGCTTCCTGTATGACTATTATTGTAATTCATTAAACGAGGACAGATAGAATAAAAGGTAGTATCACCATCTCGAGTAGATAATTATACTCTTGATAACGACGATGATTATTATATTTTCAACACAATCATTTCCATTTTATCTTCCGTCAAATCATAACATAAACAGACTGATGTTTATGATTTATGTTTACTATCGTAGCTGGATGGTGCCGGCTTAGAATTTACACCACTCCAATTCTTCCTGTGGGTGTCGTAATAGGCGACTAAGAAATATCAACCGGGAGCGGGCAGCAGCGCCCCCTGCAGAACAATTCTACAACTGAACTGCGATCCCCAACCCGCATGCCCAGCGTGGGGATTATGGATATTATCCCTCATGAGATAGATGCCAATAAGGCGCTTATCAGGAGGAGGCCCGAGTCCAGCAGTGGACCAGTATAGGCTGTGGATACCTACATCGATAGATTTTTTTTAATATTAAATGTTAATCCACTTTCGTTTCCCGGATACAGCTGAGCTCCAGTCCACATTCTCCGTGGACCGTCCCAAGATCATCTTCTGCCAGAGCGAGAAGGCACCTGACATACAGATAGCGTTGAACGAGTTGGAACTGGACGCGCAGATCATCATCTTCGACAGAGGAGACTATCTGTTGAACTTCAGCGATTTTATGGACCAGTATGATGACGGGACGACCGTTGAAGAATTCAAGTAAGGGCCACCAGCATACAAAGATTTCTATTAAGACGCACTTTAGATCATCAGCCAAGTGAGAAGAGAAAAGGGCGACGCAATAGCAGTGAGTTTCTTTACAGGAATCATTGGGCACAATTTTTGTCCCTTATGTATCTCAGACATTATCAAAACTACAAACTTGCAATTTTGCAAGTTCAACATACGCAGATAGAAACTTGCCAAGACACAAATTAAATAATGAAAACAGGTCAATCGTCAATTTTGTTTGATAGATCAGTCAAAACAGGTTAAGCTACATATTTTTATCAGATTCGCACAGGAATATAGAGAAAGCTCGGGGAGTTACAATTTTACGCTACTGGTGGACGGTACTTAACACCAGAAAATAGATTCGTCTTCTCATTCGCACGTCACACACATGACGTCGATGACGTAAGCTTGTGTCACCCACGTGACCGTTGTGTCGTTGTTGTTGTGTGTGTACTCTTGTATCCGCACTGAGACTCAGGTTGGTCCATTGTGTGTGTTTTGTTTTGCTAGTGTAACCAGCCTAACTCCGTCCAGAAGCGCAGAATCTTTTTGAGATCTTCACAGGCTTCGCGGAGTGACCTGGGGTGGTCGAGGATTTCGTGCCGTTGCGATGTTACTCCCTCGCATTCTAGGACTACGTCGACAGCTGATTCTTCGTCGCTGAGGCACCCCCTGCAGAGAGGGCTGTTTGTTGCACCGATGGTGAAGAGGTGTTTGGACAGTGTCCTGTGAGTGTCCCTACTAGGACGCGTAGGTCCACTCTAGTCGACCGTTGTGTCTCGGAATGTGATACTTATACCATGTTGTTCACAATCATCGCTCCTTTTTCAGATGTGCAGACTTTGACACCGAGGAATCAGTGGCGTTTCTGATCGCCACGAGTGGCACCACAGGCCTGCCTAAAGCAGCTGCTGTCACTCACAAGAATATCGCTACCACCACCCCTTATCTATGGTAAGATAGCTTAACCATCCTCACCTCATCTCAATAGCCTATATTGGTCTACTGTTGGACGCAGGCCTCCCCCTGATAAGCGCCTTATTAGCTTTTATCTCATGGGGGGTAATGCTCATAATCTCTACGGTGGGCACGCATGGGTTGGAGATCGCAGTTCGTTGGTAGAATTGTTCTGCAGGGGCGCTGCTTCCCGCCCCTGGTGGATATCCCTAAGTCGCCTCTTACGACACCTGCGGGAAGAGTTGGGGTGGTGCAAATTCTAAGCCGGCACCACACAGCCACTTAACCTATTAGTAACTAACTTTATCTAGTAACGGTTAACTAGTACCCATAACACAAGCTCTGATACGTTTGGGCTAGATGATGCTCTGAGAATTTTCTAATCGAGAAATCAAAGCTTGATTTTAATTTCTTTTTACACTCTTCCTCTCAGGTCCAGATACCGCACCTTCCCTGGACCGACGCGACTCTGCCTAGTCGGCTCTCCCCTGCAATGGCTGACAGCCATAATGTCCTACGTCACAGCTACCATACTTCGGTATCCGAGGCTGGTGTCTTCTGAGCCCCTGACGCAGCATTACGCGTATGATCTTATTAATAAATACAAGGTAAGTTTGACAGTTTAGTTTCAGGTTGCAGAGCAATAATTGACCCCTCGAACTCATCCCGGGGATGTCGTTAGAATTGACGAAGAGAACTACCATCTGCATACGCAGAATATAATAAAATAGATTTATTTGTATCGTCAGACTAGCACGCTTAATACAAAATTAAAATAACATAGAGTAAAACAATTACAGAACTAGGTATAGAAATGTTTGCCCGAACGTCACAAATAGACTTCGACTTAGAAGGGTCACCCGTCAGTCATTTTGTTGGTATTATTACGTATAATAATGTCCACACAAAATACCATTAGATGATAATGAAAACTCAAAGTGCTTTATTGCCTTTAGACCTTACAGGACTCTTGAACACGTCTAAAATTTCAAATACCTAACATAATAATGTCCTCCTAGCCGAATTTCGACCACGGCGGCCAGTCTCATCGGAGACTAGCCAGATGCGCAGGACATATTATGGTGCACAAGTGTGTGCGCAAACACAGGTGGACTCTCTATTCCCTCGCTCTCATAATGGGGCGACAGATCGACAGGACCGGGGGAGAGGTCAGGCGCAGGACCAACGGCTTAACGTGCTTTTCAAGGGTAACACAACACTGTCAACTTTTTGACTCCGGGCTGCTACTGTGAATTTTCCTTGCTAGAAAAACCCCAATTACAACTATTAGCCCGACCCGGGATTCGAACCCAGGACCTCCTAATCAGTGGTTGAACAAGCTGACCGCTAGACCAACGAGGCAGTCGTTGGCAGTGTTTCTTCAAATAACATAAACAAGTAACGTCAAGAAGTGCAGTCAAGAAAATATTTTTTACAGCCTTGAAGCTTAATCATTGCAATATGTTTCAGCCCTCATTCGCGATCTTCAGCCCGACCATGATGACGACGCTGTTGAAGCCTGGAGACCGCGATGCATGTGACTTTACCTGCTTTGACCTCATCATGCTGGGAGGCAGTGCTGTGACTGGTGACCTTATTGATGAGATCCAGGTAATTTGAAACAGAAGAAGCTAAAGTGGCAGTGGGCAGGACGTATAGTATCTCGCAGAACTGGTAACGGCTGGGGAGTAAAGGTTCTCGTATCGAGTGGCGACCGCGATGCAACGCAAAACGGAGTGTTTGAGACCTCCCATTCGATGGACCGACGACATTGTAGCCGTCGGAGGTAGTCGATGGATGTAGGTGGCTCAGGACCAGTATCGGCGGCGTTACATGGTCCCCCATAAGGCCCCATAGGCCTAAGTCCAGCATGGACATGTGTGGGCTGATATAATGAATCAAATAATATCGCAATAATTTTCGACTTCGACGGGACTTGAACCCGCATCCTTCCCTCAGTAGTTTTTAGAAATTAGCCAAAGTGCGAGGCTTACGCACTGTAATAACAAAAACCTTAGATTATGAGCAACGCGACACCTCTCGTCAAATGAACTTAACGTAACTTTAGTCTTTGAACAGAATTGGATAAACTTTAATGTTTCCCGTGTAGGTGGAGCTAACGGCGGCGCTTGAGTCCGTAGAAAGTCGCAAAGATTATCGACTCCTACGTCACTTGACCTCGTGGTGTAGTTGGTTAGCACATTCCCGTACTGAGGGAAGGACGCGGGTTCAAGTCCCGTCGAAGTCGAAAAATTATTATAATAACAAAAAAAATACTATAATAACAAAAACCTGATATAATGAATGTTATGATATTGTGTTTTATCTAATAATTTGAATATAGATAAGATATATATCCGTGTGGAGTGGCACAAAAGTTTAGATGCCTATACCCAACAGTGTATGGAAAGTCAGGTTGCGGATGATGATAATGATAAATCATGTATTGACCAATGTCCAATGTCGATTCCAAGTAAATGCTCTACATCAACTCATCTTACAACATCTTATTTCTTACAGAGAGTGACCCCAAACACGGAAGTAAAGAATGCGTACGGCATGAGTGAGCTAACCAACATTGCGTTCCATGCGGACAACGCGCCGCGAGAGTCGTGCGGGAAACCTATGGGCTGTCTGCAATACAGGGTAAGCCTACATGGGCAGCTTGAAGCAGTCAGTATCGTCTGCTTCAAGCTGGGGACTGCATAGTGAGTGAAGTCTTCTATTTACAGACATACACGGAACCCTCGAGCAGTTGCATAGTTCACTATGCAGTCGCAACTTGAAACAGTCGTGACTGACTGAATGACTGCTTCAATCTGCCCGTGTCTAATTCTAATTCTGAATGGGGGAACTGGGATCTGCACTGACATCTCGCATAGGAGTGTATTGTGCATTGTCCCCCTGCCTAATCAGGCCCTAACCAGCCCAGCTCTTTAAAATATCGGAGCAGGACTTTTGGTGATTTACAGCCTCGTTTCAGCTTTTCTGTAGGCGTGGTAGGGATTGATTTCTCTATGAGAGTCTTCGTCAGAATCTGCCCGTGTATTTAGGCTCTAAGTTCTCTTCAACCAACACAATTAGTTGGGAGTTTCCCGTCCTTCAGAATTCAGAGATCCTTCACTAGGCTTTATCTTGAAAATAGTTGCAATTCTGTCGGTATGAAATTTTGTAGTCTGTTTTCCCTGTAGAGTACGAGTACAATCTCCGAGATTGTACTCTACCGGGAAAAAGGACTACAAATCCCAAATTAATAAGTTCTTTTGAGAAAGCTTACTCCGTCTCAGGTCACATCTTCACTTTCTTTATTGAGACTGTGGTCAAACGCTTTACCAATTTAAATAAAATAATACCATAAGACAACTACTCAGTTACTAAAATTTATGAGCAAAATAGATGTAGCGTGAAAAAAGCGTGCAAAAAGTAGCGTGAACATATATTAGTTAGCTCAGCAGGCATAGTGAAGAATCTGAGGGGCAAGTCTATTTGACGTTAGCAACGAGACGCGTTGTGACGTCACCTTTTTCCATACAATAAGGTACAGCGCCTCTATGCGGACGGGGGGGGGGGGGACTACGCAAATCCCATACAAAAAGGAGACGCCTCGATCACTTTTCGTTACTAACGTCAAATAGACTGACCCTCTGAAGATAGGTTTAACCTTTTGACCGCCACGCCACAAACGCATTCAATGGGCTACTTAGTACCAACCCAATGCTTACTTATTGTTTCAGCAAAAGTTAAAGACCACTTTGAAAAGTAAATGTTATTATAAAGTAGACGATTTCATGAATGATAAACTTTTTCTGGCTAGTAATGGGCCTAAATAGTAGGTATATAGAGTAATTCTTGGCTTAATATGTTTTTAGTTTTTGTTATTGTCTTGTCAGTAATTTAAATTTAATTAATTAATTTTCCCATTGACTTATTTAATTTTAATTTAAGTATTTTTAACTACATATTATGTGACATTTGTGAACCAGAAATTGCATACCACGTCGGTAGAAATACATTGATTCTTGAAACGACATAATTATAAGAACTGTGTACTATATTTACATGTATTTCAAGCAATAAATGATTACTTCACTTTACTTGTGTTAATTTATGTACTTACTTACCTATTGTGATAGTACAATGTTCCCTTGTTTCTTGTAAGTGCTACTAAGTAGTCTTTTACATGGGTGTAATCGTTAAGTGTGCACAGGCGATTATTCCGTAACTATTGCAGATATCAAAAAACTTTAAACTGATATCGAAAGTACTTTACCTAATGAGTAAAATGATATTAATAACTTTTTAAAAATAAAACGAGAAATATCCAAAAAAATACATTAATCACTCCCATACATTTAGTATGAGATAGTAGAAAGGTTTTAGTTTCCTTATTTTAAGTGGAATAGTACCTACTCATTTTACCCTTGTCATTTTATAATTATGTACGATATGAAGGTATTAATGAATTTCAAGTAGATACACGTGTAGATTAATTATCTTACCACTTCAAATTTATAATAAACCTTGTTTCAATATTGCATTGATTTGAACTAGCTGAAAAGCAACATACTAAATAAAAACAAAAAGAAAGATACTCTTTGGTGTTCGTTCTAAATTCAAATTCTTTATCGCGGGTTCTCGTTCCCGCCAATTTATTGTATTTTTCAATTTGCGTTAATAATCGTGATTGTTGCATTTATTGATTGAAAAATGGCATATTCCAATACAGAAAAGAGGGACATGTTAAAAATGTAGGTACTACAAACATGATTGTAACAATAGGGCGGCCATTATCGCCTACAGAAGAGAGTACCCAGATAGAGAAGTTCCTTCTGGTACGTATTTACGTAAGTTGGATAACAATTTGATAAATTATGGATCTTTTAACAGAAAAAAAGGTTCGAGAACAAGAGCTCCGGAATTTGATAATGACTTAGATAACAATATTATTAAGTACGTAGTAGATAATCCACAAGAATCAACGCGTTCAGTGGCCCGATCATTTCCAGTGTCCCACAATTATGTACACAAGTTATTAAAAAAACACAACTTCAAAGCATTTAAGATAAAACCTACTCAAACGCTGCACAATGATGATCCTGCTCGTCGGCGGGTCTATTGCAATTGGCTAGTCAATAATTATGTCAATGTAAGGTCAATTTTATGGACCGATGAAAGTAATGTTTCAAACTGCGGCATTTACAATAGAAAAAACTCGCATTATTGGTCAATTGACAATCCTCGCTTAACTACTGAAGTTAGAGCTCAGGTGCGATTCTCAATTAATGTGTGGTGTGGTATTCTTGGAGATCGGATCATTGGGCCATATTTTTACAGTGGAACCTTAAATGGACAGAGATATTTCTCCTTTGTACAAAACGATATGCCAAGTCTCTTAGAACCAATTCCAGACGATGAAAGAAGGTCGATAATTTTTCAACAAGATGGAGCACCTGCACATAATACAAATGTTGTAATGAATTTCTTACGAAACAATTATAATGGCTTAATAGCCAATAATAGTGCAACCCCTTGGCCTGCCAGATCCCCGGATCTCACGCCTTGTGATTTCTTCCTATGGGGATTTGTCAAAGACCACGTGTACGCTGAGAGAGTACACAGCCTAGAAGAGTTACAGAATCGTGTACGTCGTGCAATTGCTTTAATTACTCCGCAAATGTTAAGGAAAGTTCATTTAGAAACTGTAAATAGAGCTCGTCATTGTATTGCACAAGGAGGACGTCACTTCGAACATATGCTTTGAACACAAAATTTTGTACTTACTAAGAAATAAAATGTATGGGAGTGATTAATGTAATTTTTTTGGATATTTCTCGTTTATTTTTAAAAAGTTATTAATGTCATTTTACTCGTTAGGTAAAGTACTTTCGATATCAGTTTAAAGTTTTTTGATATCTGCAATAGTTACGGAATAATCGCCTGTGCACACTTAACGATTACACCCTGTATATTTTTACGTTATTTGTGGTGTAGTGTTTAATAAATACTTTTTCTTTCTTTCTTTTCTTTCATTCCCGTGTCCTCTATGCCACGGCACAAAGTGAACAAAAATACCTATGCGCTGAGAACCTGCAAGGGCTGGTCATGGTATAGGTGATTGTGGCGTTCAAAAGGTTAAATTAAACCTATCTTCAGAGGGTGAGTCAACAGGCGTTTTAATAAGTGCACTATTTGCCATACTGATGGAGTGGGCGCTTAGGCCAAGTCCACAGCTTACCAATGTTTTTATTCACTGGTGATGTTTTTCCCAGCTGATAGATACCGAGACAATGCAAGATATTGAAGAGCCAAATACTCCAGGAGAACTGTGGCTGAAGGGCCCGGGAATATTCAAGGTATGTTAACTGCGGTTTGATCCACCATGAAAGTAAGAACGCCTGAATTACCAGTACGTTTTTTTGCGCATTAGGTTTTTGTGTTTATCCAAATCCCCCTAGAACCCTTTTACTAAGCCGTCTACGTTCACCTGTTTGTCTTAGCGTCTGGCACAGTCACAGACCACTTCTTTTCATCATCATCATCATCATCATCAGCCTATATTAGTCCACTGCTGGACATAGGCCTCCCCTAATGAGCGCCATAGCGCCCTGTCTTCAGCTTGCCGCATCCAGCATCTGCCTGCAGTCTTTCGCAGATCGTCATCTCACCTGGCCGGAGGGCGTCCTACACTACGTTTGCCGAGTCGTGGTCTCCACTCAAGAACTCGTTTACCCCAGCGGTAGTCGGTTCTTCGCGAGATATGGCCGGCCCACTGCCACTTCAGCTTGCTAATTCTTTGAGCTATGTCGATAACTTTCTTTCACTTCTTTTCAAAAGGCATTTAATGCTGTTGAACGCAGATAGTCATGACAGCGTTACCGGACTTCGCGGGCGCAGAGGGTGCCTCACAATCTTTCTGTTTGGTGAATTGGGCTTTAACTATATCCTGAGTTTGGGCGCTGGGAGGCGCATCACAGTTTTTAACTTATGCGCTTTCCAGTGTTCCATTGTATTATAGCTACATCCAATTTTAACAGAATAATGGTTTATTATAGCGATTTCCCCCCGGTATAAATATTTCTATGATTTGTGGGTTTATTGATGAAATAATTAAATTTCCGTATGATTTAATTTGTAAACAGGGTTAGCGTGTATAATAAGTATATGAGTCACCAGTATACCCTTAACAAAAACTTTGTTTACTTTGGTTAGACTTTGCCGTTCTAATTAAAAAGATTTTTACAAAAATGACTTTGTGTAAAATACCCAGTACTATTTATTGTTTTAATCATTTTCCTAGGAATATTACAACAACCCTGATGCTACAGAAGAAACCTTCGCCGAAGACCGCTGGTTCAAAACCGGAGACATGTTCTACAGAGACGAGAATTATAACTACTTCTTTGTGGAGCGAATCAAGCTGTTGCTCAAGTATATGAGCTATCAGGTACGTGGATCCACCAGGGCCTCGATCACGGTGTGGTAAGGCACGGCATTACAGCTCAAACGTTAGCAGTTGAAACGTTCAGGAGGGCGATTACGGTGTGGTAAGGCACGGCATTACGGCTCAAACGTTAGCAGTTGAAACGTTCAGGAGGGCGATCACGGTGTGGTAAGGCACGGCATTACGGCTCAAACGTTAGCAGTTGAAACGTTCAGGAGGGCGATTACGGTGTGTAAGGCACGGCATTACTACGGCTCAAACGTTAGCAGTTGAAACGTTCAGGAGGGCGATCACGGTGTGGTAAGGCACGGCATTACGGCTCAAACGTTAGCAGTTGAAACGTTCAGGAGGGCGATCACCGTGTGGTAAGGCACGGCATTACGGCTCAAACGTTAGCAGTTGAAACGTTCAGGAGGGCGATCACGGTGTGGTAAGGCACGGCATTACGGCTCAAACGTTAGCAGTTGAAACGTTCAGGAGGGCGATCACGGTGTGGTAAGGCACGGCATTACGGCTCAAACGTTAGCAGTTGAAACGTTCAGGTGCACGTTCACAGGCATGCATCGGACAATCCGCATTGGCCCCATCAATGGTTTGACTTAAATGATCCGTACCGCACGGTGCGGACTGTCGGCAATGCCGGCGAGGATTCTTGAAGGCAACTTTTCCATTTAATGCGAATGATGTCATTCGGATTGCCGATCAGTGGACGCACTTGTCAGCGGATTGTCCGATGCCGGCCTGTGAACCCTAACGTTTCAACTGCTAACGTTTGAACCGTAATGCCGTGCTAAGGCACGGCATTACACATTGGTGAACGAGCCACCCCCAAACAAAGAGCTTTTTGTCACAATCACCACGCTTCCCAGGCTGATTGTTGATCAAAGTAGGGTTATAAATACAAGGAACCCTCTAAGAGATTCCCGTCCGATTTTACGACGTGACAAGTGTCCTGAGAAAATTTATACTCATTTATACTCTTCAGTGCTCAGTTTCACGCGATAATCGACAAGGACACTGGTAGAGCTTGTGAAACATAGAATTCGTACGTCACTTTCATATCTCAGATTTTTTCAGCAGGCGGTTGAAAGCCTATGAAGTTTGCATGTCATTAGAAGGGTTGCGCTTTTTACACGCAATAGAAAAAGAGCAGTACATAGAGCGGTGACACATAGAATTCGTATGTTCGTATGTGTGTGCTCAGATTTTTCCAGCAGGATATTTAAAGCCTACGAAGTTTGCATATAATTAGAAGCGTAAATTGTTGCACTTTTTACACAAACCTAAAAGAAAGACAGAGTTGGAAATATTTATTCTATAAAAAAATGGCCCTGGTGCCCGCGCGGGCAACTAAATAAGCCGCTTAACCAGCCTCACCATGATTTATTCATTAACCACACGAGGCCGAGCGCTCAGAGACAAATTTTCTTTCTTGCACTATGGTTACCCATGGGCACAGATAATATAATACTAAGTATACCCCCATAGGGCACTTGTTGAATTATACCAAATAAGTACCAACAAATCTTCATCTCATCTAGATATCTCCAGTGGAGTTAGAAGCGGTGATCCGCCAGCATCCTGGCGTGCTGGACGTGGCTGTAACAGGAGTACCTGACGAGTTATGTGGTGACCTGCCGGTGGCCTGCGTGGTGCCGGCGCCGGAGACACCACCCACAGCGCAGGAGATCAAGGACTTGGTCAGAGGTAATGTTGCAGATATCTAGTGGAATGTTCTAGATGTCTTCAGTGGAGTTTGAAGCAGTGATCCGCCAGCACGGGGGCGCGCGGGGTAACGCCAACACCACGTAGGCCACAGACAGTGTGGCCTAGTCTACGTGTTGCTGGCGTTACCTCGCCGAGTGCGGCATCAAATGAAAGGTTTCGGTTTGTACATTTCCAAACAGTTTTTAAATTTATGTAGGTGTCATACTTTTTCAGATATTTTGAAAAAAGTCGAAAAATTTACCATTACCCATCTAAGAATGCAGAGTTATCAATTTAAAATGTTCTACAATATTACCATACCTACTATTTTAATTAAATAGCGAAGTCTCTAACTGAACTGGTAACTTTAGTACATATTTGTATAATTGACTAACGTTCGAAACCCTCAGCGCGCGAGTTACACTCCCACTTGACGGATCTTGTTTTTTTCGAGCGTCATTACCCACTTTTGGGTAAACGTTACATAGGAATAAGTATAGCCTTGTGGGGTGATTGAAATAGAGTGGTAATAGTTTGTTTCCCTTCCAGATACCCTATCGGATGCCAAACAGCTTCGTGGTGGAGTGATCTTTTTACCTGCTCTACCCTTGACTGCATCCACTAAAGTTCACCGCCGGAAACTCAAGGAAATGGCACTCACTATGGAAAGAGAATAGCTCTGCTAAAAAATTTAGTAATAGAGCAAAGATTAATGATTAATAACAAAGCATGATGAAAAATAGAATTTTACGGCCTGTAGGTATTACCTACAAAGGCTTACTCAGTTATATCAATCTATGCTTGAATAGCGCTTTTCTATAAACATCAAAGCAAAGATCAAAGTCACGCAAGCATCTATGACAGCATTATTTCATAATACGGGGTAGTTGGTGTCAATTCGAATGACACAAAAAGAAAATAAAACCAGTTTGACGGCACCAAAAATTTTCAAAATCCTTCCTTTTTAACCCCCGACGAAAAAAGAGAGGGTGTTTTAAGTTTGACGTGTATGTCTGTGTATCTGTGTATCTGCCTGTGGTATCGTAGCTCCCAAACGGATGAACCGATTTTCGTTTAGTTTTTTTTTATGTCATCGATAATTATATCCCGCGTGTTCTTAGTGTTGCATGAAAATCTGTTCAGCCAATAAAATTGGCGGGTTCTTAAAATTTTTAATTTTGTCTTGTATCTTATTCATACATGTGTGCAGGCAGACTGCAAACTAGGCAAACTAAGTTGTATGAAAAACTGCATCAGATATACAAGCTAAGTTAAACTAAGTTAGCTAAGCTTTTGGTCTTTATGTATACCTAGCCCGCGCGGGCTCGCTGCTGTCACAGATTAAATAATGTTTCTTCATCTTCTTTTCGTATAGGAGAGTTACCACGGCGCCGGAGAGGTTTATGCATCTAAATTTGCACACAAAAATCACAACACGTTTATTACGAAGCATTTGTTTAAATTTGATTTATAGCTTATTTTGTAAGCCAAAATAAATAAACGTAATAGATTTCCTGTTAAAGCACTCAATGAAAAACAATTCACTTATTTTTCAGATTAGAACCACTCTTAGTTGGTAAGATGAGAACAAATTATAACATGGGATTAAGCTAGTACCTAGGCACTAGGCATATAAAGAATCTTATTTACGTATTTCAAGTAACAACTCAGTATTATTTAAATAAGGTAGATAAGTATTTTATTTTAATATACTTACCTAATAAATTATTCTAAATCTATCTATACTTATAATAAAACTGTAACAGGTCCAATTCTGTACATTGAAGATATTTTAAATTTTTTTTTTGGAGGGCACTCTATTATCGATACTGAAGCCAAAACTGTAATTTTTTTCATTCATGTCTGTCTGTCTGTCTGTCTGTCTGTCTGTCTGTTTCTTAAACGCGCATCACGCCGAAACTACCGAAGGTATTGACATGAAACTCGGCATGATTTTAGGTCATACTACGAGGAAGGACATAGGATACTTTTTATCCCGGAATTCAGTCAGGTTCCCCTGGGAGAGAGGATGAAAGTAAAATTCTTTAACAGGTCATCACGACGGAACTGCTGAATGAGTTGGACTGAAACTTGGTATGATTTGAGTTCATACTACAAGGAAGGACATGGGATACATTTTATCCCGGAATTCGGTAAGGTTCCCCTGGGAGAGAGGATGAAAGTAAAATTCTTTAACCGCTCATCACGACGGAACTACCGAATGAATTCGAATGGAAGTCGGCACGATAGAAGTTCATACTACGAGGAGAGATATATTTTATCCTGGAATTCAGTAAGGTTCCCCTGGGAGAAGGGATTAAAGTAAAACTCCTTCACCTCGCATCACGCCGAAACTGCTGAATGAGTTGGGCTGAAATGGTACGATTTGAGTTCATTCATACTACAAGGAAGGACATGGGATACATTTTATCCTGGAATTGAGTGAGGTTCCCCCGGGAGAGAGGATGAAAGTAAAATCCTTTAATCGCGCATCACGACGGAACTACTGAATGAATTCGAATGGAATTCGGCATAATTTGAGTTCCTACTACGGGGAAAGATAGGTACATTTTATGCCGGAATTTAGTAAGGTTCTCCGTGGAGAGAGGATAAAAGTCATATTCCTGGGCCGCGCATCACGCCAAAAGTACAGTATGAATTCAAATGAACAATATTTTTTATCCCGCAATCAGTACGGTTACCTTAGGTTAGGAGAGTGGATAAAAGTAAAAATATGCTACTAAATGAATTCAAATGAAACTATGCATGATTTGATCTCATACTACGAGGAAAAACATAGGATAGATTTTATCTGGGACAGTAGGCACGGTTCTCTCGGGAGAGGGGATAAAAGTCGGCTCTATCGAATTATAAGACGTTGTCACGTCAAAAATCAGTAGATAAAGGGTAGGTAAGTTCCTATCTATTTATTTTTTGAAGACGCCACCCATTAGTTAGGTAGAACCTAACTAATGCGTCAATGCCTATTTCAGGCAAAGTAAAATGTACAAATGGTCCATGCAATCTTCATGAACATGATATTTGGTGGTTTAGCTGGTCCAGTTAACTGTACCACCGAAGTTTGGTTGGAGTAAGTGCTCTAATTAAACTAATTGGACCACAGAACATTTTTTTTACTTTGATACTCAATCAACTGTACCTACCTAGGGGAGACCGAGGAGAGTTGTGACAGAGGAGAGTTGTGACAAGGACGATTTCTTGTAACTTATGACCGTTAGCAAGCTGGCAATGCTGCACAATTGTTTCTATAAAGACGCGCTACTTGAAGCAGTACGTGCCTCAGGCACACGGCAACCGGTTGCTTATGTACGACGTCTGCATGGATAAAAAACTGAAAAGTAAGTTTTTTATCAAAATTTTGATTGTAACTATATCGTGACATATTATATTTACGTAGTTATATTATTTTTTTCTAAATTGTGTGGCTTTCGAAGTTTCAAAGTATGGCATTGTCTTGCTGTGTTTGCATCTTGTTTTGAAATTACGAATTATTATTCTGACCAGGTCGCAATTTTTGGCACCTAGGAGAGTTGTGACAAGCTGTCACAACTCTCCTATTTAAGTTTGTTTGTAATTTGCACGCATTTTGCTGTGATTTCTGGTGTTTTTTTTGTGTTTATTATGTATTTTCGTTTAACTTAGTCCATTCTTCAACCTAAGTTTGACATAATAGTACCTATTCGGCAATAAAATTCTGTCTTAAGCCTACTGAAGATGTAATAGCTGCTATAGAAGCCAGTAGAAAGTTAAAAAATGTGAAAAACCGTGTTTTAAACGAAGAAAATAAGAAACCTCAAAAAGCAAGAAGAAGACTAACAAGAAAAGTACAGGTGATGTCGAAGAAGATGCTGATAATTATTGTTTTTTCCTGTGTTGCCTTGAATCCTATGCGTGTAGCAGATCCAATGCGAAGTGGGTTCTTTAGATTCCAAGCACTGGATTGGAATCTAAAGGCTAGTCTCGCGAAGATTGCACTGGGGGCGAGCTGCAATACGTCTGTCATAATTGTTTATCAGATTACATTAACATTTTTGACTGATTTTATAACGACTAATCTCGTAATAAAGCCATAATTACTTATAAAAGATTTATTGCTCATTAAGTTAATGTTTGTAGTTCCAACAATTATGACAAAATGATAATTAAAGTATTTTTATGCAAAAAAGGTGTTTTTCGTTTATAATTAATATAAAAGTATTTTTATTTGTCAAATATAGTCTAGATATACAGCTGTCACAACTTACCCTGGTACCTGTCACAACTTACCTCGGTGTTAGGAGAGTTGTGACAAAGGGAGTAGTTTTAATTTTCGTGGATTTTCTCAGAAACTTTATAACTTTCATTAACTCTCATGACTGTTTTTAATGTAGAAAGGATTGGGGTTTATTTAGGCATAGATTTCATAATTGTGGTACGTTTCTTTATTGAGATATGCTCTTCTAAGTAAAAATTGTCACAACGCTCCTCGGTCTCCCCTACTATCGAAAAAAAATTAAGTCAAATGGATCAAGAGCCCTGGATTCTACAATACAATTGCTTCACTATGACAATGGAATCGTCGCAGAATTATGACGTAGAATTTCTAGATTAATAAAACTCCAGATAGTACGTGCGAGAAAAATTAATGGTTTCAAACCTGTCGCGCGTCTCTCCATCTGCATTCATCATAATTTCTTTCATCTAAGGTAGAATACCAAAACATGTCATTCTGTGACGATACCCCTATCATAGTGAAGCGATTAGTTTAGCAGAACAGGGCCCCAGCTGATCGGAACCATGAGTAAGAAGTGAAACGAATACGAC
Organism: Eupithecia subfuscata; assembly: GCA_963564075.1. Lineage (NCBI taxonomy): Eukaryota > Metazoa > Arthropoda > Insecta > Lepidoptera > Geometridae > Eupithecia > Eupithecia subfuscata. Next base: position 8,373,777 of record OY751117.1, on the reverse strand, counting down.
ACTTCATAACACTGACGCTGGCCGAGTCGTAGCTAAAAGTCGAGTGGATAAAGAATGCGATTGAAGATGACAACATGCTATCCCCCGTAGACCCTACCTGATTTATACACAATTTAACAAGGATCCAAATATAGATGCTTTTATTAAAAGTGTAATAGGGCCAATTCGGCGCATCGAAGTTTTTTTGCACGGCGGCGTTTCATATTTTGAGAGAAACTGTGATTAAATGTGAACTTAATTAGTCGGCAGGAATGGCAATCGCGAACGAAGTCGCGGGTACAGCTAGTCTATTAATAATTGTACTTATTGTAACACCCCTCACTGATCTAAATAAATCTATAAGAGTGCTTTTCTCTTCTTTTAAACAAAGATTTAACTATTTAAGATTAACGATTACATCTTAAATAGTTAAATATTTGTTTATATATATATATGCATAATATATTGTTTAGATAGCCCTTTCCGTAGTGAGGCCGCACCGAGTTGTTGCCATGCGAAATGAGATGGTTCGCTCATTCGGAATCAGTATAAAGTGTGTTTTTCAGAACAGTTCTTGCAATATGATTTATAGGCAAAATCACTATTACGGTTTCGAAGATCGGTTTCGAAACCCTTACGGTCTCGCTTTGTTAGTCCTTTTTCCCCTCCTTAATAACTGCGCAACTACCGCAGCTATCAACTAGTAATTTAAAATTAATAATACTTGCGTGCGCCTGTACAGAATTTAAGAAAAAAAAATGAAAATGAACATTTTAAATACAAATTGAGGTATCGACATTTTAAAAGATACCTACAGGGTCATGTGGGGTATCAAATGAAACGCTGATACGTTTGTTTTTGAAATTTCTGTTGGTTTCATACTTTTTGAAATATTTTGAAAAAGACGAAAAAATACCCATTCCCTCCCCTTATCTCCGAATATTGCAGAGCGCTCCATACAAAATTAAGGAGCGCTTGTGGATATGTATCTATATTTTAGAGGAAAAATATAGAGCAGTTTGTAAATATAATAAATATATATATAAATAAATAATGCTGGACAATTCACACAGCATTATCTAGCCCCAAGCTAAGCAGAGCTTGTGTTATGGGTACCTACTAGATAACTGATATACTTAATACAATACACTACATAGATAGATATTTTTTGTTATACGTAGAAAACATCCAGAACGCCCTGGACAAATGTCTGCAGATCGTACAAACATTTGTCCCGAGGCGGGAATCGAACCCGCAACCTCCTGCGTCGCAGGCAGACCTTCGCCCGCTGCGCCACAGAGGTCGTCAAAACGAACACATTTTGAATAAAACTTCAAGTGCGAGTCAGAATCTCGCACTAAGGGTTCCGTTTACATGTAAGACCTTGTTTCTTGCCAAATATTATGATTCTAGGTCAACATGAAGTAGGTACCCTGTATATTTTGGTCGAGGGAGAGAATCAAAACTTATTTTTTTTAGTTAAAACTACAAATTTACGGTTTTCAGATTTTTATCGTTATTTGTGCTATATGACCTTTCTTCTTACCAAATTTTATGATTCTTGGTAAACGAGAAGTACCCTATAGGTTTTGGTCTATGCAAGAATTAAAAGTTTTGTTTTTGTTGTATAAACTACAAATTTAAGGTTTTAGGATTGTTTTCTTTACTTGTGCTATAAGACCTTGCTTCTTGCCAAATTTTATGATTCTACGTCAACGGGAAGTACCCTATAGGTTTTGGTCGATGCCGAGAATCAAAAGTATTTTTTTTGTGAATAAACTACTAATTTACTGTTTTATTTTATTTGTGCTATAAGACCTTGCTTTTTGCCAAATTTCATAATTCTAGGTCTACGGGAAGTACCCTATAGGTTTTGGTCCATGGTGAGCATTAAAAGTAATTTTTTTTGTGAATAAATTACAAAAAAAAAATTCTCGATTTTTCCCTTTACTTGTGCTAAAAACCTTACTGCTCACCAAATTTCATGATTCTAGGTCTACGGGAAGTGCCCTATAGGTTTTGGGTGCATGTGATTTCCTTGGAAATTTCAAAATTTTCGGACATAAACGGCTGTTACTTTTGAGTGCGTTGACTTAGAAGTATTACTTATATCACGGCTTCAAGAGGTTACGGACTTGAGTATTTGATGTTAATTTCAACTCGATACCTTCACGCGTTCCTGAGAAAAGAGGGTTGACAGACGGACAGACAGACAGAAAGTCAGAAAGACGGACAACAAAGTGATCCTATAAGGGTTCCTTTTTTCCTTTTGAGGTACGGAACCCTTAAAATGGTCAAAAGGGGGGGGCTACCTCACTGAGTGGGGTTTCAAATGAAAGGTCACTGAGTGGGGTTTCAAATGGTTTGTACATTTCAAAACAGTTTTTGAAATTCTGTAGGTTTCATACTTTTTGAAATATTTTGAAAAAAGTTTAATAAAAAAGTCTACAACTAGTCATAATTATAATGAATGTGATGTGATGTCATCATACGAAGGTAATTTTTGTTATTGACGGATGTCATTATGACTTCACAGTGCGATCATCTATTGATAAGATCAATTGATAAGAAATAAGTACTGTACTAGAGTACTTATTTCTCTTTCCATAAAATAATGGTATAGTTTTTTTTATTGGGGGTGATTCAATATGGCCAATGCAAACGTGTTTCACACATACGACGGTCTTGTGGCATGCAGAATACAATTTTTCGATTCCACAACAAGGCGCGTTTGAATCACTTTTGAGTTTAGAACACGTTGTGACGTCACACGGTTTGGGCATGGAATCTCCTATGTCAAAGGGAATCTTGCCCATGTAACATTACCGTAATTATCAACCGGTATAGGTCTACCTCTAAATGAAAACGGTACCGTAATTTTTTACCGCTATCTTAACTTCTTTACTGCTTCGTGTGTCGTTAACAGAATTTCCATTAACTTCACGAAACTATCTAGGCTCCAAGGGAATTTCAAAGCGTCGTAACTCCGGAACCACTAGAGACAGATTCACGTTGATAGGTCTCTAAGACATCAGAAAAATAAGCTCTACCATATGGAGCTCTAAACTTGACATTGTAGTAACGAATCGCAAGTATGGCTGTGTGGAGCCGGCTTAGAATTTGCACCACCCCAACTCTTCCTGCGGGTGTTGTAAGAGGCGGCTAATGGATATCCATCGGGGAGCGGGCAGCAGCACCCCCTGCAGAACAATTCTACCACCAGATTGCGATCCCCAACCCGCATGCCCAGCGTGGGGATTATGGGTATTACCCCCCATGAGATAAAAACCGATAAGGCGCTTATCAGGGGGCTGAGTCCAGCTGTGGACCATTATAGGCGGTTGAGGATGAGGATGGGGCTCAGCAAGTAAGATTTAATGGTATAACATCACAAATTCTGTCTCTTCCATACCTTGCTACTTTCAAGAAATGAAAATATATTGAAATAGGTTTTTTGTAACATACTTAACTCAAAAATCGAGTTTTTTTTAGTTATGTCGTCCGTGTCGCAAACAAGCGTTATGTAAAAGAGCAAGTTTTTAGATTTTTTTTGTTCAGTCAGCTACAAAATAGACCAAAATCTAATCTGTCTCAAACCTTGAACAAGCTACACCATGATACCTAAATGTTTATGTTGGCTTAAATGTTAATGACCAAGTTGGCACTACTCAAACTATTTTTACTTATTAGGTAAACGAAGGAAATCAAATCAGTCGTTAAATATTGAGGTAAACAAGTATTTACATTGTTGATCGTGCCCAGTAGCATTTTGCACAAGGGAGCGTAATCAGGGTGGGGGCTTTGGGCCTCCTTAAATTAATGAATTGATTATTTATTAATTTATTTATTTTATTTAAAGACCAACAGTTATGTTATAATATTATATGTTCACAAATATTCTCTTACGTTTAAACAGCCCTTACAGGTCTTTCAAAATATGGTAGTGACGTAATTATGAACCTACCAAAATATATTACTCAAAGAAATAGAAATATAAAAGCTTAGTGCAACAAAAATCCTCTACTTAATATATTTGACTTAATATAATCTCAATTCTTAATGTGACACGTAGCCCTTACGATGAATAGAAATGGCGCAAAGAACCATCGGCCACCGCCACCGGTATCCAACCGGTATCCACAAAAATCCTAAAAACAAAAAAAAACCTAACTCATGGTCATACTTTTATAATACATTGATCTTGTCTAGTAACATTGCAAAGGCATCTAAGGACACGAAAAGTTGTTTGGATTTAGCCATTCAAAGAAAACTCCAGAATTTACCAATTTCAAAAAAACATACAAATCTTTGGTTTATAGAATGCGATTTATCCAAGTAATGGAAATGGAGGGAGACTTTTGTCCCGCAGTGGTATAAATAAGTCTAATAATGAGTACCTTTATTTAAGCAACAGTAACCAAAATAGCCAAGGCACCAAATTATTTACGTATACACACTTAAAAATCACACTGATATTATAAATTCGAAAGTTTGGATGATGATGGATAGATGGATGGATGTTTGTTATTTCTTCATTCCAAAACTACTGAACGGATCGCTCTGAAATTTTCTATAGATGTACCTAGTGCTGTATGCATGTAGCATGTAGCTTTGAATAAAACAACAGTTACGTTTTATCGTAATAAATCACCCATGGGACAGAAAAAACTTTAAAAATCCATGGATACAGTGCGTGCGAAGCCGCAAGCAGAAACTAGTCTATATATATATAAATGAAACCCGTTTTCCTTGGTCACGGCATCACGCGTGAACGGCTGGACCGATTTCGCTAATTCTTTCTTGTTGTGTTTGTTATTGTCAGGAAAAGGTTCTTATGAAAGAAAAAATTAAGAAAGTTGGAAACATAAATTTCCACCGGGGCGAAGCCACGGGGCGCAGCTAGTAAACAATATATTTGAAAACTAGATCCCTTAACGTGAAAAGAATAAATAAATGCACCCGATTTTACTATAGCCCCTTAATTGAATCCTAAGTCCGCCCGCGCCTAGTAAACAGTAGAATTAGGTAGTAGCCGTAGTTGTTATTAGTAATCAGTGTTATAAACAATCGAGCCGTCTCGCGAGGAAGACTTGTGTGAAGTGATAATAAAAATGGAGCAGTTTATTGGTGTGAAATACCGATTGAAATCGTCTACGGATAACTTTGAGAGCTATCTCAAACTGATAAGTGAGTTTGTTATCAATTTATTAACTAGCTTCTGCCCGCGGCTTCGCACGCGTTTTTCTATGGAAATGTTTTGAGCTTATTTGTATCCCATGGGAACTGATATATGGGATAAAAAGTCGCCTATATTTGAAAATTTTTTAGTGATCACACTTCATTAGTTTATTATAATTCTATTAGCAAATGCCTTTATTAGCTTTCTGTGTCTATTTTAATTTCTATTATAATCAGATAAAGCTGATGGCAATAAGAATTAAATAAATAAATACACAGAAAATGCACTTAGGTTTGTTCAGTCTGTGTTTTGAATCAAAACACAGACTGAACCAATCTAAGTCCACCGAATATATAAAACTCGCTTGTCCGCGGCTTCGCACGCACTTTTCAAGCAACCTATGTCCGTCCCTGGGCTACCGTTTACCTCCTTGGTAAATTTCATTAAGATCTGTTGAGCCATTTGGGAGTGAAAAGGTAAAACAGACAGAAAGAATTACTTTTTGTGATGTAAAGTTGGGCCAAAGTTAACAAAAAAATTACAGCCTTCAGTTTGGAGCTCAGCAAGTATTTTGTATTTGTATTTTATTTATTCCATCGTAGGTACACTTGATGTTACACTAGATGTCGTTACAGTCTATATTTATGTACTATTTTAATAATTACATGTATAGGTATTTCGTTATAGGAAACACAGTACCCACCTATGCATGACTTTGCGAGAATTTGCGCCAATTTTATCCATTTTCTAACATTGTAATAAACAAGTTGCCCGCAATATTGGCCACGAAAGGAAGTCATGTCCAACGACGTTCTTGCGTTCATTGACCGCAACGGCGGACTTACGAAGTACCGTGACTAGTTAATCTGAGTCTATGATAAGGTCATGAAGTTAGGAAGTACTAGGTAGGTATTCAATATTTGTATTCCTCAAGTCAGTATCACAAAAGCACCTCTATCACATCCTTAAAAATTTTCAATAAACTTCCCATAGAACTTAAAACACTAGATGGTAATATATTTAGAACTAAACGAATAAAATGATTAGAATCAATTGCTTTCTATCCGCTCAAAGAATTTTTTGATAAATGATGGTTCCCCAATAGTACCTATGTGTCCACATTTTAACTTGATAAAATAAATAACTTGGAATATTAATAAATATAGCTGTAAAGCATCCTTTAAAGGTACTGTTTAAAACTTATTGTATGTGTATTATATAAGCTGTTGAAACTGTACACTATTTAATACCTAAGATCTTTTTTGTACAACAGGTTAACAATAAATATTATTTCTGATTCTGATTCTGATTCTGATACATGTTTACGGACAGACAGCGTCAGAATATAGTCACCCCCCTGGATAACACAATGCAGGTTTAAATCCGAACCTGTTAATCGTAGGAGTTTTAAAAGTCGAAAATTACTTTTATGAACTTGTAAATTGATGATGATGAAATTTTAAAGAATCATCATCTTATTTAGTAGGTAACATAAAAACTGAAAGAATGGATAAAAACAAGATCCGTCAAATGCGAGTGTAACTCGCGCGCCGAGGGTTTCGAACGTTTTTCAACAAGTAGGTATGTACTAAAGGTACCGGTACCTTAGAGTCTTCGCAATTTAATGAATATCTAAAAATAGTAGGTTACCTACATTTCAGATTGATCTGTCTGCATGCTTCGGTAACGGTCAATATTACGACTTTTTTCAGGATAAGTATTTAAATACTATGTAACTTACAGAAATTTTAAAAACACATGACGCTGTAGGTGGTATCTTTTAAAATTTCGACATCTCAATTTGTATGTGTTCATTTTCATTTTTCATTTTATTTTTTAAAAATCTGTTCAGGCGCACGAAATGTATGATAATTTAAATTTCAAGTTGATAGCTGCGGTGGTTGCTGAGTTATTAAGAAGGAAAAAAGGACAGACAAAGCGAGACCATAAGGGTTTCGAAACCGATCTTGGAAACCCTAAAAAGTCAGATTCTAGCCTACATTGTGTTATGCAGGGGGGTTATTTAATTCTAACGGTGTCTGTGCCTAACGTGCCCTAAAACAAGGAGGTTTTGCCATGATCACCACGCAAAATAAATCAATATATAACACATTCACTGCCCAGCCCGGTGGCGGCTGGCAGGGGCGCGCCGCCGCCGCCGCCGCTACATGGAGGTGGACGTCACCTTCTGCGTCTTGTTCCATGATAGTGTTAAAAAATGTACAGAATGAGGACCCGTAACGTTATAGCAACTTCAATAGAACTAGTATCCACGTTATTATTATTTTATTTTTAGTTATTATTACGTTATTATTAGTATTCTTTACGACATAAGAATGATATTATCGGCTTAGTACACCCTTTCCGTGGCACCCTGTGTAGATTATTTTATTATGACATGTGTTTATTAGGTAACATGTTTAATAATGTGCCATTATATTATAACATGTTAGTTTATCTGGATGCTACTTATGTGCTTATTTTGTAAGCCGTAAAGTTATTGACTTCTGTTCTGAGTGTTCTGACTTCTGAATCAAATTCACCGCGGTTAACGCCGCGTGGCGCAGGTAGTAAAATATATAATTTATCCATGTTTAGTAGAATATCTCGAAATAAATTTATGAAACAAGAAAGTGCTTTCGTAGCAATCACTTTTGTGCAAGAAATAATTGAAATATTGTTGAAATTTCAAACACTATTCGTGTTTGAAATTACCTACGGAGACCGAACTCCGTTATCGTTATCGACGGTTATCAAGACATTAATTGATGAGATTGGAACGTTATCTAGACGTTGCGATACCTAGCCGTATCGTTATCGGTGCATGATTTTGAACACTTCCCAAATACTGACATTTACCTACTTACAAAAAGTCCTGGTGGTTGGGGCGTGAGAATAGAACCCACCAACTCAGAACTTCGATGGCGAAAGCACCTATTAAGAGAACCTACAAGAGAAAGGGTAGCAGCTTCAACCCAGCCCTTGGATGGCAAATGAATCTACTAAGGGAACCTACAAGAAGTAGGGCAGCAGCTTCAACCCAGCCCTTGGAAGCTATGAGAGGAAGGGCAGCAGCTTCTTTTTGAATACTACAAGCACCTTTACTGTAATCATCAATCCACCTGCCAAGTGTGGTGATTACGGTAAAATTCACTCGTTTGGGAGAGGTTGTTCAGCAGTTGCCGTCATATTCTCTATATTTTTGTTACATAGCGGCGAGCGCTGCTTGATAATAAAGTTGAAATTTACTGAGAGAGTTTCCAATCTTTGCCTGTGAAGAAAAAGTCTTTATCTTCACAAGCAAATATTGGAAACTCTACCTCCAAGCTTCCATCAAGAGCTCAACAACAATGCCGTAATTAGAACATCCTTAGTTTTTCCGTGTTCATTATTGTGGTTGTCATGTCATACAAAGAGATAATTAACACCAAAACATAAAAACTACGCATTGTAATGAAGGAAATGACTATCATTATTCATTACTGCCCACTCATCAATGATCTATTGACCAATAGGTATAATAAATATAATGACGCGGATAAAGGTTGTGGAAGATGGCATCATTATTATCATCATCAGCCGATTACAGATCACTGCTCAGTTGATCTACCTGTAGATTGATTGCAACAGTCTGCAGTTAGTTCAATTGTTTCAATTGTAAATAGGTACTAGTTCTAATTATATAAGTTAAATCGGAAACTTTAGGGATACGCTGTGCTTTCTGCTTGGTGAATTGGGCTTTAACTATATCCTGAGTTTGGGCGCTGGGAGGGGCAACACAGTTTTTAACTTATGCGCTTTCCAGTATTCCATTGTATTTTAGCTTCATAATGTATTTGTTTATTGTAAATAAATAAATAAAAATAAAAATAATTTATATATATTATTTGATTGTCATTTTCATCTACACTAATATTATAAAGAGGAAAGATTTGATTGTTTGTTTGTATTGATGGCTCCGAAACTACTGGACCGATTTAAAAAATTCTTTCACCGTTCGAAAGCTTACTTTTCAAGGAGTGACATAGGCTATATTTTATCGCGGAACTCCCACGGGAACGGGAACTACGCGGGTGAAACCGCGAGGCGATCATCTAGTTGTGAATAAAGATATAATAAATAACACATAATTAAAAGTAAACTACTAGAAGTACCTAACTGACTCTTAAATAATCTCTTTCAGATGTGGGCTATCTCTCCCGGAAAGCCGCTATATCCGTGACTCCCGACGCGACCTTAACAAAGGAGGATGATGTGTACACCCTGACCATGGTCACCACTTTGAAGACCATCAGACTGGTCTTCAAACTTGGCGAGGAATTCGAGGAGGCGAGAGCTGATGGAGTGACTGTAAGAATCATTAGACCCTTCTAATTTTCTTCTAAATTCTTTCTAACCTTTATCTACCAGTCAACTGAGGGCCTACTCGGAAAAGGAAAATCGATGTTTCGTTTTCGTTGACGTGCGAAAACGACTGTTTTGTCGCTTGCTTATGAAAACGAAACTTCGATTTTTCGTTTTTGTTGACGGGCGAAACCGACTCTTTTGTCGCTTGCTTAAGAAAACTAAACTTCGATATGGTTTTTTTTTTATTATTATTGATAAAGGTTAAGCGTTTGGCCACCAACTCACTTAAAGTAAGTGAAGATGTGGCCTAAGATGGAGCATGCTTTCCCAGAAGGAACTTATTTACCCTGGATTTGAAGACTCCAAGATTGTACTCTAGCGGGAAAACAGACGTACGTTCGTTCGTTCGTTTGTGTTCGTTTGTAAGACTACTGGTGTCTTTAGGTCTTTATTTTTTTATAATTTATTTTATCCACTTATCTTCCTCTCGTTTTTTGGTATCTTGCTTGTAACCTGTGTAGGTACCTACTCTTTGTATTATGTTCCTTTGTATTGCTGCCACACTGTGACCTGTCTGAAAACCAGCGCCGCTACTAAGCTTCGGCTTGTAGCGGCATAATGCTGAGACAGGGACCTTTTTGGCCTATGTAACACATTATGTAATTTGTATCTGTTTTCCTTTTTTTTGTGGTGTTTCCTTTCTCTATAATTCTGTGTTCATTGTATGTACTTATATGTGATTGTAATTGTGTTGTGTTATGTATAGTCCAAATAAATGTATTTTCTTTCTTTCTTTCTTTCTTTAGGCATTCTTCCAACTCTTTCATTATATTTGGGTCATTGCTCTCTGTCTATGCTGCTGGTTTATTTTTGATGTCGTTCTTCTATTTCTCATTTGTAGTCCTCTCATTTTTGTAGTCCCCCATAGTTTTCTCCCTTGGTCTCCACTGACCATATGAGTTTTTTGCACCTTTGTTAAAAGCTCGTTTACAAAGGAACGTACAACGTACATGGGTACGTAGTATGGACTACGTGACCCGTTTAGGGGGGGAAGAAGGTCTTCAAAATACTACGCTTGGTCACAGGGAGGAGGGCGCTTAGGTTTTCGTCACGTAGTTAATATCCTCTAGGGAAATCTGGCACATTTTCGAGCTATATTCAAATATGACGCGCAACGTTTAGCGCTTTTAAAACTCACAGGTGGCAAGACTTGATTTTGTAAATAAAAATATGTCTTACTTAATTTTTTTCTTTCTGATATTTTTTTCACTTTTAACTATTAGGTATGCACGCACTGTTGGCGTCATGCGGCAAGCGCTGTATTAATAAGGACAAAATATACAGCCAAATTATTTTTTTTAACTTTGTGTTTGAAAAAATTTACTGAAACGTATTTATGAATTACCACGTGAAAACTAGAGGGGGGGGGGAGTCTTTTCATATAGTACGGATGGTAACTAAAGGGGGATGGGGGTACAAAATTGAAAAAAATCGGGCACGTAAAGTTTCCTATGTCATGATTCGTCCTTCCTATGTCGTGTTTTGAATTTGCCTATACTCTACATAATTCTCTCAGAATAAGCAAACTGAAATGGCAGTAGGCCGACCATATCTCGCGAAGAATCGACACCGCTGGGGTAAACGTATTTTTGAGTGAAGACCACGACTCGATTAACGTAGTGTAGGAGACCCTCCGGCAAGGTGGGATGACGACCTGCGAAAGACTGCAGAAAGATGCGGCAAGCTGAATTTCTGCGGCGCTCATTAGGGCCGTGTAGGTATATGCCGTAAACATAGGTAGTGCATGCAGCATTATGGTGCTGAAATTGTGTTATAACCATGACAATTCCAAAACTTTTATCATTTATCAACTAAGTAGGCAGGTAGATTGCTTGCGATTGGCATTTTCATTTACCTACTTATAATGGCTATGCACAAGCCATTTTACAATGACTATCCTCCGTAGACCGAGACATGTTCTCGGTAACTCCGTTGACCCAATCACCGCCGCTAACCCGGAGGTGACGGCAACCGATTCGCTTCCGCACACCACACAACCGACAAAAAAACGACCTCGCCAGATGCGGGGTCGAAGAATTCCCCGTTTCCGCCCATAGGTGCACTCGTGCACCTAGGCGCCCTCTGCGCCCGCCAAAAGTCTGGTAACGCAGCTGTCGTGACCATCTCCGGTCAACAGCATTTTAGTCCTTTCGAAAAAAAGCAAAAACTTTATTACATAAAAGTAGCCTAGAAATCAGACTATTTACCAGAGGTCTAGTCTATACTCAAGCCCTACTCACGGTACAATGTTCGTAGATAACTCACAACACAAAAATCAAAAACAAATTCTCAGCATCATAATTCTGACAACTTGTTTTTGATTTTTTTTGTTCACGCTTCCTTGGAACGTTTTGCAAATTCTGAAATTTGCAATACATTTCAAGGATTTTTACATTTTTAGAATAAGTTATGTTTACAAAAATCTTGAGTTTGGACGGATTATATGTAGGTCTACGTCTATTTAAAATTTCAGCATAATCGTTTCAAGTGTTTTATTGCTTTCATGTTGTACAAAGATCTTAAGAATGGATTACAGCTACCAACATGAGCCCAGGTGGGGCACTGCAAAATATATCGTTCGGTAGTTCTGACGTATAATTTCGTTTTACAGGTAAAATCCGTAGTAACATTAGAAGGCACCACACTAATACAAGTGCAGACGGAAGAAAACGGAAGGAAATCTACACATACACGAGAATTCACCCCCGATACCCTAACAGTGGTAAGTGTTATGTAACATAGTGCGTATGGGTAATGTTTTGTAGCAATCGCTTGTCATCAATTCAATTCAATTCAATACGTTTATTTCAGCTTAGATACATAGATACATATTTCAGCCACGTCATCACCACGCAAGGTCTTCTTTGAAAAACGAACGAAATTGACGGATAAGTCGATCTTAAGAAACGAACAACCTTTCCACCAAGTTGCTTCGGACGAGTCACCAACTGACATCTTTCGTTTTGGAACTCTAAGAAATAAATATCAGAATCATTTTCATGGAATCAAGGTCATCGAAAGAACAGATCGGCCGTCCTTTGTTTTGTGCGATCGACGTCATCCGTCCACTTCGTTCGTTTTTCAAAGTAGACCTCCAGGCATAACGATGGGGTTTCATTCATTATTACACTTTAGACATTAATCTGTTTTTGACGTGACAACGTCTTATAATTCGATAGAGCCGGCTGCACGCACGAAAAAACATGACGTCATGCGGCGTTACCTCATGCGGCGTTACCTCATGCGGCGTTACCTCGCTCTTTTCTTAAGACGTTGTCACGTTCAACTATCGTCAGTAAACCGACTTTACAGACAACCAATTTTTTTTTCTCAAGATTAAATAATTTAATTGATCAACAAATATCAAGAAACGATCAGACAGGTGCTGGATACGGTAAACTGAAGATAGGACGCTATGGCGCTCATTCCTCTCCTATTGAGCGCCATAGCGCCCTATTTTCAGTTCGCTATGTCCAGTAGTGGACTAATATTATAGGCGGATGATGATGATCAGGAAATATAAAAATAAGAATACACAAAGTAAAAAACAATTATTAGATATGTTTTGACAATGATTGTTAATTATTCATTGTTTGTTAACTATTATCTTCAATTGTATTGTTCTTGTTATTTTTCATTATTGATTATTTTAACGATTTGAATCATTGTGATTTAATATTTGCACATCTGTTTGCGGGTTGAATACATTTGACATCACTCTAGTCATAAGATCTGACATGTACCTGTAATAATGTATTCGGCAAATGATTTGATTTGATTTGAAAACATAACGGGAATGGGGGTAATTTACTGTCGAATGCTATGTTGTATGTAATTCGTAGGAATCAAAGTATTGATCATTAGGTAAAGGATTATTTGTCCTTAGACGTAAAGTGGCAGCAATTACAATAAACGACAGCACGATTGCTGCCTGGGAATTAGCACATAATTGTGAAAACCGAGAACCCCTATTATAAATTACTATTTTTAACTTTCAGAGAACAACTGCGGAGGGTTTCGATGGCACAGTTATAAGAATTTACGAAAGAATCTAGAATATAAGCTTCACCCCGCGGCTTCTCTCGAATTTACGCAATAATTTAAGGCTTGTGTTCTTAGTAAAGACTATCGGACATACATACCCGTATAATCGTACAAGGAAACACTGGATGCCTTGCACCTGGGGTCGAATCCTGCTAACATTGGTTATTTGCTACGATACCATTGTCATAGAAAAGCGATTGTGCTTTACTTTAAATAATAATAAAAAATAATGCTGGACAATTCACACAGCATTATCTAGCCCTAAGCTAAGCAGAGCTTTTGTTATGGGTACTATATAACTGCTGTACTTATTACAATACACTACATAGATAGATATTTTTTTATTAAACATAGAAAACATCCAGAACGCCCTGGACAAATTTTAATTTGAAGTCTGTTTTATTATTTTCAAAACAACCGAATTATCGACAGATTTCATAAATTATACGTAAAAGTTAAACAATGTACCTACTATTTGTCCGATTAGCTGGCAATTTTACGGTGGGTAACTTACCCACCTACCGTAGAAAAAGTTACCAATGTGTTCTTTAAATTTGTAAGTAGTAAAACATCAGAACTAAAGTTTTGATTTACGTGAAGCAAATGATGTAATGCCATAAATTACGGTCACGGTGAAACCGGTCTACAGTATAATATATCCGATTGATAGACTACTGATACTACTGTTCTATTGATTATGGTGTTTTCCTGCTTAGCCAGTTTTTAGTACAGTCGGTCGGTTTGACAATCCGTAATTTGTGGTTATTTTGCTATAGGTACTTTAAACTTAAGGCTAAACTAGTCACTCATCTTTCCATACATGTTGGTATGCACCCAAAACTGTAAAAAAAGTATACATTTGAAAAATTCAAGCTTCTAAGCTTTCGTATATCAACACTCATTTTAGCCCATCTTTGGGCGAAAATAAATAATATACGGAGAAAATAATTTTAAAATAAAGTCCGTACCGGCATAGTTAGTTATTAAAAATACCCGAGAGCTGGTGAGTATCTGGCACAGCGCATCAGCATTGCCATACAGCGTGGCAATGCAGCCAGCGTCTTGGGGACGCTTCCGACTGGTATTGATATGGATCAGTTGAGCTATCTGTAGACTGTTTATAACAGTCTGCAGTTAGCTCAATTGTAAATACTAGTATAATTTTCATTGTGAATAAAGGCTATTGCCCAATCTAGTTAAAAAGTTATAATTTTTTTATAAAAAGATTCTTTTCATTTTTTTTCTATAATAAATAACCCTTGTGCTAAAAGTCTGTTCCCACTTTTTCGGCAGTTTTACGAATAAATCGTTGTGCATTTCATTCTAGTGTGCGTGTGTCTATTATGTCAGGTGAGGTAGCTGGCATACATTGAGGCCGCGCCCACTGATGAGTTGGCCCGGACGACTTGTGTAGCCTTAAGTAGGTAAAACTACCTTTTTAGTGATGTTAGAGCTTATGACGTCTAGTGTAAATATTTCCTAGTTCATATTGATTTATAGTGTTACTTTATTAAGTATTACTTCATCGTGAATATTTATAAAAATAAAATAAAAACTGTATAAAAAAATTAGTATTTTGTTTTAAAACTTCACGGATTAATTTATATTATACCAGCGTTATAAACATAAAAATAAAATAAAAACTATTTTAAATGTTTAGTATTTTATTTTGAAACATCACGGATTAATTTATATTTTACCAGCGTCTATAGCGACTATCACATTCATTCAAAAACACTTATAAATGATTTTAGGTAGGTATAATATTATTATTTTAAAAAGTTAGTAATTAGAAAGTTTTCTTCAGATCTTATTCGGGTTGTGTAGTTCTCCTCTGATGTTGGTCTTCATTAACTGTAAAATAATTAAAAATATGTTAAAATATAAATTATAAAAAATTATCTAACCGTCTGGTCGAAGCGATGCGTGACCCGAGAGCTGGTGAGTATCTGTCGCACCGAATGGTCGGTTGTGTGACGATGGTAAGAGGCCCGATGGTGGATATCCATCGACACCCGCGGGAAGAGTTGGGGTGGTGCAAATTTCTAAGCACCGCACGGTCAATGTGTACCTACTATATTATATCCAAACAAGGTTTGTACCGGCGTGATTAATTGACTATTTAGCTTGCAGTTCTTTTTTCTTGCCCCAGTTGATATTAAAAGTTCTTTGACGGGCAAGGAATCATAGTTATTGACTCAATAAATTCCAAATCAGTCTTGCTAGATGATTATTTACATAAATACTCAATTTATTCAGTACTCATAATTTCCGCGACGTAAAGTAGGTTTGTTCATAATAATAAAATCGCCTTTATTATATTATTAGCGAATTATAAATTCAATTTCCGGTAATTTAATTAGTTGGTTAGCTACTACGTTATAGTAAAATGTGTTTTTGTTTAGAAATCGAAAATATTTACAACCAGTGTGTAATTTATTGAAAAAATGAAAAAACACCGACTCGTTCCAAAATGTTTCACCGTTTTTTCGCGAAAATTGGGGAGTAAAACATCGATCTATGTTAAAAAGGGGAGATGAGGTAGGTACTATAGCTTCTCGTGGAAGGTTCAAATTAGTTGTAATTAGGTCCACCTACCTCAGTGATAGTCGGAACGGCTGTTAAGCGTTCTTGCTACGTCGCACTTTATTGTGATTTGACTAAAAGATTACAACAATGCCCTCGTATTAGTTAATTTTTTTCTTCGTCATAAAGGTCTGCCTTATGTATTAAATACACAACTTAAAAATTTGTTAATTATCCTGCTAATTATTATAAATGCGAAAGTTGGTGAAATGTGAAATTTTTGTTACCTAGGATCTCCAAAACTACTAAACAGGTCAATATGAAGTTTGGCATTCACTTAGAATGTAGCCTAACTTAAACAATAGGCTACTTATTATACCGAAAATACGCGAGCGAAGCTGCGGGTGGAAGCTAGTTACATTCTATAAATAGCTAGGAATCAAATAACATCTCAAAAGTTTTCGTCTTCGACAGGACTTGAACCCGCGTCCTTCCCTCAGTACGGGAATGTGCTAACCAATACGAAATATGAATACCTCTAACTGTAATTGATTTATGTTCGAAGTACTTACAATGTCCTACAATAAATATACTTTGTGATATATTTGTTTACTAGTTTCTGCCCGCGGCTTCACACGTGTAAAGCTTCACCACGAGGTAAAGTGACGTAGGAGTCGAAAATCTCAGGGAATTCCTACGGACTCCTACAGGGGAAACATTGAAGCTTATCCTATCTTATTCAAAGACTAAAGTTCATTTAGTTCGGTTGAAGGTGAAGGTAAATTTTAGGAATATTATTTGATTACTTAGAAATTACCCTGGGTGTGAGGCCTTACGCACTACAATGACAAAAACCTTAGCTATAGAGGAGGCCAGGAAAAAAGACAGGATTGAAGAGCATTGCGATATCAACACCGTTCATGCCCACTGAAAAGTTGAAATGAAGCTGTCAGTCACCAAAAGTTCCGCTCCGGTACTTCAAGGAGCTGGGCTGGTTACGCAGGTGGATAATATACAAAATACAATATGCGAGATGTCAGCGCAGATCCCAATTCCCCCTCAGATGAAGTGGGATCGGGTTTGCGAGACAAGGACGAGCGAACGTCGCGCGGGGAAGGCGAGAAAGGAAGGCGAGAGCCGCGGAATGGCCAGCCCGCACGCAATTTCACTGGTTATTTTTTATAAATTTGTTTTTGCTGTGTAATAATTCTCTTTCGCAATAAAATAAAACCATAATCGTCTAAAGTATTTATTAGGGAACACGTAGACGAAATTTAATTGAAATATGATAAGTAACTCGCAAATGAAACTGCTTTTCCCTAGAAGTATTTGTGCGAAAATGAAGATTTAGAAGAAACTTTGCGATTTTTTTTGTATCGAGTCAAGTTTTGTCAATCGTGTTTCGACTCCCATAACATACTAACTCGAATCCTATACTTTCGATGCTTATCAAAAAATTACAAGAAATTCAATGTTTTGTTGCCTTCAAATTGATTTTTCGTACAGTCAAAACGAGGATTTTGCGACTCACTTCACCTTAAAATTATAATTAAAACCACATAGAAACACTCGAAAAACATAAGCCACAGTTGTAAGTAAAAAAACCCATTAGGTACCTATGTTTATTGCTTATTTTATAAATATTTAATCGTGGATTTAAATATATGCCTGCAATGTGCTTATTTTCATACTCGTAGGAATTTAATAATTAGTAGGTAAGTACTTAGGTACCTACCTAACATTGTTTTCTGTTATTTTATGATATGTCAGTATTTTTATTGTTCTCATAATGAATAAAAACTATAAAGGCACTCGATTTTCATTGCGCGAAAGATTAAAATTTTTTACGTTTATTTTTTTATTTTCTATTTTCTTTCTTGACTGCAGGCAGATGCTGGATGCGGCAAGCTGAAGACAGGGCGCTATGGCGCTCATTAGGTAATTTGGGTAGATGTCCAGCAGTGGACTAATATAGGCTGATGATGATGATGATGATGAAGTTAAGATCACAGTATGTACCCATTTTGGGTGTTGCAATGGAAAACTGGCAGGTATCGTGCCTTTCTACTAAAGATGAACTAGTTTAAGGTACTATACCTATAACAATTTATAATTTAATTTACGAGTCGCTAAAAGAATCGTTGAAGAAGTCGTTAAGTTTGTAAAAACATTTTATAAAAGCATTTAATTCAGTTTGCTTTCGAACATGTTAATTTTTTCGAGAGATTTTTACTTTGAAGGGAGGATTGGTGGATTTTTAATTTTGATTCTGGCTTCAGGTTGTGTTTATATCTAGTTTGGTATCGGCGGATCAGGTCATTAATTTTTTTGGAAAAAATTTGGGTAATTCCTTTGCTTATTTCTAGAATGTAGATGCCAAGTGTAGTGATTATAACAGAACCCTTATTTGGAAGAAATTCGTTCAGCAGTGAACGTATCTGTGTACCTACCTCTACTCTCTCCTGGTAAGTCAGTCCTTTCTTGCCGAGGACGTAGCATAGTTTGGCCCACGCTGCTTCTGCTGTCATATCAAACGCTGGTACGACACATTCTACTAAAAGCTGTGAAAAAGAAAATAATTAAGTCTGTATGAATAAACAAATACTATTATTATAAAGCCGAAAGTTTGTGAAATCTAAATTTTTGTTACCTAGGATCTCCAAAAATACTGAACAGGTCGAGGTGAAATTTAGCGTACGCTTATTATATTATAGCCTATTATTTAAGTTAGGCTCTGCTCAACTTAAATAATAGGCTACTTATTGTACCGAAAATACGCGTGCGAAGCCGCGGGTAGAAACTAGTAAACAAATATATCACAAAGTTTAATTAATATTGCAGGACATTGTAAGTACTCCGAACATAAATCAATTACAGTTAGCGGTATTCATATTTCGTATTTCATTTATTGCATCCTCGATTATAGATACATGAAATTTCACTATTCTAAGGGCGATTGTGCACTACAAGGAATTTTACTGTCCGGCAGTCCGATTTTTTACGGGCCGATATGGCACGCCATATAATGTATATACTAGTTTGTGCACTATACGTAATTTTACCGTCCGATATTTTACTTTTCCCCATTCCGGAACGGTTTTTTACTAGTAGTAGTTTAACTGACGGAGAACTGAAAAGAGACTGAAAAGACGGAGCTAAACTGAGGCGTATCATCCGAGTAAAGACGGACAAGTGCACAAACCAATCATCCGTTTTTTTTCATGCCACTTCGGACCGTAAAAAATCGGACTGCCGGACAGTAAAATTCCTTGTAGTGCACAATCGCCCTAAAAGTCTTAATTGGTAGATCGTATAATTATGTACCTGGTCAGGGTGTAGCAACTTGAGAAGATGGGTACTAAAGTTAATGTTCAATTATTTAACGTCACATTTATAAGTATTAACATCCAAAAATTCAATAAGACGATAACAATACAAAATTTGAAAATTTTTAATCCCTCCGACGTGTATTGGCTGAACAGATTATCATGAAACATGGTTAAGAACACTCTGGAAAAAATTATCTATGACACAAAAAAAACTAAACGAAAATCGGTTAATCCTCCAAACGGATGGACCGATTTTTCTGTGTATCTGTCTGTGGTATCCCACAGACAGATACACAGATACACAGACAGACACGTTAAACTTAAAACAACCCTCTCTTTTTGCGTCGGGGGTTAATAGTATCTTTTAAGTACCTACCATTTGCTGCGATGCATTCGTTTTCCGTTGTATATTATTATTCGCAATATTTCGATTTTTACCAAAACCTTAAAACTGACTTTGAAAACCTTTATATTTACACTGTGATTTATGCGTTTCGCGGGTCAATAGGACATTAATAAAATTTTATGGGAACATCTAGGGATCGTTCTATGTACAATAGCAAAATAATCATTATAATTGGTCAGCAATTGACGGAAAATCTACGAACATAACATAAAAACATACATAAGCCAAACATAGAGAAACTCCTCCATTTTTAAATCGGCTAAAATAAACGGAAATTCAGATGTAGGAAGATACCAACGGGTGAGTCCATTTGGCGGTAGCACAGATATTATATAGGTACTATACTCTACCGAGGCACCAGTAGTCTAATGAGAGTCTGGGCAACAGGAAAACAGTGTGTGAGTGCGTGTGTGTGAGTTAGGGTATGTACACGAGTGCGTGGGTGGGTGTGCGCTGTTCTCCCGAGGGCACCAGTCTCATGAGAGTCTGGGCAAAGGGCAGGGCAGTGAGCGTGTGTGAGTGGGTTTTTGCTTGACGTTAGTAACGAAACATGATTGTGACATTTCCTTTTAATAGAAGAGTTTTGTGTAGTTCCCTGTCTGCACTATAGAGGCGCTGCTGTACCAAATCCCATAGAAAAACACGTCATCGGATCACATCTCGTTGATAACGTCAAATCGACTAACCCGGTCTTGGAAAAATACCAGTAGCTATTTTATAAACACTAAATAGTAAGGAAGTTAATTATTCAAAATTTTGTCTCCTCTACCGTATTATTATAGTTCAAGAGCGTGAAATTATTTGCATCAGTCTATTGTATTCAAGGTTTTCATTATACATTCGACTTTTGCATTTTTACAACTGAACTTCAAGGTTTGCGATAATATGCAGCTGGTCTATTCAATTAAATAAATAGAATATACCTATTTTATTGCACAAAAGTTGTACAAAGGCGAGAATAATGCAAGATAGTAAGCTTTGGATAGTGTGAACAACAAGTGCTACATCATCATGTGAAGTTCGTCACTACAGGTGAGCAAACATACTATACTAGAGACAAACCATTCTAAAAATGAACGCCTATTTAAGTAGGTAGTGCTAGATAACAAAAATTACATCATATTGTATACTAGCTTCTGCCCGCGGCTCGCGTATTTTCGGTATGATAAGTAGCCTATTATCTAAGTTAAGCTATGTTCTAAATGTACGCTAAATCATCATGACCTGACATGACATGTTCAGTACTTATGAAGATCTTAGGTAACAAAAATTCACATTTCTCAAACTTTCGGCATTATAATATTAGTAGGATTTATGTATATTATTCATATTCATATAATTTATTGTCATTTTATGCATACAGATGTTTTTCTTAGGTGTAGGTCGTAGTGGGTAGGTACACAATGCATAAAAACCCTGTCAGGGCGCTACAATTAGGTAGGTATTTTGGTTAAGTATATCAATTTAATCTATGTCTAGGTAAGTCATAGAAAATTGTCACAAAAGGTAGGCATGCTTATTGTGTAGGTACTAATTGTTAATGGCAAAGGTATTTACAATTATTAAGAGCCTGCATGATCCCTCTGCAGGCCAAAAGCCTCCCATTCCATCTTCCATTGTTGCCACTTTTTGTTGTAAGCGTACAGTTCATCTTTACGCCTACAACAAAAAGTACAGTTCATCTTTCCATCTCCGCCTGAACCTTCCCGCGGTCTTCGCTCGTTAGGAACCCAGACTGTGTTGGCTTTCGCCCAGAGTTCTTCTGGCATGCGACATACGTGTCCAGCCCAGTCTCATTTGAATTTGGCAGACTTCACAGCTACGTCCGGTATGTGAGTCTTGGAGCGCAGTGTTAAGTTTCTTATAATTTAAGACCAAGAATGCTGCGCTCTATAGCTCTTTGGCAGAAAAATTACAAGAAACAAAAAAATACAATTAACAAGACGACCGCCTCGCGGTTTCACCCGCGTAGTTCCCGTTCCCGTGGGAATTCCGGGGTAAAATATATATAAATAGCCTATGTCACTCCCTGAAAAGTAAGCTTCCTAACGGTGAAAGAATTTTTCAAATCGGTCCAGTAGTTTCGGAGCCTATTCAATACAAACAAACAAACAAACAATCCAATCTTTCCTCTTTATATATTAGTATACATAACTCAATTCACTAAATTTAAGAATGAATGAGTGTAATAATAAATAAAGAATTTAAAAAAATGGAAAATTTATTCATAAATTTATTATTTATTTATGTTAATGTTACGATTTATTAATTGTATTTTTCTTTGTTCTACTTTCTAGCACTACCTACTAAATTGTTGTTCACACTACCCAAAGGTTAGCCAAATGCTATCTAGCAATGTTCGCCTATGTACAACTTTTGTGCATTAAAGCATATTATATTCTATTCTAACGGTTACTTACCAAACCAGTTTCGTAAATAGCTTTCCCAAGCACCGTCCCATTGATGCACTGTGTGACGTTGACGACCAGTACCTCGTTCTTTACTGCCCTTTCTATTTCTTTGTAAATCTCCTTCCGTTTGATAGGGATATTGCCGTTACCGTATGTTTCTATGACGATACCTGGAAATTTTTATTTTGTTATTTCTTAGCTTCTGCCCGCGTCTTCGCACGCGTATTTTCGGTATAATAAGTATTATCTAAGATCAAAAATCAAAATCAAAAACTCTTTATTTCCATAAATACAATAAATGTACACTTAGAAAAGGTCAAAATAAAAAACTAAACACTGACACGGAAATAAAGTGATATTTTTTTATTTCTGTCGCTTCGGTATGTAGACTAATGTAAAGAAGCGACGAAGAAACCTTTAGCCTGTTAGTTGTTATTTTTCGAGTTGGAGCAAAACCCGTCCCAAGCTTTTTTGTCCTCTAGATAATCTGATATTTTATAGTAAGCCTTTTTGCACAGCAAGGTTTTGACAATTTGTTTGAATTTATTTACTGATAATTTTTGCAACTCACTAGGAGTTTTGTTGTAGAAGCGTATACATTGCCCTTTAAAAGATACTTACATTTATTTTGTGTAGCCTAGTTGTGGGCACAGCGAGTTTATGTTTATTTCTGGTATTAAAATTATGTTTATCGCTATTTTTAGGGAACCGATTTATATTTTTATGAGTGTACAATAAGTTTTCATAGATATATTGACATGGTACTGTCATTATGTTTATTTCTTTGAATTTATCACGTAGAGATTCTCTAGGACCCATGTTATAGATAGCCCGAACAGCCCTCTTCTGCAGCACAAATACGGTGTTAATATCTGCAGCGTTCCCCCACAGCAGTATACCATAAGACATAATACTATGGAAGTGGCTGAAATAAACAAGTCTAAGTTAGGCTTTGCTCTAAGCGTACGCCAAATTTCATCTTGATCTGTTCAGTAGTTTTGGAGATCCTAGGTGACAAAAATTTAGATTTCACAAACTTTCAGATTTATAATATTAGTGGGTTTTATTAGCTTCTGCCCGCGGCTTCGCACGCGTTGTTTCTATGAAAACGTTTAAAGGTTATTTCTATCCGATGGAAATTGTTTAATGGTATAGAAAGTATGTTTGATCCGCTTAGAGCTACCTCTATGCAAAATTTCAGCCTGATTGGTTCAGTTGTTATGGCGTGAAGAGGTAACAAACATCCATCCACCCATCCATCACTACATCTCAACCTACGCATTTATACAATTAGTGTCATGAGCTGTGATGTGATAGTGTGATAAATAACACTAATAATGAAGCTAATAAATGAACAAATACATATCCATCAAATAGTACAAATTAATGTTTTGTTCCGAGGCGGGAATCGAACTTGCAACCTCCTGCGTCACAGGTAGACATTCGCCCACTGCGCCATTAACGTCGTCAAGTAATTCATAAAAAGCCAAAAGTACCCATCCTTACCTTCCATTCCTTGACTGACAGCTCTGATAATCTCAGGAGTGACAGTGGGAGCGAATTTCAGGATATAAACCTTCCTGGACACGTCAACATTCGTTCGGCACGGACCCAGGGAGGTGAATGGGCATCTTTGGGTCTACATCCAGGGTGGTTATGGCTTTTAACAGGTCTACCAAAGGTTCCCATCCTTACCTTCCATTCCTTGACAGACAGGTCTGATAACTTCAGGAGTGAAAGTGGGACCGAATTTCATTATATAAACCTTCCTTGACAGGTCATCGTGTAGTCTGCATTCGCTTGGCACGGCCCCGCAGAGTGGATCAGCATCTTCAGGTCTACATCCAGGGTGGTTCTATCCCTTAACAGGTTTTAAAAGCCAAAGGATCGCATGCTTACCTTCCATTCCTTGACTGACAGCTCTGATAATCTCAGGAGTGACAGTGGGAGCGAATTTCAGGATATAAACCTTCCTGGACACGTCATCGTGTAGTCTACATTCGTCCGGCACGGACCCAGGGGGGTGAATCAGCATCTTTGGGTCTACATCCAGGGTGGTTCTGGCTTCTAGCAGCGGTGGGAAGTTAGGAGTGTCGAATGCGTAGATGCGTGTGTTTGAGACTTTCTTTACTCTGTGGGATGAATACATTTGATTGTTTTCTGAATAAAAATTCCGCAAAGGTTAAGGTAGACTGGGCTGTATTTAGTTTAGAGTACTTTGTCATGCCGTTTTAGAATTTATTCACTCGAATTGAAATTGGATTTGCAGAAATAACGAATACACTGAATAAATTTTAATTCTGCAAATAATCTCCCTCTTATATAGTACAGCTCAGAACAAGCGATTGCACTAATTTTCAATACTATTGAATTTTGTTATAGGGAAATCAATATTTTCATTGAATTATTTATTTCACAAACAAATATTATTACATTATATCCTAAATTGGAATACTCGTATAAAGTAGGTACTTTTAGTCATACATAAAAATAATGTTTATGGACAGAAAAAAAAGAAACCCAATACCAATTACAAATATTTGTAAAATTAAAAGAAAATAAGGCATTTGTTTGTATTTTGTAATTTACAATACTTGTAAAAAAGGTTATCTGTGAGAAACATCATCATTCTGCTAATCTTACTTCCCAAATGAATCAAAATAACGTGAGACGCCCCTCCGCCCTCAAGCACTGCAAAAGACAAATTCTATTAGGTACTTATAAAGACCCTGCTTTTAATTAATAATATTATGTCTAGTACTTAATCACTGTTTTGCATTTTATAATCTTTTTGCCTATCTTACCTAAATTATGTAACCACAAAATTGCACTGCAAATATTAATAATTAATTTAAACTCTACTAGATGTCGTGTCAGGAGGTGGGCGAAGAGACTACGCCGCACTTTTGTGGCCTCTTCGTTCAACATGTAAACTATTATGTCTGTGTACTTGTTCAAAATAAACGATTTTGGATTTTTGTAAAGGATATGCTAAGGCCACATGCCAGAACCGTTACGAATACTGAAAGCTTCTTACCGTGTGCCCCTGAATAGTTTAGCCCCAAAGAACACAGTCACTTCAGGAATATGTTGCGTTGCGGCGATGAGGACCGCGCAAAGGAAGTTATTGTTCCCATCACTGCGGGGTTGGAAGATTGGCACCTGAAGTTAAAGAATATTTAATTAAAGGTATATAATTATTGATGAATGATTTATGAATATATATTGAATGATGAATGAATGTTTAATTATGGATGAATATGTAATTAATATATAAGAGGGTTTCATCATAAGGTAAGCTGAACTTGTGCTATTACAATCAGGTGATTAATAAACTCTCATAAGGTCTCAATCAAGTTAGTAGGTAATTTATTCTATTTGCGTTTACTGCATCGAAATCGAAGCGTATGGAGCGTAAGGATTTGTTGCTTGGTATTGATTTTTTAACTAAATTAACATTTTAATGGCCCAAGACGCTGATGTAGTACGTCAGCTCAGTGGAGCGGCGGCGCGCCCCTGTAGGTTGCACCACCGAGGCTGGGCAGTGAATGCGATATATTAACACTTCCATGGCCCAAGACGCAGATGTTCTACCTCAGCTCAGTGGAGCGCTGCGGGTCGCAGTGCCTGGCAAATACGTCTTTTGTAAATATTGGCGTACGCAGCGTCGCGGCGTACGCCAATACGCCAAAGTGTACGCTCCGATACCGAGATGCAGTGGACGCGCAACTTTGTAGGTACCTATTGTTAATTTTTAAACCTGTTATGTTGAGAAATGAATACTTTATTGAAAAATAAAATTATAATCAAATATATTAATAGAAGTATTTACTGATCCAGAAAATTACAGAACATGCAAATATTTTGTCCTGCGGCGGGAATCGAACTCGCTCGCTACCTGTTACGCCTCAGAGCCACAAAAGGTCAACTTATAAGTCAGAGCATCGGAATTTCAATTTCTTTTTCACCGAAAAGTGAAAACAGGAATGGACGAATAGGATAAGAATATACGTACGAGTATGTATGAATCAGAAAACTGCTGTATCATCACATCAATCATCATCATAGAATCCATATACGAAAGACTAGCTTCTGCCCTCGACGTGAACACCTTTTATAGGTGCTTCTTTTTTATGCTTGCTTTTTATGGTGCTTCTTTGTTCAATTTATAGAGACAAAGACCTCCGGACCATATCGTGGGTGGGTTCAGTACGTAGACTTTGACGTGGCCTTTACCTGAGCTCCTGTGAGCACTACAGTCTTGCCAACACTCTCTAGCATGAAGGACAGGAGCGAAGCCCCGTACGCTGTAGTGTCGGTGCCATGAAGGACCACGAAACCATCATAATCGTGATAGAATTTCTGGAAAAAAATTATATTATTACAGAAAATTAAGAAAATACGAAACTCAGGGTAAATAGAACATGTCTTTAAATTTGTTTAGCAAACCGTAAATTCGCGAAAATCCTTTAGAGATTATATTTTTCTTCCTTCTAAAGGAAATATAACTTGCGAAAAAGCAGCCAGCGTCTTGGGGACGCTTCCGGCTGGTGTTGATATGGATTAGTTGAGCTATCTGTAGACTGTTTGCAACAGTCGGCAGTTAGCTCAATTGTTTCAATTGTAAATACTAGTATAATTTTCTTTGTGAATAAATTTACAAAATATAAAGCGAAAAAGTAATTTATCTTGTTAACTGTTTTACTGTGAAAATTATCACGGTCTCTACACATGGTGTTGCCTTAGCTTGCTTGTCATTTTGGGCAACAGCGGCTACAAAGCCTGAAAATTACTCTACTTCTTGTTAACACTCCTGTCATTATTTTCTTTCCATTTTGGAATTATAAAATTACGAATTTCGTGTTGGAGTATAAAAATAGGTCCCCAAGATATGTCTATAGGTCCCCAAGATATGGCTATGTCCAGCAGCAGTTTATCAAATAAAATAAAATAGAAAAAAAATATAATAAAAGTGGACGTTATTAAATAAAATAAAATGTTTTATGAATAATTTAGTTTTGCCTCGGCTTCACTCTTCTTTTTCGAGGCAAATAGTAGAGATTTAATTCTATTTATGTTGTGTATCGTATTATGTATATCAGTTATCTAGTACCCATAACACAAGCTCTGCTTAGCTTGGGGCTAGACAATGCTGTGTGAATTGTCCAGCATTATTTATTTATTTTATTATTTTAATCTTTGTGAACTTTCGCCTTTACAATTAATATTAGCATTTTCTAACCTTAATATCCTGGGCCTGCTTTACCCAGTCGTCTATTGTGAAATCGGAGGAGTCCTTGAGTTCATCGTATTCGTGGATTTTGTACAGGACCTTCAGTTCTGTGTCTTTGCCATCTGAAAATAACACAGACTTGATTTATTTTGGTTGTTTACAATGGAATCGGGGAAAATGAATGCAGTGAAACTCTGCCATACATTTTGTATAAAATCTATTGAAAAGAAAAAACCAAAAAATCTAGTAACCCAAAACCAAAAAATCTAAATCTAGTATAGTACCCATTAAACAAACTCTGCTTCGCTTGGGGCTAGATGATGCTTTGTAAAATTACCCACCATGATTTATACATTTACTAGCTTCTGCCCGCGGCTTTGCACGTGTTGTTTCTATGGAAACGTTTTGAGGTTATTTCTATCAGATGGGAACTGATTTTTGGGATTAAAAGTCGCCTTTGTTTGATTCCAGGGTTAGACTTACCTGCCGTAGCAGTTTTGGCGTGAAGAGGTAACAAACATCCATCCATCTATCCATCCATCCCTCCAAACTTTCGCATTTATAATAATTAGTGTGATTATGTAACTTACCAGGTAGAACCAGATACTCCTTCTTATCAGTCTCGGCTAAGTTCTTCGACCAGTACTCTTGATCGTGTAGCTGCGGCAGATTCCTGATAACTTTCTCTATGTTCTTCTGAGGCACCAGGACTAGAAGACAGAAGATGCAACGTTAAATGTAAGATTATGCAAAGATTTGCGCGTCGGATTTTCAGATTAATTTTATGGTGCACGCAATTTTCCTGGATGAAAAGATTAAGCCAGTTTTGTTCCCGGAAAATCGCGAGTCGTCCCTAAGGGCC
Source organism: Eupithecia subfuscata (assembly GCA_963564075.1). Classification (NCBI taxonomy): domain Eukaryota; kingdom Metazoa; phylum Arthropoda; class Insecta; order Lepidoptera; family Geometridae; genus Eupithecia; species Eupithecia subfuscata. The sequence continues at coordinate 8,345,401 of OY751117.1, read as the reverse complement.
TTATTGGCTTTTATCCCGTGGAAGGTAATGCCTATAGTCCCCACGCGGGCATGCGGGTTAGGGATCCCAGTTCGGTGGTAGAATTGTACTGCAGGCGCTGCTGCCCGTCTCCGGTGGATATCCCGAGTCGCCTCTTACGATAACCGCGAGAAGAGTTGGGGTGGTGCAAATTCTAAGCCGGTACCACACAGCACTGATGTGTACTACATCTATACTAAAATCTACCTCTCCCCGGCCGTCTCGGTGTGCCGTCCCATCAGATTATAAGAGTGAGGACTGGTATTTAATACCCATCTGTCTAAGCTTCATAATTTTCGTAAAATAAGATCTAATAACTCGTACCTTATTACAAGCAACTGAAATAAAATATAGTTATTTGCTTATTTAATATTTATCACTAAACATTTATGCTAACCTCGATCTGGCTGTAGTTTTACCGTGAAGAATTAACAAACTACCTATCTTACGCCCGTATAATTAGACCTAGGTCTTCGATCAGGTATCCGCCGCCTAGCGCGGGGCGGATACCTTGATCGATGACATAAGTCTGTAATAGTTTTTCAATAAAAAAGGCTTCTAAACCAACCTCCTTTCTCATTCTTCAGCATCCCAAAAGTTCCTCCTGTGTAAATTGCCAGCACTCTTTTCATATTCGCCATTTTCTCCAGGTCGTTGAATTATCTCTTCAAAAGGAATTAATTATGTCGCTCTAACCGCATAAGCTCTAAGACTGCCGTTTAAGTACGGAATGTGATAACTACTGTTTGTTATCAATTGTTTCTTGTGTATATGTACATGAGATCAAGGTTGGGAGATTACAATCTGACAGAGCCGTGGGCAATGGTTTGCCCACGGCCGATTGCCCACGGCCGACTAAAATTCTGCTGTATCATGAGGGTCGTGTTATCTAAACCAAAGATGACACAGGCGTAATGATTTCATAGATGAGATGAACAAACATTGTTAGAGCCGAACGCACCGAGAGATATCACATTAAAACTGCAGATATTTTTTACGGCTGTTTTGGGTGTTAACTAGATGTCGCTACTAGGAAAATTAGATCGCTATCGAAGTGTAAGGTAATTTTTTGCACATAAACATAGATCTTTGATCAGGGAAAGTAAGGAAGAGGTGATTTCTTTCGTCCGAGACATAGATACATACCTACTATTTACCGAAATTTGAAGTCAATTTATAGTTTTTTAAAACAAGCCAAATTATCATCTAGTATGGATACATTTTTCAAAGATCGCGCTATCCTTTTTGTTTTTCGTATACACACGCCTCCAGCCTGGATCTATGACGTCAGCGTCGATAATAATTGTATGAAAAAACTAAATACAATCACGCAAACTTTCATATATTTACTATATGTACTTACTAGTTTCTACCAAAGACATGCTTCGAACCATTTTCCCGGGGTGAAAAAGTATCTAGCTGTTTTTCAGAGCTATATTTATGCTTTTCAGCCCGATTAGTTTTGGCGTGAAGAGGTAACCCCAGCATCGAAACTTTCACATTTATACCATTGGTGTGATAGGTAAATGTAAATCTCAGCTAGATGATGTAAATTGGTCCAGCATTATTTATCTAATTAATTAATTCTGACTGACCCAGCCAAGCCAACGTGTTGGCGCGAGATTCAATTACTCTGTGGTTTTTATTTTCTTCCTGTATTGTATTATGGAAACATTTGAGAATATGTTTATTTTTGGCGCAAAATCTCGTATTTTCCCAAATTCTCCAAAAATACCAGTGCTCCACCCCAATAGGTCTTAATTTTTTGGCAAATCACTTTTCAGTTAGTTTTATTCGTTGTAGAACGCAAAAACAATTAACACTCTCATGGCCCTGGGCGCACTCGTTAATCTGGAGCTCCGTGTAGCGGCCGCACCGCCGACGCTGGGCAGTTAAAAACCACAACAATATATTCTCGGCAAGTAGTCTACCACAAAACCAACAAGCAAGAAGTAAAATTGGTGGTCGCTGCGGCTTATCTGCTGAATAGTTTTTCTTCGACTGACTGAAAGTGTTTTTTTATAAGTAGATATTTTGGTCACGGATAATTAAATTATGCGTATCGAAAGATAAATTAATAATAACTAAATGATGCGTTACCTACAATAGATAAAATTATCGTTAAAATAGGTACTTTATTAATCACACTAATAACATAAATGCGAAAGTTTCGATGTTTAGATGCATGGAAATTTTTTTGCTTTAATAATGATATTACCCCCTCTACATGACCGTGAAAATGTATTCTTCTATCTTACTGCGTTTGGTTGGAAGATCTCAAAAGGGGGGATGAACAAGGAGACGACAGGGGGGTGAATGACAGAATCCCTCTATCACGACGGCATCTGGTAGCACTCTCCAAATCCTCCTATAGAAAAATCAAACAATATGCCTCGGTTTGGAAGCCCTCCTGGGGGGCGAGGGTCCTGGAGGGCAAATTTCAAAAAGTTGGTCTTTTCCGTAGGTCCCCAAAGCTGTACATTTCTGCAAAAAAAACATACCTCCCCCTCCACCATCAAGGAGAACAATTATGTTAGTCAGTCAGTCAGTCAGTGAGTGAGTGGTAATCTAGCTTTATATAATAGGTCTCACACAGGCTCGCTTCGCTTGCCTTGCTGTATTGCTTCCTGCTGTGTTTCATCCGTGTTTCATTCAGGCTCGCTTCGCTCACTTTGCTGTGTTAGGGATGAAATGTCCTCCATAACATTTTCAAATATTTCAATAGAAGCTGATGGTGGCCTGTATACGCTTACTATAATAATTTGCTGCAACTACGCATGCTACTTCGATGTGGCTTTTAACGGGTAAGCATATTATGTCCTTACGGTCTTTGAATTTCATGCCTATGTATCTATCTATACGTAACCTAAGAATCCAGTCTCATGTTAGTGACATTTTATAATTTGTCTTTTTGAGAATCAATGAATACCTTTTAAACTTAAACTTAAAATAAGGAAACTATGAACGATTATAATAAAAACCCAAAAACATTTGAATTATTTTTAATATATTTCAACAACAAAGATTCAATATCTACCAACAAGAGCCACAACAGGTCCTAATAAAAGCCAGCTGAAAACATTTATACTAGCAGAGTCAACGGCTGGATCTGCATCTTGGCCATCAGTTTCAAAAACTCTGCCCCAAACAGCAAAACTGTACAAATCCTCATCAAAATTCACCAAATCCATCTTAAGCGTGGTAGTGCTGCCATCAACAGTAGATGTGTAGGTGTAGTCTTCAGGTTCCAGTGGCATGATAGACGTTTTCATAGATGTAGGAAAGTAGTAAGAATCTGCAGCTTCTAAAGAGGTTATGATAGGTGTGGGTACGGTAGCGGTGATGGAGAGTTCTCGGAAGAGAGCGGTAGAGTTGGCGGTGTATGTGTCGAACCTGAGGATAAAGTTATAGTCATTAACGCTTTTGATGATATTTGTGGTGGTTTAGAGAAACGAGTATTGGGAGACTTGACAAAAACTAACGCTGTAACAAAACAGAAGCAGGAGCTACAAATAAGAATATAAAATTAAGGATAGAATTTAAAGAAAACGTATAAAAAGAAAACTTAGGTGATAAATGCCTTATGACACTGCTAAGAAGAAACCACGAATTTAAGATATTGAATTTGACATAATGGGAAAACGGTAATATCGAAACAAAAACTAATATCGGTTACATTAAATAAAAGTTGAATCACAGGTTTTCACGATAATTGCCCATTGCCCATTGATGGTTGGTTTCCAAAGTTCCAAATCCATTCATGATTTTGCAGTCGTCAACAGAACAAGCACGATAACTACGACACAAACACCAAAGTGATAATGGCATAATTAGAATGCTAATGATTCTGACACACACAAACATTGGTCTCGTGAGTAAGCGAAACAACATTTTCCAATATTAGCGAATGTTTGCTAATAACTCGATGACTTGCAAGATACAAATCAAACGAGTGGAATCGACTGATACAGGGATATATAACTTCCTATTTCTTTGATAGTCGGTCTCAATTATAAACTGCTAAACCCATCACCAAATAACCTGCTAACAGAACTTTAACGATATCTGCTAGCAGCTCATGCTGTCAGCATAATAGGTTGGTACGATTAAAAAGAAGAAGCTTTACGATTTGACGATAATGAATGAATATTTTTAGATCCATCCACATGTTAGCAAACGTATATGGCGAGCCCAGATGCACTTAGCGCATTCACCGCCAAGCTACAGCGATGCAACCCAGAGAGGTGCATCCGGAGCAAAAAGCCGCCGAAGGCTTTGTACGTCAGTGGTAGTCAAAGTGTTAACCTTGTACCCACAGGCTGTCATATCAAACAAACAAATGAATCGACAAACTTCTGAACTATGGACGGACAGACCCTTACAATAACCATAACCATCAAGGAAACCACGCCAAATTCCTCAACGGACCTGCGACCACAGGTATCCATGGTATCTCCAGTACAGGCGAGGATAGAACACACTCTGGTGCCTCCTGTGGCTACTCCGGTGAAGGAACGCACACCGCTGAAAGCTGCTGCCCTGTATTTGTATTTCTGGAAAAAGAAGCGGTTTTTTGCTGAATACAGTAGAGATAAACGAATAAACGTAGGTCATCTGACCTACATTATGTAAACTTCGTTCAAACAAATTGAAAAGGCTCCATAAAAATCTTAAATTTAAAAATAATAAGGTATTTGTACCTCATCATTTTTAAAAGTAGGTAAAAATGTACTGGTTGATCATAATGTATTTATAATTACGAGCACAATTTAACTAGTGGTTTAAACAGGTGTAATAACGTGTTCAGAAAATAAGCAATCAAGAAGTATAACAAATGTGATAAAATTTAATGGTTCAATTCAATTTATATCATTTATTTTCCATAAATAAGAACATTTGGTCAAGTCAATTGCTATCAATTATGGTTTTTAGGTGTTTGGTGATTTGAGTAGTTTGCTTATCAAGTTTTGTGTCTTTTAATAAAAAATACTCGGTTTTATGAAATTTAAACAAGTTTAATTACAATTTTAAAAGTGTATATTCTGTATGTAACATGTATTTTGGTCCATAATATTCATAGTATTAAAATAATTAATAATTCATAGTATTATTTTAAAGTCTATAGTTACCTACATAAATCTATTATTAGGTGTAGCTGGGAAATCCATAAGATTGCTGTAATCTTATGGATTTCCCAACTACATATAATTAATGTTTTCCTGATATAATTGTTGTTTGTTTGTGTTTTCTTAAGAAATTTCTTATCTTCAGTTTACACTATCGTAAGTAAACATTTCATCACCTTACAAAGAAACGTTATTGTACAGTCAATAGTTTCTCATATAATTCTTCCTATCATTATAAACAAAACCAAATTTTAGGTACAGAGATCAACCAATTTTATGAGAGAATATAATTGTTCATGTTATACATTAATTAATTCGTAGATGACTAACTTATGATCTAAAAGATATAAACATAGATTCAGACTTTAGATCTTCTTCATCAGTTTAGGCTTTTAACTTTTCAATGTAATTTGACTTTGAAAAATGCCGTTATAGGTTTATATTTGTAATGTTTTAATATTTTATCAATATATTTCTAATCTGAAGCATTCTTATCGCCGGCTTCGTAAATAACGTCAAGAATATTATTAAATCCATGAATATCATCATCAGATACATGTTTATTATGATCTACATCTCTGATGTACACTCTTCCCCATACTCCAAACGCAAATAGTTCATCTTGTGGTTTATTTATCTTAAAAGATACATGATCTTGTTTATTTTTTGTTTTTTTCTCACAAACTTCGCTATCTTTAACGTTTGCCGAGTCTTTTTCGTTCAGATTCCAGAAAGGAATTTTATTTTCGTTTGCTTCAGTTATTTCATTAGGAGTTTCTATGCTTCTTTTATCGATAAAAGTGATGTTTGTCGGTGCCAAAGGAAACTTGCTGGCTGTGAATGAAACTGGGAAGTAAATGACGTTGTCGCAGCTCAGCGTTCTGTTGTATTGATGACTGTACGTCCTCATGCTGATTTCGAGCTCTTTGATGCCACTTTTTGTTTTCTTTGGGTCGAACCTGTAAATTCAAGTTAGAATCTGAAGTAAAAAATTCTGCTGCTCAATCCTGTTAAACCAATCGCTTCACTATGACAATGGTGGCGTCGCAGAATCGCCACGTAAACTACTTGTACCAAAGGGTGTTTTGGTGGCGATTTTGCGACGATTACACTTTCAGATAGCACAACAGAGAAACTTCAGAGAAGCGATTGATTAACAGAATGGGCACCTAGTTTTATTGCTGTAGTGAAAGAATCACACCCTTATTTATTTCGTTAAGAGAGTCTAAATAAGTTTTAACCTGCGAGGGATTCTTACTTAAAATAGCGCGCGCGCGCCTCTTTTGACTGTTGACGCCTTAGTTTTATTTCGTATTTACTCTAATTCCATGGATTGTCCTTATGTTTTTATTGCATAACTGTTGAGAAAACCCTTAACACAAAGTAATTGGTCACCCGAATGAAATGAATTATAGACTTCAAGCCATTGTGACCCATAGCATAAGGTTTAAATTGGCCTGAGGCGTCGGGCCCGGAGCGGACCTCGTAATCCCTGACGGTATAAAAATGTTTCGGCCCGCTCTGGGCCTCCCTTAATATAGCGGATGTAAGATCATCATCATCCGCAAAAGTGCGACCACTGTGGAACAGGCCTCCCCAAACCAAGGGAGGTTTTGTCATGGTTGATTTCTTGCTTGGCAGGTGGATTAGTGTTCGTAGTAGTGTTGTTAAAAAGAGACAGAAGCTGCTACCCTTCTTTTAGTAGGTCCCTTAGTCGACTCTTACGACAACAACGGGCTGAGTTGGAGGTCTCGATTCTTACGCAGCGGACGCCAGGCGCGTTTTAGCGGGTGTAAAATATCGCGTCTCAAAACAAGACAAGAATTACGACATCATCATCATCAGTCTATGTTAGTCCACTGCTGGACATAGGCCTCCTCTAATGAACGCCATAGCGTCTTGTCTTCAGCTTGCCGCATCTGGATGCGGCAAGCTGAAGACAAGACGCCCAATTCTGCGAAAATCTGCAGGCAGATGCTGGCAGATTTTCTTGCCTGCAGATTTTCGCAGAATTATGTTATATCAGGGTATTATATTATAACAATTGGGTTTTAATAATATAAAAATTACCTGTAACCGCAGCTTTTGGAATCGGTACCTTTACAAGATACAATAGAACAAGCTAATACCCCGATCTCTCTACGTGAGTACGTGTTAGTACCGTCTTGTACTATCGCTCTGTAGTACGGAGCCTGCAACAAAACAATGGTTTTCAACTTAAGATGCCGTCAAATTTTAAATTTTACAATGTACTGAAATCCAACACCCAATGATTGAGTTCAAATGCCGCTCGACAAAGCCACCGTTGTCAAAATCGGCGTTGGCAAAATTGTTGTCCCATAATGAGTAGATAATCCTGCAGGAGCATGTGCGCGGAGGCAAGGCCGATTAGACAAAAGACCACAAAAAGTTGAACCGTTTGGAAGTTATGTAATTTTTTTTTTAATTAGCAAGAAATAGTAATCACTCCTGATCACAACCACAATTTAAACAATACATTTTTGTGAACTTTTTTTGTGAATAGTAGGTACTTCCCAAAGAAGCATGTCTTCTTTATGAAATTTTGAATCTTTACTTGCTTGATGTCTATTTATTCAAATTATTACTGGGCTATTCTTAACAATATATTATACAGCTAAAATTGAACTAGCTTTTTATAGAGTTATCTTTACTATACGAAATGTTAATTATGGCTGACTAATCCGAACTCTACATGCTAATGGAGTTTCATTTTTTTATATTTATATTGATTTACAATACTTTATTGGTCACAAAAACGCTTTCGTCATAGAACATAATATATATATATATAGTATATATTATGTTCTATAGAACATAATATATATTGTATAGACTAGAACAGAAGAAATCGAGATGCTGCGATAATTTAGCAGAGCTGCTAGGATATACTTACTCTAAAGGAAATTGCAGATTCTGATTCGTTTTCGTGCAAACGCTAATCTTATGCAAGCTACATAAGAGTTGGTTTTGCACAACAACGAAAATGAACATGTATGTTATGGGCAATGATAGTGTTAATGTGTAAACAGGACCATTTCTACATTCGATTCTAAAATCCAAGATATTGTATGTCGACAAAGAAAAGAAGTATTTATGAATTATTATTAATTATTTAGGAGGTTGCGGGTTCGATTCCCGCCTCGGGACAAATGTTTGTACGATCTGCAGACATTTGTTCAGGGCGTTCTGGATGTTTTCTATGTATAATAAAAAATATTTATCTATGTAGTGTATTGTATTAAGTATATCAGTTATCTAGTACCCATAACACAAGCTCTGCTTAGCTTGGGGCTAGATAATGGTGTGTGAATTGTCCAGCATTATTTATTTTATTTATTTATTTAATTAGCAAAAACTAACAGTAACAGAATTTATGTTTTTAGTCATTTGTAGCGCTGTTTCGCTTCGCACCGCACAGGTTCTCATCACAAATTCATTCTTGCCGTTTCATACCGAAAAATGTCAGCGTTTCAACCCACATAAAAAAGAATGTAGTCGGCGTTTCTACCCAAAATTCGTTTCCGTTTCTCACCACAAAGAGATCAAGAGATTTTTTTACAGTCAGATAACCACATTAGTAAACTACAGATTATTTTAAAGTTTCTATTAGTTGATTGTCCTTTTCTTTTTGAATAAAAATTTTACAATAACAGAGAACAACATGGCAACAGCTGGGTACAAAATCAAAATTGCACATACGCAGCTAAGAAAGTTAAAATTCGTGATTGAAAACGGAAGAGATACAAATGAAATGATGAATAATTGAAACCAAAAACTGTTTTGACCTTCTGCGATTTGCTTTGATGAGCACTAATATTTCTTCGCCCCTTTGTTTACAAAAATTATCTAGGATTTTATAACCGACAAGGTATGGTCAAGCAGTTTTAAGCAACAATATTAAAATACACATAAATGAAATAATAAAAACAAAACCCACCTCCAAGTTGTAAGTTCAACAAAATATCAATAAATAAATAAACTCACCTATGCGTGTTAGTAAGGAAATGTAGTAAGTTAGGGACACAGCTCCCGGCTCTTACAAAGGCACATCGGATTATTTTCCACGATGTGCCATTACAACAGCCTGGAACTGTATCGCGGTCATATGTCAGCCTTTTATATCTGCTATACTTGTATCACTCATACATAAATATATAAAAAAACGTGCAAATAGAAAAGCGATCCACCATTTGGTAGCCCACTCAGAAAACGAAAAATCAAAGTATCTCATTCCTTTTCGTACAAGCCTACATTTCTTATGTCACTTACGCTAGTATACGATATACAGGGTGGACCAAACAGTGACGTCATAAAAAAATGAATGCCTCACCCCCGGGAGTACCCGAAAATACCCTACGTATGTTCCCCGATTTTTCGTAGTTTTCGAGTTATGATTTTTTTACGTTTTGTTTGAGAATTTTCGGGCGGGACGGTTAATACTGTTCTATATTTTTTTTGTGTGGAGTACTCCAAGTCAATATGCGGAGATGCACTACTACTATGGCATGGCTAAAGGACATGGTGCTTTGGCGGCAAGGCGTTACCGACAACAACTGAAGCAGCGAGGAGAAGAACTGGTGCGTTATTAAGCTGAGTCATTCGTTATTCATAACTTGAGAAAAAAACTTAAAAAATTCTAATTCGAACTACGAAAAATCGGGGAACATACGTGGGGTATTTTCGGGTGAGGCATTCATTTTTTTTATGTCGTCACTGTTTGGTCCATTGTTAGGAGTACAGGTGCAAAAAAAAACGTGCAAAGAGAAAAGAAATAGCCTCTTCGGTGGTGCAAAACATGCAAATTCCAAAGAAGGTACCTACCAATTTAAAAACATTTAGAATGCTTTAAGTAAAACTGGTGTAAGTACCTTTATGAAACAAAAAGAGCCATACTTTTTAAGAAATTGCTTAAAGCTTCAAAAACCCACAAAACATCATAAAAAAACCTGTAAGATAGGAGATTGACCAGCAGCCTGTTTCTGCTTCATCTTCAGAGTTTTGATTTTATCGTGAATAGACCTTCATTTGACCACTTTCAAGTGATGAAAAGTGACAATGTGGCCGACGATGTAACACGAAGGTTACATCGTCACCTATTCACTCTTCTCTTGAAGGGACTCAGGTTGTACAAAAAAATTAACCCTTGAATAGAGTGAATTATAAAAACTTACAGCCTCTCCACTCCTCAGGTCCATGTTGACTTTAAAACTGCAGGTGACATCCTTATCTTGCAGAGTGAACTCATTTAACCCTTCCACTAGCAACCTGGTTATGTGGGCCATCTTGGACCGATGGTGGGGCATAACTCTAGAGATCCCTTAAAACGTACCTAGACTTTGAATTGAGTGGATTATAAAAACTTACAGCCTCTCCACTCCTCAGGTCCATGTTGACTTTAAAACTGCAGGTGACATCCTTATCTTGCAGAGTGAACTCATTTAACCCCTCCACCAGCAGCCTGCTTCTGTGGGCCACTAGAGACGGGTCGGTGATGAGAATGAGGCCATCTTGGACCGATGGTGGGTCGTATATCGGGCCTTGACTGGGCTCTGTCACCTGAAACGTAAGTTGACAAGGATCGTTGCTATAATCCCCAACCCGCATGCCCAGCGGGATTAGGGCATAACCCCCTAATAAGGGCCAATATGGGCCAGTAAGGTGCGTATTAGGTCCAGCAGTGTATTGTTATCTGGTGTTGTAGTTGTTGCTAAACTGCAAAAAAATACTGGCAGTTCGTCACAATTTTTTGCACATTCTCCCATCGCAAAGTAGCATACTTCATATAGGTACGAATACTTCTGAAAACCTAAAAAAATAGTCATAAAAAATGGCTTGATCAAAATTATTGATTTTAGATTTTTCGACAGTTTTCAAAGGGCAATAGCTGTATTAAATGCTGTATATTACCTGGCCAGGTGTTTTCGGCACTTTGGAGACTAGGAGGCGAGTGGTCGATACGCCAGGCATGATGCTGACCAGGGCACCAGCTTTGCCGGAGAAGATTCCAGAACCTAAAGCAGAATGATGAGAAGTTGGTAAATCACTCAAAGACAGTAATGCTTATATATTGTTTGTTTAAAAAAAAGTTTGTCGCTCGATTTTTTCCCAATAACCAGTTGCCTAACGTTATTGCATCGCCAAATCCAGGTATTTTCCCATTGATGTCTTGTTTGCCAAAAAACAGTAAGATGTATAAATTTTAACCAAATTTTAACCAACTCCAAAAAAGTTCTCTCAAATTGGTTGTATGTATTTATTAACTAGAGATAACCACGATGGAAATTTTTAAATGATAAATGATATTTTTATTGCATTTATCATTTAAACTTTCCATTACAACCTTCGATTTATTTAAAAAATATATATCTATGTAGTCTATTGTATTATGGATATCAGTTATCTAGTACCCATAACACAAGCTCTGCTTAGCTTGGGGCTAGATAATGCTGTGTGGATTGTCCAGCATTATTTATTTATTTATTTGGCCTATCACAGCATTTATGAATTATGCAACCAGTAGATTATTTACAACAGTCTGCAGTTAGCTCAATTGTTTCAATGTAAATACTAGGTCTAATTTATTTATATTCGGTCACCTCACCTCAACAGCCTATAATGGTCTACCGCTGGATGAAGGCCTCCCCCTGATAAGCGACTTAGCTCATGGGGGTAATGCCCATAATCCCCACGCTGGGAATTATATTATTTGATTGTAATTTTCTTTATGAATGATTAATACTAACCAGCGCTTCCAACGGCTGGATTGTTAGCCCCGGCTGCGAGGAAGTTCACGTCCATGGCATATGCGTACGCTTCTTGGATTTCAACCGCTGAAACAAAAGAAAACTGTCCAGTTTTGAAAACTTTTAAACGCACGGTTATTCGGTAAGGAAAGGAAAACGAGTACGGACAATTCCTCCAACTCAGCCCAGATGAGGTGTCTGCCACAAACGATCAAGATGTTAAATCACGTAATTTTATTTCTAAAATTCGTTATCTCGGCTCGGAAAGGAGTACGTTCAGATCTTACCCTACGCCCCCTGCCCTGTATTCACCTATCAAATCGACTATCTTTTACTTTTCGTACACTTTGCATAGCTTTGCATACAGAACTATATTATTTCTGTGACTTGACAGATTTGTGACGTAAGCCTAGTTGCTATGACTCTATGATAAAACAAAAGACAAGGCTTTAAAATAACCGAGCTATAAAAATTCCGAGACAAACTCGACACACAAGTACACACTCGCCATGACGCTCTGAAACAGGCCAGAGCAGAGTGTGTACATGGTCCGATCCTCTCACCTCGACCGGTCACTATACAACGAAGACAACGAGTGACAGACAGTAGCCTATGTCGCGGCTGCTTCCAGGAAGAAGAGACTGTGGAACATGTAGTGGTTCACTGCACGGCCACAGAGGAGGCCAGAAGGGTAACGGGATTGAAGACTCTCATAGAGGGATCTAACCCGTCCTCACCCACAGAAAAGCTGAAACGAAGCTGTCAATCACCAAAAGTCCTGCTCCGGTACTTCAAGGAGCTGGGCTGGTTAGGGCCTGGTTAGGCAGGGGGACAATGCACAATACACTCCTAAGCGAGATGTCAGTGCAGATCCCGGTTCCCCCACTTAGAATTAGAATTAGAAGACAACGAGTGTGTAGGGTGTCTGTCGCTCGTTGAGAAGACGAGGGCCCGAGACATTCGACCTCTCGGCGAGTGTGTACTGCCTGGCATAACAGTATGTAACCTCTCTGTTTGACAGTTAAACTCACCAGTCAAATAAGGCAGTTCCGAGAACCACATAGTAGTAAACACGACATCAGTGATCCGGTTCTTCTGAACCACTTGTATAGCCGGCACTTGGAACATCAGATCGAAACATATGAAATGGCCGAAAGTCACCCCGAAGTCCGTTTGGAAAATGCCAAGGTCTGGAGTGAATGCGGAGGTGTGGCCTGCTTCGCCGAAGAGATTGATCTTGCGGTATCTGAAAGATTAAAGTGTTTAGTGGCGGTCCTCAGTATAAATATTCCGTGACGTCACCAAACGTTACGTGTTAACAATTAGCTTATGCTAAGACAAAGACCGTTTTGTGACTTTAATCGCCAGAAGCTGTAACTTTTATTTTATTTTTAACCCCCGACGCAAAAAGAGGGGTGTTATAAGTTTGACGTGTCTGTCCGTGTATCTGTGTACACAGGTACAGGTTGGGAGCTACGATACCACAGACAGATACACAGGTATCTGTCTGTGGTATCGTAGCTCCCAAACGGATGAACCGATTTTCGTTTAGTTATTTTTGTATCATAGATAATTTTATCCCGAGTGTTCTTAGCCATGTTTCATGAAAATCTGTTCAGCCAAGTCTGCGGGGTTTTTTAAATGTTAAGTAGGTACTTACTCTATTGCGAGATTAAATTTTTTTTGTACTTTGTCTTATCAATCACCGGTTTTGCTTTTATTTTTGTTTTAGGAGAATACTGACTAAAATCAGTAATATTTCTTTCTTTACATATTTTAATCATCATTCATTTTATAACCATGACCATGATCATTACCTACTTAAAACCCGCCAACCAACATGGTTTAAGACCAAAAAAGTCAATAAAGCCAAAAGCATATTTTTCATACTATTTTTCTCTTTCCTTTGCCCCTCAAGGTTTTAAATAGAAATCAACGTGATAAAGAAACTACACGGCAGCAAACAAATAAGACTGCTTCTTTATATCCAGGAATCCAGGCAAAGTCTAAGGCAGAAGCTTTCTACAACTACCTGTCAATAGCCATAGTCAATACCTCTTCCCGCGGGTGTCACCATAATACCCACCAGGGGGTAGGCAGCAGCGCCCCCTGCAGAACAGACCCAAAACAGCGATCGCCAACCCGTCTACACAAGTGTGGCGAAAATGGCAAACCTTTCCAAACATTAATCTTTGCGGAAGGCCTATGTCAAGCAGTAGACGTCTTCCGATAATGATGAGACGCACCACATCCTGATGGACTGCACCAAGTTCAATGATCAAAGGGCACTGATGACTGAACTTAATTTAAACTTGCGAGCTTTAAAATGGAATCGCTTTATCGCGAGTTGATCAAAACTATTTTTTTTACAATTTATATACAATGAACTATAGATTGTGGTATATCATTTGAAAGGTAATTTTGTTACCTTTCAAGTGATATCAAGAAGATTTAAAATTAATTAAATTGGCTACCTAAATTTTGGGAGTTATTGCAATAGGTCGAAGTTGCATCTATCGGCTTCTATCGGCGCCGGAGCTGGATTTCTCCCTCGTATCCGCTGTTTTAGCTCGTCCCACATATTCCAGATTGGGTTCAAGTCAGGAATAAGGGCTGGCCAGTCTAGTGTGGGAATGCCGACATGGAAGACGTCTGTCGGTACTGTCTAGTCACTGCTGCGGTGTGGCAGCGGACATTATCGTGCATTAAATCAAAATTTATCGTCGCCAATAAATCCTGCGTAAGGGAAAACATAACTTAACTCATAGTTCACTGCAAAGAAATTGTAAAAATTAGTCTTGAACAACCCTTGAAGCGATTCCAGTTTAAAGCTCGCAAGTGTAGATTAAATTTAGGAACATTTATTAACATTTTAGCGGATCCAAATTGTTTAGCGGCCATTTCACTGTTTAAAATTTTTATGCATCAGTGGCTCCCTTAGAATATACCTCCAACTTGACTGATTACTTTAATTTTGTTGTTTTTTTGCTTTTGTTTGTTATCAATAAGTTTAGGTAACGATAGGACTGACATACTTTGAAAAGTAAAAGTCCAGAAAAAACATGCGTGGACAGTCACGGGCAACAGCTATTTACAAAACCTACCTGTCAATAACAGCACCGCTCCTATCGAGCACCACATTGGTGTTGAAGATGTATCTCTTCGCCTCAGGACAGTTTTTATTGGAGTCGTTAGCTATACAGTCCACTAGCTCTCGAGTGTTGAACACTACGTAGATCTGGTTCGTTTTGGCTGCTTCCGACATGGACACTAGAAGCTGTGAAAAGAACATATTGAATTACTGTGCACGCGTTATTTCTGGTTTAAAAAGTCCCTATGGAGACTTTATTCCAAGTGAACAAAGATCTAATTATTGTTCTATAGAAACATCATGAATAGCCTATATTGGTCCACCGCTAGACATAAGCCTCCCCTATGCCATAGCCCCGAGCGCCATAGCGACCTGTCTTCAGCTTGCCGCATCCAGCATCCGACAGCATCTGCCTGCAGTCTTTATCGTCATCCCACGTAGCCGCAAGGCGTCCTACACTGCGTTAGACCGAGTCGCGGTCTCTACTTAAGAACACGTTTACCCCAGCGGTTGTCGGTTCTTCGCGAGATATGGCCGGCCCTATGGAACCGTCTATGGAAACGGTTTAAGGTTATTTCTATCCCATGAGAACTGATTTTTGGGTTCAAAGTAGCTTAATTGTGTGTTTGTTTTTGGTTTATGAGAAATAAACATCCTTAAACTGAATACAGCAAGGGTATTTTAATTCATTCGATTCGTTTCCGAATGGAAAACGTCGGATTCGAATTCGATTCTGACGGATCTATAAAACGCTATTTTGATTTCGCCTCAGGTTGATGATCGAAATAAGATCGCCTCCTCATTGACATGGCCATTTGTCAACAGATTCGCTTCGGATTTTCGATCACGAATGCAAAATAGTGTTGTATAGATCAATCGGAATCGAATTCGAGTCCGAATTCGGATTCTGAAACGAATAAAATACCCCGCAGGTCTGCCTTCGTCTATGAGACATTTCAGCTAGATCCGTTTAGCAGTTCTGGTGTGAAGATATAACAAATATTGGTATATCCATCAATTCATTCTAACTTCTATCGCATCCAAAATATGAGTGGTGATTAGTATGAAGTAGGTATGACTCACATCATCGTAAAGGTCAGCATGTTCCGCTGGTACAGGGTATTCCCGCAGGCGTCCATTGATAGGTACCTCGAAACTGGTGGTGGCATTCGTCAGCGTCAACTCAGGGAAAACCACGATGTCTGCTAACTGAAATGGAGTTTATAAGAATCATTTTTTCATACTTTTACACGGTAACATACTGGTAACCAAACTGCTAAACTAATAACGCTACGCCACTGCTGAGATTGTACTGTTTGCTCAAGTAGGAATAGTATGTACTTATCATCTGTAACTAGGAATTCGTCAGTTATAAACGTACCATAGTATCACACAGTCGTTTTACTCAAGCCTCCTAACACCGAACCCTACATGGAGACCCTGATAAGATCCTACATGGCGACCCTGCCAGAACCCGACAAGAAATTGATAGCGGTGCTGCTACGAACTCTCGTCGAGTGCTACGTGAATGCTTCTAAAGTGCTACGCCGTAGCTAGAAGACTGCTTTATAATTACTGCTACTAAAGTGCTACGCCGTAGCTAGGAGGCTTACGCACAAGCCAGTATAGTGCTACGTCGTAGTTGCGTGAGTGCTACGCGAATGCTACTAAAGAGCGACGCCATAGCTTGGAGACTGCTACGCAAGTGCTGCAAAACTAACTACGCGAATGATAACAAATCTCTACAACATTGCTATAACAACGCTACGCCATTGCAAACTTACGATAACAACGAAGCAATACTACTACTCGGGACTTGTAAGTGTAAAACTATATATTGGATAAGTAACGAACTTATCCACTAAATCCTTTTGGCACTTACGTAGATGACTGGTAAGGCATATACGGGAACGACAGCGTAGCCTAGTATTGACATCCCTGCGTCCTAGTAGACTACTAAACCTTCGTGGTTGTAAATGCCATTGATGATGTTTGTGCAAAACGCAAAGAATTGGTATCCAGTAAATCTTAAGTATATAGTTCCCCATAAAAATGTTTCAGTCCTACTATACCTACTCATTGTTATATTAACTTAACTAGATATTAACTAGATACATAAATATTTAAGTACCTATTTTTAGTAAAATATGGGAAGGAGCAGCTGTTCTCCTGCTACACAGATTCATTGTAGCTACCACAGGAGACAGAGTTCTAACTTTAGAATAAGAATAAAAATAAGAAATCTTTATTTGTAGCATTACACTTATTTAAACTATAGGTACCTACAGACAACATAAGACTATATTAAATTAATGATAAGACTTAAGTAAATGCTACAAAATGGCGTTCGACTCTGCATTTGTTGTGACAACTAGCCGGTGGGCACAGTTATCTCAACGCTGATCTTCCGCCGAAACCAAAATTAAATGACGCGTCACGTATGAATCCAGTAGATTCCAGCAAATTAGAAATTCTTAATAACTTAATTTGTCACAAATATTTTTAAAAATAAACAATTTTGTATTTTGACGATGATAATGTTGTATAAGTACCTGATCAGCAGCCTCCTTGATCAGCCGAATGTACTCCCCTTTGTTCTGTTCCACATTCCTAGACACTGCGTATTCTACCACCGCTGCTACGTAGTGGTCATCTTGAAGAGTTGACCGCTGGAAAAGTAAACAAAGGAATCTAGTTAGTAGGTATGTAAAATATTATGGGAAGAAATCAGGTTTAATCAAATTAAAAACACTAAGGCCGCCTTTTATACTTCCTGTATTCTTAGTTTTTTCTCTGTATTGTTTCCTATCTTTGTGTGGTATAATAAAGTATTTTCTTTCTATCTATCTAAAAATATTGATTGTTTCAATTCTAAATATTATTTCTAATTTGTTTCTATTATTGATTGTAATTTTCTTTGTCAATAAGTAATAATAATAAAGAAACATTACATGTAACAATTAATTTGTAGGTACATTTATTTTATTTATGTACTATTTTGTTCTGTGGTTTTGTGGCATATGGTTGACAATAGGTATAGTTGCCGCCAAACAACTTGCGGTGCAGCAAATCGCAACTATGCTCCGGGCACGGGCAGCAAAATTGGAAACGCGCAGATACGCTCACAACGCAGCAGGCAAAAGAGATGTGTACAGTTTCGTTTAGCTCTGTCTCGCTTTTTCATTGTTTGAAACAAAAACTCACAAAGAATAATCGACGCGACTGTCCAGAAGATAACCGCCTACCAATTTGGCCTAAGAATTGCGTTAGTGAAGAAGAAAGAAGAAATCTGACGATTATTATATTATTGAATCACTTGGAAACTTATTTTTTTAATAGGAGATCATTTTAAAAGTTTAATTAGATAATCAAATCACAAGGAAGGAAGATTAATATTAATTTTCTGCGTGAATTCTGTGATTTTGCAAAGGTCAATATCAGATTTGTGTTCGTATCTGTGTCTGTAGATTCAGATTGTTGCAAATAATCTAGAGGTAGCTCACGTTTATTGTGGAAAATTTCATAATACTTACGTCAATTTAATTTAGGATAGAGAATAAGTTTTTCGAACGGCGTGAGCTCAACAATTAAGTTTTTGCTTATTTACAAGATAAATACAACGCAAGAAGAAACTGGTTGAGGGAGCCAAATAATAAGTAATAATAATAACCAACGAATCGAAACATAAGTCATCAATAGACCACAGGGTTCCTGAGATCTCGACCAAATTATGAGCGAAAAAGCGCACTTTCATATTTTTTTATCCTAATTTTTTTCTCAATCGTATTTTCACATTCTAGGAACCAAAGAAAAAAAAACTTGAGAGGTGTCAAGGGACACCCGGATGGAACGAAGTTCCTTTTCAATGCGAAATAGAAAGACGAAACGAAAATAACTGGCTTGCTTTCTATAAGAGAGAGACAGACAGAGAAACACGCGCACGCCGCACGGCTTACAACTATAGCAAAAAGTGTCGTTACAACTTTTGTCTAAAAAGTGTCGTTACAACTTTTGTCTAAAAAGTGTCGTTACAACTTTGGTCTAAAAAGTGTCGTTACAACTTTTGGTCTTAATTTTTTCCGTCTAGCCCCTTTTTGCAACGCGGGATAAGGAACTTCGATCCAAAACGTTGAATTTTATGTAAACCCAGTTTTATTTTCCTATTTCAAGTTTTTTTTAAAGCATCAAAAACTTACTGTATGTAAACTGTATGTGTATATAATTAGATTTTCACATAGAGACAATACAGAAATTTGTAATTAAATTTCAATCAAATATAACAATGCTACACTAGTAGTTACGTATTTGATTTGTTTGCTTTAGAAAAAATTATAAATTCACTAACGTTGAGGTAAATAATTTTCGCGATTCTCATAGTTTTCTTTAACATTGACTATCGATATCGATAAAAATATATGCTTGCTCAACTGGGGTGTGATGCTTGACTTTGAGTCGGCCAATCGGAGCGCAGCGGTCGCCGCAGTGATTTGGCGGAATTGAGGGGTGTAGTCACAGTAGATAAATGTATACAGTACAATGACTCAGGCGTCTCTTTGAACTTTATACCTACAGTTGAGCGGAGCGCTAGGGTTGGTACCTACAAAAAGTAATACAGCGGTGTGTATATTTTTATTGAATGTGTGTGGTTTGAGTTCAGGAATGAAACATATTATGTTAATTTAGAATACATAGAAAAAATACCTATGTATATGAATAACTCCCATCTCTAGCAGCGGCAAACGAAATCTGTGCTAAATGCTCGCGGTCGAGAACCGCACGCGGGCGCAAAAACGCATGACAGGAAAAGCGCCCTAAAAGCGAATATATACCTACATACATTATTACATTAAATACATAGCAGAATTTCCCATACATTTTTAATGATAGTAGCTACCTACCTATCATTTGACCATCACCCACCTCCGAAGAGACAAATAAGAAAGCGAAGGCCAATTGCGTGTCGACTTGGCACATTTAGGGTTCCGTACCAAAATTAGGTCTCTTATATTTAACTAGCTGCGCCCCGCGGCTTCGCCCTCGTGGAAATTAATGTTTCCAACTTTATTAAGTTTTTCTTTCATAAGAACCTTCTCCTGACAATAACAAACACAACAAAAAAAGAATTAGCGAACGGTTCAGCCATTCACGCGTGATGCCGTGACCAAGGAAAACGGGTTTCATTTTTATATATATAGGATGTAGAATACATTTAGACCTCAAAATAAGTAGGTAGGAAAAAATAAGTGAATTTCAGAAAAAATAATATGGAGGTACTACATAAGTATTTGTTAGTAACATTGGCATTACTTTTACTTCAGGTACGGAACCCTAAAACGTGGTAAAGACTATATTTATTTTACCTTTCAGCATTAGCAAGAAGTCGAAAAAATGACATCGTTGGTTTAACGAACGTTGAGTTTAGGCACCCGTAAACACTGCAATATACTCGTGGTCGTGATGCCGCCATTATTTAATTTATTATTTCGCGCACTTGCAACGTTGAGGTACCGAAACGGGAGCGGACAGCGCGGGGGTCGCGGCACAACAAACTCGTTCAGCGCAGCGACCAGTCTCGGCGGCGCGCGGCGCGTGGCGTGACACTGGATAGATGTGCATGCCGAGACTACCTTAGCGGCCGTGTAAATGACGCCTATATGTGCGTGCGTCGATTCGGGCGGTCTAGTATGGAGTCGGATTACTGTATATTTATGTATTGTGGTGTAGTATCATAACCCGCTATAATGCTTTTTGACCAATATCGTGTTAGTACCATCAATCAAAAGTTCTTAAAAATTGCTTTGAAATGGTTGGCTGCTTTTCTATCAAAACCCACTAAAACACAGAGAAATTCGTTGGTAAAGAACGATGTTAGGATCAAAAGCCACTATAATAGCGTAGGTCAGTTTCAAAATCCTCTATAACACAATCGACCAATCACAGCACCGGATTTGCGTCGCCTCATCGAGAAAATAGTATGGCGGTTGTGACTTTCTGTGTACAACAAGTGTTCGGATTTTTAATAAATTTAATGCAAAATCATGGAAGAATTAGCCTAGTTTGTGCAAAAATCAGATCCGAAGCATTTGAGGAAGAGGCCACGCGATCCGTCATCATGATAACGTGAAGTGGAGCGCAAGAAATGGTGAGTGAAAATTGAACAAAAATCTCCTGGAAAGTTAGCAAGAAAAGTTTTTAGTATTGTTGTCTAAACAAAATTAATGACATTTCCTCTCTATTGGGTATATGCTCGATGCGGTGATGCTATCGAAAGTTAGCCTACCCGCAATACATCGTCTTCATATCGACAAGTTCTTTGTTTTGTTTTGTGTTATTCGAAGCTTATTTCTGTTAGGTTTGCGATCGAATGTCGGTGTTATACTACTATGGTCAAGGTTAGAGCTGCTTGTGTAAACAAATACGAACTTTTTGTTTGGATTTGTTCAAATAAAATTAGTATGTGTCGAAACAAAGACATGTTAACAATATTTATTGAAGAAAGGATCTAAAATCGACAAGTACTTTACATTGTGTTTAAAATCACCAATTAAAAAGTTATAAATAAATAATAAATAATGCTGGACAATTCACACAGCATTATCTAGCCCCAAGCTAAGCAGAGCTTGTGTTATGGGTACTAGATAACTGATATACTTAATACAATACACTACATAGATATATTTTTTATTATACATAGAAAACATCCAGAACGCCCTGAACAAATGTCTGCAGATCGTACAAACATTTGTCCCGAGGCGGGAATCGAACCCGCAACCTCCTGCGTCGCAGGCAGACCTTCGCCCGCTGCGCCACAGAGGTCGTTAATTTTAAGTTAAGTACTGCTTCTTCTCTTTTTCTTCACCTTTTTTGCAGATAATTAAAAATTGAATATGGACTATTTAAAACTATCTACAAATACATATGTAAAGTAGGTACCTACACACAGCATAATAGGTAAAACACGGGTACTTTACCTGCTCGGCAGACGTAATAAGGAAAACGAGAAGCAATGCAACAAACTTCATGATTCACTTGCACATTTTTCGCTCAAACAAAGAAATAAATAAACAAAATCGGTCGTGTCGACTACAGGACGAGTCAATGAACACTGACTGGTAAGTGTATGCTCTGTTTACACTAGGCTAGTTGTAAAACTGGATAGTAACTGGATAATAAACCACAGCACAGTACATTAACGAGTCAATGAACACACTTACCAGTCAGGTAAGTGTATGCTCTGTTTACACTAGGCTAGTTGTAAAACTGGATAGTAACTGGATAATAAACCACAGGCCCACAGCACAGTACAATAAAACACAACTTGTTTTAATTAATTTATTAGATTCTGCCGCGGCTCTGCACACGGATTTGCTGAGTCGAATTATGTTTGTTTTATAGGTACTCTCTTTTAGAATCCAAGATATTTTTGTTAACAAAGCAATGTATGAAAACTTAATGCTGATAACAATAACTGAAAACAACAAGGTAACATGAGAGCCACAATTTAACTGCAACGTAACCTTATTTACCTTTAAGGCTACCTTGTTAATTTTGAAATAACATTCTTATTCTTATTTCTATCATAAACAAAAATTTCAACAACGCATAATTGCACACAGAAAAAAAGGTGAAAATTGTGTATTCAAAAATGGACGACATGAAACTATGAAATGGAATGAAATTATGAATATCGAAACCAGAAATTGTTGCGTTTTTCTGCGGTTTGTTCCGATGATACCAGACTACCGTAAAAAAAAATCAACGAATATTTCTTTAGTTTTGTTACACCGTTGTTTACGAAAAATATCTAGGATTCTAGAACCTAGTAAATAATATGCATGTACACTGCGCAAATTTCATTTGCATCTGATCAGTGTTTTCGGAGATCTGAGGTAACAAACTTGTTAATGGTAGGATACAAATATCACACACACACACACGCACACACCCTCACACACATAGCTTTTGAATGAAGCTAGAAGCTGAATGAATAAATAATTTATGGAACGAATATTAAAAAGTTAGAATTTGACCCAGGTATATGTACTATGCTAGCTAATAAGCATTAGTCCTAGTTTTAAACTATCCTCGTGTAGTCCGGGCCTAAGCACTTACTATGCACAAGTAAATTGTCCTTCCTGATTATTCGCAAAGTTATCGAGAACGAGAAAATAAATTAGATTATAAGATGATAATGATATTGAGATCTTCCGTTTATTCGAAAATTTTATATTCAAAATAAATAGGTACTCTACCTAATATATAATAGTACTAAGACCTCAGTGACAAAAAAAAATCATTGTAGTGTCCATATTAGATGCGACTTGAATATTGAACGTGGCTTTAACATTTAGTAAGCAAATTTGAACTTTGTCCCCTTAATTATAGAGAAAGGTACACCCGTCATAAAGTCTCGCGATTTCGATCGTTTCAACGCAGAAGGTGACAAGTCAACGACTACCTAAAATAGACTCGAATCACGCCACCTGCCTGACCACAGAACAACTACGTAGTTACCTACATATGACATCGAATCTCAAGATAACAGTGAAACTTGGTGCCAAATAACTCGGTCATGACTTTAGTGGCGCTAGTGGTGAAGAAATTACTTTTAATTAACATTAAAATTAAAGTTCCAATTTTGGCCACACGCAAAGTTAACCGACACGATGTCTATAGTAGGACTTACTTGCAATGAACTGTGGAATAAACAAAACAAAACTAGAAACCGTAACATTATATAAATTGATACAGTCTTTTGTAAACAGATTTACTAGTGAGAGCATTCGTTCAACAACATTTATATTTATAGGTCACCTCGAATACAAGCGCGCGTTCACATTGTTCGGTTTTGTACGTCACTGTAGATACTATCTATCTATAATTCTATATTAATATTATATAGAGGAAAGATTTGATTGTTTGTTTGTATTGAATAGGCTCCAAAACTACTGGACCGATTTGAAAAATTCTTTCACCGTTAGGAATCTTACTTTTCAGGGAGTGACATAGGCTATATTTTATCCCGGAATTCCCACGGGAACGGGAACTATGCGGGTGAAACCGCGAGGCGATCGTCTAGTAAATAAATAAAATGACGATTCGGTACTTTAATTGCATTATTAATGCTTTGATGAACGATGCATTATTAGTGCAATGAAAGTACCTTATTACCGAATGTCGAAACACTTTTACTTGGCCTGTTTACCTTTTTAAAACCATGTCCAACTACTTACGATCTACCTGTTGAAACTGTGGCAAAAAATACTCATGAAGATAATTTTAAAACGGTATCCACTAAGCCACTCCATCACAATACCCGATTCCCCTAAATCATTTTTTTTTTTATTGACAATAGACCCTCGTTTGACCACATTTTCACTTGTAGGCCGCTTGGCCTACTAAGATTCTAGCCTAGACAACATCCATGTGCTTACATGGATTGTTGTATAGGGTAGAATCATTATATTATGTAGAGGGTATTATAGAGAATCAAAAAAGTATTATAGTAACTAATGGTAGACAAAAATGACATCACACCGTCGTCGTCGTTGTGATAGATTCATTTCGTAAATTCGGAAGGAATACATTTCAAATATTTTACGAATTCGATGACGATGTGACGTAATGTTTTCTCTTTTCTACCCTAGACAACAATCCCTTGTGCTTGGCCTACTGATGGTAAGTGACGATCTAGCCGAGGATGACAAAGATCCAGAAGACACATATTAATGATTATTATTAATTTTTTTTTAGGCCGGCAAATAGCCTTTATTCACAAAGAAAATTATACTAGTATTTACAATTGAAACAATTGAGTTAACTGTTGCAAACAGTCTACAGGTAGCTCAACTGATCCATATCAATCCCAGTCGGAAGCGTCTCCAAGACGCTGGCTGCATTGCTCCGCTGTATGGCAATGCTGATACGCTGTGCCAGATACTCACCAGCTCTCGGGTCACGCGTCGCTAATAATTATTGTCTTGAAGAGACCAAGGTTGGTTCATGTTGGTCGATAACAAATTATAATTGAAACTTGAAAATATTTACACAAAGTCCGATAAAACGGTTGTTATTTAATAATGGAAAACCGCCCGGGAGACGGGGAGGCCCCGTTGGCAAATAAGGCTTGGTAGCATTGCACAGAATTTGCAAGTTTAAAGCCATTTCAAGTAATATCTCCTACATGTGTGAATCATCATCATCATCAGCCTATATTAGTTCACTGCTGGACATAGGCCTCCCCTAATGAGCGCCATAGCGCCCTGTCTTCAGCTTGCCGCATCCAGCATCTGCCTGCAGTCTTTCGCAGATCGTCATCCCACCTGGCCGGAGGGCGTCCTACACTACGTTTGCCGAGTCGTGGTCTCCACTCAAGATGTATGAATAATCATGTTGAAAAGAATGTACTCTTACATACCAAAGTCACACTATATTTGTGTGTTTTATAAATACCTACTCGTACCTACTAATTGTTTCTTTGACTGCCTCGTTGGTATAGCGGTCAGCTTGTTCGTCCACTGATAAGGTATGAGGTCCGGGGTTTTTGATCCCGGGCCAATAGTTGTTATTGGGCTTTTTCTTGCAAGAAAAATTCACAGTAGCAGCCCGGAGTCAGTAAGTTGGCGGTTTTACACCCCCATGCCTCGGAAAGCACATTAAGCCGTTGGTTCTGCGCTTGACCTCCACCCGTCTGCGATCCCATCGGATTATAGAGAGTGCACCTGTGTTTGCGCACACACTTGTCCACTATATACATATGTCCTGCGCATCTCGCTAGTCTCCGATGAGACTGGCCGCCGTGGTCGAAATTCGACTAGGAGGACATCAATTTTCTTTATATGTAGGTAGGTTAGGTATACAAATTCATGGATCACGACATTATAGCAGTCGCGAGGAGCATGGAGGATGGATGGAGGTGCAACAGGACCGCTATTTGTGGCGTCGTTTGGTGGAGGCCTATGTTCAGCACTGGACGTGGAGGTACGTGCTGATGTTGACCATGATGTAGTACCTACACATCCTTCTATTATCATAAACGCGAAAGTTTGTAAGTATGGATGGATGTTTGTTACTCTTTCACGTAAAAACTACTGAACGGATCGGGCTGAAATTTTGCATACAGGTAATTGTAATCCTGGAATCAAGCATAGGCTACTTTTTATCCCATAAATCAGTTCCCGTGGGATAGAAATCACCTTTAAACGTTACCATAGATAGATAGATAAATTTTTTATTTGGTTAACAAATTGACAGCACAAAATACAATCAAACATAAACAAGTTGGTAGGTATATAAAAAAAACTAGTTTAGAACTCCATAGAAACAACGCGTGCGAAGCCGCGGGGCGCAGTTAGTATTAAATACATTTACTATCTACTCAGAATAGTTTAACTTGAATAGGTGTTTCCTATTCTATGGTTTAAATAAATTGAATTGAATTAGTAAAAATGCTACATCGCTGCTACGCCGTAGCTCCTTTCTGCTACGTGGTTGCTACGAAATGCTACGACATTGCTTCATTGGTGTTACGAACATGCTACGTTTATTATTATTTTATTATACATGGTAAGTTAACAATTTCTTTAGTTTGGCGATGATGGTAGAGTAACAACTCTATCATTATCGCTATACTAAATAAATTGTTTGTCAACGTTTCTCAGAACGCTTTGCCTACTATGTTATCGAATCAACATCATCATCAGTTATTCAGTGTCATGTGTACATTGAGTTCATAATATGGGTATAGTGGAACAGAATATAAATAATAATTATGCTGGATAATTCACATAGCATCATCTAGCCTCAAGCTAAGCTCAGAGCTTAGCTTGAGAGAGAGAGCTAGAGAGAGAGCTTGGGTTATGGGTACTTACTAGATAACTAATATACCTATTTAATATACATTACATAGATAAATATTTTAACTATACATGTATTTACAATTGAAACAATTGAGCTAACTGCCGTCTGTTGCAAACAGTCTACAGATAGCTCAACTGATCCATATCAACATACTATACATACATAAAAAACTAAACTATACATAGAAAACAACCAGAAGAACCGGACAAAATATCTGCAGATCGTACAAACATTTGTCTCGAGGCGGGAATCGAACCTACCTGCGTTGCAGGCGGACCTACGCTCGCTGCGCTACTACATACATACTTACAAAAGAGAAAACTTACTTACATTAAATTCAAAAAAATACTGAATAGGTTGTATTTAAATTAAAACTTAATTGCTGATAATTATAAAAAAGTTGATATAAACTCACCTTTACTTAGCAGACGCTCTGATTTACCTTCCATAGTACAAACAGCGGCTTATCAGCAGTTTTAAACGAACAACAGCAGATAAAATCTAATATCTTTCTCGTTGCAATAATCCCCTTTTTGGTTCCTGGGGTTTTCCCAAAATATCTCCGAAAATAAAAGGTTTCTAACCATGGTATTTATTTCGATAAGCTTCTGATGAAATTGTCTTCCAAATAGTGTATATTTCATAATTATTTAGCTGCGAAATTTTATAGGAACATCTTATGTTGTACAATCTACAACGAACCCTCTCGCTATGCTTTTTTGGTTGAATTTTAAATGTACAAATATTATTATAATATCTCGTAAGTTATTCGTCACTGATAAGAATCAGTTGATTTTACATTATCATGTTATAATCTTGATTTTACATTAACATGTTATAAACTTTTGTTCCTTGACTTTTCTCTAAAAATCTCCTAAAATACTGAAAATTCTTCTCCAGCGTATCGGCCGATAAGCTTTGGGTAAAACTCTCTTTCAATTGGTATATTTTGACCACTTATTTTGAGACCAGAATTTTTCAGAACATTTTAAAAGCTTTATTTATTATTTACCTTATTACTTACTCTCTAAGGAATATTTTAGTGTGAAACAATGAATATTAGGTAGGTATAGACAGCATGTTTATTCTTATCATCCTTCAATAAGGATTACGCACTATTTTTGCTGTTGCAAAGGTGTTATAGATAAAAATCTATCGAGTTGTTTGAACTTTACCCAACGTACGTATGTACATACCCTACAAATAGGTATCGAATAATAAAAAAGAAAAATTCCGAGAAACTTTTTATTTAGACTACTTAGTTATTTTATAACTATCATGGTTTTTAACATTAAGGTCATTAAAATTAACAACATTGTGCTATTTTGAGTTTTCCAATATTTTTTAAGTCATGGTAAATTAAACATCCTTTTTTTATGATTTGATTTTAAGTTTTATTTTTATTATATTTGTATTGAATAGGCAGATTAGTTGGTAAGTTATATTTATTAAAATGATTTTTTTTTTCATTCCAATGTTATTTTACCGTTTCTTTGGTTTTGCCCAATCTTTAGGTTTCAATATTTTTTCATTAAAATGTGGTATAAGTGGCTGTTTCCTAGTGTTTTCCAAGTAGGTGTGCAGTTCTCAGAAATTCCTGAGGTTTTGAACCATTCCTGCAAAAGAAAACGTCTGAAATTATTTTCACATGCATCGCAAAAGTTTGCTAGAAAATTTATCAAGGAGGCTCAGTTATAAAATCCAGCCCTTGATATCTTTTTCTGCAATCTCACACAACATGTAATATTAATGATATTAATTTATTACCAGCATCATTATCTTCCTGGACTTCCTCCTTTTCATCATTCCATACTTTCTCTTTTACTACTTCGTAAAACTCATTCTCCTCTTTTGTGTTCTGAGAAAAATTTGAAACTGTACTAATTTCCTTGCTCTCTTGCATTCCCAAAAGACCAAAGACAAACAATTCTGCTTCAGAATTATTTAAGAAGATGTTGTATATTTTATTGTTTTCCTCCTCTTTCATAGAGTAGTTGTAGTTATCTGGTTCTATAGGTATGAATGACTCGTTGTAGGCAGAAGGGTATAAAGAGACAAAGTCACTTTTTAGATCTGTTAATAAAGGTAGGACACCTTCGATGAATAGTTCGTCAAATATTGCAAACGTAGAATTTACGGTGTCATTTGTAGTAAATCTAAAACAAAAATGATCACTTTATTCCATGGTAGGTATGCATTTTTTGTTCTACAAAATTGGCAAAATAACAAAAGAAATACCCAAGAAAATTGATTCAACATACGAGTATCAAGTGTAGCAAGTGTTCATAATCGGACAATTATATTTTAATTGACGTTTTTGACAGTTTTCATACATTTTATGTAAAAGCGACGATGCTGTTAACTGTCCAGTTATCTTTCAAAAACCACTGCCCCGGATAATGGAATCGAAAGTAATTCTGTCTCTCTGCCTGTTCTAATTTTAGGTATTTCTGTAGTACTACTATTTATATTTGTACTGTATTTCAAAACTTGCCTTTTTCCACATGTATCAATTGATTCATCAGTGCATGCAAAAACTGCACAATCTCGAATGGTGTGCTTCACACCTTCTGCAAAACGATCTCCACAAAATGCACCAGCTCTGTATTGGTATTGCTAAAAATATATAAATAATGTAAATTTTGAGCTTGAAGTTCCATTGAAACATGTTGGGTTTTCGGTTAGTTCGTTTCCCAAAGTGAAATAGTCCAATTTTTTTTTTTTAAGTTATATATTGGCGTTAAAGTTCTGGTGGAATTTCGGGAAATAGACTTCCGTTTTCCCATTTTCCTTAAAATGCTTATCTTAAAATGGCGTTTCCGTTTTTTCTTAAACCTAACTTTTTACAAGTAATTTTCAGGCTTTTCCAAACTTAAAAAACCTTACTTGTTCTTGTTCTCCATCTCTTTCCCTCATAAGAACCCGGAACCTGCAAATCACGTCTCTGTACACCATTGCGAACTCCTGGTACCCTGGTATCAAGACCCTTGTGATGTGTGAAGGTAAGTACAAGTCTTCAGGCTGTAGAGGCATAGGGGCTTCATCATCACCTTTTGTAGATTTCTGAGGAGATAAAAAACTAAGAGATGAATTTTGGTGGTATACAGGTAATCCATGTTTGGACCATCAATCGAAGTGTCAGGTGCTTGTTATCATGTCAAAGTGTTGGCGATTCATTGAAATCACAAGCATCGAATAGACCCCCCAATGTTCTGAGATATTTTTTACCCGCGAGGCGTGGGTTAGGTTTTTCGAGTGTTTGTATGTGGTTGGTGGACACTGTTTATTGCCTCCAAGCATCAAAATGGCTAGAGCTATTTTGATAAACGAGGTATCAAAATACTCGTCTGGTGTATAAAGCAACATCTTGTAGGCCTTCGCGCTTTTATTTGGTGAAACAAGACCCGTCAAGTGCGAGTGTAACTCGCGCGCCGAGGGTTTCGAACGTTTGTGAACAAGTAGGTATGTACTAAAGGTACCGGTTAAAAACTCCGAAATTTAATGAAGACCTAAAACTAGTAGGTACCAACCTACATTTCGGATGGATCTCTCTGCATGCTTCGGTGATAGGGTGTAGCGGTAATTTTTTAGACTTTTTTCAAAATATTTCGAAAAGTATTCAACCTACAGAAATTTCAGAAACTGTTTTGAAATGTACAAACTGATACCTTTCATATGATACCCCACTTAGTGGGGTAGTCCCCCCTTTTGAAAATTATCACCCCCTTTTTGTCAATTTCTCAAAAAGTGTTCGTTTTACAGACTTCTCTATACTTTTCCTGTAAAATATAGATCTATGTCTACAAACGTTTGATACATTTTGAATGGATCACTCTGCAAACTTCGGAGATAGGGGGGGGGAAAGGGTAAAATTTTTACATTTTTCAAAATTTTTCAAAAAGTATGAAACCTACAGAAATTTTAAAAACTGTTTTGAAATGTACAAACCGATACCTTTCATATGATATCCCACTTAGTGGGGTAGCCAACCTTTTGAAAATTATCCCCCCTCTTTTTGTCCATTTTTCAAAAAGTGTTCATTTTACAGACTTCTCTATATTTTTCCTGTAAAATATAGATCTATATCTACAAACGCTTCATACATTTTGAATGGATCGCTCTGCAAACTTCGGAGATAGGGGGGGGGGGGGAACGGGTAAAATTTCGACTTTTTTCAAAATATTTCAAAAAGTATGAAACCTACAGAAATTTTAAAAACTGTTTTGAAATGTACAAACTGATACCTTTCATATGATACCCCACTCAGTGGGGTAACCCCCCTTTTTGAAAATTATCCCCCCTCTTTTTGACCATTTTTCAATAAGGGTTCATTTTACAGACTTCTCTATATTTTTCCTGTAAAATATAGATCTATATCTACAAACGCTTCATACATTTTGAATGGATCGCTCTGCAAACTTCGGAGATAGGGGGGGGGGGGAACGGGTAAAATTTCAACTTTTTTCAAAATATTTCAAAAAATATGAAACCTACAGAAATTTCAAAAACTGTTTTGAAATGTACAAACTGATACCTTTCATATGATACCCCACTCAGTGGGGTAGCTTCCCTATTTGAAAATTTTCCCCCCTCTTTTTCACCATTCTTCAAAAAGTGTTCATTTTACAGACTTCTCTATATTTTTCCTGTAAAATATAGATCTATATCTACAAACGCTTCATACATTTTGAATGGATCGCTCTGCAAACTTCGGAGATAGGGGGGGGGGGGGGAACGGGTAAAATTTCAACTTTTTTCAAAATATTTCAAAAAATATGAAACCTACAGAAATTTCAAAAACTGTTTTGAAATGTACAAACTGATACCTTTCATATGATACCCCACTCAGTGGGGTAGCTTCCCTATTTGAAAATTTTCCCCCCTCTTTTTGACCATTTTTCAAAAAGAGTTCATTTCACAGACTTCTCTATATTTTTCTTGTAAAATATAGATTTATATCTACAAACGCTTCATACATTTTGAATGGATCGCTGTGCAAACTTCGGAGATAGAGGGGGGGGAGCGGGTAAAATTTCGACTTTTTTCAAAATATTTCAAAAAGTATGAAACCAACAGAAATTTCAAAAACTGTTTTGAAATGTACAAACTGATACCTTTCATATGATACCCCACTTGACTCTGTAGGTCTCTTTTAAAATTTTGACATCTCAATTTGTATGGAAAATGTTCATTTTCATTTTTCATTTATTTTCATTTTTTTTTCTTAAAATCTGTACAGGCGCACGAAATGTATTATTAGTTTAAATTTCAAGTTGATAGCTGCTGTAGTTGCTGAGTTATTAAGGAGGGAAAAAAGGACAGACAAAGCGAGACCATAAGCAAGGCCATAAGGGTTTCGAAACCGATCTTCGAAACCCTAAAAAGGGAGGATCATGTCGGGTTTTTTTTCATTGTTTCGTTTAGAAGTTTTGGCTGATTGACGATTTTCAAAGGAAACATTACAGTTCATTCGATGCAGATTGAAATCGGACCCCCAAACACTTCGTATATATCCTCTATAGTCCTTAATTTACACTTATTAATTTGACACACAAAACAGAACACAATTAAATTGTAAAAATAGAAAGACACTATAATACGATCTAGATTGTATCCCGTATGTGTAGGTACACAACATGAATTTTTAATAGCAGTTCTGTGCTAACAATTTTTTTTGATTATGGCAGAAGCCTTAAAAAATTATTATTATTATTATTAATAAGATTGAACAAACGATGAAAAAGTTTAAAGCATAGGTTAAAATTTAATAAATAAAACACAAAAACAATAAATTTTATTTAAGTATAAACAAAAAGTCTGGGATTAAAGTGTTCAAGTTTTTATTTCGGACTTTTGTGTAGACAAACGCAATATCATTTGAAAATTCAACCGTATGGCCTCCAACAATACAGTTGTAGATAAACGTCACGTTCACTTCGACTCCCTGGTTCACCAATTCTTGACGAGTCTTTTCAGTCATTAGTAGATGATAAAATTCCAAATTACAGACTGACTGCTCTTTGCGACTAGATTTTAACATCATCATCATACGCGGCCTGTCATGGATCCATTTCTGGATGTAGGCCTCCTCCAAATGCCTCTACTCTAGACCATGTTATAATAATACAAGGTATGCTACTCCGAGAAACAACGGTCACGTGGGTTTTCTCAAGCCTACGTCATAACCGCTACGGTGATTACTTTTTAGTTTTGGGAGATTCGAGATCTAGATCTAGGTTTTAGGTTTTCCATTAAATTCTTCAAACTTAGTTTCCATAATTTTAGCAACGCTAATGAGCTCTGCACATGGATAAATCAATTTTTCCCTTGAAACGAAAATTATCTAATCGCAGGAACATTTTTCAGCAACAGATTCTCTTTTCGGGAATTTATAGAACCTTATTTTACCGCCTTTCACACTTACAGTTACGGATAGAATAACCGACTATTTTATTTTAAAGATCCGATCAACCACGCGAGTGATTCACCGGCGTCAATAAAAGTTTGATAGTCACAGGCAAATGAACGTAACTTCTCATTTTTGTGGCAAGTGGACAGTGACGTAGGCTTGGGAAGATCTCGGAGTAGCATACCTTGTATTATTTTACCATGCTCTGTCTGTGATCTTGAGCCCTCGACATACAATCATGGCCTGCGTTTGTCGGATGTCGTCAACCCATCTCTTTGGTGGTCTTCCCCGCGGTCTCATGTGCTGTCGTGGTCTCCACTCCAGCAGTGTTCGCGTCCATCGCTTGCCTATCTATTCGAGCAATATGCCCCACCCATCTCCACTTTCGCGCCCCAATCAGTTCCACCACATATTTAACTTTTGTTTTGGGCCTGATCCACTCATTGGGCTTACGGTCTCGCAAGTAAAATCCAAGCATTCCTCTTTCCATTAACCTCTGCGCCACCCTACAGATCTTTCTGTAAGAGTCATGGTTTCCGCGTCGTGAGTAAATAGCACACATTGTTCGAACACCTTCATTCCCATGGACAGCTTTCCGCGCAGTATTATGGTGTTGGCGCCAAAAGCTGCCCAGGCTCGGGCTATGCGGGTCTCATTCTCTACCGTTTGGTTCTGTAACCCCAGGGTGATCTTGTGACCAAGAGACATACTTCTCTACGACTTCGACTGGAAGTTGGTGCGGTTGTGGAGTAGGTATGTTGTTCATGATTTTGGTTTTAGCGACGACGTTCATTTTGAGACCGACTTTAACCGATTCTCGCTTAAGATCATCGATCATGACCATCGTATTTTATCATATCTTTTGAAAATTATTCCCCCCCTTTTTAACCATTTTTAAGGTTTCTCTATATTTATGCTGTTAAAATAAATCCATATCCACAAACGCTACATACATTTCAGATGGATCGCTCTGCAATCTTCTTGTTCTGAATGGCCCCCTTTCGGCATAGACCTTTTCCGTGGCACCTGGTAGAGTCAAAAGCCTTCTCATAGTCCACAAAAGAAACTGATAACGGCTTTTGGAGCCTTTTGGTATTCGTGACATTTCTGATTGTTTTAATGGTTTGCAGATAGTCACACGTAGGTAGTAAAACCTCTTCTAAATCCAGCTTGCTCTCGCGGTTGCTGATCATCGAGTTTGTTCTGAAGGCGGTTTACTATTACGCTAGTGAAAAGTTTGTACATAGGTATGTGCAGACTGATTAATCGATAGTTGTGTAGTCGTTTAGGGCGGCCGCATACACTCGGTTTCCTGATCCGGAATTCAGATCCGGAATTCCGCGTGCCTAGCGCAAACCATTCGTTTTTCTGTATCAGGAATTTACACGGTCAGTTCGAATAGAGACGCTTCTGTGAAAGCACGTAATGGACGACGACGTTGAATTGATTGCTATTGCACTTTTACTGGCGCTAACCAAGAAGAAGAAAAAACGTATGCAGTATAATGAATGAATGAATGAATATCCCATATACAGGGATATTATTCCACAGATATATAATTAAATTTTGGGCCTCACACATTTTGTTCGCAAAATCGTAAGAACACGTCCATTCGACACAACGCTAGCGCGGTTCTGAATGGAAATTTCCGTTCATGTGCGGCGAACGATACGAAATGTATGTGAGCACTGCGTTTGGGGTGACGTCATTAGGTTTTTTTTCCGTTCTGTCTACCCGAAATCACGGAATGAATTCCGAAACGAACGTCGGGTATTTTTCCTTTCGGAAATAGTAAGAACTTGTGCGCCGTGTTGAACATTTTGTATGTAAATTGAGCATTCAGGTTTCCGAATCTGAATTCCGGATCAGGAAACCTAATCAGGAAACCGAGTGTATGCGGCCGCCCTTAATGTCACCTTTTTTTGTAAAGAAGAGTAATAACAGCGTTATTCCATTTTTCAGGTTCTTGAGTTTCCGCTAGACACTTTGTAAATAATATAGCCAGGGGTATAACTTTTTTTGTGGAGTTTTCAGCATTACTGGAATAATAACATCTTCTCCTGGGGCTTTTCTGTTATTAAGTTGTTGGAGGGCTAAGTCGATTTCAGCTGTTGAGACATCTGGAAGCTATTTTGATCCCACATTAAACACTAATGCATGTATTGAAGTTCCTTGTGCATTTGTTTGGTGCTTTGCTTTTGTAAAGATGGTCATAGTATCTACCTGCACGTAATATTAACTAGCTTGTCTCGATTTGTGGTAACGTTGTAGTTTTCGTCGTTGAGTTAGAAGATTTTTTTGACGACCTCTGTGGCGCAGCGGGCGAAGGTCTGCCTGCGACGCAGGAGGTTGCGGGTTCGATTCCCGCCTCGGGACAAATGTTTGTACGATCTGCAGACATTTGTCCAGGGCGTTCTGGATGTTTTGTATGTATAATAAAAAATATCTATCTATGTAGTGTATTGTATTAAGTATATCAGTTATCTAGTACCCATAACACAAGCTCTGCTTACCTTGGGGCTAGATAATGTTGTGTGAATTGTCTAGCATTATTTTTTAAATAAAAAAAAAAAAAAATTTGCTTCTTTCCGGTGCCGAGTTTTAATGCCATGGTTTTCCTTTTTGTGCTTCTACTTAGAGCTTCTTCAATAACATCCTCCTCGTATCGCTTTAGGTCTGATTTCAGCCCTTTTCCACTCGGATGTGTCTGCTTTACCTTCTGCTCTCATTTATCGTCTCATCTCAATAAAGGTTAAAGTTTGTGAAGACAGTTTCTGTTGTGGATTTTATAATTATTCGGCTTAGCCTATTTGTACCTAAAGTAGGTAGGTATACTAGCAATAAATAATGAATGAATAGGTACTGTTATGAATTAAATACCTAGCATACCTCTATTCAAGAAATGTTATCAAAATAGAGAGGTAGTATTGTGTAATACCTTTGTATTATTGTATAGATAGGCTCAATTGTTTCTATTGTAAATATACAAGTTTTAATTTATTTTTATTATTTTATAGATACCTATCTATTATTGTATGTTCTTAAAACTTCAATAAATTAAATTAAATTGTATTATTAAATAGGTACCATAAACTTACCTCAGCAGAAATAATAATCCATAAAAACACTACGACTAAGTAATACAGGACAGAAAAGCTGCTCATTTTTACAATAATTTAGCACCAACTGACTGCTCTGAAAAACATCTTTAGAAAACACGAAAAAGACAGAAAACATAACTAATTTCAATACCATAGGTACCAAAAGAAACAATGTAAGTAGATATTGTCATGGTTATTGATCCCTGGCATTGGCAAAGGCGTAAAATAATTTAAACCTTTTCTCGATAGACATAGAGACTCACTTACGTAGCAGAAGTCTCAACTTATGTGCCAAAAAAATTACATTGTGTAGTAAATACCGAGTTATAGTTAACTATTCACATGACTTTGTGAAGAAGCCGTAACAATAACAATTCGGGGCAATTCATCATGTTTTAACTAAATATTCATTAGGTACGTCAGTCTATCGTTAAAATTCTGAAAGTATTGGTTTCGTATGAAAAAATTGTTTTTAGAAACGATTGATTGTACAAACCCTACATATATAAATAAATAAATAATGCTGGACAATCCACACAACATCATCTAGCCCCAAGCTAAGCAGAGCTTGTGTTATGGGTACTAGATGACTGATATACATAATATATAATACCTGCTTAAATAAATTAAATATAAGAATGCTTTATGTATACGCTGTTGGCGTTCCTATTTGATAAATAAATACATTACTTAGATAGATATTTTTTATTATACATAGAAACGACCAGAACACCCGGAACAAATATTTGTATATCGTACAAACATTAGTCCCAAGCGGGAACCCGCAACCTCCTGCGCCGCAGGCGGACCTTCGCCCGCCGCGCCACCGAGGTCGTCAAATGTCTACAAAGACAGAAATACACATTCCGGAGACTGAAATATGATCAAAATATAGATATTTACGATACATTCGTTACTCGATAGAGAAGGATATTAAATTTCAACTAAATTAATGCCTCAAATGCCAAATCGCGTGCCAAATTAAACTTGTAAATAATTAGTATACTTATATGCTATATTTTTTTGTAGAAGGTAATAGTGCGGGTACCTATCTAAAAATAAATAAATGTTCAATTATGTCTAGAAGATACGTTTATTATTGTCTATTTTTGGAAAGATGTGCAATAATGTGCGAATTCTCAACATCCTTAAAATATTTAAACTTAAAACTACGAATTCAAAGACCTTAAAACTACGAAGAAAAGACCTAAGATATGAGTAGAATTTTTCTAGGCGTTCGCAAATTGAACATCTGGAGAATTTCACTAAATAAATTCTTAACTATCGCTATATTCTATTTTGGAATGATGAACATGGCTGTTTAGCCCCTGGTGGTTGAGCTTCTCCAATCGAAGGGCCTGGGAATGCTCTCGGCGACGAAGCACCGTGTTTAACAATTTGTTAGCTCTGGTGCGCCGACTCTGAATGTTCCAGGTATCTGTTGAAAATTTACAGTTTTTACCAACTTCTTTTTAAATAAAACGTCAAGTGCGAGTCGGACTCGCGCACTAAGGGTTCCGTGTAATTGACGACTAATTCCGTATAAGACCTTGAGCCCGATTCTTCTAAGCCAATCGCTTCACTATGACAATGGTCTCGTCATAGAATCGCCACGTAGAGTATTATGACGTCTCTGTAGTAGCGATTCTGAGCAGATTGGTTTAGCGGAATACCACCCTTGTGTCTTGCCAAATATCATGATTCTAGGTCAACGGGAAGTAGGTAGTACCTTGTAGGTTTTGGTCCATGGCGAGAATCAATTTTTTTGTGAGTAAACTACAATATGACGGATTTCGGATTTTTCCCTCTATTTAAACTATAAAACCTTGCTTCTTGCCAAATTTAATGATTCTAGGTCTACGGGAAGTACCCTATAGGTTTTGTTTCAAAATATTCAGACATAAACGGCTGTAACTTTTGATTACGTCGACTTAGAAGATTTATTTAGGTTCGATATACCTAGGTACCTTGCTACCTAGGTTGCAAGAGGTTACGGACTGGAGTATTTGATGTTAATTTCAACTCTATACCTCCACACGTTCCTGAGAAAAGGGGGTTGACAGACGGACAGACAGACGAACAACAAAGTGCTCCTATGAGGGTTCTTTTTTTCCTTTTGAGGTACGGAACCCTAAAACACACTGCGGACCCACCCTACCCCCGTCCCTATCTCCGCTGATAAAGTGGGACGAAACTAAGCCCCCATTAGTGCTGCCATTTTCCGCAAAAATATTTACGTAAGTAGGTAGTTTTGCAACATCCCAACTCTTCCCGCAGGTGTCGTAAGTGGCGACTAAGAGATATCTACCAAGCGGCAGCAGCACCAAATATAAGAGCATTGAAGAAGAAGAAGATAAATTGACACGGGTAGGGTGAGTCCGCAGTGAAAAATCACATTAAAACCTTAGCATTATTTTATAATATTAATGTGATAGTGTGAAAGATAGTCGGGTTCTTAAGAAAGGTTTCTATTGCAGTCGATATCTATGCATCCACATTCCAGTGAGCATAATCGATGTTTTCGTAGAATGGAATTCTTATCACAACCAACTACGTAGTTGTAATTAACTTCGAAGGAACCTACCTAGGATTTTCAATTATAAGAAGAAATATACAGGGTGGCTTTTTGAGGTGGGAATGGATTGCCAAATCCGAAACCATGACAGCAAGAGAATTTTTGCGATATTATTTGATTTCTTAGCAAGAGAAAAGTCGTGAAAAGAATCTCGATTTATAAGAAAACCAAAAAATGCAGAATAAGATTATTTTTTAATCTGTTACTTTTTCAAAAAATCGGACCGAATCATTTTAAAAGCTTTTATTTAACTTTTTTTAAGTTGACTTAAGACCTTTATTCACAAAGAAAATTATATTAGTATTTACAATTGAAACAATTGAGCCAACTGCAAACTGTTGCAAACAGTCTACAGGTAGCTCAACTGATCCATATCAATAAATATTTATTTAACTTGATATGTATGTAACTATGTTTGTACGGGTGGAATCTTGCAACTCAATTTTGAAACAGATATCTTCAACCGATTGAGCTGAAATTTTGTACACACGTTTAATTTAGATGTCAATGCATTAAAAGCTACTTTTTACTTGGTTTTCTAAAATGTTAAAAATTATTTCATATTATTATGAGTTTTTTGCACCAACGGACCCGGTCGCTGATAATGATAAGGCTCCTTCTTTGCTACGAATGCATTATTGAAAATAAAAGAAAATTAATATTTTGTACAATTTTAGTTTGAATACCTACTCCCCCTGCTAAGCAAAAAGTGAAAATCTATAATTAAAAGAGAGTTCACGCATTTATTTTCTTTGTATGAAACAATGAAATCTATCGGCACTAACCAGAGCTTCGTTATTTAACTAACAGATGTATGAAAAATTATATTCTTTCATTAAGTCAAAGAAAATAAATGCGTGGACGGAGTATAAGTACTTATTCACATTACCTTTAGCATCTATATCTGTGTCCAACCAAAAAATATAATTTAAAATTCCTTTCAAATTACTTGTATGCCTACAAGTAATTTAAAACGAATTTTACAAACATATTTCACAAACATATTTATAACATGGATACTTACATAGATATATAATTTATTAACTGCTGTAACACACAATTTAAAGTTAAGTCTCAAGAAAAAGGAACCTATATCATAAAAATTAACGAAATTCTACTATCATTGGCATTCAATTAATCTACAATCTACAGATAGCTTAGACAAATTAAGTCCCCCCGAGGCAGGAGGAACAGTAACACTTTTATTGCCCACACGACACGACACACATGCATCTCACCGGCTCCGACTTTGGTGCCTTCGGGTCGAGCCGCAACCACCGCCGAGGCTGGGCAGTGAAAGTGTTAAGATATTATAATGATAACAGTTTTTATGGCCGGTACTTACCCCTTTTTTCCGGAGGTATGGCAGGGATATCTGTGTAAGTCTTTAATTCTGAAAATGAGAAATAAGCTTTTATGAAATTGTATTTAGAAACCTTTGGAAAAGAAATTCAGATACATTTTAGATGCTAGGTAAAGTCCCATAATATGATATAATGTCCTAAAAAGCATCAGGTTTCTGAGATGTTAACATATGAAAAAAAAATAGAGCAATAGTTATTTTCTCTGTGAATATCTAAGAAACCGGACGCTTTAGGACATTAAGTTATGGGACATTTTATATTTGTTTTATCCAAAAAGTCTCTATCCAAATATATAACTTTCATTGTCCACGGAGATTTCGATTAAAAAAACAGTGTGGTAGCTGAGATGTTAAGGCTCCATAAGATTTTAATCTTCAAACCCCTTGCCCTTTATAAATCGTGACAATATCTTAATTAATTAAAAAACTAGAAATCAGATTGAATTTCTTTCTCACTTAAAAAGTTCTGCGATTATTACACTTTCTAACGACATGCATGGCCAAAAAAAATTTAGGTGTTCAAATTAAGAGATACTTGTCTGCTAAGACCATAATTAAGCAAAGACTATGTTTAGTTCTCCTGAGTAAATTTATATTGCGAAATTTGCTCTTTTGCTCGCTTTTAATACCAAACAAACTGTACAAAAAGTTAAGGTTGACTAGGCACTTTTATAGAATTTATTTAGTAATGGTAGCATTACCGTCGAGGCACAATTTATCTACTGTGGTCGAGGTCTGTAATGGGTGGGTTGTTGCCCGCGATGATTATGGCCGAAAGCGTAGGTCCAGGCCAGCGCGGTCGGATTTATGAATAATACAAGGTTTAATAGCTGGCGTCTTTGCGAACGTGTTCGTGATGATGGGCAGAACCTGCAGTTCACGCCATGTCAGTAAACTACCAATAACCCTACCTACTATATAAAAATAAGTCGGGTTTTCCTTCCTGACGCTATAACTCCAGAACGCACGAACCGATTTCCACGGTTTTGCATTCGTTGGAAAGGTCTCGGGCTCCGTGAGGTTTATAGCAAATTAAGAAGAAATTAAGAAAGTGGGAAACATAAATTTCCACGCGAGCGAAGCCGCGGGGCGCAGCTAGTATAATATAAAAACATGAATAACCCACCTCGCGACATCAACTCTTCATCAGTCGCAAGTGTACTATGCGTCCGTCGCTCGTTCGTCGATCTCTCAAAGTTCTCAAATGACTCCTGACTAGCTTTCCTTATTTGTTCGTACTGTGCCTTCAGCTTCTCCTTAGTCGAAACGTCTAGATCTTCACCGCGATTCTTGAAAGCCACCCCCAGTGATTTGATCAACGGATAGTCCTCGGACAATATAGACGAATAGCGACAACTGATGCACTGCAAATATATCCATATGGAATTTACAATGAAATTTATACCAATACAAATATTTAGCACAATAGAACTCTTACCGAAGAAAAGGCACATAAAACAGTTTATTAACACAAAACATTTAGTTAAAGGACAAATAGGTTAAGATTAAAATTTATTTTACACGTTTTGAAGCCTAAGTGACACAGAAACGGGATATGTAGGGTATAATTGTAGCCTGTGGATACCTCGATGAGAATCGCAAGGATAACCAAAGCCGGCCATAGAGCCATTGCACTTTTAATTGATCTATTTAGTACAGAAGTTGAATTGTAACTGCTGTAACTGAGAGATGGGCAGATTACAATGGATTGCTCAGTACGTTACATAAACAAACGTTTGTTATGGCAAACAACCATGTGAGTTGTCAGACAATGATATGCCTATAATGATACCGGCGGGTTTGTTTGTTGACTGCGATAGGTTGACAAACAAACATTTCATATGATTAAGCTATTGCTGTCTCCCTGGGCCCTGATTGTGCAGCCAAGGGTTTATCTATTTTTTAGGTCCATTATAATAAGCAAGAGCCACAGTAATGCCTGCCTACTCGAACTAAACGATACGATACCAAATCCAGAAAGTTGAAAATATTGAATTAATTTTACACTCAACTAATGTGTTCTACTTATGGTGAGTAGGCCGGCCAAACCCAGGCACGCGGGCCACGGAGTGGCCCGCCAAGGCATTTGAATTTGCCCGCCAGCACCCCGACCATAGCTCTGTACTTGCTCTATGACCCCGACCGACTATCGCGCGTGCCCCCGCGCTGTGCGCGGCGGCGTGTCGGTGGCCGGCGATTCTCCAACATTGCGCGACATTGCTATTCAAATTTTAAGCAGATTTAGTTCCATCTATGTGTGTGAAAAAAACATTTTCATAGGTTTGAAAATGTTTTTTTCACACACATTCATCTATAATATAAAAATGAATCGCAAAATGTGTTGGTAAGCGCATAGCTCAACAACGCCTGGACCGATTTCGCTAATTCTTTCTTTGTTGTCTTTGTTATTGTCAGGAGAAGGTTCTTATGAAAGAAAAAATTAAGAAAGTTGGAAACATAAATTTCCACGGGGGCGAAGCCGCGGGGCGCAGCTAGTTAAAAATAAATATCGCACATCACTCACTCACTGCAAAACACATCTCTGATTCGATTATACTTTCAACATCAGATTTAAAACAAAATTATACAAAATTAAAAATGGTTATTATTATAAAACCTAATATCGACAAATTAGTATCTGGAAAACTTCTTCCGAGATCACATTAAAAATTTCATTTAATTAAGTAGGTAGGTACTTATGTTAAGGTTTTTTGTTATTATAGTGCGTAACCCCACACTAAGGGTACTTATGTTAATTCATTTCATGTAAAAATAAAGTAAACAAAGCATATTTTGTGTTTTTTATGTATGAATTTCGTTATGAATAAAGTTGTAGTGGTGGCCCAGGGCCGCCATAGTCTGATAATTTTTGCTCACTTGGAAAATCTATTGGCCAGCCTTGGACTAGAGCATTTGCTAGAGCATTACAATGTACCTAATGTAACGTGCTTACGAATGGTAAAATCCAGACCGACGCTCAGTTTCCTGAAGCATTTCCATGTAATGTAACGCGAATTTACGACGCTGTGTTCGACATAATGCTCACGGCGAGTGAGCACTTACCTGTAACATTTCTTTCTATCTGAAGGATAGGACATAGGACGAACGCATAAATATGACAGAGACAAAAAGTTATCGACATTTCTCAAAGGATTGGCAAGCTGAAATGGCAGTGGGCCGGCCATAGACCTGTAACATTTCTTTCTATCTGAAGGATAGGACGAACGTATAAATATGACAGAGAACCAAAGTTATCGACATTTCTCAAAGGATTGGCAAGCTGAAATGGCAGTGGGCCGGCCATAGACCTGTAACATTTCTTTCTATCTGAAGGATAGGACGAACGTATAAATATGACAGAGAACCAAAGTTATCGACATTTCTCAAAGGATTGGCAAGCTGAAATGGCAGTGGGCCGGCCATAGACCTGTAACATTTCTTTCTATCAGAAGGATAGGACGAACGCATAAATATGACAGAGAACCAAAGTTATCGACATTTCTCAAAGGATTGGTAAGCTGAAATGGCTGAAATTTCGCGAAGAACCGACAAGCGCCGGGGTAAACGTGTTCTTGAGTTGAGACCGCGACTCGGCATACGGCATATAGAGTAGGACGCCCTTTAGCCAGGCCTTTGTTTGTTTGTATTGAATAGGCTCTGAAACTACTGGACCGATTTGAAAAATTCTTTCACCGTTAGGAAGCTTACTTTTCAGGGAGTGACATAGGCTATATTTTATCCCGGAATTCCCACGGGAACGGGAACTACGCGGGTGAAATGGCGAGGCGATCGCCTAGTTGAAAATATACCTACTAATGCCGTATTAGGAAATTTTCAATTTGTTCAGTTTGTCAACACCGACTTTGATGTCAAATGAAAATGTTGTTTATTTCGTCAGCCTGTATAATATAAATTTTCTCCTTCATCGTGGTTTATAGGCCCTAATTTCAATAGCTTGTGAGCTATGCTCATAAATGGTACTTCAAAATAGGGAGCAATAACCACAAGTGTTTTCAATGAGGCTTGAACCAAAAAAAAATCTTCAGTTTTTTTAAATGGCGTTTTTAAAGTCCACAAACGAAACTGGAAACAAAATCTTAAATCTTTGAAAATTTTCGTAAAATTTCTGTAGTCACTGATAGCATGTACCTATTGTGAGATTGTTTTACACATTACCTTATTAAAAGTTCAGTGTTTATAGTTTAAATAGGAAATTAACTTTTAGTAGTCTGTAAAAAAAGTTAAAACTTTTAATAGGCTATTGTTAGCAATTCACTGTTAAATTTTGGGCTATTCCCCAAAAATCAAAACAAATCGACCATCAAAACAATAAATAAATAATAGTAAGCCTTCGTAAATACAACAAACAAATCTAAAATACATAGTAGCAGCCCGGAATCAAAAAGTTGCCGGAGTTACACCCCCGTGCCTCGGAAAGCACGTTAAACCGTTGGTCCTGCGCCTGACCTCTCCCCGGTCGTGTCGATCTGTCGTCCCATCGTTTTATGAGAGTGAGGGAATAGAGAGTGCACCTGT
The DNA here is from genome assembly GCA_963564075.1 of Eupithecia subfuscata. Taxonomy (NCBI): domain Eukaryota; kingdom Metazoa; phylum Arthropoda; class Insecta; order Lepidoptera; family Geometridae; genus Eupithecia; species Eupithecia subfuscata. The sequence goes on along the minus strand of OY751117.1, from coordinate 8,300,559 downwards.
GTTTACGCACACAATTGTGCACTATAATATGTCCTGTGCATCTGGCCAGTCTCCGATGAGACCAGCCGCCATGGTCGAAATTCGGCTAGGAGGACAATTATTGTATTAAATTTATCATCATCATCAGCCTATACTAGTCCCCTACTGGGCATAGGCCTCCCCTGATAAGCCCCACGCCATATTTGCTTTACCTTATCATCATGCTACCGATAAATGTTCCCCTTCACTCTAAATACCGATCAGCTGACCTACAGGTCAGACTTATCAACGAAACATATTGCAGACACTCGCTTCAATAATAACCGCTTCGAACCAGTTACAAGTCTGCTTGTAGGTATGTTGGGCAAGTTTCGATAATTATGCTGAAATGAAAGTTACGTTATATCTTGAGATAGATACGCGTAGGTATCTAACAATGGTTTATTTATCTAAGAGAGAACTTGTGTTTGCGAAAACACTTGTGCACTAGGGTTATTGGTAATTCAAGAAAGAAATTATGATGATTGCAGATGGAGAGACGCGTGTCAAAGTGTCAAGTTTGAAACTATTAAATTATCTTGCACGCACTATCTGGAGTTTTATTAATCTGAAGATTCTACGTGATGATGCTGCGACGATTCCATTGGCATAGTGAAGCAATGAGGATCCGTAACGTTACAGCAATTTCAATGGAACTAGTATCCACGTTATTCTTTATGACATTAGAATGATATTACTATCTATCTAAATAAAAATAAAATTTATTAAATTTAATAAAATATCTATCTATGTAGTGTATTGTATTATGTATATCAGTTATCTAGTACCCATAACACAAGCTCTGCTTAGCTTGGGGCTAGATAATGCTGTATGAATTGTCCAGCATTATTTATTTATTTATCTATATCTTACTATATATAATTCTTCTGTGAGTGTGTATGTCACTGAACTTCTCTCAAACGACTGGACCGATTTTGATGAAATTTTTTGTGTGTGTTCAAGGGGATCTGGGAATGGTTTAGATTCACAATTTTAACAACTGGACCGATTTTGATGAAATTTTTTGTGTGTGTTCAAGGGGATCTGGGAATGGTTTAGATTCACAATTTTGTTTAATTAACGCGTGCGAAGCCGCGGGCAGAATCTAGTATCTTCTTATATATAAAAATGAAACCCGTTTCGCGTTGTCACGGCATCACGCGTGAACGGCTGGACCGATTTCGCTAATTCTTTCTTTGTTGTGTTTGTTATTGTCAGGAGAAGGTTCTTATGAAAGAAAAAATTAAGAAAGTTGGAAACATAAATTTCCACGGGGGCGAAGCCGCGGGGCGCAGCTAGTCTTATATATAAAAATGAAACCCGTTTCGCGTTGTCACGGCATCACGCGTGAACGGCTGGACCGATTTCGCTAATTCTTTCTTTGTTGTGTTTGTTATTGTCAGGAGAAGGTTCTTATGAAAGAAAAAATTAAGAAAGTTGGAAACATAAATTTCCACGGGGGCGAAGCCGCGGGGCGCAGCTAGTATAAGGTCAACCGGGGCAAATGCGTCATATTTCTCGATCACTTCAAGTTATCGCCTCATTGTGATGAAATGTATGGCATTATCCACTTTTTGAAACTGTAGTCCTATATTATGGCTATTTCTGCACAAAGTTCAAGCAGCGATATCTTCGCCGGAGCTTTACAGATGTTTCAAATTGGCTATTTATTTTAAATTGGAATTTTAGATGCATTTGCCCCGCTTGGGGTAAATGCGTCTTTATTGAATAAAAACTTAATTGGTACGCTTTTCGTGATAATAACTAGGTATTACTTTTTGGTTCAAATTTCTTTGCAGTAGTATGATAGTTAAACTAGTCAAAAAGAATAATTGACGCATTTAGAGACAATTTAGTAAAAATGGGGCAAATGCGCCTATATTTTGATAGACGCATTAGCCCCTTATCAAATGCAGATGCTGTCAACATTTTACATGGGTGGCTCGCGCTTACTACCTATACTTTACTAGTAAACAGGTATTGTACCTGTTATAGTTATATAGTTATGTATATAGTTATTAGTGGTTACAGTTGTGAAAAAACATCTGGAAAGTAATATAAATCTTTATTAAAATTAAACGCGTGAGATTTTGATAGAACCGTAGAACAATACAGATTATAATAAAACACAAATTTGAAGGCTACACCGCATTTTTTTAAATTTAAGTTTAAGTATATTCAGACTTTTGTATATTTTAAAATAATAATTTAACAAAATCGATATAAAAACCTCCATGGGGCCAGAAATTTTTTGAGGGGGTTCAGAAGATACCAACGCCATTATATTTTATCAAACAATGCACCAAACACCCTGTAGTATATTACATAATATAACCTGTATATATCTATCTATATAATGAATTGTATTTAGTATATTAGTCTAGATGACTGACCGATAACACAAGCTCTACTTAGATTAGGGCTAGATGATGCGGTGTGGATTGTCCAGCATTATTAAATTGAATTACGGATTTATCTGATACATTGATATGAGCATTTGATTTTCGTATTAAAATGTGCCGACATAAAAAGGTTGATGATATATGTTTTGGGGGCAAATGCGTCCCATAGTCGCAATTGCCCCATAACAGCAGACGCATTTACCCCAAGAAATTAATCCTAACCTTATAAATGGAGACATTATTATTTCTTTAAATAAAGCTATTTCACTAAAAATAACTGTCCGTGTAGGTAGCCCATAGGCTATTCCTTACAATTATTATTGAATAAAATCAGTTAATTGAAGAAAACTAATGATTAACATGGATTTAGTAACTCACCTCCCGCAGTCACAAGTTGTTCAGAAACGTGCAATTTTCAAAATGGCCAAATACTCGGATATGTGAACTGCAACGCCATCCGCACGAACTACATATTCAGTATTTAGTTCAAACAAATGTAACTAGATGGCAGAAGTCAACGTATGTTGAACAGTTTTCGAATAAATTCAAAAAGACGCATTTTCCCCATAGACGCATTTAGACTGGTTGACCTTATATATAAAAATGAAACCCGTTTTCCTTGGTCACGGCATCACGCGTGAACGGTTGGACCGATTTCGCTAATTCTTTCTTTGTTGTGTTTGTTATTGTCAGGAGAAGGTTCTTATGAAAGAAAAAATTAAGAAAGTTGGAAACATAAATTTCCACGGGGGCGAAGCCGCGGGACGCAGCTAGTATCTTTATAAATTATCCAAATCGCACCATTACGTACGAAGTTATATAACTAAATTACTAGCAAAGTTCACTGAGTGACCGCCGCGGGTACGTGTGACGTCCCATGTCACACCTTTCTTGTAGTATGAACTCAAATCATGCCGAGTTTCATTTCAATACATTCAGTAGTTTCTTTGTGATGAGCGTTTAAGAAACACACAGATAGACCGACAGACATGAATGAAAACAAAATTACAGTTTTGGCTTCAGTATTGATAATAGAGTGCCCTGCCTTCAAATGTGGATTAAAAGTCCGTCTATGCAGTGTTGTCTATTTCTGTCAAAACAGTGAGTGTGAATTTGTGATGTTGTCATATTGCTTTGCAAAATGCAAAACTATGAAAATGAAACAGAAAACAGAAACAGAATGTTTTTCTCCAGCAAAGAAACGAAATAATTCCATGAATTACTAGAGCTAAAAACCTACATTTTCAGGTTAAATATTTTATGCTTCGTGCGTGTCGCAGATGTAGGTACCTATTAGCTTTTTCTATACAAACGTTTTTTTTATTCACTGATCCGAATGGATCTAAGGAACCATGGAAGTTAATAATCTGGTAAAACCATCCAGCCCATCAGTGCTCGGTGGTTAGGCCCTGCTCGCCACAGCCAAGGCATTCCATGAGCAGCTCATGATAAGCTGAACCTCGCTCTCCAGTATGTGTAATGTAAGCAATTAAGCATCTTAGCATCCGTTCCACTGTCAACCCGGATTCCCGCTCTCTCGGCTATGTCCGTCTGACAAGTGACACTGACAGCTCATTAGCAACACCTCGACCTACGAGATGACGTATGTAGACCATGGCTTTATATTATATTACCGACATATGTACACTACACTACTAGTTAAGTTACCTACGTAATCTAACATTATTTCTCCAAAGCACATGTTTTGAATTGCATGCAAATTGCAAATAAATGACAGGGACACTCCCTCCAGCATTGTTTTCCTATCTAATCTACTTTTAACTAGAATTTGTTTTCATCCATTTAGCAATGAGCTACTTTGAACCAGTTTGCTCAGTTATCGCACGCCGGTTTATCGCAGCGCATGGGTTCAACCAAAAATTTACGACTCATGCATGATAGATAATGGAATTTTACTAAAAATAGGAACTTACATGCCAATTATTTTTCCATTGAGACATCAAATCAAAATCGCACATATTTTTATTTGAGACGATTCAAATTAATTCAAATCCCGCGTCCACTTCTTTGTCTGACCTTGAAAAAAATAGATAATCTGTGCCTTGAACCTCATATCTTTTTTCAATTGGTCACAATCACACCAATCAGGAGCCGTGATGAGGTAGCTTTCCCGCGCTGTTATGCAATTGGACCTTTTCGTCCTGACACTATTTAGAGCTGCACTCTTTCAAGTTTCGCACTATCGATTATCGATCGAGACTTATTTTGAAATAATTCTAGTAATTACTTAGACACTCTTGTAAAACGAAAACTTTTCAGTTTCTTTACTTGAGACCAAAAAGGTAGCAAAAACTACTTAATTATAAAATTAAATAGTGGCTAAATAATAATCATAATATAAATAAATCGATCCGAGATTTGCCGAAATAATGTCGTCACATCCCTTCACTCTTTTTTGAATTCTGTCAAAGTCAAAAAAAACAAAACAAACAAATTCGCGGCACAAACTTACTTTGTCCATTGTACGAAAATCAAAACAACTGTTTTCGTTTTGTTTTATCGTAAAACTTGAGATAGACGAGGAGCTAAATAGCCGCAACCGGTTAGCATCATGTTAGTTTAATCGCGACCCGCTCGATGGAAAGCGGGGCCTGCCATATACTAAATTAAAGTTTACAAATATATTTCTACGATGCCGCCAGTTTCATTGACCGAAGAAGTAAGTGAATTTATTCTAATTTCAAACACCAACCCTTAACATAAACTTAGTTCTGCATGCATGATAAAATACATCAATAACCAATATTCGTTTCATTTATAATTAGCTCAGAAACACAAGTTTTCTTCCATCTTCAATTTAGAGTTTTTTTACTTTTCTTTCAGCCTCCAAAGAGGAAACTGCGGGTAGCTATTATAGGGCAGAGTACGTTTGCCGCGGAGGTATTCAAACTCCTGCAAAAGGATGGGCATGAGATTGCGGGGGTATTCACAGTTCTTGACAAGGGAAACAGGGAAGATCCTCTTGGTAAGTTTCCCTACTTATTTTTTAGCCAAAGCAGGCGTTAAATAATAAATAAATATTGCTGGACAATCCACACAGCATCATCTAGCCTCAAGTTAAGCAGAGCTTGTGTTATAGGATGACTGATCAATATATTAAGAATCTCTATTTCCTGTGGTCACAGCATCACGCTCGAATGGCTGGACTAATTTCGCAAATTTTTGTTGTGTTTGTTATTGTCAGGAAAAGGTTCTTAGGAAATAAAAATATAGAAAGTTGGAAATGATAAATTTCTACGCTGGCTAGTACATAATACAATACTTACATTAAATAGATAGATATTTTTTATTATACATACCTACATAGAAAATACCCGGAACAAATATTTGCAGAACGTACAATGTCGGCCTTATAAAGTCTCTTCCTACTGCACTTATAACCCCCCTATCTGTTAGGTCGCACACCACATCGTTCGTCTTCGAATTATCATAGGTACCTCCTGAATTACCCTGAAGTCACCAGACTTCCAGTTCTAGTAATGTGTCACATAGTTTTTCAACCTAAAAGATAGGTACTTTAGCAACTATAATACTTCATTGTAAAATAATCTCTACTTTTATTTCAATGTCCTCTATTCATATCGACGATGAAGTATCAATATCTCCTATCTCAATTTTTTCGATTTTTTTTTTATTTCATCAATAGATGCATTTTTTCATTCTCTATCTCCTGATAAAAACACACGAATTTCGACTTAAAAACAACGTAAATACGAATCAAATGAAAATAATACTAACTCCGTTAGTTTCAAATCATGCTGGAAATAACTACTATCTGTATTGAAGAAATACCTCCTATCTCATATTGCGTGACTTATGCTGTGAATACCTCCTATCTCCTAGAGGCGCGTGCAAACCTGTTCGATGTTTCTGTACTAGATATCAGGGAGGGGGGTGTGGTCCGCGCGGGAGTTTGCCCCGCGCGCACCTTCCCCTGCTCCCCAGATGCACTGTGACCTTCCGCCATTTCAAATTTCCGCGTTACACTGGTGGTGAAAAGCTGGGAAACAACCCAAAAAACAACAAAAGTATCAGCAGCTGGTGATGATGATGAGGACTCGAGGCGGCAATGTACACTGTCGTACTTTCTGCCTATCAAAGACCATGGAAATGTTCAGGTATGTAGAACGATGTTCCTAAACACTTGTCTCTTGGTAGTTTTACTGTGCAGTCGTGGGTAAAGAAGTCAGTTTGTGGTATTACTCCTGATAGACAAACCTTGAATGAATCACGGCAAAGTGCCATAAAACCCAGAGACGAAAGAAAAGTTCATTGTGCGAATACCTTTCTCAACAATCTTCCGAAACTGCCATCGCATTACGCAAGGAAGGACACCACAAAGTTGTTTATACCAAGCAACTTATCACACTCTTACAGATTTGTTCAATGCTTACAAAAACTATTGCATGTTGAATGAAGAACCGCAAATGTGCAGGTTCACATTTGAAAAGATGTTTCATGAAAAAATCTATCATTTTATACCCTTAAGAAAGACATGTGCGATGTTTGCTCGAGCCACAAAGCTGGTAATCTAAGTGAAGCCGATTTTCAAATCCACACCATCAAAAAGAACAGAGCAAGGTCTGAAAAAGAGGAGGACAAGAAAAAATCTGCCAATGGGGAATACATTCTCCTGACGTTAGATTTAGAGGCCGTTAAGGTGTGTTCTTATCTCACTACCAGTGCTTTGTATTTTAAAACAAAGCTGGTTTGTCACAATTACACCTTTATAATTTGACCTCGCACCATTGCACTTGCTACTGGTTCGACGAAACCGCTGCAGATTTAACAGCGAGCACCTTTACTTCTTTCCTCCTTGATTATTTGGAAAGACATTGCTTAGCACCGGAAAAGAAGCCGATAGTTATCTTTTCAGACGGTTGTACTTACCAAAACCGTAATGTTGTCCTTTCCAATGGGCTGTTACTGTTTTCTCAAAAGAACGGAGTAACCATAACACAAAAGTATTTCGAACCCGGGCACACTCAAATGGAGTGTGATTCTGTACACAGTGCAATAGAAAGGAAACTAAAAAACAGAGAGATACACCTCCCGAGTGACTACGTTTCCATTACGAAAGAAGCTCGGACGCCACCTTATGATGTCGAACACGTTAATTTTGATTTTGTCAAAAATTATGCTGATCCTGACACTTGGGTGTACAAAAGCATTCGTCCAGGACTTAAAGCAGGTGATCCTCAAATGGTCGACATAAGAGCAATTCAGTACAATCCAGATTTAACATTATTGGTCAAGTTAAACTTTGATGACGATTGGATGGAGCTTCCACAAAGACCCAGACCACTTAGACAAGTAAGTTATTCGCAGCTTAAGCTGCCACGATTTTTACGACACTGTGCCATATTTACAATAAGTAGCTTTATGGGAAAGCGTCAAGATATTTCTATTATTATGTTTGTCTTTTCCAGCAGATATTACTTTGTTTTTGGTATAGTTTATCTTGTTTTTTATTTTTCATGCGAATATGCTAAATGTTTTTAGGAAGGCGGTACCGCCAATTGTTAATTTCTTATTTTTGATAGTTTTATCACGTGACTTTTTTATTACTTTACTGCTGACAACTGCCTACCAAGGCAAATATTTTGTATGTTTGCTGTTTATGAGTCGCTGTATAAATGATTATAATAACTAAAAGATGTTTAACTTGTTATTTTGAAATAAAACTACTATTTTTATAAAAAAAACTCTTTGTAATTCCTCCTATCAAAATCATTAATTCATCCTAAATAGAATCAATACCTCCTATGTCTGATTATCTTCTTAATTAGATATCCTACTCATAATTCACTAATAGTAATATAATTGCCTCCAAAATAAGCTTCTTTTTGCATTAAAAAAATCTGATAATTGTAAACAAAATAAAAATTATTATGTTTTTTTCGCTTCCTGTAAAGTTTCTGATTTTGAGATAGGAGATATTGATACTTCATCGTCGATATGACAAATTTACAATTTAATGGTAGTTCTATAAATTCATTTACATACCTAAGCTGATGTTTCTATAAGTTATCTTTGCTTCCAATTATTTGGACCGTTTAAATATATTAAATGATTTTCAGTAAATTGTTAACAGAACTGGAGATGGTACGATTATTTTTTAAAGAATTTCTTATTTTAAGGTTACCTCTCAATTACCTGTCTGATCTGACTATTTAGTTTTTATTGGAGTGATATCAAGGCTTGAAGTTTCCATCTTAATTTCCTACTAATAATATATAGGTGAAAGTTTGTGCGCTGTCAAGATTTTTGGCCAAAGATAACGGCAAAACAACTGAATGGATCGAGCGAAAATTTTCCACCTGCTGCGGGCAGAAGTTAATTAAAAATATGTAGATAGGAATTTGGAACTCAACTCCAGTTAAAATAAAATATTGTTTTACTCTTTCAGCCACAATCGCTGCTGTAAATGGAAAACCAGTGTACAAATACAAAACATGGAGAGTGAAAGGGGCTGTTATCCCAGAAGTTCTGGAGCAGTACAAATCTGTGAGTAACAAGTATTTTATGAGATAAATAAGTTTCTAGTAACTAGCTTATAATAAAATGCACCATAATCACGGAATAACTGAGGTCACTGCGAGTGAGTTTTTATTGGAAGATATATTCACAGAACAATATATCCAGATATGTGTAGTAAAGAATCCAACATCCCATTGTTTTCAAATGGATGTAGCTGCCTTTGATTCTTTACTACACATATATTGATCTACCCTCTTGGTCCAATTTTGTACATCACACATATTATAAATGCAAGTTGCTGAAATTTTGTATATGTGATAGACCTGGAATAAAACTGCTGCTTTTTATCCCATAAATCAGTTCCCTTGGGATATAAATAACCTTAAATCGTGTCCATAGAAACAATGCGTGCGAAGACACTTAGAATTTTTTTTGTGTTATCTCTATTATTATTTATTGAAGCCAATTTTTTAAAGGCATATTATTTTATTTATTAACTAGAAGCACCAAATAAATTATCACTTTGAACTGAATTTTGGACAATATCTCAGAATTATCATCATGAGGTCAGTGCTACTAATCTTAAAAATTGTGACACGAGCATAAAACATGATTTCGATGGTCGCAGGCAGATATTCGCCCCCCGCGCCACATCGGTCATGAAGATGTCTGTCACTCTGTCATCTGTGTCCTTCGTGTGAAGTAGGCCTTACTAAGACTCTTCCTACTGCACATTTAACCTCCCTATCTGTTATGTCACATAATTACTATGATGATCTAGTGACCTGCATACTGCCCTGAGACGTTAGATGTGATATGCACGCTCTATGTGTAGTTAGTTTAGTTTTAGATCAAAAATTATCATCTTTCATAAAAATTTATTCAGTAAAATTACTAATAAGTATTGTATTGTAAGTTGAAGTACTAGGTTATCTCGTTTTGAAGACAGGTCCGTGTGTGTACGTTATATATGTTAAAGGTGCTCCTTGGTACATTAATATAAGCAGCATTTACAAACAGCCTCAGAAACTATCTGTAATGCGAAAAACTAGTTAGGTACTTTCCAAAATTGAGGAATTAGGTACATTCATGCATTTTCAATTCGTTTTCCGTTTAAAGATCTTTATTTATACTCAAGAAAGAACAAATAAATCCACTTAGAATGAGTATACCTTCATTGGTATCTACAAATAAATATTACCTACTTATGTACGGTTACGGTAGATCTATCTACGGCGTTTTAATATCGATTGGCCGAAAAGGACCGAACAAAAGGACAGACTAAGTTAAAGGAAGAGGAATAAACTGCAGCAGGGTATTTTATTTCATTCGATTCGTCTCCGAATCGAATCCGACGGATCTATAAAACACAATTTTAATTTCGCCTCGGGTTGATGATCAAAATAAGAGCTCCTCCTCATTGCAGACTAAGTTGAACGAAAAGGAATAAACTACAGCAGGGGTATTTTATTTCATTCGATTCGTCTCCGAATCGAATCCGACGGATCTATAAAACACAATTTTGATTTCGCCTCGGGTTGATGATCGAAATAAGAGCTCCTCCTCATTGCAGACTAAGTTGAACGAAAAGGAATAAACTACAGCAGGGGTATTTTATTTCATTCGATTCGTCTCCGAATGGAATCCGACGGATCTATAAAACACAATTTTGATTTCGCCTCGGGTTGATGATCGAAATAAGGAGCTCCTCCTCATTGACATGGCCATTAGTCAACAGGTTCGCTTCGGATTTTCGATCATCAACCCGAGCGAAATCAAAATAGCGTTTTATAGATCCGTCGGAATCGAACTCGAATCCGATATATATACGGTACTAGATAACTGATAATCAAGATGTATTTGAATTTATTACAGGTAAATGCAGACATCAACGTCCTGCCATTCTGCACACAGTTCATCCCAATGGAAGTGATCACGCATCCCAAGTACCAGAGCATCTGCTACCACCCCAGCATACTGCCGAGGCATAGAGGCGCTTCTTCTATTAACTGGTAAGACAGATCCGGATAGAGGATTTTATACCCGCAGAACTTCGTTCGAACATGCCGAAATCGGAAACTTACCTACGTCAAAATAACCATAATAAAACTCGTCCACTCGACTCGAGTCTAAGCAGACTCGACCCGAAGAATATACTTGGTCATTTCTATTACCTATACTGAAAGCAAGTCTGGTATACCTTTCATGATTAAAAAGCTAATCAGATCTGCATCATCAACTCCCTGAGATTGCTACAATGTCGTAGGTCAATCGAGTGTGAGGTTCTCACACTCCTTTTAGCATTGCATCGTGGTCGCCACTTGAGAACTTTTACTCCCCAGTAAACGGATTTATGGACAGACTACTTAATTGATAAGATCTATGTACACAGTTTTAAATCCATTTCATAATTGCACATGCATTTAACAGGTATGAGCCCTCCCGTCTAAACACAAGTGTAAACTTAGTTAGAGCGAGGAATCACCTTGACTTTGAAAGGTTATGTTTAAGTACTAGTACTTTAGAATATTTTGACTGTAAAATAGTTTTAAATACCTACTTGTTAACCTTTTTTATGAATAAATACTTATTATTATTATTATAATTAAAGATTGTTGGCACCATCGATTTAAGTAAAATTCGGGAGATTGGGTACTAGCTTCTCGAAAGTGGAGAACGGGAGAACGTACTATATCTACAGAATTGACTTATATCCATGGTTGGCAGGCATAAATTTCAAATATCTGGGAAAAGCGTGCAAATCTAGGAGTGCGGAATGAGAACTAGATCGAACATTTGTCGGTCGAACGATTTGTATCATGATACTGATTGATCAAACTATCAAGACATGTTATTAGAAGCGTTACATAATCACGAACGTGTTCATATGGAGAAATAACAAGTTAAGAAACGTTTATCTGGTTTGATCCGTGTCGATAGTATAACATGGGCTTCTCTTATACCAACAGTTACGTAAATAGACAAAAAGATTTTATTTAAAATAAATTAGAAATGAACTGATTTTAAATTCTTTTAAGATCTGTGTCCAATATGAACGAAATACTGAGAGTCTTTTCTTTCTTTCTTTCTAAGAGTGCCACCGTCTATATTATTCTTTTAAATCCAGTCCATCCCAAAGTTGCTTGGATGAGACCGCTCATAACGATAAGGCCGCCCTTTGTCTGTCACTATTCTTAGCATTTCTTTTTATTTTATTTGTCTGTCTATGTGTTACAATAAAGTGTTGTTTATAATATCTTACTAAAGGTTCTAGCGTGCGTTATTTTTCGAGAGCTGCGAAAAGATTTTTTTTCCTTCTGCCTTTCACCTCTCACCTTTTACAGATAGAAAGTGACTAACTAAAACATGTTTTACCCATTTTTTCGCAGAAAAAAATATATTTACCATCTACAAATTTTAATATAATCTTACACACAGATCACAAGTCTGTTAACATTGTAAAGTATAGCGAAACTACGTGTCCATGAAATACACGAATTATCCACAATAACCTTGCAGAATTAGAAACCACGTGAACAAACACGGTGCATAATAACTACTTACAAGCTGTTATTATAATGAGTAGGCACTTATGCCGCATACTTATTACTGGTTTGCCTGTAGCGATATATTTTCTGGTCATTCTATTAAATAAGCGTTATTTTATATATTTTTTATATGTATTATGAATAATCTTTATTCACAAAGAAAATTACAGTCAAATAACAGAAATTAATTAGAACCTAGTATTTACAATTGAAACAATTGAGCTAACTGCAGACTGTTGCAAACAATCTGCAGGTAGCTCAACTGATCCATATCAATACCAGTCCAAAGTGTCTCCAAGACGCTGGCTGCATTGGCCCGCTCCATGGCAATGCTGATGAGCTGCGCTAGACACTCACCAGCTCTCGAGTCACGCGTTTTATAAATTAGTAAAGTGTCACTTTTAATAACAAGCTATACGTTAGGTAGAAAAGAGCCGTGGCACTTGCAGCTTAAGAATCGACCCCTCTAACTAGCCCGTTGATGCCGTAAGAGCTGACTAAGGGAACCTACCAGAGAAAAGGCACCTTCCTTCTGTGTATTTTTAACACCTCTACTGCGATCACCCATGTGACTGCCAAGAGTGGTTTGTAAGGCAAACCAGTAGGCATGTCCAGCTGTGGACATATTATGTGAGCGGAGGGGAAGGTTGGAATAATAAAGAGGGATATTAGTCGCTCACATGATATATTATAACCTGGAAAAAGACTTCGTGTATTACCAGCTTCTGCCCGCGGCTTCGCACGCCCAATTCGAGGACAAAAAGTAGACCAGGTAGCAATTTCCTTCTCCTTGCCTTTCATTAAAATCCATTTAGCAGTATAAGGGCCGATTCACACATATCAGTGTAGTCACAGTTCAGTATCAGGGAATCTCCAATTTGATACAGAATATTCACGGATCGATGACGGACCGACAATATTCTGTACCGGATTTGAGATTCACTGATACTGAACTGTGACTTCACTGATTATGTGCTAATCGGGCTATAGTCGTGAAAAATTTTAAGTAACTAGTAGAAAGACGCTGGTTCAAATCCCGACTCGCTCACTTTTTGCACTATTTCCACGTACCATTATTTTCTTCTAGGACACTTATCGAAGGCGACACGACATGCGGTCTCTCGATCTTCTGGGCTGATGATGGACTGGACACAGGACCGATTCTGCTGCAAAAGAGCTTCCCGGTCACAATAGATGACACTGTCGACACGATTTACAACAAATTTTTATATCCTGAAGGTAAGAGATTTTTACGAATTGTAATACAAATGAGTGCTTTAGGTGTTTTGGCAGGTAGCGAATAATTTGTACTGATTACCATAGCAAGGATGCATATAGTGTTTGGCCATGCTTTAATATAATATCTTTTGTCAGGGCGTTATAGAGTTCATATAAAATTGATGAAATCCAAATAGGTTAAATTATCTGAACTTGAATAACAACGACAATAAAAAAATAAAAAAAATAAAATAATTTATTCAAAATAGCTTAGGACTAGAAAGATAACAAAGGGTTTTATCTTAAATTCTATGGTATTAAATAATGCGTGTGCCTGAACTAGGTAAAAACCTGTTTTTCAGGCAAAAACAGTGCTAACAACAAATAAATTTATGTAATCAAATAGGTACATATAACTTACTAATTATATGGTGCATACTTTAAAATAATTACTTATGCTACCTACACTAAAACTAGTTTAAATAATAAAGGTGTTTGCAGATTTTTGGCCTACTTTGAAACAGTCAATAAATTTTCTGTGTCACAATCACAATGATCTAAGAAAGATGATTCAAAATAGAAAGCAATATGCTCTCTATCTTCTTATACATATAGATAGATAGATAGTTTTTTTTTTTGTACATATGCTATAAGCTTAACATCCACGGAGGATTTTTTATTTCTAATACAACGAAAAAACCATTTTACTAAATTATCTAAGCGTCTGGTCGAAGCGACGCGTGACCCGAGAGCTGGTGAGTATCTGGCACAGCGCATCAGCATTGCCATACAGCGTGGCAATGCAGCCAGTGTCTTGGGGACGCTTCCGACTGGTATTGATATGGATCAGTTGAGCTACCTGTAGATTGTTTGCAACAGTCTGCAGTTAGCTCAATTGTTTCAATTGTAAATACTAGTTGTAATTTATTTATATTAGTTGATTGTAATTTTCTTTGTGAATATAAAAAAAAATACTATAGTAAAATGATTTTCCGTTCAGGTATCAAAGCGCTAGCGGAATCCGTGAACATGGTCGCTCGCGGTAACGCACCCAAGATCGCACAAACTGAGGAGGGCGCTACTTACGATCCTGCGCTTTTCAAGGCAGAGACACATCAGGTAAATCATACTTCTAATCTTCTATGTTTACACAAATTTGAGGGTTTCATAAAAAGCTTTAAAAGTTGTAGGGGGACCTTATACTATATATACTATTTATACCTTTTATTTTTATAGATTTGTATGACTTCAACTGTCATACAAATCAATAAAAACCATCGCTCACCATCATGGTCAAAAAGAGCAACTTCGCATTTCTGCCTACACTATACACAAGACCAAATTAACATTAAAAAAAACCCGACGACGTTTATTGGCTGAACAGATTTTCATTAAAAAGCCTAAGAATAAGAACACTCGGGATAAAATTATCTATGACACAAAAAAAAACTTAACGAAAATCGGTTCATCCGTTTGGGAGTTACGATACCATAAACAGATGCACAGACAGACACGTCAAACTTATAACACCCCTCTTTTTGCGTCGGGGGTTAAAAATAAAACTTGGACAGAGGCATTAAAAATAAGCTTATGTTACTCCCACTTAATTTACAGATCGACTGGTCAAAAGGGGGCAAAGCCCTACACAACTTCATCCGAGGCCTCGATTCATCCCCCGGTGCAACCTCATCCATCCCGCCACAGACAAGAGAGGGAATCATAGAAGGAGACAACATAGAGGTCAAATTCTTCGGCTCGAGTCTATGGCAGGGCGAGGTCGAGGCTACAGGGGATCAGATTGTTATGAATGGATTGAAGAAACCAGCGGTTATTCATGATGGGGGACTGTTGATTACTGCTAATGATGGTGTTCAGGTAATAAGATAAATTACTAGACTGCTTGGTAATCTTGACTCATGACTAGAATATAAACCTCTTGACTCATATGATGAGTTGAATGAAGCTCATTTGTTTGTCTCATGAGGCGATCCAAATGGAGGCCGTTGATCACTGTTAATGGAGGTGTTCAGGTAATTAGATAAAATAGTAAGTTAGTTTTTATAGTTAAAGTTAGTCGTTTTGACTCCTGACTGACGAAAACGAAAATTCATGCATGACTCATGTATGAGATGAATTGAATCGAACTCGTAATATTGACTGATGATGAGGCGATTTATCTTTAAGTTAAATAAACTAACAATAAAACTCAAATCTTGAAATAAAATTAAACTTAAACTAAAATCGGTCAAATACTCTAAGATGAATGAATCAGTCTTCTTAACGCATTCATGATTAAATCATGCATACCTACTAATGTTTATTTTTATCCATTCCATAAATCCACTTAAATGAAAGTAGCCCTTACCAATGAAAGACAAGTCTTCTTGACTCACCAGCCCCTCACAAAACAGGTTAATAGTTTTATACACCATAATATTATGTACACAAATATTCCTAGGTGAACCTTTTGGAAAATTAATGTCTTATTCAATTTTATTACTGACTAGACGATCGCCTCGCGGTTTCACCCGCGTAGTTCCCGTTGCCGTGGAAATTCCGGGATAAAATATAGCCTATGTCACTCCCTGAAAAGTAAGCTTCCTAACGGTGAAAGAATTTTTCAAATCAGTCCAGTAGTTTCGTAGCCTATTCAATACAAACAAACAAACAATCTAATCTTTCCTCTTTATAATATTATAGTATAGATAAAAAATTATCCTACAGTCCTTTTACCATTATTACCCATAACACAAGCTCTGTTTAGCTTGGGGCTAGATAATGCGGTGGGAATTGTCCAGCATTATTTATTTATTTATTTTGATTCATTACAAAAACTAAGCCTCATGTGACTAAATTCAAAATTAAACTGCAAATCTCTTTCCAGCTAAACATCCAACGTCTAAAAGTGAACGGCAAAATGATAAACGCCCAGAACTTCTACAAGGCCAACGAAAACAAAGTGACGCTTGAACTATCTGCGGAGGAGAAGCAATTCGTGGACAGTGTCAGGGAAGTTTGGAAGGCTATTCTGAGGATTGATATTGATGATGATACTGGTGAGTAGAGCTTTACACTAGCCAAACTCGATGTGGAATGTTTGTAAACATACTGAACATACTTGAACCTCAAATTCAGTCAGTTCCATGTGCAGTTAGGTAGATATTCTAAGGTTTTTTGTTATTATAGTGCGTAACCCCACACTCAGGGTAATTTCTAAGAAATCAAATAATATCGCAAAATAATATGGTGTAGTTGGTTAGCACATTCCTGTACTGAAGGAAGGATGCGGGTTCAAGTCCCGTCGAAGTCGAAAATTTTTGCAATATTATGTGATTTCTTAGGTAGATATTCATTTTCATACTTCAATAAAGACTTACATTGTTTGCAACAGTCTGCAGTTAGCTCAGTTGTTTCAATTGTAAATACTAGTGTAATTTCCTTAGTGAATAAAGGCTTCTGCCATTTAAAAAAAAATAAAGACATGAAAAGTTTATATTCCTCTGTTTTACAGATTTCTTCGACTCCGGGGCAGGATCAATGGACGTCGTGCGCTTGGTAGAAGAAGTAAAAGACTTGGCAAGCATAGAGCTACAAAATGAAGATATCTACATGAATACAACCTTCCAAGAGTTTTATACGATAGCGATACTCAAGTGGAGAGGTGGCTCTGGTGTTCAGGAAATAATTTATGAAGGTAGGCTGGAAGTGGCTTTAAATTATAAAAACTATTAAGTGGCTTAAAATTATAAATATTACTAATTTTCTATAAGAGTGTAACGTATAAACACTAGAATAATATACTTATTCTAAGTGTTATTCTATAACATATTAAATTATGGTGCGTAACCCCAAACTCAGGGTAATTTCTAAGAAATAAAATAATATCGCAAAAGTTTTCGACTTCGACGGGATTTATTTACATTAGAATTAGGCTATGCGACACCTCTCGTCAAACGAACTAAATGTAACTTTAGTCTTTGAACAGGATTGGATAAACTTCAATGTTTACCCTGTAGGTGGAGCTAAAGGCGCTAGAGACCGTAGGAAGCCCCAAAGATTTTCGACTCCTACGTCACTTGACCTCGTGGTATAGTTGGTTAGCACATTCCCGAACTGTGGGAAGGATGCGGGTTCAAGTCCCGTCGAAGTCGCAAATTTATGCGATATTATATGATTTCTTAGATATTGAATTATGCTAAGAGTGTAATTGTTTGTTACACCGAATAAATAAAAACTATATACTAGCCTCCGCCCGCGGCTTCGCAAGCGTTTTCCCGAATAAAATGTTTAGCCTAGTGTTAATCCAGCCTACCTAGCAGGATAATAATAATAATAAATAATGCTTGACAATTCACACAGCATTATCTAGCCCCAAGCTAAGCAGAGCTTGTGTTATGGGTACTAGATAACTGATATTGATGATATGATTGATGATTGTTGTCTGAATAGAATTCGGGCATTAACGCCTGTAACTTTTGATTGCGTTGACCTAGAAGTTTTATTTATGTCGAGGCTTCAAGAGGTTACGGATTTGAGTATTAGATGTTAGTTTCAACTCGATACCTCCACGCGTTCCTGAGATAAGGGGGTTGACTGACGGACAGACAGACAGACGGAACAAAGTGATCCTATAACGGTTCCTTTTTTCCTTTTGAGGCACGGAACCCTAAAAATCACCTGCAAGCTATTTCTTTGCAGGTGTCGAAATGGACATCAACAAAATGAAGATCAAATTCCCCACACAACTGTTCATCGACGGTGAATTCGTGGACGCTGAGAACGGAAAGACCTTAACTCTGGTGAACCCTAGCGATGAAACTGTTATATGCAAAGTGCAAAGCGCGAGTATCAACGATGTTGATAAGGTAATTTACTATTATTACCTATCTAATTACGTATAACAAACGTATCGGCAAACGTAGTGCAGGACGCCCTCCGGTAAGGTGGGATGACGACCTGCGAAAGACTGCAGGCAGATGCTGGATGCAGCAAGCTGAAGACAGGGCGCTGTGGGGAGGTTTATGTCCAGCAGTGGACTAACATAGGCTGATGATGATGATTTACGTATCATTTTACAATTTCGCAATTTACAATTCCAACAATCGCTGGGTCAAATGTGTTCTTGAGCGAAGACCGCGACTCGGCAAACGTAATGTAGGACGCCCATCAGCCAGATGGGATGACGACCTGTGATGACTGCTAGCTGATGCTGGATGTGACAAGAAGACAGCTAGGGCGCTGTAACGCTCGTTAGGTCACTATGTCCAGCAGTAGACTAATATAGGCTCATGATGCTTACACTTTTCCCACACAACTGTCCATTGATGGCGTATTCGTGGACGCCGAGAACGGCAAGACCTCAACTCTGGTGAACCTTAGTGACGAGACATATGCAAAGTGCAGAGCGCGAGTATCAACGATGTTGATAAGTTAATTTCAGTTTATGGATCTGTGTTTTTGAAACAACCATTGAGAAAAAACTTGACTAAGTAACGTTACTAACGTTACTTAGTCCAGTTTTTTCTTCATATTATTAATCACAGTTAGTGGTAATTCATTGAAACTGCTGTTCTGCCCATAGTCACGAACACGTTCCTAAAGACGCCAAGTCTTAATCCATGCAGTGACGATCATCTATAGGTAACCCCTGTTAGATAAATAGATAGATAAAACATTTATTAACTTCGGAACCACACAGTACTTAGGTAGTATGACTATCAACATTTGACAAAAATTAAATGAGCTGACAAGGAAAAAATAAATAAAATAAAAATCATTTATTTCAGACTTAGAAAATCCATCGATGACATTTAAATATTACAAATTTCAAATTTAAATAAAATATAATAATACACAATCAAATAAATCAAATTAAACTAAATAAAGCCTAGCATTGTGCCAGATCATTCATTAAAAAGAATAAGAAAATAAGTAGCACAAATTAAATAAGTTTACGACAATGTGTTAAGCCAGTTTCTATTGATACAGAAATATTGACATGAAATATTTAAACTGTTTCACAAATCGTCGGTTTAATTTTTAAAGATAAAGATACATTGATTTGGCCAAAAAAAAACAGGTAGTTACAAACAAAAGCTACAGTGTACAAGTGGCGACTGTGCTGCCCCTGTTGGCCAAAAAGGGTCAAACTCAGCTCTGTGCTGAACCGCGCGTGCGCGCGGATCAACGCTGATTTTTAAGACCTCGTTGCCGTGTTATCATATTTTTGCAAATTCTGCCGGTTTTCTTGCTGGTATAAATCCTGCTTTAAAAAATTATGAGTTGTTTTTGAAGAAATCACGTAATCGTAATCTTTTGTCTATGGTTGTGTTATGTTTGTTTATCTAGGCGGTGAAAGCGGCCAAGAAAGCATTCGAGGAAGGAGAGTGGTCTAAGATCAGCGCAAGGGAGAGAGGGGCATTGTTGTTCAAGTAAGTTGGTACTTTAAAGAAGAAGGTACATAGTTTGGTTATATTCCCGTACTGAGGGAAGATGCGGGTTCAAGTCCCGTCGAAGTAGTTTTTTTGGGATATTATTTGATTTCTTAGAAATTACCCTGAGTGTGAGGGCATACGCACTGTAATTACAAAAACCTAAAAAAGTAATTTTCATAGTAATCACACAAAAATAACAGAGGTAAATATGAGATTCTTACAAATGGTACTGAGGTACCTAAAAGCTGTTCTTATTTAAGTTATGCAATAATAATTTATAGTAGGGGTCCCAGAACTTCAAAGGAAGGACCCATTGTTTTCATTAAAGACACTAAATTGTATTATTGAAAATATGTATAAGCCTTAAAACTTCGTCTGCCTGCGACGCCGATGGTTCCGAGTTCGATTTCCGCCTCGGGACAAATGTTTGTACGATCTAGTTCTGGGTGTTTTCTATGTATACAGGGTGGATTATTTCGATGGGGCAGGAAGAATAGTATAGTTTTTTTTAAACTGGGACAGTACGGGGGCACCCATAACCAGAGGAGATACAGGTTCAGTTTATTTTGAAACATCAGCTCCATTTTGGAGAAAAATATTTTGGCATTAATTTTTTTTTGGTCAAGCGTGAGTAGCGCCATAAAATGAATCAAGTTGGTAAAAATTTTTTTGATGCCAATCGACTCATTACTTTATAACGATCATTTTATTGTATCGAATGAAAAAAATCTGAGTAGCGGAAGTTAGTCAAATTTTATAAAATGTATTCTCATACTCCTGTATACTAAAAATATCGATCTATGTAGTTTAAGGTACGATTACATTTATTCACAAAGAAAATTATACTAGTATTTACAATTGAAACAATTGAGTTAACTGCCGACTGTTGCAAACAGTCTACAGATAGCTCAACTGATCCATATCAACACCAGTCGGAAGCGTCCCCAAGACGCTGGCTGCATTGCCACGCTGTATGGCAATGCTGATACGCTGTGCCAGATATTCACCAGCTCTCGGGTCACGCGTCGCTTCGACCAGACGCTCAGATAGTTTTTTGAAAATCCGAAGAGCCTCGGTACCCCACGGACCTAAGGTCTCGACTCCAAGGGGAGCAAATGTGTAGGCTCTGTCGAGACCTGCATATTTGTAGTTTAATATATTAAGTTTATCAGTTATCTAGTATCCATAACACAAGCTCTGCTTAGATGATGTTGTGTGAATTGTCCAGCATTATAAAACTGATCTGTGAGAAATCCCATCCATTCATGAATGATTTGTGTATAGATTGGCCGATCTCATGGAGCAACACAAAGAGGAGCTAGCCACGATAGAATCTATCGACTCGGGAGCCGTCTACACGCTCGCTCTCAAAACACACATAGGTAAGCTACATGCTATGTTATGTAACCATATACAGGGTGTCCCAAATCGTGCCCTAACCCCAACCTAGTAAAACCTAATAGAAGGCTTGCTCGATAAGCCAGTTCTTCAGCGTGTTCTAAAAGGCTTGCGCTGATCGGACTGCGGTAATGATTTGCCGCAGCCCCATCACGTGACCCAGTTTCTTTGATTAGAAAGCTAAGTGCAGTCACTTAGCTTTCTTATCAAAGAAACTGGGCAATGTCACCTCACCTCAACAGCCTATATCGGTCCACTGCTGGACGTAGGCCTCCCTCTGATAAGCGGCTTATTGGGTATAATCTCATGGGAGGTAATGCCCATAATCCCCACACTGGGCATGCGAGTCGGGGATCGCAGTTTGGTGGTAGAATTGGTCTGCAGGGGGCGCTGCTGCCCGCCCCGGTGGATATCCCTTAGTTGCCGCCTACGACACCCGCGGGAAGAGTTGGGATGGTGCAAATTCTAAGCCCACAGCTATGTAACCAATCTAACCATTACACTACCTTCCAGGAATGTCAATAGAAACCTGGCGCTACTTCGCGGGCTGGTGCGACAAGATTCTCGGCTCCACCATCCCTATCAACCACGCCCGGCCCAACAGAAACCTGGCTATCACCAAGAAGGAACCTATCGGAGTCTGCGCGTTGATAACTCCTTGGAACTATCCGTTGATGATGTTGTCCTGGAAGATGGCGGCTTGCTTGGCAGCTGGGAATACTGTTGTTATGAAGCCTGCTGCGGTAAGTGATTTATCACTTTGCGGCTAGTTTTATCCACTACTGGCTGCGCCCCGCGGCTTCGCCCGCGAGAAAAACATTTTACACATCACACAAATTCCAGACATTGAACACTCCACACTAGGTATGGTAAAAATAAAAAAACCTGATTCATTATTACAGTTTATTATAGCGAGTTTAGGGTGAATCAAACCAAGGAATAATAATTTTCCATACAAACTTTACCACCATTTTTAACCCTCTCAAAATAATTTGTTTTATGTATATCTTCTGTAGCTATATTACGTATGTAAAATTAACTATATAATGTTTGTACATATTTGTATTTTGTTAGTAATAAGGTTGCCTGGAAGAAATTGCTACAAGGCCGCCTAGTGGTCGTTTTTATTTTTAATTTAGATGTTATTTTATTTATTTTGTAGGTACAATAAAAAAGTTCATTTATTCACTCATCACTCAAACCAATCCGTAAATACCATACTCTGCAAGTCTATACTTTACCACTTTCTTCCTCGCAGGTATGTCCACTAACAGCGCTAAAGTTCGCCGAGCTAGCAGCCAAAGCTGGCATACCCGCTGGAGTCATCAACATCTTACCGGGCAGCGGCGCCGTCGCAGGACAGGCGTTAGCGGATCACCCTCTAGTCAGGAAACTGGGCTTTACTGGCAGCACTGAGATAGGTAAATAAACCGATAACATACTTGGCTATAGGCACTTTAACAGAACACCCTCTAGTCACGAAAGTTTGCTTTACTGGCAGCACTGAGATAGGTAAATAAACCGATAACATACTTGGCTATAGGCACTTTAACAGAACACCCTCTAGTCACGAAAGTTTGCTTTACTGGCAGCACTGAGATAGGTAAATAAACCGATAACATACTTGGCTATAGGCACTTTAACAGAACACCCTCTAGTCACGAAAGTTTGCTTTACTGGCAGCACTGAGATAGGTAAATAAACCGATAACATACCTGGCTATAGGCACTTTAAACAGACCACCCTCTAGTCAGAAAACTGGGCTTTACTGGCAGCACTGAGATAGGTAAATAAACCGATAACATACTTGGCTATAGGCACTTTTAACAGACCACCCCCTAGTCAGGAAACTGGGCTTTACTGGCAGCACTGAGATAAGTAAATAAACCGATAACACACTTGGCTATAGGCACTTTAACAGAACACCCTCTAGTCACGAAAGTTTGCTTTACTGGCAGCACTGAGATAGGTAAATAAACCGATAACATACTTGGCTATAGGCACTTTAAACAGACCACCCTCTAGTCAGGAAACTGGGCTATACTGGCAGCACTGAGATAGGTAAATAAACCGATAACACACTTGGCTATAGGCACTTAAAAACAGACCACCCTCTAGTCAGAAAACTGGGCTTTACTGGCAGCAGCACTGAGATAAGTTAATAAAATTATCACAAACTGTTTAAAGATCTTAAACTTTGTTAAATGGATAAACCGACAGCCCGGACTAGAAAGGTAGTACAAATCTTAGGACCTTTGTAAACATAAATTACAATGCACACTTCTGTTTTTGTCTGGAATTTAAATAAAAAGAAAACCATTTGAATCTAAATCCTTCCTGCAATCAAAAAGCTGGAAATCTGGAATTGAAAGATTTTAGGCTGTCATTGAGAGGTTTATGCAGAAACCATGAGTTCTACTAAACCTATATTTTTATTAGTTAAAAGAGCTATGCTCGAAGTTTCTCTGAAGAATAGTATTCGTAACGAATGCATCCGACAGAGAACCAAAGTTATCGACATAGCTCTAAGAATTAGCCTGAAATGGCATGGGCCGGCCATATCTCGCGAAGAACCGATTACCGCTGGGGGAAACGTGTTCTTAAGTGGAGACCACGACTCGGCAAACGTAGCGTAGGACGCCCTCCGACAAGGTGGGATGACCTGCGAAAGACTGAGGGCAGATGCTGGATGCGGCAAGCTGAAGACAGGGCGCTATGCCGCTCATTAGGGGAGGCCTATGTCCAGCAGTGGACTAACATAGGCTGATGATAATGATATTTATTAGTAACTAGCTGCCGCCCGCGGCTTCGTACGCGTTGTTTCTATGGAAATGTTTTGAGGTTATTTCTATCCCATGGGAACAGATTTATGGGATAAAAAGTGCCTATGTTTGATTCCAGGGTTAGACTTACCTGTATGCAAAATTTCAGCCTGATCCGTTCAGTAGTTTTGGTGTGAAGAGGTAACATCCATCCATCCATCCATCCAAACTTTCGCATTTATAATATTAGTGTGATTTATCAACAGGTCAAACCATAATGAAGTCTTGTGCTGCGTCAAACATGAAGAAAGTGTCTCTAGAGCTTGGCGGCAAGTCTCCGCTCGTCATATTCGAGGATTGCGACCTGGAAAAGGCTGTCAGAAACGTAAGTAACCATTTATGGTTTTGATTTCCATATCCAACCATTGAATATTTGGTACATCCATTAGTTAGTTGTTTTACATAATTATAAAATTATTTAATAGCATGTAAAATATCTTTATGCACAGAAAAAATTACAATCAAATAATAGAAATAAATTAGAACTAGTATTTACAAATGAAACAATCGAGCTAACTGCAGACTGTTGCATACAATCAATCAGGATTATCCTGATATTATCCTGATTGATTGTATTATCATATATATATAAATAGGATACCGAGCAAAGATCACTTGTGCTCACAATCATTTTCAGGAACTTTATTTCCTAATTATATGTACGATCATCAGATTTTTTTGTTCGAGATGCGCAAATATGCTAATAAAAACGTGTACCAAAACACTATAAAAGCTTCTTGTAGGTATTGGTAAAGCCTTCACAATTTTATAAAATTATAAAAATGAGGCGTTAATTTTGCTCACGGTAGCCCCCTAAAGTTTATTTAACTCTATACTAAATTCATCCTTACCACCACAGGGAATGGGTTCAGTATTCTTCAACAAAGGCGAGAACTGCATAGCCGCCGGCCGTCTTTTCGTCGAGGAGACGATTCACGACGAATTCGTGAGACGAGTCGTCGAGGAGACGAAGAAAATCGCGATAGGCGACCCGCTGAATAGGGGCACGTCGCATGGACCTCAGAATCATAAGGCGCATATGGATAAACTTATTGAGGTTTGTTGGCTAATAAATCACACTAATATTATAAATGTGAAAGTTTGGATGTATGGATGGATGGATTTTTGTTACCTCTTCACGCCAAAACTACTGAATGGATCGGGCTGAAATTTTGCATACAGGTAATTTTAGGCCTGGAATAAAACATATGCTACTTTTTATCCCATAAATCAGTTCCCATGGGATAGAAATAACCATAAAACGTGTCCATAGAAAAAAACGCGTGCGAAGCCGCGGGCAGAAACTAGTTGGGTATAAAGTAAAATTCTGTAGATATGGTACATTCTCCCAGTGCTAACTCAACAAATGGCCTGTATTGTGTTACAACTAAACGCAAGGATTCGATACTTCCAATCTTTTGCAATATACCAACATAATGAACAACAAAGATAGAAAGACGTACCTAGACGAAAGTGTGACCGAGACAACAATACCCAACCCCCGAATTTTACTTACATCGATGATAATACAGAATATATTCATAACTTGCAAGACCTTGAATACGCGCAGGTAGAGCACTTGTTGGAGGTACAATCCTAGATTTTGGGCTGCATCTGGTGTGTGATTGTGTTTTTCAGCTTCTTATTCTCTAATTTTTATTCTCATATTTTCTATGCGATGTTTAATGTATTTCTTAGTATTTTAAATTCCTTCTATTATAGTTGTATTGTAAGTATAGAGTAGATCCCTAACCCATATTTCTCTGGGAATAAAATCTTAGTCGCACTTGGTGTTAATTGAGCCTGTTTGTAGCCGGAGGGAAGAGCCCTCGTGTCTCAATACAAGTTAACTTAACTTAGTTAGAGCGAGGAGTCATTTTCTTTGACCCTAATAGGTTTACTTTAAGCATATTTGTGCTAGATGAGTGATCCAGTCGAAATATATATTAATATTAATAATTAGACTAGTACGAATATTGTAAACCTTTCTGTAAATAAATATTTTTATTATTATTATTATTAACTAGCGACCCGCCCTGGCTTCGCACGGGTGCACATATATAGGTATACTATACTATTATTAGACATATAAACCTTCCTCTTCAACCACTCTATCTATTAAAAAAACGGCATCATCCGTTGCGTAGTTTTAAAGATTTAAGCATACATAGGGACAGAGAAAGCGACTTTGTTTTATACCTATGTAGTGAAGCATCATCTTCAGGGGTATTTTAATTCGTCGGATTCGATATCGGAAGCTTTTTACGAAGAAAAACGTTTCCGATATCGAATCCGACGAATTATAATACCCCTTCTGGCCTCAAAGTAAGCAGTGCTTGTGTTATGGGTACCAATTTATTTATTTAATTAGAATGGCTATTTAAAACCACTTACACTGACTAATTAAAATTAAATAGTACAATAAAAATACAAATTTCACATAAAAAGTAACAATATAATCTGGATTCAATAAATCAGTAAAAATAACAAATTTCTGCACATCGATCATCAAATTCAATAAATGCTAATAAATTCATCTTATGTGTTACTAATAAATTTGTCTGTAAGCATCAACCTTGCTCGATGTGTAGCTAAGATTTTCTATTTATTGTTTCTAATACATAATTTGTTTCTCCCACAGTTCTGCGAGCGAGGTGTAAAAGAAGGCGCCAAACTCGTTTTCGGCGGAAAGAGGGTCGACAGAAAAGGATATTTCTTCCATCCAACCATCTTTACTGATGTTACTGATGACATGTTCCTTGCTAAAGAGGAATCGTTCGGCCCTATCATGATTATTAGCAAGTTTAGTAGCAAGTGAGTAGTATAATTTAACTCCTATTCCTATAATAAAATTATGTTTATTAAAGTTTATTAAACTAATGTTAATGTCCGAAAGAACAAACGTTTATAAAATTTAAAAGTGGTTCTTAAGACCAACTATGTACACAGTTTGAACAATAAATGTTTCTTATTCTTATTTCTAAATCGGGGCGGTCGAAATTAATATACAGACATAATTTATTCTTTAAGCACGTACAAAATAAGTACTCGAATTGATCGAGCGGCATGTCATCACGAATCTCTTCGACCAAAGTAAAAAAAAAATCATACTGGGTAATCCCTCAATAGATATTTCTCCCACAAGTGATTTCTAAAAGAAATCATGATTCCTTTCAAAATAGTAATAAATCGAGGACAGAATTAGCCCAAATTTTCACTGAAGAAGTCACTGAATTCGAGGGTCCATTCAATGCTGATTGAAACTCCCAAAGTCCCAACGATCCATTTGGCCACAGAAAAAACCTAATAAGCGTCCTGGAAACCCAGTGTTTCAATTAAAATAAATAAATAATGCTGGACAATCCACACATCATCACCTAGCCCCAAGCTAAGCAGAGCTTGTGTTATGGGTACTAGATGACTGATATATTAGTACAATACATTATATTACATAGATAGGAAGAGATTATGATCAAGTAGTTTCTCCCCGCGGCCTCGCGCGCGTTGTTTTATGGAAACGTTTGAAGGTTATTTTTATCACATGGAAACGGAACTGAATTATGGGATAAAAATCCTATTTTTGATTCCAGGCTAGACATATGCAAAAGTTCAGCTCAATCTGTTCAGTACTTTTGGCGTGAAGAAGTAACAAAAATCGATCTATCCATCCACCCAAACATTCACATTTATATTATGTACTAGACGATCGCCTCGCGGTTTCACCCGCGTAGTTCCCGTTCCCGTGGAAATTCCGGGATAAAATATAGCCTATGTCACTCCCTGAAAATTAAGCTTCCTAACCGTGAAAGAATTTTTCAAATCGTTAGTTTCTGAGCCTATTCAATACAAACAAACAAACAATCAAACCTTTCCTCCATAAAATATTAGTATAGAAGTATAGATCAGTGTCATTTTACAGACTGGCCAACTGATCTAATAAGAGGGTCGAGTCTATTGAACGTTTGTAACTAGACGCGATCATGACGTCTTCTTTTGACGTGATAACGTCTTATAATTCGATAGAGCCGGCTGCACGCACGAAAAAACATGACGTCATGCGGCGTTACCTCGCTATGACGTCACGCGGCGTTACCTCGCTCTGAGGCGTTCCATGTAAGACTTGAAGTGCAAGCGAGAGCGCTCGACATCCGTCTCTCTCCTACTTGAGTGAGCGATGCGTCTGCGTGGACAGCTGCTATACTATAATACATTTACATGTTTTGAACGAGTATCAAATGCTACCATTCCATCAGTATTTTCTTAAGACGTTGTCACGTTCAACTATCGTCAGTAAACCGACTTTACAGACAACCAATTTTTTCCATAGATTTGGTACAGCAGCGCCTCTATCGTACGAACAGGGAACTACGGAAATCCCATACAAAAAGGAGACGTCGATCACGTTTCCTTACTAACATCACTCTAACTAGGCTCATCCCCCAGACCATATATATCAATGTAAAAGATATTCGTCCGAGACACCGGCAGTAACTCTCATATTACCATTCCAGAAACATCGACGACGTGATCCGCCGCGCGAACAACACAGAATACGGTCTCGCCAGCGGCGTGTTTACTCGAGACGTCTCACGCGCTTTACTCTTCGCTGAGAAGATCGACGCGGGGACTGTCTTCGTTAACACGTATAACAAGACAGACGTGGCAGCGCCTTTTGGGGGCTTCAAGCAGTCTGGATTTGGGAAGGATTTAGGTACATATTATACTAGTTATACCCGGTTATTGCTAATTCACTGACACTGTGAACTGCAGCTTCTGTACATCATCACGAGCACGTTCGTGAAGACGCCAGGTCTTAATTCTTAAATTTGGTATTGGAGATAGGTAGGGGGGGGGGGCTCCATTCAATTAATCGTTGTTTTAGAGTAGAGTATAGAGTATATCCTGCTCCGGTACTTCAAGGAGCTGGGCTGGTTAGGGCCTGGTTAGGCAGGGGGACAATGCACAATACACTCCTTAGCGAGATGTCAGTGCAGATCCCAGTTCCCCCACTTAGAATTAGAGTATAGAGAGGCTTTATATGAAACTAAGTTTAAAGACGGCTCTGCCCTAAATTAGCTGTAGGTGTGGGAGTGGGAGATTGGTCTGTAGTAATTCATTGGTTTCCGGACAACCGTGTTTTTTAATTTTGCATGGGAGGTGATTTACATAAAATGTTAAGAATTGAGACCTGGCGACCTAGCACCTGTTCATGATGATGCACAGTTCACACAGTGTCAGTGAATTACTAATAACAGTAATAACCCTATACAAGATAGACGCAAAGATTTCGCAAGCTGAAAGTAGCAGAGGCCCGGCTACTACAGAACTATATCGACATACAGTTCTTCGGTAGATAGATCTCCCGAAGAACTGACAACGCTGTGTTCGAAAACACGTATAGCAAGAAAGTTTTGTGTTCTCATGACCCTGTAGCCAGGTGAAAACGTATGTCGTAGTGATTTTTTTGTCATACGTATGTAGTTTTATTTACAACTGAAAAAAAAAATGCTGGACAATTCACACAGCATGATCTAGCCCCAGCTATGCAGAAAGTCTCTACTTCAGGGAACCAAAGGCATATTCTAAAAGTTAATTAAATAAGTGTGTATTTATAATTTATTTATTTCGTTTCAGGTCAGGACGCGCTGAACGAATACCTCAAAACAAAATGCATTACTATTGAGTACTGATTTTATACATTATTTAGACATTTTTATTTTGTTTTAATCTCTGTATATTTTTAATTTACGTATAAGTACATAAAAATTGTGTTGTTTAATATTTGTAAATAATGATCTGTTTAGTTTTAAGAAATTACCTTAATTATAAAGAATTTATATGACTGTAAATTATAATATTTCATTTTAATCATTTAGTAGTCTTAGTAGAAGATTTGATATTAGTAAGAAAACACGCTTCTTTTATGAAGATAACCCCATATTTATAAGGAATTGTTCCGCGTACGCCGATTCCCCCTACGTCGATTTCCTTAGCATCGATTCTTGTAAAGGCGACCGCGCCTGAATTCCCTCTACGACGATCTCGCTTTTTTCGCGGAGTACAGTCAGCTGCGGCGGCGTAGAGAAAATCAATAAAATCTTTATATGGCCGATTAAAATCCATAACCTAAGCCTTTTAATAGAAATCTAAATTAAGTAGCGATAAATAATATTTGTTTTAAGTATTTGGTTTAAATCTAAAAACCTCAAAAGTATAGCGATTTAGAAAGTGAAGATGTCAAAATGCCAACAAACGTCAGTGTTAAAACAAGCAAACCTATGCATTTCCATTGACAGCAGCTGTCAAACTTGAAATGGACCTATCTCCGAAAATACTCGTGCTAGACATCCAGTTCATGGCTCAAACGAAAGGTATATATAGGATAGGAATTAGGCGCGGTCGCCTTTACAAGAATCGACGCTAAGGGAATCGACGTAGGGGGAATCTGCGTGCGAGGAACAATTCTTTATTAGTAACAGCACAGTTTATTTAGAAATCAAACCGACGCGACGCCAGGACAAATAAACTACTTATAACAGAAAAATTAAAATCCAGTTAACTAAAGGCCATTTTATTCCACTCCTTGTTCTTATCTATTTTGGGTCCTTGGTTCCATTTCTCATGAATTTCGGGTCTGAAAATAAAAAAAATCATTTTAGCAAGCTCAAAATCCGAATTGATGCATAATTTTGACTGATGTTTCAAACACTAGGGCTCCGAGTACTAGTTTTGTTTAGGTAATCATATCGATAGTTAAGGTTAAGGACAAGACAATGCCCATAATCCCCACACTGGGCATGCGGGTTGCGATCGCAGTTCGGTGGTAGAATTGTTTTGTGGGAGGGGAGGCGCTGCTGCCCGCCCCCGGCCATAAAAGGAATATTCATTCCTTAATTAGTCGCCTCTTACGAAGTTACGACACCCGCGGGAAGAGTTGGGGTGGTGCAAATTCTAAGCCGGCACCACACAGCAAACATAATACATCCACTGCCGAATATGCCTCCCCCAAAGAAGTGGTGATTTGGCAGACTCACCACACCACGTGTGGCCGGCGGATCGGTGAACACAGTGGAGGTGTTAAATATGGACAGAAGGAAGGAACCTTTCCTCTGGTAGATTCCCTTAGAATAGAATCGTTTATTCACGAAAACATGTCAAATATTACAATGCTGTTGTTGTATCAGTGGTATCAATGTAATAACTACTACCAGTAGTTTTGGACTGGTGTGTGAATATTAATACAAAAAAACTGCTTAAAATTAAGATATTACTCCACACTATAAAAACAATGAGTCAGTAACCATTTATTGACTATTTTTTTTAGCTTAGTCGACTCTTATACATCTACGGGCTGAGTTGTAGGTGTCCATTCTTACGCCACCTAACAGGATGAACCAACCTAATTCCTTCAAATTTGTCGATGCTCCGCGGCTGCCCGGCTAGGTCCGAGCTGGATTGATCGGCGACGTTCAATTTCGCAGGACGGAAACAGTTCAGGTAGCCTGGCTCATTGGAACTGCAAGAACGTTAGAATATTTACTCTGGTTGATCATCTGGTGAAAGGAGGACACTGCTATGCAAGCCGCGTAAGACCGGTTATTTGGCTATCCTTGGGATCTCAGAAAACTGTTGGACCCAGCAGGTCGCGCAAGACCGGTAATATTTGAACGGTCTGGATAGCCAAAGGAAATCCAGGTATTCTTGAGATCGCAGGAAACAGCTGGATTCAGGCCGTCTGACAGTTGTACCAACTTTTTTAAAGCTTTTAAAGGCATTTTTAAATTAAGTACCTCAATATTGTGGTCATAGACACAGGTTTTTTTTTTTTTATCAAAGCACGTTGACTCGACATCTCGACAATTCGCATGAGACTGGGCAGATAGGTATCGGAATCATGTGTACAGCACAACGACAGCCCAGCTACTGAAACGCAATGAGAGCAGCTGCCTACTGTCGAACAGCAGCGCGCGAGCAACGACGTGTGAACCAGCAATAAGTACTGACTCAATCTCAAAAGCCTGTATTGGTCTACTGCTGGACGCAGGCCTCCCCCTGATAAGCGCCTTATTGGCTTTCATCATCGGTAAGACCCATAATCCCCACGATGGGCATGCGGGTTGGGGATCGCAGTTCGGTGGTAGAATTG
The DNA here is from genome assembly GCA_963564075.1 of Eupithecia subfuscata. Lineage (NCBI taxonomy): Eukaryota > Metazoa > Arthropoda > Insecta > Lepidoptera > Geometridae > Eupithecia > Eupithecia subfuscata. Next base: position 8,268,072 of record OY751117.1, on the reverse strand, counting down.
TTCTGCAGGGGCGCTGCTGCCCGCCCCCGGTGGATATCCCTTAGTCGCCTCTTACGACACCCGCGGGAAGAGTTGGGGTGGTGCAAATTCTAAGTTGTATAAAATAAATTTATTCATTCATAAAATTTCATAATCTTACTCATCATCTCGAGCCATGCTTAGTATCCCAGAATTTCTCGATGTGTGAATTAGTGGACTATTCAAATAATTCTGAAAAATTATAAGCAAGAATTTTAGCTGGAATTTGTAGATTAAGTAGATAGTAGGTACCCATAATAGTAGGTGGGTAGGTAGGTACCTAAGGTATGCTACGAGAGGTACCTATAGGTAGGTACCTACCTAACAACAAAGAGTTAAAAAACCATGCTGCTCTAACAAGAAGTGATTAATTAGATAGGTACCTACAGTAAAATTCTAAACCTTACCGTGTAGCTTTTATGAAGGCATTTGCAATATTGAGAAAAGTTTAACATTTTGAAATTATGTTACAAATAATTTAGAGTTCAAATCCGTAAAATTTTAATGAATGTTATTTTGTTTTAATGTCAAGTCAAAGATGTGTACCATAGACATTTGGCCAAAGAGAACAAAGAAAATAAAAACCGAGACGGCACCCAACATCCAAATGTTAGGATATATTGTTCAGTGATCCAAATCAAGGAGAATAAAATCTAAATCACTAATACCTCAAAGTGGTTTTAAAATTCCTCGATCAAGGTCATTCCCTTTAAACGGTTTTGTACTTATGTAGTTTAACACTTTCATGGCCCAAGACTAGCCCTAGTCCACGACGCAGATGTCCTCCTACGGCATAGTCAGGCGGCGCGGCGGCGGCACTAAAACTACCCGCAAATTCTGGACGATGGCCAATTTCATCGGATATTGAAACACTTCTGACCAAAAAACTGGGACTTTTTTTCAAAAAATAACGAAGTTTATTAACATAATAACATTTCGGCTACAAACCAAAGTGTATAGGGGAAGTTGGTACCAACGAGATAGTCCTCAAGGTAAGGTAATCCCACACGATTGTGGCCAAACTATTAACGGCATCTAATCTAGTAACTTTCTTCATTATTAAAACTTAAAACATGTATATGTAAAAAATATTTATGAATTTTAGGAAATAATTTCGCCAGTTTTCAGCCTCCACCCCACAGCCGCGAGTTTGAAGCGCGTCTTGGGTCGCTCGATTTACTCGTTAGCAGTAGGTACATTTTGTAATAAGACGCATACGATCTTATGTAGGTAGTACACACTGCTGCGTATTTATCGACGCGATAGAAATTGTCCGACGCGTTTCCGCGTCCTGTGATTTTGGGATAATTGTTCACGGAACATTTTGTAATAGGACGCATGCTATCTTACAAATTACGAAAATATTTTCTAAATTAAGAAAATAAAAATAAGAAAGAGAACTAGAAATCGCGCTTACAATCGCGCGACACAAGACGCGCTTAAAAAATTGGTTGCCTGTAAAGTCGGTATACGGGCGAAAGTTTTACGTGACAACGACTTTGAGTGGTAAAACATTGTGAGCGCATAACGTGAGCGGAACGTAACGCGTAACGCAGTTTCTTGAAGTGTCACCCGGCAAACCAATTTATAAGACGTTGTCACGTCAAAATCGCGGCTGTGGGGTGGAGGCTTTATTCCTGAACGCAGAAATGCCTAAACAAATTTTATCTAGTTTATACAATTGAAACAGCTGAGCTAACTGCAGACTGTTGCAAACAATCTACAGGCTGCTCAACTGATTCAAATCAATTTCAATATAATAGGTAGGTACCTACTACCATCTACTACGCATCTAATGACAAAGAAAATTACAATCAAATAATAGAAATAAATTACATCTATGTAGTACTTACAATTGAAACAATTGAGCTAACTGCAGGCTGTTGCAATCAATCTACAGGTAACTCAATCAATACCAGTCGGAAGCGTCCCCAAGACGCTGACTGCATTGCCCCGCTGTATGGCAATGCTGATGCGCTGCGCCAGATATTAGCTCTCGGGTCACGCGTCAGATAATTTTTTCAAAATCTGAAGAGCCTCGGTATTTCATTAAAATTGAATTTCGCGGTGTCGTTAATTGTTGTACAGTCAGCTGCAAAAATATGTATACACTCCCAAGTTTTCAATTTGACTAAATAGTAAGTGTATAGTAATTGTGATAATTTATGTACCGCATTCTGGCGAAGTACGATGACTACTTTGTACGAGAAACGTTTGCATGTCCTTTTATTTGAAAAGTCCCTAGTAAAATAAAAGTTAAACCTTGGAAGTGTATACATGTCTGTGCAGCTGACTGTACCTCCGCCGCGGCGGAGGTACAACGATTAACGACACAACCAAACGTAGGGAGAATACGGCGCGCCGTATTATCCCTACGTTTGGTTGATCAACGACCTACGGGCTCTTTGCTTGGAGAGTGATTTTGTTCGTCCAAGGTGTTTGGGCGGTTGTCGTTTTTTTGGCTTTTTTGCTGGCTTGACATATATTAAGTCAGTGTCAGTCACAAACTGTCAAAAACATATGTTTTGGAAAACGCAAAATACCTACAGTACATAAATAATTTGAAAAAGTGGAATACTAAATTTCAACAATGAGCAAAGTCCCATTCCGTGATATAGGCCCTTTCCTTCAGGCTTTTAGAAACGTATTACTTGGTGTAAGTATTTCATTTCGGATCTTGCAGAAATTATGTAACCTAAACATACCGATTTACATTTTTTGTTTATTTGTAGAGGAAGCATACAAATGCCCTACGGTTTGAGCCGCTAGTATCCGCTAGAACCCAGCCCCAGCCACAAATTCCCGATGGAGTTGCGCACAAGTAAGATAATGTCAGTTTTCTATTATTATTGAACATAAACAATACCTGTGGCTTTTTACAGGTCCTTGTAACCCATTTAATTCGCAACCACACTCCGTGCTGCTAACTAAACCTACCTTACGTTCATTGAAAGCATTTTATAAAACAAGTCGTTCATTCAACATTCAGTTGAACATTTTCTAGACACCACTTGGCTTGAAACAATCTATCATGAGCCTATGCTTTACCTTGTGTTTTTTCTTGTAGACATGCTCACAACTACTACTACACTCGAGATGGTCGTCGGGAAGTAGCACCTCCCGTTGATGTTACTAAGAAACTATTGGCAACAGAATCCGCAGATGGGTACGTAACAATTAATCAAGTACTTAATCTGCTAATCGTGCTAAATATGAATGCCAGTTTCACGTTTATTTGTGCATCGTACCTTTCTGCTATTTATGCATTCACTGCCTTGGCCGTGCTGTACTTCAGCAAGTTAATATGTTATTAATGTGCATCACAAGCACTCGGTGTTAACATGGTTTTTGATCTCTATCAGTGACCTACAAGCATAATGGCACCATCCCTCAGTAGATTTAAGATTTGGATGGACAGTTACAAAAGTAAGTTTTTAATGAGTTTAGATAACATTTAATCTTGTTTAATGTCTTTCTTCCAGGGCCCCTAAACAAGCTGCCAATGTAATACCAACACCTGGCAAAATGTTCCCTTGGGACAAGCACTACGAATAATTTGATAAGAACAAATATGAATCAATAACTTTTTTAGTTTATCAAGAGATAAAAAGCTAGTAAAATGTAAATGTTTTAAGTTAATAAATTGTTTTAGACTATGCAAGAATTTAGTCATTTTTCTGACAAGACACATAGGACCTACTAACATATTGCTGACTGGCACACAGTACAATAAAAGAAAGATCATGGTTTAAATTTTATTCAAAACAAATGAGACAAAAAAAAAACAACAACATTAAAAAAAACATAAAACTTATAGCAGATTGCTTAGATTCTTACTACTTCTATTTTATTATGCAAATGCTTAGGAATATGAGACTTTTATGGAATAAGAGATTTGATTCAAGTTTTATCATAGAAAAAAATCGAAGTTCATAGAACACTATTGAATAAAGAGCATAAACCTGCTTAAAGTAAGGTAATATTATAATAAATTACTTTTAGGTTAACAGCATAGCAATAGAAGATCATACAGGATTTGGGGGTAAAGGTGGATTTCCCCCAAATAGGAACAGAGGGAGATCTCCTCTGAACCGGGCCCGACCCATCTGGTCCACAGAGCCCGGTGGTCTTTCGACCGACAGTTGATGTCGGAAACTCCTATATGGTCAATTGTAACTGAATCCAGCGTTTGCGCGATCTAGGAATTCACGGTCGATGGTCACTTTTTGCATCCTTCTTAACGACATCTAGCGGTCACTCATTGAAGCACTTAGTTAGGGTTTTTACTAACTGCAGTCTTATCGGTGATAGCGCCTCTATTGACACGTTAGCCTTGTAGTTCGGCCGTTGTCGCCTAGAGGTCGCCTACATCACTCCCTTTCTAGACCGAAGGTCGATATAGTTCTTGATACCAGCATGTCCTGTGTCCAGCTTAGCTCATCGTAGTCTTCAGTGAGTCGAGACTGGTGCGATGAGCAGGTTGAGGGACGGGAGAGCGCTTGTCATCTGCGGTGAGTCGAGATGTGTCCCAGTGAGTCGGGACGAAGCGCGGCGCTTGTAGTCTGCGGTGAGTCGAGACGGTCCACGGTGAGTCGGGACGAAGCGCGGTGCGGTGCTCCAGGTGAGTCTACGGTGGGTCGAGACTGTATGCCCAGATGATGCCGCTAGGGAACTCCACGAAGCGTTATCGAGGAGGGGGAAGCCTGCAGAACCAGGAAGTCAGGGCGGCTGCGATGGAACTGCGGAGGCTGAGGGATGGTGCTGGTGCGGTGCGAAGTTGCTGGTCCGGAAGGTAGCTTGAGGGAGAGAGAAGAGTCGAAGGTAGATGTCTGCTACTGATGATGATGATGATCGTCATTGATGGCTGGAGTGCTGCGCTGCTTGTTGAAGGAATCGTGTTCAGGAATCCAGTCGTCGGGTTTCGGCAGGAGTCGTCCGAGGTAGTCGACGGCTGGCACGACGGAGGTCACCAGTTTGGGGGTAAAGGTGGATTTCCCCCAAATAGGAACAGAGGGAGATCTCCTCTGAACCGGGCCCGACCCATCTGGTCCACAGAGCCCGGTGGTCTTTCGACCGACAGTTGATGTCGGAAACTCCTATATGGTCAATTGTAACTGAATCCAGCGTTTGCGCGATCTAGGAATTCACGGTCGATGGTCACTTTTTGCATCCTTCTTAACGACATCTAGCGGTCACTCATTGAAGCACTTAGTTAGGGTTTTTACTAACTGCAGTCTTATCGGTGATAGCGCCTCTATTGACACGTTAGCCTTGTAGTTCGGCCGTTGTCGCCTAGAGGTCGCCTACACAGGATAACACTACAACCATTAATTAATAGACATAAATATGATAATTGCCAATTAAGGAATAATCCAATATTCTTACAATACTTACTTATTATTGATTATAATAGCCAATAATTTTATTACGATTAATATTTTATGAAATTATCTTGAATAATTTTGTCACTACTGAAGTCCATATTGATGTACACTAGATTCCACTTTTTGTTTCTTTAATTTCTTTCTAAAGCTTTGGTCTCTTGATCGGGACGCACAACGCTGCGGTAGGCAGCTGCAACAAAGCGTCACGAGACGCAGCGTCGACTGCGTCTTGACACCTTGTTGGAAAAATCAACTGACTGATTCTCCGCACACACATGAACACATGAATCAGTCAGTTAATTTTGCCCCAGCTACCAAAGTAAATGTTGTCTTCAAACAAATCCATTGTCGAGCTGTGACGCGCACCGCACCGTTAAAAACGAAATGACGACGCGCGTAGTACCTACTCCCCACTACTGCGCGCTTGCTCCTCATCACTGATGCAGACGGAACAAAAGACCATCCTAGATGATTTTTATATGAGTATGTGTCTGGCACCGATCAAGAGGCCAAGTAAGATCCAAGGCCTATCAAGACTTACTGCTCATGCAATAGCGGTCATCTGATTTTGCTGCCATATCGAAAAGGCTTACAGATATCAAATTGAGATGGCACAAAAACTAAATTTCTGTTGACATCACAGCATCTTGACTGTATTTAGGCCTTTTGCGATCGCATCGCTGTATCGCTGCAAAAAGTCTAGGTCGGCTATGGCCCTTAGCTGGCTTTCCAATTCAATCACTGGAGTCCGAGCTACCCTGCATCCTCAGTTTCATCATAGCCATATTCCCGAAACTGAATCTTCTACTAGGCCTTCGCGACCCAAGAAGCCTGTGTCATTTCTCTCCATCAACTTGATTCCTGAACTGCATAGCATCATCAAAAGCCTTCTTCACTGCTTTTCTATCTGCAGGTTTTCTGCTCTCTTTCAGTTTTCCTTGGTCGACCGACTTTTCTATGCCCAGAAGTTCTAGTTTGTTCGGAGGGAGCCATTGCCATGTGCGTTTTACGTCGAAGAATAGTACTAGGTATAGTATTGGTTCGTGCGAGTGGTTCTTTTTGAGGTTTAGCACGTCTTGCGGTGGGACTGGGAGCGGCATTCCGTTGTAAACGTAACCTTTTGGCATCTTTGGGTCGATGATCAGTGCTGGGTACCACGGGTAGCCTCTGTAAAGAATGATTACCATTCAGAATGATAATACAGATTTGTTATAATGTCATGGGCAGGTCAGTGAAAACTCTAGCGTGGATTCTAATCCACTATGAGTTCTCATAATGGTTAGCAAAAAAATGCATAGGTTTGATGACAAGTAGTGCTTTTAAAATTTTGAACAATCAATCACACCATGTTCTACCTACTCGAACATTAATCAGGTTATAGCAAAATTCATATCTTAACAGCTTGCTGGATACCACTGCTGGGCAAAGGCAAATAGGTACAAGTAACAAAACTGTTTTTTTTTATTGTGTGGTGCGTAACTCACCTGCACTTTGCCCAGACTAGCTGGAGCGGCTCGAGCTCAATGTCGTGATGTTTCACTGGCGTTTTAGAGGTCGAGGACCGCGTCCCGCGACTCTGCAAGTACGAATTTAATTCAGCTTTCTAATCTACTATTTTCGTAATGGCTACAGAACTCAAATGCTACAAATTTTACAATTCCGGCCAGCGAACGGTAATTTAGCGTCTAAGATCATATTCAATAGAACATAATATTCAATGCCTTACCTTACTCTTAACAACTTTCTCTCGTAGAACATTTGAAATGCTTATTAAAAAGTCAACTTCTGGCGGGATTTTAACCCACACACACTTGCCTAACGCCAGTACCGGCTAATCAATGATCGACAGAATCGAACTTTTGATGAGCATTCCCAATGTTTTAACATTCCAACCTACCTTTTAAACCATCAACGTACAGCTATTCTACTATTCGCAAGACCTGAAAAATCTTGCCTAGAAAAACGAAAAACGAAATTTCTGTTTCGTTATATCACTAGCGGATAGTGTTAACACGAATCAGAAATTTCGATATTCTTTAAGAGTACGGGCCCAGGAAAACGAATTTTTCTGATTCGTCATTGTACAAAACGAACTTTTATTGGGGACCAATGCTACAAAAACTTCTCACTGGTCCCTTCACGAACGAAAGCTACTGAAAAACTTCCCGCTGGTCCCGATGGGGACGAGCGGGAATAACCCACTTTTATGTCACTTTCATAAGATAACGTTTGCACAAACAGGAATCAGAAACTTAGATTTTAGTTTTTGCGAGTACGGGCCCGTACTAATCATCTTGTAAGTATAGATAGTAGTACCTTCACAGGGGTGGTAGGTTCGTCCAACTCGTGTCCCCTCCGCGACCGTCGCCGCGGCTCGCCGCCGCTGCCGCCTTGAGAATCCATCGTATCGTTGTCGTTGTAACTTGATCTATAAACAAAAAATATACATTGATCTATGGGGGCAAGCATTATACAATTTTAATGCAATTAATTTCATCGATATCTATCCAGCAGTTTCAGAGCAATACCAGCTTTCCTTGAAGATGCTCCCGATTAGTATTGATCAGTTGAGCTGCCTCTAGATTGTTTGCAACGGTCTGCAGTTAACTCAACTGTTTAAATTGTAAATCCTAGTTCTATTTGGTTTCTGTTTTTTAATTCTTTGTTAATAAAGTATTACCACTTTATTTCATATTTGTTAATAATTTAGTTTAAAATTTGTCTATGACCTTATATGCAAATTAAGAAGAAATAAACGTTAGATATTTTAATTTGATTTGAAATCTTAAAACTGCTAAGCTCTTGCCGCAACCTCCCTTCGTTTAGTGTAATTCTTACTACTACCTCTTCATCTTGCAACTTACCCATCTGTAGAGCTCATGGAGCATGAATGATCTGTCTCATTGTCATCATAGTGGGTGCATGAAGAGCAGGACTGAGAGAATACCGAACTATTGCTTGAAGACCTATCAACATTTATACAGGTAAGATAGTTACAATACTGTTGATACAGGTTGATACCCACGGCTACTTAAAGCCTCTACCCCACAGCAGCGACTTTGAAGCACGTCTTGTGTCACGCGATTTGTGGCGATTTTGTAGCGCGATTTCTAGACGCCGCGCAACAGTGTAAGATCGTATGCGTAGTACAAAATGTACTGCAAATCTGCAAACAAATATCGCAACAAATCGCACTACACAAGACGCGGCTGTAGGGTAGAGGTTTTAAGGTGGGTTCTGCCCGGTGTTACGGGGCGTAACGTACCGTGTTACACAGCGAGCGTTTGTGCAGTCAGTGGGTTGAAAGAGGGCGCTCGCAACGAGCAACAAGACATATTTTAAAACACGGCGTAACGTATCATGTTCGCTGCTAATGGTACATTATGCCCCGCTACACTGGTCAGTATGGCTTACATTCAACAACATAAAGACATTTCGGATAAAATAATACGAATATATGGGACGGTAAAATAATCAGAATTTGCAGACTTTTTCAATAATGTGGTCTTTAATGAATTATTGAGTTATTAGGGTGTTCGTGTCTCTAAATTCCAGTAATAGAACCACAAAACAACGTAAAACGTTGTAGCAGTTGGTTTGGTGACACAAAATAATCATTAATTCATTTCAAAAATTCATTAAAATATTCACCAATTAAATACATTAATTCGGGATTGATAAAGAATAACATCACAGAAATCAATGAATCCATGCATAACATACGAAATAAATACAATAAATATGCAAGGGTGGGGTATATAGTACCCACGTGAATGCCGGCCTATTGCTGCTTTTGTCCCAGGAAGACATGTGTGATGTAAATACATAGAGTTGTACATAAATTTTGTTATAAAATTTTGGTAAATGCACAGAGAATAAATATTGACGACCACTGTGGCGCGGTGGGCGAAGGTCCGCCTGCGACGCAGGAGGTTGCGAGTTCGATTCCTACGTCGGGACAAATCTTTGTACGATCTGCAGATATTTGTTCCGGGTGTTCTGGTCGTTTTCTATGTATAATAAAAAATATTTATCTATGTAATGCATTGTATTAAGTGTATCAGTTATCTGGCACCCATAACACACACTGCTTAGCTTGGGGCTAGATGATGCTGCGTGATCATTATTTAAAAAAAAAACAATCAACCCGTTTCAGAGTTTTATTTTTTATTTCTCACCACACAAAACGCTTTGTCGCTGATCGCCCACATCGCCTAATTTATACATATTTACAATATTTTACAAATGAAAACTAAAAGCTCATCTCTACAGAAATGATTTAAAACAAGGTAGAGATAACCCGCTACTCACACACACTCATTAACAAACGAATACCTCTTTCTGATATTCATCATCGTCATCTTCATCAGCCTATATAGTGTAGTCAACACCTGGACATAGGCCTCCTGATATTAAATGTACCCCTGACACCAGAGAATAAATAGGCGAAACTCCTCCGAGTCGTAGGCGCATGCGCAGAAAATGGTGACGGAAAATGGCCTTATCAAGCCTTACAAGAGGCTCTTCTCCTTAAATAAGTCAATTATACAACAAGTCAGTTAAATAGGATTAAAACAGTAAACTGTTTCTTTCTTTCTAAGCGATTAATCACTCTAGAATCTAGATTAATTGCTTAGCAATTTGTTTTTGGCTTAGCTCTCGGGTATTAGCATGCTGAGGCGCCATGTTCTCGTGTTTCTTATTTATAAGAAGTAACCGGTCTAATGTTCGTTGTTTTACCTGGATAGAGCAAGATCGCTGTCGGAGCCTACTTCCCCAGGCGGGCCTCGGTATTGAAGGAACGAGGCTGGCACTGGCGTTGATATCGGCTTACCATCGCTTGCAGCCCTGTAAACAATAATATTGTTTTAAAAACTATTGATCTATTAATAAAATAAAAACTCCTGGGATTAATGATGGAATGAACACTTTAGCTACTGTACAAAATAGCAATCTAGTCTACTAAAAGAAGCTACCCTGAAAATAGGGTTTCAAGTAGTTCAAAAATAGTTAGTAAAATCGGGTTTTGCTCACATGTGAAATAAACATGTAAATAGTAATTTGAATTCAGAACATTGCAAACTTCATAGAAAAAGTAACTTGGTCTGTTCATAGTTTGAAGGTTTGTAGCATTTTTAACCTCAGCAGTCTACTTTAGAGCCACTCGCTACACTCGTGACTCTATTCTAGACTGCTTCGCTAGGTCGTGATTTAATATCAGCACGTTCAACAAAAAATCGTTTTGCCCACTTGTTGAACAAATAACTATAATAGTACACCTGCTGAGAAAGTTGCTTATTCCTTTTCCAAACATAAGGTAGAAATTACGTTATTGCAGGCGTACTAAAACGCGGGAAGGAAAACTCTATGGAATTGCATTTCTCACGGGTTTAGCAGGAGAGAAAAGTGTATGGAAATCAACGTGTTATTTTTTTATTATTTGTCTGAAATATCAGCCGGCAGCTATGGTTATTTACATAATAGGTCAAACGACAAAAAGTTTATACTCCGAATCCGCCGTAAGATAATCTAACAGAGAACAATGAGTTGGAGAGTTCGATTGCATACGCCGTGACCGCCACGGCCAACTCCATGCGTGTATTCTTACCTAAATAAGTCTGGAGACGACTTGTCTTTCTGTTTCCTCGGTCGGCCGCGGCCTTTCTTCTTCGGGGATGGTTCGAGAGAAGACAGCCCGAGGCTTGCTGACAGCGTTGGTAAGGTTGCTGGAAAATAAGCTCTTTTGGTATATTTACATCCTTACTAGTATTATTAATGCAAAAGTATTGTCTGTTTCTTACATTTGATAAAAAACAACAGATATCAATGAAATTTAGCATGGAAATCAGAACACTGTAATTATTTCTTTAGGATTACAAAACAAGCTCTTGGATAAGTCCAATTTATATATAAATTATATTCAAATGAGATTGATTACAAATTAGTAATTTGAGATTAGTCATTTTTCACAGATAATTTAGTAATTTGTATCTATCTCGCTCCTTACCATCGGAACCAAAGCTCTTCGAAGGCGGATTGCCGGTAGTTGGCACCACAAGTGTAGGCTTTCTTAGACCTCCGAGCAGTCCTAAACCTGAAACT